>CM042078.1:3879136-5224136 GCA_023509865.1 Trypoxylus dichotomus
GGTGTTTTAATACTGCTAGGTAGCTTATTGAATAATGTTCTCTCCCTTTCCAAGGCATTTTTAGCATCGTTTTCTAAGGGGAAGATACCAGGTGATTGTAGTTTCTCACATTGAAATAATAAAGTTAATACCTAGCAGTCATAAATAAGTTAAAACTTTACTTGTATTTTTCACATTATACTTAAGAAAGAGAAAGGCTAATTACTGAGCGACAAAGCAAAGACGGTAGTTTTTGGCGAACTCAACTTGTACATATGTGTTTGTAGTTCACATGTCAGACGAAGAAGGGAAAAACTGTATCATATTCAGAGTTTTTTACCATTACATAGTCAAACGAGGATAGCTTTAGCATGGTCATGGCATTCAAGAATAAATAATAAAAATTCAAATTTTCTGTAATAATGGTAAACAAAATCAAAGCATGTTTCCCTAATTTTTAAGAATCTAAAACAGCAAGGATATGCAGTGTTCTATTAAAATAATAAGTTTGATGGCGCTTCTAACCACAAGCAGTAGAAAGTTGATAGATAAATAAAAAAAAATACAAACGTGGTCTAAAACATATGTTCAAAATTCCAATTAAATTGTCCTATAAAACAATCTGTATTTATAGCTAAGGTATCCGGCATATTGCGTTAAACAAACGTTTTGTGAGATTTATAAACTATTAAAGGTGGCCGCAGGTGTTCTACTTGCATTGTACGTAGATGCAGTGAACATATGAACTTCTACGACCTAATTAAAATTTATTAAGACATTTTCTTCTTTTATTCCTCGACTGGGAGTGCTCGGGCTGTCTGTTACTTGTTCGGAAACAACAACTATTTAGGATGGCTGCAAAATTTGTAGCTGTTGCATTATAACTGTAATATAAAGCGTACGCGGACTCATATGGGGTTAATTAAAATTTATTAGATGCTTTTTTCTTTTAGTTGGCAATAGAGAATACTCAAGACCTTTTCTATTGCTTGCAGGTTTATGTGCGAGACATATTTTAGATTTTATTGTATCAAGCTTCAGCTTAACTGTCTTTTTAAATAATGATGCATAATAGCAGGATTATACGTTTTCACTATTGAATTGCATATTGACGTCAGTAAGAGATAGAAGGAATTGCGGACAGTCCAGTTAATAAAAAATTTAAAAAATGAAGTGTTAATACGTAATGCATCTCAACTTCAATATCTTGTATCAATCTGGGAAGTTGAATATATATTTGGCAACTTCTTAGCTTTACCGTCTCAATAGTTCATAATGTGTTATGCTAACTACAACAATCCTTAAAAGCTTCTAATTCACATTTGTCCGGATGAGCTTTCAAAGTAGACGGAATATTCCCACGTAGCTGTCCACAATTGAGGTAAGCTACAGATGCTCTGCTTTGGTACTCTTATTGAATAGTAACCGAAGTAAATGAACAAAGATTCTTCAAACTTTTTGGTCTTTTGATAACAGCTGCAGAAGATATGCGCATAAATATCTCATGTTGCCAGGAGTCCAAAACACGGTGAAAATAAGGTATTATTGCGTGTGGAAACCTAAGACTTTAGACTCTACATTTTAGGACGTCCTGATTTCCAAATAAGGAGAGCATCAACGAACAGAAAACATCGTATGCTATATGATATCTGCAGTATTGTAACTGTAGCTTCAGACTATGCAATGAAATTGATAGAAACAAAAGCTATCTAGTAGTAAAGCCGAACCATATTTCAATACGGTAGAATCTAGCCGATGTCTTAGGATGTATAGGATCCATTTCAGGTTGTGGTGTACTTATGAGATGAATTTGAAGGTGGTGCTAAATTCTGATTATGGAGAAAAATGAATAAAAAGTAAGAAGGCAGGGAGAAGTCACCAAATAACCAGTTTCTCACATGGCAAAAAATTTTAATAAGCGGTCTGCCTGATTACTAATGTTTGCAAATTTGTTGTTACTTTACGATCTTTGTACCTTAATTTGTACAGGAAACGTTTTCTAATTACATATACGAGGGGAGGTCCAGAAGTTCGTGGAATGGAGGGGATGGAGTGGGGATAGGGGCGTTCGCTAGGTGTCATTCTGATTGGCGACTCATCATTAGTATATAAGTAAAGTTGCAGCCCTGTAGCATCAGTCGTTTACGAATAGTTGCCTGCTAAACAAGTCAATCCGGAAGAAAATTGGAACTATGGAGGAAAGTGAACACCGTGCTGTGATAAAGTTCCTTACAAAGCAAGGAAAGAACGCTCAAACCTTATTGAATGAAATGGTAACCGTTTATGGGGAACAGTACCCTAGTAAATCAATGATTTAAAAGTAGCATGGTCTTTTTAAACATGGTCGGGAGTCGATTGAAGACGACCCCTGCTCAGGACACCCAGTTGAGGCCACCACATCAAACATCGTTGGAAAAGTGCAAAAATTTCTACTGCAAGATGCCCGTTTGAAGAAAAAACAATTATCTGCATTAGTTGGAGTATCAGATACCACCATTTTGCATATCCTACATGACCACCTGGGTATGACAAAAGTCAGTGCAAGATGGGTACCGAGAATGCTCACGCCGCTGCAGAAACAGCAGCGCGTCTGTGCGTCCAAACAATTTTTAGAGCTGTGTGGAGACAAACCTGCACAGATTTTGGAGTGGATTGTTACCGGAGGTGAAACATGGGTTCATCACTTCGAGCATGAGTCCAAACAGGCGTCCATGCAACGGCATAAAAAGAGGACACCACCGCCAAAGAAATTCAAAGTGTCAGAATCGACTGGAAAGTTGATGGCTACTGTTTTTTGGGATTGTGAGGGGACATTATTGATAGATTACAGAGAAAAAGGTAGGAGTATAGCCGGAGAATATTACGCAGCGATATTAGAAAAATTAAAGGAGGCCATCAAGGAAAAACGTCGAGAAAATTGACCAAGGGTGTGTTGCTCTTGCAAGGCAATGCGCCGGTTCACAAGAGGAAAGTTACAATGGTTGCTCTGCACAAGCATGACATTCAATCAATAGCCCATCTACCCTACAGACCTGGCACCTAGTGATTTTTATTTGTTCCCCAATTTAAAAAAAGACTTACGTGAAAGAAAGTTTTCCGACTACAATGAGGTAAAGGAGGCAATTTTGGCCCATTTTGAGGCAAAAGATAAAAAATATTTTTATGATGGTTTAGAAAAATTAACTCATAGATCTAACAAATGTATTGTGCTTAAGGGTGATTATATTGAAAAGGAAAAATAGATTTATTGTTTTATTTTATTTAAAACCCTTTCATTCCACGAACTTCTGGACCTCCCCTCGTAGGATAAGGATGAAATATGGAAATGTACCATATTATTTTATCTGATTTTATATTTTTGGCCAACTGTATAAAATATTATCCATCAAATAAATTACATATTTTTAGCAACCCTACATGACTGTACTCTTATATAGTACTATGTGAATTACTATGAAATTGATTCTGAAAAATGTTAAATTATGGGAATAGGTTCCCTATGTTGTTAGTATTATCAAAGTTATCGAACTAAAGATGGACAAACGTATTGAACTCTTGCCTAACTAATTTCAATATTCAAGATTTCTATTTCTGAATGCCACCCAATGCTACTATGGTTTTAGTGGAAGGGGAATAATATACAATTCTAAAATTTAAACTTTCTACTGGTAAGTAGACTGTCTATACTTAAGTTTAACCTTCTTTCGAGCTGATACATCCTGCATTATTTGTAGAGAAAAGTAATTATTAAAAATGAATTAAATTACTAAGAATATGAAGTTGAATTCGATATAACGTCATAAGTCATTTTAAGTGCTGCAGTGTTTGTATAAATAATTTCTAAGCAATTAACAAATGCACGTGTTTTTATGCTGTTCATCCTTTCGTCGAAAAAAAAAACGGCTAAATTTATGAATAGTAATGTACATACATTTGTAAGAGGGTTAGTGCGATAGTTGATCTCACGATGCGACCTATTATCGCCACTATATTTAATGGAGAACAGTGCCAATTAGTAACAAAGCTGGCTGGTAACTGCGAATTTGCCGTCGCTACTTAGGTAAATTCGAAAGCAAGTGGAGTTCAACGTGATACCTAAACCGTCGAACATTTAGAAATTAATCGGATTTAATTCGAAACTTTATCCACACAAAAATGTTCTCCTAACAAATGTTTAAAATTAAGTTGTTAGTATATATTGATATGTTACAATACAATAATTGAATAATATATCCTTAGGTTCTATAATAACATATAATATATCTGATAAAATAAGAGTTTTATTTTAAATAGTAAATAGTAAAAGCAAACTTTATTTTCACTAAAAGAAGACGTAATTTATTTGGTTAATGTTATCGTTCTTTTATGATATGCCTCGATCAAATTTATGGCGTTTGTACTCCCGAAGTTTAGTTTTGAAGGTTCAAAGTCTGTTAAGGACTTAACATTGTTTCTAAGTATGTATTTTATGTATTTTATATGATTTTATTTTCTTTGCAACCGTATGGGTTAGCATTATTACTTTACTTTCATTTAGAATATTACTTTATTTTCATTTTTTGATTTATTTATTTTGCTCTCTTAGAATAGATCCAATTTTATTTTAATATGTAAGTACATTACGCATTGTATATGTATGCAACCCGGCCATTCACATCACTCTAGCTAAAACTGCCTAATTTAAAAGTCATTAAGTGCAACGTCGTCGAACAAGTAATGGGAGTTTTCTTAATTTAATATATATAAGCACAGGCAGTCGACTCCCGCGCGACGGTCGAGGTATTAGCTATCGTGCACTCTCGGTCACCTTTCGTACCTCGTCCTAACGTATACAGTAATGTCGTCGTATGATTATTGGAAGTTTCTAATAGTTTCTAGTTTTGGAGGGAATCGTCGACGACGTTGTCGTCTATACATTTATTTCTGGCGGGAGTCATTCCGGTAAGGTTGTCGGATCGCATGTATAGATTTCTCTATTAAGTACAAATCCTCGACTTTCTATCATCGTACGTCGAGGCTCCTGTGTCCGTTGTCGTCTATACATATTTTTAGTCTTCGGTTAAGTTTGTGTCGGAAATCATTTTGGTAAGATTGTCGGCGCGCATGTGTAGACATCTTCTACTAGTACGATCACTCCGCTTCTTGTTGACGGTCGTTGCGGCCGCAGCGCCCGTTGTCTTTTGTACGTTTCTTCGGTCCTTTGTCGTATCGGGACTTAGAAATTTTTTCATTTAGTTGCTCGTCGTAACGGACGAGTTTCACGGACCATTTTTCTATATGACATGCCGGCATCATCGCTCCGTTTTACTTGTCGGTGCGCATTTCGCACATTTGCTGGCTACTGGCTTTTTCCCTTCTTTGGGGCGCAGTAGCAGAGAGCTAAAGATTGCACATAGCGTATTATTTCAAACGAGAACGCCTGGGTAGCTGTCACATTACTTTTGTTTTGAGATCGGCTATTATCGCTACTGTCACCCTCGACCAGGCGTTCAAGCTCTAAGAGATAGGGTGGGTTCCCCTATAAATGTGAAAATAACGAACGTATTTGGTTCAAGTACAAATACATGCCAATAATACAGGGCCAAGTCCAAGGCAAATTTAAAACAAGGAAAATATATTAGGCTCCCGGAAAGGGACATATAAATAAGCATAGCACCGAGATGCGCTTATAAATTTAAGAAATAAATAGGGTTGGCTCCCCTAAAGGTATTGGTGCATGCAAACAGATAGAGGCATTAGTACGTGCCTCTAATAAAGCTTCTGCGGAAGCAAATAAGAAACATACACATACACATGCTAATGTACATTACATGTATAAGAGAGCTCGAATAACTGCAATTATTGCAAATATATTTATCTTACTATTCACAGGTATAGCAGTAAACTCCACTCACACTCTAACAGCTGGTAACTAAGATTCAGCATAACTTCCCCTGAAAAGAATACGCAGAATGCATTTTTTATATATTAAGAAGGTATATGATTCTGCTAATCTGAATATCCTAGAGGATAAACTCATCGAACTTGGATTTCCTAAGCATACAGCTGAAAATATAGTTGGCATATTTAGAGATTGCGAAGCGTAAGTGAGAAATTTTAGAAATGCGCCAATTGTAGTAAGTAAAAGTTGAAAATCAACTCAGCCATTTATAATAAGAAAAACTAGATACAGCGACACCAATTTCTTTGTACCGCACTTTTAATCACTGAATTGAAATATGTGAATCCCAGACTAGTTTTTACGTTCGTCAAGGCCCACAATGATATTAACCAGGCTAACGCTAAGGTCTGCAATAATAATACCGTTACTAGCACCTAAACCTGGAGAATTTCAAATTTGCAAGATTATTGAATAATCTCGTATATTATCTTTAATGCCATCATTGATCTGCAGCATTAATTTTATTCCTCGGTTCTTTTTTTGATGTAAATGTGTGTATAGTGTTATTTTACATGTATGTGATACTCGCCCGTTTTAAAGAATCTAAGTCGTAGTAGAGATCATTTAAAAACAATACATTAAATTTATTGAAGCCACTTCATGCGTTAAAACTGTTTTATTCAGGATCCTTAAGTGGCGTTCAAAAAGAAAATAACTCAACGGATGACACTAAAAGAGAGGCCCTCGTCACGGAGGTGTATTTCAGAAAAATGCGAAGGACGGCCTCAAGAAAGTTTGCAATAACTTTGGGAGATTGATGCAGTTTCGCTGTCTAATGAGTTTATCGACTTAATGAAACTAATTGTGCCCTTATATAAGCGCGGATTATCATAAAATCATGCTCGTATTCGATATAGTGGAACATAGTCTTTCGAAGTTAATGTAATATTTCAGTAATCAACGTTAGATCAAATTTTCTAATGAGAGCTACTACGAGCTAATAAAATTATAGTAAGAGGTAGCGGTTGCCCGTCCGCGTCTTAGGAATTTCTGCTGCAGTTAGCGCTTATGTGCGCTGATTAATATTGGAGTTCACGTTATTAGTTTGGACCACGACACTTTAATTATTCATTATTGGTTATAGGAAATTTTATATGTGTTTCCTGCCACTAAAATCGAGGAAATTGCAATGATCATTGACTTAATTGGTCCATAAAGGTACCACCTTACATGTATACTAACAGACACATTTTCCCTTTATCCGATAATTAACATGTTGCAGTATTCTTTGAATGAAATGATTACGAGTATTTTATCTTTTAATTTTTTAGGATTTTCTAAGCTTACACAAGTCGCTCTAGAATTACTGCGTTAAGGAATGCAATTTTGTTTTTAAAGAATAAAGCGTTTATAGGAAAACAAGCAAATGATTCTAATTTTCAAATGGTAACTATACCTTACAAAATAACTGTTCTGTACGTATATTTAATAGAATTTACACATAATCCAGTAACTGATAGGATTGATTCTTATTGGCACCATTTAACGTAATCGTAAGAATATCAACTTACAATAATTGTTATTTCCACAAACTTCATCCTAGTGTATGTTCTTTTCTTGTGTAACCTGTTTTTAACCTCTCTTTTGTATTGTGCATCTTTTTATTTTGAGCCAGGTTTCTTTTATTTTCTGTTAGGTATTTATAATACGGCGACTCCAATTATACTTATCACTTGGTTGGATCTCCCTTACCCAAAGAGAGCTCAATGAGAGACTTGGGTGTCGCCTTCGACTATAGATTGACCTCTAAAGAGCAGACATCCAGTATTTGTGCATCGGCGTTGAGTATGTTAGGATTCATTATACGCATTACACGACCATTTTCTTCTATAACAGCCATTCCTCTTCTTTATTTCGCTTTTGTTCGGTCTAGACTTGAGTATGCGTCCCTGATCTGGTCACCTATATATGTACATCTATCAGATCCGTCTTATCACCTTTGTACTACCGTCGAGAACCTACTCGAAAACGACTGATGAATAACTACTGGTGACGTAAGGTTTCTTGAGTACCCAAGCTGTTGGGGCCTGATTAGAAACTCAACGGAGGCGACCCGATGAAACATGAGTATCTTATTTCAATCGTGAGAACAAAAATCCAAAGAAACGAAGACACTTGCAGCGCATGGTGTTCTATTTGTTGGATAGATAATGCCTACTGTACTCTGGGATTGTAAGAGGACTACTTCTATAGATTATCTAATGAGATATACTACAACTAACCTAGAGTATCATTTTAATCTTTTACCTCGCTTATTGCGGCAGGTACTTTGAAGAAAGGAAGACGGCCTTGAAAACTGCAGAAGGGCCCGTTCTTGCAACAGGGCAATGCATGACCCATACCGTATGGAAAACAAAGGATATTTTGTAAGATTTGCACTGGGAATTACTTCCATATCCAGATTATTCACCAGATTTGGCCCCCAGTAGTTTTCATCTGTTTCTAAATTTGAAAACATCACTACGAGCTGTTCGATTGTGAAGCTTAAATGAAGTGAAATATACTATAAACAGGTGGATTGAAGAAATTTTGAGAAAAGTTTTAAGGATGATTTAAAAGGAAAGTAGTTGAAGGTCGAGATAGATGTTCATCTACACGAGAACTACATTAACAATTGAGGAACATTAAGGAAGTAGATTCCTAAATAAAACTTCGGAAGCTTCCTTCGTATATAACTTCAATACAAAGAAACTGTAATTAAACAAGTAAGTATACTTGTTTACTGGAAGTATCCAACATTAGCAAGAGTATTTGGTAGAATACAAAATCGCAAAATAGAAAAGCACAGGATTTCAGTGAAGGGCACGTTATATATATGTTGTGTTAGTAAAAATTGTAGAGAATAATTAAAGCAAAAAGGATATAAGCTCGGATAAATTTTGTATTAGGAATTAATATTGCAAAATTCTTCCAGAGATATTTTGATAAAGATACGACGAAAGGATAATCAGCAGCGCTGTAGTTTTCAAAAGATTAAAATAAGGGTATGCTTCAGTTCCCCTGCTATTTAAAATGAATGCAAATAGGCTTTGATAAGGCGATACAAGTACTGAAAGTATGGAAATTCCTATAAGAGAAAGAACTCTATGTTCCTTCATGTTTGTAGATAATCAAATTATACTTGCAAATGGAAGATATATTATATGTATACGTTAGGAAAATTAAAAGAGGAATTCGCAGTATGGGAATTAAATGTAAATTACGGTATACACACAGTACAGTGTACTTGTATTAGAAGATACATGTAATAATAAATGAAATAACGAATAGGAAATGAAATAATTAAACCAAGCACAGAATATAAATGTCTGGGAATAATTCTAGGTGATGACTAAATTATATAAATGGAAAAAGAGCGACACGAGCGTTACACGAAATTATTTGGAATTACAATCTCAACATGGATTTATGTCTGATAGATATACTGTGACTGATGAAGGTGATCAACTGTATATTATCGACATTGAGTTTTCTTGTACGTGGAAACTCATAGATCATCATAAGTTGTTGGGGAAGCTGAGTTCTTTCGGTGTAGCGGAAATTTCCCTGGGTTAATTCGACCGTATCTTCTAAATAGAATTAATTATGCTTACTATGATGACATTAAATCTCTAACTTTTCACTTACAAAATTCTTTAGTGGAAAAAAGTTTTCCTGGTATATTGCACAATTGTAATCCCGATTCATCCATATTAAAGATTTTCCTAAGCTTATCCATCAGGTCATACATTGTCAAAATGGTCTTCAGTAGCTCAAAGTAGGAAGACGTGCAAGAGAACGTCCTTCAGCTATACGGATTCGTAGATTTGGGTGGCTTTTCATAAATAAATCGAACCAGTCATAACCAAGCAATTGTTCTTCCTCATTGAAGTTGCACGTGATGTCAATTGCCTTAGTAAATGTGTACACTAAGTGCCTAATATCTTTAGGTGTTGGGGCGTAGACCATTTTTTCGAGTTCTCGAATATATTCAACCAATTTCTGGTAATTTTGTTTACCACGACGTCCTGAAGATTTCAATCTACCTTTTATGAGATTGTTTTCCTGAACATGTGTAAGTAACATCCGCAAGGGAATCCCAAATTTTTTTGCAACCGAGTTTGTAGACCTGATATTGTCACATAAAGCAGCATATAGATCTTCTTCTTCCCACTCCACTTCAGTTGATTTTTTATGTAGGTGCGCGGCATAGCTAAAATGAACAGAAACAAGAAATTATATAATTATTTTAGTTATAATAGCACTCAAAGACTACCACTCAAAGATGTACAAACTCTCAAGGATGTACTACAATATCAAACCATTTCAAGTAACAAACAGCTCATGGCATGTTCTCCCTAAAAATTATAAGCAAGTTCGCCCAATTTGTTGGGGAAGATGCCAAATGTAAATACAGCTTGGAAAAGTACGATAACTAGTTTATTAAATGTTTACAGATAAACTTTTGTTGTTGTGACAGTTTATGTTGCAGCATAGAAAAACTTTCGACCTACAGTTTAAACGCATCGCGTGCCCTTCACCGTCTTACCGTAGCAATCGTAGCGCAAAACTAATTAGAATGATGGGGCTTACAGCTCATGTTATTTTGAAGGCGTTCTCCTTCCATCTAAGAATGGAATCCTAGAGGTTTGGCATCTTACCTTCGTTCGGTATCTTGGGTGATGGTGAGCTGATAGGGATTGTGGATGTTAAAAGAATTTTATTAAAAAACGATATATGAGTAGATGGCATACTTTTTCGGCCTGACAGGCTTGTACAGGTTCAAACGTGTTCAAATATGATGGGTTGAAGACCAGTAGTTTTTGGTAACCAGCTAACCAACGTGACTAGCGCATAAATGTGTCTGAAGTAATGAAAATTGAGTACCGCGCGGTCATCAGATTTTTAACGAAAGAAGGGCATACGCTTAATTACATAAAACGGTAATTCATCTTCTTTGCATTCCACTATAAAAAAGGGGGCAAAATGTTTCCGTTTGGGGCAAGAATCCTTGGAAGATGCTGGACGATCGGATCGAGCCCTTGAAGTGATAACGCCTCAATAAATATCGATTATTGATGAATTTAGTGCTAGAAGATCGCCGTTTGAAAATGAAGGAATTAGCAGAGATAACATATCCGAAACAAGTATTCGTCGAATTCCCCATGACCATTTGGGTATGAATAAAATTAGTGCTAGATGGGTACCGCGACTTGTTTTTGTACTTCAACGTGAACGTCGAGTTGAATGTGCGCGGACATTTTTAAATATGTATGGAAACGATCCAAAACCGATTTTGGAGTTTATTGTCGCAGGGGATGAACTGCTTTGTGATTCTTTATCGAAAAGGGAGTCCATGGAATGGCGGCGAACCGATGAGCCTCGTCTCAGAAAGGCGAAAGTCATTCAATCAAGGAAAAAGGTGATGGACACAATATCCTGGGATTGTACGGGCGTTTTGCTAATTGTCTCTAAAGATTGCAATACAACTATGAAGCGCACATATTATGCGTCTTTATTTTATAAATTAAGGGACAGTATTCGTGCCGAATTGACAAAAGGTGTGCGATTATTGCACGACAATGCTCCCGTTCATACTGCCACCGTTTGACAAGTTGCCATCCGCGAATGTGGCTTTCAAGAATTGGAACATTCACCGTATAGTCCGGATATGGCTCCTTGTGTTTTTTATTTGTTTTCTAATTTAATAAAGGACCTTAGGGGACGGCGTTTTAAGGACGACCGTGAGTTGCAAGCAGTTGTTACAGAACATTTTGCCGGAAGAACTTCAGATTATTTTTACAATCGTATCGAATGAAAAATTAATAGTTGTAATAAATGTATAGAAGTTAGGGAAGATCACATTGAAAAATAAAATTTCTTGTATTGTTTCAAGTTTTCTTCTTCTATATCAGGCCGAGAAGTTATGGCTGGGTTCGGTAGGGATGGGGGTGGTCGGTCGAATCGCGGCCCAACCCCGCAGAGCAGTGGGTGGGGGTGGTTTGGGTTCGGTAGGGACCCGCGTAAAGTATCCTGATTTCTTATAGAAGTAACACAACTCGCCTTCTCCTTAGTTTCTTAACTTGTCTTTCTTTCCCGGTCTTTTCCCACATATGCACAATACTGTTTTGCATACTATTCTTATTTCACCTTTTGTAATAAGGGGTCTGACAGATCGCATTTGTCTATGCTCCTTTCTTATTCAATGGGAAGTTAGGGGAGATTACACTGAAAAATAAATTTTTTATATTGTTCCAAGCTTCTTCTTTTTATATCAGGGTAAGAATTTAGGGCGCCTACCTCATATATATATATATATATATATATATATATGTATATGCAGTTAATATATTTTTTATACATATAACACATGGGCTGAAAAGTCCCGGGCCTAACAAAGAAAACACGTTCTTTTTGGTTCAAAATTAGCTTTATTCATCAACGTAATCTCCATCAAGAGCAACGCAATCATTCCAGCGCCGCTCTAACATTTCAATACCACTTTTGTAGAACGATTTATCTTTTGCCTCAAAATCGGCCTCAGTTTCAGCGATAACCTCTTCATTCGTGCGAAATTTCTTACCGGCGAGCATTTTTTTGAGGTCTGCGAACAGCCAGTAGTCGCCGGGAGCCAAATCTGGCGAATACGGTGGATGTGGGTGCAATTCGAAGTTCAATTCATGTAGTTTTGCAATTGTTTTGATTGACTTGTGACACGGCGCGTTGTCTTGATAAAACAAAATTTTTTTCTTTGCCATACGCGATCGTTTCTTTCCAATTTCGGCCATCAAACGCTCCAATAATGCTATATAATATTCACTGTTGATGGTATTTCCTTTCTCAACATAGTCGATGAATATTACACCACGCACATCCCAAAATACCGAGGCGATAACCTTTCCAGCCGATTGTTGCGCTTTCGGGCGCTTTGGACGAGGTTCACCAGTTGCTGTCCACTCAGATGACGATCGTTTTGATTCCGGAGTGAAGTGATGGATCCATGTTTCATCCATTGTCACATATCGACGAAAAAATTCCTGTTTGTTACGTTTAAACATGGCCAAACACTGCTCAGAATCATCAACACGTTCTTGTTTTTGGTCAACAGTGAGCAAACGCGGCACCCACTTCGAACAGAGCTTTCTCGTAGTCAAATGCTTATGCAATATAAAGCCAATACGTTCTTTTGATATCTTTACGATGTCAGCTAACTCACGCAACTTCACTTTTCGATCATTCAAAACGATTTTGTGGATTTTTTTCATGTTTTCTGGTGTTACCGCCTCATTTGGACGTCCACTGCGTTCTGCATCATCGGTGTCTCTACGACCACGTTTGAAGTCAGCAAACCAACGTTTTATTATTGTTTCTGATGGAGCGGAGTCCCCATAACACTTTTCAAGCCATTGCTTCGCTTGAACGGTATTTTTTTCCCATCAAGAAGCAGTGTAAGATTAAAACACGAAATTGTTTTTGATCCATTGTTTTGAAAATAACAAAAGTAGCGTGACTGTTAGCACAATAACTCACAAACTAATGAATGGAATATCACGAAATTTTAACAGCTGCCTTTTGAAGTTTAGTACTAACTGAGAGAAAGGCGACTGCAATAAAACTAGCGTCATCTATGTGTTAGACCCGGGACTTTTCAGCCCATGTGTTATTTCAAAAGAAACAATTAAATTAAAGAAATCACACGGTAAAATAAGATCCTGAGACATTCCGCTACAATGTATAATGTATATCAATTTCAATCAAATCGGCGAGTTCAGCTAGGAAATGTTTTCTTGTCAGAAAGATAAATCTACGCTATTTTTATTTCCCTCCCAAACGTCGCGCGTTTTTTTACTGTTATACTTAACGTTGCTTGCAAGGATTACTGAATTTGGTAGACGCACAAATAGGGCAGCAACGCTTAACTTCACTAACAAGGCGCCAATTTGTAACGATTTCGAAAACATCGGGCCTTGAATCCTACCGATTTACACGCCTGTTGCAGTGACATGAAGCCCGCCAACGCGTTGGACTTTTTCGTCAGCAAGGAGGTATTTTTCGTTACGAAAGAAGAAAAATTGAATAAGCGAAATTACTAGCTGTGCGCACGTGTTTACCATTTCTTGGAGGAATACTGTATGTGTGCAGATTCCGAGTTTTCAAGCAGAAACGTCATTCTCCAACATTTGCGATGTTGTGTTGCTAGGATATTCCGAAGGTACGGATAAAGCGTGTCTATTTTTATGGGAAAACGTCTGTGCTGTCGTATCAGTAAACCGCTTTTGGAGCAACTAACGGATTCGCTCTGTGATAAAAGATGAGTATTGCGACGAATTCTCGACTGCGATCGTTACAAATATAAAAAGAAACGGCAACGTCTCAAGCTTAAAATTAACATTTAGGACGTTTTCAATTGAGGGATATAAAAGTCGGATAGATATAGGTGCGGACAATTTAAGTTCAGTAAATGTACAAGAATTAAATAAATAGGGATAGCAAATTTATCGTCGTTACAGGGATATCGGTCGCGATTTTTCTTAAAATTTATAGTAGCTACGAAAACAATACTTTAACGTTCATTTGAACATTAATGTTGCCGTACATTTTATTACCAGTGCACTATGTAAAATAAAATAATCAATTATAGTTTGGGTTTTGTCTTTTTTGTAATTCTTGTTAATATCTAGTATGAGCTTGACAGTTACGGTTGATATCGATCGGATTCTTGTCGCCTAAGGTGTTAAAAATTTTTATTTATAGTACGTTATTTTTAGCGTATATAGTATAGGATATTTCTAGGCTCTGGACTTTTATTGGACTCGTTGCAAACCAGCATACAAAAAGCTGTAAGCTCTATAAAATTACAGTTCGGTTATATAATATTGATACGTACCATAAAGCTCTTACAGCATTTATAAAACTATAATGATTCCGACGAAAAATGATTTCATATTTTTGGGTATATTTGAATATGAATCAGTACGTTAAAAAGCAGTACGAATATCAAAGATATTTAAACAATATAGAAAGATGTCATTCATTACAGAATGGTTACATACAGTGATCTGCACGAACACAGCACTGGTCTTAATTTGGCTGAAATACCAATTCGTACGATAAATAAAAGAAATTCAAGTTTATAGAATTCTTTATTCCATATTACATAACTATAACAAAAAATATATTTCTTAATTCAAACGGAAAATAGCATTAAAATAGTATCCAAATTCTAGATCTATTCGAAAGTGACGAGGTTTCATAGCAGCGACGTTGACGTTTATGTTGACGTTTAGGTTGATGTTTAGGTTGACGTTTACGTTGACGTTGACGTTGACGTTGACGTTGACGTTGACGTTGACGTTGACGTTGACATTGATATTGACGTTGAGATTGATGATATTGATACTGATGATGTTGTCATTGATGGCCTAGAAATGTCAACGTCATTGTAAGAGCCAACGTCAAGGTCACTGTTGACGTTAACGCCTGTACTAGCAATGTTTAGTTTGGTGTCAGAGGAAATGTCAACGTTAATTACAATAGCGATATAAGCGTAATTTTCAATGTCAGTGCCAACGTTACCGTGAAAGCAAACGGCAATATCAACGCCGATGTCGACGTCAATTTCGGTCGCCAATATCAATGTAATACACTCGTATTGATATTAAAATGGTGCCTAGTTTCCTTACCGGTTTGTTTAGTTGGTAAAATCCTCAGTTTTTATTACCATTTCTATTTTAATGCATTTTTTGAATTAGCCTACCCTGTACTTCAATATTTTTTTAAACAACATTTGAATACAAGAATACAAAGTCTGTTAATGAAATATAACGCATAGGTTTAAAACTAGAAATGGAAAGTAGACTAGCCTAAAGTAAAAGCTAAATAATTACCATTTGCAGTTTTTGTTACATGCCGTTTATCTCTCTTCATTACTTCATATTGTATTTTCAAATATAATGGGTCTAAATATTTTTTGTATCTATGAAGTTATTTGTCTACTAGTAATTAGAAGGAAAATAGGAATACGCTGCTATGCCAGTTCATTTTCCATTGTGGTGTTTTACTCGTAATTACCAATAATTCCTCCCAAGTTATCTATTTCCACTAAGCCTGAAGTCGGGATATGTTGAATCAGTCTCCTGTATAGTGTGACCTGTAGGTGTTGATGATGTCTGGACATCGTAAACATAATACGGCATCTATGGCTGCGTATATGACTCTCTGTATTTATCTGGATAGTTTTTATATGTTTTCGTCTGAAACGTTAGATGTTTATTAGATCTTGTCGTGTTATAATTAAGTATTATAGATAAAAAATGTATTGTATCTGAAGGTAATCTATGTTGGATAATGTTTCGAGTCTTTTCTTGTGGTTCAGGTCACTATCGCCACCCTTTATTATTTTTTATAACAGGCAGCATATGTTTTTGTTTATGTGGGATCATTGCAGTTATTATCTTTGTTCCTCCTAGTTCGGTTGTAGTCAATCGCCTAACTAGAAATAATTACCCAAAATTGATGGTGTTGAAACGTACGACAACAAAGGCAAACAATAAATAAGGTTGAACTTTTTTTCACTTTCGATTGGACTTAACTCTTTCCGGGTGCGGCCTTGCGAAACCGCTTAAGTTTAATAACAAAGTTACCGGTTCTTGAAAGCGTAGCCGCGTTACGTCAACGAGAACCGCGCCATAACTTAATATTTCAGCCACCCTAGCGTATTGTTCGCGGTCCGCATTTTTCCATCAGGCGAAAATCCACTAAGGCCGCCTCGTTAAAATCAATTTTTCACTGAAGCCCTAGCGCTAATGGACATCGTACATGTCAATAAATGTCCACTTCCATTTTAAACAATTGACAGTAAAGGTTTCCCTATTGATGACGTCCTTTTTGTAGCCGGCCTTTTAGTTTTACACTTATACATGCATTACAGAAGATTGGTGACACTGCAAATTTTCCTAAACTGGCATTGTCAGCTCGTACCAAACTGATTTGTTAGAGGCTACATTAAATACCACGTTGACTTAAATAAATTAAAATACAGTAAACCATAAAACGGATATTTGATTGTATTTGTACTAATTTGGAAGAGAACATTTCAGTCGTGTTTGCTACAATTTTTTAATGCAATTCTTGATTTTGTTTATATAGGTTGACTCAAATTAAAGCCACTTCATTGACACCCTTCATTATTATCAATGCTTTAGCGTAGCTAATGTTAAATGATATTGATATCCTTGCGATAGCTTTATAATTTTCATTTATTTGCAATTACAATGTTTCTGCATAATAATTTAAATGTCACCATTATGTTTTCTGTAGGAAAATTATTATGAATAATTAATACAAAGTTTCATTATTCAAATAAAAAGCGTTCGTACAATAGGATTTGTAGTGTACGCGAGAAACCTCACTAGCTTGAATACAAAATTATATTCAAAATTTAGGTAGGTGCGACTGGCATTACAGAGTAATAAGTAATCATTTACTGAGAGATGGCTTAAAATTTAAGTGATCACGCAGACAGCGTCCTATATTAACGGCATCTCCGGCATCAGTCGGTAACACGGTTGACAATGGAAGCCAACGTGCTCTCGAAACGCTGCGTTCCGCATAATTAATTAATTTGTGTGAGTGGAGTTTACTGCTATACCTGTGAATTGTACATCCACACAGTCCTTGCAATCGTCATTTAAATATTAACATATTCCATGATTGGTAAACACCAAAATATTTTGATATTTCCATATTCAAATGTATACCTAACAATGTTAATTTGCCGCTTTTGAAATTTTAACTATAATACAATATTAAGATGCGATTAATTGCGTGAAGCAGTCTCTAAGCTTTCACGGTCATTGCTGCTGGTTGGCTGGTTGGAGAACCGAAGAGCAGCCAACTGCATTAAGTGAATCAAGGATGTAACTTTCATTGCTTCAAGGAATGTAAAGTAGAGAAGAACATCAAATTTAGATTGCATCGGTTCGACATACAAGGGCCATTCGAAAAGTAAAGAACGTTTTCTTTTTCTGTAGAAATTTATACTGGATGTAATTAAACGAAATTGTATTTTACATAAAATTAGATGCAAAGCTACTTTTCTGCGCAGTCACCTTTCAAATTTAGACACCTGTCGCACCATTTTATCAATTTTTCTATGTCTTCTGCATACTCGGTTATCCCCAAGTTGTTGAACCACTGAAATGGCTTCTTTAAGTTCATCATCACTTCCGTAAGGTTGTCTAGTCATAATATCTTTCAATTTGGGAAATAAGTGCAAATCACTTGTGGTCAGTTGAGTCCGGACTGTATGGTGGATGTTCAAAAATTTCCCACCGAAACTGCTGAAGCAAGTCCTGTGTCACTCCCGCTGCATGCGGATGTGCATTATCGCGAAGGAGGATGGTTCCACTGCTTAGCATTCCGAGCTGCTTGTTTTGAATACCGCTGCAAAGTCGTTAAACCGTCTGGCAGTAGGCCGCTGCATTTACGGTCTCACCTCTAGTCATGTAGTCGATAAGCACATACCTTACACACAGTAGCCATAATTTTTCTGTTGTTTTGCTTTGTTTTGCTATTTTCGATTTCCTTGGGGATTGCGGGTGATGACACTGCATTGATTGTTTCTGGTGTACAATATGATATCCAAGTCTTATCACCAGCGACAATGTGATTCGAAACGTCATCACCACTCACTTGGCACACACTTTATAATAGCCTAGATCTGCACTAACAATTCCATATAACACAGTTCTTCAAGTTTCTGGAAAGAATATATGCAGTGGAATATCTATTTTCTTGGATATCTGTTTCAATTCTAGGTTTGAGTCCGTCAGTCACCACTGAAACCTGGCCCGAGCGATCTTCATTGTGATCATTACTCACATTACTCTAAACCGCAGTTATCTGTTTATAAATTACGATGGGTTGCAGCTCACACTTTGCGGAATCGGTAAGTTTCTCACTCAGTCGCATAGCTTAGCAGTAGTCAATAGTATTTCATCGTAGCTGCTACCAAATTCAAGCGGGTGAGTACCAGGGTCAGTGGTGTCCATCACCGTTAGGCTTAGTTAAAGAGTTCATTGCTTAGCAACACAATCATAATTCTCAATTTGTCAATAACGTTCAAATTTTCAATTCTGGAAGAATGAAATACTTTTCTTAATTAATGTTGCCACGTTTCGGCCTTATTACCTTATTTGGTTGGTAACTATTGTTTTTTGTTAATTGCGCTGATGTTTTTGTATGGGCGTAATTTCGAGTTTTTAAAACTTTTACTGTTGATGACAAAGAGGCTCTTTACCGCTGTGTAATTCGTACACCCATTCACTTTTATGCGTTGTAAAGGTTAACATTTTCCATTTCCAGTTATAACATATATTTTTAAAGATGCTGTTAGCAAAACTTATATACCCTTTTCCCGAATGTTATATTAAGCAATCGAATGAAATCTTCGACTATACATTTGACCGGTAGACGCTAGCTTGCGTTTCCGGTGCACGCACAGACAAATTGATACTAGGTTCAATGACATTACAATCAGCAACTCTCAACAAAAGGTATCAATGAGATGTATTCATATGCAGACGGTGGCTGTGCAATATTATGCAAGTCAATGCTTTCATATAGTTTCTAGGAGTAGGCAAAAACTACGAACGAAAGCTTTAGAAGAGCCTGGTCTTGGTCCACTATAAATCGAACAATTTGAATTTGGTCTTCTGTAAGCATGTCTGTCAATATTCTATCGACGTCGCTTCACAAATATTACTACTGTTCCTCAAATTTTATGCAAAATTATCTTACATATTACTAGGTCTATTAGGGTAACTTTCCATCCTCTTCTTTGTTCTTGTTTTATTATATGTTTATTTTGCCGTCTTTGCTCCAAGTTCGTTTTGATCTGTTAAGAGTTTTTGTTAAACAATATGTTTGTATTTGAAACACTGCTTTACTGTAGCAAGTTTCACGTCTGTACTGTATAAACAATTTTAATAAATTGTGAGCTTTTCAAACATTACTGTAAAAGAATTTGAAAAATTTAATGTCCGTTGCTCTGAGAGACCTACCAGTTACAACTAGACTTGCTTTGATAGTAGATAAAATATTGAAACTGTAGCGGAACCGCTATGAACAGGATGTTATATTACTAGCAAAAAAAACGTACTAAAAATAAATCAAAATTCTATCTATATCAGATTAAGTTTAGAAATGCGAGTAAATAATCAATAGAATGGGTATAATTGGGGGAATGAGGATAAAAGATATAGGAAAAGTTAAATAACAAAGATAACTTACGCTTTTAGAATTGATATTGACAGATTAACATTGTTGGCATCACGTCACTCAGCAACGAGCTCTTTACATCAATCTGACGTCAAAGGATACAAATTGGTAAAGCTTTGCGTAAAAATGAGTCTATTACAAAAACTGTCATTGCTGGGTGTATGCATATTTTTTTAAATTTAAGGTATAACGTGTGGTATAGTTGGAGTTGTTTCCTCATCAAAAGAAAGTAGAAATATGTACGAGGGTGTATCTCTATGCTGTACCCCTGACCCCCTTACAGTAAAACTACGCTGGTATTATATTTTTGTATTTCTCCATCTACACTAATACGCTTGGTCCATCGGCGCTCCAACATCTCGACAACCTCTTGGAAAAATTTTTGCCCCAAGATTTCTTTTAATTTGGGGATCACCCTGCAATCACTAGGGACCAGATCCGGCGAATACGGCGGGTGCTCCACTAATTCAAAGCCTGCTTGGTGTATAGCAGCCATAGCAATACCAGATGTATTGGTGGAAGCATGATCCGGATGGAACAGTTCACGACACACAATTCAAGGACTAGCCACAGCACAACAACACTTTGAGATACAAATTTGGTATTACATAGATATGATTGATGAAATTTCAATTAACTAAGTGTCAAAACATCAATCCAACAAGCAATTAGAGGTAGGTGAGGCGGTGGGGCATGATGATCTGCCCTCGTATGTATGTACAACGTTTCTGTTCAAGACAAAAAGGTTGAGATCACTTCCATGATAGTAGAAATGGTCTTAATAAAGTCAAATGTTGTTTTCAAACTTTAGAAACTTCTTCAATAATTTAGGATGTAACCGTATGGTAGTGCTATAGAGAAGTCCACTATTTTATTTTTATTCAAACGTAAAGTACTACTAAACGAAAATACTGTCTTCGAGGAATATTATATTACTCTAGCCGAATAGTAGTAGTATTTGTAGCTATTCTGCACGAAATGTAGTAATTTGCGGACTGCGGGGCAATCTTTTTCGTGCAAACCGGTCTCGTAATTTCCCAAATGCTGCAAGCATGTTTATTTATTTCGTACGCTGGTCATAACATTCAACACAGTACTAACCAGTGGTGAATGGTGTAATGCTGCATCGGTTGTAGAAAATTGCTTGTATTTATCAGTATTCCATATATAATTAAAGAAATCTTTGTAAATGTAGCGCGTTTATAGATATACTTGAAAAATTTAGTGGAAATGTTTGGAGGTAACGAAACTAAATAGTATTAATAAAGTTAGTACTTCAATAGAGAAACGAGTAACCAAAAACCTGATATATTTTGCATTCGTACCGTGTAATTAGGAAATGTGAGGATTGTTTACTTGCAGTTAAGTGGATTCAGTTTTTTCCACAAAGGTTTTCTACAACCTTCAATAACTCATAAAAAGGAGCTAGGTAAATAACAAAATGAATTTATTACTAAAAATAAGGTACAAACATGGTCAGTTTTCTACATAATCACCGTGAAGATTGATGGATTTGTCATGATGCATAGAATGTTGCCGCCAGTGAGTTGAGATTGTCTGTGAGATTGTTTTGAAGTTCCACTGTACTTTGGAAGATCTGTGCTCCTAACCACTTTTCAGTTCACGAAAGAGATGGAAGTCTTTTGTCGCTAAGTCGGGACTATACACCGGGTGTTCAAAAACTTCAAAATTGTTCAAGAAATCGTTGGGTTGCAATAGGAGTGTGAATGCGGGCATTGTCATGAATGAGAAGAACTTTCCAAGTCAGCAAGCGTCTTCTTTTGTTTTGAATGGTTCTCCGCAGTCGTTGTAAAGTGTGATAATAAACAACTGTATTGATCGTAGTACCCGATTCTATAAATTCAACAAGCAACACACGTTTTTGGTCCCAAAACATTGTAGCCATAACGCTCCTGTTGTTGAATGTGTGTTTGCACTTTTTCGGCTTGTTTGGTGAGTTCGAGTGCATCCATTGTTGTGACTGTTATTTTGTTTCGGGGGAGCAGTATTGGATTCAGGTCTCATCTCTAGTCGCAATTGATTTAAAAAAATCTTCAACTTCAAACTCATAACTGGTGAGAAACGTCAGCGCTGACGCCAATCGACGAACTTTGCGGTTTTCACACAACATCCTTGGAACCCATCGAGTGCACAGTTTTTTGTAGTATATGTGTTCAGAAAATTCAACACTCAATTCACTGAAGATAAACCTCCGTCCTTCTCGAACCATTTTGCCAACTTCTTGGACAATATCTTCTGATGTAAACTGCGTCCTTGTTCCCCTTCATCGTGAACATAGCCTCGGCCTTCGTTAAACTTTCACTCACGCGCAACACTATCCGTCATAAAGTTTTCGTGGTATACTGCTCATTCTTTGGTGAATTTCAGCTGCACTATTCTCTTCTGTTTGAAGGAATCGAAGTGCATTACGCAACTCGCACTTTGCGGGGAAATGTCAGGTAAAGATGGCGTAATTACGTTATAAGTGGTAGATATTATTGTGGGGGAGATGCGCAGTCAATTTATGGGCATCCGCGTCTCCCGCCGCTCATGTCACTGTTTACAGGCACGAACGGAGGATAAAAAAGCAGCTCTCGTACTTTATATATTAGTGCTAACGTAGGTCTGTGTAAGTAGAACTGTAAACAATATAAATGATTTGCCAAGTGTCGCAATGCAATTCGCTTCAGCAAAAGAACTGGTCCACAATAACACCAACATACTTCTGTTTAGTAATAACCTCAATTTGGGGGTACAGTCACACAGCCCCGTACGTCTCTCATGCTAGCACTCAATCCTTCGATGTGTCAGGCGAGATAAGTGAAGCGTATATATGTATAGTGTTGACACGTACCTACAACATTAATGTACAATAAGTATAACAGTTGGTTCCAGTACAATCATATGGGGGACATCACACGTAAGTTCATACATTTAGGGAAATTTTAATAATAATAATCCAATTACAAGTTTGCTTAATCTGCAAATCATTGTACACTTCTTTTTGGTTTTAATGTACATGTAAATTCATTGTTTCTTATTTTGTTCTTATTACTATATTGTTCACTTTATTCGAGTAGCGAAGGGAAAGCTGCAAAGCTCTCAATTTGAAATATCAAGCGATTTCGTGTTATTATGTACACGTGTGCTGATAAATGCTATACTACCATTAGTACGGCTTCAATAAAAATTAGTCCTAATTTTACTTTAATAGTTTAAGTTTAGGAAATGGCTACAATACGTATATAATAATTTACTTTTATCAAACTGTTGAACTTGGTCTTTAGTTGTTGAAGTTTCATTATGGTCAATTTACTTCACGTGCCTGTGCTCTTCCGAAGTTTTAGTAAGTTGTGAATTCAAGTTTGTGAGATCACTTGTCAGGTATTGATCCAATTTTTGTCCGTTAGCTACATTGTTCTACTGCCGTACATTTGTGCCGTAGTATTTCATAGTAACTTTAACATGTTTCGGTTAGTTTATAATATTTAACAGGTGTCTGTTATTTCTTGATATAATATAATAATAGTCATATACATATCGAGGACTATATTCTATTAGTTCTCAATTTGATTTGATTTTGAAATGTGTTCAGTTTGGTCGTGTACATATTTGTTACTTTAATAATTATTAGATACTTAGTTTCCTAATTCTTTGTGGTCATCTGTGGTACTGATACCTGCCCTTTGCTAGAATTATTTGTCAGCACTTTTCATTCTTTTTTTTTTTTTAATCCTATGTTCTTTATACCTTGCGGTGTCGGACATTTCATTTTTTTTAAACTAATGAAAGTGATTTAATGCCGATACTAATTTTCTCTGATATACAGATTTACCACACATTTCATTCTTCTGAAAGTATACATACTATGGTGAAAAATATCAGGCGATTTCCTCTATTGAGTGGGTTCCTTGATTTAAACACTATATAATATTTTTTTTATATAATTAAAAACTCATCAATTAAAGAATTTACAAACCATGTTGCAAATATATGTATCGCATATGTACCTAATGAAAATTAGTTAAGAGAAAACAAATTACTAACACAATACCTGTCTAGTTAATTATATTTAATTAATTGTAAATAATGAATTAAATAATGAAAATTTTGAGGAACTTCAATTAAGTTTTTGCATGAATATTGTACTTACTAGTCTCGGAAAAGGGAAGCAAGTTTCAGTGCCTTGCGGAGAATAACGTGGAGGGGTGAAGCGCGCGGCACGGAGAATCGAGTACCCGTATCAAAGCAAACTTGTTCAGTATTATTCGACTGGCTGCTGTGAGTACTTGTCAATACACACATATTTAGAAAATGTCGCATTCACGTACGTTTCGGCCTATTTCGAATAAACTAGAAGACATAATAGCGAGTATGCAGGATTTAGAATATGAAGGCGAGAGAATTAAATGTGTAACGTGCGATAACTATTTGACGTGCACCAGCAGGTGGAAGTGTGAACGCCACCTAAAAAGTATAAAACACAGTTCTGTGATCTCTGGCAAACGATACAGCGAACAATTAATATTTGACATAGGTATTTGTTTTATTCCACCGTTCACTTTACTAGACCAGCAAGCACTTATCTCCTTCCGGAGCAAGTAGTCGGATTATACATTGTAAAGTTGGACATCGTCAAGAAACTTTATGCCATCTGTTCGTGACTATGTTGAAAGAAGAATTAAAGTAGTGTTGAAAGATAAAAAATTGTGGTTATGTGTGGACGAAACAATCCATCGGCAAAAACGTTCTGTAGTGAATGTGATGGTACGTAAAATGGAAGAGTTTGAGCCTTCACCCTCTATCTTACTTGCTTCTAAAAGAGTTGCAAAATGTACTAATCATGAAATTTTAAAAGTAGTGTTCGGGACATTGAACAAATTTCAAGTCTTAAGGGAGTGGCAATCTATTAAATGTGGCATATAAAATCCATGCTTTAAACTTTTTGGCGCAATTGATCCTTAGATGTTATCCACAAGTAAATACGAAGGCAGTATTTCTAAAGTCCCCAAAACGTACAAAACGATTTGACGAACTGTGACCCATTATGCCTGAACCACTTCGCTGATTACTACACATCATGGGGAACATGGTTAAAGGCTGCGTTTTTCTACTCCGAACATTTTGCTGATGCAGAGAAGGCAGTTTTACAATTCGATCCGAGGCAGGCTAAAGTTATCAAGAATAGCCAGAAAATGCTTCATCTTGAATATTTATTCAGGTAAAATGTGATTTAGAAAGTATTTCCAACTACTATAGACTGGCGGGGTGAATTGAAAAATTACAAAATGATTCGATGTCGTTTGTGAATTGTACAAATTATGTACGGCGGAGGGGGAAATAAATGAAAGGCCTCAGTTTCAGCGATAACCTCTTCATTCGTGCGAAATTTCTTATCGGCGAGCATTTTTTGAGGTCTGCAAACAGCCAGTAGTCGCTGGGAGCCAAATCTGGCGAATACGGTGGATGTGGGAGCAATTCGAAGTTCAATTCATGTAGTTTTGCCATTGTTTTGATTGACTTGTGACACGGTGCGTTGTCTTGATGAAACAAAATTTTTTTCTTTGCCATATGCGGTCGTTCATTTGCAATTTCGACCTTCAAACGTTCCAATAACGCTATATAATATTCACTGTTGATGGTATTTCCTTTCTCAAGATAGTCGATGAATATTACACCACGCACATCCCAAAATACCGAGGCCGTAACCTTTCCAGCCGATTGTTGTGCTTTCGGGCGCTTTGGACGAGGTTCACCAGTTGTTGTCCACTCAGATGACGATCGTCTTGATTCCGGAGTGAAGTGATGGATCCATGTTGCATCCATTGTCACATATCGACGCAAAAATTCCGGTTTGTTACGTTTAAACATGGCCAAACACTGCTCAGAATCATCAACACGTTCTTGTTTTTGGTCAATAGTGAGCAAACGCGGCACCCACTTTGAACAGAGCTTTCTCATAGTCAAATGCTCATGCAATATAAAGCCAATACGTTCTTTTGATATCTTTACGATGTCAGCTAACTCACGTAACTTCACTTTTCGATCATTCAAAACGATTTTGTGGATTTTTTTGATGTTTTCTGGTGTTACCGCCTCATTTGGACGTCCACTGCGTTCTGCATCATCGGTGTCTCTACGACCACGTTTGAAGTCAGCAAACCAACGTTTTATTGTTGTTTCTGATGGAGCGGAGTCCCCATAACACTTTTCAAGCCATTGCTTCGCTTGAACGGTATTTTTTCCCATCCAGACGAAATTGTTTTTGATCCATTGTTTTGAAAATAACAAAAGTAGCGTGACTCTTAGCAAAATAACTCACAAACTAATGAACGTTGTTCTCAGCACTGCACTGTAACGTGCCCCATTTTGCTGAGGCCAGTTCTCACACACGCACTGGTATTTCAGATTTCCCTGGATATTCACTCAACCAAAGAATTTGAAGGTAGAATGTTTTGAATACGTGTTAAAACACTGGGTCCTACCTTTGCAGTTTATAGACAATCTGTATTTTTTTCGAGAACGGTATCTCTTCGAATTGTGATACAATTAATTTATTTAAATGGAGAAAATTTTCTCTTAGTCAATTTCACGGTATTTGAAGTATCCATTGAACGTTTACTAAATTTGTTTGCCTGGCCATTAGACTGCACAGTAAACACTCTTCCTAATTTAAAATAATGTAAATAAAGCTGGCAGTCGTACCTACCATCCTTTTCCATGTTTAAGAGAATTTGGAATATTACACAGGTTGCCAGGCTAATATGTTTCGAATAATAAATTGTTTCGTGTGCATGAGTATGTCATGTTTTTCATCGTGAAATTATTCTGAAAATTTTAAACATAAATTATATCTTTTAAAAACGATATAATAGCGAAGTTTGCATCTCCGCTATGCAGTTGTGGAACCCTTTCTTTATAAAAAAATAATTATAACAATATGAATCGAATAGAAAAGAAATCTGCAAAAATCGTAGAAATAAATGTTTTAAAAGAAATTAGAGGGAGTCCTATCGTTACTTTGTCTCCAACAACAACAACAAAACGTAAACAAATGTAAATTAAATAAAAGTTCAAGAAAGTACTGACGAATTTGGAATAAAGTTGGATATATTCAAGTACAGCCAAAATATATAGTTGTAATACATATGTTATAAAAGAAAAATATAAGTGATGGTAAGGTTTAATGGGTATAAAGATGAAGTAAAATAAAGTTTTACGTAAAAGTTGGTATATATAAGAAATAACATACTAAATAAAACATGCACGATATACCTTACAGCTGCAGGAACTGCATTTGGCTTTGGAAATGATATTGCACACACGAAGTTTCTTATTGTCGCTTTGGGATATAAAGTTCTGGAAGTTACGCAATTAAATGTACTGGGCGCCATAAATAAATGAACACCCAGTAAACATTCGTACGAAATGACTTTCGGGAAATACGTATTTTATTCGCATTCAGACATGATGACAGTTTCAGCAAGATATGATCATAATAATTCATTTAAATACTGATAATGAATTTATCCTTCTTTATTCTTTACGCATTCTGCTAATACATTAGGCATACTTCAAATTAGTGACGTAATGGTATTTTGTGATATACTATACCAAGTCCTTAATATCCTTTTTTTAAAGAAGACTTACATTAATAAACGGAATTGGATCGTGTCATGAGGAGGCCTCTTCAGGAGAAAAAAAAAGGGGGAACCAAAGTGGCACGGTAACACGACGTCTAAACCACGGTAGAGGTCAAACCATTTTGGAAGAAGGTCACGGCAACTCGACGCTAGAGGCGAAAACATTTATTTTTTCTTTTTCTTTTCTGTCCCCCTTCTCTCTTTTCTTCTCTTACTATTTTTCACTTTTCTTATTTTTATTTGTTTGTTTTTCCCCTTACTTTTATTTAATTTCTTTCTTATACCTTATCATAGCACGGTTTAATCTATCCGTGGAAGCCTACGTATTCATTTCAACGTTTACATTATTTGGAGGTGGTTGTAAATTATTAATCCCTATCGTACACCTCACGTGTTCTAGTGGTGACAAGTTCGGTGAATGAGAAGGCTATGGTAAGTGATTAACATTTGCATTATTTGGAAACTCTATAATAACACATGTCCCGGGCCTAACAAAGAAAACACATTTTTTTTGGTTCAAAATTAGCTTTATTCATCAACGTAATCTTCACCAAGAGCAACGCAATCATTCCAGCGCCGCTCTAACATTTCAATACCACTTTTGTAGAACGATTTATCTTTTGCCAGCCGATTGTTGTGCTTTCGGGCGCTTTGGACGAGGTTCACCAGTTGCTGTGCACTCAGATGACGATCGTTTTGATTCCGGAGTGAAGTGATGGATCCATGTTTCATCCATTGTCACATATCGACGCAAAAATTCCGGTTTGTTACGTTTAAACATGGCCAAACACTGCTCAGAATCATCAACACGTTCTTGTTTTTGGTCAACAGTGAGCAAACGAGGCACCCACTTTGAAGATCATTCAAAACGATTTTGTGGAGTATTTTGATGTTTTCTGGTGTTACCGCCTCATTTGGACGTCCACTGCGTTCTGCATCATCGGTGTCTCTACGACCACGTTTGAAGTCAGCAAACCAACGTTTTATTGTTGTTTCTTCTAAAAGCTGTCTTTTGAAGGTTAGTACTAACTGAGAGAAAGGTGACTGCAATAAAACTAGCGTCATCTATGTGTTAGGCCCGGAATTTTTCAGACCATGCGTTAATCTTCACAGTATGGAGTCGCGTATTATCCTGCTGAAAAATTGGATTTACCAATTGATAAGATGGTATCAATATTAATTGAAGGACATTACTCATCTAACGAATGGCATTCAATGTTTCCTGATTCACCAAATGAAAAAATCTACTTCCATGGAAGATAGCCCACATCGCTATTGCACCTTAAGTAAGCGCCGCATGCCACTGTACAGAAAATTACAAGTTTCCTTTTCCTTCGGGACGTTTTCTAACCAGTTTATGATCATTATTAGCCTATGAACAATATCACAATTTCTCACTAAAGTCGACTCGAATCCATTCTCCGTTCCACAGTACAATCTTTTGTTATAATACTTTAGAAATGCAATTTTATAGCTTGGAGTTTGTGGTAAACAAAGAAATGGTCAGCGCGATCGGAGCCCAAAAGATGGAATTCTTCGATATGCAGATCGTATGGAGATTTATTGATTAATGAAACCGATTTATCTATCGCCAATTACTTGCTAACAGGAAACAATCCCTAACAGTTCCAATCTTGATCTTTACGATCAGTGGTGCGTCTGGGACATCCGGGTTGTAAATGCTAATCTTCACCAAGACAGAGTTATTGTGACGACACTACATCCTACATGATTGGAAACTTTATTAATGGATAATTCGGCTTTGCATAGGGAGATTACCCAGTCACGTTCAAACTCAGAATTGATGAAAATTCGTAAGTTATCGAATAAGAGGCTACCTTTTACGCTCTACTAAAGGTTAAATAAGGCTATAAGCATCTTACACTTAGGTAAATAATACGTAAATAATATTTTTTAGATCATTGCCGAGATTTTCATCATATATGATAGGTACAGATCACGCCCGTGACAACTTTATCAATATTAATAGAGTTACTCACGCTTTCGAACTTTCGTAAGTGTATAATTACTTTTTTAAAGAAGAATTAGTTATTCTGCGATCGTACATTGAAATTGTTGAAGCTGGTTTATCACTGGATTGCTTTTACCATCTTCGGAAGAAGCGGTATTTCTGGAACTTATACCTGCTCTGCTTTTATTCGGATCTGCATTAGCACTAAGGATGGCAGAATTGATTATTTTAAGTTCCCGGGCGACGGTGGATTAGTCTTAAAATAAAGAAGTTCCGTACGACGTGGACGATGATCTTTCCCTATGTATAATCCAATTTCATGTTTTACCTTTAATGGCTTTGTATTTCTTCCATTAGTTTACGACCAATTTTTAGGGGATAACTAACATTGAACATTTATTTAATTTTTTTTACACCAAGCCTTGTTCATTTTATATTGCTTGTGACTACGTAACTTTTAAATCTAAGTATAAATAATTTGCGATAATACGTTGGCTTCATTTCCAATACGTTGGAAACTGAAACGTCCCTACATATATATAGGAAGATCTGAACCCCTATAAAAGATTCGCCTTATACTCTTTTTCCCTGGTGAAACATTTAGAGGCAGCCTCTTTCGTTGTGAATAACGCTTAGTCTCCCGTAGGGACCGATGTGTATACGTAACAATGTTAGATCGTAAGATTGTTTTTCTTTAAATTTGCTTTGAAAGGGTCAAAGGTTGTCTTAAAATCTTGTAACACTTTCGTCACCTTCCAAAATTATCCTCTTTACTAGTTTTCATCAGATTTGAGTATTATAAAGTAAAACTTAGAAATTACTTTTATTTGTTTCGGAACTATTTCTTCCTACCGAGTTTTATTAAAATCGGAAATTGGTGCCTTAAGAACTTCTGTACTTTAGTCCGCGTTAACAGATAGTGTAAACGAGGAGGGTGAAATTTTACTACCAGATGCTTACGAAATTCTGTAGAAATTATCTCCTTTCATATTTTTACGACATTGACAGCATTCTTTCTGCTAAATTACTTGATAATGCCGTTAAAAACTTTTTCTGAAAAGAAAAATCGGCGTAAATACATTTGCATTGTTATTCATACCATGCCAGAAACAATATATTTAAATCGGAGATAATTCTAATAATAATAATAATAATCCTTTATTGCCCAACAGCCCAAGGGCCAATTACAGGACAAATTACAATACAATTCTTATTTAAAATAAAATAATTCAAATCGTGTTGCCTACAATAATAACATGCTGGAAATGTATATAATAATGAAACAAAAAAAAGAAGATTCACAAAAATGGCTCCAGATGCCGTTTGTTTGCGTTCCTCACCATGTGACTGAGAGGTGCCTTAAGCAAAATGTTGGTCTTAGCTCTAGGTACTTGAAATGTATTAAAGTAGCGAGTATGATGAGTAGGTACGGTAAAGTTTATTTGCGCTAGAAGGGCTGGCGAGTCGACAGTATTTTTCAGGATCCTGCAAAGAAACTCCACACTGTTACGCTCGCGGCGGTCAGCAAGAGATAGAAAACCATGCTCAACAAGTAAGCTATAATACTCGATACCTCTTGCAGGATACACGTTGTCCATTCGAAAGGAGAGATATTTTAGAAATTTCTTTTGAACGCGTTCGATCATAAGCTCTTGGTGTAAATAACGGGGATACCAAACAATGGAGACGTATTCAAGCTTAGAACGAACGTAGGCATAATATAAACGTTTCATTACACCTAAGTCTGAGAAATGCCTGCAAGAACGCATGACAAAACCGAGAGTTTTGGAAGCAGATGAACACATGGACGAAATATGTTCCGTAAATGACAGTCTATCATCAAACAAAACACCAAGATCCAAAGTTTTGATATTGCGTGGTATGGCTGCATCATTAATTTGGTAGTTATAGTATAAAGTAGTGTGAGTGTTGTTGTAGGAAACCACAGTACACTTGTTGATGTTCAGAGGGAGATAATTGACCTTGCCCCAAGTATTAATGCGAAGAAGATTGTCTTGTAAATGTTTACAATCGAAAATGCTACCAACAGTATTAAATATCTTTACGTCATCTGCGTATGCTAAGACGTGACACGTAAACAGAGATAGTAAATCATTTATATAAAAATTGAAGAGAAGTGGTCCAAGATTTGAACCTTGAGGAACACCTGATGTTGGAGAAAAGGGCGTAGAGGAATAACCATTGTAGCAGACATAACACTTCCTTCCAGTAAGGTAAGACTCAATCAACGTCAGGAAACCCACACCAAAACCAAATTTGTCCATTTTTTGTAGTAGCATCTCGTGGTTAATGCAGTCGAAAGCTTTAGAAAAATCTACGTAAATAACATCCACCTGCTTTCGCTTATCAAGCGCTTCACTAAGATATTGGCCAATGCATGCTAAATTAGTGATCGTCGACCTACCTGCAACAAAACCGTGCTGATGCTCAGATATGAAAGGAGTTATGCAGGTAGATATTTCTTTGTAAAGCAAATGTTCAAATACCTTAGCGAAATTGGGCAGTATACTTATAGGCCTATAATCAGCAATGTTAGATCGGTTTCCTTTCTTAAATACGGGGGTAATTCTGCTAATTTTCCAAACCTTTGGAAAAGTTGACGTGCTTATCGCTAGGTGGAATATAGTTGACAGTGGATAGGACAGAACAGGAGCACAATCACGTACAAAGAAGCTCGGTATTCCATCATCTCCAGTTGTCATATTAGATTTAAGTCTCCTGATACTGTTCTCCACATCCAATTCAGAGAAGGCATGAACACAAAAATTATTATAATTGAGAAAAGAGTTGAAAGATACATTTTGAACACTAGGTTTATACACACTCGCAAAGACACTGGAAAAGGCATCCACGATTTCGTTTGGCTGGGTAAATTCTTTGCCGTCATACTGCATACTTCCCGGAATTCTGGAAGAAGTTTTCTTGTTGTTAATGAAGCGCCAGAACAACTTAGGATCTCTGTTGATATTAATTTCAGCATCTGCCAAGTAAGCCTTGTATGCGTCTCTAATTTCATTCTTTGTGAGAGATCTCAATCGTTTGAATTCATTAAAATAGTATATCGCTTTTGTTCTTTTCCACTTCTTGAAGTAAAATTCTTTTAATTTAAGACGTTGTTTTATTTTAGCACTAAACCAAGGAGGAAACGTGGAGGTGGGACGTTTAGTTTTCTCAACTGAACGATCTATAACGGAGTATAATGTATTATAAAATGCCTCAACAGCGACATCCACATCACTGTATTCATCCAAGAAACTCCAGTCGACTGCAAGCATATCGCTATATAAAGAGAGGAAATTCGCTTTGCTAAAGTTGTAGCTAACATTATTGTTACAGGAAAATTTATCCACTCGACACATGTGTCAAAAGTAATCTCAATTTCGAGTGGTGGGTGAAAAGCATCAACGCTAACCAAAGGTTCAGAACTAAGACGGACATGTAGCTCACATGACATATTACAAAACACGAGATCCAGAATATTGCCATATATATTTTGAATAGTATTGAATTCTTTTAGATTTAAAATATTAACAAAATTGCTTAAAGATGTCACTTTACGATTATTGTTTACTAGTGCATCGGTTTTTTTATACTCCGGGCAGTTGAAATCGCCAAAAACAATAACATTTTTATTAATCAACTTAAAACTGAGAGCGTCCAACATTTGCATTGTTATTCATACCATGCCAGAAACAATATATTTAAATCAGAGATAATTCTAAACTAAATCGGGCAAAACATATACAGTATTTTAGACTGTGATAATTTATTAGTTAATTTGGATGAATATATAGTTGAGAATGATTATATTTCAAAGTAAAGAGAGAAAAAGTATAAAAATATTGAAAATTGTAGGAACTACACAAACAATCTGAGGTAAAGTAATTAAATTTGTAACTTGCACATGTTTTAAGTGCAATAGCCACTATGACAAATATCCTGGCTGTTATTATCTTCAACAAAGATTAAAAATTCTTTTTGCTTCGGATATCATTTCTTTTATTAGAGACAATATTCCTTGCTATATATAGAACTAAAGTAATAATACTGCATTAAATGTACAGTAATGTTTTGTTGAAAGTGGATGACATTAAACCGTGTTACAGTAAAGAAAGCTAAATTATTCTACACAATACGCGTTTGTATTATGTGAGCAATAGTAAAACCAAATTCGAATTAAACTTTCTTATTGTTAAGGACATCGCTGGGCTGTAAAATAATGAAAATTTGACGCGAATTTTTTTTTTCTCCAAGTAATCTGATACGTTGGGGGTTTTAATAGCTCCTGGTATGAAATGCTTTCATGTAAAGAGCTTACTTATGTATTTTCATAGGTGGGTTGTTAGATCCTATTATTTCTTCTAACCTTAAGAACTGAAAATTATCTAGAGTTAAATTTGTCCTTCTGAGGAGCACTTATGGCGTAGTCTGAAACGTATATAATCGGCGTATTGTTATATCGGACCTAGAAATTTATAAAATCGCGTGTGCGAATAGAATAAGCTCTTTTAGAACCATAATATTTACAAATTCATTTAGCTAGATTAGGTGATTGCATACATTTTTACATTGCGATATAGTCTTTTCTTTGTTTATTGTAATACACGCTGTGATACGAAATTTTGACATTTCTATTTTCTTATTTAAATGAGAGCACATTTTAAATTTAAGAATTCGTCAATATTAAAGGTATGAGTATAATATGTTTAAAATGATCATACTTCAGATTGTTTGCAAAGTTGCCCAGTTTATTTTTTAATTTGTGAATCTAAACTAAGCTTTATAGATAACTTAGAGACATAGAGGAACAAATGGAACGTTGGAACAGTCTGTATATACGTATAACGATTTTCCTATATGACATATAGAGAAAACTGAACCAGGATGTTAAGTAGGTAGAAGAACACTAAAACTTGAACATTTCATTAAGTAATTCAGTCTTACTTCCTTCCACGAAGACGCACCGTTAGAGTGTGTTACTCTTCAAGTTTGTGCGACGAAACATTAAGGATACATTACACTTGCTAATTTGGTTTAATTATGTTTTTAATCGTATACTTTAGCTAACAATAACGCCTTTAGGGTTGGTAAAATTTTTATTACGGACGTATAGTTTATTACCGAGCCAGATAAAGACGATGTCGTCGTTCTGTCTTATCAGAACTTTTTATACAGCTATATATCTCGAACGTGTATAATTTGCCCTTTTAGTCTTTGCAATTTACCGGTAACTGTGTTCAGTAGGTTGGTGCTACGTGTTGCAGCAACTAATAAAGTCGACGTTCCTTTCAGGAAGTACGAAATGTCGGTGATACAGGACTAAGGAACAAATTTCGAGCAAGAAAGATAGAGCTGCGGACAAGGGAGAGATCTCCATCTGCTTTGCAAATAAGTAGACGCTCTATCGAAGAACTTCGAGTTGTGAATTACTTCAAGGGACGGACAATAAGCTCTCTAAAGCTTTCTAAATTTAAAGAATTACTGCAGACAAGAAAGGTACTTAGATCCGTACTTATGGTGATGAAATCCGCTTCTCCTTTTTACTACAACGAGTACGAAATAGGGTCAGGTTGCCTACATTTTTTATATTTATATTTAATCAGGGAGTTGTACTTTAAAGTTTCTTTTGCCAGAAATTCTGTCATATAATTTTACGATTCCTGGAGGGTGCTTCATTGTCGGAATTTTTTATATGGTATCTTGAAAAGAATAATAGGTATAAACAATTTGATCTCTATTTTTCGGTTTATTATTATTTTAAAGTTCTTTGGTATTATAACAGTTATAAAAAAATAAAATAGGTAGATATATACATTTCCTTTGGGTTTCTGGAACCATAATGAAGCTAGAACCACAAAGCGGAGTTTTCTTTTGAATGGAACACGATATTTTTAGCTTACATTTTTCCTCTTTGAATTGTCTTTGACATAGTCTACATACAGCTGAACTCAATTACGGGTATTGCACTAAAGATGTCTATCAATTAATATTGTGCAATTAAACTATAGTACAACAGATCTAAAATTCCTCGTGCCTTGCCAGTATTGTCAACCTACTTGATACTACACGAGATACTTCACTTGCAAGACTATATATCATGCAATATAGAGTTTGTACGGTATATCCTTTAAATAATATATGTTTTATATTTTTGTAATACCATATTTAATTATATAATTACTATTACTACTACACCAAGGAACAAAATCAATTCTTTCATTATCGTGATTTTAGGGCAACTTTGTCACGCTAATTTAGAATATGCTATTAATCGATTTTAGTCTTTGAGATATAGAATATTTGAAATATTACACTGTTGTACAATTTTATCCAATATTATTCAAGAAGAGTAGGAAGAGAAGATGTATTTCAAAGTCTGGAAAGGAGGGGGTTAGAGGTTGTCGATATAATAAAGTATTATCGATTTTCTACATCAAATTACACCATTTATTTTTCCGGATATTCCGAACTCCCTTGAAGTTCATCTGTACTCGAATATCGTCGTATACGATAATGTCGTTTTTTATAGATACCTTTTTGGCAACTATTTATGTTTTAAGGGTATAAAATTTGTACCTCTAATTATAACCTTCTCCCTTCATCTCTCTTATCCCTGTTATATCAGGATACGTACGTAATTTTAAGCCGGGTTTTTAATAAATCAAAATCATTATTTGGAGACCGCGCTGCCTCAAGCCCCAGAGTTTTCTATGTATCTCCCAGGTTGGCAATATATTGTCGGATGACGCTCGGAGGCCGAATACATTCTAAATCCTTTAAAACAACGAAAATATATTTTTCATGTTATCTTTTTGATGTAGGGTTCCAGAAATTTATTCCTCGAGTTTAGAGAAAACTAGTAGCTTTTAAAGTGCGAGCAGCGGCGTTCCGGGGAATTTCCAGATAAAAATGGAACCAAATACTCTTTCTCTATTCTGAGTACATTCTGAAATTCAACTGGTACAGTTCTGATATATATAGAAGACTTTGTTTGATGCTCCTTTTTAAGTATTGGTAATATAGAACACTTGCACACAAACTAATATCCTGTTTGTTAGTATCTTAGTTGTTTTGGAAATATAGGAGTACTGCATGTACGCTTTTCTTTAAAGGATGCCAAAAAAAGGAACCCAATTTTATTTCAATGGGTATTTAAGCAAGTTTACTCTGGCATTCGTGGCTTCGCAGTATAGAAGAAAGAGAATAAAGTGGATGAATACTAATAGTAGTATTTATCGTAACGATATATGTTTGGGGAATATGGGAATTAATAAGGCACCTCGGTCAGCAGCTTCCTATCAGTTAAAGATATTCCTTGAATTGTGGAATTATGAGGGGAATATTTTTTTCGATCAATTACACATTTATAAATAGTTAAATTATTAAATAATTAATATAACCAAAGGTATGATATATAGAAAAAAATATATATTAACGGGAATTATATATTGCTTTCTACAACCTAAATCAATCCCTGTTTGGCCAATAAATTCTATTTTAAATAATAATAAAAATAATAATCCATGTCTCCCCATCCCCCAGCAGCTTCCCCCAATTACCGCCATCGGCGGGGTACGAGTTAGTATTATGGCCCCGCTTATGGTGCGTCTTAAGGTATTTCTTCTCAGCATTCGCCAATGAGTGAGGGAAATCTCGGAAAAACCTCAACCCCGAGATTAGTGCCCAAGCGCGCAAGGCACTCAGGCACTAGCCCCATTAATACTAAATGCAAATAAATACCACTTGATCGATTAAATTTACCCTCTAGCAAGCCATGAAATTTTTCTTCTTTAAACTTAAGTTGGTAGAATAACTTTAAAAACGTGTAAATTGACTTATTTTGTGGCATTAGAGACAGAGCTTAAGTGTACATAGATGATTCAGTTTCTACACCGTTGACATGCGGTTGTCAGATTAGGTTTTGATGTTTTTGCAAATACCTACATATTATCAACAAGTTATTTTGAAGAAATAATTTCATGAGTTGCTAAGGAGTAAATTTAGAAGATCATGTAGTAGGAAGAAACATAGAGTTTCGATTAGTTCTTGGTTTAAGTTTTTGTATGAAATGGTTGTTACGTTGGCTATGGTACACTAGACTTGTTTACCTGGTTGATGGGCTACACAACATGCACCCTTGATGAAATGAGATGAATTACGGACGTAGTTAACATAATAATGTTGCTAAATACAGCTAATCATGGTATTGGTGAAATCATTCACGAGAAAGACGATGTGAGGAGGCAGAAAACGCCAACATGTGGGCATGTTTCTGCCTACCTACCGTCACCACCGTGGTTTCGAGCGATCCTCTGCTCAACACAATGCAATTCCCTCTCTGCTACTATCACCATATCCAACATTATCGCTCAAATGAGCATTCTTTGCGCCAACTAACGGCAAAAAATAAATACTCGTCTATCGGTTCAAACACAGCGAAAACAAGTGGGTACAGTTTCCAACCCTTCTCTCGAGCAACACATGGATTGCTAAACCAGAGAGGGCGCGAATAAATAGTGCATAGGGTAATGATTTCTCAGGCTTACCCTGGCGAAACTGTACGCGCTTGGTTTTTGTTTCCTCACATTGTCTCCCTCGTGAATGAATTCTCCAATACCGTGAGTAGTTGTATTTAGCAGCACTATATTATTATCTTAGGAATTGTTTTCTTGCCATTTTAGACGTGTTTCTAATACGTCACAGTAAGCCTGAGAAATCATTCACGCGTGCAATTACTCTGTGCACTATTTGTGCGCGCCCTCTCTGGTTTAACAATCTATGTGTTGCTCGGGAGAAGGCTTGCTTTTGCTGTGTTTGAGCCGATAGACGAGTGTGTTATTCTTTCGGCGTTAGTTGAGCTTTAAGGTACATAAGATGTGATAGTAGCAGAGAAGGAATTCTAATGTGTTGAGTAAAAAATCGCCCGAAACCACGTCGATGACGCCGGAAACATGTCGGTGTGTTAACGATTTTTGTCTCATACGTTGTCTTTCTCGTGAACAATTTCACCAATACCATGAGTAGCTATGTTTAGCAGCATTGTTATGTTAGGTATTGTTTTCTAGCCATTTTAAATGTGTTTTTAATACGAGCATAGTTGTCAGTCGTGTCCTTCTTTCCACGTACGAGAACTTGGAAGATTATGTATGTGTTTTTCCAAGATGGTAAATTACACATAATTCATTAAAGCACTTGTGAATATATTTTGCCTCCAACAGCAACAAAATGTACTAAATGCTCGAACTAAATAATACGAGGGAGAAAATTTAGAAAAATAGGGAACATTTGGAAAATTGTAACAGGGTTCTTAATGAGGTAGATTTTATTATTACACATTATTTAATATTGTGCTGTAGACGTTATTCTAAGAGCTTTACTATTGTTGTGAAAATTGAGAGGGAAGTCTATCTACGACAGATTGCATTATCGATGTACACATCTGCACAAGCCATAAACACGATTCTAATACACGTATTTGTTACAATAGAATCCGTATACATATATTAGGGTATAATTACCTGCCATGCAAGATTAATTTATTGTTATAGGTGCCTGTAAGTATCCAGTAAGGTATTATGCTGCATGTGTGTTTATGTCAGCAATGCATGTACGTACTACGCCTTTATGCTTCAAGATGATGTAGAAATTGGGACAATATATGTACATTGTATTATATCGCACGTTCCAGTTTCTTATATTACATCTACTCATACAGGATGTTTGCATTATTGTTGGGAATGTGTTTAATATATGGTGCTGCTCATCAAACAGGAGATGTTTTTAGAGAAAGAAGCTGTATAATGTATACATTAATTTTTACATAAAAATCCGCATTTTAGAACTTGAGGTATACCTATAGCGAAGACGCTATAAATATGTGCGCTACATGACATTATCTCATTGTATCTCATATTTTCTCTGACGTAGCAGTTAGCCTTGGTGCAAGTTCTTAAGTCGTGTCATTCTCGCCCTTTCATTTTTATTGTTTTAGCTATTTATCATAATTGTATTAACTTGTTATTCTAGTACTCTTTCTCCTTTAGTCTTCAAATCTTTCTTCCTCGTTGCTTGCTGAAACTATGCAGTTTGCGCCGAAGAAGAGAAGGCGCAAGATCAATAATAACGCATTGCAATAACAACAGATATTCTTTGGGTAGTTAACTTGACCACGTTATACCGATTTCCCGTTAGTGCATGTTACCTTTTATCATTTTACGAATAAGTCTCAGCCGTGGTATCATTGACGAAAAACAGTATCAGAAATAGCGAGGGAATTCAATCGCGGACGACGGAGTCCGATTTCACAAACCACCGTCAAACGCTAGCTAGACGAAGGAAATTTACACAGTCGCGTGGCAGCTCGTAAACCATGGCTACGCCGGGGTAACCGACTTAAAAGGCTACAGTGGATCCGTTAACATCGGAATCGGAACGTAGAATAGTGGCAAAATGTTCTATGGACTGACGAATTAATATTTAAATTGTTTAGTCAAATGAGAGCGCTAATGAAAGGATGCCTTCCGGACGCATTGTATCGGCAATAAAACACAGTGGCGGTTACGTTACAGTTTGGGGTTGCTGTTCTTACTCAGAAACAGGATCATTACAGCAAATCGAAGGAATAATGCTGAAAGAGCAGTACCACGAAATACTGGAGAATCATGTCATTCCTTCTGAGCTGCGACTAATCGGCTGGAATTTTACCTTTATGCAAGATAACTATCCGAAGCGCACAGCCAGAATACGAAAACAGTATCTGAATGAACAAAATCAAACAGATATTTTACGAGTTATGGCATGGCCACCGCAGAGTCCAGATCTCAACCCTATTGAATTACTGTGGGATGAATTTGATAGAAGAGTTCGAAGTATCGGGCCTACTTCCAAGGAACAGTTTTGTAACAACAACTTTTAACAAGAATGAAGCAAAATCCCAGGCGAAAACCTCAAAAAAGTAATTGAAAAGGTGCCGCGAGGTGCGCTAGCGGTAGTCAATGCAAAAAATAGATTTTTTGAGAAAGGGAATGTTTAAGAATTTTGTTAACAATAAATAGAAAAAAATAAAACTTTTCCTAAGATTTTAATAATTGCTATTTTCAAGAGTAATAAATTTATTTCCTTAGTATTAATTTCCTTTTATTTTTTGATGACTGTATGTAAAAAGGAAAACGTAAATCATATTATTATATCTTCTTGTTTATTAAAATTATGTTGATTTAACAAGAGTTGAATTTAACATCGAACTACAAAAGGGGTTCAAAATCTTATAGACGATTACGATAAATTAAAAGACGAAGGCATATGCATCCCCTGAATCGCTGTAATAAATAATAGATTACCTACATTCATTCTACAACATTTTTCATTAAATCAATAAAAAAGGTCAATATAATTTTTAAAATATATTTTAACTTATGACAAGTTGCATGATACATACATTTTTTTTGTCGTATCTGCGATAACTAGAAATATTACTTTTTTGACTAACGTTTTCGTTTTTAACGTTAACGGCAACGTGGAGATAAACTCTTTATTTTTTTATGATAACAGACATGGAATACTTAGGTTTCGTTATTATTTTATGAAGTATTTTTACCCAGTTTTCAGGCTAATTTCTTCAGCAACACTAGAAATTAAAAACTGAAAAATGAATATAAAGTGTAAATTTAAAATAAATTTATGTATTTTTTTATATCCATAATCATTTTATCTATAGTTTATCTAAACTGCTCAACACGCCCAGTAATATACCTATTTGCTTATACTATCAGAATGTTCGCTCTTTTCGATCTAAACTTTCTTCATTATATCCACTAAGTGCTACTATTGACGTGGACATTGTGTTATTTACGGAGACATGGTTGGATGACAGTATTAACGACGAGGAAATACTGGGTTCCGAGTTTGTTATCTTCAGAACTGATAGACGATTTAACATTGTTGGAAGATCAATTGGAGGTGGTTGCCTAACTGCTTTCAAGAACAATATTTATGTTACCTTGCTGGATGTGTCTTCGTTGATTGATTTGGTCCCTTTGGCTGATATCGTTTTATGCAAGTTCGAGATGGCATCGCACACAATTTACATCGCCAATATCTATTTACCACCTGATATGGGATGTGATGACTATGAAACTTTTTTGGACGCTCTCAGTTTTAAGTTGATTAATAAAAATGTTATTGTTTTTGGCGATTTCAACTGCCCGGAGTATAAAAAAACCGATGCACTAGTAAACAATAATCGTAAAGTGACATCTTTAAGCAATTTTGTTAATATTTTAAATCTAAAAGAATTCAATACTATTCAAAATATGTATGGCAATATTCTGGATCTCGTGTTTTGTAATATGTCATGTGAGCTACATGTCCGTCTTAGTTCTGAACCTTTGGTTAGCGTTGATGCTTTTCACCCACCACTCGAAATTGAGATTACTTTTGACACATGTGTCGAGTTGATAAATTTTCCGGGTAGCAATAATGTTAGCTACAACTTTAGCAAAGCGAATTTCCTCTCTTTATATAGCGATATGCTTGCAGTCGACTGGAGTTTCTTGGATGAATACAGTGATGTGGATGTCGCTGTTGAGGCATTTTATACTACATTATACTTCGTTATAGATCGTTCAGTTGTGAAAACTAAACGTCCTACCTCCACGTTTCCTCCATGGTTTAGTGCTAAAATAAAACAACGTCTTAAATTAAAAGAATTTTACTTCAAGAAGTGGAAAAGAACAAAAGCGATATACTATTTTAATGAATTCAAACGAATGGGATCTCTCACAAAGAATGAAATTAGAGACGCATACAAGGCTTACTTGGCAGATGCTGAAATTAACATCAACAGAGATCCTAAGTTGTTCTGGCGCTTCATTAACAACAAGAATGCTTCTTCCAGAATTCCGGGAAGTATGCAGTATGACGGCAGAGAATTTACCCAGCCAAACGAAATCGTGGATGCCTTTTCCAGTGTCTTTGCGAGTGTGTATAAACCTAGTGTTCATAATGTATCTTTCAACTCTTTTCTCAATTATAATAATTTTTGTGTTCATGCCTTCTCTGAATTAGATGTGGAGAACAGTATCAAGAGACTTAAATCTAATATGACAACTGGAGATGATGGAATACCGAGCTTCTTTGTACGTGATTGTGCTCCTGTTCTGTCCTATCCACTATCAACTATATTCCACCTAGCGATAAGCACGTCAACTTTTCCAAAGGTTTGGAAAATTAGCAGAATTACCATCGTATTTTAGAAAGGAAAGCGATCTAACAGTGCTTATTATAGGAATATAAGTATACTGCCCAATTTCGCTAAGGTATTTGAACATTTGCTTTACAAAGAAATATCTACCTGCATAACTCCTTTCATATCTGAGCATCAGCACGGTTTTGTTGCAGGTAGGTCGACGATCACTAATTTAGCATGCATTGGCCAATATCTTAGTGAAGCGTTTGATAAGCGAAAGCAGGTGGATGTTATTTACGTAGATTTTTCTAAAGCTTTCGACTGCATTAACCACGAGATGCTACTACAAAAAATGGATAAATTTGGTTTTGGTGTGGGTTTCCTGACGTTGAATGAGTCTTACCTTACTGGAAGGGAGTGTTATGTCTGCTACAACGGTTATTCCTCTACGCCGTTTTCTCCAACATCAGGTGTTCCTCAAGGTTCAAATCTTGGACCACTTCTCTTCAATTTTTATATAAATGATTTACTATCCCTGTTTACGTGTCACGTCTTAGCATACGCAGATGACGTAAGGATATTTAGTACTGTTCGTAGCATTTATGATTGTAAAAATTTACAGGACAATCTTCTTCGCATTAATACTTGGAGCAAGGTCAATTATCTCCCTCTGAACATCAACAAGTGCACTGTGGTTTCCTACAATAACACTCACACTACTTTACACTATAACTACCAAATTAATGATGCAGCCATACCACGCAATATCAAAAGTTTGGATCTTGGTGTTTTGTTTGATAATAGACTGTCATTTACGGAACATATTTCGTCCATGTGTTCATCTGCTTCCAAAACTCTCGGTTTTGTCATGCGTTTTTGCAGGCATTTCTCAGACTTAGGTGTAATGAAACGTTTATATTATGCCTACGTTCGTTCTAAGCTTGAATACGCCTCCATTGTTTGGTATCCCCGTTATTTACACCAAGAGCTTATGATCGAACGCGTTCAAAAGAAATTTCTAAAGTATCTCTTCTTTCGAATGGACAACGTGTATCCTGCAAGAGGTATCGAGTATTATAGCTTACTTGTTGAGCATGGTTTTCTATCTCTTGCTGACCGCCGCGAGCGTAACAGTGTGGAGTTTCTTTGCAGGATCCTGAAAAATACTATCGACTCGCCAGCCCTTCTAGCGCAAATAAACTTTACCGTACCTACTCATCATACTCGCTACTATAATATATTTCAAATACCTAGAGCTAATACCAACATTTTGCTTAAGGCACCTCTCAGTCACATGGTGAGGAACGCAAACAAACGGGATCTGGAGCCATTTATGTGAGTCTTTCTTCTTTTTTTGTTTCATTATTATATACATTTTCAGCATGTTATTATTGTAGGCAACACGATTTTAATTATTTTATTTTAAATAAGAATTGTATTGTAATTTGTCCTGTAATTGGCCCTTGGGCTGTTGGGCAATAAAGGATTATTATTATTATTATTATTATTATTATTATTAAACTGCGATGTTTCGCTAAATAATCACTTTTCGCATTTTTTTAGGATGAAAAGTTCGATTATCAAGTAAATTGCTTTATACAGACATAATCATTTCATTTTAGTATGTAAAAATAAAAGCAATTTGGGAGTGTTTCCGAAACAAATATGTCTAGATATACTAAAAGCAATCAACGGTTAATTCTAGCGCTGATACATGCTATTTTTCTGAATGTTTTTGACGTACAAAAGCATGTAACCGGAAATCAATACGTTTCAGGTTTTTAGGTTATCGCAATTTAGCGTTAATGGTCCTTTATTACGTCGGGTAAATACTCGACTGCACGATGTTATACGATACTTTGTAATGGAGAGAGCATTTCTTTTACGACCCGTCAAAACATAAATAAAGGAGAGATAGTCATATAGTAAAACGTAATGACATGTTATGCTGTTTTTAATTTAACGTATACGTATTCGATATCATTTGTTTTTGAAAGTGGAAAGTGATGAATGCGAGTCCTGGGTTAGAGATGATTGCTTCTAATTTATTGATCTATCGGTATAGTTAAAAAAGAAACTCTATTAGACTTTTATTGTCATGAACGAAGTCTTATTTAGGCTAAAGCATGAATAAGGTATCGTTGAAGATGGTAATATATTGAAAAATAGTAGTAGACAATAATTGATGGTGCAGTAGCTAATGGAGCTTAAGATCTCGTAAGAAAATTTCTTTATAATTTAGTCGCGACAATTGTACGATGGTTTAATAAAAGTTTTAATTTTGACGAAATAAGTGTCATATCGCTGGACTAACAGAATGGAATTATAAGAAATACATAGTTTTAGAGACATGGCTCGAACCTAAAACAAAGACAACAAGGAAATGTAATGAAAGCACCTCTTCCGTTTGCCGGTTTAATCAGAAGTAGACGAAAATTTAGACCGAAAGAAATAGACCTGAAACTACTACTTGCCAAGTTTCAAAATGCAATTCTTATTATTTGTCTACAGTCTTCTCATCAAAATTAGTCGTGAAACACCCTTGTCCAAGCGACATAAAATAAAAATCCTTCATGCGCATGGCATTCTGTTTTTTGTAAAGTTAATGTGGGTATACATCGAAACAAACTGACAGAGTCATGATTGAAACCTATTCTCATATTTGACGAAATATTCTAGTTAGAGAGATTGTTGAATCTCACCTGTTTTACCTTTGGTGACTGGATGGTTAGAATACTCAAAATGGCAGTACGCGTCCTAATCCGGCAACACTTAAGCTCTTTGATTGCAATATTTTTTGCAGTGGTTTTCCTAATATTCCGATATTTCCATAATGATTCATGTATCGTCAATTTGTTGGTGCAAGGCTAAACAATTTGACACGACTACTACAGATTTTGATTGTGAGGTGTAGGTAACCTGAGGTTCAAAACCTCAAGGATATCTTGACTATTTATTGGAATCAGTGTCACAGTGCAGTAATAAATATGTGAAAACCTGGAAAAGGGTAAAAACACATTTGGTAAAAAACTGAAAAACTATGTGTTACAACTTTTGTATTACTTAGGAAGCAATCTATATTACCAATGTAACTTTTAACTGAATTGTATGTTTTGACAATTTAGTTACCTTATAGTGTCGCAAACATACTTTAATCCGATTACATGACATCCGTCGTTACCTTAAAGCATTGTATAGATTTCTCTTCAGTTATAGCATCATTATTTCCCGCCTTTGGTATAAGATAATGTAGACCTCCTCTATGTAATATTGCTCTATTATCACATTATATCCTTGGATATAATATATCATTTTTGAAAGTTATACATTGTTTTTTCGAGACAATACTTACTAGACCTACATACGAGGGGATGGAGTGGGGATAGGGGCGCTCGCTAGGTGTCATTGTGATTGGCGACTCATCATTAGTATCTAAGTTAAGTTGCAGCCCTATAGCGTCAGTCGTTTACGAATAGTTCCCTGCTAAACAAGTCAATCCGGAAGAAAACTGAAGCTATGGAGGAAATTGAACACCGTGCTGTGATAAAGTTCCTTACAAAGCAAGGAAAGAACGCTCAAACCATATTGAATGAAATGGAAACCGTTTATGGGGAACTAAATCAATGATTTATAGTGGCATGGTCTTTTTAAACATGGTCGGGAGTCGATTGAAGACGACCCCCGCTCAGGACGGCCAGTTGAGGCCACCACATCAAATATCGTCGAAGAAGTGCAAAAATTTCTACTGCAAGATGCCCGTTTGAAGAAGAAACAATTATCTGCACTAGTTACAGTATCAGATACCACCATTTTGCGTATCCTACATGACCACCTGGGGATGACAAAAGTCAGTGCAAAATGGGTACCGAGAATGCTCACGTCGCTGTAGAAACAGCAGCGCGTTTATGCGTCCAAACAATTTTTGGAGCTGTGTGGAGACAAACCTGCACAGATTTTGGAGCGGATTGTTACCGGAGATGAAACATGAGCACTTTGAGCCTGAGTCCAAACAGGAGTCCATGCAACGGCATAAAAGGAGGACACCACCGCCAAAGAAATTCAAAGTGTCAGAATCGACTGGAAAGTTGATGGCTACCGTTTTTTGGGATTGTGAGGGGATATTATTGATTGATTACAAATAAAAAGGTAGGAGCATAACCGGAGAATATTACGCAACGATATTAGCAAAATTAAAGGAGGCCATCAAGGAAAAACGTCGAGGAAAATTGGGCAAGAGTTTGTTGCTCTTGCAAGACAATGCGCCGGTTCACAAGAGCGAAGTTGCAATGGCTGCTCTGCACAAGCATGGCTCTCGATCGATAGTTCATCCACTCTACAGTCCAGACCTGACACCTAGTGAATTTTTATTTGTTCCCCAATTTAAGAAAAGACTTACGTGGAAGAAAGTTTTCCGACGATTATGAGGTAAAGGAGGCAATTTTGGCCCATTTTGAGGCGAAAGATAAAAAATATTTTTGTGATGGTTTAGAAAAATTAAAGCCCTTTCATTCCACGAACTTCTGGACCTCCCCTCGTATATTACGAAAAACTGTCTGCCCTTGTATGGTCGGGTGTCGCAATCTTTCACAATCATGTATTATAGTTTATAATAATAATGTTAATAACAAGTTTATATTATTGTGATAATTTTTTGATTAGTCAGTCAAACAAGAATTAGTGTTTATTTATAGGAAATAATCTAAACATGTCACAGTAGCTAGTGTCGATATAATTTTCAGATTATATGATTTTATTATTTCGCTCATGGCTGACTAGGATCAATCATTGCTGTACACTATGGTACATATGGCACGATCAGTTGCATGATGCTATGATCAGTTACGTGATATAGATTAAGCATTAGAATTATGGGTGGGTGTAACTGTGTGATTATGACTCTATGGTATCAATGACGATGATGAAGAAAAGAGATGCATAGATTCCTTGCAAATCGCATACTCAACTGAATATAATCACTACAAAATCATATGCATTTCGTTTAGAATGAAATAATGGAAAACTGAGGAAACCTTGATTTTTAGCAGAAACGGAACGCGGCAAATTATGTATATGTTCCTGTAGTGTTTAAGACACATCCAAGATTCGTTAAATAATGAATTTAGATACAAAGCCGACAGAGTCAATATAAATTCCGTTTACGACAATTCCAAAATAGTTTCTTTTACGCAGATAATTATTGACTAGATTTATTCTTTGCACTATTTGCTCTCAAGATTTAATTCTTCTATGGGTAACATCTTCGGACAATTCCTTTATTACGTGTTCTAAGCGTATAATTTGCGTTTTCTAAATATCCTGATTGTTCTTGATTGACTAAGGTTGTTTTCTCGAACTAACTGTTATGTCGAGTTAATAAGGCTTTCATTAATTTATCTCTAAACCAACGATCGACTTCATTGTACATTGCTTTACTCCAGTAAATAATTATCTTTAAAGTTTCATTCTGATGTTTCTTTATTAAATAAGACGTCTTTTCACAGAGAACATTGCTGAGGATGCTTTGAATATGCATCATGTTATAGTTAAAAGGAAAGGCAAAATTTAGTTTGCTTTAACCTACCTTAGAAACCGATAGCGATAGTAAAATAAAGTTTTATGAAAGTACACCGATAAACCACACCGAATGGGAAAATATGTATGTCGCAAGCCAATCAATAGGATTGCATCGACTTCTTTTACTGTCACTTTGCTGTCACGGGATAACTACACGCTTTACGGTTGTATTCGTCCCATTCACTTTTGTTGCGGAAAACCACGCCAACTATGTATTTTTCTAACACAGTTTGTCTCTCTGGTTTAGCGCCGCGACGTCATAAATAAAAGGGATGTATAAAATCAATACTTTCGAATCATATTAATGTTTAAATTACTACGACTATTACTATTTTTGAAACGAGGTATTTTGAAATTATTATGCAATATGTCAACTTTATTGGACGAAGCGTCGGATTACAGATCACATTTCGCACCTTTAGGCATCGACTACCATTATGACTAGCTCCAAACGGTAAAAAAAAGTGCCGAAATGTTCTAACCTTCTATATTCAACGTGCCAAACTTCGTGCTAACACTAAGTTACCCTCCACTACCTGAAAAGATTACGGACTCCGATTATGTTCCGTAATTAAAAACACAGTATCACACAAAAAAGTTCAAATTTAAGCCGGCTTTCTCTGAAGTAGGTGTTTGTGTAGGTTATAAAACCAGTATCAGTTTTTTCGGATCAGATTTTTATTGCGTAGTCTCTTATATACCCATGTTTCCATCTCATCATATTTATCGCAACATTTCAATCTAAACATGTTCGACATCAATCTATATTGGCGCAAGTATTGCACAGAAAGGGTAAAGCAAGAATACACTAGGGTGACAGAATAAAATAGACACCAGGTAAAGCGGTATAAATATGTAAACAGCTAAATTCTAAGAACGAATTAAGAACTTTCTCTTGTCATTAGGGTAGATGTATCGGAAGGAATTCGTCATAGTTTAGTATCGTTACAACTATGCTTCGCTTACAAAGTTCGAGTGATATTAGCGACTTCACCCGGGGTCGCATCGTTGGCCAGAGTGAACGCGGCTCTTCGCAACGTGAAATAAGTAAATTTTTAAATATTCCGTTGTCCCCACAGTTAACCGTGTGATTACACAATTTAAACGCAAGGAAAAACCTACAGTAGAGCAGAGACCAGGTCGTACCGGACCTTCCGAAAGAAGTAAAAGGGTGCTTGTGCGCGAAGTGTTAACAGAACCGAGAAAAAGTACAGCTGAGTTTGCGGCAACTTCACAGAAAAGTCAGCGTACCGTTCTGCGATACCTCCTCAGTGTCTGGATGTATAAAAGGGTGGCAAAGAAAAAACCTCTCCTTACGGCGTTTCAAAAACGGCGCCGAATGGCTTGGGCAATCGAAATGCGAACGAAGCCTGAAGAGTTTTGGCGGTCTGTCATTTTTTCAGACGAAAGCAGATACTGCCAATTCAGTGATAGTGGTTGTACGTGGCTATGGAGACGTTCGTCACAGCAATTGGACGACAAATTATTGCATCAGACGGTGAAATACGGCGGTGTGAAAATTATGGTGTGGGGCGCGATATGGTATGGTGGAAGATCGCAATTAGTAATCTGCGACGGAAATATAAATGCGGCAAAATATAGCCAAACATTAACAGAAGGACTACTACCGATATTCGACAACGTCATTTTATCTAAAGAAGACGCCACTTTTATGGAGGATGGAGCACCCTGCCACAAAGCAAGAACAACAACCACATGGAAAGAGGAACAGGGGATTCGGATTTTACCATGGTCAGACCAATCACTGGACATGAATCCGATAGAGAATGTTTGGCACATAATCCAGACAAATATGGCGAAACAACCCCGAAAACCCAGCAATAAGGAAGAACTCGTAGCAGCTGTAACAGAAGGGTGGTTAAATATTCTAGAAAACACCGTTAATCATTTAATAGATTCTATGCCACGCCCCGACTCGCAGCACTTCACGCAAGTAAAGGTGGATCGACAAAATATTAGTCTAATTTAAAAATTTTAAAATATTTTGTATCTATAACGATAATAGAATCTTTTTTTTTTAATTAGTAGAGTGTCTATTTTATTCTGTTACCTAGTGCAGATTCTATGATCCAGCAAATTTACTTTTTTAGTAATGACATAATATTACCCGCTTAATGGTTGACATAAATATTGAATATCAATCCGATGAATGGAGAATGTTCAGAAATTTATTTAAGACAAAATCATAGATGAAATAAAAGATATCGGAGTACCAAATCGATTAATAATGCGCGGTGTACCAACACCAATACTTCCTGCCCTTGTCGGTTCACCATACAAAATTTATTTAAATAATAATAAATTATAGATATTTACGCATAGCTGGTTGCCTACTATATAGCCAATGCATTGAAAACTTTGTTTTTAAAGTAATGCACGGGGAAAATACAGCGCATTTACTTACAAACGAAGCCCACGTGACTTTTTTTACCTATGTAACCCATTTAGTAGTACGGTAATATTCAAAAATAGAATTCCAACGTAGGTTTCCATTGATGTATAGACAAATAAAATTAGATTATATTAGGATATTATAAATAATTACAAGTAATACATAGGAAATCAATTCTTCACAAAAATTAGTAGCTTTTAGGAAATTGTTTAACTACGAAGACAGAAATAAAATCCAAATGTATATAATCAATGCGACACCCTAGCATATAAAAATCAACTGTAAAATATTGGCTTGGTGGTTTCTAGTTGAAATTGTTAGGATATTTGACTATTGCCAACGTATTATTTATAGCTTATTACGTCAGAAATCACGTGAGTTTCATTTCTAAGTAAATGCACGGTATATGTGTAATAAGGAAAGAAAGTATATGCCTCACCGTTTGCTTATACATTCAATTAGATAAAATAATTCATATACATTTTGTCTAGCGCTAAATTCTCTTGATTTTCATTATAAAGTTTAAAAGGGGTGCCGCAATTTGTAAATTGATGATGCCGTTAGAACTTTGTGACATCGGAAATATCTCAAAATGTTGAAATAAAATTGTAGCTTACATGTAAACGAACTATTTTCGGAATTGGTTCGTGTCAAGATGAGATACATAGAAATGAAATGAGGGTAAGAGGAAAAGAATTAAAAAGAAAAAAGAAAGAGAAGAAAAAAGGTGGGAACTCGACGTTTCGCCCCCGTCGTAGGGGGCTTCATTAGGAGAAACAGGGAAGCCAAAGTGGCACGGTAATTCGACGTGTAAACCACGCTAGAAGCTAAATCACTTTGGCAGAAGGTCACGGTAACTCGAGGTGTTAACCACGCTAGAGGCGAAAATTTTCTGAACCTTCAGAGCTTCAGACCTTAGCGTGGTTAACACGTCCAGTTACCATACCACTTTTGTTTCCCTGTTTCTCCTGAAGAAGCCTCCTACAACGAAGACTTTTTTCTGTCTCTCTTTCCTTCTCTTACTCTTTTCCACTCCCCCCTTTCATTTTTCAATTTTCTTCTTTTATCTCTTCTTCTGTTTAGTTTTATTTCTTTTTCCTCTTATTCTTATTTCATTTCTATATATCTCATTATGACAGGGTCCAATTCTGGAAGTAGTTCGTTTATTATTGACTTTGGCCGTGAAAGCCTGGGTATTGATTTCATGTAGTTTAGATGTTCAAAATAGTATTTATTGAGTGGGCCCAATTTATTCCACTTTGAAAACTCGTCACCGTATGTAGTTAACCTATGTACAGCTCAGAGCGTAAAAATGGTAGTCTTATTGAAACTTTTTGGCAAATCATATACCCCTTGTTTTTTAAAAATATATATTTTACGATGGGAAGTGGCTAGTTACGTGAAATCTATCTATTACAGTGGTCAACACACATTTTGCCATCTCGGATTTTTTAGGTGCAATTAAACAATTTTGAGGTACCTAATCCAAAAGTACCGTCAGATTTGTTCTATCAGATCTAGTTTTCGAAATTCACCCTTTCTGCCTTTTTGTTATATACATAACTTTTTAAATATTACTATTTGATAACTGTTAACTGAAACACAAAAGGTGGGTGGGAGGTGTTTATTTAACAGAAAAATATGCATATTCAATTTTCAATCATCAGTTACAAAATTCCTTTTACAAGATTTCTTTGCGTGAGGTTTACTGGAAGAGTCTCGTTGAAGATTGTAGCAGTAATAGGCCATCTCTCGCCCTGTTTCTCACCAATATCACATAAGTTTTCTGAAAAACGATCTAAGTGGCCGTGAAGGTAATGAATTTGCTAATGTTCATGTTACATGGCATGGCGACAATTTAGGTCTCCTAAATAGTCAGTTAATTATTTCGACTTTGATATTTATACTTATGAGTAATAAATTTCACCGCGGTGTATCTCCAAAACTAGAGCTGCTAGGAAGAAATGCCAGTTATGTTTAAAACCAGCACATCAAAAGTTTAATTTTGTTAATAATATCAACGTGTAAATACCTCTTGTACTTTTAGCATTTTAATATTAGAATGCAGATATATCAAGAAAATGATATAAAATATTCAGTATGCTCTACTCTATGTTTATATTATTTATATTTCCTCTTTTATTTCAATCCTAAGAAAAGCATCATTTCTTGATGTTAGTCGTTTTCATTGCTCCAGTAATGTCGATATTAACAATAATTAGCGTGTATAAATGTGCGCACTGCACTGCACTGCACGTATTATGATTAATGTTAGGCTATATAGTTGTGTTTGGTTATATGAGAAATTTTTATTATGGGCGTAATAAAACGTCAGTATTATTATCTCTAAATATTACACAATCAATACAATCATATAAACTTTAATTTTTAAAGAAAATATTAGTTTTACAAAATTAAACATACGATTTACGTCATCAGGAACATATGTGCTCTCTTATATCATGTTTTCGGAATGGAAAATCACTGATTTTGGGGATTCTCTTGTCAATCAAATTTTATCGATTATTTTAAATGCATGGGCGCGAAAATATTTAATAGTGTTTACTACATATGTAAACTTTGCATATTTTCTGGATTCTAGAAACGCACAAAATTAATATTTTTAATATACCGTTATTTATTTCAACATATTCATCGCATGCGTTGCAGTGCGATTGATTATAGTTTGTTCTTGCATATGTATATAGTGACCGCAGTAAAATATAAACAATAAAATATGTATGTATAATCTGCGGTCGACTGGAGATTTGAATTTTGGGGAAGTTATCTTTTAGCTCTACAGTTTAGTCACGTAAAAAGATTATGTGTCACGGGAACAACCGAGCCAATATAGGGCTATATATTGTTATTCGTATATAAATTTTATATAGTTGAAGATATGTTGTATATCTAAATGTTAAAGTTCTACCAGACGTAGACAGTATACTGAAGATAACAGATAACAGTTCTGGATACCGAAGTGTGTAACGAGAGAAATATATATTATATATTATAGTAGTTATAGTTTTTAGAAGTGTTAAGGACTTAACATTGTTTTTTGTATTTTCTAAATTTTTTTTACTATTATGTATTTTATCTTCTTTGCATTATTATTTTCATTTAGAATATTACTTTATTTTCATTTTTATATTTATTTATTTTGCTCTCTTATATCCAATTTTATTTTAATATGTATGTACATTACGCATTGTATATGTATGCAAGTCAGCCATTCGCATTACGCTAGCTAAAACTGCCTAATTAGAAATCATTCACTGCAACGTCGTCGGATATGTAATGGGAGTTTTCTTGAAATTTAAGGTACACAAGCATAGGCAGTCGTCTCCCGCGCGACAGTCGAGGTATTAGCGATCGTGCGCTCTCGGTCACCTTTCGTGCCTCGTCGTAACGTGTACAGTAACGTCGTCGTAAGATTATTAGAGATTTCTAAGTTTTTCTAGTTTTGGCGGGAATCGTCGAGGACGTTGTCTATACATTTATTTCTGGCGGGAGTCATTTGGTAACGTCGTCGGACCACATGTATAGATTTTTAATAAGTATAAATTCTCGATTTTCTATCATCGTACGTCGAGGCTACTGTGTCCATTGTCGTCTATACATATTTTTATTCTTCAGTTAAGTTTGTGTCGGAAATTATTTTGGTGAGATTGTCGGCGCGCATGTATAGACCTCCTCTACAAGTACGATCACTCCGCTTCTTGCTGACGGTCGTTGTGGCCGCAGCGCCCGTTGTCTTTTGTACGTTTGTTCGGTCCTTGTCGTATCGGGACTTAGAAATTTTTCATTTAGTTGCTCGTCGTAGTGGACGAGTGTCACGGGCCAGTTTTCTTATGTAATGTCGGCATCATCGCTCCGTTTTACTTGTCGGTGCGCAGTTCGCACATTTGCTGGTTACTGGATTTTTCCCTTCTTGGGGGCGCAGTAGTATAGAGCTAAAGATTGCACATAGCGTAATATTTCAAACGAGAACGCCTGGGTAGCTGTGACATTACTTTTGTATTGAGATCGGCTATTATCGCTACTGTCGCCCTCGACCAGGCGTTCAAGCTCTAAGAGATAGAGGGTGGGTTCCCCTATAAATGTGAAAATAACGAACGTATTTGGTTCAAGTACAAATACATGCCAATAATACAGGGCCAAGCCCCTTAGGCAAATTTAAAATAAGGAAAGTATATTAGGCTCCCGGAAAGGGACATATAAATAAGCATAGCACCGAGGTGCGCTTATAAATTTAAGAAATAAATAGGGTTGGCTCCTATAAAAGGTAGTGGTGCATGCAAACAGATAGAGGAATTAGTACATGCCTCTAACAAAGATACAGCGGAAGCATATAAGAGTTTAACCTTTTAAACAGAATTAAGACATAGCGTTGCAACGTACATGCTGAGGCATTACTTTATGTTGCTACCAATGAAAATACATATACAAATGCTAATGTACATTACATGTATAAGAGAGCTCGAATAACTGCAATTATTGCAAATCTATATATCTTACGTACATCGTACATGTACATAGGCTCTTGTGGAAACCGTGTAACCATTTCATTTTTAAATATATTTTTTTTTTGCGCATGCGCATTGAGTTTCACTGTACAACCTCTCCTTTAGTAAATAAGCGAACATACTCTACAAGTAAGTATTGGTCAAGTAATTTAGGAAATTACGAGCAGGCTACAGCGGCGTTGTTCTTCAAACCAGGAGAACGTAACAAGAAGTAAAATAACTTTAATTTAGAGATTTTCTGGAGCGTTGGATACCCTGAATTGTACTAAAATTTATTGAGAAACTGCAAGAAAGAAGTAAATTCCACCCCACATAAATTAATAATTTATCCGAAACGAACCGAATTCAAGAGCACATGGGCTCTCTTTGTTAACCGAGTTACCGACAATGAGAGTCTATCTCCGAATAAATTATTAATTTGTATGATGTGGAGTTTACTACAATATCTGTGAATTACACAACCACACATGCTATCGTTGTGGTTATAAATCTTTCGCAGTAAAAGACCTAGGGATGATTTCACGTACAAAATTATAACAATGAAAAAAATGTTGACACTTCAGTAAAATGAATTAGAGAGCAACTTTATTCTGTCTATATTAGTCTGTAGTTTAATACGTTCCCCTAAAAGTAAGGAAAGAACCTCTTCAATTTATGATGTCTAAAATGTTAATCATTCCGTGTAGAAAGGACTTCTGAATTGTAAATCGTATTTTACTATTTTTTCACTAACGTTTCAACTTTGTTATTCATTTTGCGTGTTATGCTTGTTCACAAGTTGTAGCTTGTCATTTTGGAAGGGGCAAACACTTTTTAGAAAGTTGGATTTTCGATTTTCCAGTATAACTGCAGAATGAAGAATGAGAGAACAAATGGAGAAATGCGAAAATTGTACTTTACTTTAGGTTGTGATTAACGTGTGTACAGGTTGTTACACACAAGGCTAATTCGTATGCATTAAATTTCTTGCAACGATACAAAAAAAATTGTTTGCCTTTGCATTCTATTTATAACCATATGGAATTTTCCAATATATACACTGCTTCTAAAGAGAATATCACCACATTTTCAGTTCCTTTGTAAAGATGTTCAACGTATTCCCTACATTACCTTGTCTGAATATTTTTGATAATAATAAATGGTATTAATAGGTATACATAAGCCTTAATGTTTGAAGTAATGTTAATGGAGAGTCAAACGGAATTATATGATTAGGTATATCTGTTGTTATACGTTGCCTATTTATATGATTATTCGAAATAACTAAGTTTGTTTAAACTATGCACATGCGTACTAGAGAAATGTACAATTAAGCAATCTACGTATACAAAAATGGGTGATGGAAGCGAGTTAGTTAGAAATTAAGGTAGAATACTTCGGGGCTTCAAGGAAATGGTTATAAAATTAAAGAAAAACAGAATTGCTTCTCAAAAATTACCAAATTTATTTTTTATGCTCATGTCGGATAGATAGCTTGCAATTGAAGGAAATTTTTAGTTTAAAACTATGACCATGCAAACGTATACAATGCTGATGAAAGCGGCTTTAACCCAGAAGTATATATTAGGTCCTCGGGGCACAAAGAAAGTTGACCATTGCTCAATTAGTGCATGTAATTCCTTATGGCTATACCATTCTTTCAATAGTATCTGCAGCACATGAGATTATATCACCATTATGTAATGGGGTATGCTAAAGTCCACCTGAGATAGTAAAGATGGGGAATCAAATGCTGGTGTATCAATTTAACAAGAAATTTCGCGCTAGCGAGTCGAAGTCATGTCTACAGAGTAAATTGATATAATCAGTACCACGAGGAGGATAAATGCTATCAGATTTCTTCTTCTGCACTCGTTTAATTGGTGGTAGTGATAACATGGGTACCAAACAATAGAAGCATATTCCAGTTTCGAGCGGACAAGCAAGTAGTAGACAGACTTCAAGGCGCAGGTGTTATAAACATTCTTGCAGGATCTGAATCCGAGTGATTTAGATGCAGCAGAAGTCATTGCATCTATATGTGGGGAGAATGAGAGTTGGGAAGCAAATGAAAGCTCTAAGATCCCCAAAAACGTCAACTTTTGGGAGGAAGGCGCTAGAGATGTTATAGTGAAATATTTGCGGGTTGGATGACCGAGTACTGCACATTTCTTAATGTTCAGCTGAATTTTGTTTATACAACATTAATAATTAATGACAGCAATATATCGCTGTAACCTTAAAGAATCAGAGGAAGAGCTAATCGTACTATAAATTTTTAGATCATCAACGATAGTAGATCATTTATATAAATATTGAAGAGGAGTGGTTCCAAATTGGAGCCTTGAGGTACGCTGCTAGAAGCAATGAATGTGTGTGACACTTATAATGGACATAGCATGATCGGTTGTGAAGGTATGGTTGAATTAGAGTGATAACGCTACGAGAAAACCCAATAGCAGATAGTTTACCTATTAGGATGTAACTGTCATTTGTATCGAATGCTCTGGTAAAATCCGTGTAGGCAACATCTACCTGTCGACGACTGTCAGTGAGTTCAGCTATAAATTGGTAACAGTTGACCGTCCACTAACAAAGCCATGCTGGTTAATAGAGAGGTATGACTTGATACAGTTGTACAACCTATTATACAGAAGTTGCTCAAAAACTTTAGCACAATTAGGGAGAATACTAATTGCTCTGTAATATCATCCTTATCGCCCATCTGAAAACTGGTGTTATCCTACTAACTTTCCAGTAAGATGGAAAGGTAGAAGTGCGAATAGCCAAGTTGAAAATAAAGCAAAGAGGTTCGCACGACGCCGGAGCACAATCATGGATGAGAAAGTTCGGAATCTCATAATGTCCAGAACCAGAAGTTGTTTTGAGTTTGTTCAAAGTATGTAAAACCTCTCGCACCGAAAAGTATCCGATGTTGAAAGAACAGCTGTTGATTTGAAAGAGACCTTAGCGTACGTTGTGAGTTGCAAGCAGCTGTTATAGAACATTTTGACGGAAAACCAGATTATTTTTAAAACGGTATCGAATTATTAATTTATAGTTATAATAAATGTATAGAAATTAGTGGAGATTACATTGAAAAATAAAATTTCCTATATTGTTCCGAGTTTCTTTTTTTTTCTGAATGAGGTCGAAAATTAATTCCGCCTACCTCATACTTCGCCGCAAAATATGAAGCGCATTAATTTTCCCAATGGTGAATGATGAATAGGGAGCATACCAATATTTTTATGAACCTTTAATAAGAAATAATTAACGAAAAACCGAGAAAATTTTCAAATTCCATTCCCGAAATCGTTTTTTTTTGCAGATACAGAGACCGGTCCCATTAAATTCTAAATTTTCGGAGGAGGCACCTTTCCTTCTTAGTTTTGTTTTTGCATAGCGTTGTAAATTGTTGTTTTATAAAATTGTCTGTACCTCTAGTTACTCTTTCGCGTTGCTATTGCTTGTTTACTCCCACTGGTAAACGAAGATAACATGTTTTACGTGTGGATTTCTAAAATGCGGAAAGAAAGTTAGGAAATTGCTTTTCCAGCCGCAAGTCACATACACAGTTGCAGCACGAAATCACGATTTATCACTCTCTATGTGTTATTGCAAACATACTTTTACGGTCCCATATCAATAAATTTTTACTATTGTCCGGGTCCACTCTTCTCTGGCGTCCGGACATTTTTGCAACTGGTTCAATATCTGAGCGCGCACGTTTGATCCTGTATAAATATCCTGCCCTGCGGTCAGATCGAGCCGTTCGAACAGAAGCGGATAATCGTATAAAACCGATATCACCTGTTATTTCTCTGTAGGTAAATCTAATCAGGCGTGGTCTTCTATACAACTTAGGGCTGCCTTCCCCTTTCTTTCTTTTGTTTTTTCAGTATTATTTCTTCCTCTTACAGACGAGACTATACATTGTATTCGTTACTAAATGATAAAATATAAACTCTCTGCCAAAAGATTTATATATTATAAGAGTTATATAGTGAGTGAATGCTTATCCACTAACTGATGACCCTAAAGAATTAGATATTACAATTCGCCAATGTAAATCGTTTTCAAATAGGTTTTTGTATGAGGGTGGGAATCTCAATACAGTGAAATCTCCCTTGAACGGACACCAACGAGACCAACTGAAGATGTCCGTTCAGGAGGGGTGTCCGCATAAAAGAAATGTGTAGTAGATACAACAAAAATCGTATATAAATGTTTTTAAAATAAATAAGAAACTTTAAACTTAAGAAAAAAAGTTTATCTCCTTTAGATATATACATACAAAATATAATATATGTACATATTGATGATACTTAGATATAATATGTAATACAAAACAATGAAATGAATAATCACTTTAAAGACGCTAAAATTCTTCGCGTCTTGAAATCGTATTTCCAATTTAGAAAGAAGCTCCAAAGACTCTGTATCTCCGTGATTTTCGACAAAACTTTTGGGCTGCTTGGTCAGGGTAATAGCTTTACCATAATTTGAGCTAGCTTCTGTTGGCACTGGAACCTCATCATCAGAATCTTCCGAAAGTTCTTGTATTTCAACTGGATTTGCAATTTCTTGTTATGAATCTGGATCTTCAACATACAAATCTTCATCTACGTTCAAGAAATCATTAAGGTTTTCATTATCCGTCAATTCCAATAAATTCTTATTTTCGAGGATATCTGAAAGTACACTAAGAGGCAAATCATCTTCTAGGTCAGATGTATCAACCTCAGTTAATTGGTCTTCACTTTGAATATTTAATGATTAAATCCTACTTTGCGGAAGCAATTTTGAACTATCTCTTTGGTTACTTGGTCCCAGGCGATTTTTGCCAAATAAACTGCATCCAGTGGTGTAATTTTCTTTCTTAACTCAAAAGCTGTACCAGCAGTTTCAATGTTTACTAGCAGATGTTTGAGTATTAGACTTCGGTAATAAGTTTTAAAATTCTTTATAATCCCCTGGCCAAGTGGTTGACAAGCTGATGTAGAATTAGGGGGTAAAAATAATATTTTTATATTATTTAAGCGAACGTCTTTCGGATGAGATCCCCCATTGTCTAAAAATAAAATGTTTCTTTTTTCTTTAGCCATTTTCCAATCTAGGTCTTGTAACCACTCTGTCATAATTTGTCCTGTCATTCAAGCTTCCTTATCGCATTTCCAAGTTACCGGCAGGTTATTTGTATTAATGTTTTTAAAAGCTCTGGGTTTAGCTGCCCTACCAATGACTAGGAGTTTTTCTTTTTCACCCGCCATATTTGCACAATGCAAAATTGTATACCTCTCTTTGGGATACTTACCCCCAACACATTTTTCCTTCTTTAATCTGAGCGTTTTGTCGGGTAGAGCCCTAAAATACAGGCCTGTTTCATCGGCATTATAGATGTCTCTCGGTGAATATCCCTTAATCAAAGGAAATTTTTTTAAAAACGATGAAACATCTTCAGCATTAACCGAAGCTCCTTCTCCAGAAATCTTATATTGTGGCGGATTCTAAATTTATTGAGCCAATCAGAAGAAGCGCTGAATGTAGAATGTCACAAAGAAGCGGCTATTTCTCTTGCTTTACATCGTATAAGTTTTTTGCGTTTTTGTCACGACAAATCTATTGGTAATCTCACTTTTTTTTATCTATTTTAGAATTTAATATGAAAAGAAAATCAACGCATTAATACAAGAAAACCTTATCTAAAAAAATCATATGCATACCTGTTAAAGGAATCTCCTTATGCCGAGCTGCTGTAAACCAGTCGTAACACAATTTGCCAATTTTAGGACCACCACCCGTCAAAAAGCTTCTTCTTTCATTCAAATTACTGTTCTACATCCATTTGTTTAGAAGGATTTCTTTATGTTTAATTATATCTGTAGCTTGTGTTTTTCTAATATTAAAACGCTTGGATAAGTTCCTTACACTTAATTTCTCTTTATTGTAAACTCCAACAATCTTAATTGTATTGTTTAAGCGTGAAAATTTTTCTATTTGGAGCCATTTCTACAATGAATGTGTCGCCCACTGTGTCTTTTCCGCATAGACATCAGACTAATATTGAAAGCAGATTCATCGAAAGCGTACACCCAAAGAATAAGAACGGTAAATCCCCGACCAACTTGGGGGAGTCCCTAAATCACGCCAGGCAGAAGTGCACGACACAGGCTGCGTTTGTAGCGAAAGATTAAAGTCGGTAAATCTCCGGTTCACTCGGGGAAGTCCCAGCGAAATTGGCGCGCGGCGCGATTGAGAAATGCAATTGCAATACTCTCGATATAAAAATAAGATAAGGCGTTTCCTTTTATTTTATTATTTGTCCGGTTAAGAGAACTTTTTCTCGTGTCCGCGTCCGTTCAAGAAAGAGTTGATACAATGGAAATTATATGAGAGCTGGTCGGGACCATGAGAAACTGTCCGTTTAGGGAAGGTGTCTGTGTAAGAGGGGTGTCCGCGAAGGGGAATTTCACTTTAGTTGCAATTATTTAATTTCCACCAACACAAAATATGTAGAAATTTTTTAAGCTGTATACAATCACCAGCATTTTCTAAAACTTATAGCCAGCAATGGAAAGGCAACGTGTTTTTCTATTAATAGTATGAATGGTGCGATCTACTGCTTGTAAAATCGCTATTGTTGCATAACCAATTCCCTCCTACAGTTCCTTCATCTTGGGATTGAAATTGAAATCGCACGAGCTTAAATTCAGAGGTGGTGTTAATAAAGCTAATATAAGATCAAGCTTTGCATTCTTTTATTGTAAATAGTTTTAGAAGAAATCCGGAATTTTACAAATTTCATTAAAGTCAAAGCTCCAACAAAATCCATAGCAGTTGATTTTCATAAAACATTTTTTTTACTGTCTACAGTAGTGCTTGCACAAAATCTTGAGTTATTAGTCTGGGACGCAACTTCAGGAAAATGGGCGCGTAGCACCAAGTAGAGTGTATTAATGCAAGGTAAAAAGTTTGGATTTTTTTATACTTTTCAAGCGACGAAGTTACTGCTTCGTTGAAGTACTTTAAGCCGGCTATAAGTTAGTTGTTTCACAAACTTTTCTAGCTTCGAAACAAAGCCTGTCTAATTACGATAACGGATACACTGCCTGCGCTGATTATTTATCAATTGAACGCAATCTGCATATATTCCTCTTTGGCTTCCTTCTAACCCTTTAGCCTATGATCCTATGATGGTAATTGTGATGATGATAGGTAATACGTATGACGTCACCGCGGAGACGGACCCAGGTGAGTGGAGAAAATGAAAGAATGACGTTACAGCAAAGGTGAGCTAGCATCGAATCGTTGGCCGCGCGCGCTCCAGCGGAACAGAGACGGGACGATCGTACTCGGAGTATGAGCTCGAGTAAAAACTCGGTACGATACCGGATGATGGCGTATCTCGCCCCGGACGGGCGCGCTGAAGAGAGAAGCGTGTGGGAATTAAAGCGAGATGACGACGCTTGCGTACGCGTCCCGACGTTCGGCGTCACCGATGCTGAACTTGTAGATTCACGCCGTTACTCTATCGAGTAGGTGAGAACGGTCGTCGCGCGTAATGTTGGCAATAGTAGTACTATAAAACAAACGCAGTAGACACAGCTCTCTCCGCCGCTGCTTCTCCTGATTGACAGTCGACTCCGTGATTTCGCAGACGAAAATTTATGCGAAGCGGCACCACTTTCTCTCTCTGTAACTGACTGATTAACTGTTCGAGTTCGTTTGTTCGAATATAGGCGTAGGCTACCCTCTCGAATTTTTTTTTCTTCCTTTCTCATCTTATCCTTTGACCGGCCGAGGACTTTCTGCGAGCTTTTAAATGCAGTGCGTTTGTGTTTGAGATGTAGGGAAGTCGACGATCGGTGGCAGCAGCATCAGACCGTTCTCGGATGGAAAAATGAAAAAAAGAATGCGCGGGAAAAATGACGACGGTCGTAACGGAGGTGGTAGGGAAAGAGAGAAAGGTAAATTATTATTGTTATTTGTTATATTCATTGATTTTTAGCCGAAGATAGTGTATTGGTTGGCAATACTTTTTTTGCTATTTTATATTTACAATAGGATGACTTATTAAGAATTAACGTAAAATGTATTAGTATTTAAGTTAATAATTTCGTTTGCATTTCTATCTCTTTATTTTCATTATATTATATCGGTCACCGTTATAATTTTCTTTTATATGTTACTTTTATTTTCTGATATTGGAAGTTAATACCATCAGATTTTTCTCTTAACTCAAATATAAATTTAACGTAAAATTTACGTTATGGACGACGTATTTGTACTTCTTCAATAAGAATTCTGTCAAATATACGTTTTTCAATGAAAAATCGTTTACGATATTACGACCATAAAATAATGATAATGAAGATGATGGAAAATTTTGAATATAAAGGAAAACAAAAAAGGAAAAAATAAAAATAGTGGAAATCCATTTCAGGTTGTTGATATAAATTTGGATAAAATTAGATGTTTAATATTGCTTTAACTTCAGTATTTTCTATTAACTAAATTATAATTTCAATTAAGCAGGTTATAACTTGTCACGTACCTATGTTATTTTCTGCAAAATAAATTCTCAAATATACATAGCTCAAAAACAACTGTCACATGATTTGTGCCATGTAAGTGTAGTGATTAGTCAGTTTAGTTTCAGAAATTTCATTTTGCTACAATTACATGTGATGATAATATTCAATATTGACTTCTGCAAAGATGCACTATGATTGTGTGCCTCGTGTTTTTTGAAAAACAACTACAAATGCCTGTCTTATTCTTAAAACAAATCGCCATTGGGTTTTAATGCAACCTACTAACTGAACGAAAGACCAAGTGCTATTTATTAATAAACCTAGTTTACAGTTAATTTAAGGAAGGAACTCGAAGGAAGCTGTTGCTATATTGCTTCCTCGTTTTTGTTGTTCAGTTTAATTTTTTTGTTATTTTGATAGATTGCAAATAGTCATATGTTTTAGAAATTTTAGAGTCTGCGTAGAAAATAATTTGCATGCGTGATACAGTTTTTACTTTCAGTCGGTAACACGGTTGACAATGAGAGCCCACGTGCTCTCGAAACGCTGCGTTCCGTATCATTAATTAATTTGTGTGAGTGGAGTTTACTGCTATACCTGTGAAGTATTATTAGTTAGTTGAATTCTTCTTCTATTAGTAAATTAAAAGTGAGTCTTCATTTCTTAGTGAAGATGGTGGGACGGAAAAGCGGAATCCAGTGTAAACGTTGAAACATTGCACATATTTATTCATGAATATAGACAAAATGTGCTAATCTATATTCTTATACGTTATGTACATTGTTCTAATAAATTCAGTGTATCTAATAGCTGCATATTACGTAATTTTCCTCTCAGATAGTTCTGTTGTGTATACATATGTGTATCTGTCATGCCATATTGTTGCACCTACCTAGATGATAAATTGATAGTCCAGTGGAAGTAATATTTCAGTACTTTATATCAAGAACCAAAGAAATTATAACGCTTTTCATTCAAAACTTAATTCTGAATTGCAGCGACGTTTGACTATGACACTAATAAATGCTCAAATTTAGGAATTGATACTGGGTCCTTTGTTCTTTCTAATTTCTGTAACAATTCAACTCATTCAACTAGAAAAATCGCTTGAAGCAATAGGGTAGTAAGCTTCTAGAAATAAATAGAAGTGAAACACCACATTGATGATTAGAAAGTGAATTGGTATAAGAATATATGTACATATATTAGATTCCCAGGTCCTCAACTTACATTAATTGAACGTGTTTTAAAGAAATTTTCTCTCATCAATGCGATGCTGGTGTTTGTTGTGCAAACATAGGAGATTTTCGCACATGAAACGAAAAAGTTTACTTACTTTTTAAATATTTGGATACAATTTATGGGACAAATGCTCCCCAGCTGTTTTCAAGCAGCAAAATCAGTTGCAGAAATTTATTTGAGTTCCACCGCGTATTTAGTTTCTGTTCCTTGTTTGTATTTATTTGGTACGTACTATATTTCGTCCTTTTAACACACGGGCTGAAAAGTCCCGAGCCTAACACATAGATGACGCTAGTTTTATTGCAGTCACTTTTCTCTCAGTTAGTACTAACCTTCAAAAGACAGCTGTTAAAATTTCATGATATTCTATTCATTAGTTTGTGAGTTATTGTGCTAAGAGTCACGCTACTTTTGTTATTTTCAAAACAATGGATCAAAAACAATTTCGTCTTTTAATTTTACACTGCTTCTTGATGGGAAAAAATACCGTTCAAGCGAAGCAATGGCTTGAAAAGTGTTACGGGGACTCCGCTCCATCAGAAACAACAATAAAACGTTGGTTTGCTGACTTCAAACGTGGTCCTAGAGACACCGATGATGCAGAACGCAGTGGACGTCCAAATGAGGCGGTAACACCAGAAAACATCAAAGAAATCCACAAAATCGTTTTGAATGATCGAAAAGTGAAGTTAGCTGACATCGTAAAGATATCAAAAGAACGTATTGGCTTTATATTGCATGAGCATTTTGCTATGAGAAAGCTCTGTTCAAAGTGGGTGCCGCGTTTGCTCATTGTTGACCAAAAACAAGAACGTGTTGATGATTCTGAGCAGTGTTTGACCATGTTTAAACGTAACAAACCGGAATTTTTGCGTCGATGTGTGACAATGGATGAAACGTGGATCCATCACTTCACTCCGGAATCAAAACGATCGTCATCTGAGTGGACAGCAACTGGTGAACCTCGTCCGAAGCGCCCGAAAGCACAACAATCGGCTGGAAAGGTTATGGCCTCGATATTTTGGGATGTGCGTGGTGTAATAGGTGTAATATTCATCGACTATCTTGAGAAAGGAAATACCATCAACAGTGAATATTATATAGCGTTATTGGAGCGTTTGAAGGCCGAAATTGCAAATGAACGACCGCATATGGCAAAGAAAAAAATTTTGTTTCATCAAGACAACGCACCGTGTCACAAGTCAATCAAAACAATGGCAAAACTACATGAATTGAACTTCGAATTGCTCCCACATCCACCGTATTCGCCAGATTTGGCTCCCAGCGACTACTGGCTGTTCGCAGACCTCAAAAAAATGGTCGCCGATAAGAAATTTCGCACGAATGAAGAGGTTATCGCTGAAACTGAGGCCTATTTTGAGGCAAAAGATAAATCGTTCTACAAAAGTGGTATTGAAATGTTAGAGCGGCGCTGGAATGATTGCGTTGCTCTTGATGGAGATTACGTTGATGAATGAAGCTAATTTTGAACCAAAAAACCGTGTTTTCTTTGTTAGGCCCGGGACTTTTCAGCCCGTGTGCTAAGTATGAATAACCGTTATTTTTCGGGATGCAGAATAAATTAAAATTAAATGGTCTCATTGAGAAAACAAGTGGATGTCTTGTTTTGTACCAATTGACAAATAAGTTAATTATTTAAATTGAATGTATGTATATTTTACTGAATTTAGATAAGGTGCACAATTATACATCAAAGAAATAATATGCAATATACGTAAATATTGAAATTGTGTTATTAAATGGCTAATAACAGAACACTTCTATCGCATATAGATTCAATTCAACTAGAACCATTAGAACGCAGTTGCACTATACTTCAAACTTACTATTACTATACTTATTATTTTACATAAGTACAGTAATTACGGTCAGTAATAAATTCTGAAATACTTAAATGTGACGTCTTCGTAAGGGAGAGAATAGTATGCATTTTATTTTTATTGTTATTCAGATTTTGCAGAAAATGTGGAATATGTTAAGATTACACTATGTTGTTTCTCTACTGCCTTCCCTTTTCGCAACAGAGTTCAGGATCCCTTATCTTTCGGAATTCTCACTGGAATAGTTGCGAAGCATCATCCAAATACTCCCCCTTTCTAATTGATTTCTTAACTGTTCTTGTTCCTATCGAATACAGGCCTACGTTATCTTCCGTTCCTCTTTCTACTCTCTTATCTTATTTCCAATTGTTCGAAAACTCTTTGTGGTCTTCTAACTGCAATGTGTTTGTGCTCGTAGTGTGGAGAAATCATTGATCAATCTAGCATCAGCCGGCTCTCGGATATAAAAATGAAAAAAAAGCACGGTAAAGTGACACGGGTATCATTACGTCAATCTGAAGAGAGGAAAGTTCTTCCTCATGTGGTTTGCTGATTTGTCTTTGATGCTGTACAGGCTGATTCAAATTAAGAGCATGCAATTATATCTCCGTTGTTATGAATGCTACGATGTAGATAAAATTAGAAAGAAAAAAAAGGTTTGAGTTTTTAATGCGATTACTGACGAAAAGAAGAATTGGATACAAGATGCGGGAAAAAAACAAATAGTTTTTTAACGGAACACTCAACGTACTTTTAAAATTTCTGAAAAATAATATAATTCGTGATACAAGAATTTGAATAAGGTGAGGTTCTAAAACGATTATGAAAGAAGATATGACATATTTTAGTTTAGAGTTAAGTAAGCTTCTTAGAGTCGAAATCAAAGTAAAAACTAAACAACTTAGAAGCGTTACACACACTAGACATTAAAAAGTAATCGAATAGATCTTGTTGTATCTAATTATAATAAATTTTATTATGCTTAGCTTTTCCTAACTAGGAAATATACCAATCTTAAAGATGTCTAAAGAATTATTCTTCTGTCATGATGTGCTATATCAGGAATATGTAATTTATTGCCATTTTTGTCTAATTTAATACATTGAGTAATAAATTATGATTTAGATTATGCTGTCCGTAACCATAATCCCTTTCTAATATTTAGTTACGTATATTTATATTAAAATATTTAGCGTAAATAAATATTTTTTGCGCTACACAGCTTTATCTTTTTGACGGTAGTGTCTACAGCAATATTGCGTGATACCGCGGATATTGGAATGCTTGTTTAATTTCCTTTTACTTCAAATATGACAGGGCACTTTCTAACTATTAATCATGCTTCTATTTGATGAGGAAATCTGGTTCCAGTAAATTTATTCCAAGAGTTTAGAAAGCAATTGTTTGGAGATGTTGGAAAAAAGTGAAATAATAGTAACACGCAGACAGTCCTCCTACTTGATTTGGAAGTATTGTAAATCATTTACTGTGGAATAATTAGAAGTTAGTTGCAATACTGAGAATTTTCTTATTTGTTTCTTCCTTAATATTAAAATCTTCTTTCAAGAGCAGTTGTTATATAAATGCGATAGGTCTTTACTATTAAATTTCTTAACTGCCCTCATTTTCTTAACACCTTTTTGCCGTACCGTGCAATTCATTTAATTAAGCCCCCTTATCTTGCGATAATTACATGGAACCGATAATAATTTTCGTTTCTGAACTAAATTTAGCTATTTGGGAGAGCGGAAGGTTTGAGGTTAAAACATTTCTTGTTCTGTAAATTCATTGACGTAAACGGTATATTGCATGCAATGGATGCTCTGCACAAGCATGGCTTTCAATCAATAGTTCATCCACGCTACAGTCCAGAGCTGGCACCTAGTGATTTTTATTTGTTACCCAATTTAAAAAAAGACTCACGTGGAAGAAAGTGTTCCGACGACAATGAGGTAAAGGAGGCAATTTTGGCCCATTTTGAGGCGAAATATAAAAAATATTTTTATGATGGTTTAGAAGCATTAATTCATAGATCTAATAAATGTATTGTGCTTAAGGGTGATTATATTGAAATGGAAAAATAGATTTATTGTTCTATTTTATTTAAAACCCTTTCATTCCACGAACTTCTGGACCTTCCCTCGTAGTGGCGGTCACGGTATAGCTTACAGTAAGAAATTATATAATGATCTCCCAAATAATTTTAAAATCTTAAGCTACGTTGAAGCAAATGGAAATATTTCGAACGTTGTCGAGAACTTGCGAACAAAAATTATTGCAGCAACAGATCAACCTGTTTTGGGAGATTATGGATATCACTAGACACGCCAATACCGTTATCAGGGCAATACCTTTTCTATATGACAAAATTAATGGCACTATCGAGCATATTAATAACAAACTATATATAATAGCACAGAATTATAACCATGTAGCTATGTTCACAATTAATAACGTACTGCACCGCGGATGTTACCGTGATTTATGTTTAAATAACATGTAGAACTACAGAAAAACATGTTTTACTGAAACTTAAAATCTTGCGCTCTTATTGAGGCACACTCTATTTGTGGTTGGAGGTAATGATTGATAGAAATAGGTGTATTTATGGATATACATATCAATAAACGCCAACACCGGCGAATATACATCTAATGATCCATAACGACTAACTGGTCATCAGTCAACATATACGTACAATGGTCATACATCTCTACGACTAGACGTGTAACTATTCGATTTTCGCGTTCAGATATGTATATAGATACCATACAGGTGTATACAGTGATACATTTTACGGCGTGATATAACTAAGAGCCGTAGAGTTTGTTAGCGTTTCGATTAACGTCGGCTTCAAAGTCCCCATATGTTACCCGCAATCCATCAAACGAGAAGTACATATAGAATATTCATCGTGCCACCGTCTGTAGTACATACATGCGTACGTATAATACATCTACATATGTACATTATTTATCCGATATAGAGGAAGCGAGGTGCGATGTGCGCGCTTTATTGGTCGCCGCGAGAGCACAAAGGATTTTCAATTACCTTAATGTATGAGAAAATTCTCCATTCCGACCGCAACAATAACGCAGTCACAAACGGTGTTTCCGAACACCTACATACACTACCGCTCATAAGTTTAGGAACGCCTTGAAAGATCCGATTTGTAGGTACAGTGGCGGTCTGAATTAATGTCTCTCCCTATTATAGAAGAGAGAATATCAAAACTACTTTCCCTGTGATGCCGCAGACAGTTCGGCTTCTATCGGAAATTGCAGGTATTTGGAGAGCATATATAGAGGCGTATTATCGTTTACAACATTGAAAATTATTTGCCTACCATAAGAAATAATCCATAAATAAAGGAAGAGCTATCTGAAAAAAAGTAATTGTAAGGTTATATTTAATAAAAAACAATAAAATTAATAATATTTATTCAATAATACAATTTATTTGAAATAAAAGCGTTAAATCTTTGTTTCGTAAAAATTCAACAGGTTCGGTTTCTCATTTATTTCGTCACTTATCATAATCTTTCGACGTTCTTCTGCTGGTATGGTTGTTAGCCGTCATCCTGTTTGCTTGCTATTTCATAATTAGTCAGCATCTTCACATTTTTTGACGCTATAGTCAATAGTTCAGAGACTTAATCTTAATTGTGTTCCAATATCTGTTATTTCGGCCAAGATTATGTGAAGCAATAATTATTGTGGGAATTTCAAGTTTTAAGCAATTATATTAACGATATTCGCTGTTTATAAGAAGAGTAAGTACTAAATCTAAATTCAATAATCTTTAGTTGTACTACATTATTGATTTATGACGGCAGGGTAGTTATATGATACTTACGGTCTTTTAATGACAGTACCGTTAACCCCAATTATTGAATGAAATAGATTCAGTTCTTTCGTGGCATTATATAACTATAAACTGACATCATTTACAAGTACGAATTAATAGTTGTTCCTAATTAGTGAAAGAAATGTAAATGACTATACCACACTCAGCGAAATTTCTATAGTTCCATATAAACTTTTGAACAGAATTCACAGGTATAGCAGTAAACTCCACTCACACAAATTAATTAATTATGCGGAACGCAGCGTTTCGAGAGCACGTGGGCTCTCATTGTCAACCGTGTTACCGACTGAAAGTAAAAAACTGTATCACACATGCAAATTATTTTCTACGCAGGCTCTAAAATTTCTAAAACATATGACTATTTACAATCTACTCGGTGGTCTAATGCCTTTTACGGGAAAGGATGGACCGAAAGCGAATCTTTAACAGGGCCTATGGTAATAAATCCATCAAACTCGAGTGTGCAATTGGGGGTGGTTCTCTGTTCAATAAGTTTCCGTTCTTTTTCATACATATCGTTTCGTACGTGTCTAATTCTCTATACGAGTTCACGTTTTTAAGTAGTGTCAGATTTTTTAAATCAATCTCATGTCCGGATTTTAACATATGCTCTGCTACGCTTGATAGTTCAGGTTTGTCGAAACGATAGTGTTTAATATGTTCTTTGAACCTCGTTTCGATACTCCTTTTTGTTTGTCCAATATAAACTTTCTCACAATCATTGCATGCGATTTGGTACACTCCAGACCTTTTTATCATCTCCGGTTTATCTTTGGGATTCCCTAAGAGATTCTTTAAGTTGTTTCTTGGCACAAAAGACACGTTCATATTTAGTTGTCGGAAAATTGTACTTAACCCTTTCACTGTTGGGTGAAAAGGAAGAGTTATATATTTCTTATTACCGGTGTTGGAATTTCTGATGTGTTGTTTATATTGGACCTTCCTTAAAATACGGTCGACATCCATAGAAGAGAAACCATTGTACCTCGCTACATCTTTGATATACTTTAATTCTTTTTCATACCTGCTCTTGTTTAGCGGAAATCTGACGTGGCTATTGACCAGAAAACTAATCGCGGACATTTTTTGTTGTTCGCAATGGTGCGAATCAAACGTGATGAATCTGTTGGAATTAGTTTCTTTTCTGTAGATGTCTATTTCTAATTTATTGTTGTTGCGTATGACTAGAGTATCTAGAAACGGAAGGCGATTGTTCACTTCTTCTTTTGAACAGAATGTTTGGCTTTCTTAATATCTTCGGCAAATTATGTATCTTAGTTAATGCCGAACTACAAAGCCATATGCATGAAAAATAATACTAAAAAATTATTATATTTTATATAGAGAATGTTCACAATAATGGTAATCTAAAACAGTGAAATCTCTATAGGTCTACGGAGTTAGACAGGCATCCTACGAAATCATGTATTACATTACATGCCTCCTTGGTGTGGGTTTTTGAGAGTTTTGAAACTGTAGTAATGGAAATAGCGGGATTGACAATAACCTTCCGTTTGAACGTATAAGAATGTTATAAGGTATGGATCTTAAAGACTTAAAAGAAATATCGCAATAGTTTTAATTTCACTTACGAAATAGGGTTTCCCGAATAGCTGAGCAAAGGTGAAAAGTGCGTTTACAATATACATATATAATACAATGTGATGTAAATAATCATTCAAAAATAGAATGGATCTAAACCAAAACTATTTACATTAAGTATATTTTTAATTACATACACAGATAGTTCATCATTGCATTCTTGTAAATGAATTGACATTTTGGTGAATGTAAAATAGACATATTATAGTGCATAAAAACGTGAGCTTTTTTCCATTTAATGTAGTTCCCCATATATTTCTAATAAAGCTATGGGACTTTATATAAACGCAAATGGAAAACGTGTGAGACTTTAGCTATCGCTTTACGATCGTAAAATTACTATAATTAAATGTGGAGTTACGTACAATAAAAACTTTTAGCGTCCATTCGCTTCAATTTTACAAAAATATGGTGGATATTTGTTCTACGTGGAACGAAGTTAATGGCGCGGTGGTATTCGTATATTGCTTCAAGGTAACATAAAACGGTAAAAGTTTCAACTTCACACATGCACATAATTTCAAATTAGCGAGATATAAATAAATTTACGAACAGTAACAGCACCTAAATTTTAAATAATGTGCTTTCAGGGTAGCTATTTCGCTGGCGTGAAAACTAGGATCACAATTTCGATTACCTTTAAGTGCACGTACTTAATCAAAAGTTTGTAAGATGCTAGAACGTATGTACATACTTCGAACAAAAGAGTATCCATTTTCGCGTAAAGTTTTACTAGTTACAGGTTTCAAGGTACTCCATTGACTTGCTTTCTAGTAAAAAAGAATAAATAAAATCTAGATGAATAAGCAGTCTGCTATTGTTTCTGAAAGAAACTGGTAAACAGTGCACCTATGAATATCGGCAAGTCATAGAAATACGACACAAGCATATTTCACTTTTGGGAATTCAATTGTTTCTGCGCTAATTAAGAAAATGATTGACGAAGTGAAAAACGGGAGAAAGCAGTAAGGCCCATAAAATAGTGTACATTGTGTATAACTACTTTAAGGAAATTTTGCCTGATAGTAAAAACTAAAGGATCAGTATCGAAAGCATTCAATGCATCAATAACAAATGAACGAATTGTTGAAGAAGCAAAGGAATTTACAGATGACAATAAATAATTGTTATGATCACGTAGATGTACCGCCACTCAATTTGAAAATTATGAAATAACTTAATTTCAACCTTTTATATACAATTTCCACACTACTGAGGATTGTTGCGTAACATTGAGGGCGTCACAAGAAAAGTTGCGTTCTGAAACGCCAAATTATCATATTGTTAAAGATTTAAGTTACCGCTTTCGACGTACATGAAAAAATAGCAATACCATCTACCTCGGTGGAACATATGTATATATTCTGGCCATACTTTGCTCAAATGTTAGGGTGATGTCACAAACACTAGATTATTTTCAAATATTTCCAAAAGTGATTGCCTTAATACATTATGGTGAAGTATCAGGTTCTCTTCCACGCTATTTGGAGATATGTAAATATCAGGTACAGTAAGTGTTATCACTCACAAATGAATGCTGTAAATGATGAAATATGGCTTCGAGAGAAATTACTTCCTAATATACCACAAAATTCTATGATAGTTGTCGATAGTACACCTTATCAAAATGTCTAAAATAATGGCGCCCCGAATAACACTGCTAGTAAAGCAGACATGATACTTTGGTTGAACGATAATACAGATACGCTAACGCCAAACATGAAACACATGTTCACATTTTTTTCTACGGTATTTCTTGTTCGCAGAAATTGGCTCTTATGAGGCAATATGTTAAAGTTCTTGATTTGTAAGGTTCCACGACTAAGTTACGAAAATATTAACGCTACCCTAGCGTTACCTAGCATTACCAGCTTGGACGTCATGGACGTGTCCCATCTGCGCATGCGATTACAACGTGGGTGCGTAATTTTGAAGAAACAGGATCTGTCTTGAAAAAGAAAGCTCCAGGTGGCATTCGAACGGTACCTACCCCAGAGAACATCGAGGCTGCTAGAGCTGCAATCAAAAGAAGTCCCCGCTGCTCCGTTCGACAGCATGCATCTACGCTAGGGATTAAGCGACGAAGCTTACAAAGAATACTGCACGAATTACATTTCCATCCCTATAAGTTGCAGATTGTGCAACAATTACATGAACGAGACCCAGCGTCACGTATGGAGTTTAGTAGGTAGATATTGGCTAAAATTAACGAGGACGCGAATTTCGTTGGTAACATATGGATATCGGACGAAGCCCATTTCCACCTGAACGGTTTCGTAAACAAATAGAATTTTCGTTATTGGGCCCAGGATAATCCTTGTGAGTTACACCAGCGACCACTACATGGCGACAAGGTCACAATATGATATGCTGTATCATGTCATGGTGTTATCGGCCCTAATTTTTTTGCGCGTGAGGATGGTAGTGCAGTGACAGTAACATCCGCTCGATATGTTGAAATGCTTCAAACATTCTTTACACCGAGACTGTACGAGCTTAATCTTAACATGGAAAACATGTGGTTTCAGCAGGACGGAGCCACGTCACACACTGCTCGACATTCGATAGCAGCAGTTCGTCAATTGTTTGGAAGACGCATTATTTCACGTAACGGTGACATTGAGTGGCCTTAGTGTGTGCGAGTTCTTCCTGTGGGGGCATCTTAAAGGTAAGGTGTACCGTACACGACCTGTAACAATCCATGAACTGAAGAAGAACATTCAACAAGAAATCACTGCCATTCCCCAAGATTTGCTACATCGCGAATTCCAGAGTTTTCATAACAGGCTGTTAGAGTGCGAACGCCGAATGGGTGGATGTCTTTCCGATGTCATCTTTAAAAGGAAAAGAGACACTTTTGGACATTTTGATTGCAAAGACGTAAATCACATGCTGCATACATGCACTTTCGTTAATAAATTACTAGTTTTATGAATTTATTCGTGGAAATGACGTTATTTCAAAATTTCCCGTTCCCCTGCGCCACCCTGTATGTTAATATAATTATAAGCAGAAATTTCTTTTCTTTGAAGTGCGAACGAAATTACAGCTAACTTGATTATCTATCTCTTATTAGCATAAATGTTTCTATTTTTCCTATTAAAATTATGATCTTATTCATAGCAAAACCAAAAGTTAAAATTTTTTGGCCAATGCAAGCTTTTAATATTAAGTATAAGCATCTTGTACATATTTTGGAAATATCAACTGAACTTTGGAAACCTTGTTACATTTCGCTAGTTTTATGAATTTATTCGTGGAAATGACGTTATTTCAAAATTTCCCGTTCCCCTGCCCCACCCTGTATAAGTTATAACTAATTGCAAATATTTAGTTCTAAAATTGTGAATTCTTTACCTCAATAAAAATGTTTATCAGTCTTCGAATTTATTTTTACTCCATGGCAATAATACCTCCCTAATAAACGAACTACTCCGAAATTGGACCGTGTCATGATGATAGATATATAGAAATAAAATAAGAGTAAGAGGAAAAAGAAATAAAAGGGAAAAGAAATAAAAGGAAAAAAAGAAAAGTGCGATCCCACTTTTCTTTTTAATTTTTTCTTCTCTTCATTTTTCTTTCTTTCTTTCCCCCATTTTCTGTCTCCCTTCTTTCTTTCCTTCTCTTACTGTTTTCACCTTTTCTTTCTCTTTCACTTTTGCCTTTTCCTCTTACTTTTATTTCATTTCTTTATATCTCATCATGACACGGTCCAATTCCGGAAGTAGTACGTTTATTACTGACTTTGGCCGTGGAAGCCTACGTATTCATTTAAAACATCCCATTTCACTTTGTGCTTGTCGCACGCATAACTCGAACGTGACCAAAACAAACATCGGCATGCGTTAGATTTTGCCTAAGTAAAACGAACGGACAGTATATGTGTATATAGTACATAGATAACAGCTGAAAACCGTAATTCCTTGAAACCAGTTGTAAATTAATACTTTGTAAGGGACAATCTCGGAATATTCATATTGTTTAATATAGTAAAAGCAGTACGAACAGAGAGAGAATTTCTCGTGAGTTGTGTGACGCATAAATTTTTAGTTTAGAAAGCAATGGCAATTATTGGTAAGACATACTTACTAATAGGAAATCTGGTAAAATATCTGTCAGAAGATTTTCCAATTTATAATTATTTATCTTAATTTTGCTACATTTAATTAACACATAATTCGAATATGTTTACGTAATTGTTCTAAAATTCCTAACAAAAATAACATATGCATGTTGCATATCAAAGATTTTATGAGCACGTAGTTATGAACGTGCATAGCAACGGAAGTTTCAAAATTGAAATCGTTAATAATTTTAAGCACAAATAATCACATTCCATACTATAGGAAGCAGTTTAATAAATTGCATACATAACCGTTAAATGCAGTAACATGTTACAAAAGCATCAGGTTTCTTTCATTGTATAAATTATTAAGGTCAGTTCCTAATCAAATAACACACATACACATTTGACATTTTCACCTACGTTCTTGTATTTCTTTTCCTCTAAGGGCGCTTTTGATGAAATTGGTTCTTGTTTTATTCATGAGCGAGTTATCTTCTTTCAAGGTTGGTTTACGAAGAAACTTTACGAAACTGTCTAGAACGAGATCCTTAATAAAAGTCAAGCTTAAATTATTCTCGTTGCTCTATAATTTGTGTGAATATAGTTAGTTAAGAAAAAAATCATCCAAAGTAATTTTGTTTTTTCCTAGAGTAAATTTATTTTAAGAAATGAAGCGATTTTCTTTCAAATTTGCCGTTAATAAAATAAAATGGCTTCAATTAGGTTAACATACCACAATTTATGCGTTCTTTTAAAGTTTGTAAATTGTCTTTTAAGGTAATTAAGGTAACTTTACTAAATTTTTTACCACTTCCGCTTCTTTCTTAGCGTAAAACTTGGAGGGCCTTGGTCTTGATTAATTTATAATTTGGGTCATTGAGTAGGCACTAGGGTTGGCTAAACTTTGAGCGTGCCAGGTCCGGACTCCCCCGTACTCACGACCGATAAGGAAATTGATTGTTCCCCGCTGTGTATGCACGTATGGTACATCATATTACGCGTTATAATGTATTTATATTTCATTATATGGAAGAACATTTTAACAGTTTATCTGTATATATTTCATAAAGAATAGTAATATATAAAGCTAGCCAAATCTTCGACGCGCCAGATCCCCACCCAGGACGATGCGGAAACCTACTACATTCCCCGCGTGACTAGACTTTCGCTCGCAGTATGGCGCGTATGAAATTTTTAGAATATCATCTAAGAGTTACAAACAAGGGTTACTAATGAATGAATCTGGTAATTAATACCTAACAGTTAAGAAGTTAATAGTGTGTAACTCTGAAGATGTTATATGGTGATTTGTAAGAAAACAATAAGAAACAAATGACATGTTAACTTACCAAATTTCATTCCTCTGAATAATTCCGAAACGTCTCTTTCTCTTTTCTACTTTATTTTTAGGAATGCAGAAGTGTGAAATATAATGAGAGTTATTCTCAGAACTTTTATCAGTTCGCTAAATAAACCCAAGAGATTTACATCGCTGGAATTACCAGGTGTGTGTCTGGGAGTATTATCCTGATGGAACAGCACACCGTGCCCTAAGTTTCTTCGGCGTTTCTCTTTAATAGCGTCTCGTAATTAAGAAATCAATTGTGCGTAGTAGGCCCCTGTAATTCTCTGTCTCTTTTGCAAATAGTGGGCCATGGGGATCCGCCCTCGTACATATATCATCAAATGATATTGTAACACATGGGCTGAAAAGTTTCGGGCCTAACACATAGATGACGCTAGTTTTATTGCAGTCACCTTTCTCTCAGTTAGTACTAACCTTCAAAAGACAGCTGTTAAAATTTCATGATTTCTATTCATTAGTTTGTTAGTTATTGTGCTAAGAGTCACGCTACTTTTGCTATTTTGTGTTGATGATTCTGAGCAGTGTTTGGCCATGTTTAAACGTAACAAACCGGAATTTTTGCGTCGATATGTGACAATGGATGAAACATGGATCCATCACTTCACTCCGGAATCAAAACGATCGTCATCAGAGTGGACAGCAGCTGGTGAACCTCGTCCAAAGCGCACGAAAACACAACAATCGGCTGGAAAGGTTATGGGCTCGGTATTTTAGGATGTCCATGGTGTAATATTCATCGACTATCTTGAGAAAGGAAATACCATCAACAGTGAATATTATATAGCGTTATTGGAGCGTTTAAAGGGTTAAATTGCAAAGAAACGAACGCATATGGTAAAGAAAAAAAATTGTTTCATCAAGACAACGCACCGTGTCACAAGTCAATCAAAACAATGGCAAAACTACATGAATTGAACTTCGAATTGCTCCCACATCCACCGTATTCGCCAGATTTGGCTCCCAGCGACTACTGGCTGTTCGCAGACCTCAAAAAAATGCTCGCCGGTAAGAAATTTCGCACGAATGAAGAGGTTATCGCTGAAACTGAGACCTATTTTGAGGCAAAAGATAAATCGTTCTACAAAAGTGGTATTGAAATGTTAGAGCGGCGCTGGAATGATTGCGTTGCTCTTGATGGAGATTACGTTGATGAATGAAGCTAAATTTGAACCAAAAAAACCGTGTTTTCTTTGTTAGGCCCGGGACTTTTCAGCCCATGTGCTAAGTATGACTAACCGTTATTTTTCGGGATGCAGAATAAATTAAAATTAAATGGTCTCATTGAGAAAACAAGTGGATGTCTTGTTTTGTACCAATTGACAAATAAGTTAATTATTTAAATTGAATATTATGTATATTTTACTGAATTTAGATAAGGTGCATACATCAAAGAAATAATATGCAATATACGTAAATATTGAAATTGTGTTATTAAATGGCTAATAACAGAACACTTCTATCGCATATAGGTTCAATTCAACTAGAACCATTAGAACGCAGTTGTACTATACTTCAAACTTGTTAGTATTATTTTACATAAGTACAGTAATTACGGTAAGTAATAAATTCTGAAATACTTAAATGTGACGTCTTCGTAAGGGAGAGAATAGTATGCATTTTATTTTTATTGTTATTCAGATTTTGCAGAAAATGTGGAATATGTTAAGATTACACTGTATACCTATGTTGTTTCTCTACTGCCTTCCCTTTTCGCAACAGAGTTCAGGATCCCTTATCTTTCGGAATTCTTACTGGAATAGTTGCGAAGCATCATCCAAATACTCCCCCTTTCTAATTGATTTCTTAACTGTTCTTGTTCCTATCGAATACAGGCCTACGTTATCTTCCGTTCCTCTTTCTACTCTCTTATCTTATTTCCAATTGTTCGAAAACTCTTTGTGGTCTTCTAACTGCAATGTGTTTGTGCTCGTAGTGTGGAGAAATCATTGATCAATCTAGCATCAGCCGGCTCTCGGATATAAAAATCGCATCACATCAAGACAACGCACCGTGTCACAAGTCAATCAAAACAATTGCAAAACTACATGAATTGAACTTCGAATTGCTCCCACATCCACCGTATTCGCCAGATTTGGCTCCCAGCGACTACTGGCTGTTCGCAGACCTCAAAAAAATGCTCGCCGGTAAGAAATTTCGCACGAATGAAGAGGTTATCGCTGAAACTGAGACCTATTTTGAGGCAAAAGATAAATCGTTCTACAAAAGTGGTATTGAAATGTTAGAACGGGGCTGGAATGATTGCGTTGCTCTCGATGGAGATTACGTTGATGAATAAAGCTAATTTTGAACCAAAGAAACCGTGTTTTCTTTGTTAGGCCCGGGACTTTTCAGCCCATGTGTTACTTGTTAACTTTCAAATACTTCAAAAGTATGAACTCGCATCGTGTTAACACCGGCCTTCTGCCTTTTATAATAATGTAAAGTCTGTCTAGCTGGGGTACTGTGTCCTGCGTGGTTGTTTATGTTGAGAAAACCTTCGTGATATCTGCCGAGTTAAGTATATCTATATCTAAAATTTTCAGAGAAAATCGAATAACTCCAATATTGTTATATTTGTGTGCGGTATGAATCTAAACTTCATTCAGGAATTAGAATTAATAAAATAACAGAATGTTTTATTGAAATTAGTTAAACTTAACCTACGTCCTTCTTAATTTGAAACAAGAAACGATTTTATGGTCTACATATTTTCACTAGAACGCGATGAACTCCATGATAAGCGCTTGTATAGTTTCAACGTTATATTAAAAGTATAACCTCCTATCAATACACGGTGTATTACTCCTGTACCACTAAACTGTAAATGTGGTCAACAAAGTTTGCAGTACTTTATATAGAGGTACCTTTCACGAATAACACTCGCAAATGACATTTGAATTTTGTACCAAATTAAGAGATATGCATATTGAAACTCGACCAAACTGAAATGTAATTACGTAGTGCCAAGCATTTTGCACTTTTCAACGAAACATGTTTAATTGAACACTCTCTCACTTTTATCATTTATATACGGTGTTTTATTTAGAGAAGTCAAACCTTTCTGCGATAAATTAATTACGATGAGCGCCGTAACTTTAGTTCATATTGCGCTGTTACTGTTATTACTTCAGTTCGGGGCATATCCTGCAATTGCAGTTGAACAAATTGCTTCCTTCTTTTCCAGCTACACTTATGCCCTTTATTCTATGTTGCCTTAATTATAAATTTAAAACGACACAGCCCTCGCGTAACTTTTTGAAGTTGGCAAATTTTATTTCGTTCTCGCTCTCTCTCACTTTCTTTTCTTTCGGGTCTTGCCGTTTGTTAGAATATTACAAAGTTTCGGAACTAAGCCAGCAGCGACAAAACCTTTATTAGATGAACAGTCGGTGGGTCTTCCCGAACTTAATGTAACTCGCTGAAAGTCATATTCAATCCTAAATGGATAAAACGGCAAGGAAAAAAAGAAGCGGTCGGAAAAAGATGTGTCACGGTAAAAGAAAGATAGGTGACGTAATATTTCTTTGTTCCCGCCTTTCATATTTCGTCCATTAGTTCTAGGTCTTCAACTGCAAAACGCCGCTGCATTGAATGTCAGAACTAATTAAGCATAATCATTAGTGCAATTAAATTACGATTAGCAGAGAAACGTCACTGTTACGGACTGCGAGCTAAGGATCTTTATGCATGAGCGGGCGAGTGAGTTTGAGAAAGTATAGGGCGCGGTACGAGAGTTCTCGGGAGGGTATGGGCGATTCCAAAACAAAGTCTCGTTAAGATCTCCGGGGACCAACCAGATGGAAATTTACATGCAAACGACACTTCTCGTGTACTACGCATAGCCGTTAAAACGCGATAAAGTCGAAAGATGGAAATGAGAAAGGTACACAGTGATACGTATGTTAGACGCACATCAATGTGGGTGGTGACTGCGACGAAAATGTAAATCCGCGTTGTTTTCGGACGTAATGTCCTTTAAGTCTTGTTGTCGTCTGCAAAAGAATAAAAGCCGACAGAGAAAGAGAGGCAATAAAGTCTGTGGCGATATGATTATTTGAAGACACGTTTTGAATTAAAAGCATTTTTATGTGACTTCATACTCTTAAACGATCCGTGTTTACATTTTGTTTTAGGAAAGGTGAGTTGGCGACTGTAAAATTTATTGCAAATTAACGTTTGGTTTTCTACCGAAATAGATCGTTTAAAAATTACATAAACGTATTTTTAGCATTTAAACAATAGCTATGTCCGATTTAGCTTACCAGCATTTTACATTCCGTAGAATTCCGTTGAGTTAGCTTATTTAAACTAATTGACCCTTAATGCTTTTGCCCCTATATTGCTGCGTTAAAGTTTCTTTCAATGCACGTAGTTGAAAGTATGCAGCATTGTCTTCAAAGGATGTTTTAAGTTGGTTATGTGACTTGTTAGGAATATCAAATTTAGTAAATTACGTAAGCCCTTACGTATAAGTTTGTACATAGGAACAAAATGGAAAAATTCTTTTTAACTCGACTATATACCTGGATCACTGAGCAGGGTAGCTTTGTCTACGTGCTGACAATTATTATTTGCCTCGATTGGGAGGTTCCTGACTGAAAGCAAAAATTGTACGACTGTTTTCTTCTGTTTCCTTTTTTAAATTGCCTTTTATCTTCCTCTTTGACTGTATCGTAATAATGGAAACTAATCAGCGCGGAACACATGTCTGCGGTTGGTTCTATTTTAAACTTTAACACAACGTACGCCAAAAAAATGTGGCCTGTTTATACTAATAAACAGATACTTAGCTTAAATTAATGTTAATATGAAATCTTTGTTGGTGTTAGTAATAATAAAATTCGATTTGCTTTTACATCTTTCAGAAGGTCCGGCACGACCTGGTCTCGGCTCCACTGTTGTATTTTTCCTTGCGTTTAAATTGTGTAATCACACGGTGAACTGTGGGGACAGCGGAATATTTAAAAATTTACTTATTTCACGTTGCGAAGCGCCGCGTTCACTCTGGCCAACGATGCGACCCCGTGTGAAGTCGCTAATATCACTCGAACCTTGTAAGCGAGGCATAGTTGTAACGATACTAAACTATGACGAATTCCTTCCGATACATCTACCCTTACCCTAATGACAAGAGAAAGTTCTTAATTCGTTCTTAGAATTTAGCTGTTTACATATTTATACCGCTTTACTTGGTGTCTATTTTATTCTGTCACCCTAGTGTAGATCTCATGGTATGTAGAAGGTCTGGGAGAGCGGAGCAAAGTTCTGTGCACCTCCTTGTCGACTGTCGGCAGTCTGCAGAGAAAGACAGATTCACGTTGGGGGATGCTTGACGAACGCGAGTTAAGAAAATTATCTCTCGAACGGATTGTGAACTTTGTAGTTCAGGTACAACCCAGTAGAGTGAATTAGAATCGCATGGGTGCATAATAGGCGAGGTACTGGCCGAGTTGCTTTTCTCGGCCATGGAAGAAAAATATAAAATTACTACTTAACTTTGTGTATGTCCCTTGTATTACGAGTGTCTAAATTATTTATTTTTGATGCCTATAATAGTCAGTTAGATTATTCGCGATGTGAAGTAGAAAAATACATGTTTTATTTTTTACTGTAATTCAACGGTTTCCTTCCAAAAAAATTCTGGCTTTTCATGTTGTTTAGTGTGTACAAGTATAAATGACGTTTGAATAGAACATGTTACGAATGAAACCGTGGAAGTTTTTATTCAAAACACGAGCAGAACGAATTCAATAATTGAAGATGAAAATCTCGTTCTCCTTCGGATGGTATACACGTCATGCATTCATTGTTACAACGTTTTCTTTATTTACGGTTGTCAGAAACACATGTAGTGTCCAAACAGTTGAGCTAAAAGATCTTTAGCGATGAGGAAACACATGATATATTAAGCTATACATGATGTTGGGTAGATGGACTATATTATCTGTCTTAATGGTTGATAGATGTAAACAAAGAATTTATGGGATTATTTCATACATTAAACATTATATCTCTAACAATGTAATATATTGAGTGAATTCCTTGTTATAATCTAGATCGTAATGTTCAGAAAATAATATGCATTTATGATTTGTTATCTAGTTTATCAAGTGCACATGGGTGATTACGAGACCGTCAAATATGTTTTTTAAACTATTTATTATTCTAATTATTAGTTTTTTATCTATTATTAGCTAAATAACATCAGGTAATAGACATAATGTGTTAAGTATTCAATTTTTATATGGGCTGCTAAGTACAGGCTGCGATAATAGTATAGGCCATTCATAAATTTTAAGAAAAATAAGAATTATATTGACAAAATCGAATAAGTAATCCGTGTTGGAAACGTATAAGGTTGGTTGCAGTAGTTGCTTGGTATTGCCAAAATGGGGATGAGCAAAAATATTCAGAGGAAGCCACACATCCAAAACTGACAAAAGTATACGCCATGTCATCAGTTTTAGTTTTGTCCGCAACCGGTACAATGCAAATAAGGTCAATATTTTATAATAAAGTCTACATGATGTATTAAATATTTTTGCATTCTGCATATCAACATGCGTCGTGGAAAACAATTGACTAATACTGAACTGGGTTTAATTTGCATTTAGCGCGACAAAAATAGATCAGTTGCAAAGGCAGTAGCAAATTTGAGCAGAAGCCCTCATGTAACTCACAGTTTTTCAAATACAGGCAAAAATTACTGAAAAGCACGCAAATCTGGAAGACCCAAAGCGACAACAGAATATGAGCATCGCGCAATTTTAAGGTGTGCATTAAGCAATAGCTGCTAGACAAATAGCACAAGCAGCAAGCGCAAACACTATTATGGGAAATGTTCAACGTCTGTCGAAAGCAACAACTCATTTAAAACGAAAACGACTGCAAAGAAAACTTCGTTTCATGCGTCAGCATAAAGAAGCCAGATTAGTATTTGGAACCGCGCGTTGACGTTAGCGTGAACGCTGATGAAAAGTCATTTTTACTGCTGAGAAAAAGTTCAGCCTAGATGGTCCTGATGGATACTAGTGTTATTGCCATGATTTAAGAAAGGAGGAACTAGTTCTATGTTGTAGGCAGATGGGTGGTGGTAGTGTAACCATATAAGCAGGTATAAGGTATAACGGAAAAACTGACATCGAGTTCTAAATTTTATTGACGATCAAATATCATGATATGCTGAACAGACTGCATGCCAGGACTTTGTGTTCCAGCAAGATAACGTTGCTGTCCACCGTGCTCAAATTGTAAAAGATTTTCGGGAAAAGGAAATCAGTTCTTGAGTGGTCGATCCGTTCATGTAACTTGAGTATACTCGAAAATATCCATAGTATCTTAGCAGATCGTGTATACAGCGGAGGAAGATAATTCAATTCAATTCGGGAATTAACAACCAGTATTTTAATGGAATGGGAGCATATAGGGCAAAAACTTATACAAAAGTTGTTAGATACTTTACTAAAGAGAATGCTTGAGGTAGTAGAGAAGCGTGGTGGTCCAACGCACTATAACAAAATTATTTATAAATAGGTAAATTATTATTTTAACACATGGGCTGAAAAGTCCCGCACCTAACACATAGATGACGCTAGTTTTATTGCAGTCACCTTTCTCTCAGTTAGTACTAACCTTCAAAAGAAAGCTGTTAAAATTCCATGATAGTCTATTCATTAGTTTGTGAGTTATTGTGCTAAGAGTCACGCTACTTTTGTTATTTTCAAAACAATGGATCAAAAACAATTTCATGTTTTAATTTTACACTGCTTCTTGATGGGAAAAAATACCGTTCAAGCGAAGCAATGACTTGAAAAGTGTTATGGGGACTCCGCTCCATCAGAAACAACAATAAAACGTTGGTTTACTGACTTCAAACGTGGTCGTAGAGACACCGATGATGCAGAACGCAGTGGACGTCCAAATGAGGGCGGTAACACCAGAAAACATAAAAAGAATCCACAAAATCGTTTTGAATGATCGAAAAGTGAAGTTGCGTGAGTTAGCTGACATCGTAAAGATATCAAAAGAGCGTATTGGCTTTATATTGCATGAGCATTTGACTATGAGAAAGCTCTATTCAAAGTGGGTGCCGCGTTTGCTCACTGTTGACCAAAAACAAGAACGTGTTGATGATTCTGAGCAGTGTTTGGCCATGTTTAAACGTAACAAACCGGAATTTTTGCGTCGATATGTGACAATGTATGAAACATGGATCCATCATTTCACCCCGGAATCAAAACGATCGTCATCTGAGTGGACAGCAACTGGTGAACCTCATCCAAAGCACCCGAAAGCACAACAATCGTCTGGAAGGAATATGGCCTCGGTATTTTGGGATGTGCGTGGTGTAATATTCATCGACTATCTTGAGAAAGGAAATACCATCGACAGTGAATATTATATAGCGTTATTGGAGCGTTTGAAGGCCGAAATTGCAAAGAGACGACCGCATACGGCAAAGAAAAAAATTTTGTTTCATCAAGACAACGCACCGTGTCACAAGTCAATCAAAGCAATGGCAAAACTACATGAATTGAACTTCGAATTGCTCCCACATCCACCGTATTCGCCAGATTTGGCTCCCAGCGACTACTGGCTGTTCGCAGACCTCAAAAAAATGCTCGCCGGTAAGAAATTTCGCACGAATGAAGAGGTTATCGCTGAAACTGAGCCCTATTTTGAGGCAAAAGATAAATCGTTCTACAAAAGTGGTATTGAAATGTTAGAGCGGCGATGGAATGATTGCGTTGGTCTTGATGGAGATTACGTTGATGAATAAAGTTAATTTTGAATCAAAAAAACCGTGTTTTCTTTGTTAGGCCCGGGACTTTTCAACCCATGTGTTACATGTTTATAAAGTTTAAATAAATCATATTCAATCGACGCACCTTTATTTTGTAAATAACCCCAAATTATCCTTATATCGCGTATTTTTGTCCCAAGTAGTGAAGGAGATAGTGACATTTGTTGATCATTTATATAGAAAAATATTCAAACTTAATATGCTTAGTAAAACTATGAAATTTCTTTAACAAATGTGGTGTCCTATATTTTTCTCGTAGTCTGCAACGCGGCTGTTGCACACCTTGTTTAATATACCCAATTGTAAATGAAAGTAAGTTAGTAAATTGGCAGATTTAACCGATATCATAGTTAAATCTGTTATATTTTTGATGTCCAGAAACTATAATAAAATCTCGAAAGTAAATGACATAGATTGCTATTCATTTAACAAAATAGCAGAAGTCAATTTGCAAGAAATAATTTATTTAGACAGTATTCGCTATATTGTTTTCTGGTTTTTTGTTTGTTTATCCATGCAAGTATCCAATGTGTACATATATTCGTTAGATTTCTTTTTGCAAATGTGCACTTTCTGCCTTTGGATTATATTGCTCGCAGGAGATATATATTTATTTATTTACTATTTACTTTGTAACGCCTCGCTACTGTGACCGGAACACGACTTACCAAACACTCTTTCTCGGTGAAATGAGCCGTGGCCTGAATGAGCAAGCATACACTCACTCAGAATCGATTGGGGTGCCAGCACCATAAATCTTCGGAAAAGGGAATACAGGATAGTAGGTTAAAACATCCTGTGTGTAACAATTATATTTAAAACTCAACCATAAGATGGCAAATATGATAACGTTGAATGTTGTAAAATTATTTAAGTACAATAGAAGAAAAAAGTGAGTGAATAAAGGGTACTATTAGAGTTTGTAGTGTTTGGCATTAGATACCGCAAATAATATAAACTATGTTATCTATGTTACAAAGTATCTTTTAATGAAAGGTTATAGAACATTAATTTACATTAATTGTATCTTGATATTTTTAGTAAATCAGCAAAACTAGTGAAGTAGAGAACTTGTTTTTGATATTACTTCGAGCTTAATTAAAAAAAATATCCAAAGTTCAGATAGGAAATAAATTATTGAGGCGTTACATACGAAATATGTTTGAGAGTCAATGAGAATGATTAGTCTGAACGTGTTTAATTGAATGTATCTACAATTTAATAATATCTCTTTCAAAGTATTCTTTAGATTCATTCCTGGTAACAATTTTGGGAATCTTCGTTTTTTAGGCTGCTTAGAACCAACGTTGTGACCCTTTATATGTTGTTTATTGTTGGGAACCTCTCAATTTCCGTTTAAGCATTGGAAAAAAGTCTCTAACCGACAAATCCCGAATCAAGTACTCGCTTATCATCTTTTTTGAATCTCGTGGAATTGTCCGCAAATAATTTGTACCGCGAGGCCAGACAGTTAATCAAACTTTTTATCGCTAGGTCCTTTAACGTTAACGCACCCAGTCACAGCTTACTGCGGGTTAGAGAGCTTTTGGCGGTGAAAAATTCCAGTGCTTCCACATTCGCCCTACAGCCCGTGTGCATGCATACCGTGACGGAGTTTGAACAAGCTTGAACCTGTATAAGCCTGTTAGGCCGAGAATTTACGGCGTCTACCTCGTACTGTTGATCATCTGACCACTATGACGACTTGAAGGGTATGCAATAATGCATATATTATTCGAAGCGGTTATAGTCAACCCATTACGCAACCTCTGGTGCAACCTATAGTCGGAGTACGGTTGAATATTGGTAACTTCGTAATTAATGAATTTTAAAGTCTTGCGAAAGTTGTAGGACGACGCTTTCTTTAATCACTTGTTTCCAGAGTTAACTGAAAGCCCTTTTCTATTAAACTTTAAATTACTCAGAAAATCCATTAAGTTAAGGCATTAACAATGACTGTATTTCAGGTAGACATAAAAATTTCTAATTTTCAAAACAATGCCACAAAACATAATTTATTCGGGGTTATGTATTATTTATATCAAGACTCGTTAATGAGATGCTTATTTCCCTGTTTTATTTCGCTCATAAATTACTCCATACACCGAAATAAATCCTTAGTGGTCTGGTTCTTAACTCAACAAAAAATTGTAAGACGTATAATTACCACTACATTATTTAACCTTATTTTATAAAAAAAACACCGCTTGAAGCAGTTATGTAAAAGGATTACATACTTTAAACATGTGAAATGATAAATATATGAACGACTGTCTAGCGATAAAAGCTGTAGAGCTTTTGTTTTTATTAATACGTTATATGATGAATGAAGTAAAAAATAGTTTATTTATTTATGCTTACGCTCTATGTATCTCAATAAATTAATAAATATATTCATTCTCATGTATTTATGATTACGCAGGAATTATTTTTTTGCTGGGTTTACTTTACACTAGTAAGTATAATATTTTAAATAAATTTAATAATGATTTCCAAAGTATTCATTTTTGATTTGGCCAATGGGGTTTCGCACCTTTCAGAAAATAAAAAGATCTTTATCTAATGTTGTTACTTGCTGAAGTATCAAGTGTTAATTGCTAAACTTCGCTACTACATACAGTGTAAAGCTAAGTAAGTTGAGAAGTCCTCTAAGGTAGCATATTTGGAGACTGTGTTAACTTAAACTTGTTTACACATTCATCTATTTGTGAATAAAGACCTTAAAGCTGCTTGAGATCTAACAGAGTTAATTGTTTTGATTTAGATACCTCAACAATTTACCCATAACATTAAAAAATCTTATAAACCTCTTTCAAAAACTTATTTTTAATATAGTGTGTGATCAATTCTACCATCGACTTTTTAACTAAGATTACACAGTTTGTACTTATAATTTGATTATTACCGATATAGTTATTAACGTTCTCCAATGATCGCGAAACCGCTCTTGTGGTTTAATCTAGCATTCCTAGGCTCGAAGATGTGCGAAATTCATACGAAACCAGTCGCCTATTTTTTTTTGTTCTTTTTAATCCTATGTCCTTTATACCTTGCGGTGTCGGACTATTTATTTCTTATTTTTATCTTCCACAGGTTCCTGTTCTGAGCCAGTTGTTTGGCTTCAATCCATCCCATACTTCTCTTTTCCAATGTTCTATACACCTGCTCCTTCCAGGTGTTTCGGGTTCTACCTATTCTAACAAGCACACACCCTTTCGGTCCCAAAACACTGTTGCTATAACTTTGCTGTTGTGAAATGTTTGTTTGAACATTTTCAATTTGTTTGGCGAGTTTGAGGCGAGACAATTAGCATTTGCATCAAAAACATATTAATTTTCAAAACATAATAGCAACATAACGTAGTACTAAGCGTTACTATTAAGACAATAACATCCTCGTTGCGTAACAAGAAAGGGATTATTATATATAGAGTTTGTATATAAAAAGCGAATATAAAATAAGGTATCTCAAAATGCCTAAATAAATCTTTACTACGTAAGTGAAATATCAGATCTTTTTGTGTGTGGAACATCATATTTTGTTAACAAAAATTTAAAAGGGGATTCAATTCAAGGTTGAGAAGTACTGGACTCCGCACGGTCTACCATCCAAATCCTGATATTAGAAGCATACCTCTATTATCCTTTGACGCATATTCAAGTATTCCTGTGGCATTATAATATACTTTCTCCTGAATTTAGCCCTACAGAAATTTAAGAAAAAATAAAATAAAGAAGAAGAAAACAAAGAAAAATTAAAAAATTGAGGGTAATGGAAAGAAAAGGAGAAAAAGGAAAAGGAACAGAAACAAGGAAAGGAAGGCGGGATCTCCACGTTTCGCCTCTGTCGTAGTTTCTTGAGGAGAAAAGCAGAGAGAAACGAAATGGAACGGTAACTCGATGTTTAAATGGTTTACAGATCGAAGCAAAACCTTCAAACATCTCAATAATATTTATATATAGATTTTTTAGCTAGTCACAGGATGAGTTTATTTGTTATTTTTTTTTAATCCTATATCCTTTATACCTTGCGGTGTCGCACTATTTATTTCTTATTTTTATCTTCCACAGGTTCCTGTTCTGAGCCGGTTGTGTGGCTTCAATCCATCCCATATTTCTCTTTTCCAATGTTCTATACACCTGCTCCTTCCAGGTGTTTCGGGTTCTACCTATTCTGTTTTTGCTCTCTGTTTTGGCTTCAAATATCCTCTTTGTGATTCGATCTTCTTCCATTCTGTGTAGATATCCAAGCCACCCCAGTTGTCTCTCTTCTATGACCACTTTTACTGGTTTGATACCCAGACTACTAGTGATCGTCGTATTTCTGATTCTGTCTTCTCTAGTTACTCTTTCTATTCTTCTTAGGAATCTCATTTCCACGGCCGTAACTCTGCTTTTGATTCTATTCGTGGTTATCCATGACTCACTACCATATGTTAATGTTGGTCTGACCACTCTTTTATACACCTCTGTCTTTATTTTTTTTGGTATTTCTTTTTTATCCAGAAACGAATTTCTCAATATATTTTTGCGGATTTCCCTATCCTCTCCTCCCCTCTTTCTCTATTCTTCCATTGTCTTCAACGATTGTTCCTAAGTAGTTGTAACTTTTAACTTGTTCCAATGCTTTTTCCCCGATTTTGATGCTATGTTTCCTTTCTTCTGCTGCCTATTATCATTGTGTTTATTTTCCTCGTGTTTATCTCCATGTTTATCTTTGTTAGTTCTTCTTGGTATAACTTCAAGTTTTGCTGTAATGTCTCTTCCGAGTGTGCTATCAGTACCATATCATCTGCAAGCATTAGTTCCTGTACGTTAATTGCATTCATTTTCCAGTTTCCTGCTTTCATATTTTTTCCTTTTTATTTAGCTTTTTTAACAGCGTCGTCTATTAATATAGAGAATAACAATGGGCTCAATACGCATCCCTGTTTTAATCCAATTTGCGATTCGAATTCAGCTGATTCTGCATTGTGACATCTCACACATTTAACGTGTCCTTACCAGTTGTTCGTGAAATTTTCTTTGGAAAACTGATATCTAGACGATGTGACATACACTGGTCGGTATGTAATTTCGACTTGACACCGATGGTTTTTTTTTCATATGGGACTACCTTATATCACAGGCATACAGCAACACTTTCAACTCTCTGAATGAAAAGAGAATATTCGAAGAGAAATGGCGGCTATTATAGAGAATATGTATCAAGCAATTTTTGAAAATTTTGCGTCACCTTTACAAGAGTGCCAGTAAATAACGAAAGAGCATGTATTTTAATTATTATTTAATTTTATAAAAAAAAAAATAATACTTATTCATCAAACCTGACCATTATTTTATTGCATTCTTTTTATTTTGAAACGGATTTTTGGGACACCGTGTATTAAGCCTAATATAATTTGTAAGTTAATCTTTGTAGTAGGTATATAAAAGGTTTAATTTCCCAATAAATACATTATCTGGATAACTACTCCAATTAAGCTTTATCGTAAACTCCTTGTGGAAAAAAAAAATTGATTCAAGATCTTTAACTGACCTCATTTACTAATACCAGTCTAGATTTTAACAGTCCATTTGAGACGAGTTAATCGCGAAGGATCGCTTCGTTTATGTTTAATCTGCTTCGTCTATATTTAATTTACTCCAGCGTCTAGTGTATACTTAATTTATGGAATGGCTAACTTTGTAACTGAGAGCTCTTCGAATTGTTTACCGAGATTTCCCAAGGGCGGGATGCAATGGATTAGCGGATTAAATAATTTTCTATCTTTTTTTTTTCTCTCTTACGGCATTAGGTAGGTTATTTTTCTTTATAATCCCTTCTACATGCAAAAAAGAACGTAAACGTACATTTTTCACAACGAAGTCTGTACTTTATCACGTGTTTCGTTTCTTTCTTCTTCTCCCTAGTTACAGATCCAGTAATTATTTTTCTTTCTTCTACCTCCCAAATTGCCGTTTTTTCGTGCAATAAATCAAGAACTGTCTATATACTGCGCACACAGTTTAATGCAACAAGAATATATCTTACGAACTTTAGTTTTGTTGTTTGCCTACAAAAATAACTGGTAATTAGGATGAAAATAAAAGAATGAAACAGATATGCTTTATACGAATATGACAGTTTTTAGATTAAAATAAATATTATCAAATATATCGGAGATGCAGGAAATATTTTCGGAATCTGGTAATTTAAGTAATCCCCGTATTCTCTAAGTGCCATATTTGTAAGATTTCATATTTTTAACCCATTTACATTTTAAATGATCATTTCCTTTACGCAGAATTTTCAGAAAAGCAATTCTTGGAATGGAGCATTCGGATGATAGTGCTTTGGCTATTTAGTTGTGGTTTCAAATGTAATGCATCATTCAGATTTTGAGGCTGAAGCAACATGGAAACGTAGTACTCGCAACTGGTACACTAGGGTGACAGAATAAAATAGACACCTACTAATTAAAAAAAAAAGATATTATTCTCGCTATATATACAAAATATTTTAAAATTTTTAAATTAGACTAATTTTGTCGATCCACCTTTACTTGCGTGAAGTGCTGCGAGTCGTCGTGGCATAGAATCTATTAAATGATTAATGGTGTCTTCTGGAATATTTAACCACTCTTCTGTAACAGCTGCCACGAGTTCTTCCTTTATTGCTGGGTTTTCGGGGACTTTTCGCCATATTTGTCTGGATTATGTGCCAAACATTCTCTATCGGATTCATGTCTGGTGATTGGCCTGATTATGGTAAAATCCGAATCCCTTGTTCCTCTTTCCATGTGGTTGTTGTTCTTGCCTTGTGGCAGGGTGCCCCATCCTCCATAAAAGTGGCGTCTTCTTGAGATAAAATGGCGTTGCCGAATATCGGTAGTAGTCCTTCTGTTAATATTTGGATATATTTTGCCGCATTTATATTTCCGTCGCAGACTACTAATTGCGATCTTCCACCATACCATATCGCATCCCACACCATGATGTTCACACCGCCGTATTTCACTGTCTGATGCAAAAATTTGTCGTCCAGTTGCTGTGACGAACGTCTCCATACCCATGTACGACCACTATCACTGAATTGGCAGTATCTGCTTTCGTCTGAAAAAGTGACAGACCGCCAAACTCTTCGGGCTTCGTTCGCATTTCGATTGCCCAAGCCATTCGGCGCCGTTTTTGAAACGCCGTAAGGAGATGTTTTTTCTTTGCCATCCTTTTATACATCCCCACACTGTGGAGGTGTCGCAGAACGGTGCGCTGGCTTTTCTGTGAAGTTGCCGCAAGCTCAGCTGTACTTTTTCGTGGTTCTCTTAACACTTCGCGCGCAAGCACCCTTTTACTTCTTTCAGAAGGTCCAGCACGATCTGGTCTCGGCTCCACTGTTGTTTTTTCCTTGCGTTTAAATTGTGTAACCACACGGCTAACTGTGGACAACGGAATATTTAGAAATTTACTTATTTCACGTTGCGAAGCGCCGCCCTCACTCTGGCTAACGACCCCGGGTGAAGTCGCTAATATCACTCGAACCTTGTAAGCGAGTCATAGTTGTAACGATACTAAACTATGACGAATTCCTTCCGATACATCTACACCTACCCTAATGACAAGAGAAACTTCTTAATTCGTTCTTAGAATTTAGCTGTTTACATATTTATACCGCTTTACCTGGTGTCTATTTTATTCTGTCACGCTAGTGTATTTTCGAAATCCAGTATTCCCGCCGTTCATCGACGTGTGTTACTGCTACTAATGCTATGAGATTGAAGCGTCCTTGAGCATTCGGATGAAAGCAATACATACGATCCTTTATGAAAAGTTGGACGAATAAAAGCTTTGCAGTTATTACATCCCACACTCCTTGATAGAAGCTCGAAAACAAGGTTGTATTGATTGGTATAAAGAGATGCTCAAGGAATTTAGTTGAGGTTCGGCAAATTTAGTCTACAACAAAGTTACTCGTGACGAGACTTAGATCTACTCGTACGAGCTTAAAAGTGAATAACAATCTACCATTTGAATATTTCGACGTGGACCAATGCCAATAAAAATATATTTTCTTTAACAGATTGAATAGATTTGGAAAGTTACTAATTCAGTATCATTTAATGTAAATCTATGCATCGAGGTTCCTCCTTTATTAACGTTCTAGGTTCTTGTACTGTTTCACGCAGAGATGACACCTGCATCTTAGAAATTATGAATTACAGCATCGCGGTCTTCTTTCCGAGATAACGTTTTATATTCCAAACTTACGAGGTAATTTGGAAAGATGAACAAAGCATTTCATCATCAAAGACTATTCATTAGGAACTTGTAATTACTTTCATGGCTTCCCTTAGCGGAATAAGGCGGAGTTCTCGAACTTTGCCAATCCCTACATTAATATTGTTGGCCGGTGAAAAATGCTCTGCAAGTTGACAGCGCAAGTTTAAGGTGGCCCTGAATGCAGTACAGCAAACTTAAATTAAACTTTACAACTATTCACCGGCGATCAACGCAAATAAGGAAAAAAGGAATGCCGAAGCAGCTAGTTTTGGAATAATAGGGGAAATGTGGGTAAGTTTAATTAGATTTTAAAATTTCTAAATATCCATATGAAAGCGTTTCCGCTTATTTTATATTAAACAAGTTTTGACTTAATTTAATAAACTTAAATTTACTCAAGCTCAATTCTTTTAAACATGCGACAGATGCTGTTTCATTAAGGTTTGTAACTATTAGTGTTCGAGAATCCCATTTTACGTAATGGGGAAAGGTAGAATTACAAATTACAAATTATTTCATATAAGGTAAGGTGCCGTAAATGTTCAGTAAACCTGAAGGAAAATATTCACTGAATCCTGTAGCAGAGCACTTGTTTTTCTTGATAAAATCAAATGAATGTCTACATGGTGGTGGTCACAGGATCCTTTTGTTTAAACGAACATGTAACCGATTTTATCTCAGCGCAGTGTTACAAAATAACAACGGTACATTGCGAACAACATAAAAAGTTACTGAGGGTTTTCGGAGCTGAGACGAAATTTGATGCACTTTGGAACATGCAAAGAAGAACAAAGAGGTGCTAAATATTTCTGGAAAGGTACTGACCCCAGCGTACCAAGGAGTCCCAGTTATTGATTAAATACAAAAAAGGTATGATAATAATGATAATGTATTAGTGTATTGAAAGCATTCAATGATCGCCATAAAGTTCGTACCTAATTTTCTCTTTTTTGAAAAGCATCCTTGCGGTATTAGTTTGTGTTTACATTCAAACTAAATACGGCCAAATCAGATCTAACGAACTATTATTCATTTTGGAATAACTAACATCTTTAGAAACAGTCAAAATCAAAATAATATTGTTTTTCAACGAAATTTTATTGTGATCTGTTAAATTTCGACGTTTTAACTATTTAAACCCAAAGTTTCGTATTACAACAAACACGAGTTTATTAACCTTTTCAAATAATAATCTGATTTTATTTTTTAAAAAATTTTACTAATCAAATGTTGAATTTTGGATTCCACTTTTTTTCAGAGGTATCTGATTCAAGTGACTAATAGAGCATTACACCCTAGATTTTTTGTATATCATTCTTCTCAAGTTTTCAAGTTATCCCTTTTTATACAGCAGGATGTGAAAAACGTGAAATAGTAAGTTATTTATCATGCATTGCTTAACTTTAAATGTGTATTATTATTTGATATGCGGTAAAATTAACGAAAGAAAAATTGAAATTATCTTAATTGCTGGTGAAAGTTACAAGACGTACAGAGATTGTAAATGTAGAAATTTTACATAAATTTAGGAGTTCCAGCTCTGCAAAAGATGTATATAAAAAGTCATGTATTAATTGGCTTATTTCAGAAAACAATCGAAGCCAGATAATATGTTGAAATTCTGAAGATTAGGGTCAGTAGTAGAAATAGTACAAGCTAATAACATTTCTCCTACATCGACCTGCAGAAAATTGAAGAAACATAAAGTCAAGTCGTATAAATCGAAATTTGTATACATTCTAAACGATAAAGACTGAAAAGCGCCTAGACTTCAGAATTTTCAAGAGCAGTTAGAGGAAGATGGATCATTTGCCAACATTTTGTTTAGAGATAAAGCAACATTTCCATTAAACAGGGTAATAAGTACTTAGGATTGCAGATGGGGAACTAATGAAAATCCGTACTTTATTGTTGAGCTCATAGCCAATATTACTCTGAAAACAATGTTTGGCGTAGGATATATAAATTATTGGCCTTTATTTTTGGGAGGGAGTTTAAGTTCCCAAAAATAACTTAAATTCTTTACAAAATCAGTTAATTCATGAAATTGAAGATATACCCTTTGACTTATGCTGAGAAGTCGTTTTAACGTGTTGGTGGCCAGCCCATAGCATGAAGGATGTTGGCAATTTGTTAGTGGAATGTTTCTGAAGTGGTGGGTTGGTCGATATTTTGAATACACATAGCTCTTACGCTCCCGCTGGTTCTGACCCAGTGTGATTCGTATAGGGATATATTAACGGTGAAACGCACAAACATCGACCATTTAGAAGTATTTATTATTTGAAACGGACTATACGAAAATGAATGAAACAAATTACACAGGTGCTTTTAAATAATGCAGCCAGAGAATTTTGTAACAAGGCAATTTCTTGCATTCAACGAGATGTTAAAATGTAGTAGCTACTGGTCCGACTTAAATTTTTTGTTCGTGTAACACATGGGCTGAAAAGTCCCGGGCCTAACACATGGATGACGCTACTTTTATTGCAGTCACCTTTCTCTCAGTTAGTACTAACCTTCAAGAGACAGCTGTTAAAATTTCATGATATTCTATTCATTAGTTTGTGAGTTATTGTGCTAAGAGTCACGCTACTTTTATTATTTTCAAAACAATGGATCAAAAACAATTTCGTGTTTTAATTTTACACTGCTTCTTGATGGGAAAAAATACCGTTCAAGCGAAGCAATGGCTTGAAAATGGTATGGGGACTCCGCTCCATCAGACACAACAATAAAACGTTGGTTTGCTGACTTCAAACGTGGTCCTAGAAACACCGATGATGCAGATCGCAGTGGACGTCCAAATGAGGCGGTAACACCAGACAACATCCAAAAAATCTACAAAATCGTATTGAATGATCGAAAGGTGAAGTTGCGTGAGTTAGCTGACATCGTAAAGATATCAAGAACGTATTGGTTTTATATTGCATGAGCATTTGCTCACTGTTGACCAAACACAAGAACGTGTTGATGATTCTGAGCAGTGTTTGGCCATGTTTAAACGCAACAAACCGGAATTTTTGCGTCGATATGTGACAATGGATGAAACATGGATCCACCACTTCACTCCGGAATCAAAACGATCGTCATCTGAGTGGACAGCAACTGGTGTCCAAAGCGCCCGAAAGCACAACAATCAGCTGGAAAGGTTATGGCCTCGGTATTTTGAGATGGTATTCATCAACTATCTTGAGAAAGAAAATACCATCAACAGTTAATATTATATAGCGTTATTGGAGCGTTTGAAAGCCGAAATTGCAAAGAAACGACCGCATATGGCAAAGAAAAAAATTTTGTTTCATCAAGATAACGCACCGAGTCACAAGTCAATCAAAACAATGGCAAAACTACATGAACTGAACTTCGAATTGCTTCCACATCCACCGTATTCGCCAGATTTGACTCCCAGCGACTACTGGCTGTTCGCAGACCTCAAAAAAATGCTCACCGGTAAGAAATTTCGCACGAATGAAGAGGTTATCGCTGTAACTGAGGCCTATTTTGAGGCAAAAGATAAATCGTTCTACAAAAGTGGTATTGAAATGTTAGAGCGGCGCTGGAATGATTGCGTTGCTCTTGATGGAGATTACGTTGATGAATAAAGCTAATTTTGAACCAAAAAAAACGTGTTTTCTTTGTTAGGCCCGGGACTTTTCAGCCCATGTGTTATTTTCTATATAATTCAACCTTCTTATTTAGTGCGTTCAATGTATTAGTGCGGTAATTATAAGGCATAGGTGGCTATTGTCATTGCCTTAGGTTCAGTACAACGTGTACAGTGACAACCGCCCAATGTCAGTTTCCATCGAAAAGTTCCAAGTTTGAAGTGCGAACGGTCATTCGTTATTTTGCGGGCAAATAATAAAACACGTATCAAAATTCAAAAGGGAAAAGCGTAGATCACACCTTCGTTGATGATCCTGCGTATAGCATCGGCGTTTTCTTGAATGGCTCCCGTTTTTGGTTCACCTGCCCTCGGATCGTCGTTAGTGCTAATCCATCCACGTTTTGAATTCTCCATACCAACAATAAATTGTTGACTAATGCTCCATTGCCGAAAACAGAAATCAACTCGGCGGGAGATTCTTGTTCAGACAATTGCCTTCGAAAATTATAAAAAATTATTACACGAAAATGTTTTAGATTTAATTCCATTCGTCAATTATCTTTGACAGTTCGATCTAGCTACAGCACTACACGTACCGCACTGAAACTTTGGATTTAAGTTAACTAAAGATGGAGGCTAATTTTTAGTACTGATATTTGATTAGTGGCTCCCTCAATATCCCCGTATACACAACTTAAAAGACATCCCTCGTATCATAGAGGCTGATGAAACGGAAATGGAACAGCTGTTAATTTATGGCGTTCACAAACATCGTGTTTCTGTCAATCCTAATGGAGGAACGGATAAATATTAAATTTTTAATTTAAAATATTTCCCGTGGTTTTATTCCAAACTTGACAGGTGTGAGATATTTCTTCAATTTCATCAACTTCGCATCGCAATACTCCTGCTTTATATTACGAATATTAATAATACAGTTGGAAATTTCATAGTGTAAATACGCATTTTTTCCTAATCCTATTTTTAAACAGGCCTCAGTTGTATGAAATCGATAAATTTAATTTCAGATTAGATACATATTGCCGGGACATCAGCTGTTCGAAACGTTTCGATTCACTCGTGTACGAAAAGATGTTTGCATGATATTCGTCGATATCGGTGGCCATCGCTATCTCGTCGATCAAATATAGTTTCTAATTACATGCCATCAGCTAGGTAAACAAACGAAAAACGCAGATTTCTCATGCGAGTAATAAAATAAAATTGTTTGATATCAGTTATGTATACATATATATCGATTCGATTTGCTGGTTATTCCGATTCGTGTCTCGGTTTTTAACTTGTTTATAAAACGCAATCTTACATGTGTACGCAGTATAAAGTGGTATCAACTCGTTGGATGCCTTTCTGAGGGCAATCGGTTTGTTGAAGATTGGATAATCTTCTTGTCGAAATAGCCATAGGGTCGACTTTGATATGTATGTTTCCTTAAATACGGATTAATCCCCACTGTGCTACGGTTTTACCACATTATTTGTGTATCTTCCTTTAACTTTCGTCCAAGTGCATTAGATCTATGTGTGCTAATTATATTGGGTAGATATTGCTATTTTATTTTGGTATTAAACAGTTCAGTGTTTACTGTTGAATAAAATATTCGTTGGTTATAAATATATATTTGCTTTATTACACATTAAATTAGGGAAAAATCTGCATATTGACAATATAACCGTGAACGGAATGCTCTATTCTCTTTGGATATGATCAATGATTTTCCAGTGTTGTATGAACGTGCGAAATAAGTATTTTAGTTAACTCAACAATCAAGACGATGTTAATGTGTACGTTGGTACTTTTAACGATTCTGTAAACGTACATTAGATGTTAATTTAACGCGTTACAATTACTGTTGACTGTCAACTTTACATGATCATCAGCGGTTAACTGAGGGGCAGTATGGATATGGACGACCTCACTCGGTTCTGTCGAACAGATTATCCAGTTCTGGTTATAACTAATTCGTATTCATGCTTGAACGAACTAAAGTGTTAACAGAATATAAGATGAAAATTTGATCAGCAATACCTGTTGTTTATTTAAATTATAGCTAGTTGTTATAGAAATGCAAATTATACTATTCTGAATAATTCAAAATCGTTATTGCAATGTTCAATGGGCGACTACAGTAACAATTATTTAATCAAAATCGGCTGCTTCAATAGTAAATACTATCTAATTATGTACAATGTTATAAATAGTCTTTAAACCTCTGAAATAATTTTACTGATAAGCTCTTTTGCTAAAGAAAACTTGTTAGGTTCTAGTAGTATAAGGGCATTTGTCGAGTGCAACCGCAATAGAAGGCAAATGACGACCTCGAGCTAATTCTAGGAATAAGAAAATTACACTTACTTAAGAGACAGGGATACTCAATCTGGTTATGTACTAAACAAAATAAAAATTTTAGCAAAGAAATCGTTCTCCTGGTAGAAAGAGAAACAAAATTAAATATCTGCAGCAATACACCATGTTCAAAGCCTCTATGTGGATAAGATCCCTCCGACAGAAAATAGAGGAAATTCAGAAATCTTCTCTGCACCGTCTCAATAAAGTGTATGTGTGTTTCGTAGATAGGAAACCAGAACAACGCGGCGTACTCGAACTGAGATGGAATGAGAGAAAGGAATAATGCAGATAGAGCTTGTACATTGCGGAAGTCCCTACAATTACGGTAAATAAATCCGTATATTTTATTACATCGCGAGAACAACTGAGGTATGTGATCAGAGTGGTGTCAAAAAGCGCCCCCAAATCTTTGACAGATGCTGACACCTGCAGTGGAGTTCCTTCAACGTTATAATAGTGAATAGTAGCTTGTTGAGGCTTAGTAAAGTGTATTTAGATATATTTAAGGACAATCTATTAAGTTTGCACCAACTAGGAACACAATCGGTACTTCTCTGAAGCAAAACACAATCCGCAGTGGAATCATTGCTTAGAAATAGTTTAATATCATCAGCGTCCAATAGCGTTTCGCATTCAACAATACTAGTAATGTCGTTAATGAAGAGCAGGGATATTAGAGGTTCAAGATTAGATCCTTGCGCTATACCAGAAGTAGCGATGTGCTTGGATGATACGTAGTTCCTATAGCATACTTAAATCTATTGATCAGGTACGACTGCAAGAATGGTCTTGAAAATCCGGACGAATTCAGTTTACGTAGAAGAATATAGTAGTCTCTCTGATCAAACGCTTCCAACGCTTCAAAGTCGAAAGTAAATAGTGTCAACTTGGCTTCTGCTATCTATTGCTTCAGAGACATATTGCGTAAAACAAGCTAGATTAGTGACGGTGGAACGCTGGGACATAGAACCATGTTGCTTTTGAGAGATCCATCCGCGCAACCCTAAAAAGAGATGAGAAAAAAGAATATGTTCGAACGCTTTTGAAAAGTTAAGAAAAAGTAAAGAAATTGAACGATTATTGTGGATTTCAGAGTAATAGCCTTTCTTAAGTACCGGGGGTATCTGCGCCAACTTCCAAACTGTTGGAAGTTTAGACTGCTTCAAAATAAGCCTGAAAATGACGTGCAAAGGCTTCGCAAGTACATAAGCACAACCACGAACGATAAATCCAGAGATATTGTCTGATCTGGATGTAAAAGAATCCTACGACCGCCTAAGTGCGAACTCAATTTCTTCTAGTGTAATCGACACAAATGTTATCGTCAAATTTGTCATATCGTGAAAGGCAGGCAAGTGACTATTTTGGGATCGAGTGTATACGCTATTAAAGTATTCCGCAAAAGCATTTACTATATCATCGGGTGTAGAAAATTCAATGTTATTGTAATTCATACGCCCAGGTATTCTAGTACGTCCGCATTTGCTTTGAAATGCGAAAAACGTTTTGGATCCAACCACAAACTTTGCTCCATATTAGCAGTATAATTTTTATGAGATGGTGATATAAGCTTTTTAAGTTCGGATCTGTAATATTTTAAATGACGATTGCAAGGACTGTGTGGATGTACAATTCACAGGTATAGCAGTAAACTCCACTCACACAAATTAATTAATTATGCGGAACGCAGCGTTTCGAGAGCACGTTGGCTCTCATTGTCAGTCGGTAACACGGTTGACAATGAGAGCCCACGTGCTCTCGAAACGCTGCGTTCCGCAGAATTAATAAATTCGTGTGAGTGGAGTTTACTGCTATACCTGTGAATTGTAATATTTTAATAGATCAAGAAATATTCCGTTCTGTACGTCCTATATTTTTTAGCATTAACGATTTAGCTTTTAACATTTGAATAATTTCGGAATTAAACCAAGAGGGATAAAATCGGCGATGGCTTGCGGTTGGTTTGAATATAGGAACTGATTTGCTAAACACTTCGTACAAAATGTTGTAAAATGTGCGACATGCCACATCTGCATTACTAATACCTTCCAAACCAGACAATCGGTTGAATGTAAGCTGTTACATAACAATAGAGAATTAGCTTTTTTAAAATTAAAAGTATCTAGAGGGCGATTCATACTAAATGGGTGGTTCGAAGAAGCTATGTTGCAAGAAAAAGCGAGGTGGTAGCTATCCTCGTTTACTAAGGGTGTAAGATCCTTATACACGTCACAAGAAAAAATAGACCAAGTCTAATAGTCATTGAAAATTGTATTCAGTTGTTGCAAGCTAATAAAATCCTTGAAATTATTGAGCATAGTAGAGTACGTATCATTATAAACACAAACAAAATAAGGAACATTAAAATCTCTCACAATCATTATCCATTTTTTATTTAATAATAAACTTAACTAATTGACAATAAGTGTCCTAGCTCCGGTGCTCCGCCAGAGGCACTACACCGGATGTCCTCAACTTAGCTGTTCAATATGAACGCAAACCTAGCTAACTTAACCTACGCTAACTTAACCTAGTGGAATAAAATAATGCGGGCCTAGCCCGCGTCCTACTTAACTTAAATATTTACATATTATTTCCTGGCCCTGAAGAAGCAGATCGATAAGCGATTAGTTACTTAAATTATTATAAGTTATTTAAATACATTATCACAGAACACAGAAATACGCTTCTTTCATTATGACTGCTACTTCTTCAAAGCTGGTTCGTCTCGCTGGTTGTCCCTTTGGTTTAAGAAGGTCCTAGGGTCCATGCGTAGTCGTCCGGGATCCTGCATAACGGTCGTCCCGCCGCCAGTTGCCGTCTCGAGCTTCCTGAAATAATGGGAGACCGCTAGTCATAACGCTCAATATAATTATGCCTACTGAATCTGATTCATTCTCTCTCATTCATTAGACATGTGTGCGGATGCATGTCCTTGTCATCATTCATACTCTCCCATACCAATCATTATACAATCAGATAGCATACAATTTAAAGTACTAAGTATTTTCTCCTAAGGACTCTAAAGTAATCTCACTTAATTTGCAAACAAAACGAGGTGCATGCGCAGCTATTCAGCGGCTTAAAACACTTCCTTTTTCGTGTTTTCACAAAGTAGTTTGGATTTTTTCAGGGGTGTTTCAAGAATATGTAAAAGTTTGCTGTACACTGCTAAATATGTATTATGTGAAGCCTTCTCTTCCTTCTTACTTACCAATGAAATGATCTTATACCTGTAATAATTTCCCTAATAAAATGTACATTCGTAGTCAGAATTATTATAGCTATTAAATTAATAACACAAAAAAAAAATTAAAAGCACTTTTCAGATAATTTGGTTTGTTTTCATTTAGAGTACACGTGTAAATTTTTAGGTTAATTCATTATATAAAAATATTCGTAAACGTTTAATTGTTCTGAGTTGCTTTCTCAGCAACAGAGGCTGAAACGACTTGCTATATTTCGTGTGTTCCATTTTGAAAATATACTCTGAGTAAATAGGAAGAAATGAAAGTAAACTGAAAGTTAAACAAGGCATGCAAAATTTCAGGTGCTGCACCTTGTTGTTGTCTAACAGCTACACAACTTGCTATAACGAGAGGAGCTTTGGGGTGTGTATAATGCATGTAAAATATTTCATGGTTTTGCTATCTCAGCCGCTCGTAGTAAGTTATTTTTGCTAACAGCGAATGATGACTACCAGACCCGCCCGAAAACATTTTGCCACTGTATCGACACAGACAAGATTCGAACGCATACTTGACGGTGCCACAACCGAATGCAGGCCTTCTGACTAGTTACATTACTTAACTGTTTAGATATTTGACCTTTTGAATATTGTTTCTGCCTCCTCAAGTTTCGTTCTTTGCGCTAATGACGTCAGCCTTCAATTATCTATCTTTTTCTAATCCCACATCCGTGATTGTAAAATACCTGCTTTGGAAGAGCAAAGTTAGTGGGATGTTCAAACTATTCTATTCGGCTATCTACATATTATCCAGACAATTTCTTAAATATAGGTAAACTTTATGATTATTAATAAGAATCTGTCCAGAAAATCGTCTAATAAATCCTTTCCATATTCGAAATCCGTGAACATCTAGTAGTTGAATTGTACTTGGTTTCTTCGACTTCCTTTCCAGAAGTTACCTTTGCTTCCATCTACGCTCCAATGTTTGCTGGTCGAAACAAACTTTGTAGCATTTGGAACTCAAACTTTCCACTAGGTTCTCTTAATTCTCCATTACAAGTTTCTCTGGTGTGGGTACTACTACAAGAATGGTAGAACTGGGATTTTTTTGCGTTATTTGCCATAGCTTTGAACTAGTGGTTAAATTTTGTTAGTAGAATCAGTTGTAATTTCTTGCAATTGCAACCTATCGGTCTCTCTCTATGAGTGGCTGCTAAATTTGGTTGTGTTGAGCAAGACAATTATTTATGTTCTCATGAAATTTGTAACCATTTTCTTGAAGCGCCGTCATTTTACCAAGATCTACTATCTACAAACATAGTAATTAACCCAACTGCAGTTTATAGATACGCCAAATTTGTGGGGTATAGAAAGATATTGTAATGCAATTTACGACCAATAAAGTCAATTTCCATGTTTGAGATAGCAAAGCATTTGTAACCTGTATTATGAGTGTGTTGAGATTTTTGTGGACAATGAAAATCATAAATATTAAAACTAGTAGTAAGTTACTTGAAATGTTTTAATCAATGTATTAGCTATACTGTTAAGATAGTAAACTAGAACGGTTTGTATCGACATCCTCGTGAAAAGTACCTTATAAATTTTATATCCCTATAAATAAATGTGATTTTGACATAATTCTAAAGTTTTTATAAATTACAGCTATGAATGGGTATTCTTCTGAACGGAAAACATGAATTTTTGAAACAATAATGAACATGAAATACGTGGATCTTATATAGAATTGTTGTTTATTTTCACAATGACTATTATGGAATTTTCTGGTACACACGCGACTATTTCTTAAAGTATCTAGGAAAGATCTTAGTGCTCACATCATTAGACTAATCTATGGCTTTTGTTTCTCAGTTCCATAGTAATTCAGCACCGATAATGGATCTTATATCTACCTTGCTCAGCACAAAATCCACATTCTCTCAGTATTTTCCTAGAACTTCGGGATAGTATAATATTTATGTATACTTGTTTCAAAATATACTAATAGCCAACTATCCTTTCTTGATAATCATAGTAATAATAATCTATGTTTTCACATCTCCAACAGCTTTCGACAATTACACCGGTCGTTCATGAGCTATTATTGCCCTTGCGTCTATGTTGCGTTTGAAAGTATTCGTTTCCAGCATCCGCCAAGGATGAAGGAAAACTACAGAAAACCTCAACTCTGAGAAACAACCCCGGGGTTCATGTTATCAACCATCGAGTCACGTAATCTGTCCGTATATCTCCCTTCTTGAGAAAATTTTAAGCGATTGCTAAGCGAATTGTGTAGTTGTAAAACGGTGCCAATAGTTAGTAAAGTATTAGTGATAATATTATCAACATATTGGTGTATGAAGCTGAAATGAAAAGTACTATACGCGTGTGTGTATATAGCCTATACATGTATGTACGTATAAATATATACATATATGTATTTCAGCGAAAATTTCGTTGCAAACTTTGATATATTAGCTTCATATATGCAGACGTTTACACTCAGACTTCTACAATCGTAGCCCAAACCGCGTCACGTTCTGTTATAGTTATCCGAGTGGAAGTTTGATAAATGGGTTCACGTAGAGGGTTTTTAAGCATATATACGGTGAGAAAGCGCCAACCACGTTGAAATATTGTTTGCAGGTACTTTCTGTCGGACGTTTTGATGCTCTTCCATATGTATGCATATTGTGTGTTATCGCAACGTTGTAACCGGAAGCACATACTAATTCCGGTTATAGTTCATTTGGATAATAATTATTTTGTATATGCACATATACTTCTGCATTTGAATAATTATATTAGCTTACTTTATTATGCTAGCATAAACCTTAGTTTAATAGATGTCTTGTGCAGCAGTTGCATTTTGTATGTCCTTGTTCAGCAAATATATTAAAACAAATGTGTTACGGATATGCATGTTGTATTGAGAAATCGATGAAAATAAATTCATGCAGTATCTTTCATATAAGCAGAATCCGTTGTCTGATTGTAGAAGAAAGAAGAAGATTTTGAGAAAAAAAGGCAAAGGTAAATCAGAAAAGATATCCGAAAATTTATGACATTGGTGTTTTCCATGTAGATAACCTTAAATAAAACGGACAAACAAGTACGCGTAGATATACCGTGCTTATTATCTTTGAAAATGCGTTCTCAATGCTGCGATGCTTTTTTTTTTAAACTGAATATTGAAAATTTGAGAGCAAATCTTATAACATGTTGGTAATACTATCTATTTCGATTTCAAATATGCCCTTTATCTGCTGTTGCTAAGTTCTTGGATTATTCTATCAATTCCACTTATCGACATTAAGCTTGTAGTAATTAATATATGTTTAGGAATCATCATCAACATTAAACAACCCTCTGCGTCTATTATTGGACATAGGCCTTCTCTATTTTGTTCCATTCCATTCTGTTCTGTGCTGTCGGAATCCAATTGTTGGTCATTCTTTTTAGGCGGTCTTCCTCTATTCCGTTTTTCTGTCCCCAGTCTCCATTCAAACAACCGTTTCGTCTACTGCTCACCTCCCACTGGCACCAGATAACCCGCCTAGTCTCATTTGAGTTTTGCCACAACGTTGACTACATAATTTCCACAGCATCGACCTCTCCATCTCACTTTATGTTGCTTCAAGCTTCTTGGCAGTAACAACCGTCAATGTCAAGGTTTCATGCGTAGGCCATAACTGGAAGCACACATTGATTAGAAGCCTTTCTTTTCAGGCGTATAGGAATATCGCTCTTGAAGACGTCTCTAAGTTTTCAGTAGGCTGCCCATGCGAGAGTAAGTCTTTTGTCTAATTTGCTTGTTTGATTATCTCTTGATACATGAATTTCATGGCTAAGATATGTATATATATATATATATATATATATATATATATATAACTATCAATCTTCTCAACCTCATTACTGCCAATGTTGATGCTACAACTAGGTGCAAGATTTTTCATAGATTTTGATTTCTCCATCTTAATATTTAGACCAATTCTTCTACACACCTCCTGTAAGTTGTTCCTCATCAGCTCCATCTCTCCAAAAGTATCCGAAAGAAGAACTACATCCTCGGTGAAGCGCAAATTATTCAGATATTTGCCATCACTGTTTACGCATTTTGGGTCCTAATTCAGTTATTTAAATGCACTCTCCCAGACTGTGATGAACTATTTGGTGGATACTGCATTGCTTTGTCTAACTCCGCGTCCAATGGGTATACGCTCAGTACTTTCATGCAATTTTAGCGTCATTGTAGCATTTTTGTAGATGTTATAAATAAGTTTTGGCGTATCGATAATCGATCCTGTACCCCCGAAGCCTTCTGAAAATCGACGTACGCCTAGACCAATGGTCTGTTGTACCCTATTGTCTTTTCGATGATGCTTTTATATTTTGGAAATGGCCATCCTCGGCGAAAACCAGCCTGCTCCAATGGTTAATAGAAATCAATTTTATTTCCTACGCGAGTGAAAAGTTTAAAAACGTGATTTATAAAACTTATTGCCCGATAGTTCCCTGGTTGAGCTATGAAGTTATACTTTATATTGGGAATCGTGTTATTGAAGAGTCAGAGGTTAGATAGATCTCTTAACTTTTCAAGCAAACGTTGCCCACCCTATATTGATTGCATCTGAAACTGAATTGCCCTCACCTGGTGCTTTGTTGTTTTTGTTTTCCGCAAGGCTAGTTCTATCTACTTTATGGTAATATCAGATATTTCCTCTGATCCTTAGTTGACAATAACCTTTTCATATATGGAAATATCTGGTTCCCAATTTCGGCAACTCTATGTTGATTTTCATATGTACAAAATGAATAGTAGCTATTAAAAATATTCTAATATGATATTTACTTTCAAATTTGCCAGATTGAAGATGTTTTCTTTATATTACCATAGATTCTGTGATTGTCTTATGTTCAGTTAAAAGAAATGTGTGAAAGTATGAAAAACTTGGCAACTGTCAGATTTTATTACTGGTGTTTGTAATAGTATAGAGGTACACCTTTCACTTTATCGATTTTGTTAAAAATATAGATCATTAACCACATGTTGCAATAATGTTTCCTGAATTTTCAATTGTTTATATACACTGCCATTATTCATATAGTATTATGTTTACCAAAAAAACATTATAATAAAATGAAATACGTATTTAAAATGTAGTTCAGTAAGATAAACACCCATTATATCGCATAAGGTTTACTATCATTTACCTGCAGTTGGTCGGATTACCATAAACTGTTTATTGCGGTGCAGTTACAATAACAATCCCTCTGAATTTACTGGGTAAATTTTGTCATTTGTTAGATTGTAGGTAATAATGTTTAAATTACCTTCCTAGAAGATTATAGTGAAATCTGTAACCTATGGTCAGTTGCAGTGTGGTATTTACTCTATTCACGTCGTGAGCGAAATATCGTGTGACAATTTTTTAAAATGCCTCCGCGAAGAGAAATTAGTACGGAAACACGTGCGCTTATAATAGCTTACCATAAAAGTGGCATAAGTAATCGACAAATTGCCAAAAAAATGAAAATACACCACGCTACGTTTGACTGTAACGTAAAAAAATATCGAGAAACTGGCAGTTTTCTTAAAAGACAGAGTGGAAGGCCAAAAGCGACAACATCTGCAGATGATCGCAGAAGAGTGGTTACCAGCAAGTTAAATAGACGTAAAACAGCCCCGGAAATCACCGCAGAATTAAATGTTGGTCGCCAAAAGCTAGTCAGTGTATCTACAGTCAAACGTCGCCTACAGAAAGCCGGGCTCCATAGACGTATTGCGATGAAAAAGCCATTACTACGCAAACAAAACAAACAAAAGCGACTTAAATGGGCTCGTGCACACCAACACTGGACCATAGAAGAGTGGAACAGCGTCCTATGGACGGATGAGTACAAATTTGAGCTGTTCGGAATCCGAAGACGCATATTCGTAAGATCTGCGGGTGAACGGGCCAGAGAAGAGTGTATTGCTGCTACCGTGAAGCATGGTGGAGGTTCCATTTTCATTTGGGGCTGTTTTGTTGGCACTAGTGTAGGGGACATTGTGAAAATTGACGGTATATTAAAAAAAGAAGGCTACCGCGAAATTTTGGAGAACCACGCAATACCTTCCGGAATTCGACTTTTATGTTAAAATTTTATCTTCCAGCAAGATAATGATCCAAAACATTCCTCTAAATTATGTAAGGACTATTTACGCCATTTAGAAGAGGAAGGAACTCTCAAAATTATGGAATGGGCTCCCCAGAGCCCGGATTTGAATCCAATCGAGTTACTATAGGAAGAACTAGATCGGGAAGTACGGAAATCGGCTCCGACATCAGCTACTGACGTGTGGAACAAATTGCAATCGAGTTGGACCTCAATAACACAAGAAACTCTGGCAAAACTTATTGCGAGAATGCCTCGATTGTGTGCTGCAATTATTAAATCAAGAGGAGGTCACATAGATGAAAGGACAATTTAAATTAAACGTTTTAATTTTCACATTTATTTAATAACTTTTTGTTCACGTACGTGTATCTGTACATAAAAAATAAATATTATTAACATTTTTGCTGTCAGTGAGAGTGCCTAAACACTTTTGAGCGATAGTGTATATATTAGTAAGTTACCAAATTTTCAGATATCGTTGATTTACGTTCTAGAAATATGACGGTTGGAATGGGACACCCTGTGTAGATTTCAACTATTTAGTCAGTGCAATTTAGTACTCAATCCAATTTCAGAAATCGTTATTCTTCTTTAACGAACGCGAGTATTAGATAGTGACAGCGATTACAAAATCTTTTTTTACGTTTATACCTTTTAACTACCTCGTAAAAAACGAATAAAACATCGTCTGTAGGGTCACACAGCTATTGCTGTACAGCCATACGAGGATCCGTACATGCAAACTACATGAAATCTGCTAATTAACCCGAGTACTTGGTTACTATTTCAGAATATTACGAGCTACCCCGCGTAAATTATATAAATGAAGTTAATCAGGTTTTTTACTGCTTTCGTGTATGTCGTCCTGTTCCAAGCGAAGCACGGCTTTTAGCTTATCGTTCTTAGAATAAATTTGGTTTGTTGCATGACGATGTTGCGCGAGTGTGCGTATAAATATTAAACGGCGTGGAATTAAATTTGTTTAAGAACCATTACAGGATGTCTATGTGTTTATGTAGGAGGGTGGACGTAGGCGTTATTATTTTTTATTACAAAGGTAAACTTTTCAATAGGTGTATATTACTTGTTCATGAATGGTAATAGAGGTGCCGCAATTGATTTACTGAAAATTGTATCGTTATAATACAATGAATAAATGACAAATGCAAGTAGAATCTAATGCGTTGGTACTGTTAAGAGGAAGCGCACATAGATAAAGCAGTGAATTTCAGGCAGCGTTGTGTTTGAAGGATGTATGTATTCGTGAAGTGACAAGTAGAAATACGGAATCTTAAATGGGCCATCTATATGTACAATAAGCGTTTCCTTGCCTTGAGTGAGTTTTGAAAATAGAAAGCTCAATCTTAATTATAGGGATTTAAAATAACATAGATTTTTAATAAAAATGTTAATAATAGCAAAGATTATAACAAATTTATTGTCCAAAGCAAACTTTTCAATAACGGGATTAAAATACCGAATGGAATGCATATGTGACACATGGGCTGAAAAGTCCCAGGCCTAGCCAAGAAAACACGTTTTTTTTTGGTTCGAAATTAGCTTTATTCATCAACGTAATCTCCATCAAGAGCAACGCAATCATTCCAGCGCCGCTCTAACATTTCAACACCACTTTTGTAGAACGATTTATCTTTTGCCTCAAAATAGGGCTCAGTTTCAGCGATAACCTCTTCATTCGTGCGAAATTTCATACCGGCGAGCATTTTTTTGAGGTCTGCGAACAGTCAGTAGTCGCTGGGAGCCAAATCTCGCGAATACGGTGGATGTCGGAGCAATTCGAAGTTAAATTCATGTTTTGCCATTGTTTTGATTAACTTGTGACACGGTGCGTTGTCTTGATGAAACATTTTTTTCTTTGCCATATGCGGTCGTTTCTTTGCAATTTCGGCCTCTAAACGCTCCAATAACGCTATATAATATTCACTGTTGATGGTATTGCCTTTCTCAAGATGGTGGATGAATATTACACCACGCACATCCCAAAATACCGAGGCCATAACCTTTCCAGCCGATTGTTGTGCTTTCGGGCGTTTTGGACGAGGTTCACCAGTTGCTGTCCACTCAGATGACGATCGTTTTGATTCCGGAGTGAAGTGATGGATCCATGTTTCATCCATTGTCACATATCGACGCAAAAATTCCGGTTTGTTACGTTTAAACATGGCCAAACACTGCTCAGAATCATCAACACGTTCTTGTTTTTGGTCAACAGTGAGCAAACGCGGCACCCACGTTCAACAGAGCTTTCTCATAGTCAAATGCTCATGCAATATAAAGCTAATACGTTCTTTTGATATCTTTACGATGTCAGCTAACTCACGCAACTTCTCTTTTCGATCATTCAAAACGATTTTGTGGATTTTTTTGATGTATTCTGACGTTACCGCCTCATTTGGACGTCCACTGCGATCTGCATCATCGGCGTCTCTACGACCACGTTTGAAGTCAGCAAACCAACGTTTCATTGTTGTTCCTGATGGAGCGGAGTCCCCATAACGCTTTTCAAGCCATTGCTTCGCTTGAATGGTATTTTTTCCCATCAAGTAGCAGTGGAAAATTAAAGCACGAAATTGTTTTTGATCCATTGTTTTGAAAATAACAAAAGTAGCGTGACTCTTAGCACAATAACTCACAAACTAATGAATAGAATATCATGAAATTTTAACAGCTGTCTTTTGAAGGTTAGTACTAACTAAGAGAAAGGTGACTGCAATAAAACTAGCGTCATCTATGTGTTAGGCCCGGGACTTTTCGGCCCATGTGTTATATCGCCACCGTAAAGAATTAAATTACTTAACAAGCATAGAAGGTTATTTCATAAAAACTGAAGGTAATGTAGTGATAAAGATACAGACCTGAAGCACATCACTTTTAATCAGAGACATTTTTGACTATTTAAAATTGCTCTTGTTTGACGGTAGTTAAACAAACCATTTTGTAATCATGTACATGTTTGAGGTTGCGATGCTTTAACTACATAAATGGTCAACTTTATTGACTACTATAGGATACCTGTCAACCTTACATGACCAACGAAAGTAAATTAAAGTTGTTATCAATTCATATTTCATTAATAAATACGGGTACAATTGTATTCAGACCTGAAGAATTGTGAAAATGTTAAAATTAAGTAAATGTAATAGATGACGATTTTTCAAAAATCTATATGATGTCGAACATATAGAAACATCTTTTCTTTGAGCTTTTTTCATCTGTTCATATTACTTTCACAGCGAAGTTGACTGCTAGGATAATATTGCAGACATAAAAAGATATGCTTTGCACAATATTAAACTAATCAAGGTATATAACAACGATTGAACTAATCTGGATCAAAATTCAAACAGTTACGATATCTTCCTTGTACGTAGAGTAAATCTCGAACTATATTTCTATTAGAAATAGATACTTACGTTAGGGGAAATTAAATGCATGCTACTACAAAGTACTGTATCTCTAAATCAATACTCCCGATATCTATCCACTAGATAGATTTATTATCTAATCCTGGAGAGATGGAGGAGGTAGGAAAATTGAGTACATGAATTGTTTAGTACTTTACATTCAAGTAGATATACGTATATAAGTAGATAATATTTATGATGTTCGGACAATAGGATGTGGGTTATCTTACTACATTTGAAAATATGCAAAGCTTAAGCGAATTTATATAAGCTGTCGTTAATTAATACCTACCTACCCTCAGTTGCATACTTGAAGTGACAGGTTCAGAGGCGTATACGAAGGCGTGTGAATACGGTAACGTCGACCCAACTGAAGTAACCTTTGCGGACTTGTGTTCTTTACGCGATTGTTAAGATTCTCCCTCCTTAAGTATGTGCATAATAAATTTATACTAGAATATCACCTGCCTACCTACACACCTTTAGTCTGGCACCGACTTTGCGAACATTACTTGTTACTGGTTACAATCAATTTTTAGATAACGTCCCTAATATCTAACATAATAATACTGCTAAAGTACAGCTACTCATGGTACTGGTGAAATCATTAACGAGAAAGACAATGTGAGGAGACAAAGAACGCTAACACAGGGACATGTTTCCGTCTACCTGGCGCCATCAGTGCGATTTTTTGCTGAACATGTTGCGATCTCCTATATGCTACTATCACCATATCTAACCTTACAGTTCAAGTGAAAATTCTTGCGCTATCTAGTGATACAAGAATAAAACACTCGTCTATCGATTCAAACATAGCGAAAACAGGCGGGTACAGTTTCCCAACCCTTCTCTCGAGCAACACATGCATTGCTAAACCATGCTCAGGTGAAACACACTATTTTCGAAGAAGGTGGCAAGAATGAGCCAATGAACTCTTTTGGCTGATGGCGATGGTGTTTGTCTAACATGCATTTGTTGCAGTAGTTTGCGACCAGGAGAATTCTGACTACGTTGTTGCTCATGTTGAAGGTGGCGTCACACCATGTTGAACTACAGTTAAAATAGTTTTATTTCGAACTTAGTATATCTTCTTAAGAAATATGTTGTCTTAATTTAGTCGAAAGAGTTAATACCTATTTTATAAAATCTTAAATAAGCATTGACAAGTATGAATATGTTGTTCTTTGCAGCTTGAGACTGTTATTTAAAAAAAATCTCATTTCAAGCAGAATTCCAATAATATCTCAATTGAGAAACTTAATTGTTAAGATTGGGGAAAATATTAACAGTATTAGTGTCACAAGTGCTGCGAGTCGTCGTGGCATAGAATCTATTAAATGATTAATGGTGTCTTCTGGAATATTTAACCACTCTTCTGTAACAGCTGCCACGAGTTCTTCCTTATTGCTGGGTTTTCGGGGTCGTTTCGCCATATTTGTGTGGATTATGTGCCAAACATTCTCTATCGGATTCATGTCTGGTGATTGGCCTGGCCATGGTAAAATCCGAATCCCCTCCTGTTCCTCTTTCCATGTGGTTGTTGTTCCTGCTTTGTGGCAGGGTGCTCCATCCTCCATAAAAGTGGCGTCCTCTTTAGATAAAATGGCGTTGTCGAATATCGGTAGTAGTACTTCTGTTAATATTTAGATATATTTTGCCGCAATTATATTTCCGTCGCAGATTACTAATTGCGATCTTCCACCATACCGTATGGCGCCCCACACCATGATGTTCACACCGCCGTATTTCACCGTCTGATGCAAAAATTTGTCGTCCAGTTGTTGTGACGAACGTCCCCATACCCACGTACGACCACTATCACTGAATTGGCGGTATCTGCTTTCGTCTGAAAAAATGACAGACCGCCAAAACTCTTCGGGTTTCGTTCATATTTCGATTGCCCAAGCCATTCGGCGCCGTTTTTGAAACGCCGTAAGGAGAGGTTTTTTCTTTGCCACCCTTCTATACATCCCCAGACAGTGGAGGTAACGCAGAAAGGTGCGCTGACTTTTCTGTGAAGTTGCCGCAAGCTCAGTTGTACTTTTTCGCGATTCTCTTAACACTTCGCGCACAAGCACCCTTTTACTTCCTTCAGAAGGTCCGGCACGACCTGGTCTCAGCTCCGCTGTTGTTTTTTCTTTGCGTTTAAATTGTGTAATCACACGGTTAACTGTGGACAACAGAATATTAAAAAATTTACTTATTTCACGTTCATTTTTCACTCTGGCCGTCGATGCGACCCCGGGTGAAGTCGCTAATATCATTCGAACCTTGTAAGCGAGGCATAGTTGTAACGATACTAAACTATGACGAATTCCTTCCGATACATCTATCCCTACCCTAATGACAAGAGAAAGTTCTTAATTCGTTCTTAGAATTTAGCTGTTTACATATTTATACCGCTTTATCTGGTGTCTATTTTATTCTGTCACCCTAGTGTATGTTCTATGCAATGAGATAAATGACGAAACCTAATAGAAATTTAATTGTACTATTAATATGCGTATATGTTGTGTTCTAAATAATAATAAACTACATTATAATAAAATTTAAAATTATAAAACATCAAAATATAAAGACCAAACTACAAGGGATAGTAACAGGGTAATTCGTATTTTCGACATTTTTTTATATTATTAAATATTATCTTTTTCATTATATAACTTTTGTTCACTCAACATTTCATTAAGCGAAAATTAAATACAGAAGTTTTACCAACACAGTTTCACTTGCAAATATTTTGTTTAGGACTTGGGTGATATATGAGTTGTTTGTTTAGATCGTGCTAACGCCGAGATGGATTGGAGTTATAACTCGAGTTGAAAACATATGTACAAGGTGGCAAAAAGTAGCGAACAGCGTTTACAACTTAAATATCCCTCGCGTGAAAAGTGTCATGAAGAGAAAATGATTGATAATTGTACTTTGTATTTTATTTTTTGTTTTAACTGATTAGTGTTGCTATGGCAACGAATTTATTACTTTAATATGAATATTTAATCATGTCTTACATTTTCGGAAAATGACATATTTGTACTTACATAATTTCGACTTTCATTTTTCTTTTCCTGTTTGTTATGATTAAGACAGTTCATATCAAGTAATAAGATGGTGTAAGAATGTGAACGAAAATAGCTTATTAGGATGAATCTAAACAGCCCAATGTAGCTTAAAGGAAGCCAGATGAAAACTAAATGAAAAATAAATGTTTTTTGCCAAATGAATTAACATGGTTGCTCCAGGGACAAGACTGTATTAAAATTCTTACAATTGTACGTGATATATACTTTCAAATAATCTTTTTAAAAGTTTTAACATTAAAATGTTATATGATTCCAAAAATATACAGAAAAAAATAGGTGGCTATTTAGACGAAAATCAGTTGTTTACTGTATATGTTACTACATTAAATAGGATGAATTAGGGGTGGTTTATAATCTTATTTCATTGTGGTACTTTGAGATCTATGAATTCTATTTTGTGTTCCTAACTGCGTAATACTGTATTCGTTACATTCATGACATTCTTGGCGACGATCTGTTAATTCAAGTATTTATTATTTCCATTGTCTACGAATTGAGTCATTTCAGTGAGAATACTTCGTCGCTTTTAAGATAGTTCTGAGAAAAGCCACTAAATACCAAATCCATTATGTATGTGTTTAAAGGTGTACATGCAATTCCAAGCAAATTCATAACGAATTTACCAAGCAACAGCTCTTTCCAGAGCTACTCTGAAGACGATCAGAAATTCGTTGCCGAAACGTCAGGATTAACTGAAATAATAAACGACGAAATTAGTTTGTCTAATAAATAGTATCTCAGACTTTTATAGCCGTTTGTCTTAGTCGTAACGGTTGTCGGGTGCCGCCGTGTGACTACATTTTTTTATCACCGAAGTGATATCCTAGTGAGTTTTGATCTAGTATCCTAGTTGACAAAAGTATCGCTAATAGACGCACTGCGGTTACATTTACGATTTTTTTCCACCGGATATAACGCAGCTTCTTAAACACTGCCTCAGGGCCAGTTACTTTGTATGGGATGGCAGCTTCTACGTATAAACGGATGGAGTAGCGATGGGTAGCCCATTAAGTCCCGTGGTAGCCAATCTCTTCATGGAGCAGATTGGGAGCCTAGCTAGCGAAATAGCGGTGGACAAACCTACGAATTGGGGGAGATACGTTTCTCTTTTGCCTATACGGAAGAGATAAATTGGACCGATTTCTTAAACACCTGAACGTAGTACACCCTAACATTCAATTCACGATGGGGCTGGAACATAACGGAGTATTACCTTTTTTGGATGTTCTTGTCAACAGTGACCAAGCATCGGCAACAACCAGTGTGTTCAGGAAATCTACACATACGGACCGTTATCTACACAATAATTCTAACCACTACCCTCGTCAGAAGAATACAGTGGTGTGCATGCTAGTTGAGAAAGCATGCAGAGTATGCAACGAGGAACAGCTGCAATAGGAATTGGACCACCTGAGGCAAGCGCTGCGGTGTAACAGTTGTTCTGAGAATATAATCAATCGCGACAGCACGAGTAAACCTCGACCCAACGACAAGAATGATCGGGAAATAGAAACTTTGGACACAGCATATCTACCGTACATAAACAATACTACAAACAGGATAGGACAAGTGCTTGAGTGTTTCAATATCTGGACGGTTTTCACTCCAACAGGAAAAGTGTCCATTGTCAACACTCGGGGTGTACAGCATACCTCGCTCATGCGACAAAGTGTACATCGACACCACAGGACGTTCGATCAACATCAGAAGGAAGGAACACGAGAGGAATGTGCGGTTGAAACAAATAGACAAATCGACCATTGCCGAACATACATATCTACTCCGACCCGATTTATAGGATTAGATTCGAAGATATAAAAGTTCTAACATCAACTAGGAATTACTATAGCCGATTATACAGGGAAGCTATTGATATATACAAAAACTCCTAACAACATCGACACAAACGACGAGCTAAATCTTAACCGAATATGGACAAGGGCAATGCGCATGCGGTCACGCTATTGGCAATCGCCGCAACGGTTCAGCAGAGCGGAGCGAACGAGCATACTTAAGACAGTAACAACGTGCACGAAGCCAGTACCATTGAAAATGCGAACCGCAGTTATTCGCGAAACGTCAAGGACAATAAACCTAGTGACATGGCGGAAGCCGACAACCGTGACGACTACTAGACTCTAATAGTCGCAATTATGTTTTTTGTCCCTCACGTTTCGCGAACAACCGCGGTTCGCATTTTCAACGGTGTCTTTGAAGCTATGATAACATTATGAGGTTTAACTTACAATGAATCATTGTAACTACTTTGAAAGGAAAAGATGTTACTATACATACCATAGTTGATATATCTAACATATATATAGTGTACAAGACATTATTTCCACTAAATGGTGATGAATTTACCATAAGCAAGAAGTTTGGACTAAGGTTCCGTAAGGCTTGAATTTGCAAAGATCTATTGACTATTGGAGATCATTCACAATAAACTTTCCGATGAAGTTAAAACATAGCTACTCCATAATAAAGTAACGGAACCGCATGCAAATACAAAACATTATTCGATAAAGGAATTTTATTTTATTTATTCTAAATTCAATTTATATGAACAAATATGATTTTATATGTTGATACTTATTAACTAATATATCTGTTACAGTTTGACCGTAAGCAAACGCTACGATTGCTATCACATGTAAGTTTTTCATAATACATTCCTTTGTGAAAACGATAGCCAACATTCTTTTGGCCATTAACTGTAGCGATTTTTGCTTACAAATATTTCTATAGTGCTGAGATCTTTGTTTATTTTTTCTATATAATCACCGTAAAGATTGATGCATTTGCCATATCTATGGACGGGCCTTCCAATCCCCTCTGCATAGAATGTTGCCACCAGTGAGTTGAGGTGTTCCGTTACAATTGTGTAACAGTTGATCTTGGAACTTCGGAAAATTCCACACTCAACTCACTGATGGTAAACCTCTATTTCTCTCACACCATTTTGTCAACTCGTTGAACGTGATGGGACAGACTTGCGTTCTTGCTCCCTTTCATCGTGAACATCGCGTCGGCTTTCTTTAAACTTCTTACACCATTGACGCACAACACTATGCGCCAGAAAGTTTTCCGCCATATACTCGGCTCATTCTTCGATGAGTGTCAGCTGCACCATTCCCTTCTGCTTGAGGGAATCGAATGACACTACACAACTCACACTTGGCGAAAGAATCAATTGTGGCAGCCATGTTTACATTCCTGCAACTCAGCTGGAAATAGCATAATGACGTTGCAAGTGGCAGTTATTATAGTGGGGTAGATACGCCAGCATTCTTTTGGCCATTAACTGTAGCGATTTCTGCTTACAAATATTTCTATGGTGCTGAGATCTTTGTTTATTTTTTCCGAAACTATCTCGATGAACATGCCTTTCATTGTCAGTGCTACATAGCTCATCTCAGTATAGGAAGCAGTGAAAACTCGTCTTAGATAGTTTTACGTTAACATCAACGATCGCTGACGTTCCCAGAAAGGTAAAGATCGTATCCTTCTGCGTATAATATTTTGGAAACTAGAGAAATTAAATTATTACTCTTTGTCAAGATATTTTCTTTACGTGGACTATACTTAAGAAGTTATGAACGCCTCTCGTGCGTATTCAAGTAAATTGACTTGAATCGTATTCAAAACAAACAAGTCGATCGACGACTACTAGACACGATTAATTTGAATTCGGTAACAATTTTATGTTTTATTTAGGAGTTTTAACGGCGCGGTACTGAATAATTTATTGTGGCATTCAATAACTACTCTAGAATCCTTATTTATTGAATTACCGTCACTTTATTATACAGCTGTGGTCATATGTATTCGCGACCCTTTTTTGTTTTTTATTCCGACGAATATATAAGAAATAAAAGAAAATTGATCGATGAAAATGTTTCATTGTGAGTGTATACAGATATATACAGATATTGTTTAATATTTCGTAGCTCCTCCCTGGGCTTTTATCACCGCACGAATTCGTCGGGGCATACTGCTCACTAAGATGTAGCATTGTTCGGGGGTGATTCTATTCCATTCTTCGAATGTTTTTGTTTTTAAGCATTGCTTTGTCGTAGATGACTATTTAGCTACATTTCGCTTTAAAATGTACTATAAATGCTCAATTGGGGATTGTGCCGGCCATTCCAGGACCCGCACGTTATTTTCCTTACTTCGCGAGATTTATGGCACGGTGCATTATCTTGTTGGAAGTAATACTCTGGCTCATCATTATCGAATAATTTTAACGCACACGGCTCCAGAACTTCTTCCAACATGTCGATGTACGTCCGACTGTTCATTCGGCCCTCGCAGACAAACAGTTTTCCGACGCCTGTTGCACTCATGGAACCCCAAACCATTATGCTACCACCCCCAAACTTGACAGTCGGGATGATACCGTCTGGATGGAAGGCCCTTCCTCGCCTGCGTCGCACGTATTGAGGCCCAGGTTTACCACAAAGCTACCAACATAAACATGAATACTGTTACATTTTGGAACCCATTAAAAGAATAAAAACACTGTAGATACCAGGAATTGAATACAGAATACCGCAAATACAATAATTATGTATTACTTACCTCAATATTTGACTCATCCGTCCACATAACATTGGCCCAATTGTCACAGCAGTCTCTTTTTCTTTTGTTGCGGAGACAACCGTGGTTTATGTCGAGCTTTGTGTCCACCTAAATTTAACTCACAAAGGCGTCTTCTAACCGTGCGAGGAGAAATAACAACATTATGTAGCCGAAAAAGCTCACTGGAAAGCTGTTCAGACCCTTTTTTCCGGTCTCGCAAAGACATCCGTTCTAAGACTCGCTCATCTCTGCTAGTTGTCTTCCTTTTTCGACCAGTTTTCTGTTTGTTTGTCAAAGATCCACTCTCTTTGTATCGTTTTATCGTCATTCTAACTGTTGATCGCGCACATTTCACTTGTCGGGCAATAGCAGACACCGACAACCCTTGCTTTTCTAACACCACAATTTGTCCTCGCTCCACCTCCGTCAATTCGTGTGTTTTCGGCATTACTTTTTACTGTATACTATCGTATTACACAGATAAAATCACAGACACAATATCTTCACTCTAACTAGCTCAACCTCACTCTTACAACTTTTAAGAAAGACTGAAGAAATATTCAGAAATTACAATTTTACGTCTATTTTCTAATTTACTCAGAATGGCCTACAATAAACCATTAAACCCTCATTACCAGGTACCTAGTTAAGTCCGTCATCGACCCTGCTTCTTAGAAATACAATAATATTCGTGTAACACACGAGAGTGGCGAATACATATGGCCACAGCTGTATAATGTCGAGAATATTGATACTAAATAAAGTAGCTACAATAACGCAAATAAAAAAAACTACATAAAATACGTGTTGGGTTAATTTTTATGGATCAATAATGCCAAAATGATCTTTACGACATTCATAAATACAAATTACTGATAGAGAATGTCAAGCCAGAATACGTACATCGCGTGTACGGAACGTCGAAAAAAAAAGGGAAAAATAAAGATGTCAGGGCAATAAAACAACAAATAAATCGATGTCAATTTATTTTTTTTCCGCCTCGCCCATAATCGAATGGTCATTTTTTGCTGGTATTATCCGCAGCGCCTGAATAATAAAGAGGGTATTAATATGAAATTGGCATTAATTAAATCGGCAAATTGAACAGAAGAGGATCAGCTCCGACATTTTCCGACCGAATGAATATTTATTGATAGGAGTTCGTATAACAAAGCTATTAATGATAATGTGATGCGAGTAGTGGTCGTAGAGCATCGCCCGCAAATTTTATATTAATTATCCAATGTCGAGATAATCGTGATTGACAGAAGCTTTGTAATGCGCCTGTCAAATATGTACTCACAAATACATAACGTCCTTCACTGTCGCTACTATGAAAATATGCTTAGATAAAACGTCACGATGATCGCATTATCGCTATTGCTGCAGATAACTTAGCGACGCTATGTGAATGCATGAAAATTATTTACGTTTACCGCTAAAAAATTTACTGCTGCACTATAAGTGTTTGTCATTATTAGTTTTCTCTGGCCTCAAAGCCACCTTGCTAATGCTTAGGGTGGTTTATTCTTCTTAATATTACTCATTCTCAGATGTAATAGTGTCTGCAGATATACTATCATGTGTGCCGAGATCATATCAAAGCAAAGTTGCGTTATCAATTAAATAATATCGAATAACTTCCGTTGGTTTTTCAATAATAATTCAATTTCCTTGTTATTACCAACGTTAAATTTGATTAACTCTCTTTTTGGAAAATTTTTGATTAATTAAAAATTTCACAAAAAACAGGTACGAATGAAAAACCAACGGAGGCTCTTATAAATAATTTAATTGATAATGCAACTTGGCATTGATGTTAAATATCGTATCTGCCTTAATATCAGGGCTATATGTCATCCACTACGAGGGCTACCTGAAATGTTTCCGGAATCGACAAGAGATGGCGCACGATGGTTGATATGGATTCACTGGTCGGCGAGGGTAACCATTTTTGTGACAACTGTCAAAATTTTAATCAATAATTGTTGTTTAAGAGTGTGTTTTGTATAGTCAGGCGGTTTCAAAAATGGATAAAATCGAATTTCGTGCAGTGTTTAAACATTTCTGGATGGCTGGGAAAACGGCTACAGAAATTCGAAATATTTTGCTAGAGGTTCATGGCCGATGTACTTCATCATTTCGGATCATCAGCTTCTGGGTGGGCGGTTCAAACGTGGCCGCACAAGCGAAAGTGACGAACCACGCAGGGGACTTCCAACAACCGCTACCAACGATGAAATGGTCGACAAGATTCATGATGCCATGTTACCCGATCACCGATTGAAGCTGAAAGAGATAGCACAGATAACAGGCATCTCAGAAGAACGCGTTGGCTATATCCTATACAAAATTTTGGGTGTGAAAAGGCTTTCGACGCGATGGGTACCGCTCACACCGGAGCAAAAACGAAATTGGGTGATGGTTTCGGAGAAGTGTCTGGTCAGGATCCAACGTAATCCAAGAGATTTCTTCATGCGTTTCGTAACCGTGGATGAGATTTGGATCCACCACCACATACCGGAGACCGAGCGACAGTCGAAAGAAGCAAAGACCGTTCCATCGGCGGGAAAGGTCATGGCGAGCATTTTTTGAGATTCCCAAGGTCTGATCCTCATCGACTATCTGCAGAAGGGAACGACGATCACGGGGTACTACTACAGCGATTTATTGACTCGATTCGATACAGTATTGAAGGAGAAATGGCTTCGTTTGCAGCGGATAAAAGTGCTTTTCCACCACGACAACGCACCAGCTCATTCATCCCGCATCGTCGTGTCCAAATTGAATGAGTTACGCTACGAATTAGTCTCTCATCCTCTATATTCACCCGACCTGGTCCCCAGCAGCTTTTTCCTATTCCCAAACCTGAAAAAATCACTGGAAGGAAAAAGATTTACCTCAACTGAAAAGGTCATCGTCGCTACAGAAGGCGATTTTACAAATCCCGAAACATCCTACTTTTCCGACTGCTTGAAGAGCACGGTTTGAAAAGGTGTATTGATCTTCGAGGAGATAACATCGAAAAAGAAAAATAAGAAACCACACCAATATAGTGTTTTTCATGTCGACTCTGGAAACATTTCAAGTGGCCCTCGTATTACATCTGAGAATGAGCAATATTTAAAAATATATAATCCTAAAGAAAAATAAACCACCCTAAGCATCAGTAACGTGACTTAAACAAGGAAATTGAATTATTATGTTTACTTCTTCTATTATGGAACTGATTCTTACTGATGAAGAATTAAATTAAATTCGAAAGTTTAGTTCATCGCAAAAGAGAATTTTACTGAGGAACTAGTACTTTAATTTTGACCACATTCCACCTTACAGTTACAAGGAATCATTTTTGATATGAAAAAGCTCAACGTTAACTCTAGCTACAGAATGCACATCCAACTTTAAAATTGTAAGCAGGAATATAAAACTCTCCACAGATAGCAATGTGTTGAACCGTAATAAGATCGAATCTCCTACTAAACTATCTCAAAAATCTATGTTTGGTGTCTGAAACCAGTAACGCCACCAGCGTATGGCATATATGTTAGAATAATTCCGATTCAGTTCCTGTAATAGGTACGATGAAACCAGTTTCATTATCACCAAAGTTATTCTGACAAGATCATGGCACCAAAATACTAGAGATTATCCAGAAGAGGTGCTGCCGTGATTATAGGGACTATTACATTTCTTAAGGATGAAATTAGTTGAAGCTAAGGCATTTGCTCTATTGTCACGTACGTTGCGAAATTGTTATTATTTTGTTGTCCATAATCGTAACTAACACATGGGCTGAAAAGTCCCAGGCCTAACAAAGAAAACACGGTCTTCTTTGGTTTAAAATTAGCTTTATTCATCAATGTAATCTCCATCAAGAGCAACGCAATCATTCCAGCGCCGCTCTAACATTTCAATACCACTTTTGTAGAACGATTTATCTTTTGCCTCAAAATAGGGCTCAGTTTCAGCGATAACCTCTTCATTCGTGCGAAATTTCATATCGGCGAACATTTCTTTGAGGTCTGCGAACAGCCAGTAGTCGCTGGGAGCCAAATCTGACGAATACGGTGGATGTGGGAGCAATTCGAAGTTCAATTCATGTAGTTTTGCCATTGTTTTGATTGACTTGTGACACGGTGCTTTGTCTTGATGAAATAAAATTTTTTTCTTTGCCATATGCGGTTGTTTCATTTGCAATTTTGGCTTTCAAACGCTCCAATAACGCTATATAATATTCACTGTTGATGGTAGTTCCTTTCTCAAGATAGTCGATGAATATTACACCACGCACATCCCAAAATACCGAGGCCATAACCTTTCCAGCCGATTGTTGTGCTTTCGGGTGCTATGGACGAGGTTCACCGGTTGCTGTCCACTCAGATGACGATCATTTTGATTCCAGAGTGAAGTGATGGATCCATGTTTCATCCATTGTCACATATCGACGCAAAAATTCCGGTTTGTTACGTTTAAACATGGCCAAACACTGCTCAGAATCATCAACACGTTCTTGTTTTTGGTCAGCAGTGAGCAAACGCGGCACCCACTTTGAACAGAGCTTTCTCATAGTCAAATGCTCATGCAATATAAAGCCAATACGTTCTTTCGATATCTTTACGATGTCAGCTAACTCACGCAACTTCACTTTTCGATCATTCAAAACGATTTTGTGGATTTTTTTGATGTTTTCTGGTGTTACCGCCTCATTTGGACGTCCACTGCGTTCTGCAGTGCGGTATCTCTACGACCACGTTTGAAGTCAGCAAACCAACGTTTTATTGTTGTTTCTGCTGGAGCGGAATCCCCATAACACTTTTCAAGCCATTGCTTCGCTTGAACGGTATCTTTTTCCCATCAAGAAGCAGTGTAAAATTGAAACACGAAATTGTTTTTGATCCATTGTTTTGAAAATAACAAAAGTAGCGTGACTCTTAGCACAATAACTCACAAACTAATGAATAGAATATCATGAAATTTTAACAGTTTTCTTTTGAAGGTTAGTACTAACTGAGAGAAAGGTGACTGCAATAAAACTAGCGTCATCTATGCGTTAGGCCCGGGACTTTTCAGCCCATGTGCTATTGAGGTAAATATCCTTTAACAGTTTACCTCCACCCTTTTTTTTTGGAAATTGTCCGCAAGCGACCCAATGTTTGAAATTAGAATTTCTGCTAAAGTATATCAAAGTTGGAATGCAGCCTTAATTAATAATTTTTACATATTCGTATGTTAAAATGTATTTCGTTTATAAAATTGCGGAAATTACCTTTTAACATGTAAAGAGAATGCAGTGGAATATCATCCAAGAAGAAAGAACTTTTTTGTGATAATAATTAAACAATTGCAGAAATTACTATTATAACATAAATTATTACTTGGTTTAGCAAATGCAGAAACAATTACCAGATATCTTTTGTCTAGAATCTTTTTTATGAAAGTGGTATTTAGCAAGATATTTCTACATCCCGGTCGATTCTCGTAAAAAATTTATACTGGCCCCATTTATTCGGAAACATGCTTAATGCATCAGGTAACATATGTACAAAGGTGTGTTTTTCTGCTGTTTTTTGCTATATATCAAAATAACACATTTCCGTTGTGATAGTGTTGACGTAGTGCCGCTTTCACCACGCTGACATGTAATATTCATTTATTTTCTGTTTGTTCGATTATTCACTGAGAAACATCAACCAAGGATTAGCGATACATTGTAATTGATATAAATAGCAAACAGTATTACTTGCTAATGTCTTAATATATGTAGGTAAAACAAGTTACACAAGGGAGGAGCGGGGACAACTTGGCACATTGTTAATGTTATTGATAGAAGGTGCTGTTATTGTAGGTTATATTTTTTATTTTATTACCTATTCAATACTGATATAATATATAATATACTGACATAATAATCACGCCCATTTAAATAAAAATTTTGTGTTTGACGTGCGCCGGTATTCCCGCCATATCACAGCACAAAATCTAATCTGTGGTAACTTCGTTTCTTTAGGGAATAGTAGCCAGGGGCAACAAACAGAACATTTTACTATATAATAAGAATGTCTAGGTAGTCGTGAGTTGTACTGAATGTGCTTCCGGCTATGATTCGCTATTCTGCTGCTGCTTCGTCTGGCTAGGCGTTCAGACTCGGAAGATACGATTTGGTTACGTCCTAAAATATACGAATATAAACTGGGAAGTGAGAAGCTGCGGAAGTAAATATACTTTATAATAGAAATGTATTCATAAGGTCCAAAGAAACTTGGATTATGACGTTTTTGAAACTTTCCTAGTACACTAGTTTCCCCTTTGCATTTTATTTTAACCCGTAAGTGAGGTGGAATATTTTGAATGTTAAGCTTGTCACATTATCATTATATTCAAGCAATCATTCTATTTTTGTATTAAATTATTAACTTTATAGTTAAGCATATTGTGTCAGTTTCTCAGCTTTTTTGAAATCGAAACTATTAGTAGTCACCAATTGTAATGCGTGTCTCAGGTAAAACCATAATAAATGAATACGGTAATGAACTTCAGATTATTTCAAGGGAAACAAATGAATATTTGCGTTCGTAAAATAAATATGAAGATAATAATTAATAAACAGCCTACAAAATATATCGTGTATATTGTTTTTAAATGTTTTGAACTGAAAGAAATTCCTAAAACGAAGAACTGGTTCTGCGTTAAGAACGCTCAACTTTGTTTGATCTTCCAAATTTGAAAAGATGTTATTAGACGTTGCTTGGTGTGTCTGAATTGAGAGGACCCTTCTGCTTATTAAATAGTCAATAGAATTTGAATTCCCAGCTTGATTTTAAGATCTGCGTTTATTATTTAAATTTTATACTTGAAGAAATTTTTTTTAAATCAAATTTTGACGATATTGCTTATTAACTCTGTTGCTTGGGTGCCAGATAATTTTATTTACATATGTGATAACTAAATGGTGTTCTAGGCTGACAGTCGTACCAACCTTTTCATAGATACGTGAGTTTTAAAAATTGTTCAGCTTACAGGTAAATAATTCATTAGCTTTCACAGATTATTTCCAATTTGTGTGAGAGATTGCATACTTTGTATTCTTGGATTCTTGATTACTTTTCTAACTCTCCTTTTTTAAAGAATAAGAACTATCGACATAGCATACCATAGACGTTTTCCTGACTACCGGTTTTGGTGCACCTGCTCTTGGATCGTCACTACGACTAATCTATCCACGTATGAATTTTTAATACCAACGAGAAATTGTTGACTGATGTGGTGCTTCATTGTTGCGGCGAGACATTCTTGTTGAGATAATTGTCTTCGAAAATTATAAAAAACAAATATTGCGCGAAAGTGTTCTCGCTTTAATTCCATTTTTGAGCTAACTTGTCAACTTTGACAGCTCGTTGTAGCTACAATACTACACGTATTACACTGAAACTTTGAATTCACGTTAATTGAAGATGCAGGTTAAGTTTAGTACTAACACTTGATTAATTAAATTGGACAATATTGGATTTTCGTCTTCTCTTTTGTCTTTATTTCAATCGTATCTTCTTGATAGAAAGCAATTTGTGACATACATGGGATTTGAGTCTGATTACTTCACGCCGAGCTCTGAAGTTCCTCAGGGGACTAACTTGGGTCCACTTCTGTTCCTCATGTATATAAATGATTAGTGCTATCAACTGAACTGTCGAAAGTTGTTATACGCAGATGACGAAGTTGTATACAACAATTAATAATTCTCAGGATTGCAATTATTTGCAAAGCCAACTCGATATATTCCACCCGTGGTGTGTCAATAACAAACTAACAGTTAATGTAAACAAATGCAAAATTGTCACCTACACCCGTAAGACGACTCCAATTATATCTACCTATCACTTGGCTGGATCTTCTTTACCTAGAGAGATATCTATGAGAGACTTGGACTTTGACTCAAGACTGACTTTTATGGAGCATATATCCAGTATTTGTACATCAGCGTTGAGTATGTTAGGATTTATTATACGTGTTACACGACCATTTGCTTCTATAACAGCCATTCTTCCTCTTTATTTCGCTTTTGTTCGGTCTCGACTGGAGTATGCGTCCTTGGTCTGGTCACCTATGTACATCTATCAAATACATCTTCTAGAGCAGATTCAGAGAAGGTGTTTGAAGTTCTTGTTCTTCAAAAAAATTTAATACTTACCCGATACAAGGATTTAGCCACAGTGCTCTGCTAGAGGCGTTTAATATTGATTCATTAGAACTACGTCGAAAACAGGCTGAGTGTAAATTCTTATTTACTTTACTCCATGATGGTCTTGATGTCTCTGAGTTGTTGAGTAAAATCAAGTTCATTGTACCACGTTCAGGATCTAGGCAAACAAATATATTTTACTGTTTCGCACGTAGAACAAACATCGCCATCAGGTCCCCAATACATAGATTGTGTAGCAACTTCAATTCTGTATTTCAATGAGCCACGTACAGATAAGCATTGGCATGAAGTAGAACGATTCTTGTGAGGAGAATGCCATTTTCATGGGCTACCTCTTTTCCATCTTCTACAAAGTTTGTCATCCTCTAAGTCCTAGGCATGTATCTAGTTTGCCTAGCGGTAAATCACTGTTCTGTTCAGTGAGCAGCGTTACACGTTAGAAATATCCGAAAAGTAATGGAAATTCCCCGCATTCGTCCATTCATTTCCCTTTTGATTTTCGTGAACTGTCGCCGAATACACACGCATACAATCAACAATGCAGTGCAACCTTCGAAAACGCTTTTTGGCGTAAAATTTGAATTCACAATCTGATCCTTTCAACCTTTTTTTCTAGATTTCCCCACTTTCAACGTTGTGTTCCTTTGTCGTTTGTCGGATTTGAGCCGACGCTGAGGGTGCGCCTACTTTAATTTGAAAGTATTTCGATGGAAAATATAGGTTCGATTGCACTACTTAGTCGGTAGCTTTCCAGTTTAATGATGTCCATTATTCGAACGTCAAGCGCTCTCACGAAAACACTGCGCCATATTTCATTGTTCAATTTGCCGTCGGCCAGGAATTTGTAATACGTCGACGCCGAGGTCTCTCTAATTAACACCTTTAGCACGATTAATTGGCGTGGTATTGCGTCTACGAATTAACTCGTCTGCAACAGAAAATGAAGTAATCCGACATCCGTATATGTCGGTAACTGCTTTTGCGTCTGTTTGTAATGTTTTCCTAAATGTCTGAGTTGGTCGTAGGAAAAGCATAAAATTAGTATTATGGTCTGTTTTCCCTAAGTAGGAAGTTTAAATTGGATTAGCACACTATTTCTTGTCAAAACTAGAAAGTGTCTAATTAAAATTAAAAATTTAAACATTTTATTTTGGTTATAATAAATGATAACTGAAATTGATTTAGTTTCTTATAGCGCAATTGAAGTAATCGAATTGCAGATGACGTAAAGATATATAATACTGTTGGTAGCATTTTCGATTGTAAACATTTACAAGACAACCTTCTTCACATTAATACTTGGTGCAAGGTCAATTATCTCCCTCTGAACATCACCAAGTGTACTGTGGTTTCCTATAATAACACTCACACTACTTTACGCTATAACTACCAGATTAATGATGCAGCCATACCACGCAATATCAAAACTTTGGATCTTGGTGTTTTGTTTGATAATAGACTGTCATTTACGGAACATATTTCGTCCATGTGTTCATCTGCTTCCAAAACTCTCGGTTTTGTCATGCGTTCTTGCAGGCATTTCTCAGACTTAGGTGTAATGAAACGTTTATATTATGCCTACGTTCGTTCTAAGCTTGAATACGCCTCCGATGTTTGGTATCCCCGTTATTTACACCAAGAGCTTATGATCGAACGCGTTCAAAAGAAATTTCTAAAGTATCTCTCCTTTCGAATGGACAACGTGTATCCTGCAAGAGGTATCGAGTATTATAGCTTACTTGTTGAGCATGGTTTTCTATCTCTTGCTGACCGCCGCGAGCGTAACAGTGTGAAGTTTCTTTGCAGGATCCTGAAAAATACTATCGACTCGCCAGCCCTTCTAGCGCAAATAAACTTTACCGTACCTACTCATCATACTCGCTACTATAATATATTTCAAGTACCTAGAGCTAATACCAACATTTTGCTTAAGGCACCTCTCAGTCACATGGTGAGGAACGCAAACAAACGGGATCTGGAGCCATTTTTGTGAGTCTTTCTTTTTTTTTTTTTTTGTTTCATTATTATATACATTTTCAGCATGTTATTATTGTAGGCAACACGATTTTAATTATTTTATTTTAAATAAGAATTGTATTATAATTTGTCCTGTAATTGGCCCTTGGGCTGTTGGGCAATAAAGAATTATTATTATTATTATTATTGTTTTAGATATTTAATGAATTTCGTGGAAAGATCGAATAAGATTTGTCTTGGAATTAATTTACACCTTGTAGCACTTTACCATGTAACCTCGATGAAAAGAAAATGTTAACCTGGAAATCAATGAGCCATAATTTATTTTATTTAGTACTCATAGCGGAGCCGAAACTATGTAAGATACCGGTATAGTAATTCCACACATCGAACACTTCAAATCTAGATTCGTCACTCCATAACACATTTTTCCATTCTTATATTCTTCAATTCAAACCAGTAGTACGAGCCTATAAATTAAAAATCCAGATATTGCGGAAGAATACAAGGGAAAAGTAACAAAAAAAAATAGAAAATACAAATATAACGCAGGATACCGAAACTATAGAAGAGGACACACCTTTGAGAACATATTACTAACAGCAGCGAAAGAAACATGCGAAGTAAGGAGGCCAGGAACGAAGAAACAGCCAGCGCGCTGGGCAGGGGAAATAAGAATACATACAAAGACGAAGACAAAGCATGGAAAAGTTACTTACTAAATCGAACATCAAATAATCACGAGAAATACAAAAACCAAAGAGGAAAAGTAAAATCACTAGTAATAGAGAAAAAAAATAAAACATGGAGGGAATTTGGAGAGAAGGTTTATGCTCCAGCTTTTCTCCAAAGTAGTAAAGAAAATCAAAAGGTGTTTTGTGGATTCTTGAAATTAGTACGGCAGGAAAGAATACAAGATATGCAGAATTATATCCAGAGTAAAGACGGAGATACCCTAACCGAAAGTAGGGCAATAATGGACAGGCGGAAGTAGCACTTTCAGGAATTATTAGGTGAGGAAGTAGAAGAAGAAAATACGAACGAGTAGCAGATGAGAGGTAAGAAAAAGAAATCCGCGTGGAAGAATTAGAAGAAGCAATAAATAAATTGAAAAATAGGAAGGCACCAGGAAATGATAAAATAACAAAAGAAATGATCAAACATATGGGTAAAAATGGAAGAGAAATGATATTAGAAATATTTAGAAAGATATGGAAGGAAGACGAAGTACCACATGACTGGAGAAAGCCGCTAATTCTGCCAATATTGTGATAGTTGTAGAGATATTATATTAAGTTCAGCCATGACAATACTAGAACAGATAATAAACAAAAGAATAAGATCACGATTAGAAGACATATACGACAAATCTCAGAGAGGATTTATTAAGGAGGAAAGACAGGCAAGACCACGTTTTTTCTATAGTGCAGATAATACAAAAAGCTTTGCAAGTAAAGAAGAAGATATTCCTGGTATTAATAGATTTAGAGAAAGCTTTCGATAAAATCCCAAGAAAAAAGTTATGGAACATCCTAAACATAAGAGGAGTGAGTAATAAAGTAATAAGGCTGATACAAATAATAGTTATATAACGCTGTGATCGCAAATAACTCGGAATCAGAAACGTTTAGAATAACAGAAGGTTTGAGGCAAGGAGGAAGCCTAAGCCCAGTATTGTTCATTACGTATATGGACGAAATAATTAAGAAATGTACAAAGAAAAGTAAAAAAATATAAGTAGGATATACGTATTAGCTTACAACGAGTCGAAGTATCTGAAAGAGTATTTGCAGTGGTTGTGGCAAAAAGTGAAAAAGATTTACAGCAAAATTTAGAAATATGGAACTCAACATTAAGAGGGAGTGGAATGTTGATGAACAAAAATAAAACTAAAGTAATGATAACAGAAGAAGAACCAGTGCAAATGAGAATTCCAATCGAAGAGACGGAAATCGAACAAGTAAGAACCTTCCAATACCTAGGAGTGGTATTTGACGAGAGTGGGAGGCAAGAACCACTCGTCAATAAACGAAATTATGCTACGATATGAATACTAAATTTATAAACAAGAAAGAAATCTCTCGGAAAAGGAAAATGAAAGCAGACAAGTCTACTTAACGATTGATATCAACGTTTGGCTGCGAATCGTGAGTGCTAAATGAAAAGCAAAAGAGCAAGGTACAAGCCACGGGAATGAAGTATTCGAGAAGAGTTGGAGAAGGGAGGGGGGAGTCACAAGATGTGATAGAATAAAAAAACATCGACATAAGAGAAGAGAGAAATTAATTCAGTACTGGGATTTACTGAGCAGAGATAATTGGAATGGTGGGGCATCTGCAAAAAATGGAGAGTGAGAGACAACCTAGAAGAATATGAAAAGTAAATATCGCGGAAAATAAGATAAGAGGAAGGCCAGGGCAGACTTGGGACAATGTCATAGCGAAAATTCTGGAAAGAAGCGGTAAAACGTGGACTTAGGCAGCAAAGTTGGCGAATGACTGTGAAGGAAATTTGTGAAGATCTAAAAGAATTGGATCCGTTTCTGGCGATGTTCCCGTCGCAACAGTGATTTTTGTTGTTGCTACCCTATTGTGTAAATTCGTTTCTCAAAGACGCTTGAAAGGTATTTACTGATATCGCTTTTCTCCTTCCCAGATTAAATTCGCCCTCAAGTTATGGTGCTGTTAGTAACTTATTTCGTTTTTTTGCAAGTTTAGTATGTTTATCATTTGCTCTAGACATTATTCGTGACTACTAGCCTGCTGATGGCTATGAAACGATTGTAGATGTCGAATGCGCTTCTATATGTAGCGCAAGTAAAGGAAAGCATTTTCCTCACTTTTCTAAATGAACTTGCACGTAGTATACTACCAAACCGATTCTACTTCTACAGATTAACTGAACTGCAATTCGATGCAATGATGTTTTAAAAGGTTCAGGTACATTTCAAAAGAAATCGGAACCTGACCGCTTGAATGATCCTTCCATTATAGTATTTACGATACTTTTACAATCCTAAATTTGATTACCAAGTAATTCGTCTTGAGTAGTTACAGACTTACTACAGAACGATTTATCATTAGAACTTTTCTAGCAAATAATGATAAAATACATTTTATAAATTTTAATCAAGTGTCTATACTTCCGTGACCGGTAGTGTATGTTATTTCTACGCATGTAGTGCGTACGTGTGCACCAAGTGCCGATGACTAGCTACCAGAATAATATTCATGATTTATTGAACTTATATTTGAGGTGAATTCCCTTTACTTACTTTTAGTTGTGTAAATAAATCTGTCAGTCATAATCTGTCGTGTGCTAGACCGTTTATTTTTAATCCATCCGACTACTTATTGCGTTTCTAAGTTCTACGAGATATGAAATTCTATTTACTTCGCCTTTAACACAACATAAAATAGAGGATCTTATTTTGACGAAAGGATCAGGTTCGTTTAATTCTAGTAAATCGTGATATTCTTCCCGTAGCAATGAAAAATCGAATTTGACCGCGAAAGACAAGCAAAAGAAAGCGAGGATTGGTAATTTACCGAGGGTTGGATTAGAGGGGTAGAAGGTTTATAGAGACGAAACAGTATTAGGAACAATTTATGATTTCGGGATGTCTTAAGGATATTATGAGGGTGAAAGCGAAAGTTATATAGATCGGTGAACTTCCTAGATAATTCAACTGCGTTTATTTTATCTTCGTTTTGTACGTATCTTTCGCCTTTCGTTAATTTATACCTTCCTTCGTTTTTATCACTCCTTTAATCAAAAAAGTGTCACTAATCATATATAAAAGGTAAATATAAATTCGTCATTTCATTATATCAGTAAAATAAGGAAGAATGGTTCTACTAGATATGAACAAATAACGAGGGCATAAAAAGAAAACGTGAAACAACAGCAAGCATCAGATGCGAAAGGGGAAAAAGAAATCAGGATGGAAGAGTTGGAAAAAGCAATAAATAAACTGAAGAATGGGAAGGCACCAGGAAGTGATAAAATAATAACAGGAATGATCAGAGATATAGGTTCTTATTCTTTCTCTTCCACAATAGTGGAACAGAAAAGAATCTCTCTTGTGGGAGATACATGATGCTACAGTGATATGAAAGAAGAAAAAGTGTCAGACGACCGGGAAAAGGCACTAATTGTGCCAATATATAAGAACAAAGGCAATAAGGGAGATTGCGAGAGATATATTCCTATTAAGTCCAGCCATGAAAATACTAGAAGAGATAATGGACAAAAGCGATGCATCTTAGAGTGGATTCATTACGGGAAAAAACAGGCAGGACCACGTTCTCTCCGTGAAGCAAATAATACAAAAAGCTTCGCAAGAAATGATGAAAATATTCCTGGGTTTGGTAGATTTAGAGAAAGCTTTCGATAAAATCCCAAAAAAATGGTATGAAATATCCTAAAGATACGGGTCAGCAAGTAATAAGCCCAATACAAATGATATATAATAATATAAACGCTCTTATCGCTGATAACTAACAGAAACTAACAGAACTAACTCAGAAACATTTAGAATAACAGAAGGATTGGAGCAAAGAGGAAGCCTAAGACCAGTGTTGTTCGTTACGTATATGGATGAAATAATCCAATGAGACGCGTACTATCTGTATAAGTTCAAAAAAACTTGATAAAATAAAAAATATGTAATTAATAAAGGCAAAGAAAAAAAGTTCGTAGAAGCTCTACCGTGGTTGAAACTCCATCTCTGTGGTGAATACTGCCCGTAATCTTAAACTATGAGCCATTTCGTGTTTATCGGGACGGAACAAACTCATGAAGACGTTCTAGTGTCAAATACTAGATCAAAACCGTATATTTTTTTATTTTAAGTTGAAAGTGAAGAAAGGTCTTAAGAGGAAAATGGTCTTTAATCACAAAACAAGGTTTCGTTAAAGAAATTTAAGAAAGTTGAAATTGTTATAAGTAGAAGTTTATATAATTTAATATTCTTTATCCATTCAATAGGCATATTGTTAGGTTACATGAATAGTGAGAAATAAATGTACTCATGTAGTATTAAATTTTGCAACAAATATGTTTATATAACATACATATACGATATAGGCGCCATAAATTCTCGGCCTGACAGGCTTCTAGAGGTTCAAGCGTGTTCAAACTCTATCACGACAATACCCGAGATAATAAGACATCGAATTCTTAATAAATTTACAATTGTCCATAATATTTACCAATATTTTCCTGAAGTAAAGATGTTATAGCGATGGCTATATGATAACAGTAATCGATACATGTGGGTGTAAGTAATTTCCTGGTAGGCGAAGTTTCTTTCCTTATTCAAACAACTGTAAAATAGAAGGGCATCTACCTCAAGGATTAGGCGGACGTAGAATTGTCTCTTTGAAAGTATATCTCTTCGGAAACATTCATTACAGTCAATGTGAACGCTCCTTTAAGCTATGTAATGGAAAGTACACGAACGAAAACTTCTTTTCGTTATTTTTGTTCTCGTGTAATCTTGTAAAAGTAGAAGTAAAAGATATGTAGTGCTTGTGACGCTTTCTAATCAAACTTCTAATGCACGGATTAAAGTTATTATAGACGGGCGAAACTTTATAGAAGTTTCATGCTGAGCTTTAAATCTAAGTACGTGGAAAATTTGAAAACATCCTCAAGGCATGGAAGGTAATTGCTTTCACGCTCTTATTTTTATTTTATCATATCTGAATTATATTGCTAAGACAGAGATTTCTGTCGAGTATATGGAATATGTGGTCATAACGCATTGCTTTTCGGAGAGAGCTATATATAAGCTTTAATTTTTTTGCTACTTCGCGCTCAGTTTAGTTGGTATACTATATTGGTACTATAAGGACCCGATTACGTACACTCTATCTTGAAGTACCACATTACACAGACTGAAAGAATTTCTTCAGTGAAAGGAATATATTTTACTGCATGTATTTCTCTGATTGAATAAAGGAGGTTTACGTTTCTTAAAATATGTTTGGTTCTAAAACACATTCTTTGAATATATGTGATATTTATTTTAGACAAAACTCACATCTTTTTTAATTTTTTCCATCTCATTTTGATAAACTAAACGGTTTGTGGCTTTCTCAGTGGATTAACTTTAATTCTAAAAACTAAGTTTGATCAGGTTCGTCAGCAGGAATAAAACAAAAGTTCACTTTATTGTAGCAACAAACACATCGAAAAATGCCAGGACATATTAATACTGCTAGATAGTATTATTATGTTAGGTATTTAGTGTACCAGTTAGAGCTACGTTGCACTATTTTTCTGCATAATAATCACCATAACTGAAACGTATGTGTTATCCTGGGATCAACATGTATATCCTGTTATCTTAGAATTCTGCTACTTGGGGGAGGAATCAGTGCCCCTTAAATGATGTAAATCTTCCATTGAATGTTTTTTCTTTTTTTAGCCGTTCAGACGTTACTTTGGAAAAAAGGAATTCAGGAAGAATTTCAAGGACAAATCACACTCTTTAGATATGAATCTTCAGCCACAATGAAAGATGTTCGCGAATTTAAAAGGATCATTCGCATAATATTCGCACTCTTGGTTTTTATTTAAAACTATTGTCTATACGCATCATAGTTTAAAAATCTGGCTATGGTGGCTGAGAAATGCCCCGACAAGTCTGTTTAAACTCACGAATACGTTTTTGGTAGAAACTATAAATTGATCTACTTTTGGATAATTGTCTCTAGTAAATTCAACTACAACATGACATGCATTGAGCAAACAGGTTACATGAACCACTTGGGGATAAGATTGTTTTAGTAATTCTCCAGCTTTAACCATGTTCGAACCCACATTTGTAACCAACATTACATATTGTCTATATGTTGAACCTCTTAAAGGTATTTTTTATAGTTTCTACTATACTTTGTCTTCTGTAATATTTTGCTACGTAAAGGATACTTCGCTGCTTTTTAAAGTGTTATTTGATCCGTAATCGTGTTTTTCGCCCGATGAAGATTATACTGTAATCTTCGTAGCAGAAAGTGTTTCCTCCAAAACTTGACAAAACGAGTTTTCCGACGAAACGAAACTTAGATACATGCATGTAATACAGTATAATAAATTTCGATGCAAGAAGCATAGAAAAAAAATAGTGTATTTTCTGAATTAATAAAGCAAACTTTATTTCAACAAATTACAGCATTAAAACTGAATATTTCATTTAGCAGATATATACATATATATACGTTCAATACGTTCACAGTGCTATTCTTGTGTGACTAAGCTATCACCGGATTTTCTCCGTCATAATAGTCGTTGTAACTTCGAATTTATACCAATATACAGGGAAAATTACATACCACAGGTCAATCTAACCATTTTTGTGATTGTCAATTTACGTTTTGTTTAATTTAATAGTTTCCTCTCGAGTCTATAATTTTTTGTGTAACTTAGACATTTACACACGTACACGTTCTTTTTTTCTTGTTCTTGTTTTGATATCTAGAAGAAGTGTTTACATTTTAATCTTAACCGTTATACCGGGTCCACGACAGAAGTAGTCACCTTCTTAGCACCTTTCTTTCTTTTTACTCCTTTCTTTTCCGCAGCCTCCATTGTTTTGTGCGTTAGTCAGTCACCAGGATAGGCACCCTCGGTGTGAATATTGTGGCCTTACTCTGCAATTTTCATTATGCTGTGAGTCAGGGTATTGTTCCTAGGCACTCGTCTGTGATGGACCTGGGCGTGCTGTTTGATGCAAATTTGTCGTGTGCAGACCACATATTATCCGTACGAAATTCTGCGATGAAATCCTCAGAATTTCTCATACGATCCTGCAGATCATTCAATAATCCTGCCTCGCTAAAAGCATTATACTATTCGCTTCTTCGTACTGGGTTGGAGTATGCCTCCATAATTTGGTATCCTCACTATCTCTAACAAAGAAGGATATATAGGAGAAATTACATACAGTAGGTAGATGATACCTTGCACGTATATAGAGGAAATTCTTGAAGGCATACTTTGCTCTTATTAAAGCAAAAGAGCGGACATTTTAACGACAAATTATAAAAGTCTCTCAAATTATATAACTTATCTTAGAATACTCTATATCGACACAGGACAGCTAATATATGGTAGTAAAATGTAATACTTGAAACCTCCGTTTCCTTCCTTTTGTAATGACGTTTCCATATTTATACCCAGTCGTTCCTATATATATATATATAACAGATACTGTATACAATATCTTCGTGGCTATGTGTAATTTATATGCTAATGTTGGAGGAACCGAATTCTTATCAGTACTTGCTAGGCATGAGAATTATAATGTATTCTATATTCTTTAAAGATATTAAAGTGAATTATGTCGAAATCAGTAACAGTACCTTGTCTGATTCCTAGTGTGTGTATTTATGCGGGTTTAACAAAGATATAGGACGACGTTATCTTAGAAATTGTAAATGTTATAAATAGTCCTTGGTAACACTTAAAATGCGACAATTTTCAGTAATATAGGCTAAATAATAAATAACCGTAATTGCGAAAACTGCATTCGAAGGGTGAAATTTACGGTTTCCTCTCTAGATATATGTCGCGATTTTTAAATGATACTCGGAGAAAGGGCATTCATCGCTCTACATCTTAGACATATACAGAATAGTAGATTTATCTTTAATTATCTGAAAATTTTGAAAGCAGATAATCTTATGAAAAAAAGTTTTTTCAGAAAAAACTATAATGGTATTTTGATTTTTTTCTATAAACCGAAAGGGTGTGTGCCTGTTGAATTTATAGAAACTATGATCAACTCAGCTGTTTATTGCCAGACTACAACGATTGCGGCGAGCCATTCAAAACAAAAAAAAAGAGGCACGCTCTCACACTGCTATTGCAACCCAACGATTTCGATGTATACTCCCACTTAGGACCAAGCAACTTTCATCTCTTTCGTGAACTGAATAAGTAGCTAGGGCGGCAGAGTTTCCAGAGTACAGAGGAACTTCAAAACAACGTCACAGACTATCTCAACTCACTGGTGGCAACATTCTATGCATCCATAGATATAAAAAGTGCATCAATGTTCACCACAATTTTGTAGAAAAGTAACCATGTTTGTATATAACTTTTGCTAATAAATTCCTTTTGCTATTTACACTTGTTTCCTTTTTACGAGCTATCGGAGGTTGAAGAAAAAACAGCACTCGTATTTACCTCTTCTTTTTGGTTTAATATCCCGTTTATTGTTAACTTCATGCCATATGAGTCTTACTATTTTCCTATTTAAAATTGAATATTTTTTAAGAATTTCCTGACAAACTTCACTTGACCTTCCCGTTCTCGTGAAGCACTCTCCTACAACTACGACAGTGTCGTCTTCTTATGCTTTTTCATGAAATTAACTGTTTTCAAATTATTACGATGATTTTATATAATTGATAACGCTGAGTATAACGCTGAATATAACGCTGTAATTAATATCAAATGGGTTAGAGGATAGACGGAATATAAACTTTATCTCAGTGAAGCTGCTTTATCCAGATGCTGGATAATTCTATCCTTTCCTATGTCTTACGTAATCCTTCTCTTTTGGATAATCCACAATTGCAGTATTCTCGTACTTTTTTGTTTTTTTTTGTTATTCTAAGGCCATGAAGTTGTGGTCATATTCCTGCTTCCACTGCCTGCAGATGGAGCCATGTCTAAATACGAAATCACTCTCGTTACCAGTAAACTGTTGTTAAATGAAAATTTATTGCAATATATTGCATAATTCTTTTCCTCTTCAATCTAGTCGTCATCATATGCGTGATAAAGTCGCGAAATCTTAAAAAGATGTCTCGCTTATTTTAGTTTTATCTTCCTAACACATCTTATTTGATTAAGTTGGGAGCCTCTTTTTAGTTTTCTTCCAATATTTGCTTGCTCCATAAGGTATGCGAACAAAACATCTAGATGATACACGGCTCCAACAAAGCGGAATAAAACGATTTTCTTAGATAAGAATGAAATTTTTCAAGGGTTAATTTCGGTGATGAATGTTCTCCGAACATAAAAAAGGTATCGTCTCATTTATCTCATGCGAAGTGGGATCCGAGAAGGCGTTCGATGCCGGATTACTGACCGACGAAGTGGTCCTCGAGGTATTCATTTATTAAAGAATCGAAATTTATATCGTCCGCGATCTCGCAGAAAACCTTACGTATACGTGTGCTTAATCTATGGTACTTATATAATTTATAACTTCTTCGGTGCGAAATTTAGCGGTCAGCGTAAAAAATTGCGACTCCGAACAATTCGTTGGGGGACCAGAAAAGCTGTTGGAAGCCAGTGGAGAGGGTTTTCGTAACTCTAAATCTCGTTGACCTAAAAAAATTCAAGACTGGATTAAGAAGTACCCCATGGCTTACAGCATATTTTATTTAGGGTCGAGGATTTATGTGCCCCGAAAAAAAATAATCTCTCCTTTAATAATTACGCAAAGCTTTGTCTAATATCGTGGAAATTATTTTTAGCTGTCGTAATGAAAAATACCCAAATTTGTCATTTTATTTTACTAATTTCCGTTACTAGTAAATTAAACGTTGTCTGAAAGATCTCATAAAAAGATATATATATTCTCATAAGCGTTACTACAGTGTTGTATGCGATGCATGCCATGGAAGGAATGGTCGTTGTTTGTACTATCTGGATGACCATACCGATGTATGTTTCTTCCTTCCTATTTCTTTAAATACAAAATAACTTACAATTTGCTTTTGTTAGTTGTAGCGTTGTGCTACGAAAGCTGTGATACAGCAAAATTGAATTTTAACGATACCTCCGGTTATTCATTTAATTTTCTAGACTTCGTCGGCTAATAAAAACGAATATGTTGCTGTGTTCAACTGGTTAGATGAAAACTTATTTACAATTAATACATTTCAAAGAAAATTCAATGCAAAATGTTCTTATTACTTAGAACGTTATTACTTTCTAACATTACAGATTAATACACTGCCAGACTCGAACTTCTTTTACTGTTAATTTATTTGAGTATTGTCATATATTAAGGAAATAGGGTGTTGCTTTCTAAGCGTCTTTGGAAAGCTACCAAGCAAACAGAGCCACCTTTCTTAGTCGGTATGTGACCGTGGAGGAGGTGTGGGTACACTACAATGATCCCGTGCAAAGTAGGGCGAGGAAACATCACGGTGCACCTCCTCCACGCAAATTTAAGGCCGTGCCGTCTGCTGGAAGGGTTTTGCTACCTGTGCTCTTCGTCGTCTTCTTCTTCTTCGTCGTCTTCTTCGTCGTCGTCTTAGTCGTCTTCTCCGTCGTCTTCTATGTCGTCTTTTCACTGTACGCGTTGCTTTTTCGTTGCGACGCCTCCTCGTCGTGAAGTCCGTCGGCGTGAAGTTTAGTAGAAATAACATAAATTTAAACAATTTAAAAATGGCCCATATTATACGGTAGTCAAGGTGTATAATACCATCTCTTTTCTTAAAAAGCTTGAGTTACAAATGACGATTGCAAGGACTGTGTGAATGTACAATTCACATTAAAATACGGTCGACATCCATAGAAGAGAAACAATTGTACCTCTCTTCTAAGGATGTCAACCGTATCTTAAGGAAGGTCCAATACAAACAACACATCAGAAATTCCACGACCTCGACATCAACAACCACCGGTAATAAGAAATTTATAACTCTTCCTTTTCACCCAACAGTAAAAGGGTTAAGTAAAATTTTCCGACAACTAAATATGAACGTGTCTTTTGTGTCAAAAAACAACTTAAAGAATCTCTTAGGGAATCCCAAAGATAAACCGGAGATGATAAAAAGGTCTGGAATATACCAAATGGCATGCAATGATTGTGAGAAAGTTTATATTGGACAAACAAAAAGAAGTATCGAAACGAGGTTCAAAGAACATATTAGACACTATCGTTTCGACAAACCTGAACTATCAAGCGTAGCAGAGCATATGGTAAAATCCGGACATAAGGTTGATTTAAAAAATCTGACACTACTTAAAAACGTGAACTCGTATAGAGAATTAGACGCGTACGAAACGATATGTATGAAAAAGAACAGAAACTTATTGAATAGAGAACCACCCCCAATTGCACACTCGAGCTTGATGGATTTAGTACCATAGGCCCTGTTAAAGATGCGGTTCGCTTTCGGTCCATCCTTTCCCGAAAATGGCATTAGACCACCGAGTGGATTATAAATAGTCATATGTTTTAGAAATTTTAGAGCCTGCGTAGAAAATAATTTGCATGTGTGATACAGTTTTTACTTTCAGTCGGTAACACGGTTGACAATGAGAGCCCACGTGCTCTCGAAACGCTGCGTTCCGCATAATTAATTAATTTGTGTGAGTGGAGTTTACTGCTGTACCTGTGACTTGAGTTACAACTTATTTAGCGAATTAAAAATTCTGCTTCTTCACAAGCTAATCTATTGCAGACCTATATATAACACTGGTGTGTTTGTACAATTTATTTTTTTATCACTTTTTTTATTTTATATGTTATGGTTATATCTGTATGATACGACAAGTTCAAAATAGTCTCAATTTAGTTTATTACAAGAGCGAAGTGTTACCCCAATATAATTAAATTTAGAACTCTACAATTTTATTCCAGTGAACCCTAGTAGAGATAATATACGTGTGTATATATTAGTTCTCGTACATTAATTATCTTGGAAGCCAGCGTTGCTATGTTTACAACAAACGCCTTCTAAGCCAAATCTTCACAAATAGCTCTTACTCGGTGATCTTAACGTGCCGGTCTAATATATTCTGATCTTCCGCACTGACGCATTAAACTTTCACGCAGAAACATAGCAAGATGGGTGTTACTAGAAGACGCAGGCAGAGTATTTAGAAATTGCTGGAAACATACTCTGGGCCAAAATGAAATGATGGAATATGTAACGAATTGAAATTTAACTAGTTACGGGTGTTATGTAAACCACTTCCTTGCACTTCCCATGTGCACATTAAACATACAGTAATATTCTGAATGTTGCTACACTTATATCGTTGACGTATAAAGTAATAAATATGTTAGAAATATACATGGATACAACTTATTTATCTAACAATGAGTGTACTAATAATTACAGTCCGGAGGTATATTAAGAATAAAATACAAGCTTTAGTGCATAGATAAACCTTAAATGATAAATATACATCGATAATGTACGAGGGCAATCACAAAAAAAAGTCTCCTATATTTTTAGATATACAAAGAACCGTTTATTTTATATAATTGCTACATCACTTTAAAGATTGAAGAATGCTTTATTTTTCAACATAGTCGCCATTTCGGTCGATGCATTTTTGTAGATGCTATGGCAGTTTTACAATGCCCATGTCATACCCTTCAGAAAGCGTTCATCTTTCACCTCATCATCGGAGCAGAACCGCCGTCCAGACAAATGTTCCTTCAACTTAGGGAACAGGTGGAAATCGCTGGGTGCCAAGTCCGGACTGTAAGGTGGGTGTGTGATGACGTTCCAACCAAAATTTTGCAGGAGATCGACGGTTTGACGGGCGACGTGCTACACCCTTGCTCAACATCCCTCTTCTCCGGTTCTGAATTGCCCTTCTGAGTTTCTTCAGTGTTTCACAGTACCTGTCAGCGTTGACTGTTGTCCCAGCAGGCAGAAAGTCGACCAACAGTACCCCCTTTCTGTCCCAAAACACAGTTGCCGTGACTTGATCTGGTAGAGGAATTGTTGCTGCATGAGCTGTTTTTATGATAAATATTGCGAACACCTTTTTGGAGACACTTCGAAAGCGAATGACTTTGAGTGTCGGCTTTTCTTCACCTTGGAACTCCCAAACAATCGACTGGCAATCAAGATTCATCACCGATAGCGATGTTGTACACGTTCTTAGAATTGTAGGTGTTCATGTAGTGGAGAGTGTTTTGACCACAATTCACTCTAGCTGATTTCTGTTCTACGGACAACACATGTGATATCCAACGGAAATATATTTTTTACACACCATTCTTCATACAATTCCTCTTGAATTGCAAATCTTAAAAAACCTCCCTTATATTTGAGCGAGCCCAATGTGCTTCAGAATCACTATTTGTTATCTGTAAAATAATTAAAGACACTTCCCTTTTGACGGCGACAGTTGAAGTAACAACACCATGAAACACTTTAAACTACGTATTACCTACAGCGCATGTGGTTATAACGAGCTAAATTAGTTATAACCTTGTCGAGTCGTTCAACACATGCAAAAAATGATCAAAGTTGTGTATATATATATATATACGAAAATGTAAGAGGACGCACAAGTTCAAGGAACAATTTTTGATTTACGAGGGCGGGTTCTCATTCCCATCTACTTCTAACTGGTTGTTTGATTAACGTTTTGGCAATTAGTGAAGTAACATTTGTAGATCATACCTACAAAATATTAAGTTTGTACCTCAAAATGTTGCTGTGCTGTGGCTAATTCTTGAATTGTGTGTCGTGATTATTTAGAAAAACTGATCCTGCAGAATAAAGAGCCGTAATAAAATACCTCCAGAAGAAGGGCATGACGCCAACTGAAATTCATAAAGACATTATGGCAACTATTGGTGAGTCTGCAGTTTCTTATGATATAGTCAAACGCTGGTGTCAAGATTTTAAATGCGGAGGAGCATGCTGCGAAAACCAACATGCAGGTGGTCCTCTCATAGCGGTAACAACAAGCAAAAACATTAAAAAAGTACACAACATCGTGTACCTTTTTAATGTTGCAAAAACGACAAGTACGCATCAGGGACATTGTGGAAGATACGGGCTCATACAATCATGTGGTGCACTACATATTCACCAAAGAATTAGATATAGAAAGGATGCGTGCAAGATGGGTGTCCCAAATGTTAACCATTGTTCAAAAAAGAAATCGGGTGATTTGTGAGTGTCTTTGGAAAGGTATCAAACAAACAAAGAGAACTTTCTAAGTCGGTATGTGACCATGGATTGGTCATGGATGCACCACTATGATCCGGACATCAAAGTGCAAAGTAGAGAGTGGAAACATCATGGTTCTCCTCCTCCACGCGAATTCAAGGTCGTGCTATTTGGTGGAAAAGTTTTGCTATCTGTGTTTTGGGATGCTCACTGAATTACCCTGACTGAGTATTTGCAAAAGGAACAGAGCATCATAGGGGCGTACTACACACAATTGATTTCTAAATTGCGAGACGCTATTGAAAAGAAACCGGGCGAAGAATGCGTGCAAGATGGGTGTCCCAAATGTTAAAAAAAGAAATCGGGTGATTTGTGAGTGTCTTTGGAAAGGTATCAAACAAACAAAGAAAACTTTCTTAGTAGGTATGTGACCATGGATTGGTCATGGGTGCACCACTATGATCCCGACATCAAAGTGCAAAGTAGAGAGTGGAAACATCATGGTTCTCCTCCTCCACGCGAATTCAAGGTCGTGCTATTTGGTGGAAAAGTTTTGCTATCTGTGTTTTGGGATGCTCACTGAATTACCCTGGCTGAGTATTTGCAAAAGGAACAGGGCATCACAGGGGCGTACTACACACAATTGATTTCTAAATTGCGAGACGCTATTGAAAAGAAACCGGGCAAAGAATGCGTGCAAGATGGGTGTCCCAAATGTTAAAAAAAAGAAATCGGGTGATTTGTGAGTGTCTTTGGACAGGTATCAAACAAACAAAGAAAACTTTCTTAGTAGGTATGTGACCATGGATTGGTCATGGGTGCACCACTATGATCCCGACATCAAAGTGCAAAGTAGAGAGTGGAAACATCATGGTTCTCCTCCTCCACGCGAATTCAAGGTCGTGCTATTTGGTGGAAAAGTTTTGCTATCTGTGTTTTGGGATGCTCACTGAATTACCCTGGCTGAGTATTTGCAAAAGGAACAGAGCATCATAGGGGCGTACTACACACAATTGATTTCTAAATTGCGAGACGCTATTGAAAAGAAACCGGGCAAAGAATGCGTGCAAGATGGGTGTCCCAAATGTTAAAAAAAGAAATCGGGTGATTTGTGAGTGTCTTTGGAAAGGTATCAAACAAACAAAGAAAACTTTCGTAGCAGGTATATGACCATGGATTGGTCATGGGTGCACCACTATGATCCCGGCATCAAAGTGCAAAGTAGAGAGTGGAAACATCATGGTTCTCCTCCTCCACGCGAATTCAAGGTCGTGCTATTTGGTGGAAAAGTTTTGCTATCTGTGTTTTGGGATGCTCACTGAATTACCCTGGCTGAGTATTTGCAAAAGGAACAGGGCATCACAGGGGCGTACTACACACAATTGATTCCTGAATTGCGAGACGCTATTGAAAAGAAACCGGGGAAAGATAAGGCACGGTGTGCTGTTCCATCGGGATAATGCTTCTAGCCATACGTTTGATATTGCTTTAGATGCTATACACCAAGCAGGCTTTGAATTAGTGGAGTACCCGCTATATTCGCCGGATCTGGCCTCTAGTGATTACAGGCCCAAATTAAAGGAAATTTTACGTGGACACAAAATTTTTCAGTAATTAGTAATTAGTGTAGAGGGAGTGTCGAAAAATAAGAAGTATAATGCGAGTGCAGTTTTATGTAAGAGGTCAGGAGTACAGCATAGTGGCCAACCATCGTAACTTCGTAACTAAGGAGAAATAGTTTTTGGTATAATAAAGTGTTCTTGAGTACAAAATGTCAATATTGTATTTTTTATAAAAGTAAGACGGTGTAAAAGACTGTCACTAAATATTCTTGCATATGTTTTAAAGTTTCAGAGATCACTCGGTAATAAAAATAATTTGTACTTTGTCATTTTGTTCAATTAAACCAAGCAGCTTTAAATGAATAAATAGATGTGCGGTGCTGAATGTGTTCAGTGGTAGTTGTGAACACAATACAATTGATTTAATTCCAATGTTCGAACCTATTCACCCATGTAACATTATCTTTCAGCCGTATATTGTAGAATGCGTCTACGTTAAAGAGAGAATTCAACCTTTGAAGTTTTAAATCTAATGAAATTTATCCGAAAGGGTGAATTTTCGATTCTATCCGAGAACAGAACCTAGAGGTAGCGAAGGACGGCCAAGTGCATTCCCGTGTAGAAAAACCTAATTTATGTGTATCACATACATAAAATTTCAGGAAATAACCGTAACGCAACTGGTCAGCCGTGAAATCCGCTGAATTCGACGGATCGAACGCTTTTGAATCAAACTCACTTTTATTTCGGACCATTCGATTCATCCGGTTTCGTGGGATTATTTGGCGGTCACCCGCCGCTTTTCTACATTTTTATTGCTTTCATCAAGCCTTTCGGGCCGTTCTTTTCCCGAAATTAAACTTCGGTTGGACACTGAAATATATGCGATTTTACGTGCACTGAACGTTTTGAAACTGTACCGGGATATATTTTCTGGGATAATGAAAGAGATTATAGAAAGTGTATGTTTGTGAAGTATTTGAGCTTCGTGCATGCTCTCTCTAGCTTCTAGGAGTTTACTTTAAAAAGGTCAAATGCGGATTTGATTCGAAACGCTCATACTACGCAGGGTTTGTTTATTACTGAATCAAGCTATATGCTTCATATACACACCACCGCTCATATTAGAATGTACACTTCAAATTTTAACAAAGCATTTTAATAAGAAGTACTTTAATTCACGTAATAATTCTATAAGCATGTACATAATTTACTAATTAAAGAATTAAGTTTATAAATAGCGAAATTGGAATATTACTTTTCAAAATCGTGAAATAATACAGGTACAAAGTACACGAATTTTAAGAATTGACTGAGTTCCTGCAGGGATGATGTTTTTCTCATAAAGTATGCATAAATTATATTACAACAGTGAGTTTAGTTTATCATTAGATTCCGTTGCGCACAGTTCGGTATTGTTATTTCTTTGTGCAAATAAATAATTTAATTCCTGCGTGAAAATATCTCATGGAAAGTCGTTCAGTGTTGAAACACGCTCAGCAATATTAACGCTACATCAAGAAGGATATTCTGCAAGGAATATTTCCGGACGACTTAATATAAAACAAATCCATAGTAAATTTTAACTGTTCGCCACTTTGAACAAACTGGTACACTCGCTCGCAAAAATCGTCCAGGACGTTCGTGAGCAACTTCCAGTGGCGGCGATGAACGCATAAAATTGCTTGGTAAGAGAAATAAACGACTAACATCTCCTGAAGTTACGGAAATGGATCGGGTTAGAAACAGGAAGATATCCGTTAGTACAGTGAGATGGCATTTAAAAGAAGCAAACCCCCGCGGCCGTAGTGTTATCCGAAAACTTTTGCCACATCATGGACATAAAGACTGGACAATAGAACAATGGGGAAACGTTATATGGACTGACGAGTCCAACTGCGAAGTGTTTGGTTAAAACCTCAGATCATTTGGCAGGCGCTCAGAGGACGTGAAAATGTTTGCTGAGTGCATTACACCGACAATAAAATAGGTGGTGGTTCTATTCTTGGATGGGGTTGTTTTTCATTAAGTGAAACAGGGAACCTTGTGAAAATTGATGGAATGAGGAAGGAGAATTATCGCGAGATATTAGAATAGAATGCGTTACCATCCGTATTGCGATTAATAGGCAACAAGTTTGAGTTTATGCACGATAACGACCCAAAGCAGACGTCCATATTATGCAAAAACTACCTCGCTGATCGAATCAGAAGAGAATGCCCAACGTCCAAATCCCATCTCTGGTACTGTAGAGGGAGCGGAACAATATTCTTCAAGATACATTGAGAAAATTGGTAGAAAGAATATCATGAATTTTGCCAGCAATAGAATCGAGAGTTGGATTTTTGGAGGAGAAGAAAGTATAACTTACATTATGTGTTCTAACATTTATTATTACTTTTTTCTTTTGTGTACATATGTGCAATAAGTCGTAGATGAATACATAGTTTTTTTTATAATTGTTTTGTTTTAAGTTTTGAATGAAGTATCAAATTTTGCATGAAATAGGAAATGTACATACACTAGTGCAAAACTTGTATTTATGGTAGGTCTTACTTTTGCAATTTGACTTCTGTGAAAAGTGCTTTGTACTTATTACGGTACTGATTAAACAATAATTTAAGAAAACTGTATTTGGCATGTAAATACTTGCATAGAAGATGGCGTACCGATATTACCTTTATTTATTTGTAAACATGGCAATTTCCCTGAAAAAGTAGATAGACGAAAGGACGACATCAGACAGCACAAAAATAATAAATTGTATGTAGTAAATAAATATTCATTAGTTTCTTCTACAACTACCGATATTTCACCAAACACTTAGAAGTACTACTGTGCATTTTAATGAGTTATCGGGTTAATCGGTTCCATTCGCAATATTTTAGGAAACAAAAAGGATGCTGGCACGTCAGTTCGCTTTCTCCTAATGACAGAAAAAAATATAAAGAGGAATGAAGGTCAATTATATTCAGCAGAAAACGAAGTAAATAAGTCAGAAGTCGCGTTATAGTGATTGAAAATGAATATACATCGATAGTCAGACTTATTAAGCTGACGGAGAAGCACCTGGGTGTACCGGTACCATAAACATCGTCGGAGAGGGTATTTTCTGTACCTGACACCATAGTATCTGCAAAAAGAAGCAGCATGAATTTTTCTGAACACTAGAATGAAAAGTAAATAAATTGAAAATGTATATATATATACGAGGGGAGGTCCAGAAGTTCGTGGAATGGAGGGGATTGAGTGGGGATAGGGACGCTCGCTAGGTGTCATTCTGATTGGCCACTCATCATTAGCATATAAGTTAAGTTGCAGCCCTATAGCGTCACAAAGTCTGGCATGAAGGCCTCGTCTATAAATTGAGACAGTACAAATTTCCGGCTGCGCTAACCAACCTAACGCAGCACTATCTAAAAGAAAGAACCTTCGCGGTTAAAATCGACGATAAAACATCGACCGTTCGCACGACGAAAGCAGGAGTGCCCCAGGGCTCGGTACTGGGTCCACTCCTCTTCAACATATACACCGCAGATATACCCAAACCCTCGACTTGCCAACTGGCTCAGTTCGCTGACGACCCGGCAGTATACTACAGCCACAGAAACATGCGGTCAATTCACTTACGACTTCAGGAGTACTTAGAAACAGTTACTAAATGGTACGATCAGTGGCGTATCAGAGTAAATGCAACGAAAACACAGGCAATCTACTTCGTACCCCGTACTAGAAGGAAGAAACCGGACGCCATCAAAGTAAACGGTATATCCATACAATGGAACAGCACCGCAAAATACCTTGGAGTCATCCTAGATAACAAACTTACGTACTCGACACACATAGCCGAAGTAAGGAAGAAAATTTGTGTTGCATCCAAGACTCTATACCCATTGATCAATCCAAGAAGTAAACTTTCCTTGGATAACAAAATAAAATTGATCAAGGCGACTATGGTACCTATAGCCACCTACGCCGGGGAACTATGGCACCAAGCATCTGATCAACAAAAAAATAGAATACAAGGCCAACTAAACAAGATTATCCGTTTCGCAACGAACGCCCCGCGGTACATGAAAAACGAAGATCTCCACGCGGAACTAGAGCTGGAAACCCTCGACGCTATCATCCTAAGAAGAACCAATGACACCGTACAAAGGACGAAGACACACCCAAACGAAGAGGTAAGGAAAATCATCAAGCCAATCAGAAGACTGCGAAGAGACGGCGTTAAACAAATAAAAAGAAGAGCAGAAGAGAAAGGTATAATGCTTCAACCCCCGAAAAGAAGCAAACATGCAAAAAAATAAAACAAAAAATGTAACACACTGCACACAGGCCCTAAAAAGGGGAGAAAAAAAAAGTAAATTTATAAATAGATGAATAAATAAATGAACTGTACCCATAAATAAAGACGAAGAGGAAATGGAGGTAACTCCGACCCTCGTAAATGAAAAACAACCGACCCAAGCCTATAGCGTCATCAGTTCTGACTGTGCATCTGACGCGAGAGCATCATTGCAAAGTACCAGAAGTGCTATATAGTAGCATATAGAGCAAACCAACATTACAATGGCATCGAAAATGTGCTTTGATAGTTTTGACGAGCAAGCATTACGCGAACTTGTTCATACTCTCATGGAACTGTACCACACCAAGTTCGGCGACTCTTCGAGTGTAGTGAAAAGTGACTTCAGTGAGCCCGTTAAAACGGCAAAGAAAAGGCGTACAACTTCGTCCGCAGCGAACCCGCAGCCGATTACAACGCAGAATCGGTTCGAGCTGCTATCGGACAACGAAGAAGAGGCCAAAGAGATGAAGGAAGATGTAGAAGAAATCAATGAAATAACACCAACGGAAACCGAACAACCGTCCACGCCCAGACGAAACAAGAGCGATGGAACTACGGCAACTAAACCGGAACGAAAACAAAAAATAGCGCCAATCATAATCAAGGAAACGGCAAAATGGACAAGAACTGCGAATCCCATGCGCGAAATGCGTATAACTGCTACGAAAAGCAAGTTAATCAACACTGGGATTCAAGTGGAACCTGCGACGGAGGAGGACTATCGCAAACTGAGTAAGCTTTTAAAAGATCAAAAAACTCAGTTTTACACTTACCAGCTAAAAAGTGAGAAAAAATTAAAAGTGGTGCTGCGCGGTATCACGCAAGACATAACGGATGATGAAATTAAACAGGATCTGCAAGCGCAGGACTACCCAGTTGAAAAAATAACCAGAATGAAGGGCAAACAGGGCAAACCGTCGCCGCTTGTCCTCGTCGAAATCGACCGACTCTACAAATCAATATACAATATCATGGACTGTTGCGGACTGGCAGTTAAGTTAGAAGCCTTGCGCACTCGCAACTTAATAGTGCAATGCCATAAGTGTCAAATGTTCGGGCACACACAATCAAGCTGCAACATCAACTACAAGTGCATGAAATGCGGCGAGGACCACTCGACGCATTTGTACGAAAAACCGAGAACAACGTCTCCGAAATGTGCTAATTGTGGTGGTGAGCACCTTTCAACGTATCTGAAGTGCCCTGAGAACACCAACAACGCGGTCGGCAAGAAGTACATCGATGCCCCCCTGCCGAAGAACAATCCGTGGACCAAGAAGAAGGACAACGGACCCAGCAACATGCAGCTCCCGAAAGAGGAACCCAAGAAGACGACGAACAGTAAAACAGAAGACAAACTAGCGCTAATGTTGGGGCGCATGTTACTTAACTTCAACAACATAAACGCCACCGCAGAGCAGCGCATGGAGTTCCTTCGCCAAACGGAGGAACTAACAGCTCTCTACAAAAAGTAAGCTGCTGCTTGCCCAATTATAAAAAAGAAAAAAAAAACCAATATAGTATATATAAAATTATATATATATATATACAAAAATTTATTAAAAAATAAAAAAAGGGAAATATATTACATATATATCCATGCAACAAAAGAAACAAGCGAAACAACCGCAAAAAAAAAACAAGTAAAAACAATTAATGAATAAACAAAACAACAAAGAAACAAAAAAAAAGGTAGCACACTGCACCCAGGCTCTAAACAGGGAAAAAAACAAACAATGTAAATTAATAAATAAATAAATAAACTGTAACCATCAAAAAAGACAAAGAGGAAATGGAGATAACTCCGACCCTCATATAAGAAAAACAACCGACCCAAGCCCTATAGCGTCAGTCGTTTACGAATAGTTGAAATGATCGAAATTGAGGCAACTGACGCTAAAGTGTAGGTGGCCGTGGACCGGGAGCCGAGCATTTGCGAAGACAGTCGCTACATGTGCTTCGAGGAAGTTGTGAATGATTGAGAGAGCATGTTTGCAACAATGGAAATAACGCGGGAGCACGGCATGTGCAAGGAAAATAAATAAAATATAATACAAATAGCTGAAAATATGTAGACTATTCTATTTCAAAAACAGATATTTAGTGTAGTCGAAAATAACAAGGTAACATTTGTAGATCCTATTGATACAACTATTATAGATGTTTTGTCTCATTTTGTGTTGTCTACTTATTTAAACCCGTTTTATCTTCTGAGCAAGTGTCTTTTGGTTCGGATTGGACTATACCTGAAATGAATACGTAGGCTTCCATGCTGCAGGCAGCCCATGTGTTATATACACATACGTGCGCTGTAAAGTAATACCTACAGAGAAAAGAAACTAAAATATACTTCAAATAAAACTCTCCTGTGTAAATGTATATAATTACGGCACACTCAAGGTGTACCACAATGTTGAGGGTAGCGTATCTATTCCCATTTGAATACTGCTATCCCGGAATGAAATAATTAAACGATGCACGTAATTGTGTCAATATTACCTTTTCCAGCTACAATACGCTTACCCAATCGGCGATGGGAGATAACGCAACAAAACGACCGTAATAATATACTGCAAAGCCAATGTTCCCCCTCCGAAACGTTTTAATTAGCTTCAAAGCACGACCGACAATTATCTTCAGCAAATAAAACTACGAATCTAGATCGCACAATACCGATATAAAGACGACGAAACGGGCGTTTTTACTGTTGCTTTTTCCGTCAGATCGTAGACGAGCGAGGAGGAACAGCGACTCCTGCGTAGAGTAGGCGTACTTTTAAATTTCGCAATCCGTGTCGTCATCCTCTCGCTCCTCGTCTGTTAGAAGAAGCAAGAAATAAGAGTCGTTCGCTTTAAAATGGTTTTTACCCGAATCCGGTACGAGGTTTCTTCTTAAAGGGATGATTACTATCCGTTATCGAAGGCAGCGTACCCATGCCTGGTCGGATTCGCTTCCTGTTGAAATTACGCAATCAATTGAGGAAGTCTTGGATTGTTTCCTAATCTCCATTAGACACTGGGTTTTGTGTGGCGTTTTCTCGGTAATCGTGGGTGTTTTGAGCTTCGTTGGTTTAGATAATCTAAATATTGGAATACAATTACATTTTATGACGCTGACGATTTTGGAACACCTTTATATTGTGAATAGTGAGTACCAAATTCAGATTTAGTTGTAAAATAAGTACGTAGAGAATTTACACTTTAACTAAAACAATCTGGTTAAGAAGTTTTCATGTGTCTCTTCAGTGATACTACGGTTACTCAGATAGCATGTCTTCTTTCGATTCAGTAGTCAGGAAATGGTAGATCAAGGTAGTTAAGCACCATGTATTGACGAATTCGTAGGCTTCCACGGCCAGGGTCAGTAATAAACGAACTGTTTCTGGAATTGGCCAGGGTCATGATAAGATATAAGAGGAGAAAAATAAAATAAAGAAGAAGAAAACAAAGAAAAATTTAAAAAGTGAGGGTAATGGAAAGAAAAGGAGAAAAAGGAAAAGGAACAGAAACAAGGAAAGGAAGGCGGGATCTCCGCGTTTCGCCTCCGTCGTAGTTTCTTCAGGAGAAAAGCAGGAACGGTAACTCGATGTCTAAATGGTTTACAGATCGAAGCAAAACCTTCAAACATCTCAATAATATTTACATATAGATTTTTTAGCTAGTCACAGGATGAGTTTATTTGTTATTTTTTTTAATCCTATGTCCTTTATACCTTGCGGTGTCGCACTATTTATTTCTTATTTTTATCTTCCACAGGTTCCTGTTCTGAGCCAGTTGTTTGGCTTCAATCCATCCCATACTTCTCTTTTCCAATGTTTTATACACCCGCTCCTTCCAGGTGTTTCGGGGTCTACCTATTCTGTTTTTGCCCTCTGTTTTGGCTTCAAATATCCTCTTTGTGATTCGATCTTCTTCCATTCTGTGTAGATGTCCAAGCCATCCCAGTTGTTTCTCTTCTATGACCACTTCTACTGGTTTGATACCCAGACTATTAGTTATTGTCGTGTTTCTGATTCTGTCTCTTCTAGTTACTCCTTCTATTCTTCCTAGGAATCTCATTTCCATGGGCGTAACTCTGCTTTTGATTCTATTCGTGGTTATCCATGACTCACTACCATATGTTAATGTTGGTCTGACCACTCTTTTATACACCTCTGTCATTATTTTTTTTAGTATTTCTTTTTTATCCAGAAAGGAATTTCTCAATATGTTATATATTTTTGTGGATTTCCCTATCCTCTCATTTACCTCTTTCTCTATTCTCCCATTGTCTTCAATGATTGTTCCTAAGTAGTTGTAACTTTTAACTTGTTCCAATGCTTTTGATGCTGTTTTCTTTCTTCTGCTCCTATTATCATTGTGTTTGTTTTCCTCGTGTTTATCTTTGTTAGTTCTTCTTGGTATATCTTCAAGTTTTGCTGTAATGTCTCTTCCGAGTGTGCTATCAGTACCATATCATCTGCAAACATTACTAGTTTTCTTCTTCTAAGGCCATATTATTTTGAAAACTTTTAAATCAAAGGACCTACTTATATAGCGATATCGCTTGAGAGTTTCCACCACAATTTGAACATGAATTTTTTTTTACCGTCTTTGTATGTCATACCATGCGGAGAAAGGAATTTATTTAGAAAGTGAAAAAACTGCATTCTGTGGCGAGGGTAGCCTACGTTTAACTTTCGAGACGAAGTTATCCTAAGACGATAAAACCTTCTTCATTGCTTTTATTATTAAAGATTTCATATATTTGGTCATCACATTCAGCAGTTTACTTATAGGAGATTAATACAATAACAAACGCTTTTATTTTGTCCATCACCATGAAGACATAACTATCTAGCAAATGTTAGTGTTTCAATTCTTTAATCTTGGCTGTTGAGCTGTTGGCATGGGTTATCATAACAACAGTGATTAACTCATTTCACCTTTTGGCGATGAAGCAGCTTCTAAAACCACTGTACATCACTAGTTCAGTGCATCAAGTTGTGTCCGTTCTTCACTGAGGGACGAATGTAAAGAAGATCGTCCAAAATCGAGCGTTGTGCCAGAAAGCATTGTTGCTGTGCGCGAAGTGATAACGCAAGATCGTCATGTGACTTACCGTGAGATTGAAGCACCCTAGGGCATAAGCATGACAAGCATTTATAAGATTTCACACGAACATTTAGCCGTGAAAAATTTGTGCGTGTTGGATTCCGCATACTTTGACAATCTCTGAAAAAAGGCTTGCGTCGAATTGATGCAAAGATGTAAAAATTACAATCGTTTTGCGCCAAAAGCAGTATATAACGTTTACATAAGTGACGAATCTTGGATCTATCCGCATGAACTCGAAAATGAACAGCAATCTGTTATGTGTAGGTCTTCCAAGATGAGTCGAACTCAACAAAAGTTGTTCACGCCAGAAGCACCTCGAAGAAAATGGTTGCTTATTTTTTTGGGATAAACGGGCATGTGGCTACAATGCCGCTAGAGTTTCGTAGAATGACGAATTCTAAATGTTACACAACCATTTGTTTGCCAGAAGCCTTTGAAGAAATAAGAAAAAAAAAAACAACCAGCGGCGTAGAATCATTCTTTACCATGACAACTCTAGTTCTCTACTTCGACCCAAAATAACCTAATATTTAACTGATGAAAACATGGAATTGATGCGTTATCCGCCATACAGTCTTCATTTGGCACCCAGTGATTTCTTGTTACCTCCGTCCGTGAAGGATAAACTATGTGGTCAACGATTTTCGACGCCAGGAAGAAGCGGTTGATGCGTTCAAAATGCATGTTTTGGAGATAGCTCAATCGGAAATGGAAAAAGTGCTATGGCAATTGATACAAATGAATGCAAAAATGTATCGATCATAGCAGAGAATATTTTGGAAAACAATAAAACCATTTTCGCTGAAAAATATTTATTTTTGTATATTATTCCGGATACAAAAATAGCAACTCTCATATTCAGAATTTGCACGTTTACATATCTTAACAACCACGCATCGACTACTTCTTCCCTTCCACCTTCGTTAGTTTCTTAAGCCACCGCAAGTTTCAATCTTCCCTTTATCTTCACTAATATTTACAGTTTCTATACATGAACTACATAATATATAGATTGTGAAAATAAAGATATATGAATAAAAATAAAAATGAAGATAAAATCGTAGAGGGGAAGAACCTTGAAAGGAAGAGTTCTTCAAAAGGACGATAGAAATATTCAAAATTATAACATAAATTTATTTACGTGCATAATAACCTTCTGGTAACGTCAATAAATGGTATAAATTGTATAGAATTCGTATGTGTTACACCGAAGCATTAACAATTTCTGAAATCACATTTTGCTATCTTGTTCGTTTTTTATTGTGTATACGAAAGTGTAGGTATATGGTTCTTCTTTTCTATTTTAGTCAGTATAAAGCAAGTTGTTTGTTACGTTCTCCTAGTTTGAAGAACAAATACAGCTAGTCGCTTGCTCGACGTGCTCTCTCGTATTTGTCGGGCCAATATTTGCCTTGAAAAGTGTGTAGTAGTTGTGTATTCATTCGCTTGTTTAGTGGCTTTTCAAATGAAATATGTGTACATACGAAATTTATTAGAGAAAATTTGTTTTTCATAAATTATACAGCTTCTCGTGAATAAGTGTAGTAATGCGAGAATATTTCTATGAATAGTGTACCCATTTAGTTTTTCCGTTGAAAAAGTATGCATGAGTGCGTGGAATTAAGCCATATTGTTTGCATTGCATTTAAAAAGGTTTCTATAAATGTACATAGTGTGAATATGTTCATAATATTTATGTAGAGGGAACCCTTTTTGCGTCGCGTAATTTCTATTTCTGAAAAGAATTGTATAAACGCACCCAGGGGTGCACATGTATATTGCAACATTTCTATAGCGAAACCGGGTTGCACATCAGCAACAAAGTCCATAAGCCACTCGAGCGGTAATAACACATGGGCTGAGAAGTCCCGGGCCTAACACATAGATGACGCTAGTTTTATTTCAGTCACCTCTCTCTCAGTTAGTACTAACCTTCAAAAGACAGCTGTTGAAATTTCATGATATTCTATTCATTATTTTGTGAGTTATTCTGCTCAGAGTCACGCTACTTTTATTATTTTCAAAACAATGGATCAAAAACAATTTCGTGTTTTAATTTTACACTGCTTCTTGATGGGAAAAAATACCGTTCAAGCGAAGCAATTGCTTGCAAAGTGTTATGGGGACCCCGCTTCATCAGAAACAACAATAAAACGTTAGTGTGCTGACTTCAAACGTGGTCGTAGAGATACCGATGATGCAGAACGCAGTGGACGTCCAAATGAGGCGGTAACACCAGAAAACATCAAAAAAATCCACAAAATCGTTTTGAGTGATCGAAAAGTAAAGTTGCGTGAGTTAGCTGACATCGTAAAGATATCAAAAGAACGTATTGGCTTTATATTGCATGAACATTTGACTATGAGAAAGCTCTGTTCGAAGTGGGTGCCGCGTTTGTTCACTGCTGACCAGAAACAAGAACGTGTTGATGATTCTGAGCAGTGTTTGGCCATGTTTAAACGTACAAACCGGAATTTTTGCGTCGGTATGTGACAATGGATGAAACATGGATCCATCACTTCACTCCGGAATCAAAACGATCGTCATCTGAGTGGACAACAACTGGTGACCCGAAAGCACAACAATCGGCTGGAAAGGTTATGGCCTCGGTATTTTGGGATGTGCGTGGTGTAATATTCATCGAATATCTTGAGAAAGGAAATACCATCAACAGTGAATATTGTATAGCGTTATTGGAGCGTTTGAAGGCTGAAATTGCAAAGAAGCGACCGCATATGGCAAAGAAAAAAATTTTGTTTCATCAAGACAACGCACCGTGTCACAAGTCAATCAAAACAATGGTAAAACTACATGAATTGAACTTCGAATTGCTCCCACATCCACCGTATTCGCCAGATTTGGCTCCCAGCGACTACTGGCTGTTCGCAGACCTCAAAAAAATGCTCGCCGGTAAGAAATTTCGCACGAATGAAGAGGTTATCGCTGAAACTGAGGCCTATTTTGAGGCAAAAGATAAATCGTTCTTCAAAAGTGGTATTGAAAGGTTAGACCGGCGCTGGAATGATTGCGTTGCTCTTGATGGAGATTACGTTGATGAATAAAGCTAATTTTGAACCAAAAAAACCGTGTTTTCTTTGTTAGGCCCGGGACTTTTCAGCCAATGTGTTATTTCTAACTTGGCTTCGTCAAGCTGAGCATTCCAAAATTAACCTGTCTTTCCCTGCAGACTGCCGGCCAGTCAACAAGAAGGTGTACAGGAGATTCCTCTGCTCTTCTACACTGTCTACATGAAGGAGAGTTTACTACACCCATGCGATACACGTGTTTGTTCAGTGCGCAGGGTCGAGTTAAAATCTTTGTGAGTGCTCTCAGTTTGGTCACAAATGGATAAATCCCGAGAGATTTGCAGTGTCTCAAACCGTCTACACCGTTCCAGTAGGACCGGTGATTAGCGGAGAGTTAACATACACGGGTTTTAATACTCCCATAGGTACTCCCACACGTCGGTTCAAAACCCGAGAATGGTCGTCCACTGGCGTCTCTTGCTCGCAAGTTAGCTGCTTCGTTCCCTTGGATCCCCGAGTGGCTGGCACCCACCTCAGCGTAACGCTGCAATGTTCTGCCAGTTGTTGCAGCGTCCTATGGCACCTCAACACCACTTCGGAGTCAAACCTGACAGCTTATAGCGCCCTAAGAGCGGCTTGGCTGTTCATAACGGACAGAAAACCTTATCTTTTACTTCCGAGGAAGTTTTTGCAAGCGCGCCCAATGGTACATCTGCATATCGCAAGTTTTCCACTGTAAATATATTCAGTGCAAGTGACTACTACCCAGGTGTCCTCGTTATCGGCAGTATTGGCTTATTACTCCAAATTACTGTCATCATATACATGCGCTGATGTCTTAAACTAGGTTTTGTGGAATGTACGCACGGATAGCATAAATGGTTTGGTTTCTAGGTAACAGAAGTCTTATATCTTCATTGGAAAGAATAGTCATTGACCTTGGTAAACAACTAGTTTTAGAGGTCTAAGCTGCCTACGACGAAATGTGTTGAAAAGTCAGTAAGGAAATTGTTACGACTCTGACTCTCTTCTTTGGAGACGAAGTGATTCAGAATATATATTTTTATAATTCAAATTGTTAACTTTTTTAAAATCGAGCTAGCGCATTTCACTAAGAAATGAATAAAGTGTTATACTAAGTCGTAAAAATACATTTACAGGTAACCGGGGCATATGCTAGAAGGCAGTGCTTAAACTGACAGCAATGATGAATACGATACTTGCTGTTATTGAGATATGCTAAGCGAACTAGGAAGCTTGTTATTTAGCTTGTCCGAAAGCTATATTTGATGGCAAAGGGGATTAATTAAATACAGTATATATGTATGTTACATACGTATATTGTACATGTCGATTTGTACGTAAGGTGTGTTGTAATATCTAAGTTACAGGATATTTGGGAGGTAGTTGGAAAGTTCAGCCGTCTTCTCTGATGTACAGAGCACTACTGGGTAAACAGGTTACCATACAAAGACGCAGGGGTAATTCCAAACTAAATTAAAGTTACCATCGTACATCTTAAACCTACAATTAGATATTATGAATTGCGTATTAATGAAAAGAAGGAAGATCTGATGAATATAGGTATAAAAAAAAACGCCAACACTACTTTATTTACCTGACCCAAAATCTTTCATATTGTTAATATAACAGTGCATTTAATAAATAAACAAACAATGTATATACGCAGCTAAGTAACAGAACGTTTTGGATATAGAATGAAGTACAAGTTATATTATTGTTCTTATTATTCCTGTAGACTCAATACAGCGTATGGCACGGGTGGATTGATACATCGATTTTTGAAGTCGGACTGTGGGATGTTCTTCAGCACCTGTGCTGCGACTCCTTGAATGGCTGAAACATTATTTTCAGTTTCGGGAACAGAAAATATTCGCGCGGTGTAATCATGCAATAAAACCAGGTATTTTCCTGCGGGATATTCGAAGAATTCTCGACCAAAAGCTCCTGGATGTAAAACTCCTAGATAGTATTCTCCATTAACAGTTTCACCGCCTGGAACAAATTCTTTGTGAACAATACCTTTTGAGTCGTAAAAAATAACCAGCAGAGTGTTGATTCTTAAATTCTGAAAGCGCAATTTGTGTGGTTTGGACCCATCTTTGAACTTCCATGGTGCAGAGAGGCGCTTAGTTCAAGGGTCATGCTTAAAACATAATGTTTTATGACCAGTTATGATAGAATCAAGAAAATCGTTTTCAACAGTTTGAATGATGTCTCTACAATGCGCTACAGAAGCTATTTTTTCGTCTTCATTCAACTGATGAGGAACAAATCGTGCGCACACCTTTCTTCTACCCAAATCGATCGTCAAAATTTGTTGAATAGTTTCTGTATTGGTTTTTAATTCTTCAGGCAATATTTTCAGAGCGAAACTTTCATCGATGGCAATGATTTCTCGAGTTTTTTGCACAAATTCACTTTGTGGATGTCCAGGTCTTGCATTATCATTTAAATCTTCACGACCGTTTTAAATCGCTCATAAACTCATCACCACACAGTTCGTACGTCTCAGCATCTCCTACTTTAAGACAAAATCTAATATTTGTTCCTTTGTGAGTTCACGACATGAATACCTAACCTACAGTCACTAAAATGCGTGTAAGTTTATAGGTTACCATCTAATTTGCTCAAACTTTGCGTTTAAAAGAGGAAACTTGTGTTTCTAATACTACTAGCGCTTAATATACGGTGTTCTATGATTTAAATTAAAGTGCCGTTATTTAATTGCAAGTCCACGTGGATAAAATGAGTAAAGTATATATTTTATAAGTTCCATTGTAGGTCATTAAAGAATCATGACGAAATTATGACGTCCGAGCAATATTAACCTATAATACAAATATACCAGGTTATAGATGTGTTGTATGGGGTTACTAGCGACCTATGCAATCTATTATACGTAATATTAACATTGCAGCTTGGTTTTGTTTATGTAGGATTTAGTACCTCAATAGCTTAAAGACTTCTCTTTCTCATTCATCCAATAAATATTACATAATATATATGAATGTACATAGTAAGCGTAACAAATATCACTGAATGTGAGAAAACCTTTGAAAAATGTTATAGAAATAATGATCTATCGGTTTTGGTAATTTTACGTTAAAAGATACATATAATAATAGACCTAATTCAATTCTTGGTTTTTACAACGGGTACATTTCCTTTTTAGTTTATCAAAATTTAATAGTAAATAAAGAAATAACGGCACTTTTGAGGAAATATTCTGTTATGAACGGTATCTAAAGGTTAATTCATATTTTTAAAACGATAAGAAATACTTTTAGGGATTTTCACGATTAAAACATGAATTCCTTCTAACCTGATAAACATTTCCAAAGAGCAAGATTCTGTCTGCAGTACGAATTATTTACCAATAAATTTTAGAGATATGAGAATGTAACTAAAATTTCCTTTGGAACGATTATTGCGTTATAATGTATATAAATTCTATTAACGTAACAGAAACGAGGGAAAAAGTAAGACGGAGTGGACATTTAATATGGCGCTCCCGGGCACACAAAGAATAATTCTTTTTCGCTTCGGTCAAATCTTATCCCGCTGATATGAAATGGAGCTACTGGCACTGTGTGGACTACAATTTATCATTTCTGATTTATTATCCGATGATTTATGTTGCGAAACGAATGTTTCTCCATCTCTTAAAATACCTTCTCAGCTAAATGTCCAAAACAATAACATTTTCCATAGATTTTGATGCAACCACGAAAGCAACAGTGTGAAACAGTGATTCGGTGTAGAACAGCACTTTATGTAAATGTGTAAAGTGTCTTGTCATTCAGTCAAGCAGTAAATCGACGTAGTGTAAATGAGATAAAACTGCGTCCGTTGTCAGTAATTTCAACTAAATATTTTTATACTTTTTATGAAGTTCTTAAAATATCCGCCATGTTTTGTTCTTAACATCCGTTTATATTGCGTCTGTCAGAGAGGTAGATTCTTATATCTTTTCATGTTTTATTAAGGAAATCGTCTGGCTTAATAATTAATTGTTAAAATATTTAGGAACGGGAGCGAAATATTTATTTTAGCTAATCTGTTTATTATACTTTTCTACGGCCACATGTTTAGAATGTTTTATTTAGATATCATCTGATAAACTAGGTTTGATAGTTTAATTATAGCTGAAGGTGGACAAACAGATACATGCGTACTTAAATACTTTAAACTATTGGGTTATACAAATTAATCGAATTACATTGTATAGCGCGCACTCAAATTAAAATGAGCCTGATTCCATGATAATTTTAGTCTTGTACTTACAGCAAAATCTTGAAACACATTAATTTTTGCTTCTTAGAGAATATTTGCTGATGTGAAAAATTTGTTATCGAAAATCATAACTGCTTTCAGACGTATTACATTTTTGACAATACCATGTCACTTTATGGAAAAAGCTGTATCACACTTATATGAAGAGTTTTGAAATATTTTTTAGAAAAATAAAATTCATTTGTAAATTAAAAAGAAGATTAATCTCGAACCTATTCGTATGTAAAACAGTTTTAGTTGCATATGGAGATAATTTTGCTGTCCCTACGTTTTCAAAGAATGTTGTTGGCTACGTCTTCAAAATTTTAAAATAACAGATGATTTGTTCTTGTAAGTTGAATAATTAGTGTAACTTGGTTTAGCGGCCGCGAAAAATGTCACACCTCGCATCACACACAATGGATTAATATACTGGAAGTATGGAAGATCTTCCGAGTTTGTAGTATAGCCAATTGTTTGCTGTAAAGTGTAGATTTCAAATATACCCATTGAAAAAATTTAAGGAGGTTATGATGTGGGATTCGAGTGGTTATTCTGTATATCTGCCTTGCTACCATTTCAGTAATCTGATAAACGATTATTCAAAAATTGTGGCACTAGAGCTAGAAAGGAGGAGAAGTACAATCCTATTGGATTTCATTAGCGTTTCTTTATAGGGAAACGCCGCTAATGCTGGTTCGAATGATAAGACTGTATGTTTTTGTAATTTTTGTATATTAAAGTATGTAACTAAAATACTATGTGATACGAGTCTAGACTACGAACTGTACATGACTTGAGCTGTAGTAGAACTGCTGTAAAATTGTAAAACTGACTGTAAATAGTCTTTGTGTTATTGGACCATCCTAAAATTACCTGATTATTTAGGTAAATGAAGGTTCTAGGTACAGGTCTAACGATAACAGATGGAAATAGGTACATGACTGACGAAGAAAGATAAGAATAAACAACAAGGTAGAATTAAGACATACAAATACAAATTTAAAAGAGAAATCTGTTCTATCGTACCGATCAATTAATAACAATAATTTATTATCTAGTAGATTTCTGAAGAATAATTGAATATATAAGCAAGTGAAAGTACACATCATATTTATAGACCAAACCAACAAACAAAATATGTGTACTTTGTGTACATAGAGTGAGTAAACGGTGGAATAAATGCCATAAAAGTTCAAGTAATATTGGAAAAACACGCTCAAAGAAATCAACTTTCATATTGCATTCCCGTTTTTTTTTAAATGAAGACATTTTATACCGAATAATACTCGTAGTACGAGGGGAGGTCCAGAAGTTCGTGGAATGAAAAGGTTTTAAATAAAATAAAACAATAAATCTATTTTTCTTTTCAATATAATCACCCTTAAGCACAATACATTTGTTAGATCTATGAGTTAATTTTTCTAAACCATCATAAAAATATTTTTTATCTTTCGCCTCAAAATGGGCCAAAATTGCCTCCTTTACCTCATTGTCGCCGGAAAACTTTCTTCCACGTAAGTAAGTAAGGGTGGATGGACTATCGATTGAAAGCCATGCTTGTGCAGAGCAGCCATTGCAACTTTGCTCTTGTGAACCGGCGCATTGCCTTGCAAGAGCAACACACCCTTAGTCAATTTTCCTCGAAGTTTTTCCTTGATGGCCTCCTTTAATTTTTCTAATATCACTGCGTAATATTCTCCGGTTATGCTCCTACGTTTTTCTTTGTAATCAATCAATAATATCCCCACACAATCCCAAAAAAACGGTAGCTATCAACTTTCCAGCCGATTCTGACACTTTGAATTCCTTTGGCGGTAGTGTTCCCTTTTTATGCCATTGCATGGACTCCTGTTTGGACTCAGGCTCAAAGTGATGAACCCATGTTTCATCTCCGCTAACAATCCGCTCCAAAATCAGTGCAGGTTTGTCTCCACACAGCTCCAAAAATTGTTATATATTGAATAAATGAATTTATAATCTCGAAATAAACTTTATTATATTTTTATTCAGATAATGGCTTCCGATTCCGTGCAAGTCTGTACATCCTCAGTCCTCAGACTTCAGAAAAGAATTACAGAAGCATACAATACCACGACTAGCATCGCAGAAACAAAATTACATTAAAAAACAACACGTTAAAATTGTATGAGGGCGAAACAAGGCAATAAAACAGTTAAAATGTTGAAAAAAACAAGTAAATAAGAATGCGTATTCTTATTGACTTGCCTTTTCCCCCGAACTTATCCGTCATTTTCTTCGAACCATGCCAGTCAAAATGCGATCAAGCAAACCTCAGTTGCTACAATTCTAACGGTATCCTGACATACAAATTATTTGACTGCAAGTATAATTGATCCATTTTATTATTTTCATTTTATTACTTCTAAGTCATACTTATTGTGACCTATAAAAGGTTTACAAAGATTGCATGTAGATGACTTGGTGGTTAGCTTTTATTACCTTCAGATATTGTGACTTTGTTAGGAGTTGTTTCTTTTTTATGATAAAGTAAACTCATCTATCTTCTTTCAAAGCATGTTTATTCTTGCTCCTCTTCCTACTAGCTTTCTTACTGTCTACTTAATTCTCTAATCATATAATAAATGCTACTCGTAGATCCTTTGTTTTCTCTCTCATCCAATGCTTCACCCGCCGATTCCTGCAATACTATGAATTAGAATGATACAGCAAAACGTGTAACATGCTATTTTTGAGGAAATGTAGCACCTAAATAAGCGACAATATGTGTATGTACGTATGTCTAGGTGCTGTTATAAAGCAACAAGGAATAAAACAGAAACATTCACTATGAACCCAAATCAGTGTAATTAAAGAACTACTAAATGAATCAACATTTTACCTTTTTACGGTAACAATCATATAATATTACAACATAGTACAAAACGTCATACCATTGCTTAATATTTTAAATATTCCATCGAAAACACATTATGTTTTGGCGTCTGTAATTATGTAAATGTACTTCAAATTACTATTTGGTTCGGGTATGATGAGCAAGACAGAAAACAATAATTTATTAAAGACACAATGAATTCATAAACTACATATTAACTACAGTAGAAGCATACGAATTCCTACCATTAATCATATCAGCCAGCAGTTTGATGGATGTAAATGGCTGTAAATTGAATATCTGATTATACCTGCACACTTAGATTTCAGTTATTGTCGTTAACACATCTAAATCGATTGTTATCTACAACGACTTGAAAAATGAACACTAAACCGTTTAGAAAAGATCCTTCTTGTTGAAATATTAACGATATGGTTTTATTACGTTTTATTGAAGGAATAGTTTTTTTACGTATTACATGTGGTGTGCAATGTTAATCTAGGTGCAACCCAGGATCGTTATTAGTTCTACTTTATACGTATAATCTATCCTGAACCCTATATTGCCCTCCTCTATTACCGGCGTTGATTGTTTAAATATTCAGTGGTGTTTCGATTGAATGGATCAGCTCAGCTTCAACACAGTTAAACAAGATTGTTAGTTGATATGAGAACAATGAACGGAAATCGAATGTTTTTAGGTTAGATATACAAAAAAATTGGTGTAGACTTTTTTGTGGGATTCAAAGCACACAACTAATTCACCTAAATATGTACATGTACGAATTTTTACAAAAACAATACGAAAACCCTCTACTACTGAAACATTTTGTGAATATTAAACTGTTTTTAAGAGTTGTGACGAAACGAGCTTTTCGCCTTACATCATAAAACTCTGGAAGCAATTAAAATTTTGCTCAAAATTTAGCTTCGTAGTACAGTTTTGTATGTTACCTTTATTAAGATAATCTCTTAAAGAATTAGGCAGATTCAGAGTGGCATAATGTTATAACAGCAATACTTAATTTGAGGTTGTTGTAATAAGTTAAGGTACATTAGGAAATCTGTTAAAATATAGCTGATAACAATAGCAGCAGTTACGGAAAGCACATCTCGGCACCAAGGCTTTTATGGCACGAATGACATGGGCACCTAGAGATAGATTCGATTAAAACTATATAAATTCCTTGATACTATATCAATTAATTTTTACAAATATATCTTCTTTTTTACATGTATAATGTTTATTAGTAAAGAATTGTCGTTACGGCCTTTCTGACCAACTCAGTATTAGTTTTTGTTTTGGTGGAATTCGATCTTTTGATTTTAAAAGATGCAAGAGATTCTTATAGGAATAGAAGTAAATGTTGATATAATAAAAAGTTCTTTCCAGTAAGTATGTATCAATGGTTTGAACAGCATTTTTACACAAGTAGAATTTGAAATGAGGACTATTGCAATTAATGGCGCAATCTTATCTCTGTAGACGGAACCTGCGCGAAACTAGATTCTAACGCAAAGAATGTATACGCATTTGAAACTACCACGACGAATTATCAGCATCGTTGTATGTTAACGTGGTAGATATGTCAATTTTGTGACAAATGGGGTAAAAATTAAATTAAATTGTTCCCATTTTATAATATTAACTTGAGTGTATTTATCCTTTATACACGACATAATAAATAAATACATTTCAAAAATATGTTCCGTCATAAATACAAACGCCAATCTAATGAAAATATTTCAATAGCGTCTTCATGTGATCAGCTTGTACAATAGCAATAAACCCATATTAACTAACATGAGGAAAATTTGTACTAAATTTGTATTGCCTAATTATTTCCACCTATATTTGCATATGTTATGAGAGTTGCCTCTTAAATTTTGCGTAAACAGCTGGAATGAAATAGTAGATAGCCTTTAAAGCCTTTATTCTTTTTCGAAGCATTCTCCACGAAGATTAATTCAGGTTTGTATGCGCTCGAACAAACTCTGGAAGCAGGTATTCCACTCATTCGTTGGTACAGTCGAAATTGCTGTTCTGAAGGTGTCGACAGCTCTTTCGGATAACTGGAATTGGACTCCACAGTCCATTCTTGATTTTCGAAAAGGTGAAGAAAACTTAACACATGGGCTGAAAAGTCCCGGGGCTAACACATAGATGACGCTAGTTTTATTGCAGTCACTTTTCCCTCAGTTAGTACTAACCTTCAAAAGACAGCTGTTAAAATTTCATGATATTCTATTCATTAGTTTGTGAGTTATTGTACTAAGAGTCACGTTACTTTTGTTATTTTCAAAACAATGCATCAAAAACAAATTCGTGTTTTAATTTTACACTACTTCTTGATGGGAAAAAATACCGTTTAAGCGAAGCAATGGCTTGAAAAGTGTTATGGGGACTCCGTTCCATCAGAAACAACACTAAAACGTTGGTTTGCTGACTTCAAACGTGGTCGTAGAGACACCGATGATGCAGAACGCGGTGGACGTCCAAATGAGGCGGTAACACCAGAAAACATCAAAGAAAATCCACAAAATCGTTTTGGATGATCGAAAAGTGAAGTTGCGTGAGTTAGCTGACATCGTAAAGATATCAAAAGAACGTATTGGCTTTATATTGCATGAGCATTTGACTATGACAAAGCTCTGTTCAAAGTGGGTGCCGCGTTTGCTCACTGTTGACCAAAAACAAGAACGTGTTGATGATTCTTAGCAGTGTTTGGCCATGTTTAAACGTAACAAACCGGAATTTTTGCGTCGATATGTGACAATGGATGAAACATGGATCCATCACTTCACTTCGGAATCAAAACGATCGTTATCTGAGTGGACAGCAACTGGTAAACCTTGTCCAAAGCGCTCGAAAGCACAACAATCGGCTGGAAAGGTTATGGCCTCGGTATTTTGGGATGTCCATGGTGTAATATTCATCGACTATCTTGAGAAAGGAGATACCATCAACAGTGAATATTATATAGCGTTATTGGAGTGTCTGAAGGCCGAAATTACAAAGAAACGACCGCATATGGCAAAGAAAAAGAAATTGTTTCATCAAGACAACACACCGTGTCACAAGTCAATCAAAACAATAACAAAACTACATGAATTGAAGTTCGAATTGCTCCCACATCCACCGTATTCGCCAGATTTGGCTCCCAGCGACTACTGGCTGTTCGCAGACGTCAAAAAAATGCTCGCCGGTAAGAAATTACGCACGAATGAAGAGGTTATCGTTGAAACTGGGGCCTATTTTGAGGCAAAAGATAAATCGTTCTACAAAAGTGGTATTGAAATGTTAGAGCGGCGCTGGAATGATTGCGTTGCTCTTGATGGAGATTACGTTGATGAATAAAGCTAATCTTGAACCAAAAAAAACGTGTTTTCTTTGTTAGCCCCGGGACTTTTCAGTTATTGATATGTTCAAATTATACCCATGTGTAGACCCGTCTCATGAATAACAACTTAATATCATCGATACAGAATTTGGGGGACATTTTAACCAGTTTCCAATGGTTACATTTGGTTCGTGGGAAGCTATTCTTACTACAATTTTTAACAGGACGTGCATATTATTTTGGTAAATTTTGTTGATTTTGCTAGGAAATTACAGTTCAAATAATAGTCAACAATACTGGCGATTTCATAAATATTTGCATACATCAAAAATAGAAAGCAATTCGTCGACACAGCGCCGCTATTCAATTATGTAAATACGAACTCGCAGTTGCCGTTGAATCTCTGTAATTTCAAACGAAAGAGGGCAAACAACGAACTCGGTTACAATAAATAAGTGGGGCGCAGAAGAAAAATAGATTCGAGAACTACCTTTTTCTTATAGAAGTGAACTTGATTCATCCAGAACGGATGTCATTCAGCGACTTGACGCTGTTCGCTTGAGAGTTAGTTGCATTGCAAATTGAAATACGCGACGTACTTTATATTGGATCTCGGAAGGCAGAGAGCTATATTGAAGTAACTGATGTGAAACAATCTTATTGTGATTCCGTTTTTGGAAAGTTCATTGGTAGTTTGTATGTTCATCGGTATGTTGGTATGTTCATCGTATACACATGCATGTGCTGCTTATTTTACCGCTCGTCCGTATTTTAATCTAAACTCGCCGTTCAGGTTAGCTTGAAAGCTATGAAACAGAGTGCAAATACATAGTTGCTCATGAGTATTCGGAAGTTCGGAACAGGATGTATTTGCTCTACGATATATTTTGCAGACGATGGTGTTGTAAGTTCTTTGTGTTTTGACTAAACGGAATGGAAGTACAGTGAGGTACACGTGTGAATTTGTTTCAACGTCAAACTAATTTTATTGGAATACGGAAACTGCTACATTAGTCAATTTACAAGTATTCGTTTATGTACAACATGTCTACTTAACATTCAAATAATACCGGCACGTATCGCAAACTATTTGTGAAATCTTATCCCTTGAATGTTTAAGCAAAACGATGACAGAGGAAACCGCTTCAAAAAGAAAAACTAAAAGGCAGATATGTTTTGCTATATTTTAACAGGTATCTATGTTCATAATAATTCTACAAAAGAATTTCTTACTAAATATTGGCATTTTAAACCTTCTAAATTCTATATTAAAACATTTTAAAGAAGACATTTAAGATTTTTGAATAATCTGTAAATTTATTTTTTTTAATGGAATCGCTTACTTTCTTGATTTGTTTAGTTTTATAACAACTGAGGAACCATGTGTTCTTTTTAATAAAAAAAATGATTTAGACACTAATTGATCTGCATTGGAACCAGTTAGAGGATAAAATATCATGTGCACATTATCTACCACTTAGAAAGAACAGCTTAGGAAACACATATATAATCCTACATGAAGCACAACTTGTTACAAAATCTCAGATTGTTGTTCCTTAAGAAATTACAATAAATTACACTGCCGAATAAAATAATTTTCTTGTCGTGGTGACTGCAAAATACGAACTGATTTAGGGTATTTCTGATGTGATAGTTCCATGAATAATTGGCATTTCTTCCTAGCAGCTATAGTTTTTGAGATACACCACGGCGAAATTTATTACTCATGCGGATAAATAGCAAAATCAAAGTAACTAACTAAATATTTAAGAGGCCTAAATTGTCTGCTTTTACTTGAAATTAGAGTTATAATATAATTATAATTCTCAGTATTCTCCATTACCGGAAAAATCCTCCTCTCTAACCCAACCCAACCCTAATTCCCACTACTTCATTTACCTCTAACATAGACTTCCCCGTATCTCTTTTAGCATCCCACAGTTCAGTTTACTATTGTGCTTTCGTGTCATAACTGTGTCAGTGTGTACTAAATATTTGCTTTAAATTGTTGAATAAATATTAAAAATTCGAATGACAAGAATAGCTTCTACAAGCAGACGGAATTTTCTAAACCGTCCAGGTGTTTTTCGTGATTTTTGTGGTGAATACATTTTTAAGGAAAATAGAAAAGCCACATCTTCCTTTATAAAAAGGGCATATTTGGCGTATTTTGGCGTCCAGTGAGACGACCAGGATACATCTTGGGCACCACATTTGGTATGCAAAACATGCGTAGAACATTTGCGATAGTGAAAAAACGGAAAAGTCCAAAAACCATCATGATGACTGGAATTTTTTTCTGTGAACATCAAAGGCTTTAGCCGCAATAACCGGTATAAATGGGTTACCCTAACATGGAATCAGCAAGGAGACCTTTTCTTCATTCTGTACCTATTCTATACCTATTCCAACGTTCAGTAATTTATCTATACTTCCAGCGAACGACTCAGATACATTGTCTGACGGGATGTAGTTCCAGAAAAGTGAAAGCGATAGTGATTTTGAAGGACCATCGGCGAGTGCCCAACGCTTCAGCCAGCAAGAGCTTAATAATCTTGGTAGATATCTGAACCTCTCAATGGAGTCGTCCGAATTGCTTGATTCCAGACTAAATGAAAAGAACTGTTCCCAGGTAGTAATATTACATTTTATCGTACCAGAGAGAAAGGTCTGCTGACGTATTTATTTAAAGGAAACAGCTTAGTGTTTTGTAATTATATAAGAGGTCCACTGAAGAAAATGGGGTTAAATGAATACACGTCAAGTGAATGGCGTCTTAAAATGTGTACCTTTACACAATGGTAATAAACATGGTTCTATACCTATTGGACATCCACCATAGGAGGAATACAAGACAACATCATTGGTCTTGAAGAATATCAAGTATCAAGAGCATGAGTGGGTGATATGTGTCGATCTAATGGTAAACTTTCCCCTCGGGCAATAAAGTAGTTATACAAAGTATCCTTGTTTTTATGCCTTTGGGATAGCTGAGCTAAGGCCCAGCTCTGGATTACCAGAAACCGTCCTTTAAGAAATGTTTTAGTTCAAGGAGAACACAACGTTCTTAACGAACCGTTGGTTGACAGAAACAAAATAATCTTTGCACCACTGCATATCAAGCTGGAATTTGTGAAGTAATTTGTTAAGACTTTACCTCGAAATGGACCGTTTTTCGAGTGTTTGAAATAAAACTTTGCTAGGCTTAGCCCAGAAAAGCTGAAGGCTGGAATTTTTACTTTTCGTTGAAATGCTTCACTATTTATTTAACTGTTTAATATTTTCATCTTTCGATTTGATGGTTCTTACGACTCAATTTTAATAAACCGCGAGCTTCACATTATGAGGTTTACATTAAAAGCTCTTTTCATTTCTGTGCCTGACCTTTGTCATTTTATATATATTTTGATAAGGGAGTACCTCTGTAATAAACTACTTGCACCAAAACTTCTTTTAATGTTCTCTATATATGCTTTGTTATAATGTAAAGATGTAACTTTTTTCAACAAGAACGCTCAAACGAACGCAGTTTTGGACCATATTCTTGTATTATTTCTTTTGATGTGTTATTGAGTTCATTCTATAAAGCAGGCGCTTTGAAAAAAGTTGATTTAAAGTTAAGTCGAAATGAAGTAAATTTCGTAGTTTTAATTTGTAAGATGTATAAAAGATTACTGAAATACTTTATGTCTTCATAACCATAACACTTTACTAAAACCTGGACGCGATCAAGAAAAGATTTCTTGAGGATCTCATTACCGCTGCTAGTATTTTCCGGTGTGCTTATACAGGGCAAAGTTAATTTCCTTTTTTCAAAACGCAGCAAATTCCATTTTATACATCAGAAATTGCTTATTGTATGTACATTGCTAAGTCACAAAGGGCCAAATCTGAGGAGCGCGCTGGCCACTACAAATCGCCCCTTATGAAGATGAGGCGCTCCGGGAAACGTTCCCTCAAAAACATGTCCTCCAAAGTCAAATTTTTAAAGTCGTGGGAAAGAAAATTCCTCCAGCATTTCCCTGTACCGGTTTCATGTTACTGTTACTGTGACCTCATTGTTCGCATACCACACTGCGACTTTAGCTGAATGTAAAGTCCTTTGATGCAAGTGTCAGCCCAGTAGCGCACGTGCAAAATTCACCTCACTGAACGATAGCAAAGTCCAAAAGCTAACGCATGTTTGCGCGCAGAGCGCCGTGGTCATTCTAAGATTGAAGCTGTTACCCTCTCAACGTTTGTCTTGCTGTACTCGAGGCTTGTTTGAATGTATTGACCCACGGAGCAATTGATTCCCTGTCTGCGATAGGTGTCAGCTGGCCTAAATTGAAGCGATTACAGAATCCCCACTAAATAGCGATCACGTTCGAAAAGTTGGCCACCTGAACCGGTCGTTCCTCACTGTTCTAACGCATGGTGGCGACTGAGCGAGAAAGGGAACAAAACTTTAGACCCACACCTGTCAAATGAAATCACTCTCATCCCGTTGCGAGCTTGTATTTCAAAAAAGGAAATTAATTTACCGCATTCTGTAGTATTATAGATTACATTGGAGAATCTGGTGATGGAGAATTTGGTGATCTCATTTATATACTAGTCTTTATTTAAAGAGAAGTTACGCAAACGATGAACCAAAATTGGGAAATAGTTTATGTTTCTATGAGTGATTAGAACCTGACAAGATGAATCTACAGCTATTAGTAGGTTTTCTGTGTGTCTATTTCTAGTATATTCGTACTCTTATAACCAACATGTCTAGGAAGGGGATCCTATTGTCGGTTTCCGTTTCATAAATAAATTTAGTAGATGGAAATTTTGAATTAAATTGTTCTAAAAATCCGATTATTGAGCATTTGCTTGTCGCCAACGTATCTAATTCAAAGCCGTGGAAAATAAGCCAAAGTATTCCTGAGGTCAGTTTCAAATTTACCTACAAAAGGGATGTCCGTGAAAGGTAAGAAGCTGTTATCCATTGCAGTTCTTTCAGTTTGTTTGTAAAAAGTTGCTTCATGTAAAGTTTAATCAAAGAGGACCTCTTTACTATCCGCTTGGTTATCTCATAAAGGTTTGTCTAAATATTCCAAGGCTATATCGATCGGGACCTTAGCAAGTAGTGAACTTACACCAAATCAAATTAAAGCCTCATTTTCTCAATGAATGCGTGCCACTAAGATCAGTGCACTAATACTCTACTTGTGTTTAATTTTGTGCAAGTGGGTGCAATTTTAACATAATATTCAGATGCGGGCACCTACAAGGGATACATATTTCGAAACATTCAATTTCAGACCATCAATCGGTGTATCTGTCCCAAATGAAAATGTACGTGCCATGGATGTGCGTACGAGGTTTAATTGCATTAGTTGACGCGATGCGGGAGCAAGGCTGAATCGGGCGAATCGACTGATGTATGCAATTGAACGTCAAAAATCTACGCATGAACGAAATGCTCAATCATCATTGGCCAATTGAATTTTGTTCAAATTAATCGGTCCCCCGACCCGTCAGTGGAGACACGACAATATAATCAATATCTGCACGCTCAGGCTACAATCGGATTAAGCAGGGTTTTCAACGGTCCAGATCGCAGACGTAAAGTAATTATAACGGACGACACACGTATTAGTGAAAATAACGACAAAAATTGCACGACGGTAGTAAAAAACAGGAGGGCAATAATAGTACTAGATAACAGTAATGATCGAAGTACGGTCGCGCTATTAAACGGAATCATAATCAGATGGTCTAGGTTTTATTAAAGCTAGGCCTTTCTCTAGAGGTTGTTTCGGAACGCGGTAAAATCATGACCTGATATAAATGTCATAATGTTGGGGATTATGACGTGATAAAAACGGAAATAACAATAAAGGTGTCTTCCTAAGCTTATAAGGTACCGTATAAAACTATACCGCATTCGAGGGAAGATAAACGAAAGGTATACAATGACGTCAGCGTCCTCAGAAAATTGGTTTTATTTACAATTATATTTATATTCCTATATTTGCTCTAGGTATTATTAGCGATGAGTACCTATGACAATTTATGTTTTAATTCATAGCTTAATACTGGATGCGAGGCTAAATTAAATATTGGCTTAATAGTTAGAGTTGAGTGTGCAAAAAAAAAGGAATTGAAGTTTCCTTTAGCGCGTAACCACCTAACTACACCCCGAGATGTCCCTCTAGCTCAGTCCACTCTTAACAGGGGTAGCGCCTTTCCCTAAAAATATCCACCTGACGCAAGGACGGAAGTTTCTAATGAAGATGATAAGTAAAGGAGGTCGCAGGTCGCAGAAAATTAGGAAGAAAGACAACTCTGGTTGAGAATTTAATGTAATAAAGACTTTAAAAAAAATAGATTAAGTATTGATAGAAAAAGTAATTCTAATATAATATCCAAAATTATATAGTTTTAATAACAAGAGATCGATGACGATTTTGTTACTATTTTATCTAGTCTGGAAGATTTTCCAGATTAACGGTAAGATGGTGGTCCAATCGTTGAGCCTAACACCCATATCGAGCGAAACTTAACTTCCTCCCCCCCTCGATGAAAAGGATACCGGTTATACCAAGGAACACGTACAGAAGAAGAGAGATCAAATAAACTAAGAAAGAAACCAGACAGCTCGGTGGTCCATTAGTAAGAGGGTTCCCATTCTGAATTTGGCAACCGGTATCAGCTTAAGGCTTCTGCGGCTGTGACAAACTAAAATAGCTTGTAACTCCATTGGAAATTAATTAAAGATTGGAGTTTAATATAAATATACTGTATCTGTTCCGATCTTAGAGTGATGTCAAGATGATAAAATTTTCGACTTTTTGTTAAATCTAGCTCTCACAGGGGAAGTATATATATCCTTTATGGAGAATGCTGTAAGGGAAGACATTGGCACCAGACGCATCAAGGCTAATGTTCAGAGAGAAACGAAGCCGTGGTCTATGCCGGAAGTTAAAGAGCTGCCCGAACAAAATAAGCAGATGTACCTACAACATAGGAGCAGCCCTTCGGAAGAGAACTACAAAGCATATGCCGAAAGAAGAAACAGAATGATTGGAGGAAATGAGAAATAAATGGAGGAATGGAAAAAAAGGAAACATTGGGCAAAATTCATCAGTGGCATAGTTAAGGATATGTACGGAGGACAAAGAAATATCTGGAAAATGCTAAAAAATAGAAAGAAACTGGTTAAAGAATTTGTGCAGACGAAGAGAATATCTCTGGAGATGTGGGAGAACTATCTTAAATAATTATACCACATGGAAAAAGATAGCAACGTAGATCAGACGATTGGAGGCAACAATACAGAACCCGCCATTTACGTTTGAGGAAGTGGCAAAAGCAGCGAAGAAGCTGAGAACCGTAAGGCCACGGGCTACGACAACATCCCAGATGAAGTACTAAGGTATGGAAGAACTGAGATGATGAAGCATTTGAAAGGGTTATTTAATATAATAATGCAAACATCCGAAAAGCCAAGAACATGGGACGAGAGTGTTACTATCCTCATATACAAAAAGGAAGAAAAAATGAACCCAGAAAACTACAGAGGAATCTATCCTTCGATCACATCCATGAGGCTATTCGCAAGTTTATTAAAAACCTGTTTAGAACACTTAATAAAAATCAAGGACGAACAACAAGGATTCAGGAGGAACAGATCCACAACAGACGCAATCTTCACTATACAGCAAGTTAAAGAAAAGGCCATTGAATCCGACCAACCTGCATACACCCGCTTCATAGACCTGATGAAAGTGATTAATAGAGTACAGCTGAAAGGTCTAAGCAGAATACTGAAAAGAACACCAAACACCACAGGAAATCATTAGGATCATACAACAGCCGAATTAAAACAATACAACAAGGATACGGATAGGAGCAAAACACCTACAGAAATATCCATGCCCGGAGGCATTAGACAGGGCTGGAGCCCCCTTTTGTTTAATTTGCTGATGAATAAGGTAATAAAAGACCTAATTGAATTGGGGAAGGGATATAGACAAGATAATAGAAGCATAAGCATGATATGTTATGCGGATAACGCTGCACTTATGGTCGAGACGGAGAATGATTTATAAACACAGCTATTCACTTTCTACAAATCAGCACAAAAAAACTCAATGTGCCCATATCTCCAAAAGGGGAAAATGTTTAGTTTCCGCTAAAGACTCAGTACGATGTAAATTGGCAATCCAAGACAATCAGGAAGAGAATGGAGACAAATAGAATATAGTACGTATCGCTCTAGAAGGAAAATTGAGAGGACAGAGGCCTCCAAGAAAGGCACCAAAGAGATGGAAGGACAGCTGGAACTCGCTATCGCAGGAGAACAAAGAAAGTCGGTTACCGAAGAGGATCTTCTTGAAAAGTGAGAAGAAGAATAAGGTTGAGGAAATGTAGGAAAGTCAGCGATGGAGTAAAGTTAACAATACGAGTCAGTAGAAAATGTGTCTAAAAACTACCACTAATAAGTCTGTCCCCGGACAATACTCTCTTCTAAAATGCGTTTATATTTTTCAACTATTAACTCTCATTTGCACAGTGGTGTAGGTACCCAAATGCATGATAATTGTTTCCACGAATAAATGTGCACAAAGAAATAGTAATTTAGTTTAAATTTGAAGAGAAGTGTTATTGCAGAACTAACGTTAAACATATAACATTGTATTTAATACCTGCGGGAACATATTTCATTTGGTATCATGTTCATTTTTCTGCAGACACTCGTTTCAAGTTACCGCGGTGCGGTACATTTTGCAGGCGTTATTCGGTCAAACAACGTTGGCTGGATGTTTCTCATGGGAACGTTGCTTTTTTAAAAATAAATGGTTGATTCAGGATAGGATGAGTGGACACGCTATAAACAGTAACGAGAACCATTACTGAAACACATGTTCGTATTTCGCCGTGTTACATTTATATTATATTTTCTTACCGCAGACATTTTATTATTTTGCTTTTTTGTAAAAATATCATATTGGATAATTAATTCTATTCGCGCCATGGATGTTTATCTGTTTTAAATTAAAGAAGTTAGATAAAAAAAGATAAATTTGATCAGTATACGACTTTGGATCCCTATGCTGTACCCCTGACATGACAGTAAAACTACAGTAGCATTATATTGTTTATTTCTTGACGTAGTCTCCCTCTACATTAATTCACTTGCTTCGTTGGTGCTCCAACATCTCTACAGCCTCCTGGAAAAAATGTTCGCCCGACCTTGGCATGTTGGTTTTCACAGGATGTTCTGCCGCATTTAAAATCTCGACACCAGCGTTTGACTATATCATAAGAAACTGCAGACCCACCAATAATTACCATAATATTTTTATGAGTTTGAGCTGGCGTCATACCCTTCTTTTGGAGTTATTTTATTACCACTCTTTTTTTTTGCAGGATCCACTTTCCTGATCAATTACGACACACAATTCAATTAGCCACAGCACAGCAACGCTGTGACATACAAACTTGATATTATGTAGCTATGATATACAAATGTCAGTTAAGTAAATATCAAAAATATTAATCAAACAACCAATTAGAAGTAGGTGGGGGGTGGAGCATGAGGATCCGCCCTAGTATAACCTGCCCTTGCTCATACCAAACCTGTTCACTTTTTTTAAGGTATAAAAGTATTGTTGTATTAGCATTAACAAGGATAATACACATCCAAATATAACCCCAACATATGACTTGTAGTTTATAGTGCTGCTTTGAATATAAAGATACTTTTTTGTGTAATGCGAGGGCTCACTGTATGTCCTACCAATTATTTCACTACATTAGTGATGTACTGGTGTAGGAATGGGCCCGTCGAGTCTAGAATAATGAAAAATATAGAATATACCGTACGTAGGTAAAATTTGAAATGGATCATAATCTAAGCTCCCAATTGTTTGGGTGACTAGTTGTTAGTTCTTTGAAATTTTTGCTTCTTCACTATCTTAGTACTAGTAAACTGCTGTAGCACTCGGTTATTTAAAATTTTAGAGATGGATTTACACTATTTTGAAACATCAGGAAGAAACTTTACTTACTACGGCAAATTATATACAGTGAATGGTCACCAACGGAACCAACTGAAGATGTCCGTTCAGGACGGGTGTCCGCATAAAAGAAATATGTGGTAGATACAACAAAAATCGTGTTTTAACGAAAAATGAATATATTAAAGAAACTGGGACATTTAAATCGTATATGTATATAAATGTTTTTAAAATAAATAAGAAACTTTAGACTTAAGAAAAAAAGTTTATTTCCTTTAGATATATACATACAAAATATAATATATGTATATAGATACACAGATGTACTATGTAATACAAAACAATGAAATGAATAGTCACTTTAAGGACGCAAAAATTCATATATTGTTGTTGTTCTTCCCTTTTTCTTTAAAATGGCGTCTTGAAATCGTATTTCTAATTTAGAAAGAAGCTCCAAAGACTCTGTATTTCCGTGATTTTCGACAAAACTTTTAAGCTGTTTGGTCAGGGTAATAGCTTTACCATAATTTGGGATAGCTTCTGTTGGCACTGGAATCTCATCGACATCAGAATCTTCCGAAAGTTCTTGTATTTCAACCGGATTTGCAATTTCTTGTTCTGAATCTGGATCTTCAACATACAAATCTTCATCTACGTTCAAAAAATCATTAAGATCTTCATTATCCGGCAATTTCAATAAATTCTTATTTTTGAGGATATCTGAAAGTACACTAAGAGGCAAATCATCTTCTAGGTCAGATGCATCAGCCTCAGTTAACTGGTCTTCACTTTGCATATTTGTCTTCAAAAGAAGACATTTCTTTCATTGAAATTGTTGAGGATCAACACAGAGAAGAAGTTTGTTGAGAATTTCATGTACCCTGCTTCAGCAAGAAAAGCTTGATATAATGATGGCCCAATTATTAAACGACCATTGAATATGCCCCGCTAAACGTTGACGGTCCATATGGTATACGTGTATATGTACATATAGAGAGAGTATCGATAGATGTGTGAGAGCTACTGCATGTATTTATAAATTTTTTCCAAGAAATTGTGGTAAAACTGAAGGTATTGTTTTTAATCCTACGTCCTTTGTACCTTGCGGTGTCGGGCTAAGTGTTTTCTATTTAGTTGAATAAAGATATCTCCCGAATTAGGATACCACAAGATATTCTGATCAAAAGAGTCCAAAGGCAAGCGACACCAAAATAGACACAAAGGAAAACGTAATGCTTTCTAAAAATTCCAGAAGAAATAGCAGAACATCACTTATTGTGAAGGTGTTAGCTGCAGTCGTTTAGAAGTGTACAACATAGATCCTGAAACAACGACAGACAAACTGTGAGGATAAAAGCTAGAAATATTGATGCAGTAGAATATGAAATGCTTCAGAGCAGATACTTAAACCGCCATTCATTATTCAATGTATCTTTTCCATCTAAATATTACCATAGAGTGAATAAATCTGTTTTGGCTCGTGAATCGTTTTTGATTCCATTTTACAGAGAAACGAGGACTCTTCTAATTAATTTATAAATAATGTTTCAGAATATTTGCTGCCTTGCCAATAAAAGTTGGGAATGAGAAGTCAATCTTAAACATTTTTTTGTTACGCGAACATTGGTAATCTAGAGAAGAATTGGAGTCCTTAACAACTTTAAATTGGTAGCATTCTTCTGCAGAAAAGAAAAATAAGACAGTGCCAGGCCAACTGTCATGCAAAAGTGAATTTTCAAATAGATTATGGAAAACCAAACCCACAATTAGTAGACCTTAGGTAATTAATGGAGATATGACTTAGTCTAAGCCCATTGAATACAAATTGTTTTTCGCTTCCTCAAAACATTTCCATTGAGCAATTTTCGTGCATGTTTAATAAGTACAAAACATATGCGTCACTAAAAAAGTTGACTTAATATTTAGTACACAGAATTCTACGGTATTTCTCGTTTAGTATTATGCTCTTTTCACCTTCGTACAATGTAATACAAAACGCTTATGTTGGAAATACATTTCCCATTTTTTTTATTTCTAGAATCATACAATTTCTATGAGAAGTATACAGAGGTAGTCGTAATTTTGCTGAAATTTTTATATGCGCAAGACTCAAACTTCATTAAAACTAGTCCATTTGCGCGTAAAAGGGATAGCTACCGCGAGAAACTAATTACTAAGAGCACTATTTTACCCTTAAGCAGCTCGCAAATGACAAACTTCCCGCTCGCGGGAACTTCCGGGATTTATTTGCTGAAAGCTCACCGTGTCGCCCTGACTCACAGCTTCCAATAACTATCCGCGCCTAATGCATAGCTTGAATACAGTTTCTCCTTCTTATTGTGGAATGCAGACGGTGTTTCGGCAAAGATACAGCATCAAGATACAAGGTAGAGAAGAAACAAAGAACAGCAACTCAAACAAGTGAATAGGTATTAAGCTACTTTCTTAAAAGTTTTACGGTTTCATTAAAATTTTTGTACTGAGGTGGATATTACTTTAACGCTGTTTTGGATAAAGGTAAGAAGTAAGGACTCTCTGTAATGATTCTTTTAAAAATATCTTGTTTTTTAAGTCTGGCCTACGATTTGTTTTCTAAAGAAATGAGTTTAAGATGTTACATTTCTGTTCAACTTCAACGCATATATGTGACGACAACCTTATTAATTTCCAACAAATTTTTGTTTATCCTTGGCTTTTAAGAAGACGAGATGCATATGTCGCATGTTCGATTAACTCAACGCAGATATGTACGCAAAGGGATTGTAAAAACGTATTATGATCACATAAATATTCAATGTTGGGTAGTATTCAATGCTCGTATTCTGCGAAATTTCTACAGTTGCACATAAACTGCTGAGCAGAATGGTTGTATTTCTTTTAAATATCCTGTAGTATAGTGAAGATAGAGAAAGAGAATAACGTTGAAGAAATGCATTACACTTTTTACACAAAATATTTAGAGTAATGGTTAGTCTCGGCAAAGTGGAGCAAGTTACAGTACAGTGGGGAGAACAACGTGGCGGGGCCGAGTGGCCGTGTTAGGCGAGTTTTCAGTAACGTTTACGCACTCGCATCATTTATGATCGTGACCTTCATGGGTGATGCGGACGCAGGAATGTTTACATATAAAATAATGATATTAAATATGTTACATAACGTGCTGAAACCCTTACTGTTTTAAGAAGTATCCACGAAATCACGAACTGGGTGACTTCTATTAAATATTATAGTTATTAAATATCTTTCTAACTTGTTTCAGTCAAATGAGTACGGCGTGCACAATAAATATCTTTTAATGAAGAAATCACCGTTCCACATCGAGTGATGTCATATTTGCAAATTTAAAGCAATCCTTATGACAACCTAATGGATCTTTTGACTCACCTTCACAAATTTGTCTTAGTATTGTTCAATGTTCTCAACACCACCTTTAAAATTTCATCTCTAGTATATTTTGCATCTCTTTTGGAAGCAAGTAAGATAGGGGATGATGATTCAAACTCTTCCATTGTACGTACCATTACATCCACCACAGAATGTTTTTGCCGATTGGTTCTTTCGCCCGCACATAACCATAATACCTTATCTTTCAATTCTGCTTTAATTCTTCTTTCAACATTGTTACTAACAGATGGCATAAAGTTTCTTAGCGATGTCCGACTTGGTAATGTGTAGTCCGAGTATTTGCTCCAGAAGGAGATGAATGTTTGTTGGTTTATAATTAATAAATTTGTGTGAGTGGAGTTTACTGCTATACCTGTGAATTGTACATCCACACAGTCCTTGCAATCGTCATTAAACAAAAAAGTAAAATATCATAACGACATAGGACCTATAACTATAACTTTAACTTTTAACTGTTCTAAGAAATTAGTTGTTTTATATTCTATATTTCAGTTTATAAGCTATAGATTATTCGATGTTTTAAATCGCGTGTATAAATAATACATTGTTCCTTGTAAAGTGCTCGGTATCAAGCATATCATCTTTCAGTTTAGTAATATGTTACTTAATGAGGCTTCTGTAAAGAATGTTATTGAGTTACGGTAATCGGAGAACCTCTTAAGCATGTTGTACGCATATTTGTGTTGTTATGATATTCTAACGTTGGCAAACGCATACATTTTCGTTTGACAACAACAAAAAGGTACTTCAGTTGTAATATTTAATACTTGTTTTAATAAATAAATGTTATAAAAACGAGATTTAATCAAGTACTTAAAATTATTAAAAAGTATTGTATTCGCTTGAATGAGCAGTATGGAAATATGAAGCTGTGCTATTATTCCAATCATTACCATATCTATATTCCGATAGACGAAACGTTAAGGAACATTTGTTTTCCACTAGCTTTACAAATGACAAGTCCGTTTTGTTACATACGTTACTCACTTTAAAAACTACACCCCTACGAGGGTAAACTGAAAAGTTCGATAACTAATTATGAGATGGCGCTGTGTGAAAGCAATCTTCGACGCTTTTGTATAGCTTAATGCTTCAATAACATACGTATTAAACTTAATATCGATCTATCAAATAGTTCGTTGTGTACACTCGTAGCGAAACGGAAAGCTTTTGACGCTTTTTAAAAAATTGACAATATTGAAATTCGGAAAGTGATTAGATACCCGTGGAAAAAGTATTTTTCGCCCGAAAAAGGTCGTACGGGCGTAAATGCCGATGCCCATTCTAGACGCTCAGAAACAGCCACTTCCGCAGAAAGTGTGTAAAAAGGTTCGAACTTTGTGGAAGCATTGAAAAATATTGCTAAGGCTACAGACTTCTCCAGAGGTGACGTACATTTTAAATGTTAAATTAGACATGTCCAAGCGGTGTAAAAGGTGAGCGCCGCGTTTGCTCACACCACCGCAAAACTCAAACGTGTGGAATGTTCTACAGCTTTTTTGGGGCGATTTCGGCAAAACCCAACAGATTTTTTGCACCAAATTGTGACTTGCGATGAAAAGTGAAACCACCACTAGACATCAGAAAGTAGACAGTCACCAGTTTTGATTGACTTGTGAGACTTGTGCGTTGTCTTGATGAAACAAAATTTTTTTCTTTGCCATATGCGGTCGTTTCTTTGCAATTTCGCCCTTCAAACGCTCCAATAACGCTATATAATATTCACTGTTGATGGTATTTCCTTTCTCAAGATAGTCGATGAATATTACACCATGCACATCCCAAAATACCGAGGCCATAACCTTTCCAGCCGATTGTTGTGCTTTCGGGCGCTTTGGACGAGGTTCACCAGTTGCAGTCCACTCAGATGACGATCGTTTTGATTTCGGAGTGAAGTGATGGATCCATGTTTCATCCATTGTCACATATCGACGCAAAAATTCCGGTTTGTTACGTTTAAACATGGCCAAACACTGCTCAGAATCATCAACACGTTCTTGTTTTTGGTCAACAGTGAGCAAACGCGGCACCCACTTTGAACAGAGCTTTCTCATAGTCAAATGCTCATGCAATATAAAGCCAATACGTTCTTTTGATATCTTTACGATGTCAGCTAACTCACGCAACTTTACTTTTCGATCACTCAAAACGATTTTGTAGATTTTTTGATGTTTTCTGGTGTTACCGCCTCATTTGGACGTTCACTACGTTCTGCATCATCGGTGACTCTACGACCACGTTTGAAGTCGGCAAACCAACGTTTTTGTTGTTTCTGATGGAGAGGAGTCCCCATAACACTTTTCAAGCCATTGCTTCGCTTGAACGGTATTTTTCCCATCAAGAAGCAGTGTAAAATTAAAACACGAAATTGTTTTTGATCCATTGTTTTAAAAATAACAAAAGTAGCGTGACTCTTAGCACAATAACTCACAAACTAATGAATAGAATATCATGAAATTTTAACAGCTGTCTTTTGAAGGTTAGTACTAACTGAGAGAAAGGTGACTGCAATAAAACTAGCGTCATCTATGTGTTAGGCCCGGGACCCTTCAGCCCATGTGTTATTTAATGAACGAAGGAAAAATATTCGTCTTGGTAATAAAAATATCCACTATGTAATTTATCTATAGTAGATATTTCTTAATACCTTGGTTCTTTTCTGCAGAAATTAGTTTCTGACAAGAATTAAATCCCATTGTTTGTGATTTATTTTGTATGTGGAATGTTTCTTCCTCATTTCCACTCATTTTACGTATAATTCCCATGTAGATGTAGGTATGTTCATTTAGGGTTTTTGTAATCGAAATTTACCCAATCAGAATACGTTTATAGCAACTTACCAAGTAATGTCAGACTCTTTTATGAATTGTACTTCTTTCTCACATTTCGTTACCTCTTTTGGAATAGTTCCCTTAATAAAGTGCACATCTTTCTCAGTTTTTGTTGACCAATACGTACTTCTACTTACCAAAATTTCTTTATCATATAGTTATCGAACAGAAGATGTCGATGGTTTTCGCCCAAATACATATACATATGTATTTGTATGTACATACAGTCCCAACGTTCGGGATTTTCATAGAACGACATCGTTATTGTCTAATCAAGATCGATCAGTATTAATTTCAAGTGTTTGCACGAGGTTCAATTCGTGTGACTGAAATTAGTCAGCGCTTGTAATTAATGTATGTACCTACTATATATTTGGAAATTTGGAATGAAGTAGACAGATGTTTGATGGAGGGGGAGGGGAGGGGTGTTGACCTTGTCTGTTGAAATTGAATTGCTGCATATTTGATATTTTGTTTGTTCTAGATTCTAACCTACCTATTTAATACATTTATTTCTCTTTCTGGCATATGTATTTTGTATGATTTAGTGTTTAGCACTAGTTACATATCTATACATGCAATCGATGTCTAGTTGCATTTCTACAAAAGAGTAATAGAACATTGAAAAGCTAATACACTTTCTATTTTATATTCAGGCTATGCGACTTAGGGATCTAGGTCAGGATTTCGATCCTCTCCAAGCTAAATCTTCTAAATGACTAAATATTTATGTTTAGAATGGCTCAATGTTTATGTGATAATGAAGTAACTTACCCGCCTTATAACGTATCAATGAATGTTGTTTGTTCTTGTTTTATAATAGTAATGAAATCTTCAACAATTAAAAAACCTTTATGTAAGTGTTAAATTTCATGCGATGTGCGAGCAAGTTAAGTGAATAATATTTCGCAGCATTGCTTTATTCAGTACTATAAAACTACATGAGCACAAGGTTACATGAAGGCATTCAAATCATCTTCGCAATTAATATCGAAGATATTGCCATGTTTCAGCAAAGGGCATCTCGGGATACTGTACTGTGGGATATGTAGTCTTAAAATACAAATTAGTACAAGTTCGGAGTAGCTAGCGACAGCAAAATACATATAGGGTGACAGAATAAAATGGACACAAGGTAAAGCGATATAAATATGTAAAGAGCTAAATTCTAAGAACGAATTAAGAACTTTCTCTTGTCATTAGATTAGATAGATTAGATGTATCGGATGAATTCGAGTGATATTAGTGACTTCACCCGGGGTCGCATCGTTGGCCAGAGTGAACGCGGCGCTTCGCAACGTGAAATGAGTAAATTTTTAAATATTCCGTTGTCCACAGTTAACCGTGTGATCACACAATTTAAACGCAAGGAAAAAGCAACAGTGGAGCCGAGACCACGTCGTGCCGGACCTTCTGAAAGAAGTAAAAGCGAAATATATATACAAATATTAACAGAAGGACTATTACCGATATTCGACAACGCCATTTTATCTAAAGAAGGCGCCACTTTTATGGAGGATGGAGCACCCTGCCACAAAGTAAGAACAACAACCACATGGAAGGAGGAACAGGAGATTCGGATTTTACCATGGCCAGGCCAATCACCAGACATGAATCCGATAGAGAATATTTGGCACATAATCTAGACAAATATGGCGAAACGACCCCGAAAACCCAGCAATAATGAAGAACTCGTGGCAGCTGTTACAGAAGAGTGGTTAAATATTCCAGAAAACACCATTAATCATTTAATAGATTCTATGCCACGACGACTCGCAGCACTTCACGCAAGTAAAGGTGGATCGACAAAATATTAGTCTAATTTAAAAATTTTAAAATATTTTGTATATACAACGAGAATAGTATCTTTTTTTAATTAGTAGGTGTCTATTTTATTCTGTCATCCTAGTGTATATGTGTCACCATCGGTCATCACTAATTTTTGTATGAGATACATTTCACAGGTGCTGAAGTGAATAACAGGAATCCTAGGTTAGCATTGGGTTAAGGTTTATTAAAGGTATTCAACTATTCTAACAGAGATATCAAGACGACTTCCTACAATTATTGCAAACGTATATAATAGCTAGAGTTGTTGTGTGGACTATTTCCATGGTTCCATGGTAATAGCTCAAGCAACAACTCTAGTTATTATGAGAAACCATCGTTAACAACATGGACATTTGTCCTGATGTTCTAAAATGTCAGTATTTTACAGACTGGAGCAAATAGATTCATAATTATACCTGGTGCAATCAAATATCAGGGAGTTTTTTGAGTAAATCAAATGTTTCTTTAATATGTTCAAATATTAAGTGCCGTACGCAATAACAATAATGACAGATAGTTTTTGTGTTGGTAACGTTAAATCCGTCAGGTATTTATTTTTAAGCTTCATACTTTTAAAAGATAAATTCCAATCACTTTCAACTGTGTTGCCATTGTTATTGATATAAGTTTTAAGATGCAATTACTACGAGGGTTGCTATTTATGTGTCTGGAATTGGCAACAACGGTGTTGCTAAGCGCCATCTGACATATACATCGTAAAGTTTGACATTATTTGACTGTACGCGTACTCAAAACGTTCTATTATACGGATGCTATTTGTGGTGTTTAGTAACTTGAACATTTCATCGCAGTCAAAAAATTAAATTAATTTGTGAGAATTTTCGTGCGATGACTTACTACGACTTTCGACTTGGATTACCTCAATAATAGCGCATCGATCAACTCACTTTGGTGTTTGGCGGTGAAATACCGTCTAAAACCACTATATATCACTGGTTTAATGAATTCAATCGTGGCCGTTATTCGCTCGAAGATGAATGTAAAGAAGGTCGTCCAAAATCGATCTTGTGCGCGAAGTGATAAGGTGAGATTGTCATGTGACACACCGCGAGATTAAGCATCCATGGGCATCGGCATTCCATGCATACAGAAGATTTCGTACGAAACATTTAGCCGTGAAAAAATTTATACACGCTGGATTCCACGTAATTTGACAATCGCTCAAAAAAAAGACTCGTGTCGATTGGTGTAAAGAAATGTTCAAAAAATGCTGTTGTGGTGCGTCAAAAGCTGTGTTTATCATTACACAGGTGAATTTTCAGCTCTATACGTCTGAGCCCGAAAGTAAACACCAATCGAGTGTATGCATCATCGAAAATGAGCCAAATCCGACAAAAGTTGTTCACAACAAAAGCATCTCGAAGAAAATCGTCGACTATTTTTTGGGATAAACGGGAATGTGGTTAGAGTACCACTAGAAAATCGTATAACGGTCAATTCTAAATGGTATGCAACCATCTGTTTGCCCGAAGTCTTTGAAGAAATAGGGATATACAACCAACGACGTAGGATCATTCTTCACCATGACAACGCACACCCTCACACATCGACCCAAACAACTCAATACTGAACCGCCATACAGTCTAGATTTGGCACCCAATGATTTCTTTTTATTTTCGTCCATGGAGAATATATTACCTGCTCAACGATTTTCGATGACAGAGGAAGCGCTTGGAGCTTTCAAAAAGCATGTTTTGGATTTGGTCGATCATCGCGGACAATATTTAGAAAAACAATAAAATCATCTTCAATGATAAATTTTTATTTTTATTTATTATTCCGGATACATAAATAGCAACCGTATAATATGTAAATGGAAATCAAAAAAGGAACATCGAGCGACCGACTCCTATTTTTCGCGTACCCGTGCATACAGCCTTATATCTATGTGCCTTCTTATTGGTTTTGGTGCTTTGGTCAACTAAAGCACGCACATATAGTTCATTTCATTGACATTTCATAGTCACTATGAAAATATTTTCTTCAAAATTTCATTAGTCTATCTGCAGTAGTCTGTATATATGATTTTGTATAACCGATGGTTTCCAATTATGTTATTAATAACTCCTTAGTGAAATTCGCTACAATAACAGTGTTGAGCTGTCGTCCTGCCATTTTCAAATCGATAAATCAGAGTTGAATATATAACCCCCACAAGTGCGTTTCCAATTACGTTATTAATAACTCCTTAGTGAAATTCGCTACAATAACTTCTTTCGTCAGTCTCTACAACGGCATGCCGAAACCCTAAACGCGATTAACGAAATGAGTCAGAACTTACGTATCCTGGGGTTAATGCATTAATTAATTTAATCTTCCGGAAGTTGATTTCGGTGTAGTCCTGCCGGCGTCATTACCTCACCCGTTAAAATACGAAACTCTCCAACCGGAGGTTAGTCCCTTCGAAACAATATATAACACATAATTTATGCAATAATAATTAATTTGCGAGTGCAGAGTGGATTGCTTAGGAAAAATTGAAGTTCTATATATAACTACCACTTATAATATTATATATACTGTAATGATATGAAATATAGTCTAATAATTATCAACGATTTTTCTAAATTTTACTAGTTTACCTATTAAATCCAAAAGTAAAACTTATAACTTGAAAACTGTTACAAGCCAGTAAGTAGACGGTGGTGTGAACCGTAAAGTCAGTGTAAATATCTCGAAATGTTAGTAAGTATTAGGCTTCACTAACCAATGGTCGCTTTTCGAAGAGCAAACTACCGGATTTCCTTTTGAGAAGTCGAAACAAATTTAAAAGCTTAAAACTAATTAAACCGTTTCAAATAGTTCGAGTGAATAACGTCTGGAGCAATTAAACATCTAGTAGGGAGAAGTTCTTACGTAGTTGTTAGATCGTATAATATCTTTATCAGCACGTGCAAAATTGCGAAGGATTACACCGCAAATTAGTATTTATCGCAATACGATCTTATTGTATACAACTATGGATTTAACATCTGCCAGCAGAATTATTGAAGTGAATAGAATCATTTTCCTTACTTTCGCGCAAAATTTTATTCTATATCACTGCTCTCGAAAATAGCACATTATAATAATTCCTAGGAACATTGAAAGACATTGAAATGAATGCGTAGGCTTCTGCGGCCAGAGTCAATAATAAGCGAACTACTTCCGGAATTGGACCGTGTCATAATGAGATATAAAAGTGAAATAAGAGTAAGAGGGAAAAGAAATAAAAAGAAAAAGAAAGAAGAAGAAAGAAAACAAAAGAAAAAGAAAGAAAAGGAAAGAAAAATAAGGAAAAATAAAGAAAAATAAAGAAAAATAAAGAAAAAGAAAGAAAAATAAAGAAAAAGAAAGAAAAAGAAAGAAAACGAAAGAAAAACAAAGAAAAAGAAAGAAAAGAAAAAAACAAAGAAAATAAAGAAAAGAAACAAAATAAAGAAAAGAAAGAAAAAGAAAGAAAAATAAAAAGAAAGAATAAGAAAGAACAAGAAAGAAAAAGAAAGAAAAGGAAAGAAATAGAAGGAAATAAATAGAAGGAAAACGAAAGAAAAAGAAAGAAAGCGAAAGAAAAACAAAGTAAAAGAAAGAAAAAGAAAGAATAAGAAAGAACAAGAAAGAAAAAGAAAGAAAAGGAAAGAAATAGAAGGAAAACAAAAGAAAAACAAAGAAAAAGAAAGAAAAAGAAAAAAAAACAAAGAGAAAGAAAGAAAAAGAAAGAAAAGGAAAGAAATAGAAGGAAAACGAAAGAAATAAATAGAAGGAAAACGAAAGAAAAAGAAAGAAAACGAAAGAAAACGAAAGAAAAACAAAGAAAAAGAAAGTAAAAGAAAGAAAAATAAAGAAAAAGAAAGAATAAGAAAGAAAAAGAAAGAAAAGGAAAGAAATAGAAGGAAAACAAAAGAAAACGAAAGAAAAACAAAGAAAAAGAAAGAAAAAGAAAAAAAACAAAGAGAAAGAAAGAAAAAGAAAGAAAAGGAAAGAAAAAGAAAGAAAAAGAAAGGAAAAGAAAGAAAAAGAAAGAAAAGAAAGAAAAAGAAAGAAAAAGCGTGGTTTACACGTCGAGTTCGAGTCTTATTCGTATTTCATTTTTATATCTCATCATGACACGGTCCAATTTCGGAAGTAGTTCGCTTACTATTGCATTTAAACAATAATAATACAACAACTAGAGGAAATATCAACAATCTGAATACATGCCGCTATGGAATAGATACGTCGGACATCGTACGTCACTAAGTCGTATCTTTGGTATGTAAATCAAAATATTCGGTTGTTGTCAGAATAGACCTCGTACGTACATACATTATAATGATGTATTATTATCTGTTATACATATTGGTACAGGGTGTATGTAACTGATTGAAAGGCTTGTGAATTTCCTATTTTTTTTTTGCTCTAAATTGCTGTTAAGTACCAGTCAATTCCTTTGAAGCTGTGGATATTATTTATCATAGGCGTAACATAAAATTCTTAGTTATATGTATTATGATTATTTCATTACTTATCGGTCACAAATGTGCGGCTGTAAAAAAGTGGGAATAAGAAAAGCCTTTCTAGTCATAAATAAGTAGACGAAAATACAGAGAATCAAAACAATAATAGGATAGACGCTATCAAAGGATGCTACTGATTATTATCTCTATGTCTAATAGAAGCGCCAACTTTCCGACAACGAAAAGGGCAGGTGATTTAAATAACTTTCAATCATTCTTGAAAACACACATATTTTATGTAAACGAAATTATTTTCATTAGGAGTGCCTATATATATTGCGCTCAACTTAATAGTGCGTGAACATCATGGATCGGGTGTGTAGAGGGTTATCAAATTCTAAAAAAAATTCTCATATGCAGATCATGTCAAACACTTGTCAAAACCAACACAACAAATACACAAAACCAAATGGTGGATTATCTCTGCAGATATTAATTTGTTCGCAAACTCTTTCTACTTAATTAGATAATTATTGAGCGGACAGTGATGAACCCTGTAAATAAATAAATAAATAAATAAAACAAGAATAAACGAGACGATAGAAACGGTATAACATAAATGTCAAACTAACGTATAAGAAAACAATGCGAGCGTTGTTTGCAGCACTGACAATATGGAAGTAGTATAATACATTTACAGTTTATACGTGCCAATGAGTATTTTACTCGCTTTATATTTGTTAGGCCAAAGTTTCTGCCCCTGACGTGCGCGCACTCTTAACATGAATGTCCTATAAGCGATTTCGGCTGTGAGCTCCAACTTTCCTTTTAAGTACGATACAAGAGTCTGCAAGGTGTTCATTTCCTATTGTTCTAGTATTCTCCCTTACTGATATACGTATTGCTTTATTAAGCATCTGTCTCTTTTAAGATTATTTGAAATAGTATATATGAAAGCTAACAACTTATTTACATCTACGTACACAGTCGAAGCGAGAATATTATATTCATTATTTCATTATAAATTTTATGAAACAAGAAGTAGAGAATAGTGTACTTAGTATTCCCTTAAAAAATTTAAGGTTTGAATATATGAATGATAAATGAAAGAAAATTTATGCAGACCTCTGCAAAGAAGTAAAAAATATTTGTGTAGACATATGCATGTACCTCCTTTATTGCATCTCCCAAAATAGGTGTTATTTTTTAATTACTCATTAAAATATATTGTGTTAGAAATTGTTGATTATGAGAATTATAATTTCACGCACGTTTCACAAAAGCATATTTACAAACATATGCACCTTATGCGATATAATGGGTGTTTATCTTACTGAACTACATTTTAAATACGTATTTCATTTTATTATAATGCTTTTTTAGTAAACATAATACTATATGAATAATCCATGAAAACAGGGGTGCCTAAACACTTTTGAGCGGTAGTGTATATATATATATATATATATATATATATATATATTTTATATAGGTATGTAAAGGTGATGTAAAATTATAAATCTACAAACTCTCAAGAAGAAAAAAAGGGGAATTTGCTTGCAACAATGCTAGTTTTTTTGGTAAACATAATACTATATGAATAATCCACGAAAGCAAGGGTGTCTAAACATTATTGAGCGGTAGTGTATGTATAAGTTTTTCTAATTTTCCATCACCACCAATTTTTTTTATTACTCCAGATTGTGAACATTTTCCTCGTAACTGTTTTATTTTTCATCTTGGGTACTTTTCCTGATTGATGACTCTTCGATTGCTAATTTTAAATACCTTTGTGATAATAAGTTCACTTAAAACTGGTGCTACATATTGAAGAAATATGTCGAAAATGGAATTTTTGTTTATAACTTCCGTTTCATTTTGAACGTATCAACAGGGTTACAAATCCAATGAAATCCATGTATATATTTTATTATATTAATGTTGTTCATTTTGATATTTCCAAATTGCTGTAGACTTTCACATGTTACAAGATTTCTAATACATATCGTATCTTCTGTAATATGTAATTTTGACAACGTAGTATAACGAAATTATACTGGGTGCAAAAAAAGTAGTTTTCAATTTGTTTTGTTCACTGCGCTAACACAACCGTCGATTGCTGAGTGAGGGGTATGCCAATCGTTAAACCCGTCTTAGGAAATTTAGTTGCTTAGGAGCAGAACGTGTGTGCTGCATGCCAGAGTCTTATAAAAACTTCACAGATGAGCCGGATTTTCACCTCAACGGCCATGTAAAGTGGCACAACTGCCGCTACTGGAGTTCAACAAATCTAAAACAGAAGCATGGGAAATCACTACACTCATCAAAGGCTACTGTTTAGGCTGTAATTTTGGCGCAAGAAATTATCGGTCCGTACTTTTTTGCGGTATGTGAAAACGATTAACAACTTTTTTACGTCAGCCTTGCAAGATTTTAATATTCGAAGAGACTATGTACTGAGTGCCTTCAAAATAACGGAACACATTTAGGAGAGATAATTTTGAAAATAAATTCCGTTTTTATTTTAATAAAAATATAAACAGTTATTCATTAAACTTGGCAATGATTTTATTGTATTCTTGTTATTCTGAAGAGCTTTTGGGGCACCTTGTATAGTAAAAGATGCACTATTTACTTTTATATATCTAAAGTGTGTTTGATTATTAACACTATGTTATAGTTATTGGACTTTTTTAACATTTAAATCGTTCATTGTATTAAATGTATGGTAAATATGTGTTTGTTAAACAGATAATACTTGTAACACAATTAATTAGACGTAATAATGAATAAGAAGGTGATATATATATTTTAATATAATAATATACCTAAAGGTTTTAACACATTTATCTGTATTCCCTGGATTAAAATACGTATTGAATATTAATATAAGAACTATAAATAATTATTTTTGAAATTTTATTGGGTGCCATTGTGCCTTAACTGCGGATCATATTAGACAATGTTTCTAAATTTATTTTATGTCTGTATGAACGGAAAAGAGACGGTTAGAATTTACAGAACTAACAGAATGAACCGGGACGCTTCAAAATTTCAATTGACACTTAAACTAATTTTTAACTCAAATCAAAATGTCAATTAAACATTTTCTATACAATTTAAACAATTTCTATACACTCATAAGGGCATGCACGAACCCTGATTCGATTTGGCATTTTTGGAATTTAACAAATTCTGTTCTACTGACGTGTCTTCAGTCCATACTTTCTTGGCTTCATCTCCTAGTTTGCTGTTTTGCTTTTGGTTTCTTTCTATCAAGTCCTTTCGAAATAATATACAAACAGTTCTCGGTTGCCTTTAAGTAAGGGTTATTTCCATGGAAAGACAAATGCCTGATGCCTTTTTCTTCTAAATTACCATAATATTTGCAACAATAAATTGAATGTCAATGACGTAAAATCCTTTAGTTGAGTACACAATCTGTTTATAACTTTAGCTAAGTGACATCGTGAAGGATTATTCTGGAGGATGCAATTATTTAGTGTTCCAAAGTGACTTTCTATTGTCAGCATCCATCTTAAATAATTACTGAAAGTTCTATGTAGCCGAGAGTTTTCACAGATTTGTCCAAAATTGCGAGATTGCCCGTTACTTTGCTGTAAAAGCAACCTCAAGCACTTGCACTTGTTAGAAATTTGATAGCTTTTACGACAATTATGCAAAAGTTCCTCTGCCCTACGACGATGAATAAATTACACTAGGATGACAGAATAAAATAGATACCTACTAATTAAAAAAAAAGATACTATTCTCGTTATATATACAAAATATTTTAAAATTTTTAAATTCTATTAAATGATTAATGGTGTCTTCTGGAATATTTAACCACTCTTCTGTAACAGCTGCCACGAGTTATTCCTTATTGCCGGAGTTTTCGAGGTCGTTTCGCCATATTTGTCTGGATTATGTGCCAAACATTCTCTATCGGATTCATGTCCGGTGATTGGCCTCTTTCCATGTGGTTGTTGTTCTTGCTTTGTGGCAGGAGTGCTCCATTCTCGATAAAAGCGGCGTCTTCTTTTAGATAAAATGGCGTTGTCGAATATCGGTAGTAGTCCTTCTGTTAATATTTGGATATATTTTGCCGCATTTATATTCCCGTCGCAGATTACTAATTGCGATCTTCCACCATACCATATCGCGCCCCACACCATGATGTTCACACCGCCGTATTTCACCGTCCGATGCAAAAATTTGTCGTCCAATTGCTGTGACGAATGTCTCCATACCCACGTACGACCACTATCACTGAATTGGCAGTATCTGCTTTCGTCTGAAAAAATGACAGACCGCCAAACTCTTCGGGCTTCGTTCGCATTTCGATTGCCCAAGCTATTCGGCGCCGTTTTTGAAACGCCGTAAGGAGCTTTACCGCTTTACCTGGTGTCTATTTTATTCTGCCACCCTAGTGTAGATACTGTCCGGTCCGTACAAATTAAATTTTGATTCGTCGGCCAAAATTACGCTATTCCACCCCTTAGCAGTCCAGTTTCGATAAGTACGAGTTTGGTATTGGTATTGGTGACGTGCACATTTTATGTTTTCCATCAACATGGTGACCCCAGTGCGTGCAATCCTTTTGATCTTAAACGGCTTTTTACAGCCGAAACGCTTGCAGTTACTTATGCTACTTCCCTTAGGTCTCTGACTAACTCTGTCGAAGTGAAGACATGATATATCAAACACAACCGATCATCGCATTTTGCTGTTTATTTTTATCTTTCTTTTGCGACATTTCATTAAATTCTTTAAGCACCGATTAATTAGGGAAGGTCATTAACACGTTTTCTTACAGCCAAGAGTAGACAAACCTTCTCCTTTTAAGCTAAGAATAACGGCATTCTGGTCCGCTTCCAATAAATTGTATTTCGCCATACACAGCAGGGTGTGCATACAATCGCCAACTAACTAAATGATCTAAACATCCGAAATTTGTTTACATATTTAATACTTAAATACCGTTATCGCATTTAGGTAGCAGCATTGCGCTATAAATTTATCTGAACCGAGGTAATGGAGTTGTTATGGATTTCCTAGAAATGCTGTGATTAATTCTAGCAATTTGTAATCAATTTATCATTGGCTGTTACGACTTTCATGTGCAAAAATGTAATAGAATTGTAAATCCAATACGTTTGTTATTACTAGTAAAATGAAAAAAATCACAGCCACCACCAAGAAATCTTATGATTCGAGCATTACTATGTTTGCTATTGCAGGCAACAAAGTATTGTCAAGTAGAATTATTATAGGATATTTCTTATTGTATCGTAGGCTCTTTTTCCATAAGATTCTATGATGAAAGGGGTTGAAATGCCTATGCTGTAGTCTCTTGCCTGCTTACATTTTATTGCTGCCATCATCGTTTGAAATTAAAGCCTAACTTTCCCGAAGTGCTCCCGTAAATAATACGGCGTTTCCGAATACCGTCAAAGGAGGCACAAATTACTCAGCTTTCCTCGAGAAGGTGCCTCTCAGACTCTGCAATTTTACCATCGCTACGCGCGACCCGACGGTGTATATACATACTTATGCAACATTACGCCGAGGCATAAATTAAAGTCAGCCATGTGTTTTTTGGCTCCCGGGCGCACACAAAGACTGGAGCGCATAGGCCGAGAAAGCTCGGGTTTGTAATTACCGGATGATGTAGTAGCTGGTACGGGTTTTTAATATATTAACGTACATTATGCGTTTAACGTAGCGGAAAGTTGAATGAAGAATTGGTTCTATTCCATGCTGAAGGTGAAAACTTAACTAACGCCTTCTGACTTTCAATTACTTAAAGTATTGCGGGAGTTAGAAAGCTCTGTTTACGTTTATAATCAACTGAGTTGTATATTGTCTTTGAAATGCTTAAAGTACCTGTGGTGTAAATAAATACGGGGAAGAATACTATGATTATATGTGATATTTTGACATATAATGGTTCTTACTGGTCTTTAAGTATTCTTGTATTAACCCTTTCAAAATCAATTATGGAAAGAGAAAGTTAGCTTCTTGCGGGTTTGAATAAAATTTGATTGGTTGTTGGAGTTCATATAAGAAAATAATTTTTCGTTGGAACCAAAAATTTCTCTAAAGAGCTAGAGTGCACCTTTGAAGACCAAAGTAGTTTTGAGAGTACATTCAGTATGTTTTAGCATGTTTAAGTGTTTTGGAGATTATTCCTCGGTTATCAATAGTAAAAGTTATTGCAATGTATTCATGCAGCACTTGGAGAGGGCTATTGAAATATGCAGATGTTCTTTCATTAACGTACTCTGCGAAGAGGCTACAGCTCCTTCCAGTTGGAGCATGCAGCTAAGTAGAGTTTGATTTTACAAATTATTTTCTTCTAGACAGAAAATAAGTTCAAGTAATTACCAAAATAAAACTAGAAAAGTAATTTAGCCTAAAATATTATTATTATTTTATGGAAACGAAAATGTTGGAATGGCGTTTCTCCTGATTATAGCCAAACGTTGGGCAACATCTACAAACGTTGAATAAACGTGTGTATACGTTGTAAAAAGTACAGGCAACGCGACGTTGGACAGTCTTTTAAAATCAAGGTAAAAGTAAAACATTATCAAAAACATAGGAAGGAATAAGTTTCCGCAAATATTGGTAAACAAAAGAGTCCTACAAAATGTTATCAAATTATAATAGAATTTTATACATTCCTCTCCATAGGTTTCACTAAAATTATTCATTTTGGGTATGCCAAGTCAGTTTTCCTCGTTGGAATTTAAGTGAACTGTCCTAAACTCCTGAACTGTCTTATCATCTGCAAGTTGAGAGTGTAACTTGTCGTGCAGGCAGTGTATTGATATCACTTCCATTTTCAAAACAAATACCGCCGACTTGAATATTAACACCTAAGTAACGTTATTTTAACATTTTTTAGTTGAAAGTTTAAGTAAAATGCGATCTATGATCCCTGCACCAATCGAAAATATAATTCTTTACAGAGGCAGATTTGTACATTCTTTCAAATATGTTCACCTTCAGTACATTAACTGTTATCAATCTGGATGCATTAATATTTTATACAAATTACCTACGCTCTATATTAATATCTATCTTTATCCAATAACGTATAATATCACGTTTCATATACAGAAACTATCGCATACAATACCTAACAGCATCTACTGAACATTTCTTAAATCAGATTTTCTAAATTATTTGATCCTGATTTAATAAACGACTGTAATTTAAACTCTTTTCCTTACCATCTAAGTTTTAAATATATTCCTATACATATTGTAATGATATAAATTGTTGTCCTTTAGTTATCAATGATTTTCTTCTATAATTTTACCAGTTCACCTACTGCAGATATATTTTTCATCACTGTTTGGTGCACGCCGTTAATTTTTATTTGGTTGATGTTAGAAGTTGGAGGTGAAGTACCGTCAGTACTCCCTCTTTATGAAATTTTTAAGCACAGATATTCAATCTGTACAGGTTTCTTTTAAAAATTTTACAGATATCTACTTTGGGTATCCGTTAATAACTCATTATTCACAATTTTTCTTGTTATATATAAAAAAAGTCCCTTCAACAACACTTGCAGAGGAGACGTAAACTTTACTATCGTTCATCTTATATATATCGCTTTTCGTAAACATTACATTCTTATGTAATTTAAATTTTTCTAAATTTCACCTTTAAAAGACGTTTAATACACTGTACTCGCGCATTTCAATCACACTGTATGAATATGCATTATTCCGAAGTTGTTCTCATAATTTCCCTTACATCACACATATCGAGTATGTGGGTGTATACTGAGTGGCCTACCATACAGGCGTACAGGCGGACCAATGCGTTGCCATGGATATAAAACAAAAGAAGAACAGACAGATGATGATCGGGAACGAAAGTGAGAGATGTTGGCATTATTAATCTCCTAAGAAAGTATAAGTCGTTATTTTTTCGATGTAACTCCGTAAAATTATAAATATCTTCGTATTATATTTAATAATAAAGTGTATCGGCTGATACTACATACAAAATTTGGAAGTGCCGGACATTTACGTTGGAAGCCGAAAGCCAGTACGTCCTAAAGCCGAGCCAGTGAGTACGATTTCAAAGGTTATAGACGTTCAATCTTCTTAATTTCTTCAAAATTAATTCTATCTCGATCTCGATTTAGTTTCATAAATTAATTAGAATATTTCAAGTTTAGCTAGTCATGGATTGCTTTAGGTTTATATATATATACAGATATATTTTATTTGTTCTTTTAACTTTACATTTGGTATTTTAATTTATTTTCACATAATTCAGAACAAATAGGTCAAAATTTCAATTCAATGAACCCAGTTACAAATTTTAACGAGCCTGAGATTTTCCACCACAATATATATACACATATACATATATTGTAGTGTATGTTATAGATAGATTGATATATATATATATATATATATATATAAATATATATATCTTTGGGGTGAAATTTATCATTAGACTACAATATTTAAGAGAATGATCTTAAGGTATAGCATTTGTTGTTTCTTGTAATACACACTAAAGTTGACCTTAAACTTTTTAGAAAATCATTCCTCTGTTTAAATATTGTTTATAGTATCCCTGTGTATTAACTGCAACTTTATGTATGTATATGCCTATGCGTATAGCTTACGTTTCCCAATACTTAATTGAATATACGTATTAACTGATAGAGTAATGATTGTAAAAACAATATCAAGCGGCTTTCATTGATTTCGTGTATCGCAATTTAATCATAATTTAGATTTAACAATTGCTATTTTAATGCATGTAATCTATGTAGATGAATTAGGAATTTTCTTAGAAATGTATTACACCCGTAAGTATACCACTTCTTTTAATTGCATAACAGACACGAGCAATCTCAGTAACACTTTTATAGTTACCATAAAAGTTGTTTAAATCAGCAATGAGGGGGCCTAGATAATTTAAGTTTTGTAATGACGATTGCAAGGACTGTGTGGATGTACAATTCACAGGTATAGCAGTAAACTCCACTCACACAAATTAATTAATTATGCGGAACACAGCGTTTCGAGAGCAAGTCGGCTCCCATTGTCAACCGTGTTACCGACTGAATGTAAAAACTGTATCACACATGCAAATTATTTTCTACGCAGGCTCTAGAACTTCTAAACCATATGACTATTTACAATCTACTAGGTGGTCTCTTGCCTTTTACGGGAAAGGATGGACCGAAAGCGAACCGTATCTTTAACAGGGCCTGTGGTAATAAATCCATCAAACTCGAGTGTGCAATTGGGGGTGGTTCTCTGTTCAATAAGTTTCCGTTCTTTTTCATATATACCGTTTTGTACGCGTCTAATTCTCTATACGAGTTCACGTTTTTAAGTAGTTTCAGATTTTTTAAATCAATCTTATGTCCGGATTTAACCATATGCTCTGCTACGCTTGATAGTTCAGGTTTGTCGAAACGATAGTGTCTAACATGTTCTTTGAACCTCGTTTCGATACTCCTTTTTGTTTGTCCAATATAAACTTTCTCACAATCATTGCATGCGATTTGGTATATTCCAGACCTTTTTATCATCTCCGGTTTATCTTTGGGATTCCCTAAGAGATTCTTTAAGTTGTTTTTTGACACAAAAGACACGTTCATATTTAGTTGTCGGAAAATTTTAGTTAACCTTTTTACTGTTGGGTGAAAAGGAAGAGTTATAAATTTCTTATTACCTGTGTTTCTTGATGTCAAGGTCGTGGAATTTCTGATGTGTTGTTTGTATTGGACCTTCCTTCAAATACGGTCGACATCCATAGAAGAGAAACCATTGTACCTCGCTACATATTTGATATCCTTTAATTCTTTGTCGTACCTGCTCTTGTTTAGCGGAAATCTGACGAGTCTATTGACCAGAAAACTAATCGCGGACATTTTTTGTTGTTCGCAATGGTGCGAATCAAACGTGATGAATTTGTTGGAATTAGTTTCTTTTCTGTAGATGTCTATCCACGTGCTCTCGAAACGCTGCGTTCCGCATAATTAATTAATTTGTGTGAATGGAGTTTACTGCTATATATAGATGTATTTGCGTATTATCTGAAGTAGTTCGTCTACGGTTGTTTATTTTTATAATTTTTGTAAAACAAAATCGTAAAATTTCTAACAACTAGTCCTAAGAGATCGTTTAAGGTTCCAATAATATATTTTTAAAATGACATTCATATAAATCTTTGGATGCAACTTTTTAGCTCAATGGCTAGCGGCAGTAAATATATTTGACAATTATTACAGCTTCTATCTCATTCTTAGCATATAAATATTACGGAAACGACGTAGAATCTGTTCATGGGAAATTAAAATCATCGCAACAAATTTTATTCTTTTACCAATCAGTCCCAATTATCTCTACTACTACGTTATGCCTAGCGCCGTTGATGAAAGCAAACAAACTATGTGGCTTTCACCATCAAAGATAAAGACGCTGTTAAATACAACTTTTCTCATGGTATTGGTGAAATCATTAACGAGAAAGACAATGTGAGGAGAGATAAAAATAACGCTAACACATGGACATGTTTCTGCTTACCCAGCGTGATTTCGAGCGGTTTTATGCTCGTCACATTATCATTCCCTCACTGCTGCTATCACCATATCTAACTCTACAATGCAAGTGATTATTCTTGGCTCTAACTAGTGCCAAAAGAATGAAACACCCTTCTCATGAGCAATACATGGATTGCTACTCCCGAGAGGACGCTCGCACCAAGGGCAGTCCATAGGATAGACTGCACATGTGAATGATTTCTCAGGCTTACCATGACGAATTTAAAACATATCTAAAGAAATGCCTAGAAAATAACACTAAAGATAAAGACGCTGTTAAATACAGCTTTTCTCATGATTCTCATGGTTATCATCAGATCACCGATTGAGTAATGATCATCAAGTGATACACAAAAGGAAATAATAAAATCAATTTGAAACATTTGTAAATTAGAAATTTGAAAATATTTTTTTAATAAGACGTGATGGTTCTATAGAGATACCATATATCCAAGATCAATACTAAAGCTTTCTTTAACTAGTCAAATCTTATATCGTGGCATATTTCTCTATCCACATACAGAAGCTTTAGCATCAAATACGTGTTCACATAAACGAAGTTAATAGCAGAAATTGACCTAGATACAGAGGTGATGCCCTTTTGTAGCATAACTTGGATTCATAAGTCGTCAGTTAGTCATTCCGTTCTTTCTTCGTGATTGTGTCATATACTTTCATTCCGCTACTCAATTTTTATTTTGTATTAGGTAGAACGCAGATGGCAACGGTGATTTCAACGGCGCGCAATCTTCTGTAAGCGGCTAACAACACCCGGCATCTAATCTGGCTTCTGGTTCGCTTGCGCTATAACAATGCTATTTCACATGAAAATTTCTTCGCGGAATCTTATGAACATGAAAAACTTCGGGCATTCGCGTTAACTGAAACCTCATCCTTGTCCGTCGCGATATTAATTATGCTCGCTGCGGGGTAAATTCAAACGAAAAAGGATATATCACATCCGACGCGATTTTCAGTTCGTTAACTCAACGCTTCCGATCTTTGCAGATACTTCTGCATATTTACGCCGTAGTAATCGTAAACTGAACTCGCTCTTTACGAGCCCTGAAATCATAGCGACAACTGTTTTTATAGTTGCTTCACGGGAATTATGGTTTTATGAGATTCAAGTAATATAGGATGAGAACACTCTTATTATTTATTATTCTCTGCCACGTCAATGTTTAAACATTATTCTGGTGGTAACATGATGGTAGAAATTCAAAGAAACCGTCTCCTATAATAATAATAATGATACACATATAGAATAACCACTAAGACACTCATATGCAATGTTTTGGAAACAGAATATATTATGGTACGCTTACCAATATTGTTAACAAATAACACATGGGCTGAAAAGTCCCGGGCCTAACACATAGATGACGCTAGTTTTATTGCAGTCACCTTTCCCTCAGTTAATACTAACCTTCAAAAGACAGCTGTTAAAATTTCATGATATGCTATTCATTAGTTTGTGAGTTATTGTGCTAAGAGTCAAGCTACTTTTGTTATTTTCAAAACAATGGATCAAAAACAATTTCGTGTTTTAATTTTACACTGCTTCTTGATGGGAAAAGATACCGTTCAAGCGAAGCAATGGCTTGAAAAGTGTTATGGGGACTCCGCTCCATTAGAAACAACAATAAAACGTTGGTTTGCTGACTTCAAACGTGGTCGTAGAGACACCGATGATGCAGAACGCAGTGGACGTCCAGATGAGACGGTAACACCAGAAAACATCAAAAAAATCCACAAAATCGTTTTGAATGATCGAAAAGTGAAGTTGCGTGAGCTAACTGACATCGTAAAGATATCAAAAGAACGTATTAATTAAATTGCAAATTAAATTAATTTTGTGTTATACTTTAAAGGCGTCGAAGATATAACAACAACAAAAACGTCAAAAGGATAAAAAAAATCGGATAAAGTTACCCCTTGAAAACTGAAATTGTTCTAGCAATCTATGTGAAACATATGAAAGAAAAATTCTATTTTATTCATCGGCCCACCATGTTCTACAGAGACAGTTGCTAAGTAGCTCCCTAAAGCTTTTTAAGTGGCAGCCTAACTATTGTCATTAACAATTTATGTTTAAAAGGATTTTGTTAAAGTTTCATCAAAGAAATATTGTTGTATACGTTATCTTCCTTCAAAGAGTAGTAGTACCAGTGAGAATAGCAACTGGTTTTCCATATATCTCCACTAGATATGAGATTGCCAAGAATCATTTATATTGACGATTTCGGCGTGGGAAATTTTGTTCGTAAATCAATTGTGCGTTTCAGAAAAATTGCTAGAACCAGATAGGAAACATTGAGAGTGTATTTCACTTTATAAGTTACGTTTTCATCTCCTTTGAAAAGATACATTTCGTCATTTCGATCTTCCCGTATACAGAACAAACCTAAAAAAAAAAGGGAAACCTAAGGGAAAAGGAATCCAAATCATTTCCTAAATTATCACTTCGCACGGAAATTTCTGTCAGTTCTCGATATTTGGGCAAATCGTCCGGAATGTAACCGATATGTACGTCTCTATTATAAACACGTCGTGTAGTATAAACGTTCACTCTGGAGTTAATAAATGTTCCTCTTTGATGTTTCTGTTTTATTTTTTTTTGCGTGTCTGTATTCGACTGTGGGAATCGGCCGAATTATATTTTACATCCGATTAGAAGGGGGAAAGATATTTCTCGACTACGGTCGATCCAGTAACTTTTATGTAAATGTCCTTTCTGTTCCCTTTTTTTTTTATACGGAAGGATTTTCACAATATCAATTACACATGCGTACATACATAAACGAGTATAATTTTCTGGATGGATTAAAAGCGAACAAAATTTCTCCCTCGATGCTAAAATTATATTGATAAGACTCTTTTTTAGCGTTTTAATCAATTTATGTTCTGTTTTCTCTACTCTCTTATTTGATAACGTTATAAAAATTGAATGGTCGGATTATACATTATTCTTGTTATATGAGAATATCTTCCCATTTTCAATGCAGCTGTACTGGGAGTATATAGGAAGTTGCTTTATGAACAGCATATTTATGGGCAGCTTAATTTTATATAAGTATATGCTTTATTTTATTTTGAGGAATTATTATATATTAGGAATTATTAATACGATACGTAAGTATTGTTAAGGACTTAACATTGTTTTTTATATTTTATAAATTTTTTACTACTATGTATTTTATCTTCTTTGCATTATTATTTTCATTTAGAATATTACCTTATTTTCATTTTTTTTATATTTATTTATTTTGCTCTCTTATATCCAATTTTATTTTAATATGTATGTACATTACGCATTGTATATGTATGCAAGCCAGCCATTCGCATTACGCTAGCTAAAACTGCCTAATTAGAAATCATTCACTGCAACGTCGTCGGATATGTAATGGGAGTTTTCTTAAAATTTAAGGTACACAAGCATAGGCAGTCGTCTCCCGCGCGACGGTCGACGTATTAGCGATCGTGCACTCTCGGTCACCTTTCGTGCCTCGTCGTAACGTGTACAGTACCGTCGTCGTAAGATTATTAGAGATTTCTAAGATTTTCTAGTTTTGGCGGGAATCGTCGAGGACGTTGTCTATACATTTATTTCTGGCGGGAGTCATTTGGTAACGTCGTCGGACCGCATGTATAGATTTTTTTTAATAAGTATAAATTCTCGATTTTCTATCATCGTACGTCGAGGCTACTGTGTCCATTGTCGTCTATACATATTTTTAGTCTTCAGTTAAGTTTGTGTCGGAAATTATTTTGGTGAGATTGTCGGCGCGCATGTATAGACCTCCTCTACAAGTACGATCACTCCGCTTCTTGCTGACGGTCGTTGCGGCCGCAGCGCCCGTTGTCTTTTGTACGTTTGTTCGGTCCTTGTCGTATCGGGACTTAGAAATTTTTCATTTAGTTGCTCGTCGTAGCGGACGAGTGTCACGGACCAGTTTTCTTATGTAATGTCGGCATCATCGCTCCGTTTTACTTGTCGGTGCACAGTTCGCACATTTGCTGGTTACTGGATTTTTCCCTTCTTTGGGGCGCAGTAGTACAGAGCTAAAGATTGCACATAGCGTAATATTTCAAACGAGAACGCCTGGGTAGCTGTGACATTACTTTTGTATTGAGATCGGCTATTATCGCTACTGTCGCCCTCGACCAGGCGTTCAAGCTCTAAGAGATAGGGTGGGTTCCCCTATAAATGTGAATATAACAAACGTATTTGGTCAAGTACAAATACATGCCAATAATACAGGGCCAAGTCTCTTAGGCAAATTTCAAACAAGGAAAGTATATTAGGCTCCCGGAAAGGGACATATAAATAAGGATAGCACCGAGGTGCGCTTATAAATTTAAGAAATAAATAGGGTTGGCTCCTATAAAAGGTAGTGGTGCATGCAAACAGATAGAGGCATTAGTACATGCCTCTGACAAAGCTTCAGCGGAAGCATATAAGAGTTTAACCTTTTAAACATAATTAAGACATAGCGTTGCTACGTACATGCTGAGGCATTACTTTATGTTGCTACCAATGAAAATACATATACAAATACTAATGTACATTACATGTATAAGAGAGCTCGAATAACTGCAATTATTGCAAATCTATATATCTTACGTACATCGTACATGTACATAGGCAAGAGTGGAAACCGTGTAACCATTTCATTTTTAAATATATTTTTTTGCGCCTGCGCAATTGAGTTTCACTGTACAACCTCTCCTTTAGTAAATAAGCGAACATACTCTACAAGTAAGTATTGGTCAAGTAATTTAGGAAATTACGAGCAGGCTACAGCGGCGTTGTTCTTCAAACCAGGAGAACGTATCAAGTATAATGCGTTGAAGTTGATGAAACTTGAACGATTACATTACTGATTTGAGCAAGCTACAGTGACATTGAAAATATTACCGGGTTTGATTGAAGCGCTGTTTATTACTTTCCAACTCATGGTTTCTTTAAATCTTCTCAATTTTAAGATACAACTTTTCAAACGTCCGCATGAAGTTAAACTTGACCTAATAGTTCTGAACACAAATACTTAAAATATATATATATATATATATATATATATATGACACGGTGAGGTGTCATTTGTTTAAGAAGCATCATGTATACTTGAAAATGATTTTACAGATTGGTGTAGGAAGTACTGATGTTGCCTGAAATTAGCGCAGCCTGTATGCCTTTTCCAAAATGTTGCTTGATTAATAAGACCGCCCAACAAAATAATTTTTTTATCGTGGTGCCTGAAAAATACGAACTGATTTTGGGTATTTCTGAAGTGCTGGTTCCAAAAATAACTGACATTTCTTCCTTGCAGCTCTAGTTTTTGAGATACACAACGGCAAAATTTATTACTCATACGTAATACATTTCACCATCATTTATGAGTAGTAACAGGTGCTATCTAACTTTCACACGCCCGCATGTAACACGAGCATCAAGATTCATTACCTTCACAGCCACTTAGATCATTTCCAGAAAACTTAGGTGATGTTAGTGAGGAATAGTGGGAAATATTTCAGAACGACATCAGCATTACGAAGGAAAGGTACCAACGAAGATGGGATACCTATTCGATTACTACTGGAATCTTTAGCGAGACTGTTCCGGTAAACCTCACATTGATTGAAAGTTGTAACATATATACATATTTTCTGTTAAATAACTACCTTCTACCCCATTTTTTTTGTGTTTAAATTAACAGTTATCAAACAGTAATATTCAAAAAGTTACGCACATAACAAAACATTATATCTCATATTGGCGAATTTTTCCTAAATAGGGCAGAAAGAGTGAGTTTTGAAAACTAGATCTGATAGAACAAATCTGAGGGTTTTTTTTTTTAGATTAGGCACCCAAATTGCTTAATTGCACTTCCGATACACAAAATTCGAGGGACCAAAATGTGTGTAGGCCAGTAATTGAGGAATTTAATTTAGGTACTAATTGACCTTCGTTGAAATTGGAGACTTGATAAGCTGGGTCCGCTTATGCCTTACTGTCTCAGATGCGCCTGTCAGAACTACGATGAGTAGCAAGCTCATATATCATTCATCCCACCGTGGTATCGTTGCAATTACTATTGCAAACACATAACTTTCTTAAAAAACACAAATTGAGAATAGATCAGTAAAAATCTAATGACAACTATGAAAAAATGAGGCAGTAGAAATGGAAAACAACAATAACAACATAGTTGCAAAGCAATTAAAAGATAAGACTAATATAGCAATATTAGAATGTCCCATTCGTCACAAATTGAAGTGATATTGTCCATTCGCAAATTAATTATCCAAGGAATACACATTGAAAAATTTCGTGGAATAAGATGCGTCACTGTTTCAAATTTCTTAAAAGATGTTGAGCTTAAAGCCAAAATAACAAATAATTTTGTGAATATCAAAAATCTAAAAGAACTTGTGTTTTGGGGTTAGAATTATATCAATGCAGATGTAGTGAATTCGTAATATTCTTGACGGTGACATGTTAAGTGAAATGTTAAATATCTTAAGTACACATTCAAAATTGCTGTTATACTTTAGTTAAGCGTTTTTTGTTTTGGGATGCCATTAATATACAGAACGCTATCTAAACTATAGACTTGCTAATAATATATGAACGACATGACTAGTGGCTCGTACTGACTTGCACTAACTGGTAAATCAGCAAAAAGGACAGAGGTTATGTAATATGTTATCAAGTGCAAGTACGTTTACAGTGTTTTCGTTATAATTATTCCTGCAGTTCTCAAAATGTTGCTTCTACACAAGATTTAAAGCAAACGTATATAAATGTTTTCTTCTAAAAATGGTTTTTGCTTGGTGGTTTGGGTGTTTGATTACATACAATAAGTAAATATTCGTATGTATTTAATAGGTTATATTATGAAATGCTAAACTAGAAGAAAGGATGAACATTGAAATAACGTTATCTAAACCACTTTAAAATCGAGGATACATTAAAATTTAAATTAAGACGTATTGACTTTAAACATTGGGAACAAGTGCGAAGTAATTGGGGATGTAACAACAAAGGCAGTATACTTAGGATGAATGAATTTACACTCACTTATGAGAGGCATCATAAATATTTATGACTTGTTAATCTCATTTTTTTTTCCAAATTGTAGCAATAACATATTTTAACTGAGCTGGTGGCTCTGTGCCTAGTGCGCTTGGCTCGGGGGGTTGTTTGTCAAGATTGTGGTTTTTCTATAATTTTCATCACTCCATGGTGAATGGTGAGACTGGATATCTTAAGATGCACCACTAGCGCAAGCGTAATAATAATTCATGGCCAGACGATGTCCCCTGTAATTACCGAAACCTATCAGGGATACGAAGGCGATTATTATTATTGCTAATTTTATTAAAATGTTTTACCTAAAATTATGGAGACATTTTAAGAAAGATAATAAATAATCTTTCTTTCTAGTTAATGGAGAATTTAAGATTTGTATAGGAGACATTTGAACAAGAAAAATAGTAAGAAATCGCTGTAAATACAGCTTTCTCATGGTATTAGTGAAATCAATTCAGCAGCTACAGAATTACATGTGTTTAGTATAGATCTGCTCGAAACCACGCCGATGACGCCGGGTAGGCAGAAACATGTCCGTGTGTTAGCGTTTTGTGGCTCTTCCACATGTCTTTCTCGTGAATTGTTTTCACTAATACCATGAGAAAACTGTATTTACAGCGTCTTTTTATCTTGGTGTTATTTTCTAGGCATTCTTTTAACACATGGGCTGAAAAGTCCTGGGCCTAACAAAGAAAACACGGTTTTTTTGGTTCAAAATTAGCTTTATTCATCAACGTAATCTCCATCAAGAGCAACGCAATCATTCCAGCGCCGCTCTAACATTTCAATACCACTTTTGTAGAACGATTTATCTTTTGCCTCAAAGTAGGCCTCAGTTTCAGCGATAACCTTTTCATTCGTGCGAAATTTCTTACCGGCGAGCATTTTCTTGAGGTCAGCGAACAGCCACTAGTCGCTGGGAACCAAATGTGGCGAATACGGTGGATGTGGGAGCAATTCGAAGTTCAATTCATGTAGTTTTGCCATTGTTTCGATTGACTTGTGACACGGTGCATTGTCTTGATGAAACAAAATATTTTTCTTTGCCATATGCGGTCATTCATTTGCAATTTCGGCCTTCGAATGCTCCAATAACGCTATATAATATTCACTGTTGATGGTGTTTCCTTTCTCAAGATAGTCGATGAAAATTACACCACGCACATCCCAAAATACCGAGGCCATAACCTTTCCAGCCGATTGTTGTGCTTTCGGGCGCTTTGACGTGGTTCACCAGTTGCTGTCCACTCAGATGACGATCGTTTTGATTCCGGAGCGAAGTGATGGATCCATGTTTCATCCATTGTCACATATAGACGCAAAAATTCCGGTTTGTTACGGTTAAACATGACCAAACACTGCTCAGAATCATCAACACGTTCTTGTTTTTGGTCAACAATGAGCAAACGCGGCACCCACTTTGAACAGAGCTTTCTCATAGTCAAATGCTCATGCAATATAAAGCCAATACGTTCTTTTGATATCTTTACGATGTCAGCTAACTCACGCACCTTCACTTTTCGATCATTTAAAACGATTTGGTGGATTTTTTTGATGTTTTCTGGTGTTACCGCCTCATTTGGACGTCCAGTGCGTTCTGCATCATCGGTGTCTCTACGACCACGTTTGAAGTCAGCAAACCAACGTTTTATTGCTGTTTCTGATGGAGTGGAGTCCTCATAACACTTTTCAAGCCATAGCTTCGCTTGAGCGGCATTTTTTCCCATCAAGAAGCAGTGTAAAATTAAAACACGAAATTATTTTTGATCCATGTTTTAAAAATAACAAAAGTAGCGTGACTCTTAGCACAATAACTCACAAACTAATGAATAGAATATCATGACATTTTAACAGCTGTCTTTTGAAGGTTAGTACTAACTGAGAGAAAGGTGACTGCAATAAGGCTAGCGTCATCTATGTGTTAGGCCCGGGACTTTTCAGTCCATGTGTTAGATGTGTTTTAAATAGTAGAAAAAGTTTATAATTTAGAAACCAACATTACTTCCAAAAATACCCTAGAGTTCTTAATTTCCATAACAGTGTGCACGTTCTTAATACTTGTCATCTCGATTAAACATGATGCAACTGTAAACAGGTTATATTCATATAACGACTATTTGGGAAACCACTGATTTGCGTGATAGTAGGAACATTACAGCAGATATAGATATTGTTTTTAAAACATTTTAAAACACAGATCAAAAACATTGTAATATTTCGTACATGAATGTAACGTATATATAAGTATGCAGTCGCCTTATTTTTTGATAAATCTAATTTTATATGAGCTAAATTTAAGAATATTCTCCTATCGTAATTTATACTACAAAAATCTGTAGTTGTTGTATATATGTACAAGAGATCAAGTAACTGATAGTCTGTTAATATGCACGTACATTATGCATGACTTGTTTTTATATACGTCATTTGTTTATTCATTTTTATATGTATGTACGATACCAGTGAAGACGTACATTTATATATACAATTTAGTTTTATGTTTTCTGTAATTCGAATTGCGTGTAATGTGCCCTAATTTTAAGCTAAAATCCTTTACTATACGTACGTAAGTAATAAATATATCGTTTTTAATAAGATTAAAGGAAAGGGATATTTTTAAAATGAATTACATTTCATCACTTCATGATCTGATTTAAATAATAAATAAAATATGCATCCATATGATATACGCTGTCGAATGCTGCTTTATCATGGAGTAAGTGCGTACTTTCGGATCAATCGAAATGTGGGCTTGTAGACAAGCGGGATTGAAATATTTTGAGTGAAGGACTGTATATTTCCAACGCACTCTTCCATATTAATGTAGTTTGTTTCTTTGACTTGTCAGCCATACCATTCCCTTTCTGTTTTGACAGGTGTTGCAGATTTTCAGAAAAGAACTTTTCGCGAATTTAGTATTTGTGTATCCTTTAGATTCTACCAGATTATTTTTTTAAAACGGCTGCCTACGGGTCTTTTCATATTGTTATTCAGAAAATAAATCTATGTTAGTCTAGTTCTGGGGAGACGATTTAAACCATAACATTCACTATTTCTAAATAGAATGTTTTTGTAAATAGCGCATTGTAGTCGTTAATTTATCTGTTTCTATGATTCGAATTGTAATGTAATATCTTTATAAATGATAATGTTTATACTATCGGTGTTAAAAGTAACTTCTAATTCTGAACCTGTATATTATTTGCTGCCTCACAGGTATTTCAAATCGAGTATCTACGTGTAATACACAAGCAAAGAATACTACAAATACTAATCGATTCTCAACTAAAAGGTACCCAAGTGAGTCGAGTTATGAGGTACATACATTCTTGGAATTTATTTCATATTTAATTAAATTGATTAATAATGTTGTATAATCTTTATTAAAGAAAACGAGGAACATTAAATCCTAACAACTAGTTAACTTTCATCAGAATCACTTGTGTTCTAGATTTCTATTTTTGCATAAGAAACAGAACGCGAAACTAATTCTATTTATGGCACACTACGCATCGTCAGCTTCACACCCTTCGAGATAATCCCTAGTTAATGTGGGTCTGCCCATCCTGCTCCTCCGATTAGAGCGTTTTATTCTAAATTCCAATACCTATCCATTAAGTCATTAAATGGCACCACAGAAGTAATATGTAAAAGTAAAATGTATTTTTTATACATATTTTTTTAACCCAAAGCAATATTTTCACGCGCAAGAAAATAAAGTTTCTAATGAAAGCAATTATTCTTCTCGGCTATTTAGGTTTCCGAATACACTAGGGTGACAGAATAAAATAGACACCAGGTAAAGCGATATAATTATGTAAACAGCTGAATTCTAAGAACGAATTTAGAACTTTCTCTTGTCATTACGGTAGGGGTAGATGAATCGGAAGGAATTCGTCATAGTTTAGTATCGTTACAACTATGCCTCGCTTACAAGGTTCGAGTGATATTAGCGACTTCACCCGGGGTCGCATCGTTGGCCAGAGTGAATGCGGCGCTTCGCAACGTGAAATAAGTAAATTTTTAAATATTCCGTTGTCCACAGTTAACCGTGTGATTACACAATTTAAACGCAAGGAAAACACAACAGTGGAGCCGAGACCAGGTCGTGCCGGACCTTCTGAAACAAGTAAGAGGGTGCTTGTGCGCGAAGTGTTAAGAGAACCGCGAAAAAGTACAGCCGAGCTTACGGCAACTTCACACAAAAGTCAGCGCACCGTTCTGCGATACCTCCACAGTGTGGGGATGTATAGAAGGGTGGCAAAGAAAAAACCTCTCCTTACGGCGTTTCAAAAACGGCGCCGAATGGCTTGACCAATCGAAATGCGAACGAAGCCCGAAGAGTTTGGGCGGTCTGTCATTTTTTCAGACGAAAGCAGATACTGCCAATTCAGTGATAGTGGTCGTACGTGGGTATGGAGACGTTCGTCACAGCAACTGGACGACAAATTTTTGCATCAGACGGTGAAATACGGCGGTGTGAACATCATGGTGTGGGGCGCGATATGGTATGGTGGAAGATCGCAATTAGTAATCTGCGACGGAAATATAAATGCGGCAAAATATATCCAAATATTAACTTAAAAGGACTACTACCGATATTCGACAACGCCATTTTATTTAAAGAAGACGCCACTTTTATGGAGGATGGAGCACCGTGCCACAAAGCAAGAACAACAACCACATGGAAAGAGGAACAGGGGATTCGGATTTTACCAGGGCCAGCTCAATCACCAGACATGAATCCGATAGAGAATGTTTGGCACATAATCCAGACAAATATGGCGAAACGACCCCGAAAACCCAGCAATAAGGAAGAACTCGTGGCAGCTGTTACAGGAGAGTGGTTAGATATTCCAGAAGACACCATTAATCATTTAATAGATTCTATGCCACGACGACTCGCAGCACTTCACGCAAATAAAAGTGGACCGACAAAATATCAGTCTAATTTAAAAATTTTAAAATATTTGATATAATAACGAATAAATAATGAATGCCGCGATATATATAGCATCTGAAAAAAATTGAAATTACGAAGCAGCTCATTTGACCTTCTTCGCCAACATCCACAGCGTGACATCCTAGGAATAGAATTCTAGCGAATTTTCATTGACATACAACGGATCGTCCTGTTGCAAAAACGACCTATAAGAACACTCTGTGATTTGAGGCAGGAACAAAGTTGTAGGGGCTCTCTCATAGTGAAAGAATACTTACCTTGCGATAGGTATTCATCAACACGTACGGGAAACATGTGCTTGCATTCCAATTCAAATACCAAAGAAGTGGTAATACGCATCACTACTCAACGCAAGCAAAATAAACTATTTAAGAACTCTGCGTTATCGTCTGCTTCTAACACAAAAACTGTACTGTATGCTTATATGCAGTAAAAGAATTTTTTATTTGATAATGCCTTCGTAAGTGGCTTTTTTTCTAGGTCTGTATTGGCTTTACTGAATTGTTCATGAGGCATTATTACATGCTGCTATTGTTCTGTATATATGTATATATCTTTTCTTAACTTTAATTAGACACTACATTAAATAAATTACTACTACTACTACTTTTTAAAAAATTCTCAATAAGGAAAATATTCTCAACACTGTATATAAACAGCTGAGAGTTTATAATTCTTTTTTTTTTAATTTTTCGATGTTCATGTCATACAATTTTAGAATGGGTAGTACTACGATCTTTTTCCATTATTAAATAATATTCCGATTTTTATTGTAATTTCTATTACAGTAAATAAACAATTTATTTTATTCTATTTATTACCCTTGCAGTAGAAAAGTTGTTCTTACGAATTTTTGATTACTGCAGCCTACCATAGGGAAAATCTTCATGTAGTTGAAAGTGAACCATGAAATAATTTTCATTCTGAAACGTGAAAAATAGAACCAATATATCTAATTAGATCTAAATAATTGAGAAATGCAAAATAAGATTTTAAATTAAGTGGGTACGAATTTTTCGATGTGCTATATGGAATTAAACTTATACATAAAATTTAATAAAAATTCTGGTAAAATGTCAATTTCATAAATCACGAAACAATTCTCTTTACTTTTTTCCAAATATTCGGTTTTCGTTAGGTTTGCTAATATTTGACAGAAAAGTGGTTTCTAGAACGGAATGTAATTAATAGACGAACATTGCAATGGGTGATTTATTGCATACATAAATGGCATTAATTAGTACGTGTATATACAATGTTCAGCATAGATATGCATTCATGTATGTATGCGCGCAAGTTATCGAGACTACAATTAAATTATATGTTAAAAGGGTATATGTTCTATAAATAATTAGTTGTGAGAATTTAATGGTAATGGAGTTTTGTAGTGTATGTAGAAACTAGTACAATTAAACATGTTTTCGATCAGTAGACACGTAAATAAACTTATGAAATGCTACAAAATTACATATTATACCGGATCCTTTTTTATCATTACACATATTTTTTCTTATGTATAACTTTAAAAGGATAGTTATCAATGCATTAGAGGCATGGTAGATAGCCAGTTAAATACTATGAAGGATTTACCTATAACTTAATGATTAAATTAGGTTGCCTTGGAGAGGAAATAAAACCATTTTTCGACTATTATATCTGACATTTTATTGAAAGGTAGGTAACTAATTTAAATATTGAATACGTACAACAAAGATGAAAAGGTGGCAATGATAATGTGGTACCAGAAGAATAATAGGTTAAGTACAATTAGAGACATATTTTTAATTAATTATCCTGACAGGCCTATAGCTTGTACGAAAACAATTCTAAACATTTTTAACAAATTCAAAGAAGATGGTTGCCTTCTAAATTTTCATAAAAGAAAGAAATAAAACCAGTCACGTTTTAACAAAAGACCTAAAGTTGATTATCCTGTGTTATGTAGAGGAACAGTCTGTAGGATCGCTTTTAGGTGTAGCTAGGCATTTTGGACTATCGTACTGATCGGTGTAGAAAACCCTGAAAGAATTTATATATAAGCCATGCAAGATATTAAGCTATCAAAAGCTTTGTGAAGAAGACAAGGTAAAGCCAACTGATTCTTGCCTAAGATTTAAATAAAATAATTTTTACCGATGAAGCTACATCTACCGTAAATGGTGAAGTCAACCCTCCGAACCTCCGGTTAATATTCTACATTTATACATTGAAAAACACACAATTTCTTTCCATTAATCCGTAAGGTATTGGTCCCGTACAAATCCTCATGATCCGAACACAGTACCTTCAAAAAGTCAATGTCTGGATTCGAATAATAAACGATAGCCCATTTTTTCTTGATGATAACCTCAACGCAGCAAAATATCTGAATCGGTTGCGAGACCACATCATTCCTTCAATTAAGATATTGCATATTGATGAACCTAGATTACAAATGGATGGGGCTACGCCACCTTCTACAAACGCTATGAGGAATTCTTTGGGTGACGCATTTTAAAGACTGTGGATTGAAATATTTGGTCCTATATCATAGCCCCGAAGATCGACCGATTTATCTCCAAAAGATTTCTTTCTTTAGGGTTACCGGAAAAAAATTTATAACGTGCAAATGCGCAACTTGCACGAATTAGAAGGCCGTATACGCCCTGAATATGATGGAATAAATCCAGAATTTATTTGGAATATCTTGCGTTTCTTTCAAGATCGCCTTGCTTATTGCCTTGAAAGACAAGGAGGACACATCGAAAGCTTACTATAAAATCAAATATCATTTTTGTTGTTGTTTTATTTGTCTTAATTCATCGTTAAAATAAAATAATGTCTTCATTAACTTTGCAGAACAGTTATTTTATTCCCATTAAGAAGGACCTGTGGTAGCTTGGGAAATTGGTTTTGTTAAGGACCCAGTGTTCCTGCTCGTTTAATATGAGTGTATGACTGGTAGCCTACCATGCTGTTAATTCATTGGCAATTATCTTTTTAAAGATGCACATATGAAAAATGTATCTGTAATGATAAAAAAAGAACTTGGCGTATTCACTTCCAGTATTTTATGTACAAGCGCATTTTCTCAATTCATACACATGCGTCTATATGCATTTTTAATGGTAATGTAACGTGAATCACAAATTCATAATCTTTCTCGTATTACAGTAAACCAAAAAGATAAATAATAGTAGGGAGATAGCTTGTTATAATGCAATGAGCTTCTCTTCTTTTCATTTGTAAGATTATATGTTCTGCTTTACATATACGACGACAGCTTTATTTGGACAATTTGAATTGGCAAGTTGCCTTATAGTCGGAAATTCTGGATTACTTAGAACATTATAAACTGTCAATCCTTTAATCTTGCCAATTATTTTGGAAGAACGCCAAACGTTGGCAAAATTCGCGTATTGTAGAATTCTTAACACATTGTGTTGATTGCTCGCCAACATTTTTATTAAGGCGGAAATTTGGAAGTTGTTCTTGAATATTTCATTAGGATTTATAGGTGGTGGCTGTTGTTTCTTTGGTGAGATAATACATAATTAATTTCTTCATTAATATGCTTTCACGAAAAACACATTTGGCAACATTGGAGAATGATAAGTTTGCGCTTTAGTGTAATTTTAATCAATACCATTACCGTCAACACCGCTAACACATGGACATGTTTCTGCCCACCCAGCATCATCAGCGCGGCTTGGAACAATTTTCTCAACCGCACATTGCAAATTCCCTCTCTACCAATATCACTTAATAAACGGAGAGTCGTTTTTTCACATTGTCTTTCCCGTAAATGATCCCACCAATGCCATCAGTAGCTGTATTCAGCAACACTATATTTGGATATTGTGTTCTAGACATTTTTTCGATACGTCTCGTCATATGAGTTTATACATTCCAAAAGAATGTTTCTTTTAACGCTAGTTTGCTTTATATCAACTACAACTAGTTTATAAGGTTATTTTGTTAGGTAATATATGAAATATATGAAACAAGGCAATCATTATTGTTATTAATTTTAAAATTTTTCTTTCAGATAACAAAGAGACCTCAAAATTTAAAGGAACAACAGTAATAAAGTCGTTATCATTCCCACTTTAAAAGAGGAACATTTTCCACCTTCTCATTATAAAATGAAATGATTTCGGGACCACGTCGGCAGCATTCAAAATGACGTCGAATTACGTCGGCCGTCACCATCTATGGCGCCCTTCAGCGGCCATTCAGTCGAGGGAGTTTCGTTCCTATGCGACCGCACCGAGTACGTATAGCAGGAAAGGATCGCCGATCTTGAACAATAAGGCGATGGTATCCGGTTTAGTTGCGGTAATGAATAACGTATCTGCCGCGTCCACTGACGAGGACAACTCCGTGTGGTATAAGATCGAGAACAGTGTGCGCGGTAGTGGCAACGCTCCGTTCGGACAAACGAATTCGACTTATTTCGAGGGCGTCTTCAACGGAAGCTGGGAACTATTCGATCTTGCCAATCAAAGTAACAGCACCGGAGGCAGGGCGGCTGATGACACATTCGAATTGCTCACTATGGTAGGAACAGCCGTCGTTTTAGGACTTCTTATACTGGCTACCGTGATCGGTAAGTGATGTTTCAATATGTTTTTAATTAAGCTGAATTTAATCACATAAAAATATATTTACGTAAGAGTTGTTCATTTAAAAGAATAAGAAAATATTCAAAGTCTACTTCTTCCCAATATTATTCTTGTTGACTTCTATATGAGACTTGTTTTCTTACTAATTTGGGTGTGTTGAATTCGAAAATTATATTACTTTTTTCGTATCACGCCAAAATTTAAATCTACGCCATACTATGCTCTCCAAAGAATCACTAATGCGGCTAAGTTATTGCTTAAGAACTGATAAAATATAAACAAAGTATAATATTTTAATACTTAATTCATTTATTCAAATACAATCTTAGTCATGAGTATAGTACAACTATTTATTTGAATAGTTAAACTTGTAAAAACACAAACAGCAACCAGGGAATAAATTTTTGTTTGCTGCACTTTCTGCCATGTACTTTGGTTTAGCAAACCTTTACAGCACTAGTCGGGGGATTCTATCTTCTTTGCTTCATAACATCCAATTTGGTCAGACAAGAAATACCGCAGAAGAAAAGTGGCGTGGCAGAGAAAAATTGGTTTCATATTTGTCATTGGCATACCTATATTAGTTAAAAATAAGTGTCAGATCTTATTGAGCAGAAAAAAGATTGTTGGCCAGTGTAATTAGTATCGCATTATTAGCGAATTGTTCAGCTTTAATATTTTACAGAAACAGATGATCAAGAAAATAATGGAAACCAACGTGTTTAACAGTCTTAATTATACAAAAGATTACAAGACTGCGATTCTATATCGGTTCTCAGATGGTTTCTTAAACAAATTTTCGTGCTAACAAGGGGAGGCCATTGTCTGGGAATTTCGGTCTGATAACAGGCTTTGTATGGCAGCAGATTAGTTTTGACGTGTTAGTATGTTCGAGTACTAGGGTGGACTACTAAGCCAATTTTGAAACCATCCTATACATCATAAAGCCTTCATTATTGCCTGCCTGTTATTTAGCGCAAGTATTCGTATTTCGACTTTACGGGATTCTTTTCATGGCTCTTTTTCTTGTCAGAATAACTGTCTAATATATGTATCAAAAGGAAGAAAGTGCAATTAAATGATTTCGAAAAGACTTGACACAAATTATCCCAGTTACAAAGACCTTTGAACAAGAAAATTTAACCCTGTTCGCAATGTAATGCACGTAGAAAATAACAGTTTTCTTTAATATATTTCAGATAGATGATGGCTCAATTATAAACAGAGTTATCCGTTTGATTTGTTTAGCAGTTGCCTCTGTGTGATGTCAGTAATTTATAGAGCTTTAGTAGATGTATACGTAATAATGAGAAAACTTAACCCTATCTGTTGCGCTGAAAATATCTCGTTATAGAAAAAGAATGAATGATTAACATCTAATGATGTAATGTTGCAATAACTATAGTGATCCTCGAATCTCCTGCAGGGACTCTTTAGAGGACTATTGTTATAGACCTGTCGGAATCTAGAAGAACTTAAAAAGAGACCATATTGAACTTTTCTTAGACGCAAACATTTTTCCCAGCATTTAAAGTCTGTAGAATTCTTTGTGCATTATAAATGCAACACTTGAGATAAGGATTATAGTAGGTTCTGTAATTTATTTATTAGTACGTAGTTCCAGCTGCAACTTGGAATTACATTTCACTTTGCTTGATTGCACCTCCTTCTTTAGCGTCAAGTTGTAAAATCAACCACTTAATTTTTTAAAAAAATTCAACACAATAAAATATAGCCTCCTAACGTAGTAATTAGACTTGGTGGTTCTGGACAACGTGAATAGAAAAGTTGGACACGTTTCGCAGATTTAAGAAAAAATGCGTTCGTCTATGCTATTAGTGTATCCACGTCAATATAGCACAGTATTCCCTATAAGGTGTAAAACATGAAGCAGGAATATTACGTGTAGCAAATATGGACGAACATTTCTGAATAAATGGCACACACGAACTGTCTCAGCATCAGTACTAATCACTACTTGCTTTGATACAATGTAATAAAGGTTTTGTAGTGTCCTAATCACGACATTATTTACTACTTCGCCAGTACATTGTTCCATTCTGTCAAGGACCAATAAATAATGTTACGACAGTCCTCGAAAATTAATTTTGTATAGCATAGACATGCTACGGTTCTTTCTTCTTGAGTCTGTAGTCCTATCTGTGATTAATAATGTTCTTTTATTAGATACTATGGATTTGATATTGTTCTCATGCAACATAATAATGGTTCGTCATAAATTAAACATACCACCTTTGCACCATTATACTTTAAGTCCGGGAATCAGCGTAAAACCCTTTGCGTGCATTCGACATTTTCAATTCATTCGGTTCGAATTACGTGTATATAAGTAAGTCCACAAACAGCCGCGCTCAGTAGCTGATATTAATATGTTATATCAAGGGAATTGAGACGTCTTGCCAGTCTCGGTTTATCGCACCTCCCCATTCGAACGTCAGTGTTAGGCAAATAAAAATGGGTAGCTCTAATTATAAAATAAATTAAATTTGTCACCGAAATTTTCGTGCTGTAAATTTTTATGACGGGGCAAAGCTTTTCTTATGTATGTGTAATATTTGAGCAGGGGAAACTTCGGTTCAAAGTAGATTGGAGATATTCAGACTGCCCTATACCATGGAAAAGTTAATATTTCAGAGACTGTGCGCTGCAGATCTTTACACTGTTGCAAAGTATATAAGGACAACATTTTGGTAAATAAGTTGTATTGCGTTCTCATTGCATACTAACGCCTAATGGAAACTAACTTATTAATTAAGACGACAATGTAAGCCATTATTCTCTATGAATAGTTCTGAAGTGGTTTTTTAAGAAATTTTCTTACTAGACCAGAAATTCAAATTATCTATAAGGGAAGTTAAGAAATAATTATAAGTATCTGAATTATTTCAAACATGTAAAATTAATATGAGAGTATTTATTTTTAAAAGCAAAATTAATTTTTATTGACTGAATGTTGTACTGTGTATTGTGAATCTCTCGGTAGAGGTTGTACCAACATTGTATGCGCATTCGCTGTGGCATGTTTCAAACTATACTATGTGCTTTGCTTAATTAAATATTATGTATATAATATAATATACATAAATATATATACACACCACCTCTCAAAAGTGTTTAGGTACTCTCACTGACAGCAAAATTGTATAAAAACTCAGCAAAAATGTTAATAATATTTATTTTTATGTACAGATACACGTACATGAATAAAAATATATTAAATAAATGTGAAAATTAAAACGTTTAATTTAAATTTTGCTTTCATCTATGTGACCTCCTCTTGATTTAATAATTGCAGCACACAATCGAGGCATTCTCGCAATATGTTTTGCCAGAGTTTCTTGTGTTATTGAGGTCCGACTCGATTGCAATTTGTTCCACACGTCAGTAGCTGATGTCGAAGCCGATTTCCGTACTTCCCGATCTAGTTCTTCCCATAGTAACTCGATTGGATTCAAGTCGGGGCTCTGGGGAGGCCATTCCATAATTCCATAATTTTGAGTTCCTTCCTCTTCTAAATGGCGTAAATAGTCTTTACATAATTTAGAGGAATGTTTTGGGTCATTGGGAAGATAAAATTTTGACTCAAAAGTAGTATTCCGGAAGGTATTGCGTGGTTCTCCAAAATTTCGCGGTAGCCTTCTTTTTTTAATATACCGTCAATTTTCACAATGTCCCCTACACTAGTGCCAGCAAAACAGCCCCAAATGATGATAGAACCTCCACCATGCTTCACGGTAGCAGCAATACACTCTTCTCTGACACGTTCACCCACAGATCTTCTTACGAATATACGTCTTCGGGTTACGAACAGTTCAAATTTGGACTCATCCGTCCATAGGACGTTGTTCCACTCTTCTATGGTCCAGTGTTGGTGTTCACAACCCCATTTAAGTCGCTCTTGTTCGTTTTGTTTGCGTAGTAATGGCTTTTTCATCGCAATACGTCCATGGAGCCCGGCTTTCTGTAGGCCACGTTTGACTGTAGAATTTAATTCTGCGGTGATTTCCGGGGCTGTTTTGCGTCTATTTAACTTGCTGGTAACCACTATTTTGCGATCATCTGCAGATGTTGTCGCTTTTGGCCTTCCGCTCCGTCTTTATTAAGAAAACTGCCAGTTTCCCGATATTTTTTTACGTTATAGTCAACCGTAGCGTGGTGTATTTTCATTTTTTTAGCAATTTGTCGATTACTTATGCCACTTTTATGGTAAGCTATTATAAGCGCACGTGTTTCCGTACTAATTTCTCTTCGCGGAGGCATTTTCAAAAAATGTCACACGATATTTCGCTCACGACGTGAATAGAGTAAATACCACACTGCAACTGACCATAGGTTAGAGATTTCACTATAATCTTCTAGGAAGGTAATTTAAACATTATTACCTACAACCTAACAGATGACTAAATTTACCCAGTAAATTCAGAGGGATTGTTATTGTAATTGCACCGCAATAAACAGTGTATGGTAATCCGACCAAGTGCAGGTAAATGATAGTAAACCTTATGCCATATAATGGGTGTTTATCTTACTGAACTACATTTTAAATACGTATTCCACTTTATTATAATGCTTTTTTGGTAAACATAATACTATATGAATAATCCATGAAAACAGGGGTGCCTAAACATTTTTGAGCGGCAGTGTAGTATATATATATATAAAGGCGATGTAAAATTATAAACATACAAACTCTCAAGAAGAAAAAAAGGGAAACTTGCTTGCAACAATGCTATACTTATTATAGCATTAAACAGTATTGATTAGTAATAATGATTTTAAAAAAAAAATTGCTGTTATTTTTGTAGAAATTGGAGAAACACATCTACAATTTTTATTGTAAGTATAAATTGTAACAGTGGTTTAAATGAAAGATCTTTATTAATATCTTTTTGACATCTGGATGGAATTCCGTATGAAAATGTTTCCAAATGTTAACATACCATAGCCTACTAGCATTCGTTGGCTTATAAGAGACATGTAAGAATATAATCGTTGGCTGACAAAAATTAGAACGCATTTTTTTTTGAATATACGCGAATACGAAGAACTTAATAGTGATTAATCAATTCAAGGTGATGTTGTCGTATTTTGAATGACTTCGAGAATGAGTTTGGACATGATTTATTACTTACGTTATGACAGTCAAATGAAGCAACAAAATGCTAATAATTCTAAAAACGAACAAAACAATTAGTTTTATTTGTTCGTTAATAGTTTGCATAGTTGTGTGAAATGCGTCGAGCAGGTGAATTTAAGAAGCGTAAATTCTTCCATAGATAGCTATGATATGACACTCGGTATTAATAGAGAAAAGTTATCACTTCATTGCGGTAGTTTCTATTATAGCGAAAAAAACGAGCAAAAATATGAATAGATAAAAGTATTGAAGATATCTTCTGCAATTTGCAGTCATATATAAAAATATTACAACTTCAAAGATAAATAAAGCAAATTGTATGAGGTCGCACGTTTTATTTTCACTTTAGCCCGTTATATACAAAATACGAAATTGACTGGATTACCATTGCGGCACCTTGGAATACACCATTTAAGCTAATTTTGCTCCGGAAACCGAGTGAAATGCTTCGCTTAAAAATCTAGACGCGAAGGGGTTATAAGAAGGATATGAAGGAATGTACAACGGAATAAAGACGAAATTTGAATGACTTTGTGAAAAAAAAATAATAATAATAATGCTGCTTATGCAAATACTCATGCATTTGGTTAGATCATTCACGGGAAAGACAATGTAAGGAGAAAAAGCACTACACACGGTTCTACCTAACCCGCTTGATTGGCGCAGCCTCGAACGTCTTTCTCTACTTTAAAACACTCTCTATGTATATTGTCATAGCAATGCCATGAGTTAGCTTGATTAACAACATTATTTCTTTTGGATATTATTTTCTAACAATTTTTCCGATGTGTTTTTAAGAATTGTTAGATTACAAGGGAGAAGAAAGTTCTACAAATAAATTATTCTTTCTCAACAACGTATTCGATAGCAAGCAAAGCTAAAATAACAAAGTGGTGGTACAAATCTAATAATATTACAACCCAGACTTTTCAAATCATGTGGTAATAACGGATTTAATTTAAATGGTTAATAGAAATCTTTTTCATGTATATATATGGTGCCTTCTGTTATTACTTCTTTAGAGTCCTCGTATATAATTTGCACCTGGACCGCCTTCAAAGTAAAATATTAATTACGTTTTTAACGCTAGTCATAACTTTAGTTATTCCTCCAATTTCATTAACAAGATTCAAAACTTTGCACCGATAAAGCGGAGGGCGCAACCCTTAAACAGCTAGTAAAATCTTCAAGGTCGTTTCATTTAATGAAGTTAAATATAAAACCCGAAATATGTATATATTATCCAAATTTAACGTTTCGATCGATCCAATATAATTTTCATTAAAAGCGTTTTAAGTTATTGTAAACCACCTAATAATATGTACATATATTGGAACGTAATTGGAACGTAGTTTTATGCTCTGATTGCAACTCCATGGGATAGATTGATAGAAAATTAAAAACTAGAATCAAAGAACATAAATTTCAACCTAATTTGGTTATGACCAGTTTTATTTCTCCAATAACAAATGTTACGATGTTAAATCGTATTACTCAGTGGCCAATTAACGTTTCATAGTGTGAAAATAGGGCTAGAAATGTCCTTCCTAGTAAATTCAATATTTCATATAAATTGTAATGTTGAAAGGGGTTTACATCAAGCAAGCGTAATCAAAGATAATCTTCTGTTATAGCCCTGCACTTCACGCAGTACGTTTCCTAATTCGCAAGCTGTTTTAAATTAAAAGTCAAATGCTTACTGGATAGTGGTCGGGGAACTTGAAACAATAATTAGAAAATTAAAAATTTTGAAATTAAAGATTCAGTCAGGTAAAGTTATAATATTCCACAGGATCTACATTTTAATGCCATTGGAAGTTACGGTTTACATGTTTACTAGGATTAACAACAGTTGCTACAATGACTTTCAGATTCTTTGAACCATGGTTCAATTATTACATTGTATTTATTTGGAAAATAACTGCATTCGCATACATTAAAGTTCAAACGAATGACGAGAAATTTAAAAAATGAAAGATCTTGTTCTTTGATACAATAATTCCTTACGCAGTTACATGTCAAAGAAAAAATTATTTTATGCTATGAAGTTCATTTACGTATCGCAAATGTTATAAATCTCGTATTGATATCAAAAGTGGTCCCCTTCGAATATTGTCAAAAAAGTTATAACTGCAAAAATGAAATTAATAACACATGGGCTGAAAAGTCCCAAGCCTAACACATAGATGACGCTAGTTTTATTGCAGTCACCTTTCTCTCAGTTAGTACTAACCTTCAAAAGGCAGCTGTTAAAATTTCATGATATTCTATTCATTAGTTTGTGAGTTATTGTGCTGAGTCACGCTACTTTTGTTATTTTCAAAACAATGGATCAAAAACAATTCCGTGTTTTAATTTTACACTGCTTCTTGATGGGAAAAAATACCGTTCAAGCGAAGCAATGGCTTGAAAAGTGTTATGGGGACTCCGCTCCATCAGAAACAACAATAAAACGTTGGTTTGCTGACTTCAAACGTGGTCGTAGAGACACCGATGATGCAGAACGCACTGGACGTCCAAATGAGGCGGTAACACCAGAAAACATCAAAAAAATCCACAAAATCGTTTTGAATGATCGGAAAGTGAAGTTGCGTGAGTTACCCGACATCGTAAAGATATCAAAAGAACGTATTGGCTTTATATTGCATGAGCATTTGACTATGAGAAAGCTCTGTTTAAAGTGGGTGCCGCGTTTGCTTACTGTTGACCAAAAACAAGAACGTGTTGATGATTCTGAACAGTGTTTGGCCATGTTTAAACGTAACAAATCGGAATTTTTTCGTCGATATGTGACAATGGATGAAACATGGATCAATCACTTCACTCCGGAATCAAAACGATCGTCATCTGAGTGGACAGCAGCTGGTGAACCTCGTCCAAAGCGCCCGAAAGCACAACAATCGGCTGGAAAGGTTATGGCCTCGGTATTTTGGGATGTGCGTGGTGTAATATTCATCGACTATCTTGAGAAAGGAAATACCATCAACAGTGAATATTATATAGCGTTATTGGAGCGTTTGAAGGCCGAAATAGCAAAGAAACGACCGCATATGGCAAAGAAAAAAATTTTGTTTCATCAAGACAACGCACCGTGTCACAAGTCAATCAAAACAATGGTAAAACTACATGAATTGAACTTCGAATTGCTCCCACATCCACCGTATTCGCCAGATTTGGCTCCCAGCGACTACTGGCTGTTCGCAGACCTCAAAAAAATGCTCGCCGGTAAGAAATGTCGCTGAAACTGAGGCCTATTTCGAGGCAAAAGATAAATAAATCGTTCGACAGAAGTGGTATTGAAATGTTAGAGCGGCGCTGGAATGATTGCTTTGCTCTTGATGGAGATTACGTTGATGAATAGAGCTAATTTTGAACCAAAAAACCGTGTTTTCTTTGTTAGCCTCGGGACTTTTTAGCCCATGTGTTAAGTGCCGGCAGATAAATGAACAACACATCTTTCACACAATACGCATCACCTATTCGAAACAAATTCATGGTAGCGACTGTATGACACCGGACTTGTTTGCTATTTGATCTTCGGATTAACTTATGATAAATGTGAACAAGTCTAGAACTTCTAGTCTTTGCAGAAGAGTGAATACATATACGAATTTTTATCTCAGTAGGTTTTCAAGAATCAAAAACTATTCGATCTGCATCACTAAGAGTTCATAAGTTTGTTTTTGAAATAAATATCTATTAGATTGAAAATCTTAGTTTCTGTTTTATAATTTTTGTAAGCTTATGCAGGAGTTGTGTCGTGGCTGAGGCTACGGATTAGCTCCCATGTTTATATACTTATACATTATTATTTATGTGGTTTCATCGAGTCATTTCATTTCATATGATAGTCTGAATACAATACTTTTTATGCGTGACTGGCTTTAGATAAGTTCCAGTGCTTCAAGGCAAGGGACAAAAATCATTTTTTTTATTTTTCTTCAAGAAGAAGATATGCTTGTGAAGTAAATTGTAAAAATTATATCCCAAAATGAATACTCTCCCCCTCCAAGACCATGTTGTGAGCTATCTGGCGCTACAAAATTAAATTATGTGATGCACTGGCTTATTTTTGCATACCATATCCTTGGGACAAAGTGGTAAAGACACCACATTTATTAGAAACATACAGGGCGCATGTTTGTCATTAATTACCAAACACGCTATACGTTTCGTGAAATTATTTTTCTATTTTGTTCTTGTATTGTTGCTTTTCATAAGATTGTGTTATATTATATCAAAAATGTTCAAAGTAATAGAAATTAGGGATGATTTCCTAAGGAGAGTTTGTGTTCATGTTCCCTCAATTGTATGATTTTGTAACGAGTTATTAATTGTCTTAGGTGTTTTTATGTATATAAATGTAAGTCATTAATATCTAGGACACCCAATATAGACATTAGTACTGTATCTGTGTCAAGTCCATCCCAGTCTCCTTTTTTATCCCTTCTGTTTTGTCTCAAACTGGCTGCAATTATGATAATATACACCAGACGCTATCTCATTTGTATCTGCTCGTTTCGAAAGCGATAATAAATTTATATAATACCTCGTGGGATTGGTCGAGTTTAATCTTTATAACACCGGGAGTGCTTGTACTGGCAAGGCAGATACTCCCTTACTGCCATGAATACTTCCTTTGATCCTGCGTCTTTTCCAGATTGCAATAGTACTACGTCAATTACAAACTCAGATGCTTCAGCACACCCTCCTAACCTACGCGTATCCCTTTGCCTCTACCTTAATCTTGAAGTTTACGTTTTTGGGCGATGTACATAGAACGGTTTCGAATTAAAAGCGAAAAGGAGATGGAAAATCAGTTTCTCTTAGATTTCCTCTGATGCATCATTTAAGTATTATTAAGCAATTTTCAGCGTTGATTAGGTTTTATTTGGAATTTGTACGCGATATCTAGTAGCTTATTCCTTTCATGCTTTCTCGTTTTACTGTAATTTAAGTAGCGGTATTGAAAGTGGATAGCCTACAAGGCCGCGTTTTTTTTATATTCGGATTGAATTAAAAATTTTCAAAAAAGGTTTAGCTGCATAACGGAAGAGCGAGTATGGTTGAAATGTATTTTATCCGTTTTGCTAAATGAGCAGGCATAAAAAGAAATTGTTTAGCTGGGCTTAGGTAAATGATCTTTAGAGTAATGAATTCAAATTCGAAGTTTATGGAAATTAACGCCGAATTATGGTTGGAATGATAAAAATGTTGTTGCAAGCTATCGTTGTCGTCAGTAAAATACAGAGCAAGTTCGATGATGGTACGGCAGTGTCTTTCTGTGAATGGAGTAGGAGATTTGATTGAAGAAATTTTGAGAAAGGTACAGTGTAAACATGTTTAGAACAATATGTGACATCAACTACTTTGGTCAGCGGCTTCCTTTTAGAATGTTAACGACTTCAAGCAGTCTTCAAACTTCTGCTAAAGTCTTTTACAACAGAAGAAAGATGAGTAAATCACCAAAAATATGGTGTAGCTACCATAGTCGCTATTGGGAAACTGCGAGACAAACTACAGAGGAAAGTACATCAGCAGAGTTTCACATCAGCAAAGCATTTATACGTACTCTCATTCCGAGAGGAGGAATCGGTGCAGAAACCACATAAGCTATTAAAAATTATGCCAAGGTTGTAACAAACTGTTGTAGAGGACAGACGTCGATGTTTTGACGAAACCATCATTTAGCTGTGTGTTATAGATGCGACGTATGTATCTCTCTTATTAAAAATACGTTTTGTTTTCAATTAAATCTTATGCAGATTTCTCAAATTGGTGTTAAGCTTTTGAGTGTACATCCAAAATAGGAAATGCTGAAAATGAGCAGTATTCCGCATCTTAAATGTATATAATTTTCAATAGAAGGTACAAAATATTGTCGAACGCTTATAAAATGTATATTATAGAATAAGAAGCAGTGGCATTATCTATATACAGTGGAAATACGAGTTAGAGAAAATTTGAGTTACAGAAAATTCACAATTTACTTTTCATTATATGTATATATTTATAAAGCATAATATGTAATAACAATATTATATAAAATAAATAAAAAAATGATTTAAAAACATACTGAAAATACAAACTACATGCATTAGGATATATATATGTACTATATGCATATGTATGAAATTAAACAAAAATTGTCCTATATACATAGGTATTAAATATGTACTTGTACATGGGAACATAAAACAATTGCATAATTAAATTGTTTTTTAAAGAAATCCGTTATCAACTGTTGTGGAACATTGGCCGCTCGGATGTGTTCATACGATTTTTGAATTTTATTAATGAACATATATGTCTTATCGGATGTTTGTTCATGAGACATAAAATAATTCTTTAGTGTCTCGAATGCTTGTAAAACTTGTTTGTGTGATGGTTGCTCCACAATTCTTCATCGCTTTCTTCGTCTGTAATGCTTGATATAGTCCTTAGAATGTCTTCGTCTATCGGACAGTCAGTAGTTAAGAAGTTACTATCAATTTCAAGATAAGTGTCAAGAGATACATTCTCGACATTTAGCAACTCAACATAGTTTTCAAAATCTTGCCTTACTTCAACAGGAAATTCTTTATCTTCTGAATTTTGCAGTCGCTCTTTTAGTTGAGCAAGGAGAATTTCGTCTTCGTTACCAAAACCAGCCCTTTTAAAACAGTTTTGAATGGTTTTTTGTTTAACATCCGCATGCCATGTCATGGCAACCTCTCTCACACAGTCGAGAAGTGATATGCTAGGAGAACCGTTATTCTCTAATGCATATAAAGTTTTTTTAAGGATTCTTCCTTTGTAATGATCTTTGAAACTTTTAATGATGCCTTGATCTAAAGGTTGCAGTTTGGAAGTTCCGTTTGGTGGCAAACATTGCAATTTGATGGCCTTCAGCTTCTGTTGTATTGCAGGATGAGCAGGGCAGTTGTCTATAAACATTATTATTTTTCGATTCTCGTGTGAAAATTGCTTGTCCAATTTAACCAACCATTTTCCAAAAATTTCAGAGGTCATCCATGCCTTTACGTTGTTCTCGTAATCTACAGGAAGCCATTTTACCCCTTTAAAACATCGTGGCTTTGCACTTCTGCCAATTATGAGATGTTTTAGTTTTTCAGTGCCACTCCTATTCGTTGCTAGAAGGCATGTGACCCGATCTTTACTAACTTTCCTCCATAGCATTTGTCGTCTCTAATGGCTAAAGTTTTCTTAGGTAGACATTTGAAAAATAACCCTGTCTCGTCAGCATTGAAAGTATCATCTTCGCTATACCGCCCCAAAATCCCCGGCAATACGTTTCGAATCCAATCACTAACCTGACGATCATCCACTGTGGCACTTTCACCACAGATATTCTTATGCGATAAGTCATGTCTAGATTTAAAAAATAAAATATAAATTTCATATATGTATGCGTATGTCTAACACAATAACGTAAATTTTACCTTTTTTTAAATTTATGAAGCCAGCCGGTGCTGGCCTTAAAATTTGTTGTTCCTAAATGTTGAGTGTATTCCAGTGCTTTCTCCTGTAGAAGTGGCCCCGACATCGGAATGTTTTTTCTCTAGTAGACACAAACCACTTAAACACCGCACTGTTTACATTTTTGTTTGAAACTCGGAATTGGCAGGTTTTGTAAGTTTACTCGCGAAACTTCGAATATGTTCCTTGTTTTTAATTATAGTTGACAATCTACTCGCTGGTATGTCATATTCCGCAGCTATTACATTCTTTTTTATTCCATTGTCCACTTTTTTTAACATTTCTAATTTCTGTTGCACTGTTAAAGTTTTAAGTTTTCGTTGCTGGGGCATGTTGATGACAAACACTAACGAATACGACTGAATATATAGCGCAACACGCAGATGAATAAGAATGATAAAACCCGTTGTCATTGGTACTTCCCCGAATTCCTTCGATAGATATTACGTTATATCCGCTAACAGATGGCGTATCACGTACCTTTAGTGAAAATTTCGAGTTACAGAGATTCTACGTTTTAAATTTGGTTAAATTTTTTTCGAGTTAGAGATAATTCACAGGTATAGCAGTAAACTCCACTCACACAAATGAATTAATAATGCGGAACGCAGTGTTTCGAGAGCACGTGGGCTCCCATTGTCAATCGTGTTACCGACTGTGACGTGTTACAGTCGGTAACACGTTGCTCTCGAAACGCTGCGTTCCGCATAATTAATTCATTTGTATGAGTGGAGTTTACTGCTATACCTGTGAATTGTACATCCACACAGTCCTTGCAATCGTCATTTGAGTTAGGGATAAATTCGAGTTAGAGAAATTCGAGTTAAGGACAGTCGTATGCATATAAACTTAATAGATAACGCACGGGATAAAAAAATATTCGAGTTAGAGAAATTTTCGAGTTAGGGGAGTTCGAGTTGGGGGAGTTCCACTGTATTGAATTGAAATCGCATTTTACGTACCGTTTGGTTTTGAGTTGAATTTTGTGTCTTCAAAAGTTATTTCAAAATCTTTGAAATTAAAGATTTGGGAATTCGAAGACCTCCTTATTCAACATTTCTTGCGTGAAGCAAAAGAAGTAATAGAAATAGCCCTAATTTTATATAAAAATATCTTCCTTAAGAAACAAAAATTGGCTTGTATCAGGATTTTCTCATACATGTAAGGCTAATAATATTGCGGAAAACGGTACGTCTTAATTGGAAAGCGTTGTATGTTAGAGTTATAAGCCATCCACGAGTAGGGAATTAAGGAACTTATAAATACATTAATTAAATATTCATAGGTACAGATTAATCTGTGTTTAATGGGGACCATAAAATCCGTCTGCGGTAATTTTGTGGTGTTTGCATTAAGAACAGTGAGTACCTGTAATTTTCGAATAAATAATGAATTTTGTCGTTTTCTATATGGCAAGGGAATTTATTTCAATTTCTTAGTGTTTGCTGGTACATCATTTTATACCGGTATGAATCAATTTTGGAGCCTCTAGTCATACATGCATCTTTCAATATTTTAATAAATAATATTTAATAAAGTTTATTATATAATTCTCTGTTATATTAAAACACGATGTAGATAAAATGATTTAGTAAACAGTCGTAACCTCAGAAGCAGATAATATGCATATATTTATGATTATTTTCTAATTATTGAAAGAAACTTATTAACTAGCGCTGGAATGTTGAGCCCTTTATTCATAGATATTATAGGAACATTCGGTTAAAGCGTATTTTTTACTTTAAAACAAAAAGAAGACAATCCTCAACATTACATGTATTCTATCTTATCGTTACCAATTACAGTAATAGAGAGTTATGATGTAGTAACCAGATAATATTAATGCAATAATAGCCAAAAATACAATGCATAATAATATGATGTAATTGATTAGAGAGGAAAACATTGTAATATTGAGATATCCTCATTTTTCGAACCATACTTTACGGATATAAGTTTTATTTTTTCAAAATTCCCTTCGCGATCAAACCATTCTTTGATTACTTTTTCTGTATATTTGACGCAATTGTTTCAACTGTCCGGAGTGCATACATCTAAACTTTCTCTCCACATCGTGATTACTGCCTGGTCGTTATATCCATCTCATCCTAAATATATGTTTGTTTGAACAAAATAATGGATCAGTCCAAATATTACAATACAACAAATAGATCAAAATATTAGAAGCGACTGGTTCCTACGGCCTATGCGGAGTAAATGTTAACACATCTGTCTAGAGGATAGGTGCAGTGAGTTCGAATCTTGCTGAATACCGTGAACATTTCTACTTCACTAATTTATTAGTTTGAACGTTGATAAAACTAAGGAAATTATAATTTATCATTTGGAGCCAATAGAAGTTGCAAGTTTCAAGTCTAATGGAGGTTTTAGTACGTTATAGCTTTCTCTTCCAGATAATTCAGCAGTAACATATGTATATATTCGATTTTTTATTTAGTTTTGAAATTTGGAACAATTTATTTTTGTTCATAAGGGGTCATAATTAATATCATTATTAACTAACTACTCGATTAAGGAGTTCTTACACCATACTTGGGGTGGTGCCCTTTTAAAGACTTTGAAAACACTATAATAATGTCCATTATTCATTGCACAATTAAACATAGCTATTATGTTGCTAGTTGCTGATTTAGATGGAAATACTAAATATGAATTTTCAACAAAAACGTAATTTTTCCTGAGCGTACAACGATAACACGTTGCCTTTCATAGCTTCCAAGTTTTCTAGCACACTTCCCAAGATGTTTATGTACCACTTTGGGTAAAATATTTACGTTGTCAGAAAATACAATTTGCCTCTTAGAAGAAGAAATCAAAGTTTTCTGATAATTTCTTAAGAAACAGTATCCTAATACTGCAACATAGTTTTCTCCTACTTTTTCATGGGACCTCCTCAATTGTTCCCTATATAATTTAAATTCTAAATATGTCGATAATCGGTTCATGGTAGAAGTGCCAATGTTTACAGTATACCCCCTAATTCTTATCCAGAGTTTGCAAAGTACTGTACTTCTCTGGAATATATTGTATTTAGGAAATATTTTGCTTCAATAACTTTAAACTTATACTGTTTATACATGTTATCTGTGATACTCTGCATTTGCACCTTTAAACCTCACTCAAGCCTCGAGTTTTAGACATTAGATAAAAGTATACCTAATGATCGAAGAAGTTATTGGATTTTATTATCGTCTTGTTTTCATAGAGGTGTCGAGATCACCGGCAACTACTTAGGATTTACTACATTTACAACCTTAAATTACATAATAAATATTTATTTATCCCCTGCATCAGTGGGCAGTTAGAGTCATCTACTTTATACTTCCGTTTCAAGACCTTCTACTAATTTGTAAACTCTCGATTCAGTATGACGATGATAATAAATGATCAATACTTTTGAATATCAAAATAAGTTGACTATAAACAAATAAACCGAATATAAATATTGGATCAAACGATATTACCAGAATACTACAGCAATCAAGACACTTTTCGTCATTTACCGATAAGTGATATTGAACGAAGCGAAGTCACGCATTTTATTACTTTTATTATTTATTTACTTATTTATGATTTTTAAAGTCTCGTGTATTCATGAAAGATTAAAGTATTCCAAACACAATGTGTCCCCTCGTAGATTCATCAGAAAATCTATAATGTACAAGACTGTATGAATTGTAAATTATAAATATGCTGCGTATGTCATAGGAAAAGTAACGCGATGCATTTGTATACATATACCAAGTACGAGGGCGACCTGAAATGTTTCCGGGATCGACAAGAAAAACATGGTATTAGCATGGTTCCTTATTTTTATATTTCGATGTAGTCATCAACCCTCGCGCGCCACTTCTTGCCAATTCCGGGAACATTTGAGGTCGCCCTCGTATAATTGCGTCAAAACGAAATCGAAAGCAAAGATTTAATTAATTGCGAAACATACGTACGCACATAAGCTTATTTCCGATTTACTCTTGCTTCAGAACATATGAAAAGCGGTAACCGATGTCGTATTACATCGCTTTACCGTGCCTCTACGTTGACAATCTTAATTGAAATATATGACAATCAGTCGTTGTGATAATTTAATTATCTGCAGTCTATCTATCCTGCAAACGGATATGTGAGACGTATGTATCTCTAGTACGCGTGTCAATAATACTCCAGACAAATAGCACACACCAGTGAATTCGCTGCTGACTACATAATCTTCATACAAAGTCAATTCTCGCTTCTAAACATAGATTCGATTGGTATTAGATATAGTTCAATATTAAGTGATAGATGGAGAGCGGTTTATATCATGTATAGTGTTGGCACCATCCGTTAGGATCAGACTTACAAATAACGTCAGTCTACAAATACTTGTAATATATGGCAGTATTTTTAGTAGAGTGACATAATTTAATCAATGATAAGATCAAAGGGAAAAATTTAAGCCATGTGTCTTAGGGATTACATCTTCCAAACTAGGCCTATTTTCTTGAAACTTTTGGTTAAGTAACAGAAAACAAAAAAAAGTTGTGAAAATGAAATATAATCACGGACATAATTATGATCATTGTCAATCATGTCAAAGTTATACGCAACTTTAAAAACAAAAACAAAACGCATTCAATGGCTATAAAACTAGCAATCGACTACTATTTATAACCAAAACTGTAAAAATAGAAAAAGACTAAGATGATCAAATCATACTTCTAAGCGGTAAGTCACCAATACACAGCAGTAACGATACGTTCACAGGAAATCACTCTTAAATGAATTTATAACGTGTCCGCCACAATTTTATACAAATTTATAAAATAAATTCATGTAAGGATTATATAGATAACCGTTTAATGCTTTCCGTTTGGTGAATATTAAGTACATACATTTTTGTGACAGTCCATATTTTTGAAATGGGTTATGAATTGGAACTTGCAATTGAGCAATTAAATTTTCTATCAAATTTTAATTGGTGCTTGCAATGAACAAGAGAAATACTTTACTGTTCAAAAGACGTCTTAACATAATGAAATAAACGTATCGTATTTTCTGCAATATCGCAATCTGTCACGATTGGCACTCTATATGAGTATTATTTACTGGATAAAGAAATACAAAGTGGTGGTGTTATTTTTTTTGCGTAATTTTGGACTGTGAAGCAATCTACTTAATCTGAAACATCTTTATGCGGCATTTGGAAGATGCAAAATAATACCATATTAGGAAATTATCGTAATATGGTATATATATATATATATATTGTGATGGAAAATCTCAGGCTCGTTAAAATTTTTAACTGGATTCTTTGAATTAAAATTTTGACTTATTTGTTTTCAGCTAAGTGAAAATATAGTTGAAAAAAAAGAAATATATTGACAAATAAAAAAAAATCTATATAAAAAACCTAAGGCAATCCCTGACTAGCTAAACTTGAAATATTCTAATTAATTTACGAAACTAAATATGAGATCGAAAGATAGAATTAATTTTGAAGAAATTAAGAAGATTGACGTCTATAACCTTTGAAATCGTACTAACTGGCTTGGCTTTAGGATGGATTGGCCTTCGGTTTCCAACGTAAGTGTCCGGAACTACAAATTTTGTATGTAGTATCAGCTGATACAGTTTATTATTGGATATAATATGAAGATATTTATCATTTTACGGAGTTATATGACAAAAATAACGACTTATTCTTTTTTAGGAGAAAAGATGCCAACATCTCCCACTTTTGTTCCCGATCTTCATCTGTCTGTTCCTCTTTTGTTTTATATCCATGGCAACGCATTGGTTCGCCTGTATGCTAGGCCACTCAGTAAACGATAGTAAAGTTTACGTCTCCTCTGCAAGTGTTGTTGAAGGCACTCTTCGTTTTTTTTTTAAACAAGAAAAATTGTGAATAATTAGTTATTAAAGGATACCCAAAGTAGATATCTGTAAAATTTTTAAAAGAAACCTGTACAGATTGAATATCTGTGCTTAAAATTTCATAAAGAGGGAGTACTGACTTCGCCTCCAACTTCTAACATCAACCAAAATAAAAATTAACGGCGTGCACGAAACAGTGACGAAAAATATATCTGCAATAGGTGAACTGGTAAAATTATAGAAGAAATTCATTGGTAAATAAAGGACAACAATTTATATCATTACAATATGTATGTATTGTAGCGTATGTTTTCGCGGGTAAAGAATGTCTTGTTATTTTCTAGGGTTTCGTCCCGTGTTTGGCGTTGGTTCTTAGAAGAAGGACGTACCTGGTTCTTCTAAGAACCAGCGCCAAACGCGGGACAAACCCCGAGAAAATAACAAGACAAATATATATATGTATATATATTATGTGTATATATATATTATGTATATATATATATACATATATGTACATATATATGTAATATGTTGTTGATGGTTCAGTGGTAACAGAGGATCTTTTCAAGTGCAGTAGCGCCATTAGCTGAGTTACACCTAAAGCTACTGTGATTTCAACAAGATTTTATAGCTTATAGCTCCATTCGGATGTTCATTACGTGATTAATGAAATGCTATTACCATTATTCTTATTATCAACTGCTCTCTGATCAATTTCTTTATTGCAATTTTTAATTTTACACAATAATGACATGGCGGATTGTGAGAACCATTACGGCTATAACTTTTGTTGTTACAATGTTTTCTTACTAGAATATTGAAACACCCTTTACATATTCTTTCGCATGAGCTCCCATTCTAAAACTAAAAACTTGTAAGTAAATGTTTAAAGTGGTGACTGTGGGCATCTAAATTTCTGAATTCTTGTGTATACTCCATTTGCATTTTTTACTGTACTGCGGATATGCAGAAATTAAGGGATCTATCTACAAAAATAGCAGATGATATACAACGAAAAAAAAAAAAAGAAGAAGAAATATTAGGTGGACTTATATAACAATAAATGTTGTTAAGTTAGGGGTCCTTTTGCAATTAACCTTGGACGTTTAAATAAATACATACATATGTACATAGGGAGATTATTTATGTTCCCTTTTCGACAAATATTCGATTTCACTTTCTATGAACCATAACCAAATTTACAAACTTTAACAACTACGTATTAAATGCTTAATTAGTCGACGTTTTTCTTTTAATTTTTCTCTTTAGTACTTCTCCTCGGCTTTTAGAACAAACAGCTGTGTTCTTTATCTGATTCCGAATCGATATCCTTTCACGTTTTTGCCTAAGTCATCGAAGCCTTCTAAATAATGTTATACATTTCAACGTTGTATAGGGTATTCTATTTCATTTTAAATTGCCGGCATCTGTCGTCCCATCCCTGCAGGCTTTACTGCCATTCGTCCAATAATAAAACTTTCATCTTTCCGTCTACCTCTAATATTACCAGCGTACCTTTCCTGAAAACCTTGAGTGCTATTAATTTTGAATGGCATTTAATTAACTTGTGAGATAAATTTATATAAGTGAGTAGCTCCGGGAACGAGGATATAAAATGGCAACTGTTTGTAAAACGCCTAAACAGTAACAGATTTGTATCGGATTTTCTTCGAATTAATCCGCTTCTAGTTTGTTGTGTTTAAGGAAAAACGTAAAAGCAAACGTAATTAATTTTTGAGTTGGACAGATGAGAATATCTTGAACAAATGTAGAACGTGTAGTGTAAAAACCAAATAAATCCCAGGGAGGCTTAAGCAAACAATTCATTAATAATGGATAATGAATGACAAAACGTCTCATGCTCGGGGATGCCCGTTCATTCAATTTTCTATAAAATGCTTTCAGTATTTTCTCTGTTTAATTACACCAAATGGAAAGAACAGTTACTACACTGGTTACTATAATATTACTCTCCAAGACCAATTAATCATTAGCTGCAAAAGCAAGTGAAGGTTAAAACTCCTTAGAAAGTAAAATATCTTATTCTAAAATAACCAAAGACTAAATAGCTCAGACTCAGACAAAATCGCCCCGAAGGCTACCCTTTTCCGATCACATCTTCACACGCCAAGAAACACATTTTAAAAATTGGAAGTATTTATTTTAGAGAATGGGTATACATTTAATAAATAATTCTAGTTAATCCTTTATCTCAATAATATAAGATATTAAATGGATATAATTCGAAGTAAAGAATACCAACAGTATTTAGTGAAGACAATTTATGCAGCATAATGAAAAGTATTAGCAGAGAGTATTGAATAAATTTAATAAAGGTAAACATTTATAATCTAAATGATCTTAAGTAAAATAGAAGGTGTATTTTGTCGGGGCAATTTTGCCTTAAGCTATTTAAGAATAGGTACTTTTGTCGGGGCTGTTTGGTCTTTAGCTATTTTAACGGGTTACGATCAACAGTATAACATAACAGACGACGAACATTAAATAGGCAACTCCGTCTTTAGTGACAGCTAGTTTGTCAGTTCTCGATTGTCTTTGCGTTAGTTTGGTTTGGAAATTTATCATGAATAAACTCACGCCAAACAACTGAATACTTGGAAGCCAACATTCGATGAGTTATTGCCGAAATACAGCTTGATTTACTGCGAAGAGTGTGTGAAAATTGGACCTCCAATGACGCCCTCTACACGGCTATACCCTCAAATGACGCCACATGGCGGCCATATGCCCAAAGTCATATTCACAAATTGAAGCTATAAAATTATTTGTTAGTTAAAGCCAATTTCATGGATATTAAAAGCATTTTTCTGTGTTTCTCATCATTCTTGAACTATGTTTTCTAGTATAATTCAGTGTGTTAAGGCATATTTTCTTAGGTATTGTCTCCAATACTACGTTCCACGTTGCGATGCACGCTGCAGTTTCCCTGTTATTTTGTTCAATGTATCTGTTGCAATATGATTTCATGATTCCCCCAAACGTGTTCATTTGGATTAAATATATAGTGATAAGGTGGTAAACGTAATATCCTATGATGATGATCCGTTACAAGTTCGCCACTAACCGAAGCAAATGTATTTCTTCAAAAACATTTGGCAAACAAATGATTGCGTACCATTCAGAATTAACCATTCTAGGATTCTCTAGTGCCACTATAGCACCATGTCCTTTTATCCCAAGAAAAAACAGGCGACCATTTGTTTCGAGGTGCTTGTGGCTCGAACAACTTTGTTGGGTTTGTCATCTTGGAAGACCCAGTCAACCAGTCAATTACTGTTTACTTTCGGACTCATACGCATAGATCCAAGACTCGTCACCTCCATAAATGTTATATACGGCTTTTGATGCACCACGATTGCTTTATCACGCATATAGCATCGATGTTTTCTGGCACAACAATCGATTTTGGACGAACCTCTTTAAATTCGTCTCTGACTAAACAACAACCACCATTGAATTCACTAAACCAGTGATATACAGTGGTGCTTCATCGCTAAAAGCTGAAGTGAGTTGAACGATGCGCTGTTGTTGAGATAATCTACGTCGCAAATCGTAGGAAATCATCGCACGAAAATTCTCACTGGTTAATTTCATTTTTTGGGATGAAATTCTCATCTCACTAGACAACACAAATAGCATCCCTATGACAAAACGTTCTGAATACGTATACAGACAAATAATGTCAAATTTTACGATGTGTATATTAAATGGCGTCTAACTGTATCATTGTTGCCAAATCCGAATACTTGAAAAGCAGCGCTAGTAATATGTATAGTTGAATGGTAGCTGACATTATCGATTACGACTATTGATGGCTTTTCTATATTCGACAACAACTGTTCAAACCATTCCAGAAAATTAATTCGATTAACCTCTCCAATGTAATCAGATTCTTAGGTTTTCGATGATAAAGTTAGCAAAGCGTCTTATATAAAACTACTTTTGGCACCAGCATGTACAACTACATAATGGCTGCCTTCGAGCTCAATACACTTTACGCTATATTTTTTGTACCATTTCCAGATACCTAAGACCTGTCTAAACAAATAAGCTGAAGAAGCTGCGTCTTCGTATCTTTCGCATATTCTTCCAAAGATGTAAATATTATATATATTATAAATATAATATATATTATTGTATATTATATAAGATCGTCTGTTCTCAAGTGACAACCACTTCTTCTTATAATAATGCTTAGAGAAGATACTGTTCCGTTGAGGGCCTCGTTGTCTTTACGTCTCTATATATGGAACTCAGCATTACGTGTTACTCATTTTATCGTTTCGCGTTAAGACAACATTCCATCTTTCACCAACTGGTATGCCAATCAAATACCATATGTTCTTATACGTTTACGTTACTTAATATTGAAGTGCAAATCATGTAAAATAACTGTAAACCTAGAGTGATGTATTTACTGTGGAATACGTATAGTGCATGCACCAACATAAAAGAGTGTTACTGCCTGGGGCGAAGTTCTCTTCGCTCATTTAAAGCCTAATTTTGAAGATATGTATGAGAGAAATGATATCGTGTAGTTTTCCATGCAAATACACATGTAGAATTGTTGCCAGCCGAGGTTTCACCAACCGTTGAACCTTCTACGGGACAGAACGTCCACGATTGGCGACCTTTTTCTGTATTATAAAATTATTGCTTTGCATTTAGAGAATGTCAAATGCTGGGGGAGTATCATTGCAAACTTGTACATGCACAATGCAACTGCAAGCACTACAAACGTTAATCTGAAGTTATCTCAATAATTCATACGCGACCATGGCTTTAGAACTCCTCTTAGAATTTCAACTTACGACAATCTGACAGAAACGACAGCTGGATATAAATAATTTCCACTTCCGCTTATTCCGCTCTACTAAGTAGGTCACGGTAACGGTGTTATATCCTTACGCTCAAGTAATACGATTTCACCGAAATAGGAAAATGATACCGATGGGGATCGATTGACTTAATATCAGCATAGTTTCACTAAATTATTAAACATACTACGAATCGTATGCAGTATGATATGCGGATTGTTTCAGAGGATATCCGATAATTCAAAACGCGCAGTTCCGCGGTATGATTCACAATGAGAAAATTGTCAAATTTGACGTTTCGTTTATTATAATCTTATGAGTAATTTGCAAACCGTATTAAATTGTAGTAGGATAGAAATTATCGACTATTAACCCATTACACCGTCTGTTTGTTGCAATTTTACAACGGTAACTAATTTTTAGTTTAACGTAATTATTTTGATGCATTACTACGTTTTTCTATTATTGTATTAGAGAGGTCCCAATTGTCACCCGGTCAGGTTCGTGGTGGAAGGAATATTTACGGAGACTGTCAACGCATCACTATATTTGCATTGGTTTCTTTCTGCTCTTTATGTGAGGTAACACATGGGCTGAAAAGTCCTGCGCCTAACACATAGATGACGCTAGTTTTATTGCAGTCACCTTTCTCTCAGTTAGTACTAACCTTCAAAAGACAGCTGTTAAAATTTCATGATATTCTATTCATTAGTTTGTGAGTTATTGTGCTAAGAGTCACTCTACTTTTGTTATTTTCCAAACAATGGATCAAAAACAATTTCGTGTTTTAATTTTACACTGCTTCTTGATGGGAAAAAATACCGTTCAAGCGAAGCAATGGCTTGAAAAGTGTTATGGGGACTCCGCTCCATCAGAAACAACAATAAAACGTTGGTTTGCCGACTTCAAACGTGGTCGTCGAGACAATCATGATGCAGAACGCAGTAGACGTCCAAATGATGCGGTAACACCAGTAAACATCAAAAAAATCCACAAAATCGTTTTGAATGATCGAAAAGTGAAGTTGCGTGAGTTAGCTGACATCGTAAAGATATCAAAAGAACGTATTGGCTTTATATTGCATGAGCATTTGACTATGAGAAAGCTCTGTTCAAAGTGGGTGCCGCGTTTGCTCACTGTTGACCAAAAACAAGAACGTGTTGATGATTCTGAGCAGTGTTTCGCCATGTTTAAACGTAACAAACCGGAATTTTTGCGTTGATGTGTGACAATGGATGACACATGGATCCATCACTTCACTCCGGGATCAAATCGATCGTCGTCTGAGTAGACAGCAACTGGTGAACCTCGTTCAAAGCGCCCGAAAGCACAACAATCGGCTGGAAAGGTTATGGCCTCGGTATTTTGGGATGTGCGTGGTGTAATATTCATCGACTATCTTGAGAAAGGAAATACCATCAGCAGTGAATATTATATAGCGTTATTGGAGCGTTTGAAGGTCGAAGTTGCAAAGAAATGACCACATTTGGCAAAGAAAAAAGTTTTGTTTCATCAAGACAACGCACCGTCACAAGTCAATCAAAACAATGGCAAAACTACATGAATTGAACTTCGAATTGCTCCACATCCACCGTATTCGCCAGATTTGGCTTCCAGCGACTACTGGCTGTTCGCAGACCTCAAAAAAATGCTCGCCGGTAAGAAATTTCGCACGAATGAAGAGGTTATCGCTGAAACTGAGGCCTATTTTGAGGCAAAAGATAAATCGTTCTACAAAAGTGGTATTGAAATGTTAGAGCGGCGCTGGAATGATTGCGTTGCTCTTGATGGAGATTACGTTGATGAATAAAGCTAATTTTGAACCAAAAAGAACGTGTTTTCTTTGTTAGGCCCGGGACTTTTTAGCCCATGTGTTATACTCTCTTTTCATAGTTTTGTGCAACCTGTAAATGCCTGCTACCATCAAAATAAAACTTCCAGTAGTACTGGATAAGGGTGGTTTACCAATGTTGTTCTTGCAATCCATATTTTAATAAATTAATGCGATGTCTACTCTTAAAACATTAAATTGCTTTTCTTTTGAAGGATTTAGGTTGCCGTGTTGAAACCATGTCGTAATTGCATGAGTCTGTCGACGTTTCGCTTTCATTTGCATGCATCTTCTTCTGGTCTGCTGCATATCATGCAGTTGCTGGATGAAGAATTCATCATTCTTCTCATAGGAGCCCAGAAGGAGTTTCATGTAACTGAGACCAAACTGTTGGCAGAATCATGCAATTGCGAGGCGGTTTCAATCCGAAATCTGGAAATTCTTTAAAAGGAAACAAATATCGCGGAAGTCTACAACCAAGACAGGAAAGTTGTTGCTTATAGAATATTTTTCTATTTGTGAAAATACATGTACATGCACATTCCGTGTTTCACTTAACACAATCATATTTTTAGCCGTCCTCACCTCATTAAACGCAGCAATTCGGTAAAACGATTAGCCAGAAAACCATTTCATTTATAATGACCATAGAAAATTATGACAAATGGTTTACTTCGGTTATTTCGGTGTAATTAATGGCCGGACATTTTCGATAAAGCAGTGATTTATATTTGTAAGTTCTTCTTATCAATTGGCACATCAAATATACTTCTTGATTTACGACGAAGCCGGTCTGCGTAAGCTCGAACTTCCCCCTACATTCGGGTGTAAACGGGATTCTATCCAAGATAGCTGTCAGAGGTGAAACAGCGTTAATGTAAGTGCCTTATCTCGTTCCTCCGCCATTAACATACATATTGTTACTTTTACGATATCCTATTTTATTCTTTCTCAAGCTCGCACATAAGCAGGCGTTGATGAAAAGAACTAGATTACATTGATTTTGAGAACCTCCGGCAGAAGCCGATAATGGACACTATTTGATACCTCAAGACTCCGAAATGCATTGGTAAACATCTTCTTCTACTTGACGGCTAGCATTGCTTCCACTTTTAGCGGTGAGAGTTGCCTACACGTAGAGTCCTCCTTATATGGAGCTTGTTTACTGTAGGTTTCCAATGTTTGTGAAAATTCTCGCGATGAACGCGGTAGTTATGTAGACAATCTCAATATATGATACATATTGTGGTGGAAAATCTCAGGCTCTTTATTTTCTAAATGGGTTCTTCTTTTGTTCTTTTTGTTTTAAAATTCAAGTATAGTGTACGAGATTCTAAAGATAAATATATTAACAAATATTGTGGAAAATCTCAGGGTCTCTAATTTTTTAAAGTGGGTTCTTTCATTTAAAGTGTAGATCTATTTGTTTTTAAATTCAATGATAGTGTCCTCTAATTAAAATAACCAAATGTAAAGTTGAAAAGATAAATATATTGACGAATTACTAAATATACACCGATTTTTTACAAAAAAAAAATGTTTCGTTTTTACAGAAAACCTAACGCAATCCCTGTCTAGCTAATCTTTAAATATTCTAATTAGTTTCTGAAACAAAAATGATACAAATAATTTTTTAGAACTTAAGAATATCATACAAAAATGTCTTTACGAAAAGCGATATATAACACATGGGTCGAAAAGTCCCGGGCCTAACACGTAGATGACGCTAATTTTATTGCAGTCATCTTTCTCTCAGTTAGTACTAACCTTCAAAAGACAGCCGTTAAAATTTCATGATATTCTATTCATTAGTTTGTGAGTTATTGTGCTAAGAGTCACGCTACTTTTGTTATTTTCAAAACAATGGATCAAAAACAATTTCGTGTTTTAATTTTACACTGCTTCTTGATGGGAAAAAATACCGTTCAAGTGAAGCAATGGCTTGAAAAGTGTTATGGGGACTCCGCTCCATCAGAAACAACAATAAAACGTTGGTTTGCTGACTTCAAACGTGGTCGTAGAGACACCGATGATGCAGAACGCAGTGGACGTCCAAATGAGGCGGTAACATCAGAAAACATCAAAAAAATCCACAAAATCGTTTTGAATGATCGAAAAGTGAAGTTGCGTGAGTTAGCTGACATCGTAAAGATATCAAAAGAACGTATTGGCTTTATATTGCATGAGCATTTGATTATGAGAAAGCTCTGTTCAAAGTGGGTGCCGCGTTTGCTCACTGTTGACCAAAAACAAGAACATGTTGATGATTCTGAGCAGTGTTTGGCCATGTTTAAACGTAACAGACCGGAATTTTTGCGTCGATATGTGACAATGGATGAAACATGGATCCATCACTTCACTCCGGAATCAAAACGATCGTCATCTGAGTGGACAGCAACTGGTGAACCTCATCCAAAGCGCCCGAAAGCACAACAATCGGCTGGGAAGGTTATGGCCTCGGCCGCATATTGTAAAGAAAAAAATGTTGTTTCATCAAGACAACGCACCGTGTCACAAATTAATCAAAACAATGGCAAAACTACATGAATTAAACTTCGAATTGCTCCCACATCCACTGTATTTGCCAGATTTGGCTTCCAGCGACTACTGGCTGTTCGCAGACCTCAAAAAAATGCTCGCCGGTAAGAAATTTCGCGCGAATGAAGAGGTTATCGCTGAAACTGAGGCCTATTTTGAGGCAAAAGATAAATCGTTCTACAACAGTGGTATTGAAATGTTAGAGCGGCGCTGGAATGATTGCGTTGCTCTTGATGGAGATTACGTTGATGAATAAAACTAATTTTGAACCACAAAAACCGTGTTTTCTTTGTTAGGCCCGGGACTTTTCAGCCCATGTGTTATATAAAGGAGATCCAGCCAAGTAATAAGTATAAATACGCGTGAAATGTTTTGTAAGCATATTTTCGACTCTTACTAAGAGTATAGCATTTGATTTAGAAAAGCGTATTTCTCACATTAACTAGAATTACTAATATCTTTTTTATTGCTTTCGGTATTTTTCATTAAAACCATTTTACTGTAAATTAAATTGAGTTTGAAGATTTTCAACAGTATAAACCAATCCGATACGTATTCTTAATTTTCTAATTCTTTATTAAGCATTAAAAAGCCTGGTAGTTTGCCAATTTGACATACATTGTAACATTGTTAACAACTGCTACAGCCGTCGTGCGGAGTTAATTTGAGTTGGCTTGTATCTATGTATGTACATACATACATACATAGATATGGTTGACCTATCGATAAATAATGAGGTATAAATCACGGTACAACATGGAGAATAAATGCTTGCCACGTTACCGAGCTGGTATTTTAGAAGCTACAAATATTTAATCTACTAATAATAACCCATATCAACCTAAACTTGACATGGCTGGATAGCTATTTCCCTCGAAACCTTGAATTCTAATACATATTTAATTATACATATCCATAGTTATGCGGCGAATGTTCACATCAACTTTTCGTTTCGTAGATCAGTAAACACAATCAATATGTGCACGACAGTTATTAGTAGCTACTCGGCACATTCGGGAAAGAGCTACTAAATTCAGCATAGCGGCAGCAATAGCACTTACTATCGCACATTATTGCGAATTCTTTAAGTAGAAAAGCTTTTAACGCAAAGAGAAATATTAATGGTCCCTACGATATCGTAGGTCAACAGATATTTTTACACATTAGTAAAACAATTTTCTCTAATAGAATCCGTTCGCTCTGTTGTTTCGCCTTGGTAGTTTCTCTGTGGCGAAAAATAAGGTTTTGTAGTCATTTCAAGGAGCTCTGCTTTTATTTCTAAACGTAATAAATTATGCTAAGCTAAAAAAAATTGAGTGCTTCTAAAAAGGTTTCATTTTATAGTAGATTGGAGTATCGTGAGCATATGCGAGCGAAGAGATAGCTACGTATTGTAAGACAAGAATAGTTTGTAAAACATCTTTCTGAAACTTATTGTTATGGTGTTTTTTGGGCATATAAATTGGGGTTAGTGTTTAAAATATTCACTGTTATCTCCAATTTAAAATTTCATTTGTTTATAGCAATGTATGCTTTCGTTGTAGAGACGTAAACTTAGCTATTTAAGTTAACATTACATCAATGTTTATTTATTTCTACACGAAATTAGAATTGAAATTAACGTATATTTGGTAAAAACGGTACGACTATGATTATGAGAAAATGTTAAAGATGTTTGATTACAACAGATAGGACATCATTTGTATTTTGTGTGGAACTCTGTTTCATTACTAGGATTGCCAAATCAGTCTGCAAACCAGTAGCATCGAGATGTGTGCGTCTAAAATAGCTTATCTACGTAATATTTATTATATTGCGGCAATTTTTATGTATAGCGTTATAATGTCAAAAAAAAGGTTATGTTAGTACTAGAGTTACTAGAATACGTGGGTTTGCTGAGGACGTGCACAAGTTTATAACAGAGTTTCCCGACTTAATATTCGATGGTGCGAAAATAATACGTCACGTGTGCGATATGCAGATATATATTGCGTCAGGGCAAATTTGAGTGTAAGAAACACATTAAAAGTGCGTAACATGCATATAACGAAAGTGGCCAAGAAGCTTATAATGATTTCTTTTGATTTGATATATATGCTGGCTATACGTTGTTGTACACTTCCAGGGTCGTTGTTTTCTTTTAAAGAATTCGGGTTTCCGGATTGAAATCGCACTGGTATTGCAAGAGTCTGTTAACGTTTCGCTCTGAGTTACGTGGAATTTCTCCTGGGCTGTTACATCCAAATGTGATTTTATTTTTGTTGATGTTGTTGTTGGAGATAAAGTACCGTTAGGACTCCCTCTTCATTTAATTTATTTAAAATATTTATTCCGTACAGTTTTCTTTCTGTGTATTAAATTTTACAGATATCTACTTTAGCTGTTCATTATTGACATATAATTTACAACTGTAATGTTGAAAAAAAATGAGTCCCTTCAATGATATGCGCAGTTGAGACGTAAACTTCACCATCGTTTACTATATACAGTAGAAGCTAGATTATGTGAACGATATCAGCCAAGAACTGTTCACATTACTGATAGTTTACATTAGCCAGCCTTATTTTATTTATAAATAAATTGCATAACAGAAAATATATATATGTTTATAAAAAAATAAATTATGAACAATGAATAACACAATACATATAATATTAAAAAATAAAAAATAAATTTTACATTATTTTAAGAAATAACGTCGTGTTTGTTTGCGTAAATTTACGCTTGATATTTTCTAATGCCATTGCCCGTAGTTTACGGAGCATAAAATATAGGAATATAATATGTTTTTTTCTTCAACCTAATCTAAAGCCTGATCAAAAATTCCTCATTGTATTTCTTCTTTCAATGGGAGGGTCGTCATCTTCACTCACCCATTCTTCCTCTTCATGTGCATCATTCATGTCCTTATCGTCATTCCATAAACTGACGTCGGTAATTATGCAAACAATATCGGGATTTATTGCTTTTAATTATTTGAGAACGTCCGATGATGCACTGTCAATAACTTCAGCATCAGATAGTAACTGTTTTCTAATGATGGGTAGCGGTACATTGTCTTCATAATCATAATCATCACTGGAGTAAAGCAAAATTTTCCAATACTTTCTGATTGTTTGCTGGTTAAGGGCATTCCACGCCATATCTAAATTTAAAATTGCTTCACGTAAAGTTACTTGCTTTAAGGATTCGGGAATGTTTTTTAGGATTTTTTGATAACGCAGACGAAAGAAGAAATTTTCGATAATGCAATTTGGTAATCTTTGTTACATTTTGATCCATCGGTTGGATAAATGGAGTTACGTTGGGCGACATGAACATTGAACATGAACAAAAATTGCGCCACCGTTGCTTCTTAATTGTACCTCTGGAGAATGACTTGGTGCGTTATCCAAGATTAACACCGGCTTTATTAGAAGATTTCAGAAATCCTGCAAATTGAATATGCATCATTAAATTATATTACTCATCATTAAAGTTTCATTGCCACATCTGAGGGACAAAGTGCTTCTTTAAGCATTCCAAAAATATGTCCTTGGTCATCCAAGCGAATTTTGAATAGTTATAATCAACCGGACTTTTAACATTTCTAAATGAACGTGGATTTTTGCCTTTTGCCTTCCTTATTACTAGTGGCCTTATTGTGTGTATACTACTAGCATTAGTTGTCTTTCCACCTTTCTACCCGAAGCAGATTTCTCATGTAATGCAACATAGGTCTTCGTAGGTAATAATTTCCAATAAAGACTGGTTTCAGTTGCATTGTATATTTGCTCCTCATATAAATGTAGCTCTTTGATTTTGTTCATAAGTTTTTCCTTAAACGGTTGCACTAGTTGTGATGGTACCGATAATTTTCCAGCAGATATCGACAGCAGTGTATATCTCCTTTTAAATCTCTTTAGTCAGGCATAACTGGCCACAAAATTTTCGGTCTATTTTAGGTTTTCATTCAATAATTTTGCTCTTTCTTCAATTAATTCACCGCTAATTGGAACATGATTATTCCTGTGTTTTAAAAACCATCTATACAGACGATTTTTCATTGTAGGTGCTTGGGCAAGTTCCGCGATTTCTCGGGCCTAAATATGTATCTGACAGATGTTGTAAAATTTGTGACTTGAATCGCTTAGTTTCATAGATTGTGGATTTAGATACTCCACATTTTTTTACCAATTGAGTTAGCCCCGCACCTTTTTTAATCTCGTCGTTTATTTTAAAAATGTTTTATTGGACGTAGATGCCATGTCTGTTCGGGCGTGATTTTAGCTGCACACTACTTTATTTCGCGAGAGGCAACGCTTACAGGAATCCCATACATAAATCGGGAAATAACCGGTACCCTAAGCTTGTTTACATTACTGCGCGTTCCATTTGATCCTATAGTAACAATTTTCTGTTTACATGACCGCGGCGTTGCCACAATACCCGGTTATTTACATGAGTGAGCATTTACTGTGTATCGTTTTTCGTAAACATATTTTGTATTTAATAATAATTTCTTTCTAAAAGATGTTTACTCACATATTTTTATCATATTAATAAAATATGTATAATCTCGAAATTATAACACTATCTTCAAAATTTCTCGTACGTCGGATGGATGGCACGCCTGGCAGCTCTACTTGTAAATGTCATTCCATCACGAGTGTGTTTACTGTGTGGCCTATCATATAGGTAAACAAGCTATAATGACATGATATAAATAATAATTGTGTCAAAGTCACACATGTCCGAGTTGTCTCTACAGAAGAAATTCGTTATTTTTCGAATTAATCATAATATCTAAAATTCTTCAAAGTTATTCAAAGTTAAAAAGTGTATCTGCTGATATTACAGTAACAATTTGGAGTTTCGGGTACATTTCTGGAAGCCGAAGACCAAGATATCTAAAATACAAGCAGTACGTATGAGTGTGAGTACGATTGCAAACTGAAAGACTCCAAATCATAATTAATTTTCAGAATTTCTGTTCTTTTGCTCTTATTTCAGTTTGTGTTTCGTTTATAATTTACTAATTTAGCTATACAGGGATTGATTTAGATATTTGTAAAGACGAAATTTTGTTAAAATATATACATTTTGGTGTGTCAATATATATATATATATATATATATATATATATATATATATATTTACAATCTTACATTTGGTTGTTTCAGTTATTTAACACTACATTCAAAATTAGAACGAAAAAAAGTTAAATAAAAAAACCCATTTGGAAAATTAAGAGCCTGATATATATATTGAAATGATATAAATTGTTCTTTATTTACCAATGAATTTCTTTTATAATTTTACTAGTTCACCTATTGCAGATATATTTTTTCGTTACTGTTTGGTGCACGCCATTAATTTTTATTACGGTTGCTGTTAGAAGTTGAACAAATGTAAAGTTGAAAAAAACAAATATATTGACAAATCAAAAAAAATTCTATATATACCTCTTTTTTACAAAAGAAAATATTTTTTACAGAAAACCTAAGGCAATCCCTGACTAGCTAAACTTGAAATATTGTAATTTATTTACGGAACTCAATATGATATCGAAAGATAGATTTAATTTTAAAGAACTTAAGAAGATTCGACGTCTATAACCTTTGAAATCGTACTCACTGGCTCGGCTTTAGGATGGACTGGCCTTCGGGTTCCAACGTAAGTGTCCGGAACTTCCAAATTTTGTATGTAGTATCAGCTGATACATTTTATTATTGGATATAATACGAAGATATTTATAATTTTACGGAGTTATATGAGAAAAATAACCACTTACTCTTTCTTAGGAGAAAAGATGCCAACATCTCTCAATTTTGTTCCCGATCTTCATCTGTCTGTTCTTCTTTTGTTTTATATCCATGGCAACGCATTGGTTCGCCTGTATCGTAGGCCACTCAGTACACATGCACGTACTCGATATGTGTGACATTATAAAGGAAATTGCTACCAGTCATGCCATCCTTTCGTCGTACGTGAAATTTAGAAGATTATGCGTCCAATTTCGGAATAATGCATATTCGTACAACGTAATTGAAATGTGTGAGTACTGTATATTAAACGTCCATTAAAGGTGAAATTTAGAAAAATTTAAATTACATAAGAATGTAATGTTTACGAAAAGCGATATATAAGATGAACGATAGTAAAGTTTACGTCTCCTCCGCAAGTGTTGTTGAAGGGACTTTTTTTTTAACAAAGAAAATTGTGAATAATTAGTTATTAGAGGATACCCAAAGTAGATATCTGTAAAACTTTTAAAAGAAACCTGTACGGATTGAATATCTGTGTTTAAAATTTCATAAAGAGGGAGTACTGACTTCGCCTCCAACTTCTAACATCAACCAAAATAAAAAGTAACGCCGTGCACCAAACAGTGACGAAAAAATATATCTGCAATAGGTGTACTAATAAAATTATAGAAGAAATTCATTGGTAAATAAAGGGCAACAATTTATATCATTACAATATATATGTATAAGGATTTTATATATATATATATATATACTGATATCAACTTTATCGAATATTTCTGAAGTATTCGAGAAGGTGATTTACAACCGACGTTTTAGAGAAATTGTTGAAAAGGGATTACACAGAGAATACAGAGAATGAGTTCGTATGAGGATTGGAATTTTAATAGTAGCATGTATCGATTTCCTATGAACACAAAATACAACAAAAATTTCAGTTAACATTATTCCAATTACCCACAGTATTTGCTTAACTACGACATGATCAAAAATTAATTCAAAATTAGCGAACAAAGGATTTACATAAACTAACGTACAGTAATACTGATTTCATACAACGCAGATATTATACACCAACAATTAATGTTATATTGAATTATCAAATGTTTTGTACAACATACTGGCATAGGCAGTCATATCTAGCAGTAGTTGAATTTTTTGTACAATTTACTTTAAATGCATTAATCATTCGCATGTTGATGTTAGCTTCGTCGAAATAATTCTTTGCTACTATATTTTACAATAAAAATATTAATCGTCCGTACATCTTGTTGAACATCGTTATCACCCTTCGTTTGGTACAAATATGCTTTTTGAGTGGACCAAACAGATGATAGTCGCTTAGGGCTAGATCGGGATTGTAACCGGGATGTTCAAAAACTCCCACCTAAATTCTGCAATTCTCGCCTGGGTCAAGTAGGCCGAATGCGACCTGGGATTATCCTGATCCAGAAACATTTCTCTCGTCAGTAAACCTGGATCTAATCTAGGCTGTTTGATTTTTTGATATATGTAACATATCCTCAAATAGCTTATTCGTGGAACTCACAATTGCCTTACCTACGAAAATAATCTAGAAATATATAGGTCAATTAACTTACTTGTTGACTGTATATTTCTGTATAGTCAATTATCAAAAATTAATTATTAGTAGATAACTAAAACAAGGTATCTTTAAATATTAAGATGTGTGAAGTTGTATCATGTAGTCAATCCAACAATCTTCACGTAAATGGATTATGTCATAAACCAAAGCAATTTGATTTGATAAATTTTCTATAACGACTTTTAATACCTTTCGTAGTCTAAGTTTCAGCAGCATTTTCTCCTATTAACTGATACAGATTTGCAGTATATAAACAGCATTTCATCATTGTATTTTTTTCTTTCTACTTACTATCATCTTAGGAACATTAAGGCGGAGGCTAGCCTCAAAATATACACGTATCATAGAACATCGCACTAACTTTTTGTCGTTTCTTTCTCGTAAGAAAATAAACAGCTAGAATGTTGAGCGTCCGAGAAACATTAGGTATCCATTAAGTCGAACGAATAGTTAGAGAAATCGTCGACGCTATGTGCGTCGAGAGCTGGAATAGACGCCATGCCTGAAAGGAATAAAATACATTCTCCAGACTTAGAAAGTGCATTTACTAAGTCACCTAATAGATTAAACTAAGAATTATCGTTCCCAGGAAAAAGATTCCGCTACCTCTCCCGCCGTACGAAGTTTTCAGCGGAAGTTTCGCGAAGTTTTAAGACGATCCGAAACCGACCGATCGATTAAAAAATTCTCGCACCTTTAGGTGCTTTATAACATGGTGACGGTCGTAAAACTACTAACTTAATTTACAAGCGGCAAGTTTTAATGAGAATAGTCATTAGCGAAAGCCAGATGATATGCATTATTACGTAGATATTTCACAAATTTAAAATAGTAATCAAGGAACAAAGCATAAAATTTCAAGCAAGAATGGGTTTTGGGACCAGCGATTCTCTCTTTGGCAATAACCGGAAAGTCATTTCGTTCAGTTTTTTCAGATGAACGCAGGTGGATTTACATTTGTACACATGTTTGTAATTTTAAATCCCCATTTATATGCACAACGCATCTCGAAATACCTTATATTACTTTGAAATATATTGGAGTTGTGTTATTTTATAGTTAATAAAAGTGCCAATTCACACGGAGGAATTGTGTTCTCTTGCATCGTATGCGGTATAAGCTATATAAATTTAAATCCGTTTTATAGAGTTTTCTAATATTTACATGGAGATATAACACCGCGTTTTAAGCAGTATTTATGACCCTTCTTCAAATTCGACATCATCCTAGAAAATGCAATGAGTCTTCAGTGATAACTTATTCTATAGCATTTTATAGTTGCCATTTGAATATCCAATATATATTTGTATCAGTTTTTAGTAATCAGTGCAGCGGCTCTAGGTTTTTACACTCCGCTTCATCTTTAGACGACGCAGAAAGAATAACTCCCATATTAGACTTTCGGAACGCTTTGGAGGAGGTTTTGCCAATAGCAAGTAGGTTATCCAAAAAAAAATTGTTCGTAGCATTAATTACAGCACAGTATATATCATGCTGTTTTCATGGCATTTTTAAAATGTGACTTCCAATTCTAATTCTCAGATTACTTTTTTTCAAAATGTCTATTTGACTTTCAGGCATTTATCATTGCACTGCTAATAAAGTGAACAAACTTCAAAGCGTTTGTAGATTATCAAAACCAAATGGGTTAAGTTTTGAAACAAAAACTGTGTTCTTTTCAGCATACATGTATATCTGTATTTTATGTACAAATATGGCACAAGAAGTTTGATTTGCTCGCATGGGAAGCTAGTGTATAGTTTGTTAGCCGTAGATAACACATGGGCTGAAGAGTCCCGGGCCTAACACATAGATGACGCTAGCTTTGTTGCAGTCACCTTTCTCTCAGTTAGTACTAACCTTCAAAAGACAGCTGTTAAAATTTCATGATATTCTATTCATTAGTTTGTGAGTTATTGTGCTAAGAGTCACGCTACTATTGTTATTTCCAAAACAATGGACCAAAAACAATTTCGTGTTTTAATTTAACACTGCTTCTTGATGGGAAAAAATACCGTTCAAGCGAAGCAATGGCTTGAAAATTGTTATGGGGATTCCGCTCCATCAGAAACAACAATAAAACGTTGGTTTGCTGACTTCAAACGTGGTCGTAGAGACACCGATGATGCAGAACGCAGTGGACGTCCAAATGAGGCGGTAACACCAGAAAACATCAAAAAAAAATCCACAAAATCGTTTTGGATGATCGAAAAGTGAAGTTGCGTGAGTTAGCTGACATCGTAAAGATATCAAAAGAACGTATTGGCTTTATATTGCATGAGTATTTGACTATGAGAAAGCTCTGTTCAAGGTGGGTGCTGCGTTTGCTCACTGTTGACAAAAAACAAGAACGTGTTGATGATTCTGAGCAGTGTTTCGACATGTTTAAAGGTAACAAACCGGAATTTTAGCGTCGATATGTGACAATGGATGAAACATGGATCCATCGCTTCACTCCGGAATCAAAACGATCATCATCTGGTGAACCTCGTCCAAATCGCCCGAAAGCACAACAATCGGCTGGAAAGGTTATGGTCTCGGTATTTTGGGATGCGCGTGGTGTAATATTCATCGACTATCTTGAGGAAGGAAATACCATCAACAGTGAATATTATATAGCGTTACTGGAGCGTTTGAAGGCCGAAATTGCAAAGAAACGACCGCATATGGCAAAGAAAAAAATTTTGTTTCATCAAGACAACGCACCGTGTCACAAGTCAATCAAAACAATGGCAAAACTACATTAATTGAACTTCGAATTGCTCCCACATCCACCGTATTCGCCAGATTTGGCTCCCAGCGACTACCGCAGACCTGTTCGCAGACCTCAAAAAAATGCTCGCCGGTAAGAAATTTCGCACGAATGAAGAGGTTACGCTGAAACCGAGGCCTATTTTGAGGTAAAAGATAAATCGTTCTACAAAAGTGGTATTGAAATGTTAGAGCGGCGCTGGAATGATTGCGTTGCTCTTGATGGAGATTACGTTGATGAATAAAGCTAATTTTGAACCAAAAAAACCGTGTTTTCTTTGTTAGGCCCGGGACTTTTCAGCCCAGGTGTTATAAGCCTGTCAGGCCCAGAATTTATGGCGCCCGTACCTCGTATGTATGTGTAGATATAATTCAGTACACTATCTTTTCGCAAATGAACAGCGATTTGTGGTGTAAAAATTTAGTGGTCTTACGCTTAAAAAATTAGTGCTACTTGAAAGTACCTACACTGCAGTTAACTACAGTATTTTACAACGAATGAGAAAGATGAAATCCATTTGCTCTTAATCTATTGCACTTTTTTCTTTACCTTCCAAGGTGGTATTATCCTAGAAACTATTTCAATTCAATGATTTATTATATATCTGCTCAACCAGTAAGACACATAGTAACAGAATAGAAATGAAGAAGAGAGAAGATATGTACACCTTATACACGAGATAGATGCATCGGTACTACATTTAGACTGCAATAAATTTGAATTTACTACATCGACGCGTTTTAATAACGAAAGAAAAAAACACCTAGAAAAAACATTTCGATGAAATTTATGATTAGTTCGCACTCGATTTGTAAAATAAACAGATCGTATTTAATAAATAATCGACTTTATTCGTTAGTTCTGCCATTAATTTACTATAGTTCTATTTGGAACCATTCCAAACTCCCGAATAATTCCATCTCATAAATAAACTGTACGCGTACTAATAAATAAAACCGTTAATGGAAACAGAATATTTTTATTCGGTCGCATAAATATACTAATTATGTATATATAAGAAGCAACTTTGTAATTTTCTCGGATCTAAACAAGAACGTTTGGAATTGAAATAAAATATTTTTGGTATATGGCATTTATGCGTTTAACCTTCTGGAGGTCGCGAAAATGCAAAGAAAAATGGGAAATTCGTTTTTTTAATCCTTAACCACCGTAGTGCAAATACTGTAACTCTTCACCGTTGTGCGGTCTTGGTGACCGCAATATAATACACAAACTTTAATTACCGAAATATATTTTTTTACCCATTGGAGACATTCTTATTAGATTTCGTGCACCCTAAAATAAAACGCAAGATGCCTTTTAACATAGTTCGTTCTTTAATTAACATAAACCAAACAAAAAATCTGTAAATGTTGCTCTGTTTTTAACACAAACGCTAGAATTTTTCTTTAGTAATATTGTATACGAATATAAGAACAGATTCTTAACAATAAATGATTATGCGATTAAAAAACTAATAATATAAGAAATAATCTAAAACAAATAAAAAATTGTAGAGGGTCAAATACCTAAAGATTGTGTTTACAATTTTTACAAATTTTTGACGCATATGCTAAACATGTAGGCATATGGCAAATTTTACACACATAACACATGGGCTGAAAAGTCCCGGGCCTAACAAAGAAAACACGGTTCTTTTGGTTCAAAATTAGCTTTATTCATCAACGTAATCTTCATCAAGAGCAACGCAATCATTCCAGCGCCGCTCTAACATTTCGATACCACTTTTGTAGAATGATTTATCTTTTGCCTCAAAATAGGCCTCAGTTTCAGCGATTACCTCTTCATTCGTGCGAAATTTCTTACCGGCCAGCATTTTTTTGAGGTCTGCGAATAGCCAGTAGTCGCTGGGAGCCAAATCTGGCGAATACGGTGGATGTGGGAGCAATTCGAAATTCAATTCATGTAGTTTTTCCATTGTTTTGATTGACTTGTGACACGGTGCGTTGTCTTGATGAAACAAATTTTTCCTTGTCATATGCGGTCGTTTCTTTGCAATTTCGGCCTTCAAACGCTCCAATAACGCTATATAATATTCACTGTTGATGGTATTTCCTTTCTCAAGATGGTCGATGAATATTACACCACGCACATCCCAAAATACCGAGACCATAACCTTTCCAGCCGATTGTTGTGCTTTCGGGCGCTTTTGACGAGATTCATCAGTTGCTGTCCACTCAGATGTCGATCGTTTTGATTCCGGAGTGAAATGATGGATCTATGTTTCATCCATTGCCACATATCGACGCAAAAATTCGGGTTTGTTACGTTTAAACATGGCCAAACACTGCTCAGAATCATCAACACGTTCTTGTTTTTTGGTCAACGGTGAGCAAACGCGGCACCCACTTTGAACAGAGCTTTCTCATAGTCAAAAGCTCATGCAATATAAAGCCAATACGTTCTTTTGATATCTTTACGATGTCAGCTAACTCACGCAACTTCACTTTTCGATCATTCAAAACGATTTTGTGGATTTTTTTGATGTTTTCTGGTGTTACCGCCTCATTTGGACGTCCACTGCGTTCTGCATCATCGGTGTCTCTACGACCACGTTTGAAGTCAGCAAACCAACGTTTTATTATTGTTTCTGATGGAGCGGAGTCCCCTTAACACTTTTCAAACCATTGCTTCGCTTGAACGGTATTTTTTCCCATCAAGAAACGGTGTAAAATTAAAACACGAAATTGTTTTTGATCCATTGTTTTGAAAATAACAAAAGTAGCGTGACTCTTAGCACAATAACTCACAAACTAATGAATAGAAAATCATGATATTTTAACAGCTGTCTTTTGAGGGTTAGTACTAACTGAGAGAAAGGTGACTGCAATAAAACTAGCGTCATCTATGTGTTAGGCCCGGGACTTCTCAGCTCATGTGTTATTTTGTGCCTACTAGTAAAAGAGTAAAACATAAAATAGTTTATTGGAAAACAAAGTAGTACTCAGATTTGGCATGTTGTGTATTTGTAGATATATCTTTCTCGTTGCGCACCTATACTCTTTCGTGGATATTATCTATTGTTCCTCTAAACCTTCTAAACTCCACGCGCTGCAGATGTTAAATTCAAGTACCTTATTTAATTGAAACTAAATACTGAAGCAAAACTCGTCAGAAGAAATTTAAACCGAATATATTTCCAAATCATTATGACATAGTATTAAGCTATTGCGTTCTAAGAACCGACACGGACAATCATTATAATAAACCAGCGCGCTGCTTACGAATTCACTTTATAGAAAGTATTTTAATCGAAAGTTAGAGCTTTGAACTGAGAATATGCGCCCGAATCCCGGTCGCATTCTTCATTTCCAAAACTTTTTTCTTTTCTCTCTGCCGGTTTCCCTCCTTCTCTCCGTGGTTTTTTGTGAGCGCTTCCTCACGGTCGGAAATCATTAGTTTACGTATTCCCGCAGTCTCTGGCCTGACAAGAAGTAGGGTCGCTTCCAAATGACGAGGAATATAGACATGCGTCCGAATACGTGAATCGATAAAGGATATTTTAATATACATCACACGACAATGTGTCAGTCCAGTGGCAAATAAATCTTCAAATTTAAGATGTTTTTGTACAAATGTATTTGAAGGAGGATGTCCTGTCAAGGAGCATATAGAATAGTATCATAGAAATATCTTTTAGAGTAATACATCCTACACATATACACGAACTTCACCCTAAGTACAGTTTTCAAGTTCATGCTTAATGAAGAGTTATAATTCAATAAACACGGTGTAATTAATGACTGTCGCAAAATATAGTCGATTAATTAAAGAAAAAATAAGCATTGTGTAAATATATATAACGTATCCACACGCTGCTGGAGTAGAAGAAAATTTCACCCTTGAATAATTTGGGGAGAAAATTTCCGGAAAATTTATTTTAGGGAATCACTTTTGCATTACATACGTTGAAAAACGCATAATTTACATAACACATTGTATTATTTCTTCTTGAAAAAATATCTCTTGTATCGTACAAACATCTTCGAATTATATTTGTACTGAGGTTATTTTTGAACATCTTGAATTTTCACTTTTATAGTTTTGAGGCATGCGATTATATATTTTCAAAATTTGAGTAACCGCTCTTTTGTATATTGTCTAGAAACTCGTTTGAGGAATTCTGAGGCTATATTTTAAGCACTCGCGGGTGTTGTATCCGTGATTGGTTTCGTATGATTTTATTGTTATTGCAAAATGTAGTGCGTCTTATTTAAGTTTTTTAAGGAACGAATTTGATAGAATTTTCTCCTCTCCTCTTGTAAACATCGCTGTATACTATGATGAAGATATTTTACTCTTGTATTCTCTGCGCATAATTTCCGTTATAACTGTTATTTATATGTAACCGTTGTTGTGCCGCTGTCTTGAATGCTTCAGATAATATACATTCAATGAAATTTCTACAGTTTCCCATATACTGTAAAATTCAGTATTTGTGTTTCTTTCAATGCATTAGCGTTAATACTTAACTATAAAGAAAAGCAAATGAAAAAAACAACATTTACGATGATGACAGAACGACATCTTTTTAACAAGAAACAGATAGATAAATAACAAATTTAACACATGGGCCGAAAAGTCCCGGGCCTAACACATAGATGACGCTTATTTTATTGCAGTCATCTTTCTCTCAGTTAGTACTAACCTTCAAAAGGCAGCTGTTAAAATTTCATGATATTCTATTCATTAGTTTTTGCGTTATTGTGCTAAGAGTCGCGCTACTTTTGTTATTTTCAAAACAATGGATCAAAAGCAATTTCGTGTTTTAATTTTACACTGCTTTTTGATAGGAAAAAAATACCGTTCAAGCAAAGCAATGGCTTGAAAAATATTATGGGGACTCTGCTCCACCAGAAACAACAATAAAACGTTGGTTTGCTTACTTCAAACGTGGTCGTAGAGACACCGATGATGCAGAACGCAGTGGACGTCCAAATGAGGCGGTAACACCAGAAAACATAAAAAAAAAATCCACAAAATCGTTTTGGATGATCGAAAAGTGAAGTTGCGTGAGTTACCCGACATCGTAGAGATATCAAAAGAACGTATTGGCTTTATATTGCATGAGCATTTGACTATGAGAAAGCTCTGTTCAAAGTGGGTGCCGCGTTTGCTCACTGTTGACCAAAAACAAGAACGTGTTGATGATTCTGAGCAGTGTTTGGCCATGTTTAAACGTAACAAACCGGAAGTTTTGCATCGATATGTGACAATGGATGAAACATGGATCCATCACCTCACTCCGGAATCAAAACGATCGTCATCTGAGTGGACAGCAACTGGTGAGCCTCGTCCAAAGCGCCCGAAAGCACAACAATCGGCTGGAAAGGTTATGGCCTCGGTATTTTGGGATGTGCGTGGTGTAATATTCATCGACTATCTTGAGAAAGGAACTACCATCAACAGTGAATATTATGTAGCGTTATTGGAACGTTTGAAGGCCGAAATTGCAAACAAACGACCGCATATGGCAAAGAAAAAAATGTTATTTCATCAAGACAACGCACCGTGTCACAAGTCAATCAAAACAATGGCAAAACTACATGAATTGAACTTCGAATTGCTCCCACATCCACCGTATTCGCCAGATTTGGCTCCCAGCGACTACTGGCTGTTTGCAGACCTCAAAAAAATGCTCGCCGGTAAGAAATTTCGCACGAATGAAGAGGTTATCGCTGAAACTGAGGCCTATTTTGAGGCAAAAGATAAATCGTTCTAAAAAGTGGTATTGAAATGTTAGAGCGGCGCTCGAATGATTGCGTTGCTCTTGATGGAGATTACGTTGATGAATAAAACTAATTTTGAACCAAAAAAAATCGTGTTTTCTTTGTTAGGCCCGGGACTTTTCGGCCCATGTGTGCAAATGAAAAAAAACATTTATGATGATGTCACAAGGACATCTTGGTGGTTCAGTTAACAAGAAACAGATAGATAAATAACAAATTTACAATTCTATCTTAAGTTAATACTGGGTGTCGGATCCTTTATTCAAAATAACTTAGTTTTCAAGATTATCCTTTAACTCTAACGATGGTATGGCTTCTACGTAACATTCTTCAACTTCAACTCTATCAAACCTTGAGTGAGAATATCGAGAAATTTATCTATAAAAATGGTTTCTAATCAGTAAAGCAGTAATACATCCCACGTCTCACTAAACGTCCAAGATTTCTTTAGAATTGCATCATAGGAAAGATTCCAAGTTTCAGCCATTTGTTGTCTCGTAGTGCTTTAAGTAAAATTATTCCTCCTAAATCCATAAACAATGGCAATAAACAAGGGACAACAGCATTAAAAAATCTTGCTTCTCTCTTTTCAGATGGAAGTTCTACTAATGTGCCAAGGAACTATGTCAGTACGGCATAATAATATAATTTATTTTTTACTTATTTCGACGCATTGAATTTTCAAAATGCTTGCGGCAAGATAAAATATTTTGTTCTCCGGAACGTATGGGCATATCTTCCTAGCCAGTTGAGAGACGGCAATGCGAAGGTGCCATTAGAAATTTGCCTTTATCTTCCTCGAAGTTATTTTTATAAGAAGAAATTGTATATGGCACTGTAGATTTTCTTGTTTTCTTCTACATATTCTAGGTACAACATGTAGAAAGCTATATGCTAAACGTTGTTGCAATAATTCCCATTTATATATGAAGAAACACCGCACAATATATACACAGAGTCTATTACATCAAAATAGAATACCCTAAAATCTAATTTATACAACACTAAGTATATGAAACAATCAAAACCTTCAGAAGCTCATATGAAGATATTATGAACGAAATACACAACATGAATATGTTATATCATAAATAATAGCAAACGGTCTTGTTAAAAAGTGATAAGTCTGGATTCTGGTTGCTAAAAACTTTAATTTTTATTTTTCAGAATCGTCCTTTATGTATATTCTTTGCAAATAGGGACAGTGGAAAATAAAAGACCGTAAATATTCCTATCTCTCCAGATATTCATTTTGTATTTCATAGAAATCGTATTGGAATCAATCCCATCCGTATTGTTACGACAAACACGGATTAGGAAAGATTTGGACAAAGGTAGTCGACAAATCTAGAGTAACATTTTTTTTGCAAAAAAGGGATTAGAATCTAGAGTTGTTGAAAAAAATTCCATCCTTACCGTCGGAAGTCATGCTTGAAAACACCAATCTGAGGCAATTTATCTATAGTTACCTATACGTCGTATTTCTAAAATGTTATTTAGACCTTCGAATAGCACATTTTGTGCTCGACAAACGCCTATTGATTTCTATCAAAGACACGTGTAAATTTACGAATTAGTTTTACAATATCTATCAAAATAACCTATATTTATTAATGTGTGAATATTCAGCGGCATAAATAAAGTACAGTTGAAAATTAGAGTATCGATCTATATCAATGTATAAATGTAACCACGGACAAGGGCTATGTAATTTAACCTGATATCGTAACAGATACACTATATACATGTATTTTAAATTACAAAATTTTTGATTTATGTGTGACACGTGCAATACCGGAACGCGATATTATGATCCACCGTGAAAATCTATCAATTCCTAAAACAAATGTTTCCAATAGATTAATTTGAATTAAGCCATTTAAGGTGTACCGATATAGTGTGTGTCCTACACTACGTTACGGTGTCCGCTAACAATAACTTTCATTTAAAGGTAATCCTGTTCTTTATACAGTGTTTCGCGCATTAGCTCAACGCGAATGTATGAATTGGAGAAATCTAAAAACGAATTTGAATTTTGGTTCATTAATCTCTTCCTTCTGGTTACATAATTAATTTGCCTGTTACAACTAGAACATTATGACCTCAGTTTTGGAAAAAGTGTGAGCATTTTCTAAATTTTTTTTACTATTATGTATTTTATCTTCTTTGCATTATTATTTTCATTTAGAATATTATTTTATTTTCATTTTTATATTTATTTATTTTCATTCTTATATTTATTTATTTTGCTCTCTTATATCCAATTTTATTTTAATATGTATGTACATTACGCATTGTATATGTATGCAAGTCAGCCATTCGCATTACGCTAGCTAAAACTGCCTAATTAGAAATCATTCACTGCAACGTCGTCGGATATGTAATGGGAGTTTTCTTGAAATTTAAGGTACACAAGCATAGGCAGTCGTCTCCCGCGCGACAGTCGAGGTATTAGCGATCGTGCACTCTCGGTCACCTTTCGTGCCTCGTCGTAACGTGTACAGTAACGTCGTCGTAAGATCATTAGAGATTTCTAAGTTTTTCTAGTTTTGGCGGGAATCGTCGAGGACGTTGTCTATACATTTATTTCTGGCGGGAGTCATTTGGTAACGTCGTCGGACCACATGTATAGATTTTTTTAATAAGTATAAATTCTCGATTTTCTATCATCGTACGTCGAGGCTACTGTGTCCATTGTCGTCTATACATATTTTTAGTCTTCAGTTAAGTTTGTGTCGGAAATTATTTTGGTGAGAATGTCGGCGCGCATGTATAGACCTCCTCTACAAGTACGATCACTCCGCTTCTTGCTGACGGTCGTTGCGGCCGCAGCGCCCGTTGTCTTTTGTAAGTTTGTTCGGTCCTTGTCGTATCGGGACTTAGAAATTTTTCATTTAGTTGCTCGTCATGGCGGACGAGTGTCACGGGCCAGTTTTCTTATGTAATGTCGGCATCATCGCTCCGTTTTACTTGTCGGTGCGCAGTTCGCACATTTGCTGGTTACTGTCTTTTTCCCTTCTTTGGGGCGCAGTAGTATAGAGCTAAAGATTGCACATAGCGTAATATTTCAAACGAGAACGCCTGGGTAGCTGTGACATTACTTTTGTATTGAGATCGGCTATTATCGCTACTGTCGCCCTCGACCAGGCGTTCAAGCTCTAAGAGATAGGGTGGGTTCCCCTATAAATGTGAAAATAATAAACGTATTTGGTCAAGTACAAATACATGCCAATAATACAGGGCCAAGTCCCTTAGGCAAATTTAAAACAAGGAAATATTAGGCTCCCGGAAAGGGACATATAAATAAGCATAGCACCGAGGTGCGCTTATAAATTTAAGAAATAAATAGGGTTGGCTCCCCTATAAAAAGGTAGTGGTGCATGCAAACAGATAGAGGCATTAGTACATGCCTCTAACAAAGCTTCAGCGGAAGCATATAAGAGTTTAACCTTTTAAACAGAATTAAGACATGGCTTTGCAACGTACATGCTGAGGCATTACTTTATGTTGCTACCAATGAAAATACATATACAAATGCTAATGTACATTACATGTATAACAGAGCTCGAATAACTGCAATTATTGCAAATATATATATATCTTACGTACATCGTACATGTACATAGGCAAGAGTGGAAACCGTGTAACCATTTCATTTTTAAATATATTCTTTTGCGCATGCGCATTGAGGTTTACTCTACAACCTTTCCTCTAGTAAATAAGCGAACATACTCTACAAGTAAGTATTGGTCAAGTAATTTAGGAAATTACGAGCAGGCTACAGCGGCGTTGTTCTTCAAACCAGGAGAACGTAACAATGGGTTGCATATACTCTTACTCTGTCTGCATCTTCGTCTTTTGTGTTATAGTCACAATTATCAAAACATTTTTGTTGCACAGGATGTTCTAACGAAAATAAGCTGTTTTGGAAAAATGAACGAGATCAAACATCTCAATTCTCCTACTGTTTGAAATATTTGATACCTCCCTAATTGTAGTATTTAAATAAAGTAAAATAAGGGAGCATTTCGTCGTAATTCTGACACATGCTGCACTTGACTATCAGATACTTTGCGTTCATATTAATGCTCTTATTACTTGTATATGTAGTGCTGCCCTTGTTGCTGCGTATAATGCATTTGCTGGATCGAGATTAGAATATGGTTCTATAGTGTGGAATCGAGGATATCATGAATATATGAATTTAGTATAACCGTAAACACCACGTTTTCGTGCAACATCGCTATCCATATACTAATTTTCTAAAAGAATTTGCATTTATTTATTTGACGGAGCGTCGTGTTGGATAACAAATAATTTTTGTACACTGATTTTAAATGGTGATCTACAAGTTTTGAATTTGCCGTTCGTTTTGAATTTATCGTGACTTAACAGTAGGAATAGGTTAACTTTTTATCTTCAATTATGTAACCTATATAAAGTTTAAATGTCCTGTGGATTATCTAAATTCATTGTAAAAGGTCCTTCTTTTCTTTATATAGGATGTCGGTTATACTGAGTGATTTTAAATGTTTGAGGACAGGAAATTTCGCGCCTTGCTAAATTTTTGTCACGTTTGCGATTTGGTTTTGAATTCGTACCCAGTAGCGTAGCAAATAGATTTAGGATGGGTCATAAAATATTGACAACAGATCTTCAAAAAATCAATTTCATATTGATTTTCTAACCAGAAAATTAATGTAAATGTGATAAAAAAATGGAATGAAATATAGATGATAATATAGATAATATAATTTTATTGCAAAAAAACAATTACATTATAATGTATGTTCGAAATGGCCTCCATTAAATTCAAGACATAAATGTATTCGTCTCTTAACATTGTCAAACAGTCGCTGTAATTGGTTTTGATCGATATTACGAATTTCCTGCTCTATGGCTGGTCGTAGTTCTTCCAAATTGTGAAGTCGATTTTGACGTATCTTATTTTTTAAATGCCCGAACAGATAAAAATCTAAAGGGGTTAGGTCAGGTGACCGTGATGGCCAACGATCGCGACTAATAAGTCTGTCACCAAAGTACTCTTTTAGATATTCCAATGTATCATGCGCTACATGAGGTGGTGCTCCATCTTGTTGAAAATACCCCCTTTCCAATTCATCGTCATGTAATTGGTTTATAAACACATCCAAAATTTGAGTACGATATCTTTCCGCATTGATATTTTCATGGAAAAAAATAGGGCCAATTATGCGACGTCTAGACATTGCCACCCAGATCCCATTTTTTTGTGGATGTAAAGAAGTCTCAACAAAATTACGAGGGTTTCCTGTAGCCCATGTCCTGTAATTTTGGCTGTTAATATAGCCTGACAAGTGAAACCAGGCCTCGTCTGACATGAACGTTAAATCTAAAATATCATCATTATGAAGATTTTCATTAAACCACTGACAATATTGAATTCGTCGTGGAATATCAATTGGCAATAATTGCTGTGTTACGGTTACTCTATGTGTAGATTTTTAACCAATGCTTTTCTTGCAGTACTGAATGATAAAGCTAAAATAACGAAAATGAAAAATACTACATCTTAGAAATAGAAAAAGCATCACACCAGTTTGAGCTGCTAATTTGCGAATTGACTTTTTAGGACTTGCCTCTATCCGATGTCTAACATCATCAACAGTCTCTTCTGTTAACACTGTTGGTCGTCCAGTTGATTTTCCTTTGCAAATGCAGTGTTTCCCTTCGAATTCTTCAATAATTCCGTCTCTGTGATTACAAAACACTTTGTATGGTACGACAACATCCGGATAATTTTCACGAAATTGGTTCAGGCATGATTGCAATGAATAAGTCCACGATCCATCTTCGTGATGAGTGCCACTGCGATAATGCGCTTTTAAAATAAAAGCGTCTTGCTCGGCCGTAAACGGCATCTTAAAACTAACAACAATTAAGTTCACTTAATTTAATAGAAATGCATAAAAACATACCTGGAAAATAACACTGATAAACAGTAGCTCTAAGAAGAACGGATTACAAGTAAAAATGAAGCAAATAATAACGAATAAAATGAATATAGTTGACAGGACCGATACTCACAATGGCCACTCTTAACACGTCAAATCCCCTAGAATCCACCGCGCGAAATTTAAACTGTCCTCAAACATATAAAATCACTCTGTATATTTTAAGCTCTTCTTTGGAATTCAAGACGCTTGCCGTCCGTTGAATAAATTCAAGCTAGCGTTCCTACAAAAATACTAGGCTACTGTTGTACAGAGCAAAAACAAAACAAATATTAACATAAGAAGATTTGGTTCCTTCAAATTTTCCAACAGAAAATCGCGTGTATCATTAAACTTTTTGATTGCGCAACATCTTGCTCCATCCTTATCAGAAGATGAATTTGTTAAATTTTCGTCTAGACATTTTGACTTTAATGTAGCCACGGTGGTTATAACTCGCCAAACGAAGAGATATCGTAAGCCCTGTGAATTACTTAGAGAATTGGACGACCTATACACAAATAAAAAAACAAATATTTTTTTTAATTATGATCGTAAATGCAGATAACTATAATAGTTAGAAACAGTGAAGAAATCTACAAAATCAAAGAGATATATATATATTTTAAGAGAAAATGGACAGAGTTCTAACTGTACTTTGTCTCTAACAACAATAAAACAAAATGTTTAAATGGTTATATGAACAAAAGTCCACTTTTGAAATACATGTGGGAGATAATTATGTCTAAACTGGTGCCATGACAATGTATACTAAGTTATATATCATTTATGCACGTTACTTTCTTTTGTATATCCCGTACTACTGAGTATATGATCTGATTAGACCTATCTGACCCAGTAGTCTTAGCCATAAATTTCAGATTTTTATCTTTGTTGTAGAGAAACTTGTTGTAACTATATAATGATTCGCATCAACTTCTTGTTTTCGTAAGAAGGCAATGCTTACACATTATGAGCTGCTATTAGTGTATAATACCAAACACTAACATGCACCTAAATTTGTCCTGTATATTGTATCCAAATTAGAAGGAAATTACTGGTTGACATTCAACCACACTACATTACCCTAATTGAATTCACTCAAAGTGTAATTACACCGCAATTATGTTCCGCTGATTTTTTTACAGTTTGCGTAATTAATATAGCTTTCCCGTTTTAAATATAGGTCACAGTGCTAAAATGCCACCGGCAAATGCCGATCTGTGGTTTGGTGAAATCAATACTTCCATTGAAGTGCACATAATGTGCCGATATTGTTGCGATACGTGACAGAATATGCAATCGTTTTCTTCTTGCTCAGTATGTAATATTTCTTGCTTTAGTATCTTAATAAGATGTAACCGGTAATCCTCGAGGAGTTTGGATATGATGAAAAAGGGCAAGATAGCAATGGAAATAACCTTCCAATCTCTGTTGAATTTTTAAACACATAGTTTGTTAGAATTTTGATTTCTCTTCTTGAATCAGTCTTTAAAAACACTCAAGAAACTTTAAGACAAAGATTTGTTTGAAAGTTCAATACAATTTAATACAGCAGACAAGTCTCAACTTGAATGAATAGTGATACCACTTAGACTAAACTATTACTGACTCTGAACAACTGAATGCGGATATATATATATATATATATATACTGCCCAATTTCGCTAAGGTATTTGAACATTTGCTTTACAAAGAAATATCTACCTGCATAACTCCTTTCATATCTGAGCATCAGCACGGTTTTGTTGCAGGTAGGTCGACGATCACTAATTTAGCATGCGTTGGCCAATATCTTAGTGAAGCGCTTGATAAGCGAAAGCAGGTGGATGTTATTTACGTAGATTTCTCTAAAGCTTTCGACTGCATTAACCACGAGATGCTACTACTAAAATGGATAAATTTGGTTTTGGTGTGGGTTTCCTGACGTTGATTGAGTCTTACCTTACTGGAAGGGAGTGTTATGTCTGCTACAACGGTTATTCCTCTACGCCGTTTTCTCCAACATCAGGTGTTCCTCAAGGTTCAAATCTTGGACCACTTCTCTTCAATTTTTATATAAATGATTTACTATCTCTGTTTACGTGTCACGTCTTAGCATACGCAGATGACGTAAAGATATTTAATACTGTTGCATTTTCGATTGTAAACATTTACAAGACAATCTTCTTCGCATTAATACTTGGAGAAAGGTCAATTATCTCCCTCTGAACATCAACAAGTGTACTGTGGTTTCCTACAATAACACTCACACTACTTTACACTATAACTACCAGATTAATGATGCAGCCATACCACGCAATATCAAAACTTTGGATCTTGGTGTTTTGTTTGATAATAGACTGTCATTTACGGAACATATTTCGTCCATGTGCTCATCTGCTTCCAAAACTCTTGGTTTTGTCATGCGTTCTTGCGGGCATTTCTCAGACTTAGGTGTAATGAAACGTTTATATTATGCCTACGTTCGTTCTAAGCTTGAATACGCCTCCATTGTTTGGTATCCCCGTTATTTACACCAAGAGCTTATGATCGAACGCGTTCAAAAGAAATTTCTAAAGTATCTCTCCTTTCGAATGGACAACGTGTATCCTGCAAGAGGTATCGAGTATTATAGCTTACTTGTTGAGCATGGTTTTTTATCTCTTGCTGACCGCCGAGAGCGTAACAGTGTGGAGTTTCTTTGCAGGATCCTGAAAAATACTATCGACTCGCCAGCCCTTCTGGCGCAAATAAACTTTACCGTACCTACTCAACATACTCGCTACTATAATATATTTCAAGTACCTAGAGCTAATACCAACATTTTGCTTAAGGCACCTCTCAGTCACATGGTGAGGAACGCAAACAAACGGGATCTGGAGCCATTTTTGTGAGTCTTTCTTTTTTTTTTTGTTTCATTATTATTGTATTATTATTGTAGGCAACACGATTTGAATTATTTTATTTTAAATAAGAATTGTATTGTAATTTGTCCTGTAATTGGCCCTTGGGCTGTTGGGCAATAAAGGATTATTATTATTATTATTATTATTATTATATATATGCTATAGCACTGACAGTTTGTATCAGTTACTGCGTTTCAGCAGTGCAGCATTTGAAAACCTAAAAATTGATAAAAGCAACAATATGAGATCTAAAACAAATCTTGTTGTTAGTTGTTGCGCATATGGAAAGAGAAAAACTCGATAGCTTGCTAAACTAAATGCTGAAAACGTTAGGCAACCATACCTTATGTATTTTACACACATATAACGTATTTTTTATAGAAAAAAGTATAAACTTGCATACTCAATTTCTGCAGTGTTTATAAACATTTTGTTGCATTTGCAAGAGCTTATATTACGTTTCCCGTTGCTTCAATATCTCATTTACTAGATTTTCTCCTGTGAACAGTTTGGTTGGTCTCTATGGAGAATCTAACAGTAATGCGCCACGATGTTGATATTTCGCTCGGTGCTTGCATTTCAATTCCTTTATGTGAGGTGGTATTTCTTACCCTGCCGCCATTCCAAATCGTAGATCTGTTGCGAATTCGTGTATCTTCGAAATTCACGGACGGCGTTTCAAAGAATAACTTCTTCGAGAATTTAAGATTTGATAGAATAATTCCGACTTTGCATTGCTAATATTCAAGTAGTGCCGTTTTGTTTTCAATGATACATGTAAAATAAATAAAAATTTGACTATAAATCAAATTATTTTACATGGTTTTCGCTAGTTTTCACATATTTTTTACCTCTTTTTATAAAATTAGTTTACACCTTACGAATGATTACCAAGTGATTGATTACGTTAATAATGTTACGCGACGCTATTTTCAATGTTTCTAAGATATGCGGTGGGTTATGCTCACAAATGGTGCTTACGTACTTAGAATATCCGAATGCGTAGTGGCGAGAATTTTAGTAGAAATATAAAAATTTACTGACAAAGCAGCATTTTGTAATATGGCAATGTTTCATTCTAGGACGTCCACATCCAATGAAAACTTTAACCGTCCACATACCGTACTTTCTTCAACCCCATGCACCATTTCATCTTTTATTTCTTTGTTTATGCTGAAGGATGTAACTCTTTGAAAATTGTCTGTAATAAACTTTTACTGATATGTGGCCTTTGCGTACGTTTATATAAAAGTAATTGTCACACGTTTATCCATGAATTTATTGCTAACATCCTAACCACATTATTCTCGTTATTTTTTTTTGCTTTCCTTCTTGTCGGTTATTGACCTAGCTTCGTCAGTTTTATCGCAAAATTTTTGCAGTATTTTATTTCATAACATTATGCTCGAATTTCTTTGCAATATATATGTATATCAAATTTGTCCTCTTTGGCCTACATTTGGTAAGCATAGCAAATTAAGGTAACAAGAACTACCAGGTGATGGTAACAAATGTAAGAACATTTTATTGATAATTATTAGCAGATGATAATGCGATAAGAGAAGAAAATAACTTCTTGGATTTCTTATATGCCGAAGTTTAAATTTATATATCGCTTTTGAAATTTCTCGAATAACGGAATCCTTTGTGCATTTTAGCATAAAAGTAATAAAATTCATACCTTGGTGGCACTGTACGTATTCCCATTTAAAGCAAATAAGCTGTAAATGTTTCGCAGGCTAGCTGTTCAACTTTTCCTTATTTTCACTATCATTACCATTTCCTCCTTCCACAAATTTAACTTTTGAAAATCTGTAAAAAAATATGTATTTCTTCATTCTTTTTATTTATGGGTACAGTTGCTCTTTTATTGAGTGACATACAATTGACTAAATTGACTAAACATTTCATTAATAAAATCAAAGACCTAAGAATAACGAACAAGGTAAATTAGTAAGCTCTGTTGTTATAAATTATTTACTAATGCGTCAGGAGGAGCAGTAAGTATAGAAGCTATCGTAAAACTGCTATACGCATGTGGGTAAACACACATTATTTCCATATTGATGACTAGTTCTACCCATATGGGCTTGATATGACCGTAGGTTTTCCTCTATTTCCTATCCTAGCATATATATTAAACATGGGAGAGCTTGAACAACTGTCAATGGATTTATACAAATTAAACCGAAATTGTAGTTCAGATTCTTTGATAAACTTTTGTGGTGTAGCCACACAGGGCAGATAGATCGATACTTCCCTACAACATCTAAACAGCTTGGAAATATCCCTTAAGTAAAGCGTAAAATGGGGAAGGTACGTTAAAGATCGCGGTATACGAGAAGCCAATTTACACAAGACAATATCTACATTTCGGTTACAATCATTCATATCATATCAAAATGGGGCTGTTGGGTTTCATTAAATAGTGAAGATTCTTAGGGTTGGATTAGTTGTTGTATAAATAATGAGTTTGGCAAGGAACAACCATTCTCAGGTGCTAGCCAGATAATGACAGTAGATACTATTAACTACAACAACTCTAAAGACTAATTGTTCCATCAAAATTAAAGGAAAGTATAGAGGTTTAATGAAACTATTAGTCCACGGCAAAATTGTACTACAGCATAGGTAGAAATTTCATAAAAAAGGGTGCATTAAGAAAATTTTGTTTGTGAGGAGATGACTCGTCGTAGAATATTGCTACCATATTTTACCAAAGGTAACCACAAGTCCTCTGGGATTAAAGAACCTTTGTATTGGAAACGGTTGTTACTTTTAAAGGAATGGCTGAAGCATTCTGAAAAATGCATGTGTAAATTTTCGATGAAAGTTTGAACGTGAGTTCAAGCATCGAAACTTTTCTGAGTAGTAGTTTTGACAATTGTATAAAAAACGGTTTGAACAGTAGACTTTCGGGAACAGTTGAAGGGATTCGGAGATTGGCCATAGCACACTTTAACGGTTCCACAAGAGTTCCATTTATTCTTCAAATGTCACATTAAATTTGATATATATATGTACATCAACGAATATAGTTATTGTCAACGTAATTACTGAAACACTTTCTTAATTTTGCAGGATGGTATTCTACAGACTGGCGAAACTAAGTTCTTTTTTAATGTAACATCTTCTACGTCGTAAATACTTATCTTCTATGGAAGTAGATTGCAACTTAACCTTAAATTTGAAGGTATTCACGCAGTAGAAAAGATTCTGGTTTGCTGCTTTTATGTGATCATGATGTTCAACAAAAACTGAATTCTGCGATAGGAAATATATATTTCTATACATTTGTAATAGTATCTTTTATCAACTATATTTCGTATTTTTCAATAGTCCAAAAAATTCTCAGTTTTCTATTGAACCAGTCATTGTGGTACTGGTTGTAATTTATTCCAACGAACAATATTTGGAATGCATTATAGAAACATGCAGTATTCTACCGCAAAAATACCTAAGCCACAGTGTAGACACTTGTCCTGCAAAGCTAAATATTTTTAAACCATACATTACCTTTAACTTCGCAAAAGTCTTTGATCGAGTTGATCACGAGCTACTTCTATTGCACAGAGGGATTTTTCACCCAAACTTTTCGAATATATTTATTGAGAAGAACGCAGTACGTTGTATACATTGGTCATACACCTGACACTCCTTCCTCTGGAGTCGCACAAGAAAGTAACCTTGGTCCCTACCTTTGGTATTTGTTAACGATCAATGCAGTCACTTAGATTGTGACAGGTTGTTGTTTGCCGATGGCCTCAAGCATCATGCCACGATAAGTACCATTTCAGGTTGCTATTTGATGCAGCAGATTTTGAGTAAACTAGAATCCTGTGTGTCAATAATAATCTTAGGATGAATGTCGAAAAATATCCGCCTATTTATCATTATTAACATAGCGGCGTTCTTTTAATCGTTCTTATTTCTTAAAGAACCTAGGTGTTCTGCTTGACATCAAATTAGCTTTTAAGGACCACGTCAGTAGTGTCCCATTTTCTGCACGAGGGGCTCCTGGATTTGTATTAAGAATATCGAGGCAGTTTAGTTTCCTTGATCCAATAGTGGCACTATATTTCGCGTTTGTACGCTCTACGCTTGTGTATGGTCTGGTCGTCTCTGTATGTATCTCTACTTGAGCATGTGCAGAGAAGGTTCCTTAAGTATGCGCATTTAAAACTATATGGGGTATATCCAATACAGGGCTGTGATAATAATATTCTGCTGCAGAAGTTTCAGATAAAGTCCTTACAATCATGATGTCGTCAAGCTGATGTGCGATTTCTCTACAATCTGGTGAACAATAAAATTTACACTCCCACAGTGCTTGAACGAGTTCGCTATAATAATACTTGCCTGCCTCAGGTCTTCTACTCTCCCAGTGCTAATATAAACGTTTTAATTAAATCGTCAATATACAGAATATATAGCACCGTCAATGAAATTAGTACTAATGTTAATATTCATTTTTCTTCTCTGGTAAAATTAATAAATTCTTCTCTATAACTTTAAGTTTAGTTTAAATTAACTTTTGGTTTATGTTTTATTGTTGTATTCCTGGTTTATATTGATTGTCCTGCAATTAGATTTGTCTGTTAGGCAAAGCAGATATTATTACTAAAAGAAAATTAATATATTATGTATATGAAGGACTTTTACTATTCTGCCGATATCATGTACATATGACAGAAGATATGGTAATTCATGATGAATATTCAATATTTTTAAAGCTAAAATTCTGCTTCATAGCTGGCTATTACTTTTATTATATTACACTATTTTGTATGCTATCCTGTAATTTTAGTCCATGGAACTACACTACGCTAGTAGTCATTCGAGCAAAGAATCTAAACTTCTAAACGACAATTTCGTGTGGACTTTTTCCGCATCTAAATTGATAAACCTGAAGAAACTTGATAATGTTTAAACGGCAAACAAATTTAGAAGTTTGAAGGAACGATTGTAGGTGTATTTAATTTTTTCTTCGTGTCAACCGTTTCGGAAAGTTAAATTGGACAGGAGTAATTCGGGCAAGCGCTGGGAGCTGAATAAATATGTTATATCTTCTTACAGTATTTACATTCTGGTGAATTTGTCGAAAAGTTCAGGATTTGTAGGGCGCGGTTGCGATTAAGTTGTCTGGGTTTAATTTAAATATGTATTAGTCGGAGATTGGTTTTGAGAAAGGTTAGTGATAAAATCTCGGATTCTATAAAGCCTTCGGATCCACTAGTTCTTAGTAATTTATAAAGTAGATTGATTTTTGCTAAAATCGCCTAGGTAGACGTTTTCTTACGTCTCTGTTATTGGTAGGTTACATTTAGAAAGGCAGGAGTATTTTTATTTACAATTTTTTGAAAAAACAAATCGACCGTAGGCTTAGAGAAATAGAACAGCTTAGTCGTCAAAATTAGACAGCAGCGGATATACATTCCGAATGCAAAATTTTTAGAAGTTGTTTTGTAAGCGATAGAGAATAATCCTTGCGTTAGTAACAGGAGAAGAAACAAACCGTAGATGTAAATCAAGTGTCTGGAAAACTCTTAAAAAAATATTTTATCCCTATCGCTCCCAAAAATCTCATCATCCACGGTTAGCGAGTAGATGTCACACAAAGTTAACCTCAATCCAGATTTAAAAAAAATATGTTTGCAGACAAAGCCTGTTTAACTTGTGGTGGCGTTTTTAATTTTCATTATTTACATGAATGGTCAGTTTAAAATCTACTACTATTTGGACGGGCATTGTGGGTGATTGTTTTTTAGGGCAATTTTGTTTGCCGAATCGGTTGAACGATGACTTATATATTAACTTTTTACGCGACAATCTAACTGAGATACTAGAGAATGTGCTATTAGATCGTATTAGACATGATGGCGCTCCAGCCCATTTAAATGAGCGATTCGGTAATAGCCGAATTGGTCGGCAACGACCTGTAACATGGCCAAAAAGATCTACAGATTTAGTTCCTCTCGATTCTTTTGTGGGGGAATACTTGAAAAATCTTATTTACGTCAAATATAAATACAGAAGATTAACTGCTGTAGGGAATTATAGGAGCCTACCAACAACTAAGAAGTTTCTTCGACGAAGACTGTAACTTTGTCTACTACAGCAAAGGCAATCATTCGAAAATCTGCTCCAATAATGTTCTACATATGTAAACTTCTTTTTATTAAATCGTATGTCGAAAATAATTCAGCATTCAACGTAAGTGTATTAGATTTTTTCTCATTTTCATCTCTACTACTACGCAGTAAATTGTGTAGCAAGTTGTTTCTTAACACCCTGTATGATCAGACATTTGACAATTAAATGTGGCTATTACAGTATTATTAAACGAAATTTAAGTAATACCTCTATTTAAAAAAACGTTTAGGAAATCGTGTATAAATTATTTATAGTTGACCTGTCTATTCAAATTTTTTAAAATTTTTAATGCTTTAAAATTCGGAGTTAAAAATGAAAAAAGTGTGCTTGATTTATTTAGATAAATCAGTATTCGAATGAAATTTAAATACGTGAACATAATCGTGTCTAACAGAAGAGATAATAAAAGAGGAAAAGTGTCTTTGGAATGGAAAACTAGCACTACCGTTCCAATATTCAAAAGAGGACGCAAAGACAACCCCAAAAACTATAGTGTGCTCAATACGACCTAAAAATTCTTAACCAAAGTAACACATGGACTGAAAAGTCCCGGGCCTAACAAAGAAAACAACGTTTTTTTGGTTCAAAATTAGCTTTATTCATCAACGTAATCTCCATCAAGAGCAACGCAATCATTCCAGCGCCGCTCTAACATTTCAATACCACTTTTGTAGAACGATTTATCTTTTGCCGCAAAATAGATCTCAGTTTCAGCGATAACCTCTTCATTCGTGAGAAATTTCTTACCGGCGAGCATTTTTTTGAGGTCTGCGAACAGCCAGTAGTCGCTGGGAGCCAAATCTGGCGAATACGGTGGATGTGGGAGCAATTCGAAGTTCAATTCATGTAGTTTTGCCATTGTTTTGATTGACTTGTGACACGGTGCGTTGTCTTGATGAAACAAAATTTTTTTCTTTGCCATATGCGGTCGTTTCTTTGCAATTTCGGCCTTCAAACGCTCCAATAACGCTATATAATATTCACTGTTGATGGTATTTCCTTTCTCAAGATAGTCGATGAATATTACACCACGCACATCCCAAAATATCGAGGCCATAACTTTTCTAGCCGATTGTTGTGCTTTCCGGACGAGGTTCACCATTTGCTGTCCACTCAGATGACGATCGTTTTGATTCCGGAGCGAGGTGATGGATCCATGTTTCATCCATTGTCAAATATCAATGCATGAATTCCGGTTTGTTACGTTTAAACATGGCCAAACACTGCTCAGAATCATCAACACGTTCTTGTTTTTGGTCAACAATGAGCAAACGCGGCACCCACTTTGGACAGAGCTTTCTCATAGTCAAATGCTCATGCAATATAAAGCCAATACGTTCTTTTGATATCTTTACGATGTCAGATAACTCACGCAACTTCACTTTTCGATCATTCAAAACGATTTTGTGGATTTTTTTGATGTTTTCTGGTGTTACCGTCTCATTTGGACGTCCACTGCGTTCTGCATCATCGGTGTCTCTACCACCACGTTTAAAATCAGCAAACCAACCTTTGTTGTTTCTGATGGAGCGGAGTCCCCATAACACTTTTCAAGCCATTGCTTCGCTTGAACGGTATTTTTTTCCCATCAAGAAGCAGTGTAAAATTAAAACACGAAATTGTTTTTGATCCATTGTTTTGAAAATAACAAAAGTAGCGCGACTCTTAGCACAATAACTCACAAACTAATGAATAGAATATCATAAAATTTTAACAGCTGTCTTTTGAAGGTTAGTACTAACTGAGAGAAAGGTGACTGCAATAAAACTAGCGTCATCTATGTGTTAGGCCCGGGACTTTTCAGCCCATGTGTTAGTACTGGAGAAAAGCAAACCACTACTAACCATTAACAAAGAGCAATAGGGATTTCGGCAAAACAAATACACTATTGACGCAATATTTGTGTTACGTCAGATAGTTGAAAAGACAATCGAATTCAACGCGCCAATCTTTATGTAGTTTGTTGATCTACAGAAGGCATTCGATTGGGTGAAACTGGATGGCGTAATAGCAGTATTACACGAGAAAAACATACCAAAAAGCTGATAAACATAATATTAAACAAGGAAACAAGAACCAGAATATGAAGAAAAATTGGGTTACCTAGAAAAGTTAGATGCGGCATTGGTGACAGGACGTGAAAGATATGAGCGAGTATAAAATAGGAAAATACAATTTGAGTATATTATGTTATATATATTTACTTATACTATATCCTTTTTAAAAGATATGGAAATAATTTTGTGATTGTAAAATTTAAAGGAATTTGAAGGTATCGCAGTAAACTCCAAACCGTACAAAGTAACTTATATAATTTTTTCGGAACGCAGAGTTTCAAGAGCATGTGGACTGTCATTATCAACCGGTCAGTCAGCAGCTCGACTGACAATGAGAGTCCATGTACTCTTGAAATGCTGCGATACCTGCAAATATCGCAGAGCAGTTTAATCAAAATACTTCCGATATTGACAATGTTCTGCACTTAACTCTCTCAGTAGTTAGTCCTCGTAGTACTAATAATGTCAACTTGAGTTTCGTATTTAATTGTTTATTGTTATTGTTAATGTTGTTGTTGCGTGGCTTAGGGAAAATGTAAACTGACTTTACCGTAGCAAGATCCGGTATCTTATAAAGTCAAATTTTGCATTTAAATGACACCGATATCACCTTCATTGACCGGTAGATCTAAACTGAAACAAATCTATTTTAAACTTTCGCTTTGGGTAGATCAATTAAAATACTTACCCTTGTTTTCCACAAAAAGCTTTTGCTGAAGTTCGGCAATTATATAAAAAATAAAGCGCATAGTAAGGTTTAACAACATGCTTAGCTCCACGAACATTTTAAAATCTGTATTCTCATAATAAAACGAGAATGATCCTTTCGCTAAATACCTTTAAACTTTCCGCAAAGTAAAGAAACAAAACTAACATTGAAGCTGGCATTACACTCCAGCGATTTCTTTGTTTTCGTTTAGTTCCGTTGCATTCTCCTTGAAAAGCTTTTGAAATTATAATTTTGGTGGTAGGTATTTCGTTTGGGGAATCGGAAATATAAAGCGGAAAATGTCAGTTTTCGTGTTACGCCAGGAATGAAATTCAACAGGGATAGCGGTGTGCTCCACCTAATGCAGAATAGCTCATTTCTTTGAGTCTTTCACCTTCTTCGCAAAATACTTTTTAATTTGAAAAGTTTAAGAAGTTCTGTAAATGATGGAAACGGAGGAGGCTTGTCTTTAATTCGTCCATCTTTATTTCGTGGTGCATATCAATAAACTCTAATTTCATAGGATTTCTTTTCCTATGGACTTGAACTTCTTTCGCGATATTGCTAAGTATATACAGCTGTGGCCATATGTATTCGCCACCCTTTTTTTGTTTTTTATTCCGACGAATATATAAGAAATAAAAGAAAATTGATCGATGAAAATGTTTCATTGTGAGTGTATACAGATATATACAGATATTGCTTAATATTTGGTAGCTCCTCCCTGGGCTTTTATCACCGCACGAATTCGTCGGGGCATACTGCTCACTAAGTTGTAGCACTGTTCGGGGGTGATTTTATTCCACTCTTCGAATGTTTTTGTTTTTAAGCATTGCTTTGTGGTAGATGACGCACGTTATTTTCCTCGAACCAGCGCATTACTTCGCGAGATTTATGGCACGGTGCATTATCTTGTTGGAAGTAATACTCTGGCTCATTATTATCGAATAATTTTAACGCACACGGTTCCAGAACTTCTTCCAACATGCCGATGTACGTCCGACTGTTCATTCGGCCCTCGCAGACGAACAGTTCTCCGACGCCTGTTGCACTCATGGAACCCCAAACCATTATGCTACCACCCCCAAACTTGACAGTCGGGATGATACAGTCTGGATGGAAGGCCTCTCCTCGCCTGCGTCGCACGTATTGAGGCCCAGGTTTACCACAAAGCTACCAACAAAAACATGAATACTGTTACAGTTTGGAACCCATTAAAAAGAATAAAAACACTGTAGATACCAGGAAGTGAATACAGAATACCGCAAATACAATAATTATGTATTACTTACCTCAATATTTGACTCATCCGTCCACATAACATTGGCCCAATTGTCAATGGTCCAGTCGTGGTGACTTTTAGCCCACAGCAGTCTCTTTTTCTTTTGTTGCGGAGACAACCGTGGTTTATGTCGAACTTTGTATCCACCTAAATCTAATTCACAAAGGCGTCTTCTAACCGTGCGAGGAGAAATAGCAATATTATGTAACCGGAAAAGCTCACTGGAAAGCTGTTTAGACTCTTTTTTCCGGTCTCACAAAGACATCTGCTCTAAGACTCGCTCATCTCTGCTAGTTGTCTTCCTTTTTCGACCAGTTTTCGGCATTACTTTTTACTGTATACTATTGTATTACACAGACAAAATCACAGACACAATATCTTCACTCTAACTAGCTCAACCTTACTTTTACAACTTTTAAGAAAGACTGAAGAAATATTCAGAAATTACAATTTTACGTCTATTTTCTAATTTACTCAGAATGGCCTACAATAAACCATTAAACCCTCATTACCAGGTACCTAGTTAAGTCCGTCATCGACTCTGCTTCTTAGAAATACAATAATATTTGTGTAACATGTTCAAAACGAGAGTGGCGAATACATATGGCCACAGCTGTATTTAGTGTTGAATTCGAAATTTTCTCGCTAAGTAGTTTAACGTATTTCGAAATATGAGATTGTCAAATATAATTGTATCAGAAGCGTTTAAACTAATATAATGGCTTGAGTACACTTGTACACCTACCTATATGTCACGTTTCACGAAACTTTGTTCTTTGTTACTTAGTGAATAACTGAAACATAACGGAAGTGCATGCCTGGATGCGCAAGCTAAGTGGGTATGTTATCAAATAATTGTGTTTGCAGTTGCGTATTTGTGTTAAGGGAACACAAGGACAACTTTAATATCATTTGCTCTAGAAATAAACAATCGTTTTGTTATAATTTTTCTACGACAGTTCCGCGTGACACTTTGTTAAATTGTTTGAGTAGTATTAATGCGCAAAACTAATATTTCTTTCTATTGGTTTCTAAAGCCTTATTGGGGGAGCAAAAACTGCAATATTGTTAAATTGATGAAGTGTTGACATTTATTCTTCTATTTATAAATACAATGTAACCTCCAGTAACAGTGAATAGTAACAGAAAATCAAAACATGTAAATAATAAAAAATAATGGTAAATATAAGGGTAAAAGGGTTTATTCTATTTAATATACAGGGTTAGTGTAATGTCCCAAAAAGCTCTAATAACTTTGTTGTTTGAGAAGTATTTTCCTTTATGAATGTGGTATGAATACATAGCTATAAACAACAAATTTATTACAACATTTTCATATTTTTTCGCTCCCGGTTTGGCAAGAAATGCTTCCTACTTATTTCTGAATGGGCCAGTTTGAATTTTATAAGGGAAATCGCCAATACTCTTGGTCATTAAACGCACAAATTTTCCCTTTACATCCAATTTTGTGGCAGTTTTGTATGACTTGCAGCAGTGTCAAATACATTGGGAATATACAATAAACGGTTTGATAATTCAACCATTTTTTTTCGCTGTAGATCTGTTATTTCAACTCCCAAAGAGAATTATAATTTTCAAAGTTGGTAAGCTTTCGGTTCATGATATGCTACAATCCTGAACTTCTGTCGTTCGAAATCTTTCATCTAAAACTTAATATCTGCTCCCAATTTAATCAAGCATGAAAATAATACTTTTGGAAAATATACTTTTACGTACAACATCGTCCGCCATTTTACTTTAATTTAATAAACGACAGCACCATTGCTTTTAGAGATATCACATAGGCGGTGGTTGTGGATGATTCTATATATTACTAACATTATTTAAATTTAGTGCAGAATTCTAGAGAGAAATCTGAATCATTTTTTGATCGAGCATATAAAACGGAGCCTTACGAAGCTATCAGAGCCCTATACGCATAAAATTTGGACCCTTTTCAATCCGTACCTATCTTTCTCTTGTCGGCTGATAAGTAACGGTGTAATTTCGAAGCTTCGTTCGGCCAGACGGCGCTATGTCCTATGCAAAACAGCGGAAAGCGGAGCCAGCACGGTCGGATCAAATTGACAGTTGCATAAAGCAAGCTATTACTTTCGTATTTTTGGAAGAATGACGGTAAACCGAGGAACATCCAATATTGGGGACCGGTTGAATTTCCTTCGCCAATAAGCGTACGATGAAAATCCGAATAGAGCTAGTTCCTTCGATCTGCTTTCGAATAAAATACAATGTTTAATCTGAAAGGAATCTAATAAATACGAGTTTCGGAGTGAATTTATCTGCTATTCCATTATTAATCTAGATTATTAGAATGATAGAAAAATATCTGCTAATTCAACAGATATTGGATTGATTAACCAGTTTTCGCTTAAAATATTTCAACCTTTCAGTCAAGTACCAAATATTTGTTGCCATTTGGTGGACTATAAGTTACTTGCGTTTAGTAAAGCTGCACATGATTCTTTAGGCTTACCATGAAGTATAAAAAACAACATCGATAAATGTCTAGAACACGATACCTAATATAATGCTACTAAAATACAGCATGCAACTGGTGGGGTCATTTACGGGAAAGACAATGTGAGAAGAGAAACAACGCTAACACCCCGACATGTTCCTGCCTACCCGGCCTCATCTGCGCGGTTTCGACCAATGATGCATTGCAAATTCCCTCTCCGTGAATATCACTCTAAATAAACGGACAGTCAAAGGTGAACATTTCTCAGCACTAACTAGCGCCAAGAAGAGACATTTGCCTGCCGCTGATGAACAGCGATACAAACGGGTACAGTTTCCCAACTCTCTCCCAAGCGGCACATGCACTGCTAAACCAGAAAGGGCGCGCATCGAAGGTGCACATGTAAAAGATCCCCGTGCCATAAGTAGCCCTACCAATGCCAAGAGTATGTAGCTGTATTTGGCAGCATTATATTAGGTATAACATCAATTTGTTGCATTTTGAAATGCATATGCAATACTAGTATATGAACACATACGATACATTTAACTCACGCTTTAGAAAGTTTAAGAATGCACAATGTACAGTACTTTTAAGGAACACTTAAAAGCAATAAAAACGACACACGAAAACTTAACTCTTTTTTAACACAATTGCACATCGACTGCAAGAAATTATTCACAGGTATAGCAGTAAACTCCACTCACACAAATTAATTAATTATGCGGAACGCAGCGTTTCGAGAGCAAGTGGGCTCTCATTGTCAACCGTGTTACCGACTGAAAGTAAAAACTGTATCACACATGCAAATTATTTTTTACGCAGGCTCTAAAATTTCTAAAACATATGACTATTTACAATCTACTCGGTGGTCTAATACCTTTTCCGGGAAAGGATGGACCGAAAGCTCCTCTTCCTTCGCTATATTTCTCCAAATTCTCAAGGTTTAAACAGTGGTTCTATTAAATACGATAAAAAATATGGGAAAGTATAGGAACTATAAATGTGACACGCCTCAAGTATACAACAGTGGTAGCTAAAAACTGCTAAAAGCTTAAAAGTACCTGAATCACCAATAACAACCTCTACTGCCCTAGAAACAGCGTATAGCAAAGCGTTTTACGCTTTAAATTTCAAGTTCCGCTCTTAGGTAGAAAATTATATTAAGCTCGTTAGAATTAAACATGAGTTTTCCATTACCTATGTGCCCTTCGGTTGTGATCTTTTACGGTCGTTCCCGGTTAGTAATATTGTAACGCCTGTCTTAATACGTAAGCTTTTCCACATTTTAATTTCCTCAACGTTATATACAATATTTGACGTACAAAAGTTTAATTTGGTGGTTACACTATATTTCCGTCTGATGAAATATATGTATATTCCGCCTTCAGCCAGTATTTTCAGAACAACCGCAAATTTTATCTTAGTCGCATAGGTCATTCTCATACATACACTATATGGATACACATCTATATACAGAGGTAGGAAAGTGTACGCTGCCGAATGGGCTGCTTTATTCAATGGTCGGCGAGTCGCCCCTAAAAGTAGAAGGCGTTGTGATTTATTCCCTGACGTAAACTTCGAAAAAGGAAGGTGAGAATTTTAGTGTATACTTCTCGTAAACACATACGCAGGGAAAATACCATACACGAATTAAACAGTCGTGTTATAAATTACGATAAGGTATTATTTATAGCATGATTTTTCTTTCAGAATTTCCTTTATGATAATCTTAAGCTATTATTAATTTATTTATTTTAAGAAACTAATGTTATACGTGACTTAGTAGTAGTACAGATATGATTTATTTGTTGTCAAATCCTTTTATGTTTGAATATTTTATGTTTTATTTGTAGACGCTTTTCGCCAAGGTTGCAGCGAATACGTAAAGGAATACATATATAGAAATGTGTCTACTAATCTTGTAGATACAGTAACTCTATTGTTGTAGTAAATTGTTTTGACTAACCCAAAATAAAATTTCAACATTCAACGAAGTATACCGTAGAAAAGATTCATGTTTTCAGTGAATGAGCAAGATTATCGACATAATAGCAAGATTAGAAAACATACATTTGTTAAATGGGGAAGATTTCGGCCATATTATTCTTCAAAATGTGGCCGATGTTATTAGTGCTATGAGTACTACTGCGATAGGCTTGACCACTATAAGCACTGAGAAACATATATGTTAGAATCAAATATATTTGTGGTGTAATTTTAATGTGAAATATAGTAATAATAATAATAATAATAATAATAATAATTATAATCCCTGCCTTCACATCCCCCAACAGTCTTAGCCAATTACAGGGGTCATCAGTCGGCTATGAGTTATTATTACGTCTGCGCGTGTGTTGCGTTTTAAAGTATTAGTTCTAAGCATTCACCAAGGAGTGAGGAAAACCACAGAAAGATCTCAACCCTGAGAAACAGCCGCAGGGTGGTTCGAACTCGGAACCCCGAGACTAGTAGCCAAGCGCATAAGGCATCGGGGCACCAGCCTCGGTCAAAGGGATAGGATAACATATATATATATATATATATACACAGGGTGGCGCAGGGGAATGGGAAATTTTGAAATAACGTAATTTCCACGAATAAATTGATGAAACTAGTCATTTATTGACGAAAGTGCGTGTATGCAGCATGCCATTTATGTTTTTACAATCAAAATGTCCAAAGGTGTCTCTTTACTTTTTAAAGATGACATCGGAAAGATGTCCTCCCATTCGGCGTTCACACTCTAACAGCCTGCGCGGCAGTCGCACTATCACCATTTCTATAAAACGTTCTCACAGCTACTGCATGTTTCGCACCAGTCCAACGATCCATGATTACTAAATGGCAATGCGTTCACAACAATTGTGCGACGTTATGAACAACTGCTGGCTCTACAGTGCTGACAACTGTAACGTTCAATATTTCCCGTTCTCCTGCGCCACCCTGTATATATATACATATATATATGTAAACAAAGCAATTAGTAAATTTTAAAATAATAACATATTCAAACCTCAAGCAAAAACTATATTTAGTACAAGTACCCAGTGCTTTTTTTAAGTAAATGATACAGCTTTAAAATAACAAAATTCCTTGTAATATAAATAATGTTACATGTTATTCAAAAAGAAATATATTATTACCCTTAAGCAAAGTAAATATATACCATCTGATGGTTTATCCTTTGAAACAAAAGTGAGAGTAATAATAGCATTTAATTAAAGTATGCTAATATAGAAAATAGGCGAGGGAATATATTTCTTCAAGCCTTATATAAACAGCACATTGGTTTCAATTCACGACGGCTGCGTAGTCATGAGATCGATTAATGACTTTATTCGAATTATTTTTAAGAGGGTTTCAATTACGACACGAATAGAATCAGATAAAGACTGTGCACTATGATTTTTAGGATATTTGGATCCCTAAAATCTTTCAACAGGATTACCTTTCCGTTCATAACGTGAAACATTTAAAATTTTAAAGCTACAATATCTCGTCTGCCATAACTGTTAAGTAATCTAACTGCTTCATTTCTAAAACCGAAGGTATCTTTGGAAATTTGGAATTTGAGTTGTCAAAATTCACACAAAAATGTATGAGACCGCAGAATACGATGGGGTATTCTGATTCTTGAGTTTTGCCTTGTCCCCGAGGAGCGAATGGAAGAGTTTCACAAATTTTATACATTTTGCAATTCACAGTAAAATATGACGAATTTCTGTAACTTGCTCATTGTGTCTAACATAACAATGCTGCTAGATATACCACCTACTACTGATGGAATCATTCACAGGAAAAGTAATGTCGGAAGATAAAAAGGGCTAACGCGAGGACATGCTTTTGCTTCCCTGATGTCACTAGCGAGGTTTCGAGCGTTTTTTCGCTCAACATATAGCAATTCCGTCTTACCTACCATCAACATATCTAAACCTACAGTTCATGTGGGCATTCTTGGCGATATCTAGTGCCATAAGAATAACACGCTCGTCTACCGCTGCAAAAACAGCGAAACGAGCAGGTATAGTTTCCCAACTCTTCTCCCGAGCAGTTCATCGATTGCTAAACCAGAGTGGACGCGCACAAATAGTGCATAGGGTAAGTGCACATGTGAATGATCCTGTCCTCGTATTGTCTTATCCGTGAACGATTCCACCTATACCATGGATATCTGTATTTAGCAGCATTGTTATGTTAGGTATTGTTTTCTAGGCATTTTCGATGAGTTCTTTTGCTTATTGTGCTTCTATATAGGGGTACCATTTTCCTATAGAGCTGCAATTTTCCCATAGCTTACTTTATTACGTCGGATGACTTACTGACCAATAAGAATATAATATTCGCTTTAACGCACACAAACGCATTCAGTTCGATTCAGATGTGTAATTATAAAAATTATATTAGAGCAAGCATGTTAAATAATTTTATTAATGTATAAAATTTAGTTTATGTATTCTGCACCTCCGCAGCCCGCACAAAGTGATGCCCTTATATTGGAAAGTAAGTTATATACATTGGTTCACTATATATTTTTAACAATTTCTTTGCTATGAACCCTAAATATTTACTTTTAAAGAATTTAGGTTTCAGAGATGAAACCGCGTCGTAGATAAATGAGTCCGCCGACGTTTTGCCCTCAGTTGGATGGAGCTTCTTCTGAGATGCTGTATGTCGCCAAATTCTTTAAAAGAAGATAAATACTGCGCAGGCCACAATAAGATATACTTGAATATTTACATTAGAATCCGAAGAATGATTTGAGTGTGTAATGAATTTTAAATCTTGTCAGCATCAAATTTCACTTCAATGTTAGTCATGTATTAAAGGTTACAACTGCGAAAAGAAACAACATCCAAGTTTTTATCAATACTCCAAGATAAAGACAAAGCTTTACATTTAGAAAATAGTAGTAGTAGTAAGCATACTAGTACCATGTTTTCATCACTAAAACAACAAAAAGAAGTGAAAATACAGTTCATTACGTCGTAACAAATACAAAGAGGGATTTTTGGAATACAACGTTTCTTTGGAAAATAGGTTAACAGACGATAGTCGAAGAAAAAGTGAGTAGAAAATGATGTAATCTGATTGTGTAGTAATAGTGTGGAGTGACCACATAGTGATGTATGTACACAATATAGAAGAATAAGCGCAGTCTAGAAGTCCAGCCGTTTTAACTTTAAATATGTATTTAGTCAGTAGCGTACAGTAAATTATAGCAATGACATAATTATTATTAATATTACATTATCATCAAGATTATTGTATTAGTACAATACATTTATTAGATCTATGAATTAATTTTTCTTAACTATCATAAAAATATTTTTTATCTTTCGCCTCAAAATAGGCCAAAGTTGCCTCCTTTACCTCATTGCCGTCGGAAAACTTTCTTCCACGTAAGTCTTTTTTTTTAAATTGAGGAACAAATAAAATCACTAGGTGCCAGGTCTGGACTATTGATTGAAAGCCATGTTTGTACAGAGCAGCCATTGCAACTTTGCTCTTGTGAAACGGCGCATTGTCTTGCAAGAGCAACACACCCTTGGTCAATTTTCCTTGATGGCCTCCTTTAATACTTCTAACATTGCTGCGTAATATTCTCCGGTTATGCTTCTACCTATTTCCTTGTAATTAATTAATAACATCCCCTCACAATCCCAAAAAATAGTAGCCATCAACTTTCCACCCGATTCTGATACTTTGAATTTCTTTGGCGATGGTGTCCCCTTTTTATGCCATTGCATGGACTCCTGTTTGGACTCAGGCTCAAAGTGATGAGCCCATGTTTCATCTCCGGTAACAATCCGCTCCAAAATCTGTACAGGTTTGTCTCCACACAGCTCCAAAAATTGTTTGGACTCACAGACGCGCTGCTGTTTCTGCAGCGGCGTGAGCATTCTCGGTACCCATCTTGCACTGACTTTTGTCATACCCAGGTGGTCATTTAGAATACGCAAAATGGTGGTATCTGATACTCCAACTAATACGGATAATTGTTTTTTCTTCAAACGGGCATCTTGCAGTAGAAATGTTTGCACTTTTTCGACGATGTCTGATGTGGTGGCCTCAACTGGCCGTCCTGGGCGGGTGTCGTCTTCAATCGACTCCCGACCATGTTTAAAAAGACCATGCCCTAGTAAATCATTGATTTACTAGGGCACTGTTCCCCATAAACGGTTTCCATTTCATTCAATATGGTTTGAGCGTTCTTTTCTTGCTTTGTAAGGAACTTTATCACACCACGGTGTTCAATTTCCTCCATAGTTTCAGTTTTCTTCCGGATTGACTTGTTTAGCAGGCAACTATTCATAAATGACTGACGCTATACGGCTGCAACTTAACTTATATACTAATGATGAGTCGCCAATCAGAATGACACCTAGCGAGCTCTCCTATCCCCTCCATTCCACGAACTCCTCGATCTCCCTTCGTAGTATGTATAACTTAGTACATTTGAATAAACTGATACATTTTTACGTAGCTGAAGTCTATTTGCAATACACCGCGATAATAATCCCATACAACGCAACTGCCATAGGATATTCCTATATTTTCCATTCTTTATTACAACTTCCATCCTTTTCGAGAGGCGAGTGTGAATCGTACGCCACTGCAAGATTAAAACAGCTGGACTGTAATTGTGTACAAAAATTACGCAGCCAAGTATGGAGGTAGGTAGTACAAAGTATTTATTGCGTTATTAATAGTCTTAAATTAACGTCATCATAAAACTATAGTTGGTTCGTTTTCAATTTGATATTTTTTTAATATTGAGGTTTGGGCAACGTTTTGTTCAATTCTAAGCCGTTACTGTCTGTCATTAGGTAATTTCAAGGAATTTCTATTATATTCACTTAATTAGGATAATGTAAACTAGTAGTAAAACGTAAGGAAACATGAGGAAATGTTTGCTAAACCCTCCCATCGACAACGAGAACAAACGTAAAACCATTTCCAGATGCTGTCCAGACGTTCGCAATGACACATTTTCTAAAACGTGCTTGTTGCCACATCGTAAGAGCAGTAGTGTTTGTCCCTTTTTTCCTTTCTTCTTCCTCTCGGGCGATAAGTTGATATCTCTTGCGGAACCGACGAAGTGTGCGGTTTAGAAATTCAATAACTATAAAACTTACATTGCCTCGTATACGGTATGGGATCTCCATTACGTCTTCTAGTCGCTCGGCCGCCGTCGGTATCAAGGTACCACTTCTATACGTGCCACGTTACTGGTCGACTGGTTGCCCCTTTTCTTTCTCCGATATTGAAATTGCGAGGACGGGATAGAGGGAGAAAAACCGTATTATATTTCTCGCAAATACCATCTATTGCTCTTGCACCTTTGATTTTTTTTTAAGGTAGCACTAAGTATATATCCAGCTTTTTCCATAGTAGAAATCTAATATCGATTTTGCAAAGTACGAAAAGATAAAAGCGCTGATGTCACGCAAACCGAAGCAGCAAAAAACGTAGTATGAATGTCGCCTTAGACGATATGCTTTACTCTGGGCTTTGTCAGTAAAGTTTTAGAACATAAAGTACAGCATAACATAAATGAATCTACAAATATTATATATATATATACATGCGCGCCGACAATCTCACCAAAATGATTTCCGACACAAACTTACCCGAAGACTAAAAATATGTATAGACGACAACGGACACAGTAGCCTCGACGGACGATGATAGAAAATTGAGAATTTGTAATTATTAAAGAAATCTATACATGCGATTCGACAACCTTACCAGAATGACTCCCGCCAGAAATAAATGTATAGACGACAACGTCCTCGACGATTCCCGCCAAAACTAGAAAATATTAGAAACCTCCAATCATACGACGACGTTACTGTACACGTTACGACGAGGTACGAAAGGTGACCGAGAGTGCACGATCGCTAATACCTCGACCGTCGCGCGGGAGACGACTGCCTGTCCTTGCGTATATTAAATTTTAAGAAAACTCCCATTATTTATTCGACGACGTTGCACTGAATGATTTTTAAATTAGGTAGTCTTAGCTAGAGTAATGTGAATGGCCGGTCTGCATACATATACAATGCGTAATGTACATACATATTAAAATAAAATTGGATATATTCTAAGAGAGCAAAATAAATAAATATAAAAATGAAAATAGAGTAATATTCTAAATGAAAATAAGGTAATAATGCTAACCCATACGGTTGCAAAGAAAATAAAATCATATAAAATACATTTCCTTAGAAACTTAAAATTCACTTATAAAAATACAAAACAATGTTAAGTCCTTAACAAGCAGTGACAAGAAGATATCCGAAATAGGTAAACTAGTAAAATTTAGAAAAATCATTAATAATTAATAGACAATATTTAATATCATGACAATTCATATATTTCCATTGATCACTGCTTAGAAATTAATTTCTTGCTACTCCGAAAAAAGTCTCTTCGGTGTAGTTAATTCGATATTAACTTTGACATCTTCTTTGAACGTTTGGGCAGGAGTAAAAGATTTTCTGATAGTTACCTCTTTTCTGCTTCTAATTGTTAGTAGTCAAATCTACTCGCGCGGAGAAGAATTGTCAGACTTACAGGAGAAATACCTAGGGAGTCCATAGTATAATGTGATTTATGCATGGCGATGTTCCTGCACATTTCAATTCAGACTTTCGACAATTTTTGATTAATATGTATTGTACCAGTCAGATTGAAGTGGAGGATTCGATACTTGACCAGCTTCTCCGCTCGATTGTAATTCCTTAGATCAATTTCTCAGGAGACGTCATTAGTCTACGTTGACCCGGTTCTAGCGTACTGAGAGAACGTATCCTACAAGGATTTGAAATAACAAGGGACATACGGAGAATCTCGCAATGTATATCAATGATAAGGTGTCCGCAAGCATGTTACTGCAGGAAGAAAATATTTTCAATAATTACTTTAATCTTGTATTAAACAATTTTTAAAACTTGTTTTAGCATAATTTTGATTAGACACCGTCTATGCAGAGAAGGGGGTGCAGTGGGAATGCAAATACCTACTAGTGATGGATGTAACTGTTTATTTTAGATATGTAGACATTATGGAAATGAAAAAAAATCTCTTTATATATCTCTATAATCAAATTATAAAGCGATACATATGCTCAAATTAAATGAAATTCTTGCAATACTAAAAGTAGATAACTACTTTGCCTTAGGCATTTCCATATAAATGGATAAAGAAAAGCTCATCATGAGAAATTATATTTTTGAAGTGTTAGAGGTTATTGAGACTTTATTTGGGAAGGAAATGATAGAAAATATTTGCTGTGTAATATCTTACTAATCACATTCGAATATCTCTTACCGTCAGATAAAGAGACAACATCTTGTCGGATACGTTAGGTGTTAATTGTTCTTTTATTAAACTTAATAAAAGCAATTTCCATATTTCAATTTGGTAAGGGTAGATGAAGCTCCCAAAAGTCGATAACATGTCCTGTTGTATTTGATGTTTATTTAAAATTTGTAAAGGCTCCATGAAATATTGCTGCGATTTCCCACAGTACTTGTAAGTAAACAAGCTATTTTCGCTATTCTTTCATACATTTTCTGTATACATTCATGGAATTTAGGTTTCATCCAGTTTTAGTTTGAGTTTGCCATTCAAAGAGAACAGAGAGCGCTGATTTAAACAGAAACTGCTATTTGTTTGTTCTAACACCCGTGATAAATTTTAATAATCTTTCAGAAAGTCTAGCATCCAACAGATGAGCAATTTTTGTAAAGTTTCGACCAACGTATAGAACTTTTAACCAATATATTGCAAATTTATTTTTTCGAACCTGCATTAAATTATTACAAGGCCTCTTGTGTTAATCTTTACAGTTTTCTGGTTGCCTAGGTTAGTTTGCATTATTTGTTTGTTCAGTTCTAATGTCTACTCCTCACGAAAATTGGCGTGAATCAGGGGAATTTGAGAAACACCGAAGTATTAGTAATAAAAGTGTTAAATAAAATTTTAAAATGTCAATGTTTTTCTAAATTTTTCTTATATTACTACTTTCGTTATTTTCTCGTCAGTGTATGGTTCACGCTCCCTTTTTCTTGTTGATGTTGGTGTTGGAGGCAAAGTACCGTTCGGACTCCCTCTTTATTTAATTTATTTAAAATATTTATTCAGTACACTTCTTCTTCTGTATATTAAACTATTAGATTTTACAGATATTTACTTTAGTTGTTCATTACTAACACATTATCTGCATTTTTAATGTTAAAAAAAGGAGCCCCATCAACAACATGTGGAGTGGAGACGTAAACTCCAATATCGTTTTTCGAAAACATATTTTTGTATGCAATAATAACTTCTTCTAAATTTATTTCTAAAGGACGTTTAATATACTGTACTCACGTATTATTAAAATATGTATCATCCCGAAATTATAGTACTATATCTGCAAAATGTCTCGAAGGTCGGATGGATGGCAGTTCTACCTGTAAATGATTTCATTCCATCAAGAGTGTGTTTACTGTGTGGCCTAACATATTGGTAAACAAGTTATATATAATATGCACATCTCTGGTAACGACCGAATGTAAATAACAATTGTGTCAAAATCACATATGCCGGAGTTATCTCTCCAGAGAAGATTCGCTATTTTTCGAATTAATCATAATATTTAAAATTCTTCGAAATTATTGGAAGTTAAAAAGTGTATCAGCTGATATTGTCATAACAGTTTGGAGTTCCGGACACATTGGTGGAAGCCGAAGACCAGGATATCTAAAATATGAGATAGTACGTGTGAGTGTGAGCAAGTAACAATATATTCGAATTTAAAACGAAAAAGAAATTAAATAAAAGCACCCATTTGGAAAATTAAAAGCCTGAGATTTTCCACCACAGCTCCCAGTTACAAGTGATCTAACTAACATATATTTTGCATTGAATGCAAACGGCAACTGCAATTTGGCTCGACAACTTTGTGCTTAAATTGTTGCGAATCGAAAATATCCAGGAATTTTTGTGGTGAGTAAACAGCGTTTTCGTGACAGGTGATCTTTTAAACAGAATACTGCAGAATGTAGGACCAAAAAGGAACGCTGGAGTTTGAGGAAGTTGTACTTGATAGAATTGCATACAATTCTAAAAATAGTACGAGGAAACTATACTTAGAACTAGGTGTTCCGCACAATACGGTATGCAGCGTCCTACATGAACGCCTATTACTCATATCTCGTGTAGCGAATGCACGGTTCTAATAAAGCCAATTTTCGACCGCAAATGGTATTTTGTTTCTACAATCCGTAATTCCAATCTGACGACGGATTCGCAAAAGTGGTCCAGTTAAGTGTCCACCCCGTTTTTCAGGCGTTTGTTAGATTTTCTTTACTACTCAACGACGATTCTTACCTTAAAGGACCTCTGTGACCGAATATAACATAGTTTTTGTTTAGTCCGGAATAGCCCCAGCGTGAGTTCGACTGTCATTGGTTCACGGTTAATTCACAGCACATTTAATGGACGGTGTTAGTAACAAATCATATACAATAATATAAAAAATAAAATTTCCTCTTGCTGTTTTAATAAAAATTGTTCTCGATTATTCACAATTTTGATTCGCACGTAACCTTTTAAGAAAGCATCTGTTCCATACATCATGCCGGTAAAATTTGGTCAAGCAATTCAAATACATCATGTATATCTGCATATATATTTACTGAAAATTTCCTATGTGAAGCTCAAACTTGGCCTAGAATTTGCAAACTTCTTTCGTTCAACACAATCAACTACTAGGCTAGCCAGGGTAACTGAAATTACTATCTTAAAACTTCTAAGCTACATATACCTGTTCTGATCAGTTTAGCGGTCTAGCGTGTTGGACAAAAGAAATCTGGATACCACAGATTGAATTCAAGCCCCACATGGAACATTTTCACTAACTCCAGTTGATCTCCGGTCGTTAGAGGAATGAGAATATGTAGAAGAAGTTGAGTGTGATCTCGTCGAAACGTCGACTTAGCCGAAACAGACCAACTCCTTTGAGACCAACAACATATACGGCCACAAACCCGAGAACAGTATACATGTACATAGCATGAGCGTATATTCGACGTGTCGATGGCCGCAATTGTGAGCAAGAGGAGAATGAAATAAGATTTCTATAAGTTAACAAAGTCGAGAGATACGCGTGCTATTCTGCAGGGCGTTTGTGTTTCTGTATGCTAGCTCCGTCTAACGGTATTCTCTACGCTTGTTTAAATACTACAAAATTCTATCCTCACATCGATCTTTTTAATTTGAATCGATTCAATGAAGCCCCAACTCCGTATTACTGTAAGTTGAAGAGGGTCTATCGCTAGACATGCGTTATTCGTTGCAAGTGAAGCCGATATTCTGTTAATTTTCCAGTTGCCCTGAATGCACTGAATGCACTGAACAGCTCGCAGCTTCTCACGCGGTATATAAGTGTGTATATATAGCGAAGACACAAACAGATTTTTGTAAGGCTAGCCTAATGGTGATAGTAGATACACTGCCGAAATGTAGGAATAACAAAATTTTAGGAATGTTGTAATTTTAAATTGTAAATAACTTCAGTTTTAGATTTCGAACTAACTCTCTGCAGTATAGAAAATAAATAAAACCAATATAACGTAATTTATTGTACGAGTACACGACTTATTTTCCCTTATATATATTATGCTACATATCTAAAGACCAATATTTGCATATCAAGAAACTTAGATGGAATTTCTCCTCAGCAAGTTAACGCAAGAGCGGTACATGTCTCATAATGGCTGTACCTAACTTAAATTGCGACATTGTCTTTATTCAAAACGCAGTTGCGGTATAAGAACAAAACAGGTGTAAATTCATTTAGCATAAGTTAGAAAGTTATTTAGACAAGTTGGATACCACTTTTCTCTGGCGACGTAATAATCCATAACTTCGGCAGACAATACCGGCAACTACTAATTGCAATTTCCAGTAAATTCCGTTTCAATCAAGGTTTTAGTTTCGCAGCGTCTCGTATAAAAGTTAAATAACGCTTAGAGCTTCAAACTTTCGTAAGGCATAACAGAACAGCAGGATGACGGACAAGCCATTCCTGATATATACGAATAAGAAAGGACAGGTAGAAGAGAAAAGACCGAAGGAGGACACAAGGAAAGCGTAAAAAAGTAAAACAACAGAACAGTGATCCATTTTCATCTAATGAAACTTCAATCATGACATAATCGCTTTTAAAGTTTTCTCAGTTTCCATTGCTCTGTCCCATTCCTCTCCTCTCTTACTCGTTCCACCCGTGACTTAGTACAACGTAAAGTGACTGCTTCTTCGACGCTGAAGATTTATACTTATAATTAGTTTTGCTCGAAAGTGAGCAATTTAAGAAAAACTTGTCGGTAAGGAAAATTGGTTTTCGTCACAACATTAATTCGCACTTATTCGGAATTAATTGATCCACGGAAGCTACTGTACAAAATTCGTCCATTTAATATGAAAAGGTCCAATAATTGATCATGATGTCAGGCAAAAATAATTATCAGCCGAACCCAAACAGCGAGGAAGTACGCAGTATTGTTGATCATATTCGATTGTTGCCACTCCCAAATTTTATAGTAGATTTTAGGGAATTTATGTAAGTTAGTTAGTAAGATTATGAAAATCTCGCAATGAAAAAGAACCATTTACACTCTAAATATGTAACTAAATTGTAATTGACATAAAGGTATGGTTCCTTTTAAATTATGACGTGTTAACTTGAAACCGTCCTTCTCATTTTTCAGACATATACGACGATAATAATGGCAAAGATGGTTGATATCTTTGCAAACGCGTCTGGACAAATAGAGTTGTGCTAAATATCACTTTCTGTACTGTAGACGTATTCGATATCATTTTCTATAATCGAATCATTTTGTAAGTTAACAATCAAAGGTCTTGTTTCGTTATAACACATGGGCTGAAAAGTCCCGGGCTTAACAAAGAAAACACGTTTTTTTTTGGTTCAAAATTAGCTTTATTCATCAACGTAATCTCCATCAAGAGCAACGCAATCATTCCAGCGCCGCTCTAACATTTCAATACCACTTTTGTAGAACGATTTATCTTTTGCCTTAAAATAGGCCTCAGTTTCAGCGATAACCTCTTCATTCGTGCGAAATTTCTTACCGGCGAGCATTTTTTTGAGGTCTGCGAACTGCCAGTAGTCGCTGGAAGCCAAATCTGGCGAATACGGTGGATGTGGGAGCAATTCGAAGGTCAATGCATGTAGTTTTGCCATTGTTTTGATTGACTTGTGACACGGTGCGTTGTTTTGATGAAACAACATTTTTTCTTTGCCATATGCGGTCGTTTCTTTGCAATTTCGGCCTTCAAACGCTCCAATAACGCTATATAATATTCACTGTTGATGGTATTTCCTTTCTCAAGATAGTCGATGAATATTACACCACGCACATCCCAAAACACCGAGGCCATAACCTTTCCAGCCGATTGTTGTGCTTTCGGGCGCTTTGGACGAGGTTCACCAGTTGCTGTCCACTCAGATGACGATCGTTTTGATTCCGGAGTAAAGTGATGCATCCATGTTTCATCCATTGTCACATATCGACGCAAAGATTCCGGTTTGTTACGTTTAAACATGGCCAAACACTGCTCAGAATCATCAACACGTTCTTGTTTTTGGTCAATAGTGAGCAAACGCGGCACCCACTTTGAACAGAGCTTTCTCATAGTCAAATGCTCATGCACTATAAAGCCAATACGTTCTTTTGATATCTTTACGATGTCAGCTAACTCACGCAACTTCACTTTTCCATCATTCAAAACGATTTTATGGATTGTTTTGTTGTTTTCTGGTATTACCGCCTCATTTGGACGTCCACTGCGTTCTGCATCATCGGTGTCTCTACGACCACATTTGAAGTCAGCAAACTAACGTTTTATTATTGTTTGTGATGGAGCGGAGTCCCCGTAACACTTTCCAAGCCATTATTTCGCTTGAACGGTATTTTTTCCCATCAAGAAGCAGTGTAAAAATAAACCACGAAATTGTTTTTGATCCATTGTTTTGAAAATATCAAAAGTCGCGCGACTCTTAGCACAATAACTCACAAACTAATGAATAGAATATCATGAAATTTTAACAGCTGTCTTTTGAAGGTTAGTACTAACTGAGAGAAAGTCGACTGCAATAAAACTAGCGTCATCTATGTGTTAGACCCGGCACTTTTCAGCCCATGTATTATATGTCCACACTACTTTTTCCTCATGAATGACATAATCAAGAGCATTTTCTGGAGTTATTGCGTTTAACAATACCATTTAAAGTTTATTATGATGTTTTAGTAAGTTTAAGAGTTCAATTTGTTTTCCCTATGATGTACCTTAATTGGACTAGTATTAAGACTATCGGGGTGAATACGAAATAATATGGCGAAATTCTCGTATAATGGTCTTCATAATACCAATCGCTTGTTTCTGAAAATTCCTTAATATTTTTCTTAATACTATTCTTATTAGCAGTCGGGGTATGATATCTCGAATGAAGCAGGTTGCCCATTACTATGATACTAGCTTCTGGCAAATTTATTATAAGTATAAATGTAAATAAGAACTCTTCAAAGAATAAGAAGTCATATCCCTATACGAGGGCTATTTTTTTAACCTCCGATTGCCCATAAAAATGAGACAAATATAAATAAAAAAATGAATGCATTAGTAAAAGTTATGTACAAACATGGCTACTTTTCTACATAATCAGTGAAGATAGATGCAATTGCCGTATCTATGGACGAGCCTTCCAATCGCCTCTGCATACAATGTTGCCACCCGTGGGTTGAGTTGGAGCTTGACGTTTTCCGAAGTTCCTCTGCACTGTTGACCCCTGATCTCCTACCTTCCGTTTTTCTCGAAACATTCTGTCAACTCGTTGACCAATGTTATCTGATGGGGCAGATTTGCTTCCTTCCCCTCCTTCATCGTGAACATCGCCTCGGCTTTCTTTAAACTTCCTACACCATTCACGTACAACACCTTCCGCCATAATATTTTTGCCGTATACTCATTTCTCGATGAATTTCAACTTTACTGCTCCCTGCTGCTTGAAGGAATCGAATTACACTACGTAACGTGCACTTGGAGGCAGCAGCCATGTTTACGCGTCTGCACCTCAGCTGAAATTGGACATTCCCGTCTCCCACGGGTGTCGCGGATGTTAGAAGGCACAAACGCAGGTTGAAAAAACAGCTTTCGTCTTAATTCGAATTTGACGATTTTGTATTCTTTGCACGCAGTAATGGTCTAATCCGTGCTGTCTTTGCTCTAATCATTGTCTATAAAGAATAATTGTTATACCATATTTTTTCCTTTCTCGTGAAAGAGGCAGGTAGAATTAGCACATATTCGACAGATGTCGTGCCATCTATCAAGCAGGTAGCTTAGTAATTGTGTTTCTTCTCGATAACTTTTAACTGCTGTTAAATGGCCGTGTTTCAGCTCTTGCAATGTACGACTTTTCATAATTATGCGAAATTTATCAATTGCACGGAATTTAAAGCTATCTCTTTTTACGAATTACGATAGGCTTGTACGATAACATTAGACGTTGCTACTATCAACATAAATTTCTGCCTTCCTCATTGCTTTCAAGATATTATTTTGTCTCGTGTACTGTTCAAATAAGAACTTCTGTTAGTTCGTACGTTCGTTCAATGCGCTTTGTTTAGGCCGTTATGTCGGTAAATGTTTTCTCTTCAGCATCTGCATATTACTTTTGACCTTTCATTTGCTCATTGTAGCGTTTTTCTTAGCCAGGAATAAGGTTGGGGTACGCCATCTCTGGCCCTGGTTCTTCGCTTCTAGGTCATATTTAAAAACCCTAGACTCATCACCAATAATGACACGTTTGTGAAAATTGTAATTATTTTCAATCTGCTACAAAGGGACAGGACGTATTTCCGTCCAGTTGTGCTTTTGATCCTACGTTTCTAGCAACCATTTCCGCACAGATTTTCTTCATCTCGAATTCAGAGGGCGTTGTGAACATTTCACTTTACAGCTCACTCACTTCACTTTACTTTAAAGTCGGTTCTTCATTGAAGTCTTGATAATACCGTTAACCACCTGAAAGCCTGTTCCTTTGACAAAACACTGTCTCATGAACCTATTCAAGTTTTGCAAAAGCTTATGTTGCGCTGAGTCCGAACGCGCAGAAAAGTATCTAGGTTTAGCCTCAGACATCCCATTTTTTTTTTTACAGAAAAAGCTTACCAAATAGTATCAAATATAAATTAAGAACAACAATATAATTTTGGCCTTTATGAAAAGGACATGGTAATTTCTTGAGTAAAAGTTTGAAACTTCGAGAAAAATAAGTACCTTTCAAGGTGTGAGATACAGGTTAGACTTAATAAGAGAACACATCCAATTGAAAACTTAATTTCGCCGTTAATTCCTGGTAAAGTTCTTCTCTATTGTTTTTAAAAACAGTTTCTGCTAGTAACTCGTTAATAACTCTATTATCGAAATTTTCTGTTTTGGCGTATTAGGACAATTTATAATTTGTTTTTCATATTTCGAAACAATGATGTGTTAATAAACGAACTACTACCGTGTCATGATGAGATATATAGAGGTGAAGTAAGAGTAAGGGAGAATAAATAAGATCGAAAAGAAAAATGAAAAAAGGGGGTGAAAATGAAAGAAACGCGAAAAAAGTAAGAGAAGGAAAGAGAGAAGGGAGACAGAAGCAAGGGGAGAAAAAGAAAGAAAGAGAAAGAGAAGAAAAAGGAAAATAAGTGAAAGGTGGGATCTCGACGTTTCGCCTCCGTCGTAGGAGGCTTCTTCAGGAGAAACTGGGAAACTAAAGTGGCAGGGTGACTCGACGTGTAAACCACGCCGAAACCATTTTGGGGCTGAATGTGAGTTCAAATCTCTTTTAATACCTAGATGTTACAATGTCTGTAGATATATCGCAATATCTCAGCAGGCAATAATATTAATCAAGGCGAGTTCCTATTGATTAAATTAATATTAATATGAAACTCTCGTTGGTGTTAGCAATGATAAAATTACGGTTTTCTTGCATTTAATCAACGTTTTAAGGTAGGTCGTGGTGTTTCGCCGGTAACGGAGAAGCCGTGGATTCAAATTCAATTTTGACTCATACTTTTTCAGGAATTTAAAACGTTGAATAAAACCAAGAAAACCGTAATTTTATCGATGTGTTAAGATATTATTAAACGCTTCTTACCTATAATGTCATTGAAATAGTTTGTTGGTTCAGCGGTTAGGGGTTCTGTTTCCGAGGTTCACAACATTAGGAGTTGTAGTTCCGATTCCAAAGTTTTTTTGGCGAAAACTCTATATCTTTCAAGCCCCTATTTACAATTGGAAACCAATTCGTGGTGTTTCAGTCGGTACTGAGAAGATATGAAGTAACAGAGCTGCGAAATACCTTATATTATCTAAAAATTTTAAGCTCTAACAATTATGACTAACTAAAAAGCTTATACCTCTGGGCCGCTCGTTTCACAGTCAAAACATACTAATTTCCCTCAAAATAATTGCAAACTACTTGCAAATTAAATTTAGCAAACGGTACATACAATTAAAAAAAGAAAGCAGTAATCGAATATTGGGAATGGCACTATAGGATAGCTAAATGTATTCATACAATTAGCCTCTATATTACCCGCAGTGCGTAATCAGCATTTCGAAGGTAAAAGTACTGTGTTCGAATAATAAGAAGAAATAATTCAAAAGAAAACATAAAAATGTATGAGAAACTGCTTGAGCATAATAAATTTTTAAAGGAAAAGGAAAAGGTAATCGATGTAGCAATGGAGAAAGTGTCGGCCGAGTCTATTATAACCGAAAGAAAAGGCAAAGTGGAGAGAATTTGAATAGAAAAGAAAATCCATAAAGAAGCTTACGAAGGGGGAAATTTCATTTCCAAGTTGAGGATGTAAAATACACACCTACACGTATACGTATCACAACTTAACATATATAAAATAAAAAAGGGAGCTATTTTCCACTATTTGACCAAGCACAATTTATTTTTGAATTTACTTAAAATGAAAAAGGCTCTTAGTTATAAGGTACTATAGTTTCACTTTTAGTCAATTTAGATTTCATTAATGTAAGCATTTAGTTGTTTAGTTTGGTTAAATTAAGAAAATATTGATAAAAGTTTGAATTATACAATATTCTTATCAAATTCACTACATATTTAGATATACTTAATTAGAAAAATTAAATTATAGAAAAATATAATTCACTATTATACACGTTTTTCTATTAATTCCTGGCCTAAAATTATTTACATGTATCTCTGATATTATTGAGCACCCTTATAGAAACAGAACTATTAAATAGGATTTGGCATCTATGTATATAGAAACCTGTAAACAAGCACAAACGCGTTTAGAAAAACTATTAAATAAGGTTGGGTCTCCCATAGAATTGTAGTTCATGCATCAATATACATAAGCACTATTACGTGCGTTAAACAAACCGTCTGCGAACGCATTGCAAAAAGGAGACTTCACGCACCATTCGCCTTGTACGCGCTGCGTCGGTACTTCATATGGCGCTGAAGTCAATAGTGAATGCATATATAGTTATGCTAATAAATCTGTATGCATCCATACGCACATTATTATTATACACTTGCTAATAGCGAATTGCTGGAGGTGTTGCATATATTACACTCAGCTACGTTAAATCTAGGCATAAGAGTATACATATTTTTATATCTTTCTAAAAAAGATGCCTACTACCTTTCATTTCAAAGTCCACTGAGTAAACAAACGAACAAGGGAGTACTTGAAAAGTAAACACAAGCAAGATCCTTGTTTAATGGCGTGTACTTAACACATGGGCTGAAAAGTCCCGGGCCTAACGCGTAGATGACGCTAGTTTTATTGCAGTCACCTTTCTCTCAGTTAGTACTAACCTTCAAAAGACAGCTGTTAAAATTTCATGATATTCTATTCATTAATTTGTGAGTTATTGTGCTAAGAGTCACGCTACTTTTGTTATTTTCAAAACAATGGATCAAAAACAATTTCGTGTTTTAATTTTACACTGCCTCTTGATGGGAAAAAAATACCGTTCAAGCGAAGCCATGGCTTGAAAAGTGTTATGGGGACTGCGCTCCATCAGAAACAACAATAAAACGTTGGTTTGCTGATTACAAACGTGGTCGTAGAGACACCGATGATGCAGAACGCAGTGGACGTCCAAATGAGGCGGTAACACCAGAAAACATCAAAAAAATCCACAAAATCGTTTTGAATAATCGAAAAGTGATGTTACGTCAGTTAGCTGACATCGTAAAGATATCAAAAGAACGTATTGGCTTTATATTGCATGAGCATTTGACTATGAGAAAGCTCTGTTCAAAGTGGGTGGCGCGTTTGCTCACTGTTGCCCAAAAACAAGAACGTGTTGATGATTCTGAGCAGTGTTTGGCCATGTTTAAACGTAACAAACCGGAATTTTTGCGTCGATATGTGACAATGGATGAAATATGGATTCATCACTTCACTCCGGAATCAAAACGATCGCCATCTGAGTGGACAGCAACTGGTGAACCTCGTCCAAAGCGCCGGAAAGCACAACAATCTGCTGGAAAGGTTATGGCCACGGTATTTTGGGATGTGCGTGGTGTAATATTCATCGACTATCTTCAGAAAGGAAATACCATCAACAGTAAATATTATATAGCATTATTGGAGCGTTTGAAGACCGAAATTGCAAAGAAACGACCGCATATGGCAAAGAAAAAAAGGTTGTTTCATCAAGACAACGCACCGTGTCACAAGTCAATCAAAACAATGGCAAAACTACATGAATTGAACTTCGAATTGCTCCCACATCCACCGTATTCGCCAGACTTAGCTCCCAGCGACTACTGGCTGTTTGCAGACCTCAAAAAAATGCCCGCCGGTAAGAAATTTCGCACGAATGAAGAGGTTATCGCTGAAACTGAGGCCTATTTTGAGGCAAAAGATAAGTCGTTCTACAAAAGTGGTATTGAAATGTTAGAGCGACGCTGGAATGATTGCGTTGCTCTTAATGGAGATTACGTTGATGAATAAAGCTAATTTTGAACCAAAAAAACGTGTTTTCTTTGTTAGGCCCGGGACTTTTCAGCCCATGTGTTAGTTAATATTTATATATAGAAAGAGCAATACAATCACATATACTGATATACATACAAAATTAAATCAAATTTTGCTTTCGTCAATTCAGCGTCCTCTCTCCCTCATAACTGCCGCGCATAATCAAGGCATCCAACCAATTAATTTTGTCAGAATTTCTTCCGATATCGTATTCAATTCTTCCTGGAGGAAGGACCACACGACGGTAGCAGATGTTGGAGTGGTTTGTTTTACTATTCGATCCAATTCATCCCATGTTAATTCAATAGGGTTGAGGTCGTGAGATTGAGGTAGCCACTTCGCCACTGCTAGGCTGCCCTCCTCTTGTTGTTCTTGTAAGTAATCGCGGCACATCGTAGCTGTATCTTTCGAGTTATTGTCACGCTGAAGTTTTCATCGTCTAGTCACAACCCCGATGACACCACACTGTTTTCTAAAATATTTCTGTACCCTTCTTTTCGCAGCAAAGACCCCCAATCCTCCTTCGTGCTTGACAGTCGCTTCAATTTATTTCAGCCGCGATTTCTGGCTTGGGTTTTCGTCCATTTCCTCTGCTAATCCTTACGATTACACGATTTTCTGCTGGGATCGCTTTTTAGATCGCCTACTTCTCTGTTTGTTGGAACAACTGCCACCACTTGCAAATTTGTTCACGTTTCAGTCCTCTGTTTGCCTACTAATATTCAGTTCGAGTGAATTTCGTCGATTGTCTTTTCTTCTTCTATGGTAACTAACAATGAAGGCACGCATTTGTACGGACAACTAGTTTTCGGCATTAAAACACAAATAACTAAGACATATTAAAACTCAACAGTAAACTTCGAACTTCGGTGACATGGAACAAAGAGACCTCGGATCATAAAATGCAATTAAGGAACTAACTATATTTCATTAAAATTTCAAGAAAAACTCAATAACGGGGTCGGTACCCTTACAGCTCAGGTATACCTAAAATTAATTTTTGTTTCTAGGAACTCACTAATGGAGCGTGTACTAATGAAACCTGTTTGTATCGAGGTGGCCAAATACTTATGGACGGCAGTGTGTATTAGCTCACCACTTGAGCTTTAAGGGTGTAATAATAGCATATACAAACGCGACCTAAAGAATGTTTCGCGAATAATTGTAACTAATTCAGGAGAAGTAGGCATTCCATACATAGATAAAATCTCATTCATTATGGTTTTTGTACCCTAACGTCACACAACTACGTACTTTTTCCTAAGCAAATCTATTATTAATTTGTCAGGTGACAAATACAAAAAGAAATAACAGCAAATTATTCAATGCCGAGTAACATACCAATAAGTTGACACAATATTGTGTGTAACTCACCTTAATGAAACTACGTCAGCTAACATCGCATGGAATATTTACATAAAAATCGCATTGTATTATTTTATTATACAATAGAGAGACGACATTCAAAGCATCTTAATTTGCTTCCAGCAATTCGCTTATCTCCTATCAGGCTGTTCCAATCGACTTTCATTCATGTTATTGTACGTTTCCACGTAATTACAACTTATTACTCTTCATAAAGTTGGCAAGTAGACCGTATTGGATGATGGCAATATAACGGAAACAACAAAATTATCATCTAAATTTAGCTCAACTTGACAAAGGCGGCCACATATCGGCTATTCCTCGATAACGCGAATCGTAAACCTTGGAAAAGCGACGATGAATGAGCTCTATTTACGTTCGAAGGTTGTCGAAAGGGGGTGGTAACATTTTACTAATCAAGACAACGTCGGTCTCGACTTGCCAGACGAGTTCCCCATATTACTGGTTTTGTTCAATATTTTACGTTGAAGGATATGCATATTTGTTTTTCCGGAACGGCAGCTTAAAGTAAACAGTAACTGAACTGAAAAGTAATCTCAACAACAACCGCCTTATAGACTCAGTAAACGTGGTTATTTAAATTAAGATGTATTGTTTATTTGTCGTACATCAAATGGAATTACTTATGGGCGTTTGTTTTACCGTTAGCGGCGTCGTAAACTTCAGATGGTGTACGAAATAATAAATAAAGTTCGCATGAAACATGCCGTTATGAAAATAAAATATGCATTACAAAAGCGACGACTTCGAAGTGTACACTTGGAGCACATAGTGCGCGAAGAATGTTGAGATAAAGTGATTCAAAGATGTAGAAGTTATATGAAATGCCGCCAGAATTTCGAGTTCGCTATTGCTTATTAATTCAACAGGTGGAGAACATTTTCATTGTATGAAAATCCTTTGGTTTTACTGCTTACCGATACTTTAGAAATGCGGAATATTATAGGAAGTGGGTAAATATAAATACAAAATAAGTACATATTAGAAATTTATTCATGAAATTTTGGAAGATACTATGCAGATAAAAGTTTTCCCGTTACGATCTAACACATGGGCTGAAAAGTCCCGGGCCTAACAAAGAAAACACGGTTTTTTTGGTTCAAAATTAGCTTTAATCATCAGCGTAATCTCCATCAAGAGCAACGCAATCATTCCAGCGCCGCTCTAACATTTCAATACCACTTTTGTAGAACTATTTATCTTTTGCCTCAAAATAGGCCTCAGTTTCAGCGATAACCTCTTCATTCGTGCGAAATTTCTTACCGGCGAGCTTTTTTTTGAGGTGTGCGAACAGCCAGTAGTCGCTGGGAGCCAAGTCTGGCGAATACGGTGGATGTGGGAGCAATTCGAAGTTCAATTCATGTAGTTTTGCCATCGTTTTGATTGACTTGTGACACGGTGCGTTGTCTTGATGAAACAATTTTTTTTTCTTTGCCATATGCGGTCGTTTCTTTGCAATTTCGGCCTTCAAACGCTCCAATAACGTTATAATATTCACTGTTGATGGTATTTCCTTTCTTAAGATAGTCGATGAATATTACACCACGCACATCCCAAAATACCGAGGCCATAACCTTTCCAGCCGATTGTTGTGCTTTCGGGCGCTTTGGACGAAGTTCACCAGTTGCTGTCCACTCAGATGACGATCGTTTTGATTCCGGAGTGAAGTGATGGATCCATGTTTCATCCATTGTCACATATCGACGCAAAAATTCCGGTTTGTTACGTTTAAACATGGCCAAACACTGCTCAGAATCATCAACACGTTCTTGTTTTTGGTCAACAGTGAGCAAACGCGGCACCCACTTTGAACATAGTCAAATGCTCATGCTATATAAAGCCAATACATTCTTTTGATATCTTTACGATGTCAGCTAACTCACGCAACTTCACATTCCGATCATTCAAAACGATTTTGTCGATTTTGTTGATGTTTTCTGATGTTACCGCCTCATTTGGACGTCCACTGCGTTCTGCATCATCGGTGTCTCTACGACCACGTTTGAAGTCAGCAAACCAACGTTTTATTGTTGTTTCTGATGGAGCAGAGTCCTCATAACACTTTTCAAGCCATTGCTTCCCTTGAACGGTATTTTTTGCCATCAAGAATCAGTGTAGAATTAAAACACGAAATTGTTTTTGATCCATTGTTTTGAAAATAACAAAAGTAGCGTGATGTTCTATTCATTAGTTTGTGAGTTATTGTTAGCACAATAACTCACAAACTAATGAATAGAACATCATGAAATTTTAACAGCTGTCTTTTGAAGGTTAGTACTAACTGAGAGAAAGGTGACTGCAATAAAACTAGAGTCATCTATGTGTTAGGCTCGGGACTTTTCAGCCCATGTGTTATTCCTTTTTGATTCGTTCACTACATTCAATTTCTTACAAATATTTAACGTTTACAGCTAGCACTCAGTTTTTAGGAATCCCTTTCATCTTCTTATATTGTTTGCGTTTTAATAACTTTCACCCTACGTTGTATTAGGCGTGAGTTAGTTTCCATTTGTTCGGCAAATTGCAACTATAGTTAGCTATTCCACAGTTTTCAGAACATTCAGTTTAATGTAACATGGGTGCGGAGTACACTCGTTATTCAAGCTCGATGGATTCATTTTAACGTAGTTATTTAGATTTGCTCACGAGCTTGTAACCTAGTGTTGGAACTTATAATTGTATTTTTCAAGTTTGAAGTCGTATGATTTCAGAATAATTTCGAATTGGTAATGAATCTCCATAATACATGTCACATATACGCAACCCCCACGACGCAAATGCTTAAACTCTCGGCATGTACAAGGGCAACCTCAAATGCTTCCGGAATCGACAAGAAAGCACGGGTATTCGTGTGGTTTTTTATTTTTATCCTTCGATGTAGTCTCCTCGAAGATCAATATATTTTTTCAAACGGTGCTTCCGTCTCCGGAAAACTAGCACGTTTAATATAGTTCATAATAGTTCTTGCGAATTCTTTGTAAATTACATTTTACCTGGCTATTTTGAAACACTTTTCGATTTTCCTTGATAGCTTTGGTGTGTCTCGGATCGAATTGTAAAACTACCATCTTTACATCATCAACATGTTCGCAGTAATAAAACGCAGAACGCAGCCTTTAACCATGTTCCCCAATGCGTAGTAATCGGCTGTGGTGCTTCAGGCACTTTGAGACGCAGCTTATAAAATCTTTTCGTAAGAATTTACTCGTCGATAACATTTAGGGATCAATTGCGTCACAAGGTTCAAAGCATTGATTTTGACATGTTACATCTAACGATCACCATAAGGAAAGTATGTTAGCAGCACCGCCACCCACAACAATTAAAAGTTGGATTGTTGAAACTTGAAATTTTGTTGAATGCCCTCAACACCACTTTTAAAATTTCATCCCCAGGACATTGTGCAACTACTTTGGAGAGGGATGACATATAGGGGATGACGGTTCAAACTTCTCCATTATACGTGCCGTCATATTCACTACACAATGTTTTTGGCGATCGGTGGTTTCGTCCACGCATAACCACAATTTTTTATCTTTCAATTCTGGTTTAATCCTTCTTTCAACATAGTTACGAACAGATAGCATAAGGATTCTTAACCCTGTCTGACTTGGTAATGTATAATCCGAATACTTGCTCCAGAAGGAGACAAATGCTTGTTGCACACATCAAATGTTAATTGTGTCGCTGTATCATTTGCACGGATTACGGAACAGTTTTATACTTTTTAGGTGGCGTTCATACTTCCACCTGATATAAAAGTTGCCGCAACTTTCTAAATCCGGCATATTCGCTATTACGTCTTGTAGAATATTCGAAATACGCCGTTTCCGAAACGTACTTAAACGCGACACTTTCTAAGAATGTGTGTACTGACATGCACTCACAATGACCAGTCGAATAATACTGAACAAGCGTGCTGTGATACAGGTACTCGATTCTTCCGCGCGTTTCACCTCCCTTCCTTCCCCGAGTTGTACTCCGCACGGCACTGAAACTTGCCCCTCTTTACCGAAACTATTCATGAGTGTGAATCTATTTCAGTTGCTGCGGATACTATACTCTTTATGGAGCATAGCCCGTTACATCCTTAGCAATACATATTTATGCTACACATTACCCAGAAACAATTTATTAGCGCATGACTATGAATTTCTACGCATAGCCTTACATCGCGTAGGCAACAATTCACAGTTTTACAGCGCAATTTATTCACTACAATATTCTCAATGTAACTGTATAGAAAAACATTTAATAACGTAAGTAGTGTTCTCTAAATAATATTCTTCGTTTAGGGATTACGGTATTTAAGCTTTCGGTGTTCCTTTTGAACAGAATTCATGATAAACGTTTCTTAATGGCACCGTAACATGCAGATTTGAAAACATAAAATAAAAGAAATGTCATGCAATTAATTGATGCGATTTCTTTAGTACACAAACCCAGGCTTAGTAAGCTAGCTGACTGACAAAGTAAATCGTTGCACAACATACGGAACGTCGTTGTTAGAACCATTGTAACAACTTATCTCTGTAACAATCAGCCCCAGTCTCCCTTGCACATATGCCGACTTTGCGTCAATTCAACTTCTATGCGAGAAAGATGTATATCTTACAGGATTATAGCGAACGATTTACATACCCTCAGTGATTCGTGGATCCATCGCAGACGTTCCTGACATTTTAAAGAGGGATTAAATGTATGACAGACAACTGATCACTAATCACGCGGCGTACACAGATAGAGACTCGAGGCTCGACTTACCCGCTTATGGTCGTCTCACCACCGTTGCTACTATTATGCGGATCTCAGCGGAAAGCATCTGTATCGAACTATTTATTAGCGAGAACGCGCACCACTTGATAAATAGGCAATTCCGTAAAGTTTTCTATTGAATTTACTCCGGAGCACTTGACTTAATAGGAGTCGAAGTCTAACTTCTCCAGAGTTTCCTCCTCTTTCGTATATCAGTTCGACACGGCGGGGCACAGTCGATACGAGTGTAAGTTAGCAAAATTACGTTATTAACAAGAATTAATACACAAACATATTGCGTAGTATGTAATTTAATCAAGCGTACTGCGATATCGTTGAAGATGTTGATGTGTAAGTAGTGAGCCGTTAAATCTACGAGTACTACTACTTAAGAGTTTGTATCTTCAACAATAATTGTGGATAAAGTTAAATTAAGTTTACTAGTTTGTTATTACATATAAGTAACTGATTTTATGGCGACATGTTCCTTCCTTCAATTCTGTCTGTAATGTTCGGAAGTATACGATATAAATTTTACTTAAAATGTCAACGTGAACAGTTGATGCTTCTTTTGGCGTGGCTAGCGTGTTTGGTTGTGTATAATATTTAATTTATTTTTGTTCCAAATATATGCGAAACTACTTTGAAGTAAGTTGAATGTTACAGATGACTAGAAGATGGTATGGGATGAGCTAGCAGCACCTTGTTAGGTTCAGTTCAAAATGCAAATTTTGGTAATCTCATGATCATATTAAAATTAATTACCCAATGTTAACTCCTAATATTAAAATATATTTTATATCTATACTATAAAAAGTAACAAAACAAATAAAACTCAGATATGGTGTACTGCGTAAGCAAGATATAGAATTTGATAAAAAGGGTACGGTTTGTGTTTAATCTGAACGATACATTAGTAACTCTAAGACATGGCATTACGTGGGCCATCCTCAAGCTTCCGCCACTGCAGCTGGTGCTGAGGCCATGTGCAACCCTAGGAGCCTACAGAGTCGAATGTACTGGGTGCAAGGGATTCTCTGGCAAGTTCGGAGACCACACATTCATCGAACAGACAGCACCGCTGTCGATGGAGACCGACAAAATTCAGCCCATGTATAGCTTTGGTGAGGGTGCAATGTAACGGGGCAATAAAGGCATATACACGCAAATCGAGTAGGACGTCTCCCGCTGGTTTTCGGACGCTTCGAAAATCTCGAATGTCACAGATATTGGAATTGGGAACGAGAGAGAACCGGATGGCGAAGCCATCAGTCTAGGGATCTCCCTCTTCATCTTTCAGGCAGAAGCAATTGCCATTCAGACATGTGCAGAAAACTCTATGGACTACGCACATGATTTGTAAATAGTATTAATCAGTTAATTTTCACATACAAGGGCTCAGAAAATAGAGTAGCTGTCTACAGTTGGTACAGTTGGTAATGACACCTGACCAGTTAAAATATGGAAGTCATTGGAATACCAGTCTTTAGTTATAAACAACAACGATAGAGTTGGGATACAAAGCCGACTTTTCAAATGGAACGCAGTAAATTCCCAAGCCATTTGCTATCGCTTCAATTCGTCTTATAGTTCGCATGCAGTTACTACAAGTGACGTAAAATTCATTTTTCCATGATGGTTATTCCTATGTTCCATTGGTGTAATCATCATTGAAGATATATTTATTATTCATGCAAAACCAGTGCCTTAAAAGTTATTTCACTCTATACAATCCGTTTCGGTTCCACATCCATTACATAAATCTTCCGTGCTGTGGCAACGTATTGACATGTATGGAAACGAATAGGATAGTGTCATTTATAATAATTTAGGCTTTAATATTTCACGAATACTGAATAGTGTGAATCCACCTTAATTCAAACAGGTGAACAGATCACGCCATAACAAACACGGTAACGTTGGTACAATCATTAGATTCCGTATAATACTATCATGACACCTTTAACGCTTTGGTACTTGCAATTAGTACTATGTCAGTTCAGAATGAAATATTGATGCACACGTTTGCTTAGGTCAATTGGGATTTGTAAATCTCCTATGGATATAATTCTTACCACTGCATACAGTAAATTACCACTTAGATTTTCAATATAATTTATTTTTTCTTGCCAGAAAATTATATATATACATGAGGCATTTTTCGAATAATGGATAAATTCAACCCCGAGACTATTCATCAAATCAATTTTTCATCCAACCTGACACATATAAATTGAAAAATAATTGAATGAGGGCGCACCGTCCCGTATACGCCATTTTTCTTAGTCTAAAAAATAATTTTCGGGCAGTTTAGCGTTTAGCTAATCTTATATGCTATAGCATTTTTCAATTGGCGAAATCTTTTATTTAACTGATATTCTTAGAATATAGGAAACACGTATAACTCTAGTGTCTGCCTTCAAATACTGTTACTCTAATAGCCTTGCTTAGTAGAATGCTTAAAAACTAAAATACTTTCAGATTCTACTTTGTTATCGTACCAATTGCTGTAGTAGCTGACAAATAGCAGGTAAAACTATGGCAAAGCTGGTAAAGCTGCGTCGAAGGTAATCGTAGCTTGTACAAACAGATTAAGTTTATTTTCAAGGGAATATTGGGACATTTGGTACAAAATTAACTTGTATCCATCAACTAATCCATCCACGAACTAATTGGGTTAATATATCACAGAGCTTAATCACCGGTCTACCTGCAATAACACAGAAAAGTCCAAATGAAGAAACTCAATAATATTTAGAAAATTTACGGACTTATTCATATGTTACTGACTAGTATGTTTACAATCCAATGAAAACGATACCGTTGGAAAAAGGCACGAGAAGAACGTTTCCCGCAATGTTGCAATATTACTTGGAATCAACGTCAATGTTATCTATAATTTAATTCTTATGAAAATTCTTCAACTGTGGTGTCACGGAGGACAGTTTATGTTGTCATATACCATGTAAATATCGCTTTGTATGTTAGCGTCAACTTCAAAAAAGAAAAAGAAGCACTAGTTTAAATATGAATTAACCTGAATGCTATTTTAAAGTTTCTGAGATGAATGTTTAATTTTAAAATACTGTTAAGACGTGATGGCTACATAAAGTGAATATATAAAATGTAAATATCATTTCGTACAGTAATAATATCGTATAGGTATTTTGGGGAATTTAGATATCATTAGGTTTAATGGGAAAAATATTTTTCGGAAATTGGGTTAGGGTGATCACAGAAACCGCAGATTTTATTTTAGCTTAAAAATGTTACATAGGTTTTGATGGTCGAAATAATTAATAATGGTGAATAAAACAAAAAAGAAAAAAGGAAGACAACGGCAAAAAATAAAAATGTTGACGATAGAAAGAAAAAAATAAAGGAAAAGGATCTCAACGTTTCGCCTTCGTTGTATCACGCATCTTCAAATGTGCAACTTGACATCAAACTGTCCTTAAATATTTTTCCGTTTTTTTTTTTGTATTCACCGGTTGAATTTCAGAAAGTTCCAAATAGCGATAAAAATATTTTTGAAGCAATTAAGAAGTCGCGGCTATCAAATAACGCTCCTAATTATACAGCACATGATTCGTATTTTCGATAATTGATTTCGGCAATTCGCCGATCCGTAATGGAATCGTCAAGTTTCTAATTATAGCGCGACGATAGGCATATGTCGCGTCTAATCGAATTTTCGATATGCTCCTTGCGGAATTCAAATCTTGCGTTCCGGATGAACCGCCGGGCGGACCATGTTTCCTCGTTTATTTCCACAATTGTTGTCGTATCTTTGACGGAATTACACAAACGAATTAATCACTAACACCGCAGCCGGTCGCTCGTGCCAACATTGAATACACGTCCAGACATCTTGTCCTCTCTCCTCGTACGTCTTCGCATCATTTATCTTATTTACCACGGGAATCTCTAGACTCCCACGCATCGGACATTTCACGGTTGACGTTGTTGTAAGAGAATTCTTGCTCTTGGGGACTTCAAGACACAATATAATGAATATGTATGTGTAAAGGGGCTGATATATTACGAACTGATGTACGTGAAGTCCCTTCTCGTAGGTCTGTGCGGAAGAAATAGAAAATACGTACACTTTCTGCTTACAATCGAATCAAATACATTTTTAGCGAAGAGGATGCGTTTGGTTTACGAGGATGGATAACTATGCCGTGTTCCTGACTCCCTTGCAATAAAACTGCAGTGGCATTATATTTATTTTATTTTTCGACATAGTCTCCCCCTGGACTAATGCGCTTGATCCATCATAATTATAGGAAAATTTTCCCCACGTACGATTTCTTTTAATTTGGCAAACAGCCTGTAATCATTAGGGGCCAGATCTTCTGAATATGAATGCCCGCTTAGTATATAGCAGCCATAGCAATACCACATGAATGAAAAATACAGTAATGACTGAAAACTGACAGCAGTGGGACGGGTTAACGTAAACCTGTCCAAACTGAAGTATTTTTCTTCGTAGCAGAGATTTTTGTGTTGCCAACCCGGTGCACTTGCAATTGGATACTTTGTATTTGTTTAGTCATATTTTGTAAAATGGTAGATTTGAAATGTTTACATTACAAAGATTATAAGGTACAACTATGAGATTATAATATATACATAAGTCTATGAGGAAACTCAGTTGTATTAACGGTAACATATACCCTTTAGAAAGTACTCACTCAGTATAAGTGACAAATTTTGTAATTTAGAAAGACAAAGTTAAGTTTAGTCAAAATTGACAGATTCTACATACAATCAGCATATCGTGAATACTTCAAACAAATTATCGATATTCTAATACTAATTCGCGTTCCTCATTCAACCGAATGAAAACTTCTGTTTGTCGCAAATAAGGTCCCTTATACAAACAAATATTACACAAAATAGAATGATCGTGAGAGCCAAGTGATTAAGTATTTAATTCTGCGTTAGGTTCGAAAACATTTCATGCGGATATCAAGTTGTGGTAGCAAACCTTTGTCTGGTCTGTTAAGGAATTCGGAAATGTACGACACAAAACGAAAGACGTTTTGTGTTATGCATACACCGTCTTTGCTTATACTTTCCAGATAATACAAATATTTGCTTATAAAAATCGCCGAGTGCAGTAAAACCAGTGTACATTTTCAACGACAGTACAGTCACTAAATAATTACATGCATATTAATGACAATATAATAAAATAAAAAAAATACAATAAAATATCAAATATATTCATTAATTATAAAAATCTCTTAAATGCACATATTACAAGTTTATATAATTCTCTTCATATCTGCAATAAATTTAATAAAAATGATTTCTTTACGGTTAGCATTTTATTTATAAAATAACAAATGAAATAAACATATGAATTTGATTTATAAATCAAAGGGTAGAGTGAAAAAGGTGAACAAATAATTTCAATTTATTTAATTTTCTAATGCTAGTTAAATACCGACGTCTCCATAGCAAAATATCTTGTTCCATTAGCACACAGTTTCGATTCCTTTTTAACCACTTGAATCCTATTTTTTTTACATTATCCATAATGTGTTTCAAGTAGGGCAAATTGTCATCTGCAGTAATAAACTGCAACAGACTAATAAGTTGGTTTAAATCGAAGGTCAAAATGTCTTATATTTACATTTAATAATTTTGTACTTGTAGGCAATTCATTTCTTAAAATGAATGAGTGAACATATCTCCTTATTATAGATTTTTGAGTTTCGGCTAAGTGATATTGTTTCGCAAAGGCGTTCCTTAGGAGGCGAGCAGGGAATTCCTCTTGTGTTAATCTCTTTGCCATTACTCTCATACTGTTCTTTCACTTAAACCAAGTCGTGTTGCAGTCAATTTAACAGACATTGACTTGCAATTTTCTTGCTTCAGTTTGCAGATGTAAATCGTAAGCCATTAGCCCCTGCCTATATGTTTCCCTTGAGGGTTTTTCGATGGTCCTGCAACTAGATGTACTACTGCTTCCGCATATGAAATCAAAGCTGTAACTTTGTAATGGTAAATCAAAAATTATTTTGTTTGTATAACTAATTGTGCAGTACCTTGAATTATTAAATTATGAGATAAAAAAGCTCTGAAAAGAATTATTTTTGCCACAACTTGTTTATAAAGGTAAAATACCATGAAAAACTGCAGGAAACAACGATAACAAAATCGTAAGTAAATTTGACAACTGACAGAAATTTCATATAGAGAAATTGCATGAATTTCTCCAGTGTGAACATGCCTTGCCCATTAGCCAATGGCGAGCCCGTATTTTAAGGCCCATCTATTCCAAGGTAGCAATCTTAATGTGGATGGAGTATAGTAAAGCATGGCAGCTTAATAACATGAAATCACAGTTGCGTTTTATGCCCTCCACCATAAGAAAGTAAATTAAAATCCGTAACGCGGTATCCATTGAACAGCGTATTAGGAGGTAGGGTTATAAATATTGGATTATGAATAGGGTTATCAATATTAGATTATGAATAGCGTTAATCCATCTGTTAAATCTGTCGAAATTTATTTTTAGACTGGGGAATCTGTGAAGCTAAGGTACTCAATCTTCACAATTAGTGATACTACAGTTTATGGGGGGCATTGTTATTTGGAAAGTATAACTAATTGACTATATATATATATGTATATAACAATTTTGTACAATTTAAATTTTTGATATAAAGTAATTGTTAATACGAGTCTATACTATATTAATCACTAAAACCCCAACTAAATGTAACTGGAAGCTTAACATAAATATCAGAGGAAAAATTTAACAACCAAACTTGATAAGCAGCAGAAATAAAATAACTTTCAGCATTGTTTCTCAATCAAGTCTGCATAAAACTATAGAGATTTCAGCAGAAGTAAACAAACAACAGCGTTGCCTACCATCAGAAAGTAAACTGGAACTTGTATCACCCTACTCATAATTTACTTCGCTCCCCGTGGCTTATATAAAAAAAACATCGTATTAAGAGTTTCAGTAACAAACTAAGACATAATTATAATTTCCGGATAGGTAAAATGTATTTGAACGCATGTTACTATGTGTTATAATTAAGCTTAGGCACATCACGTCGTAGACCGCGATTTCTAGTCATTTAATGCACGCGAGAAACTGCTTTTTTAGACCATTGTAAACATATTTTTTTATGAAGTAGTTGAAAGCAATCCCCATTTGGAAAAATTAAAATATATTTTAATGTATACTAATTTTGCAGTGAAGTCATGTCAATCACTGACGTATTAAATTTATTACTTCTTAATACAGCGGAAGTTTCCCCTTTCACTCTTTGGCAATTCTCATGATGTAAGTCATACAAACGCATGAGAAACGAAATATTAGTTGAAGACCAAATTATAAAGCATAGCCTGATATTTCGAGATCGAGGACACGAGATGTTTTTACGTCTGAACGGAAACTCCGTATCATTTCTGTTTACGAAGCCTGACAAACCGCAGCGACTAGAAGTTATTTTGCGGCCCCAACTTTGTAATATGATATGGAGATACGCCATGCGATGCTTTTTATAGTTTATTCCGTGTAATATGACCATGTAAAAGTCATCTACTACATTATACTAAATTTTAATTGCTGTGTTGACTTTTTGGATTTGTAAGCGATATTGTTAACTTTTTTATTACTGGTGATGCTATAAGGTCTGTTAAATTACCAACGTTATATATTCTTCACTTACACAGTGGTTTAAATAAGGCTTTCCCAAGTTAACTTAGATTATTTTTGGTAATATATTTTTAAGCATTCATCGAAATTGCAAGGACTGTGTGGATGTACAATTCACAGGTATAGCAGTAAACTCCACTCACACAAATTTATTAATTATGCGGAACGCAGCGTTTCGAGAGCACGTGGGCTCTCATTGTCAACCGTGTTACCGACTGAAAGTAAAAACTGTATCACACATGCAAATTATTTTCTACGCATATGGTAAAATCCGGACATAAGATTGATTTAAAAAAACTGACACTACTTAAAAACGTAAACTCGTATAGAGAATTAGACGCGTGCGAAACGATATGTATGAAAAAGAACGGAAACTTATTGAACAGAGAACCACCCCCAATTGCACACTCGAGTTTGATTGATTTATTACCATAGGCCCTGTTAAAGATACGGTTCGCTTTCGGTCCATCCTTCCCCGAAAATAGGCATTAGACCACCGAGTAGATTGTAAATAGTCATATGTTTTAGAAATTTTAGAGCCTGCGTAGAAAATAATTTACATGTGTGATACAGTTTCTACTTTCAGTCGGTAACACGGTTGACAATGAGAGCCCACGTGCTCTCATTAATTAATTAATTAATTTGTGTGAGTGGAGTTTACTGCTATACCTGTGAATTCATCGAAAAGAAACATAATTCTGTATAAAACATGGTTACGGTGGATTTAAATTGCTCACAATTCTTTTATATTTAACTTGGTAACGCTGATCATCTGCAATCAGTGAGGTTGACGGCCGACCGAAAATATTGTAGTTGTCAGTGAGAGTATCGATGAGAATTCATGTATACTAACGCGCCACCGTTCTCAGCAATTGATTATTAGCAGAGCCAGTTTGTAACGGATCTTCACCTTCATTCTCACAAAGGTCTCACTAAGGCATTTGCAACGAAGACAATTTGCAGGCAATAGCGCGATCCAAATAAGGTATATCCTCCTATCAATTGTTTTCTGAATACTTAGCAATTTATAAACAACTCCTGAAGATTCATAAAATATTATTGAAGCAAGCCAAGCCATTCCATTATGATAAAATTATCAAAGCACAAGATGAAACAAGACACGTTATAAAAAGTCACTAAATTCTTCTAACTTTTAGCTAATGAATTTAATTCCCATTTTGTAAATATGTGCTTTTACCATGAGTTACATCAAAACAATATGGTAAGTGTGAATAAAATGTATTTTAATCCTACCACATATTTTCGTTTCCCGTAGCGAATGATAATAATAATAATAATCCTTTATTGCCCAACAGCCCAAGGGCCAATTACAGGACAAATTACAATACAATTCTTATTTAAAATAAAATAATTCAAATCGTGTTGCCTACAATAATAAATGTATATAATAATGAAACATAAAAAAAGAGAAAGACTCACAAAAATGGCTCTAGATCCCGTTTGTTTGCGTTCCTCACCATGTGACTGAGAGGTGCCTTAAGCAAAATGTTGGTATTAGCTCTAGGTACTTGAAATGTATTAAAGTAGCGAGTATGATGAGTAGGTACGGTAAAGTTTATTTGCGCTAGAAGGGCTGGCGAGTCGATAGTATTTTTCAGGATCCTGCAAAGAAACTCCACACTGTTACGCTCGCGGCGGTCAGCGAGAGGTAGAAAACCATGCTCAACAAGTAAGCTATAATACTCGATACCTCTTGCAGGATACACGTTGTCCATTCGAAAGGAGAGATATTTTAGAAATTTCTTTTGAACGCGTTCGATCATAAGCTCTTGGTGTAAATAACGGGGATACCAAACAATGGAGGCGTATTCAAGCTTAGAACGAACGTAGGCATAATATAAACGTTTCATTACACCTAAGTCTGAGAAATGCCTGCAAGAACGCATGACAAAACCGAGAGTTTTGGAAGCAGATGAACACATGGACGAAATATGTTCCGTAAATGACAGTCTATTATCAAACAAAACACCAAGATCCAAAGTTTTGATATTGCGTGGTATGGCTGCATCATTAATTTGGTAGTTATAGTATAAAGTAGTGTGAGTGTTATTGTAGGAAACCACAGTACACTTGTTGATGTTCAGAGGGAGATAATTGACCTTGCTCCAAGTATTAATGCGAAGAAGATTGTCTTGTAAATGTTTACAATCGAAAATGCTACCAACAGTATTAAATATCTTTACGTCATCTGCGTATGCTAAGACGTGACACGTAAACAGAGATAGTAAATGATAAATTAGTAAGTGTACTAAAGATACTGAGTGACAAACGATCCCTTGGCGAGATTCCGCTGCGTGTAATACAACCGTGTATTTCAGTAATTTCGGATCCCTTATGTAATATAATAAATAATTCCTATCAACCCGGTATACATTTCGTGAGAAATTAAAAGTAGCAGTAGTTATTGTCCTATTAGTTTACCCTTTCCAATTTTTTTTATATATAATACTAAATAGATTTCTTTAATACTTGTAATACGAACAAATTTCAGCATGGATTTATTGGAGGACAATCCACTGAAATATCCTTTCAGTTTACAGAGGGAATTCTGTCAATATTTGAGAACCACAGACTAATCTGTGGAGTGTTTTTAAATTTGCGGAAAGACTTTGATGGTGTAGATCACTTCAGGTTTTTGTACGAGCTAAAGATATATGATGTTAGAAGCGTAGCAAACAATTTATTGAAATCCTTTCTAGTAGTAATAATCTTGAGTACTAAAAGTTTGAAAACAACCAACTATTCATATATAAAGTATCCCCTAAAGGCGATTCTTCGGGCAAATTTATTGACTCCGTTATCATCTAACACTATTATTAACGATATTAGCAGTACCGAGTGAGGTTCTAAAGGTCTATAACTTAACTATGCCGATGGCACAAATTCGCTTATATCCTGGCAGTGATAATAGAAGATTTGTCGAGTACTGTAACTAATATAGTTATATTCGTAAAAACTGGCTTTGCAATAACAATCTTTCTTTAAATAAAACTAATTCAACGTCGGCACACTACAAAGACATCTTAAAATTACATAGCACGAAATAGAATTTAAAATGGCGCCAGAATTTATTTATAGTAAATAAATGTACATTAACAAAGTAGTATAAACAGCACTGTATTTGCAATGACGTCCCTGTATAACTACTGTACTAATGTCGTATATGTACAATTTATATTATACATGTATCTGCCTTCATTTGAGCCACATTTATGCAGAAGAAATCACGAAAGTTTGTAGTTATATCATTGTTTAATTGATGAAGTGAAGACAAAATCAGAAGCATACGTACACACAAGCGGGATAGAAGTATATAACATAAGTTGTTGCTACTTAAGCATAGGTCATCTAGAGACCGGATTACATGCAAAGTGCAAAAATTTGTTTACTATATTTTACGTCTATTTGTAGATGTATTACACTGATTAAAGTTAATTAACGCTAATTAACTTTAATCAATGTAATACAATACTGTCGAAATTTTAACCAAACATCTAACGCTGTACTGTTTAAGATAATTATAAACATATAATTGTAGAAAAATGATACAGCTGCAATAAAATACTAACACACCATATATTGTTAAAAGAGGTTGTTTTCCGGGACTAGTATAGTATAGCAAAATGTGAAAGCTCGGTTACCAGATACCGAGTGTGAGATCGTCAAAACATCGCCTCTAACATTCCATATTGACTATTATACGAGAATATACCCAGAATCATGATACTTGCATGTAAATGCATGTACAGTACATGTAGAAGTTTGTAATTCATCGAAAGGAAATTTGAATTTAAAAAAAATATACTTGTACGAATATAACGAAAACAAAACTACTGCATGTTTAAATATACTTTTTCGAGTGTTGTTATTTGTGTATCCGGAATTGGCAACAATTGTGTTGCTAGGCGCTATCTGGCACATACATCGTAAAGTTTGACATTCCTTGACTGTATACGTACTCAGACCGTTTTGTCATACGGATGCTATTTGTGATATTTAGTGACTTCAAAATTTGATCTGAGTCAAAAAATGTGAAGATTTCGGTGCGATGATTTACAACGACTTCGACGTGGATTATCACAACAACAATGTATCGATCACATTTCTTCAGCTTTTGGCGATGAAGCACCATCTAGAAACCATTGTGCATCACTGGTTTAAAGAATTCAATCATGGCCGGTGTTTACTTAGGGACGAATTTAAAGAAGGTTGTCCAAAATCGATTGTTGTGCTAGAAAACATCGATGCTGTGCGCGAAGTGAAAAATCAAAATCAATCGTCATGCGACGTACTGTGGGATTAAGACATGCCACGAACATTTAGCCGTGAAAAAAATTGTGTGCGTTGGATTCCGCATAATTTGACAATCGGTCAAAGAAAGGCTCGTGTCTATTGGTGCAAGGAAATGCTCAAGAAATAAAATTATGGTGCGTCAAAAGCCGTGTATAATATTTACATAGGTGTCGAATCTTGGGTCTATGCGTAGGAGCCCGAAAGTAAACAGCAATCGACTGTATGGATCTTTCAAGACGAGCCAAATCCAACAAAAGTTCTTCCCGCCAGAAGCAGCTCGAAGCAAATGGTCTCCTGTTTTTTTGGGATAAACGGACATGCGAGCTCTCACACGTCGACTCAAACAATTCAATATTTAACCGATCAAAACATCGAATTGGTGAGTCATCCGCTATACAGTCCTGATTTGCCACCCAATGATTTCTTCTTATTTCCGTTGATGAATAAACTACGTGGTCAACGATTTTCGACGCCAGAAGAAGCGGTTGATGCATTCAGAATGCATGGTTTGGAGATACCTCAATCTGAATGGAGAAAGTGCTGCAAATATTTTGAAAAACAATAAAACCAATTTCAATGACTATTACTTCGGGTACATAAATAGCAACCCTAGTATGTTATGTATTGTATGTACCCGTTAATATCACAGTTTTTATTCGAAACATTTTTCTATAAATTATCGAGGAAAGGAGTTCCTCACCCACTAAGTGATCACAGCGAATTGTTTTAAAATTTAATTAACCGCTTTTATACAATCGCGAAATTATTTCAGCCCATACTCGTAAGTTATCTACGTAACCATGCGAGCATTGCGTAAATTAAGCCACGAAGAAGTTATACTTTACACCGAAATACCTTTTTAACGAATTTAATTCTCCACACTTTAGAATGGATATCCATATAAATCATGGCAGTAATAGCGACCAAGAACTTTGTAAATCCCTTCCCATACACTGTAATTAGTCCGACTTAAAATATGTTTTAAAGGGCGCAATTCGCGGAGCGAATCTTTATTTTATGATATACTTGGCTGTCGTACACCTAGGCTTCTACGTGGGATAGCGTCGCCTAAAGTAAAAACCGCCTGCCCCAATAGCGGCAAAACTACCAAAGTAATTCCATAAATTACGGCGGTCCTCGGAAATTGTAATTCTATTACGCGAACTTTATTATGATTTATCGTAAACAGGTGGTTCTTGCAAGGTTCACTTAGCTAACGTTGATTTATACGTTTCGCACGCAAAACACGCGATTAGGCCGCTCGCGTTTTGCTAGCTGTCAGACTGGAGGAATTCTTCAATAAGATTGATGTCTATTAAAAATATATTCGCAATAATAACAGCGCGCTATAATGCTAGAGGTGACGGGGAAAATAGCAGCCTCATTTTGAAGTGCGTAAAAACGTCTTGTTCGGTGTTTAGTCGCCGACAATAACAAAGTGTTTCTGTACTGTTTACTGAGCGAATTTGAGGAGAGAAATGAACATAAGTCTTATATGTTACCTACTCATCTGCGTTCACATTCACATGCAACTATAATTGTAACCAACTGATAGTTCTGCAAACGTTTTAAATTCTGAATATCAAATAAAGATTCGTAAGGTTTCGCCAATACCATGAGTGTGTATTTAGCAGCATTATCATGTTTGGTATTATTTTCTAGCCATTTTAGATGTGTTTTTAATACTTCATGGTAAGCCTAAGAAATCATTCAACTCTGCAGTTACCTTATGCACTGCTTGGTGCGCACCCTCTCTGGTGTAGCAATCCATGTATTGCTCGGGAAAAGGGTTGGGAAACTGTACCCGCTTCCTTTCGCTGCATTTAAACCCGGCAGACGAGTGTTTTATTCTTTTGGCACTAGTTATCTCAAAAATACTCACCTGAACTGTAAGGTTCGATATAGTGATAGTAGAAAATAGGCAATTGCAATGTGTTGACCAAAAAATCGCTCAAAACCACGCCGATGACGTCGGGTGGGCAGAAATATGTCCTAACACAAGGATATGTTTCTGCCTACGATTTTTGTCTCCTGACATTGCCCATTTCGTGAATGATTTCACCAATACCATGAGTTGAAACTCATCTTTCACCTCATCATCGGAGCAGAACCGCCGTCCAGACAAATGCTCCTTAAAACTTAGGGAACAGGTGGAAATCGCTGGGTGCCAAGTCCGAACTTGAGGACGGGCGTTGTCGTCGAGAATGCTTACACCCTTGCTCAACATCCCTCTTCTCCGGTTCTGAATTGCCCTTCTGAGTTTCTTCAGTGTTTTACAGGACCTGTCAGCGTTGACTGTTGTCCCAGCAGGCAGAAAGTCGACCAACAGGACTCTCTTCCTGTCCCAAAACACAGTTGCCATGACTTTACCGGCAGATTGTGTTTGCTTGAATTTTCGTGGTTTGGGCGAAGAGGGATGCCGCCACTCGCGTGACTGTTGTTTTGTCTCAGGTGTAAAGTGGAATGCCCAGGTTTCGTCGCACGTGACAATCGAATCCAATAAGTCTTTTTCGTCTCCATAGCTGCGCAGATATTCGCGGGAGGAATCAACCCGTTGCCGTTTGTGGTCTTCTGTCAGCATATGCGGCACCCATCTTGCACACACCTTTCGATATTGCAACTTTTCCGTTAAAATCCTGTGGATGGTATTTCTGGAAACCTCAGGAACCAAAATGCAGAGAGCATCCAGAGTGATCCTCCGATGTTCACGCATGAGTTCCTCAACTTTCGCGATTGTCTCGTCGGCAATTGGCGGCCTCCCGTTCTTTTCTTCGTCATGAATTCCAGTACGACCGGCTGTAAACTCTCTACACCACTTGCGAACGTTTTTGACATCCATGTACGACTGTCCATACACTTCCGTCAATAGGCGGTGAATTTCAACCGGTTTAATCCCTTTTGCGTTCAAAAATCGAATAACTGCGCAACGTTTATCGGGAGCTCCATTTCGAATGGCTACCAAGCCAAAACTGAGCATCCGAGCGAAGCGCCTCCGTGCTTATGTGGTAGCGGAGAAGGCACCACTCACAACAGTGTTGCCAACAACCGTATTAAAACTTTCTCTACGTCCCCAAAAAATAGGAGATCTTTTTTTTGGGATTGCCCTCGTATATTAGAGGAAACATACCTTGCAACGATAAAAATAATGTTCAATACTTCGATTGCATGGATAACTAGTTTTATAAACTTTTCATTTATTGTAATACGACAGGTAGTATAACGAAAATACTAATTACATTTTTTAAGAGGACTACGAGCCGCGTGTAGCTGTTCCAAGACTGCTTCTTGAGAAAATTTGTCATGATTATAGTTTTGGAGCCCTCCAAAACTACTTTATAACCTCATAAGATTTTAGACTATCTACATTTGTAATTGAAACTTCCGAAATCGGTAAAAAGAGTTTACTCCCTTCTCCCTTGGGGGTATTACAAAAGCGTTCTTAACCAAAGTATTCCTTGGAAGTGTTTACATTAAGGACCCTGTGGCGCGCAAATTCTGTCAATTCACTTTACAGTATTTGAGAATGTACAATGAACTGGTACTTTACGACAACAAATGGCGAAACGTTGAAAACTGCAACGGGCGAATATAAACAGGACGCTTTGTAGATTTGGAAAGCAATTCCAGGAACCCGAAAGTAATAATAGTTGTTTCTTGGCTTGGCGGTAATTTACGTTTTCTTATTCTGGTAAACCTGAAATCGATACCTTATATCAATAGCATCAATATCAAGGAAAGAAAGCGCCAGTAATATAACTTATCCGGTTAAACTTGTAAACGTTTCCGAACGTTAGAACTTGCTCAAAGTTGAAGCTATATTATTGAGAAAAAGTTATTTTCTCGCAAGAGAATGAAATATTGACAAATATATTACAAGCTCCAATGTAACTTACTAACAAAAGAAGAAGAATTTATTCGTTTGCTATATTGATTAACCAAAACTTTTATAGGAAAGCAAATATTATCGTTATCTGCTTACCCAGCTGTATCTGCGTTATCGAAAACTAAGCACCCGTGTTTTAAGACTTAGAAATTGATTAAATCCACGCACATTTGTTATACTAGTATATTATATGCTGATACGTGTTCTTTCCTCTAAACGATATTGAATGAACTCCTTTCGGAAATAGTAGGAAGAATGGTGGTAACAAATACATGTCATTTATTATATAGTACAACTCTAGAAGCATATAAAAGAAACATATTCCTCATTGGATTCCCATTATATTTTTACACATTTAAGTCTACACAAAACTCCTGTGAACCTGTACTTTCTTCTGCTATATGCAGTTAGACAAGGTGAGGTATAAAGGTGTCTTACATTATGAAGGGGTATAATATGCACGTGTTCTGCAAATATGTATATAAGCGGATGAATCAAATATGAACTGGAATTTGATTTTAAAAAATTTATTGGTACAATAAAAAAATTGAGTACACCTTATTTTTCTATATAATCTACTCCTTTATTCACACACCAATTTTTTAACTCCTTCATCAAAGAATGGGCTTGCGTCTGGCACCAATTGCGCATAAACATTTCCACACTTTCGTCGTCGTCAAAGCAGTGACCTCCCAGTTTTTCTTTGAGTGGCCGAAAGACCGATGAGAGACCAGGACTGCAGAGCGGATATTCCAGTGTTTCCCAATGAATTTTGTTCAAGTTATTTTGGTCAATGTAGCTGTCTGTGGCCGAGCAATGTGGTGGAGTATAATCGCACTTCGAATAGGCATGTCTCGCCTTTTCCGTCGATAGGCCAATTTCACTTCATCAAGCAGTTGGCAGTGGTACGCAGCATTAACAGCACGCCGTTCGTGAAGAAAATCACCGAGCGACCTGGCGGGCATGGCCGTCGTTTTTCACTGGCTTTTGGCCATTGGAAAATTTTTTGTACCTGTCGTAGACTTCGGTCCATGAAAGCGCTTTTGAAGCGAGCTGTGTAGTCGACACAAAATTTTGACAGGATTTATGCTCCCCGCGGATTGAGGGATAATATGTTGCTCAACAGACGTGTCTGCTCTGGCAAACCGAATGGATTTACTGTCCCCCACCTTAGATGCCTCCAACACATCAAAATGCTATTTATTTTACCTAGAGGGCTTTAAAAAGAAAAGTCCGGTTCATATTTTATTCGCCCTCGTAAAAATTGTTATAGTTCTTAAATATTCTACAGCAGCTTTTCTAAAATATAAACGTATTATTAGTAGAATTGTCAAGCCAGTCAGACATTATAGCCGTCCGAGTTGTGGTAAATACTCAATAAGTACGAGGTAATAAGTAGTAATACATAAAAAATTCCACAGTTGCCCTCCTGCGAAACATTATCAAACTGAATGACTACGACTATACATCTATAGCATTTAATGTTTCTAATAGCGTTTCATTAAGTGGTGTCTATCGTGATGAAGGAAATGTTCTTGTACAAGGAAATCGACCGTTCCATATCTAGCGATTTCCATAATTAAAATAACCTATTAAATTGCCTAAGGGATCCAAAGTAGTGTTATTGTTAAACTACAATTTTTTAACTTGTCTATAACAATATGATTTTTTGTCGTTTAGGGTGTCCAACTATGAGTATACATCGCTATTTTTCGTTATTCTTATTCCTTTATAATTGTTATGGATAGTTTGTAAATCTATAAGAGCATGAGTAACTTGAAATTTCTTAAGTTACTAAAACTAAACTCTTTATTTAGTGAAAACGTTCAAAATGAAACGCCACCTGTAACTATGTTCCTGTTTGGACAAAAATTGGCGTACTTCACCTTCGACGAAGAATTGTACGAAGTAGAGAAAGTTGCCATGGAATCACCTTTGTCATCAGTATTAGCAAACAGTTTCATAGAGGCATTAGGGAGTACCGCTATTGCCAACGTTAACATATTACCGAAAGTTCTGAAACACCTTAACAAACAGCACAACACAATATAATTTACCATGGAATTCGAAGAAGATAACTCCTTAACCTTCCTGGACACGGTTCTGGGACGCCAGGTTTATCGAAAACCGACCAGACGGATCGCCACCTCAACCCAAATTCTCACATCACCCACCACAAAAATAAAGAATCCTTTAAGAGATTGCTACACACAACTAAGATAGCGTTGGATGAAGAGAACTTTGAAGCTGAACTCAAGTATCTCAAGAACGCTCTACAGCAAAACAACTACCGACTCAAAAACGTTACGTGTACCATTAACAGACAACCTAAACAACAGGAAGAACCAACAACCATGATTAGTACCTGCCTACATTGCATCAAAAGTTACACAGAGAATATTGAAGAAAACTAACACAATATCAAAGTAAACTTCAATGCTTTTGAGAAATTATCCAGTAAATTACCTTCTCGGAAAGATTACACGTCGCCGCTCCAAAATCCAGGAGTCCACAAGGTACCTTGCATGCTTTGAAAGGTATACATCAGAGAAACAGGCAGAAGCATCGTCATGTTAAAAGAACGTATACGAGATACAAATCAGCACTATAAGATGATCGAAATGTCAAGCACTACAAAATTTGTATGTGACAGAAAACCTTAGAACCGAAGGACATCCAATTACACAATGTGTCTGTAAAGTTCTATAGGTTATTATACCTACAAATAACAATTAGATTTAATGACAAACAATAACTCGCAAATAATAAAATTTGAGAAGTAACAAGATAATTTGGGTGATGTTGGCGTTGTTGTTAAGTATTTGTAGATATTCTAGCTACAGTATGAATAATGAAAATTTGTTTTTCTCACCTTACTAAATACGTGAATCTAAATTTTTAAAAATAAGAACATTGTAGACATATTACCTAGCTTAACCAATAAAATACTTCTTCACGGGTAACGGTGCGTGCTACATGTATGTATGCGTAGAGCAAATAAACGTATACTTGCCGATGTTAACGTGCGCCAGTAATAATTGGAACACATTTTCATATTTCCTCATGAAATTCACAAAAACCATGAACATGTTTTTTCTCCGTAACAAATTTTGTTATCTGTATATATGGTAACGTTGATGGTAACTGTTATTTAAATTAGAAGCAAATTACATACAAAGATAAATAAAGTGCATATCTCGTAGTATTCGAAGTTCACAGGTAACTATTACATTTAGCATATGAATTTTACGAGGATTTTTTTTTGTGTATATATGTGTATGACATTAATAGATATTTAGATAAAATGTAAAAAAGCGCAATGCACTATATACTTTCATGCAGTTTCAGAATTATTATGCAAATATTTTGCATAGGTTTGGATGTAACGCCATTTTAAAAATTTTAGTATTTTAGGGATAAATGTAAACATGTTTGCATAAAAATGCAAAAATATGTAAAACATTAGACAGACGTGTATAATATTTCCTACCACAAAGCGCTGTTAAATTTTCGACAACACGTTTGTAAATTACATATGGAATTAGATATATCTTTTTTTGTAAAGCTAATCCCATGTAATAGTAAAACAAAAGCAAAACAGGGAATTTTGAATTTGCCAAAGCATACAAAGAGAAATTGAAATATACTTAATGTTGAAAAGGTAATGGCGTAGTTGTTTTTCTTCATAATTCATCGAAGCAATGTTAAAAATTCTGCAAAGCTGTGCTAATGCAAAGGAAAAGCTACCAAGCAAAAAGCAGATCTTGAAATATCTTTTCGACTGCAAAACAAATAATCCGATAACAAGAAAAGTATATTCATTCAATTCCGATAGGATAACAAGAAACTGTATAGTATTCCACAAATATACAAACGAATGCTATGCGGTAGAATCGGTCCATAATATCTAGTAAATACCAGTCGTTGTGTGACAAAGAAAATAATAACCATGTGTACATATTTCCATACATTTTTGTATTTCTTATTTTTATCATTTAATTGTCTAAGTTGTACCATCAAAGGCTTAGTATCGCACATGAAAAAATCGATTAGAAGTCGTCTAAAAAGTGGAAAACCTAAATTTATTATTAATAAAAAGCAAAGATAAATGCGTCATGTACAGGCATACTAAAATTCTCAGCTTTATTTTCACATTATTAAATTCATCTCTTACTGTATATTTCATGCACCTATTCAATTTCAGTCCAACGATCGTAATATATGACTCGTTGTGTAACATTACTGTCAAATTTAGACTAGAAAAGAACCATCATATCCGTATTTTTTTAATGCAAAGGCATTTGTATTTGTTTCCAACATGTCTGGAAATTTTATTCAACTTTCCAATGTCAACCACTTTTAATAGTAATAACTACATCATTACACATTAAAGAATACGTTCTTTTTTATTATAAAAACTAGATTTTTCCGTTAAAACTCTCAATAAAACGCTGCTGTATTTTTTATAGTAATAAAAGATATAAATTTCCGTTGCGAGTCTATTTCAGTTACGCAGACAAATAAAAAATAGATCTAGATTTGAGTAATAAACTTGTTAAAATGTTTAAGATCCAATGGTATTTGCGATGGTAAAACAGTTTCGACGTTCGCACAAAAAAAGTATCTTTAAGTGGTAAATACGATTAGTGGAACTCATGGCTAGGTCCCGGTGATGTCGCAAAGGTTTCAGCGAGCAATTTACGCTTCCATAGTGGAAAGCTTTGCCTCAAGTGAAAGTAAACTATTGGCTACTAAAAGGAAAGGATTTAAAAGTCCGCCGGGTTTTTTCTAGTATCGTGAAGAGACGAAAGTTTTTCAGACGAAAGTAAAATTTATTGTTACAGAGTAATGCTAATGTATTCTTTTCTCTTTAATTCAGTGCAGACAAAAAACACATTTTAGTGGAATTTTCACTCGTTTAGCCTTGGCGTTCTACTAATAAACGAAAGTTGATCATCAATTGAATAATCAGTAAGAAATGGTGGAATTGGGTCTATTGCAAGATAATATATTTTGTTTAACATATCGGTGCCAATATTTAATTTGCTTTTGATGTATACCAAGAGATGAATTTTGGACAACTTTTACCATAATTTGTACGTTTTAATTTGGAAATTGCGCTATTGAGACAGAATGCAATCGACACAACTAACACATGGGCTGAAAAGTCCCGGGCCTAACACATAGATGACGCTAGTTCTATTGCAGTCACCTTTCTCTCAGTTAGTACTAACCTTCAAAAGACAGCTGTTAAAATTTCATGATATTCTATTCATTAGTTTGTGAGTTATTGTGCTAAGAGTCGCGCTACTTTTGTTATTTTCAAAACAATGGATCAAAAACAATTTCGTGTTTTAATTTTACACTGCTACTTGATGGGAGAAAATACCGCTCAAGCGAAGTAATGGCTTGAAAAGTGTTATGGGGACTCCGCTCCATCAGAAACAACAATAAAACGTTGGTTTGCTGACTTCGAACGTGGTCGTAGACACACCGATGATGCAGAACGCAGTGTACGTCCAAATGAGGCGGTAACACCAGAAAACATCAAAAAAATCCACAAAATCGTTTTGAATGATCGAAAAGTGGAGATGCGTAAGTTAGCTGACATCGTAAGGATATCAAAAGAATGTATTGGCTTTATATTGCATGAGCATTTGACTATGAGAAAGCTCTGTTCAAAGTGGGTGCCGCGTTTGCTCACTGTTGACCAAAAACAAGAACGTGTTGATGATTCTGAGCAGTGTTTGGCCATGTTTAAACGTAACAAACCGTAATTTTTGCGTCGATATGTGACAATGGATGAAACATGGATCCATCACTTCACTCCGGAATCAAAAACGATCGTCATCTGAGTGGACAGCAGCTGGTGAACCTCGTCCAAAGCGCTCGAAAGAACAACAATCGGCTGGAAAGGTTATGGCTTCGGTATTTTGGGATGTGCGTGGTGTAATAATTATCGACTATCTTGAGAAAGGAAATACCATCAACAGTGAATATTATATACTGTTATTGGAGGGTTTGAAGGCCGAAATTGCAAAGAAACGACCGCATATGGCAAAGAAAAAAATTTGTTTCATCAAGACAACGCACCGTGTTACAAGTCAATCAAAACAATGGCAAAACTACATGAATTGAACTTCGAATTGCTCCCACATCCACCGTATTCGCCAGATTTGGTTCCCAGCGACTACTGGCTGTTCGCAGACCTTAAAAAAATGCTCGCCGGTAAGAAATTTTGCACGAATGAAGAGGTTATCGCTGAAACCGAGGCCTATTTCGAGGCAAAAGGTAAATCGTTCTACAAAAGTGGTATTGAAATGTTAGAGCGGCGCTGGAATGATTGCGTTGCGCTTGATGGAGATTACGTTGATGAATAAAGCTAATTTTGAACCAAAAAAATACGTGTTTTCTTTGTTAGGCCCGGGATTTTTCAGCCCATGCGTTAAGAACAGAAGGTGCTCTTTGTATAAAGATGAGGTGTTAATTCGAAAATTGAGAGGAGCATTCAAGTAGATACCAAGGTCTTTAGCAATCTCACCAGGAGAATAATTTCCGCTTTAATTCCAATTTTGTGGTTACACTTAACGAATTCACGTACGTATTTAGATGATTGGCTGGGTTTTACTAATGTGAATCTGAAATTGCAATTGTTCTGAAAACTCGCATATCGTACAAATATCGGCATTAATCAAACATAAATCTTTGATGACGATTGCAAGGACTGTGTGGATGTACAATTCACAGGTATAGCAGTAAATTCCACTCACACAAATTAATTAATTATGCGGAACGCAGCGTTTCGAGCACGTGGGCTCCCATTTGTCAACAAATGTTACCGACGGTTGACAATGGGAGCCCACGTGCTCAGCTGCTGCGTTCCATAATTAATTAATTTGTGTGATGGAGTTTACTGCTATACCTGTGAATAAATCTTTGATATCCGCTTACAAATGGCAATGACTATTTATCTACTTTATTCAAAACAATATTTATATCATGCGTGGCTAAACTGCTTTATGTAAAAATATTGCCACGTGAAGATTTCAAAGAGTTGCAAACGGTGGTTGAGCGAATTGACCATGCTCCAAATAAGTCGTTTGTTTGTTTCTAGTGGTATATGAGAGACATTCATTAGATTAAGTGTAATTAACGTATCTTTAACTGGGGTATATCTATTACATTTTAAAATTATTCTCATTGCTCTCTTCTGATTTTTTTGAATTTGCTCATTCTTATTGCATCTATAACCATATAGTTTGATTTTGTAATATTAATACTTAGTTTATCTGCACACAGTCACACTTATGTATAATATAGTGTCATCCACAAACATCCATACATTATAGCATTAACACACAAAAATTAAATAATAAGGGACCTAACGCCGTCCATTGTGGAAAAATATTATTTGGATTTAAACTAGAATCAATCCTTAACCTTGTCACAAATACCATACACTCCTAATTTGCTTATTGATGGTTTTCTATCAATGGTTTCAAAAGTCCTAAAGAAGTTTAAAGACACAGCTATGACAATATTTCCTTTATCCTCTTCTTACAACCTGTAACCTACATCCGCTATGACACTTTCACTTGAATGAATTCTGATTGATTATGATAAATTATATTGTTTCGCCCACAAAAATCATGTAGTTGATCTTTTACGCACAGTTCCGTAACTTAGTACAGTATTAATAGAACTGAAATTCTCACATACTTTGGTCCCGGTCACTTTAGAAATTGGAAGAATGTACTATGTTTTCCAGCTTCCCGGAAATTTGTCAACAATTCTATTTACAGAGACGTGGGAAGCATGCTAACTAATTTTGATTGTTAGTCCATCATCAACTACGTTTTTTGAACATGTTAATTAATTAATAAAAGCTTTGATGCCATTCAAAATTATGTTACGAAATTTTGAAAATTTATTACAGTTTCTTTTACGTAGGTATTGTAATGATATGAATTCTTGTCCTTTATTTAGCAATGAATTTCTTCTAAAATTTTACTAGTTCACCTACTCCAGATACTATAGTTCTCGTTACTGTTTGCTGCACGCCATTATTTTGGCTGATGCTAGAAGTTGGAGGCAAAGTATCGTTAGTACTCCCTCTTTATGAATTTTTAGCACAGATATTTTATCTCTACAGGTTTCGTTCTAGAGTTTTACAGATATCTACTTTGGATATTCTTTAATAACTTATTATTCACAATTTTCTTGTTTCAAAAAAAAGTCCTTTCAACAACACTTGCAGAGGAGACGTAAACTTCACTATTGTTTATTATATATATATATATATATATCACTTTTAATAAACATATTCCATTTATAAATAAATATTTCAAAATTTCATCTTTATAAGACATTTAATATACAGTACTGACACATTTCAATTACATTATATGAATATGCATTATTCAAAATTGTACTTATATTCTTCGAAATTTCTCGTACAAGGGAAAGATGGCACGACTGGCAACAATTTCCTTTATAATGTAACACATATCTAGTATATGTGTGTACTGAGTGGCCTACCATATAGGCGGACAAATGCATTGCCATGGATATAAAACAAGAGAAAAACGGACAGAGGGAGATCGTGTCAAAAAGTTAGACATGTTGGTATCGTTTTTCCTGAGAAGAGAATAATTAGTTATTTCCTCATATAACTCCGTAAATTTATAAGTATCTTCGTTTATATCCAATAATAAAGTGTATCAGCTGATACTACACATAAAATTTGGAAGTTCCGGACACCTACGTTGGAAGCCGAAGGCGAGCTAATGAATACGATTTCAAAGGTTAAAGACGTCGAATCTTCTTAAATTCTTCAAAACTATTTGTATTATTCGATCTCATATTTCGTTTTGTAAATTAATTAGAATATTTAAAGTTTAGCTAGTCAGGGTCTAGGTTTTCTCTAATAAACAATTTTTTTTGTAAAAAGCGGTATATATATATATATATATTTTATTTGTCAATATATTTGTCGTTTTAACTTCATATTTGGTATTTTAATTTAGAAGACGTTTTCACTTAATTCGAAACAAATAAATCAAGATTTTAAATCAAAGAACCCAGTTAAAATTTTTAACGAGCCTGTGATTTTCCCCCACAGTATATAGGATTCGTAACTGTTATCTTTGGTATAATTTGAATAATATCATCTATGCCTTTTGAAAGATATTCATTGTTATATGCTATTTTTAAACCACTCTCACCTCAATATTATCAAATGTTACGTATTTTTCTGTTGTAGAGAAACGCGTTTTTAAAGTTTTCCATAATTCGACAGGTCTATGTTTATTTCCATCCAGTAATAACTTAAAGTATTTATCTTCGCTATTACGTACCACAGTGACTATGGAACCTATATTCTTCCCAGTCTATGACGTCGTTAGTAAACGTAGCTATTTTATATGTTTCATCGTGTGCATGCATTTCTTCTGTAATTATATATTTTTTGAAATTACCTTCGTTGGGGAATAAATTATCTGTATTAATAAGTAATAATTTCATGGTTAGTTGATCATCGCTGAAATGTGAATAAATATACGAGCTCTACATAAGAATATTGGGGTCCCTCAGACTGATATAAACTGAAGTATAAAAAGTATGACAAAACCAATATATACCTACATATGTTGGATGTTCCTATAGAATTAACATCTTTTTTTTTCAACCGATTACAAAACTGTAGGAAATGAGACTCAAATACAACTTAAACTGAAACCGAGTTCGAGTTATTAGCGGAATACAAAATCATATTTGACTGTTTGCAATAAAATTGAAAAAAAAAGTTTAATATCGTAGTATATTTCCTCTAGGAAATAACTAAATTCGATTGTTTCCTAAGTGATAAACCTCACGTGCTTTTCTCAATTCGTGTAAAGTTATTCGAAAAAATGCAAGGGGGATTATATTTCGAGCCCGCAAGGGGTATCCGCTTCCTTCGGAGCAGCTGCCTCTCCATTCTCCGATGATTCCGTTCGATTTGCCCACGAAGTTTTTAAAACAACACACGCGAAGTCACGTGATTTAATCTCTATCGAGCAATTCAATCCGTAGATCTCGTGGATTCAAACGTTGATCCGACGAACGATTCTTTTTTTATTATTTCTTCTCCATCTTTTTTCCACAGTGCGATGGTTATGCTGACTCGTTTTTCTCGTTCGCCAAACATTAAAGTGATGAAAGATTTTAATATTGTTGCCAGTGTCACGTATACACCGCGGGGAATATGTATATTCATCTTACTACGGACGAAACAAAAAAAGATTATTGGATTTGTTAAAACGAGACGAACTGCCAACAGAGAGAAATAACGTCCATGTTTGCTAACCGCTTTTTGGGTCTTCTCGTTTTATAGCTGGATATAAATGTCTGTATTAACACCAAACACGTTTCAATTGTGGCACCATGTAATGCGAGATAAAATGTGTCATGAGGAGAAAAAGGAATAAAGTTGTATCAACCCAAAATGTATACTTCCAGTCTCGTTAAAATTAAAAAGCAAGATGGTAACTACATCCTACATGAATAAATATATCTACGTATAAGTAGGCGATACTACTGGGTGTCCAAGATCAAGTGCACCAGGTTGGCAACGCCAGATTTAATTTGATAAGACTGTAATATTGCCTGCCTAAACTTGGTAACTTCATTCTTATTATGTTTAGTTGTCAAAACTGAATATCTTATGTAAAAATTATGTTAGCATAGTTTGTATTCATAACCTTTATAATTAAATTTCATGTATTGTATTCAATTCCATCGCTGAATTGATAACTTTTTCTTAAGAAAAACAAAATGTGATGATCATTAAATTTACTAACTTGATACAGATAGATAGATAGATAGATAAATACTAACCATACAATTGTTACCGTAACACGGCCGGTAACACGGTTGACAATGGGAGCCCACGTGCTCTCGAAACGCTGCGTTCCGTATAATTAATTAATTTGTGTGAGTGGAGTTAACTGCTATACCTGTGAATTTACGTCAGAAATATTAACAACTAATATAAAATTTATTATAAAAATATTTGGTATGTACACACGACAATTGATAGAAATCAAATCCAATATCATCATCTCTATTTTTGGAAATATATGGGAAATATTTTCGTTGTCATGACGATAGACCACAGGCAGTTGTTACCTATGATTACATCTAGTCGCTGATACACGTGCTCGATTGTATAGCAATGAAGCGAACAAGAGAAAATTATCTTGTGTTGCTAATAGAAAGTACATGCACATTTTGTTAGTTCGTAAATTTTCGTAAATCCAAGATAAAGTAGACGAAATACATCTTAAAATTTTACAGAATTCGTTGTGTCTGCTGTGGATGCAGTGAATATCCTGGAATCGAGGAGAATACCTTTAATGCATAGTTATTAACAATTCAACTGTCGCGCGTTCGAAACCAATGTCCATCAAGTATAGTAGCAGTACTTTTTCGGGCAAGTTTGGTATGCTGCCGAGTCATCATTCGTCTTTGGGAAAATAATTGAGGACGAGACGGTGTAGTAACTCCAAGGAACACTTACACATACTTTCCTACGCACATGCTCCTGAGGTTATGACAATGCCGTTAGGCCATTCATTATAAAAGCAAGGAAACTATAACCTGATAAAATTACAATTTTCTTGCAATTTCCAACGTAATTAAATTTCCGAGAAAATATCGGTCTTGGAGGAGACTTGAACCCAACATCTCTACATCTCCGGTGTGGCGTGCTAAATCCTTGCGCCACAAGACCAATTGAATTCAAGTCGCCTTAAATCCCCCTAGATGTCACGATGCCAGTAGATATATTGTAATATCTCACGGACACTATATTATTAAATATTTACAAGGCTTACGAGAAATACCAGAGCAAAACGGCTTCCGAGCGGGACGGTTATGCGTGGACAATATATTTCTGATACAACAAGTATTGGAGAAATACATAGCTAGAAGTTATTCAGCCACCTAGCATTTACAGGCCTAGGAAAGGCTTTGATGCGGTACCGTTAAAAAAATTTTTGAAGTTTTAAACAAAGCGGAACTCAATACGAGGCACATCAATGCAATATGGACCTAGAACATAGTCAAAATGGCCGTAAACAGATTAAAACCATTCTCCATAAATAAAATTTGCAGTCTTTCCCTGGCATTATTTAAAATTTATATTCAGGAAGCTTTAAGTAATTAGAGATACAAAATAGAAGGAATGGGAATTGAGCCTTTATTTCGCAGAAGTAATTATAGCTTGTGATGAAGAGGATACAGACTACACGTTTAAAAAGCTGAGACATGAATACGAACATTGGGCGCTAACAATAAGCAAGACAAAGACTGAAGATATGTAGGAAAGGAAGAGATACACGAAAAATAGGAAGAGTTATTACAGGTGCGGATCGAATCGAAACAGAGCAGCTTATATGGTATGGACATGTATAAAGAATAATTGAGGATAGATAGCCAAATAGGGCACTAAACTGTACACAACGAAATAGAACGAGAAGAGGAAGACCAGTGATATCATGGAGGGATGGGATCGAGAAAGCAACGAAAGAAGAAATTTGGCGAAATGCGAAAAAGGCCGTAGAATCCCCGCTATAATAAAAGAACTTACAACAATAATGCTTAATATAGTCTGGCATTGGTAACGACAATTCTCTTGCTTTTATTCTTTGGCAGTTTTATAGATCCAAAGTCTATCAATTCAAACAAGAGAAGAAATTCAGTTCCACTTCAATATTTTCTGATAGCTGGTAATCACTTATCTGTGTTTGTATACCTTTTCTAATATTTTATTAATTTATTCCTACTATGTTATTTTAGCATCTAGTTTCTTGTTTCCACACTTTTAGAAAACTGCAAGGAATTAAGTTGAATGTATATCGTCTACAAAACGTAAGTAACATTACTATCGAAGAAAGTGCCTCACTGGGCGAATTGTACAACTCCCTTAAGGTTGTACCATTTATTCAAAGAACCATTCGGCTAGTACTTTTACGAACCGCAGTAAAGGAAAGCACTCCATTCAATGTGAGAACGGCTTCCCTCTAAAACATCCACTACGCTCGTATAAGAGCGGTGCGTTTCAGCCTTGTTTTCATAGGTGTACTTACACCGTTGTAATGATGCAGTACTTAATGTTGATAAAACGTTGATTAATTATTTATAAAATTTGGTCGGGTATAACCTGAATTGGGTCAGGGTGGTTTTCACCTCTTCGGCTTTTATCTTTCGAAACGTCGGAATGCATTTACATAGAAATTATTTATGAAAGCGATATTCCGTTCGCATCTAAAACTGGAAGTACCATTAACATCCCAGATAGCGTTAAGCGTGAATTAATTTAATTGCTCTAATGATACAGCCAGCACCGTTTAGATTTTCTTGCAAATATTATACTCTATCGTAGTGCGATACGGCATGTATTTTCGGTCATTTTATGGTAGTATATTGGCTTGGTGGCGATACAAGTACGTATCCGCCTGATTTCGAATTATATGTATGTACATATTAAACGATGGTGGATGTGACTAATTATTGTAATGGGAGTATTACTATTCGAATTAATAGAATATTTAATGTTAGAGTTTAATGGTGAAATATATTACCCGGCAGTAACGGAATAATGAGAGCGAATTGTGAAATGAATTTGCGCATTAGAAAGAATAGACGTTGTGAAGCAAGAGGAACATCTATAAACGTATTATTAATCTCTACCAAAGGAGTATTGGGTATTGAAAGCTAAGAGAAAAGCAGAGACTCCCTTGCTTAATAATTATGGTAATAACAATAAATTGTTTATTGTGCAAAACTATGTAACAGCTACTACCATCAGGTAGGGATTCAGAAGTACTTGTGAATGTAAACCTTACTAACACTCTATGCAATAAAATTTAAAAGTCAGTAATTGCCTACTACAACTTAATGCTGGTAACATTTTTGAATTCTTATATACGAAGTCGATTTGACGGTAAAAGGACTCTTCAATTGAATACTTATTTCAGGGCAAAAAAGGTATGTTATGTTTCAGCATAATTTGTCTTCAATTCTACACATTTAACCCAGCTTCTTTCATAAGTCACATAAAAAGTAATCCGTTAAATATTGGTCAAAATAGGTATTTACTTCGGTCATTACCTCCTAATTTGTCCCAAATCTTTTTCCACTAAGACATTTTTTCAGGTTTAAGACCAAGAAAAAGTCACTGAGACCTAGATCTGGTGAATACGGAGGACGAGGTAACAATTCATTTATTTCATGACACACCTTAGGTTTACCAAATAGGAACCTCTGATTCCCTAGGATTAATTGATATTCTCCGCATAGCAAAGATTGTCAATGTTTTTAGATCATGATTGATGCAATATGTAACATGCCACCATTCACACAAAGGAACAAGACATGGGTTCAATTTATTAGGGTACATCTTGTACAACCGTATACAATCAATTAGGCCAGGAATGAAGAAATTGAAAAGAAAATGCAGAACTCTATAAGACAGTTTATAGTACTGGTGAAAATCGAAACATTCTGTCTTGAAGTCTTACGTTCTGCTTTTCATCCCTTAAATCAGCCTGAAGAAGTTCAGTCGTGTTATCAGAAAACCCTTGATATTAACGTTATTATGAGACGACTGAAAGCTTCTTTAAATGACGATTGCAAGGACTGTGTGGATGTACAATTCACAGGTATAGCAGTAAACTCCACTCACACAAATTAATTAATTATGCGGAACGCAGCGTTTCAGAGCACGTGGGCTCCCATTGTCAACAAATGTTACCGACTGAAAGTAAAAACTGTATCACACATGCAAATTATTTTCTACGCAGGCTCTAAAATTTCTAACCATATGACTATTTACAATCTACTAGGTGGCCTCATGCCTTTTACGGGGAAGGATGGACCGAAAGCGAACCGTATCATTTAACAGGGTCTATGGTAATAAATCCATCAAACTCGAGTGTGCAATTGGGGGTGGTTCTCTGTTCAATAAGTTTCCGTTCTTTTTCATATATACCGTTTCGTACGCGTCTAATTCTCTATACGAGTTCACGTTTTTAAGTAGTGTCAGATTTTTTAAATCAATCTTATGTCCGGATTTTACCATATGCGTAGAAAATAATTTGCATGTGTGATACAGTTTTTACTTTCAGTCGGTAACACGGTTGACAATGAGAGCCTACGTGCTCTCGAAACGCTGCGTTCCGCAAAATTAATAAATTTGTGTGAGTGGAGTTTACTGCTATACCTGTGGAAAGCTTCTTTAATTTAACAGTACCCAGGCTCTCAAAGTGCTCTGATTACTTGTTAAGAGTATATCATGTGTAACTGTAAGTAAAACTATTTCACAATTAAAAACCAATCAAAATATTATTTTCTTTAACAAATTGCGCGTGTACATTAATCAAATACCTTTGACACTATTTATAGAATACTTATAGATCTGACGTGCTGCAGACTTGTGAGGTTTTCACTTTTTCGAAAACGGGGCACTGTTACATATTTTTAAATAAATGGAACGGCATTTTCAGACCAACATCAATTACAGTTATTAAAAGGACAACATATGTTGTTAATTTTTTTAAACATAAGGGAGTTTTCATTATATCTGCATTTTGTAGAACCGTTGGTATTTAAATTATTTTTTTTTGAGTAATATCTAAATTATCCAATTTCTTAAACAAAATACGTACTAAAGAATTACTACGAGGGCATCGCAGTAAACTCTATATCACGCAAATTAATAATTTATTTGGAACGCAGCGTGTCAGGAGTATATGGACTCCCATTGTCAACCGAGTTGAAACGCTGCGTGACGATCAAATTATTAACTTGAGTGCTGTGGAATTTAGTGCGATACCTGTGAATTATATAACCATATAGTTCTTGCAATCTTTGTGGAAACAATAACAAGATAAATGATTAAAATGCGTCTCTTAATTTCCCTAATATATAGTTTGACGCAAAGCTTATGATTGTATTTCAAATTATCTGTCAGGTAAGGCGTATAATATCTAGCGAATAATAAAGTGAAGCATGTGTGCAGAGTAGAAACAATACAGAATTTATAAGAAATATAACCACAAATATCATTCATTCAAAAAATTTGCACACCAGCTTGTAAATGTCGTTATTAATAAAACAATAATTTGCTTATGGAAGAAGAAAATTTGGTTTTTAAAAAATCGACTAAAACGACTGTTGTCCAAATTATAAAGAGTCTGCTGGCGCAATAGCAAAATAATAACGACGACTGTACTGTCACGAACAAGTTATGAATCATGGGATAAGCGAATGGCAACGTATACGACTTTTAAAATAGCATTCCACTACTCCTTCTTTTCAAAAAGTTTGTATACATAGGCGCAGCATCTGTCGTTATTTTCTAACTTTCAGTGATGGAAAAACATTCTCCGTGACTTTAACTGGAAGCAAATTTAGATGTTTGGAAACTAAATGCTTCAGATTCATGTCAAGCATTTGCATTGTTTGACTACGATTTCTTAGTAATGCCTTACAATAAATAAGCTGTCTAGTTTAGGGCACAGCTTCACATTTATACAAAGTAAAGGTATAATAATAGGCGCAAACCCCTATTCATTGAAAAATGCTTGGGAATCTGGTTTTTGTGTAGTTCAACAAAAATAGAATATTGAAACTGTTATAAGGTTCCGAATAAAGAATTGTTATAACGATTGACATACAATCTTGTACTAGATAACCCGGGTAAACTTATTAAAAGAAGTAGTTTTTGTATTTGCTTCAGTTGAATGCATTAATTTGATTTTATGTATACACACAAAAATGTTACGAGGGAAGATGAGACGAAGTTACAAGCTCTCCAAAAATTGAGTTTGCTTGTAAAGTTAACTGAAACTTTCCTCTTTATATCTCAAATCAACTTCCGGGAGTTTATTTCCTAACGCTTGGTTCTAAACATAACTAAGCAACAAGTGGTTAAATTTTGTGAATAATCGAAACGGAAAAGAAAACTTTTAAAAGTTAGAAGTGTATTAATGCATAACGGTATAATCGGCGAAAATGGAGGATACACTCCACAACATATAGTTGCATATTATTATTGGATTATAGTAAGAGGCAGTTGCTTTGAGACACCATTACAAGTTACGACGAATGTATTAGATGCCGAGAAAGACATATGTAGTACAACACAAGATTTCAGAGATTGATTTGTAGTCTCTCTAACTTAAATTTCATCTTAAGTAAATTAGGAATGAAAAAAAAAACTTGAATAATTATGCACATATACTCACATATATGTACAATTTTAGATCTTCTGTATCCATTACTGTACTCAAAGCTCAATACTCAATACTTTGTGTAGGTTTAGGTAGGTTTATTTGGCTTTTAAAACTCAATTTCAGAATTATGATGAATGTTGGTTTTGATGAAATAGCGGAAGAAAATTCCCAAAAATGTCGCACAAGTTCACGTGACATATTTCAATCACAGTAGATGAAAATAGATTAAAACTAAGTTACGAAACTAGACGTGGTTTTTACTACAACGCACATTTTTAACTACTTCTTGCCATTATTAATCTTCAACTGTATCGAACTACAATAGACGCTCGATTATGTGAACGATATCAGCCAAGCACTATTCACACTATTAAAAGTTAACATTAGTGACCCTTATTTTATTTATAAAGAAATTGCATAAAAGAAAATATGTACGTTTATTAAAAAATATTATAATTATAATAATATCCAAAAATAAAAAAAATAAATTTTACATTATTTTGATAAATAATGTCCTATTTTTGTTTGTGTAAATTTACGCTTGGTATTTTCTAGTGCCATTGCCCGTAGTTTACGGAGCACTAAAATATCGGAATATAATATCTTTTTTTCTTCAGCCCAATCTAACGCTTGATTAAAAATTCTTATAGGTTGCGCGTCACTCGCCGTATTTTTCATTCCAATCGGAGGGTCGTCATCTTCACTCACCCCATATTCCTCTTCATGTGTAGCATCCATCACTTTATCGTCATTCCATACACTAGCATCGCTAATTGTGGCAAACAATATCGGGATTTATTGCTTTTAATAATTTGAGAACCTCCGATGATGCACTCTCAATAATTTCAGCATTAGACAGTAACTGTTTTCTAATGATGGTTAGCGGTACATTGGCTTCATAGTCATAATCATCACATAACACTTTATGATTGGCCGCTGGTTAAGGGCATTCCACGCCATATCTAAATTTAAAATTGCTTCACGTAAAGTTACTTGCTTTAAGGATTCAGAAATATGTTTAGGATTTTTCGATAACGCAGACGAAAATAGATATTTGATCCATCAGTTGGATGAGTAGAGTTACGTTGGGCGGCACGAACATAACAAAAATTGAGCCATCACTGCTTCTTAATTGTTCCTCTGGAGGATGACATGGTGCGTATTTACATAAACGAGCTGTATTTCGAACGCTTTTCTATAAATGTGAAGAATATTTTGAACTATGACAACTATGATTACCGATATTCAATCAAAGTGAGAAATAAACAGAAGCTATTTTGTTAAAATTCGGTTCTAAGAAGAAGACGCCGCTATGTTTTTATTCAAAACCAGGTATATCCGAAACATTCGATCAGAGTCAATCTAATCTAGAGACATCCTATACTAATTCGTATTTCAAAGTTATGTGAAGAAATATCAAACATATTTACATGGTCCTATATACTAGTACGAGTAAAGCGCAGCATGTGCACAGTTAACTGGATAAGTAAGTCTGAGGTGTAGAATTTTACTAAAAGCATCTCAATGCCTTGAAATTTTGACACAGTATCGACCCTTATTTGAACAAAGATTGATATCAATTATTAGTTATACTAATTTTTCATTTGTTGACTATGAATTCCTAACAAACAAAATTATTTTGTCGTAAATGTATTACAGTATTTCTTCTTGGCTTCTGAAAATTTCATATCCTAAGCATGCTTGATGCCTTGGAATGTTTGGCCTTCATTCATTACTTTCATTTATATACATTATTTATCTAACAGGTGAATACGTATGGCCTCTGTTAGATAGTTCTTGACACATATAATAACGTTTATTTTCTTCTACAATAAAGATTACAAAAGGTAGTGGTTACAAACTAAAACATTGTACCTACATAGAAAAACCAAAAGGCTGAATTCAAAACATAGTAAGACTGCTTTTGATCTTTCATATAACCTTGTAATAAAGCGAGAATAAAATAGGAATAAAAACAGTCTAATTTTAGCTTAACCCTAGATTCTGTCCCTCGTGGACTAAGCAAAAAAATCCATATAGTTTCTACAATAAAACAACTAAATAACACACTCACTCTCACACCTATATCATTTTACACCAACAAACAGTCGGGATAATGCTCACCTCTGTCTAGTAAATAAAGAACACTCGCAGATATATTTTTAATTTAAGCAACGAGTAACTTCTAGCTTCCGCAGTTAAGTTATGAAATCTGGAAATATTGTAAGAAAAGTACCGTTGGAATACCGAGCTTCTATGAGTAGGAACAATCATAAAATTCTTATGTCGCAATCCCAAGCAAATCGCACAACCATAGCCAGAACAAAATCCAAACTGAATATCTGAAATAATGGTATTTAAATCTAGATAAGATCGCAGCTGGATGTCAACAATTTTCCCTAAAATTAAGGGTAAGGCCGGTAACAATCTGAGGGCCCGCAATTCCCAAAAATGTTTTGGGAGTAGATTTTTTAGGAATAGGAACAAGAGTAGTTTCCATGGATTAGGGAAGGTACGAGATAGAACACAAGAATTTATGATATTAAGTGATATGAGGTAAAACATAGGGACAACAAAGTTTTATTAACAGTAGAGAAAGATTGTCACATCTATATGTATTACTTTTGAGTTCATTGATGTATACATATGGATGTAAGAAAGGAGCTATCACTTAATAGATCTATTATTGATTGATACATTTTTCTGTCGCCTATTCTTAATCTTCGCATAGTAACAACGCACTATAAAACCACCGAAAATAACTTCCATACAGTACAACAGATTCTTTTTCCCTTCCGTTTTCATCGCATTACACAAATTCGCTTCCGCCACGATCATCCTTCATACCCCAATTAGAGATTTATATTGTGTTCGCGTTTGCCGCGAGGAACTCGTTTATTGAGTAAAATTCGCTTTGCGAGTTGATTTCAACAAAAAAGCAGGAACAAGGGACTTCTCTCGGTATTAGGTGAGAAATTCGTTTAACGCCACGTCCACGGGGAGCTAACTTTCATGTTAATTTCTCTTTCTCTGTCTAGAACCCATGAAAATATAATAAATTTCCCTCTAGGAAAGCAGAAAAACAGTGAGACACTAACGTATAATAATTCAGATACTTAACTACCTACAATCTTTGTAATTCATCTTCACTTAAGTTATTTTCATGAACACTTTATAAAAACGTGCTTCTTGTACTCTTAACTTCAAAAGCAGTTATTTTGAATTATGAATAGTTTATATTTTTTTTAAGTATTTATTTATTTTTATATTTGTTTTGGTGCAAAATACAATATACATATACATATATATATATATATATATATATATATATATTGCTTTTCTTGATTTCTATTGGTATTTTGTTGTAGGTGCTTATTGTCTTTGTTGATGATACTTAGAAATTCTTTTTGTATGCACATATTTGTCTTTTTAAAAGTTTTCTTTTGGTGCGTACCATATTATTTTCGATTTTATATAGCAGAACGAGCACAATCTGTAATGTTTCCGGAATCGACAAAAAAACACGGTATACGTGTGGTTTTTTATTTTTATTCTTCGATGTAGTCCCCTCGATGGTCAACGCAGTTTTTCAAATGATGCTCCAGCCCCTTGAAACCGTCGGAAAAGTAGGATGTTTCGAAGTCTATAAAATAGCCATCTGTAGCGATGACGACCTCCTCATTTGAGGCAAACTTTTTTTCTCCCAGTGATTTCAGGTTAGAGAATAGGAAAAAGTCGCTGGGGGCTAGATCCGGTGAATATGAAGGATGACAGACTAATTCGTAGCGAAACACATTCAATGTGGATGCGATAATGCGGGACGAATGAGCCGGTACATTATCGTGGTGGAAAAGCACTTAGTTCCGTTGTAAACGAGGCCGTCTCTCCTTCAATACTGTATCGAAATCGGATTAATAAATCGCAGTAGTATTGCGCCGTGATCGTCCTTCTCTTCTGCAGATAGTTGATGAATGAACATCACACCTTGGGAATACCAAAAAATGGTCACCATGATCTATCCGGTCGACGGAACGATGGAACTTCGGAGCTAATTCGCCCGGAAGTGTTCACTCTTTCGACTATTCCCTCGTCTAAGGTATGTGGTGGTGGATCCACGTCTCATCTACGGTTACGAAACGCATGAAGAAATACCTTGGATTGCGCTGGATCCTGGCCAGACACTCCTCCGAAACGGTCACCCGATTTCGTTTTTGGTGCGGTGTGAGCAAATGTTCGGTACCGCCCATCGCACCGAAAGCTTTCTCATACCCACAATTTTGTGTAGGATATGCCACCGCGTTCTTCCGAGATGCTTGTTGTCTCTGCTATCTCTTTCAGCTTCAATCGGCGATCGGCTAGCACGACATCATTAATCCTGTCGACCTTTTCATCGTTGGTAGCAGTTTTTGGGCGTTCACTGCGATTCGGGTTACTTGTGCTTATATGGCCACGTTTGAACTCGTTCGCCCCGAAGCTGATGCTCGAAAATGATGGAGTACATCCACCATGAACCTCTAGCAAAGTATTTCGAATTTCAGTGGTCGTTTTCCCAGCCATCCAGAAGTGTTTTCTCATTGCACGAAATTCGATTTTATCCATATTTGCGAAACCGCCTGACTTGCTACACACAACGCGCTCTTAAACAACAACTATTAACTGTAGACGTCTGAAATTTTAACAGTTGCCATAGAAGGGATTGAGGTGGATTCATTGCCCTTACCCATGAATCCACCTCAACCTTCGTGTGCCATCTCTTGCCGATTCTGGAGACATTTCAGGTCGCCCTCGCAGTAGGTTTTTCTGTTGCATTTGCTGTCTAACTGTTAGTTCTCCTATTTGTTTATATAACTGAATGGATGGTATTCTTTTATACGTACAATGTATTATTTTAAAATTTTGTTTTGCTGTATTTACAATTTACTTAAGTTACCTTCGGTAGTTTATGTTGGGGTATGATGGTTTTTATTTCGTGCAGTGCTGCCATTGCAATGGTATTTATTTTTATCAACTCGACAACGTATTTGACTCATTTCAAGTTTTGTTGTGTTGTTGGTTCTGGACATTTCTCTTCATGCACTTTTGTTATGGTGTGATTGTTAATGCTAATCTAAAAATATCATTTTATATCATTGTTTCAAGTGGAAGAGTAGAAATATAAAATAACCTTTCTATTTGTTTTCAAGAATATTGTTGTGACTCTAATATCATTCTAATATTTAGAATGTCTTTTCTATTTTTTTATACCGGTGTAATTTATCATTTTAGAATACTACGTTTGCTCGAGAACCAACGCTCCTTCTGCATTGACTGCACTACTTGTGCAAGTGGTAGTAAACGAAATTCTCAATCAGGAAAGAAATTAGATTTTGTCTGTTTCTAATATTAATGAAATAAAGTGAAATTTAATGAACTAAATTAATTACAACAATGTACACAAAGCCGCATAAATTTAATTTGTACGAGGGAAAGTCATGAAGTCAGTCACAAACTGCTGTGGAAAAGCTGAAAATAGTGGTGAGCTACTTCTCCATCTGTTACTAGATGCCAAGACAATCCAGCTTGTTAGGATAAAACCACCAGCATACTTCTGCTAACGTTATAAACATTATAAACTTCCTAAGACAATATTACCAGTAGTTATAAATACACTAGAGTGACAGAATAAAATAGACACCTACTAATTAAAAAAAGATTCTATTCTCGTTATATATACAAAATATTTTAAAATTTTTAAATTAGACTAATATTTTGTGGATCCACCTTTACTTGCGTGAAGTGCTGCGAGTCGCCGTGGCATAGAATCTATTAAATGATTAATGGTGTCTTCTGGAATATTTAACCACTCTTCTGTAACAGCTGCCACGACTTCTTCCTTATTGCTGGGTTTTCGGGGTCGTTTCGCCATATTTGTCTGAATTATGTGCCAAACATTCTCTATCGGATTCATGTCTGGTGATTGGCCTGGCCATGGTAAAATCCGAATCACCTGTTCCTCTTTCCATGCGGTTGTTGTTCTTGCTTTGTGGCAGGGTGCTCCGTCCTCCATAAAAGTGGCGTCTTCTTTAGATAAAATGGCGTTGTCGAATGTCGGTAGTAGTCCTTCTGTTAATATTTGGATATATTTTGCCGCATTTATATTTCCATCGCAGATTACTAATTGCGATCTTCCACCGTACCATATCGCGCCCCACACCATGTTGTTCACACCGCCGCATTTCACCGTCTGATGCAAAAATTTGTCGTCCAGTTGCTGTGACGAACGTCTCCATGCCTTCTCTGAATTGGATGTGGAGAACAGTATCAAGAGACTTAAATCTAATATGACAACTGGAGATGATGGAATACCGAGCTTCTTTGTACGTGATTATGCTCCTGTTCTGTCCTATCCACTGTCAACTATATTCCACCTAGCGATAAGCACGTCAACTTTTCCAAAGGTTTGGAAAATTAGCAGAATTACCCCCGTATTTAAGAAAGGAAACTTATCTAACATTGCTGATTATAGGCCTATAAGTATACTGCCCAATTTCGCTAAGGTATTTGAACATTTGCTTTACAAAGAAATATCTGCCTGCATAACTCCTTTCATATCTGAGCATCAGCACGGTTTTGTTGCAGGTAGGTCGACGATAACTAATTTAGCATGCATTGGCCAATATCTTGGTGAAGCGCTTGATAAGCGAAAGCAGGTGGATGTTATTTACATAGATTTTTCTAAAGCTTTCGACTGCATTAACCACGAGATGCTACTACAAAAAATGGACAAATTTGGTTTTGGTGTGGGTTTCCTGAGGTTGATTGAGTCTTACCTTACTGGAAGGAAGTGTTATGTCTGCTACAATGGTTATTCCTCTACGCCGTTTTCTCCAACATCAGGTGTTCCTCAAGGTTCAAATCTTGGACCACTTCTCTTCAATTTTTATATAAATGATTTACTATCTCTGTTTACGTGTCACGTCTTAGCATACGCAGATGACGTAAAGATATTTAATACTGTTGGTAGCATTTTCGATTGTAAACATTTACAAGACAATCTTCTTCGCATTAATACTTGGAGCAAGGTCAATTATCTCCCTCTGAACATCAACAAGTGTACTGTGGTTTCCTACAATAACACTCACACTACTTTATACTATAACTACCAAATTAATGATGCAGCCATACCACGCAATATCAAAACTTTGGATCTTGGTGTTTTGTTTGATAATAGACTGTCATTTACGGAACATATTTCGTCCATGTGTTCATCTGCTTCCAAAACTCTCGGTTTTGTCATGCGTTCTTGCAGGCATTTCTCAGACTTAGGTGTAATGAAACGTTTATATTATGCCTACGTTCGTTCTAAGCTTGAATACGCCTCCATTGTTTGGTATCCCCGTTATTTACACCAAGAGCTTATGATCGAACGGGTTCAAAAGAAATTTCTAAAATATCTCTCCTTTCGAATGGACAACGTGTACCCTGCAAGAGGTATCGAGTATTATAGCTTACTTGTTGAGCATGGTTTTCTATCTCTTGCTGACCGCCGCGAGCGTAACAGTGTGGAGTTTCTTTGCAGGATCCTGAGAAATACTGTCGCCTCGCCAGCCCTTCTGGCGCAAATAAACTTTACCGTACCTACTCACCATACTCGCTACTTTAATACATTTCAAGTACCTAGAGCTAATACCAACATTTTGCTTAAGGCACCTCTCAGTCACATGGTGAGGAACGCAAACAAACGGGATCTAGAGCCATTTTTGTGAGTCTTTCTTTTTTTTTTTTTGTTTCATTATTATTGTATTATTATTGTAGGCAACACGATTTGAATTATTTTATTTTATTTTATATAAGAATTGTATTGTAATTTGTCCTGTAATTGGCCCCTGGGCTGTTGGGCAATAAAGGATTATTATTATTATTATTATTATTATTACCCACGTACGACCGCTATCACTGAATTGGCAGTATCTGCTTTCGTCTGAAAAAATGACAGACCTCCAAAACTCTTCAGGCTTCGTTCGCATTTCGATTGCCCAAGCCATTCGGCGCCGTTTTTGAAACGTCGTAAGGAGAGGTTTTCTCTTTGCCACCCTTTTATACATCCCCACACTGTGGAGGTATCGTAGAACACAAGCACCCTTTTACTTCTTTTAGAAGGTCCGGCACGACCTGGTCTCGGCTCCACTGTTGTTTTTTCCTTGCGTTTAAATTGTGTAATCACACGGTTAAGTGTGGGGACAACGGAATATTTAAAAATTTACTTATTTCACGTTGCGAAGCGCCGCGTTCACTCTGGCCAACGATGCGACCCCGGGTGAAGTCGCTAGTATCACTCGAACCTTGTAAGCGTGGCACATCTCGTTATAACGATACTAAACTATGACGAATTCCTTCCGATACATCTATCCCTACCCTAATGACAAGAGAAAGTTCTTAATTCGTTCTTAGAATTTACCTGTATTCTGTCACACTAGTGTATATGCAAATACAGATACATGTATCTAACCCACATTTCGTGGCGATATAAAACGGCAAACTTGTTGAAAATTAATATGTAATTTGCAAAGAGTTAATAGCCAATTTCAGCACAACATGTCAAAGTTCAAATCGATCCTATACGTGGAATACTAAATAAAGTACTACTCTGCAGCCCACCAGTAATTTAATTTATATTTAATAAAATACAAATCCGACAAAATTGGTAATTTTGCGGAAGATCATAAAACTAATTTCAAATAAATTGGTGAATTTCAACAATATTTTATACATCGTAAAAGCGAAATCATTCTAGCCAATATCCTCAAATTTGATTTTACCAGTCACATTTGAAAAACGTGAAGTAAGTGAGCTAACACCATGCAATGCGTAACGTAGCCAATTATTCCTTGCATGCGAGTCTCTGATGCTTTAATTAAATTTTAAAATCCATTCTGCAGCTGTTTGCTACTCGCAAATATTATTAACTGAAGTTGTACAGTTAATTAATACGTTTTAATTATTAAATCCCGCGTAGAATACATTTCATAAAATGTATAATTTTTTCACCATCACTAAAACGATGCATAGTACCTATATTAAGTACATTTTATTGAAACCTGTTCGTAATATTTCTTTATTTTTGCTATTCTTTTGTTCGAAAATAATGTAATTATTTCATGAGCTATCAAATTTTGGAAAACCTGAAAAATATATAGGATCCTTCATTTATCATTACACATGCAGTTTTACTTAGTGTAACATTAAAAAGATAATTGTCAATGCATTAATTGATTAAATTAGGTTGCCTTGGAGAGAAAAGAATGCTTTATATAATATAGATGACTCAAGTAGGATTAACTTGAGTTATCTTATAATACTATGAGCGGTAGTGTCCCTCAATTCCCTTAGGGACGTTGAAAAAATATTTCTATATCGACCGCAATAACTCAACATACTTCGATAACTACGGCCATTTTTTACAGCAATCGAGTGCGTTCGATTTTTCTGATGTTATCATATAAATATTTATGTGTTCAGTACATTTCCATAAAAATTCTCAATAGTTTTGTGATCGAGATAAAATATATTCACTGCAAAATTCGCCAGGAGGAAATATTAACACATTATTTATGCCATGCAAATTTATTTCAGGACATTTTTTTTTGTATGCCTTTGATTACGATCCGGTGATTTCCGCTACGCTACCCTAGATTTGTTAAGGAACGTTCGTATAAATTTTATGTAAATCTGATGTTTTGAATAGAGCTTACGCTTCTTTTTGTATAAATCTAACTGGCTGTCAGTTATAAGTACGTCTGAGACAAATTACCAGAACGTTAGAAGATTATAAAGTACAACGAGCTTTTCTCAAATAATTTGCTGTTACATGCAAAGAGGAATTCTGCTGCAGAAAATGAGGGAAAGTGTGTTGAAAACTTTTGAGCATCGTATTACTGACAGCACAATTGATATTAATTACATTAATTCTTTAATACCATTTGTGGAGTTTATTCTGAGGTAACTTCTTCTTGATAGTTCACATGTCATTTAGTTGTTGAGCTTAGCAGGTGACTTCAATCTTTCTACTTTATCTTTATCATGTCATCAACATTCTAATAAGGGTAAGATTTTCTAAAACTGGATAAATATACTTAATGCAGAACAACATACTTATAACACATGGGCTGAAAAGTCCCGGGCCTAACACATAGATGACGCTAGTTTTATTGCAGTCACCTTTCTCTCAGTTAGTACTAACCTTCAAAAGACAGCTGTTAAAATTTCATGATATTCCATTCATTAGTTTGTGAGTTATTGTGCTAAGAGTCACTCTACTTTTGTTATTTTCAAAACAATGGATCAAAAAGAATTTCGTGTATTAATTTTACACTGCTTCTTGATGGGAAAAAAATTCCGTTCAAGCGAAGCAATGGCTTGAAAAGTGTTATGGGGACTCCGCTCCATCAGAAACAACAATAAAACGTTGGTTTGCTGACTTCAAACGTGGTCGTACAGACACCGATGATGCAGAACGCAGTGGACGTCCAAATGAGGCGGTAACACCAGAAAACATCCACAAAAAAAATCCACAAAATCGTTTTGAATGATCGAAAAGTGAAGTTGCGTGAGTTACCTGACATCGTAAAGATATCAAAAGAACGTATTGGCTTTATATTGCATGAGCATTTGACTATGAGAAAGTTCTGTTCAAAGTGGGTGCCGCGTTTGCTCACTGTTGACCAAAAACAAGAACGTGTTGATGATTCTGAGCAGTGTTTGGCCATGTTTAAACGTAACGAACCGGAATTTTTGCGTCGGTATGTGACAATGGATGAAACATGGATCCATCACTTCACTCCGGAATCAAAACGATCGTCATCTGAGTGGACAGCAACTGGTGAACCTCGTCCAAAGCGCCCGAATGCACAATAATCGGCTGGAAAGGTTATGGCCTCGGTATTTTGGGATGTGCGTGGTGTAATATTCGTCGACTATCTTAAGAAAGGAAATACCATCAACAGTGAATATTATATAGCGTTATTGGAGCGCTTGAAGGGCGAAATTGCAAAGAAACAATCGCATATGGCAAAGAAAAAAATTTTGTTTCGTCAAGACAACGCACCGTGTCACAAGTCAATCAAAACAATGGCAAAACTACATGAATTGAACTTCGAATTGCTCCCACATCCACCGTATTCGCCAAATTTGGCTCCCAGCGACTATTGGCTGTTCGCAGACCTCAAGAAGATGCTCGCCGGTAAAAAATTTCGCACGAATGAAGAGATTATCGCTGAAACTGAGGCCTATTTTGAGGCAAAAGATAAATCGTTCTACAAAAGTGGTATTGAAATGTTAGAGCGGCGCTGGAATGATTGCGTTGCTCTTGATGGAGATTACGTTGATGAATAAAGCTAATTTTGAACCAAAAAAAATATGTTTTCTTTGTTAGGCCCGGGACTTTTCAGCCCATGTATCATTGTAAACAACGATAGATGAAGTAGGATTTGCTTTACTCTGATATCAATTTTACTTTTGAAATAATATATTCTGACATTCCTACTTGGAGTTGCGCATTATCCTAACCTTGCAATTGTATTTTCTGAAACACGTCTTGCACTCATTCAAAGTTCTTCCTTTGGTATAATTTTAACACAATAACTTATATACGTGTTGAGACTGCCACTTTGCATCTCCATTGCTCATTTGGAAGAATTATTTTTCTCATAAGCTTGTCGAAAGAAAAAGTTTGTATATACATATATTCTCTTTGTATCATTTAATTCAAGTTTAGCTTGTCAAGGGACACACGCAACATAATGTACTGTTCAAAACGTGGTATCCATATATAAGCTTGACAATTTTCACGTCATTCTAAGCGTTTGCTTCCCTACGGGATATCGATGAACGTCCGACGTTCGAGAGTTTGGAGTGGTATATGTAGGTGCTGTAATGGTTATGTAGAAGAGATAAATGAAGGGAAAACATAATATATCTTTTGTAACATATAGTATTATCTCCTTTTTTCTCTATCATTATTCATCGTGCCTAAATAAATTTTCTCGGTTTACAATTTATAATTTTAAACGCTCTAAGTTCTTATACTTTGTAAACGCAAAACAGTCGCTGTCAACTAAATATAAATTTGCTAAAGTTTTAACGGTTTAATATTTTGCGCTGCTAAGTTTCACTTGTTCACAGTTATTGAATGCAATGGTAAACTAAAGTAATGCTTGCATATTCAATTACGAAATATTAAAAAAGAGGAAATATGGTGTAGCGGAGAAAGAAAATGGATACGTAATTATTCAAATATAAAGAGCAAACTAATTGCTTACATTATTGTGCGATTTAAACAGAGAAATAAAGTAATTTGTTAAAGAGAGTTGCTGAGAATGTTTCCATAAGGAAATGTTCAGAAAATTTAGTAAGTGCATTTATTACTTTTCAAAGTTTTCGCTTTTCTAATGGCATTTCAATTGCATTTTTTCTACAGTTGATATTTCGAAAACTAATGCTCAGGCTGTCATCTGTTTCTTGTGACACCATGCATTTTATTTGTAATATTTGAACAAAAAGAAACTGTAGGGTAATAAATCAGACAAGAAGATTGGTCCTGAGTATTCTTCGATACTATCTCCTATAGTACAGAGGGCGTAAATTGCAAGCAATGCCCCCTAACCACCATCCATATTCGAAACTAAGGTCGTTATAACCTATCTTCTATCTCTATCCAATAGAGGAGAACCAGCCAAAGGACTATTTCCAAGGAGAATATTATTACTAAAGTGGAGCCTTCTACACCTACTGTACCCAGTGTCACCGCTAACCAGCTACTCTTCAAAATGGACAAACCTTCCCGTTCTCGACGCTATAATCTCTACGGTTGCTAAGGAAAATACTACATTCATCTTAAAGGGCTCAATATATGTCAAAAATAATGGAAGTATTGACAGATAGGACGTCCATTCCTCTGAATCGGGATGTAGTACTGGTGCTTGAACTTGAAACTTGGAACAATACAAGAAACATTAATTTTCAATGTAATCTCCCCTAACTTCTTATTACAACGACGAATTAGTAATTTGATATTTTAAAAATAATCTGAAGTGTTTCCGTCAAAAAGTTCTATGGCAGCTGCTTGCAACTCACTGTTGTTCTTAAGGCTACGTCCCCTAAGATGTTTTTTAAATGAGAAAACGAACAAAACTCACAAGGAACCACGATAACCGATTTTGGAGTCCACACGTGTTTAAAAATGAATGCGCACATTCGACTCGACGTCCACGATGGAGAGCAGAAAAAAGTCGCGGTAGCCATCTTGCACTAATTTTATCCATACCCAAATGGTCGTGGAGAATTCGGCGATTACTTGTTTCGGAGGTATTTGTTATTATTACTAGCTCCTTCACTTTGAAACGGCGTTCTTCTAGCACTAAATCTTATTGAGGCGTTGTCACTTTAATTGGTCGACTCGACCGCTCAGGATCTTCCAGGGATTCTTACCCCAAATGGAAATATTTTGCCCACATTTTTACAGTGGAATACAAAGAAGATGAATCGCCGCAAATGCCATCTAAACGTTGTTCTATGTGCTTAGGCGTATACCCTTCTTTTGTTAAAAATTTGATTACCGCGTGGTACTCAATTTTCATTACTTCAGACATTTCCATGCGCTAATCGCTTTGGGATTCTGGCTACTAAAATTTACTACTCCTCTAACCATCATATTTACAGCGCAAACCTTGTGTATGTGCATGCATGTCGTGATGGAGTTTTAACACGCCTAAACCTGTAAAAACCTGTCAAGTCGAGAATTTATTATGCCTACCTCGTACTCTACCAAATTTGCCTTCAGTATTTATTCCGTCTCCATGATAAGTTCCATGGAGAAGGAAGGGGGATGATGGTCATGCTCCTAAAACAACCGAAATAAATAAAATTATTGTCGGAAAACCACGTAAATATAATTACTTGTAACATAAAAAGGGATCAAGCTAGTTACAAACCAACCATAAATAGATTCATTAGCCATTAATTGCTTTCAGATAAAACAGATAGAACGACACCTGTGGCGCGGCTTATTCACGAGCTAGATTGCGTCGGAATTGAGACACCTGTACTGACCTGCATCCCCAGATACATGCATTAATACAAAATAAGTAATAGTAACAACAGCGGGGAGAATGTCGGATGGGGAAACCCTGATGCACTTCCGTTGTCGACCAGATCTCTGCGTGGGGAACCCAGCGATTAACTATAATTCTTCTTTATGTCCTTTCGCTGAGTTGTGTGTAAGGATATACAGAAAATAATAATAATGCTATTAATAGTTATTCCAATGCACAAAATGGTTACCTAAATATGCATCTCCCAAAAAAGGAAAGCACATGCTTGAAGTTTAACTAATGTGAAATTCATGTGAATTCAATTATATACAATAATAGTACGGTATATTTTATTGTAGCTGCCCTACTACATATAAACTATACTGAGTTCAGTTTAAAGGACCTGGTTGGATAAGTTTAGACAAATTACTAAAGAAGAAATGTATAATTGGGCTGTGGTTTTTCTTTTGAAATAGAAAGTAACATCCCACCTGAAAAATTACATGCTCTTCATGACCATAAGTGACTGATGACAGTCATTATAAATTTACGGAAAACGATTAAGTGCGCATAAATCGTTAAATAACGAGACAGATAACATTAAATAGTGCTGTCGCATTTATGTTTTTGCATCTAAACTCTATAAATTTCGCGTAATAAGTCTAATAATTATCCGGTTCATGGTTAGCTTCTTGCCATTCCTTCGGCGGCTAAATTCAGAACATTTTAACGTATAAAACCGCACCAGAACGTTTCTAATCGCCCAGAACGAATAAATAACCGCCTAGCATTGGGCTCCAAACTACTTGCACGCGCTGCGCACAGAACGGGTAATATAAATTATATTGAGTTCGCCTCTCTAGTATTCTAATGGATAAAGTTATAAACCGAGTGTCAACAGAACGAAGTTATGTTTATGGTAAATGGAACCCTCGTCATTTTATACACATTATACCGGAGCTGCTTTGTCGAACTTCTAATATATATGCGGCAATGTTACGGACTTATCCGAGACGGCATATTTCAATCACGTTCCCGAACTGACGTCGGCAGCGGAACAAGTCGATCGGTATGGAAGTAGTAGCAGCGAACCGAACCATTGAAACACATTAGGCGGCCAACATCGTTAAATTTGAAATTGATGCTAAAATATTATAGCCATCTTTCAAACAGTTGGCACGAAATATGTATTTACAAGTATTCACCTTTAAAACGAAAACGAAACGTAAGGCGGGATGTTTTCATTGACTTAACAGAAACAAAATTTCATTTGCTTATATACGCTAGTATGTGAATTTGGAAACGTAAACTTTCCAAAGGAGATTTCTCGATAAATATAAATTGCACCCGCGAGTGTTACATAATTTTGTTCATTTTGACATGAAGAACGGCTTAACACCTTCATTTTCTTTTTTGAGATTATCCTTTTTAAACGAAATAATTAACATACACTTTATATAGTAGACAATTCCATAATTTATACGGTTCAGCTATTTGCTACGTAGCCAATTTGCTTCGCGCACCGTACTGTTATTTGTTATTTTGGTTATTCAATCTGCTGTTCCTAAATATGCTGCCACTATTAAAAACCGTTACCCTCGCGATATAATCCATTGAAAATACGAGTCTTCCTCTTGATGCTATTATAAGACGTTTTTGGAAATTTTTCAAATCACTTCAAATATTTTTTTAATTTATCTAACTACAACTTTATTAATGCCATCGGTGTAATTATGTAGGACGAAGATGACCAACATAAAATCCTCCTACGACCACATTAGAAAGTTGGAAGAATATCAGTTCGAGTATATACATATATAAAAATCTCGCACATGAGGAATCTTGGCTACAGGTTTCTGCCACGTGTTGAAAGTTCTTTAGGTCTCCATGATGTTTTATCTGCCATCCTCTTTTGGAGAGATTATCAATCAGACCGTCGACCAAAAGAATCATCCCACAAAGTTACAAGGAGTAGCGAAAACCCTGGTGTCAAGATCTCTACACTTAGCTAACGCTGATCACACCCGAACCGAAAGCAACTGTATCAAACATACACTACAGGGAAACAGACCACTAATACCATAAACAGAACTTTTCGCACAAAAGTGAAACCAACAGAAACTATTACTTATATAACCAAGATCTATTTCCCCTGCATCAAGTATCGTCACGAGCATAACGGATAGCTATATTATTACAAAAACACAAATTAAAACCATATTTTCTCCTGACAGAAAAATGGGCTGAGTTCTGAATAATCCGAGGTACAAGATACCGCCAAGAAGCAGGATGAAGTACCCTGCAGTAGCTACAACCTCTCTTACAAACAGAAAGATAAGCCTCAATCAAGAAGAACACAGACTCGAGATACAAGGCAAATAAACAACTTCAGCCCAACACATGCTGATGACTGGACGTTAAAATCAACTTTGAACAAACGAAACCGATATGCATGGGCAAACATTTACCGCTAAGAATTATACGAGAAACCATAGAAATAGAGAAGCATCCGAGAAAACCTCAACAAATAGGACGACGTCCAACGGCTATTATCGCTCTGGAGAACCGTTGTTTGTTAACCTTAACAAATATGCCACAAGAGGCGCGGCCTATGAATGAACATCATCAAAGTATATAACGAGTACGGAGAAATAGAGTCCAATAGTTCGTTTCCAATCGCTAACTGAGCAAGAGCGTCCAGAAGAAAATGAGTGAATTGAAATGGTCCCTTTAGGTTCAACAAACGGGATTACCAACTCTGGAGAAAAGCTACTGTAGACATGTGTTTTGGGTTACCTCCCTCTCATAGGTGCGGTGTAGCACTGATGTATCCTATTTTGCTTCTTGAATATGCAGCAAGATAGGAAGCAACCTGTAGACGAAGCCGTAACTTGACACTCAAGCAAGGCGAACGACCAACAATTTGCGCGTTTAGTCGGAACTATACCTTGATTTAAGTACAACAAACCAACATCGCCACGCGGTGCACACCTGCTGAACCGTCAAGGATATGAGGACGAATCAAATATGAACCGGACTTTGGTCTTGAATATACCTTGTTTTTCTATATAATCTCCTCCTTTATTCGCAGATTCTCCCACCCTATCGGAAATTATTTAATTCCCTCATCAAAGAATCAATGTGGTCGCGTCTCTTACCAATTGCGCAAGAACATTTCCACACCGTCGTTGTCGTCAAAGTGGTGGCCTCCGAGTCATTCTTTAACTGGCCCAAACATGGTGGTATCCACATGGTGACAGATCGGGACTGTAGGGCGGATGTTCTAGTGTTCCTCAATGGATTTTGTCCAACATATTTTAGGTTAATGCAGTTTGTGTGACCGAACATTGCCATGGAGAAGAATAGCACTTCGAATAGGCACGTCTCGCCTTTCCTGTCGATAGGTCAGCTTCACTTCAACACGCAGTTGGCAGTAGTACGCAATATTAACTGTACGCTGTCCGTAGAGAAAACCAAGGAGCAGTATGCCTCTAGAATTACAGAAAACCGTTGCAAGAACTTTTCCAGCAGAAAGACGGGTCTTGGCTTTCCTCGGTGATGCTTCTCCAGGTTTTCGCCACTCCATGTTCGCTTGCTTAGACGCCGGGGTGTAATACGTGTCATCACAAGTGGCAATGTGCCTGAACAAATCATCCTCTTCCGGATAATATCGTACCAAAAATCTTTCGCACACGGCAAGACGGTTTACTTTCTGATCCTTCGTCAACAGTCGAAGAACCCATCTCGTCGACACCTTCGGCGTACATGGCTGTCTCTTTCAACTGACTCTCGGCCATCGGGAATTTTTTTGTTCCCGTCGTAAATCTGGATTCTTGAAAGCGTTTTCTTAGCGAATTGAGCAGCTAGTCGACACAAAATTTTGATAGATTTTATGCCCTCCCACGCTAAAAATGTAATAATAACTCATTTTCACCAGTGCCAGAATTAAATGAAATATAAGGACATTTTAATTGTAAATTTTTTATCATTTACTCAATGTAGTACATACGCTGTGTATAAAAACGTATGCACGGTTCTTTGTAGTCATTTCCAAAAATGTAGTAGGTTTTAACTTGAAATAAAAATTATTAACGTATTAAACTAACGTAATTTATATAAGAAAATTACATAATAAACGTGATCCTAAGTCCAGATTCGAGACCCACCACGATAATCTATCTACCTATCCTACCATTTATTTCACACACTATCGAAAAGTATTAATTTTTCTTACAAATAGGACTCACGCACAGACACGGAGGAACTTCCAGAGGTTAATTAACTAGATAATCACCTAATCTGTAGCTTGGAACTTTTAGTGGGGAAGAAATAATAAAAAGAGCCGAAGTGTCGACGGAGCTTCGAGAATACGACAAAAGAAAACTTTCTTGTGCCCTTATTGGATCAAATATTAAGAGAGATAATTGAATGTGTCCATTATTTACGTTAATGCTCTAAGGTCAGGTTAGCCGCGTAAAGAATTATCAATACCCTTCTTTCTCCTATTTGAGGTAGTTAATGAAGCCTATGGAAAAGTAATACGGAATAATTATTCAAAGCTGGAGAATGTGAGAATAAAATTGTTTCTTTAATTACTGTAATCTAATATTTGAAGAGTTTATATATATAATTAGTATTGTGGTTACTAAAAAAATCCCGACAGAAATTCAGGGTTAATTCGTGATATTTCAAAATTCGGCACGTTTTACTCAAATAAATTACATATAGGATGGAAACTACATCCGTGCGAAGCCATAAATTTAAGTATTCCTGGTATAAGCAGATCAAGGTAAAATTTAAAATGAGATGCCAAGATGTTCAGAGTTTTTAATAAACTTTAATAGTAGTCTAGGATCATCATCTTTTAGTTCAGAAGGCATTGCATATTCCTTGGTAAAAAATTTGTATTGTGGGCTATTAATATCAGCACGTATACACGTGTGTCCTCTTGTTGTTAAATGTTCCAGATGTACATGGTAGACCTTTGTATAAATATTTCAGTGCTACATATCCTGTCAGTATGCTTGCCATCCTTTTAATGCCCCTCCTGTTTCTTGATTTCATGTTTTAAGTGACTTTCCTGTACACTCTAAGAGTGCTGTGGCTCAATAAAAGGCATACTCGTTGTTTTTTGGCCAGTTTATCAGCTTGTCTCACATCTTTCGGTTCCTTTTAGTCTATTAGTAATATTGTCTAACATTATATTTTCGACTAAAAACAATTTAAAAAATGGCTATGCACCCTACTGACCTTTTACGGATATGTTACCCTTATATTTATTATGATAAATTGAGAAGATTCTTGAAGACGGTCAAATTTCTACTGCGTGTTTACTACGAAACTACGAAGAAGTGTCCTGTGAAATTCGTGTTGAACATTTCCCATCTCTTTATTAAAATGTGCATAAACTAATTTGTCTGTCCATGCAGACATATATTTTGATATACGTTGAATGGCGAACTGTGGGAATATTAGAGTGCTTTTTGAAAATAAGAGAAATATAAAACACCGCTGTTTATTCACTTGTAAAATATAGCGTCCTCGATACCGTCTGAAAGAATTTCCGCATCCTTTATTCTACCGGTTACGTTTTCAGGTTTTAAAATTACATTATCTTTGCAACCTGGATATTTCATTAATTCTCTATGAAGCACCCAAGCGATGACTTTTTATTCCTTTCTCCATTTCTATTCCGTTTCGCCGGTGTTCCTATCTACGCTTTCAACAAGCTTCGTAGATATTTAAACGGGCGTTTAACAGTCTTCCTCTATAAATTTTATCGTAGCAAATGACGAGAGAGCTTTTCTAATATCAGACTGCGGTCGGTAGTCTAAGTAAATAGGTTCAAAGACTGATAGAACAAAGATCTATTTGGAATGTAATTTAAAAATATTACATCCCAGTGGTTAGCATAAATTTCAACATAGGACACATCTAGTTTCTTTCCTCAGATTGTATCAGATGGCATCCGCAAGTATAAATCTTTAGATAAAAAACACAGCAACGTTGTCGTTATGTTGTACATCTATATAATTGACATTAATAGCTCCTTCGGTTTTATGACGAAACCCTGCTACCACACGGCTATAAAACGCTGAGCGATGTTTTTCTTTATTCAGCTTTTGTTTTATGTACGTCTCAAGATTTCTGAACTCACAAGAGCACCAAGGGAAATTCCTGAAATATTTTTCATCCACCGATTCCACAAATGTAGAATATTTCACTATTAAAAGTGTTCAAGTTTCAAACGTTATGGATAAAACGGTATAATTATCATTCTCCTCCCTTGTGTAAATTGGATGATTTCTGGTTACAAGATTTGCTAAACTAAGTAAAGTCGTTTAAACTTACAAAGGGAAGTTCTCACCGCAAAAATTTGAAAAGAATTGAAACTTTGTGGATGAATTATTCACCCCTGAGTATGTCTAGAGCTCTTTTATCTTCGGAAAAATGTTTCAAGGTGGCGAAAACATCCTTTAAAGTTAGAGTGATTTCTAGAAACACACTACTTTCTCGACGGCTTGAGCATGGAGCACCCTTTGAAAAAGTCTATTGATCTTAGAAGAAACCACAACGAAAAATAAAAATAAAAGACCGCACCAATACCGTGTTCTTCTTGTCGATTCCGGAAACATTTCAGGTCGCCTTCGTACGTATCACAATAAAGCAGTGCGATACATGAGGCACACCTGAGCTATTCAATCTTTCATTTGTTTGCCTGAAATGAAAAGTTAACTACACGTAAAAATTTCGTCGAAACAATTGAGTATGGTTAGCTCTTTGCTGAAGAATGTTAAAAATTAAACGGACGCAGCAAACGTGGACATTACCTTAATCGTTCAGTTAATAGGATTTTTTACCTGAATTTACAATAGCAATCTACACACTAGTACCTACCTTTTTGTTATATTATGCCAACCTGAAAAGCCACCCTTTAGCTTGGAATCCTTTTTAAAGCGTTAACTAAACGAGATCCCTATTTAATTTGCGAGGCGTGATATTATTTTCGTTCAAATATGTGCTGCGCTCTGCAGGAAGTTTATTTTAGTAAGGGACACAATCACTTTACATTCTTTTTGTATGTAGTATAACTTTTACATCTATATGAGATGGGCAGTTTGTCATATGAAGCATTTTTGTTTCAGCTTACTCAGCAATTCATCCCGCTAACACTTTTTCTACCCTTCGATCTCAGCATAAAAAATGTGAGAAAATTGTATTGTATGTTTGTTTTACCTTTTTGCTTCCTTTCGTTGTGAGATATCGAAAATGGACTTAGATTACTCGATTTTGTAGACTTTAAAAGAATAATTCTATTTTGCTTGGTTAATATATCACAAAATTTTGAGTGCCAAGCTTTCTCTTCAAACTTAATTAAAGGTAAAGCACTTTTCTCTACAGTTAATAAGGAAAGTTGTTTTTAGCTTTTGACCAGCCTTCTATTTAAAAGCAATAACTGGACACTCAGCCAATTTAATACCTACAACTATCTTCGTGCGACACATAAGTAATATCTTCATCTGCTTGTTGTCCTGCGTCGTGAACTTAATTTCATTTTCTAGAACCATACCACATACATACATCCGTCACAGGCTCTTCGGGGAAACGACAAGGTGAAACGCATAGAATTTTGTGACCGTATATTGATGGAAAATGATTTTTTCCACCACATGCAATTTTGATTGTGATAACATTTTACCTAAATGGGAATGTCACCTTATCTCAACACAATATGAGCACTATAAAGTTCCCGTGTAACACTACAATATAGAAAGAATAGCCCGAAAGTTAATTTGTTTTGTGCTATATCGCTAACAAAGGTTTATAAACCTTCCACACACCTTCCTGCTGAAAACGAGGCCAATAAATCGCTGTAGTATTACCTCGTGGTCGTCCTTCCCTTCTACAGATAGTCGATGAGGATCACACCTTGGGAATCCCAAAGAGTGGTCGCCATGACCTTCCCAGCAGATTGAACGGTCTTTGCTTTCTTCGAAGCCAATTCGCCCGGAAAGTTCCACTGCTTCGACTGTTCCTTGGTCTCCAGTATGTAGTGGTGGATCCAAGTCTTACCCACGGTTAAGAAACTCATGAAGAAATACCTTGCATTGCGTTGGATCCTGACAAGACACTCCTCCGAAACGGTCACACGATTTCGTTTTTGCTGCGGTGTGAGTAAACGCGGTGCCCATCGCGCCAAAAGCTTTCCGATACCCAAAATTTAGTGTTCTTGTGAGATGCCTGTTGTCTCTGCTATATCTTTCAACTTCAATCGGCTATTGGCTAACACGACATCATGAATTTTGTCGACCATTCCATCGTTGGTAGCGGTTTTTGGGCGTGAATAAAGTGATACAAAGTCATGGTTATTCATGATGCGAGTAAATTGCTAAATTGAATCAGCTATAGCGCCTTTTCACTTTGCGTTCTTTTGTACATTAGGCTTTTCCTTTTAAGTACTTTGAGGTCGCGTTGTAGATTCAGCTAATAGAGCAATATCACCCAAAATATTAACGAATGGGAATTGCAGATGAGAAGAGAAGGTTGGTGTTCTAATACCACCTTTTGGTATGTTTAGAATAAGAATGTAGTACTATGGGAAAAACATTGTTACTATGAATCACGCAAAGAACTCCAGTCTAAAGAACTGCGATAATCAGCTAAAGAAATCAAGTGATACCAATTGTGCTAGTTCCACCAAGAAAGTTTCCTAAGATCGTGAATGGCTGAGATTAATTTCTTTCCTTCTAGATTTTGGTAAATTACGAATATTTGGTATTGGACCTTATACTCAACGTTAATAAAACAAATTTAAATTATTACGTACAAATAACTTTATTCCGCCAAAATGAACACCAAAGAATTATAATCAAAAACAGCAGAAGGTCTTAAAATATGTTCGTAACATTATTATCTTCAATATTCATACATACCCAGAAGATTATTGAAAATAAGATTAACTCCATGAAATGAAAAATGAAATTCATATGCTATAATGGCATGTTGTATTGTCACAATTGATATGAATACAACATTATTTTATATAGTAACTGAAATCTTAAAAGGAAAGTTATCTATATTCTATATTTTCATACAAAATCATCAATAAAGGAAGGTACTCTACGGAAATCAACTTTAAAGTTTAATTTATTAGCATAGTCTGATGGATTGCCAATGTTTTTTAAATATACTCTTTCCCGCGATAAAAAGAAAACGGAGAAAATAAACGTTAAATCATTTTGCTCCGTTTTCAGCTCCTTTATTCGTTACCTTCATTCTTTCAGTTCCATCTACCTTTACCGTTGAAGTTTTTGCGTAAATAGGTTTTCATCCGTCGGGTCCGATCCATTGTATCTGTGCGGTAGCATCGAGTAACACAGTAAACATTAGAATTTCTTGTCGGTAGACATTTGAAAGATAAATAGTAAACAAACTTACTATAGTGACACGGTCTGACGTCTACACATACGATCCGGCATTACAAAAGCAACAAGGGTTTGTACACAATGACCATCTTTACTCAGCCGTTGCTGAAAGAATTTCCTCGAAAACAAAACAGTAAGCGGAATACAGTTCTGTTTTCATCTGCATACAATAGGCAGCAGTAGGTAAATACCACGAATTTTACAATTCGCGGATTGTTTCGCCGCATAAGAGTTGTAAGTTGTGTGGAAATATTTGACATAAGTACTTTGGAGATATAAACGAGGTTACTAAAAATTAAAATATGAAGTCAGGATGGAGTAGCGTTTCTTCAAATGTAGGTGAAATAGTTTACATTTCTACTTGATTTGGTGTTGCACACCTGCAATCCCCGAAACATATTTAATTCAAAATCTAAAATGATACTGTATGTGATGATTTCAGTATAAATTTGGGAATTCCGAAATGATATCCCGTTCACATATATTTATTTGTCTTAATTTACGCCGTTTAATTGAGGAATATACGTAAATGACCTCGGCTTCATGCATACATAATATGTTAAGTAAGTTTTCTCTTTTAGATATGAAAATTGAGATAATAAATCGAGGGATTTTGAACTCCACTATTATTGCTATTATCACGAGGAAAATATTCATCACTTGCATTCTGCACTTGCTGGAAATCCTGGAATAATATATTTATACTTCATGACATAAAACCAAAAACGTTACGTCCTTATAGGAAGCTTTAGATATTATTTTTAAATAAATATTCCCGTATGATTCTGCTAGGTAAGGAATAAGGATGGTGCTGGTTGGATAACTAACGAAATTAAACAAACTCCAAATCACCTCAAGACTTTTTTCAAAATTGTAAGACTTCCAATAGTTAAAATCTATGAAAATATAATGAGGAAATACTGTTTGAACATCAAGCAACGTAAAGGAAAGTTGAAAACAGCACAATATACAGCCTTGGCCGCAAATATTGAGCACCCAGATTATCTTTGAGGTGTTTGAAGAATATCAAATTAAAATAAATTGGAACAACTTGAATAGGTTTATAATGTTTACTATTCAAAAAAAATATTTAGTGGGTCATACCTTTTGCCTTAATTACAACAGAAATTCTTTTTGGTAGGGAATCGACAGTCTTCGGAACTTACAGTGTTTCACTCTAAGCTCAAGCGATTATTTAACTCTTTCTTTGAAGTAATTGTGTGACGCCTGACTTTGCCCTTTAATAAACCACATAGATGGTCTATAGCATTCAGTTTCGGCGATTGGACAGGCTAGTCCAGAAGCTCAATATTATTTTCCTGAAACCAAGTCATTATGCGGACTAACTTTGTGACAGGTTGCATTATTCTATTGTGTGTACAACAAGTGATGTAAGAGAGGGCAGTAATGCAGATTCTAGAACGTTTGTGTATTTTACAGAGTCCATGCGGCCTTCACTCATGAACATTTGTCTCACTCTAGAAGCGCTCATGCGGCTCCAGACTATCACGCTGCCTCCGCCGTGTTTCACTGTCGATGCCACACATTCTGGTTTAAATTCCTCATATCGGTAGGGAATTGTAAAGAATTCGCACATTAGTTTTTTGTTGATGAATCTTATTTTCTATTCAAATCGTTAAAAGTTGATAGAACATCAAAATGACTAACTTACACCAAGTTTGATTCGTTTGACTACACAATATTTGACGAAGCTTGTGCGGTGAAACTTTGGTATTTTAGACCCAGTGTGAGTGACACTGTGCCTTCTCATTCTTGTCGAAGAACCATGGTTTCTTCCTGGCTTTACAGACTCTTATAGCAGCTTCTGGAAGCCATTTACGAATGGCACATATTGTTTTGTTGAAACCCCCTGACAACTCAGCGCCGAGGTCTGATGAAGTCTTCCTCCTATTTTTTAACGACCCTAACAATATCTTTCGGCCATTAGGGTCCGTTGTGATCCGTTTACGCCCGGTTCTGGGCCTATGAACATGTGATCCAGTCACAGCTAATCGCTGCATAGTATATTGAACAGATCGGCGCGAACATTTCACATTTTTCGAAAAGTTGTATCCACACACGTTTTTCTAATCTAACTTCGTTTCTTTTAGGCATATTGAAACAATATTACTAAATATGACTAATCGAAACACTAGCGTAGTAGATCGCAGGATGTGCCTAGGATGTCCCTAAGAGCAGGGTTTATTTTCTGCTATGGTTATCGCGCACGTGTAAAATTTGCGGGATGCTCAATATTTTTGGATAGGGTCGTATGATAAATTCCTAGCACAAATCAAGGATTGTTTGGCAAGTTATAAATAACCACGTTATAAAAACAAGGACATAATTCTTGATTTCTATACTTTGACATATAAGCATGAACAGCTAATTTCGTGAACACTAATCTAAAATTTATATTTACAAAGGACTTTCAGTAGTGCCTTTAATAATCACACTAATCATAAAACCAAAAATTCTTGCTTTCCTACATATATCTTACATTGCAAATCTTATCTTTACTTTGCCGTAAAATTAAATAAAATTAAATGAGAGTTTTAAAGTCGTAACGATCTATAGATATAGAGAAACATTGCTTTGGTACCATATAAAAGATAGCGCGAAAGAGATGCAAGATTGAAACCTCAAATTCCTCCAACATGGAAAGCTTGTTAAGGTAAACTTAACGTCTTCCATTGAAACGTAATATTTACCTAGTCGTACGACAATTGTGTTTTAGAAGTCTCCACATTGTAGTAAAATATCCCGGCAATACTCCAGGGGGAGTCGCACGGAAAAGCGCCAGACTGAACTAGGCGCATCCTGGGAAAATTAAAGTCGAAGTTATGTAGAGACGCCTTAACATCGTATATTTACATTACAATGTCTATACATATTGTAGTTCGACCGACACGCCGGTCGTTAAGTTTGTAGGATAAAAACGAAAACAATGTTTTGATGAAACTGCATAGTTGGGGTATGATGCTTGTTTGTATAGGAAGCTTATACAAGCGCATAGCTTTATTATTCAAAACAGATGAACGGCGGGAAAGTGAAAGTTATTTCGCTTAAAAAGATACACTACACACACCGGCGTTTCATCTTTGGATAACAATGTGAAATGAAACTTGCTGAAAGTAGCGTTATCTCTCTCAGAGAGACAATATATGAGATGCTGCTAAGAGTAAGAGTATGTATTTTGGGGTGGTTTAAGTGTAGTGGAACATATTTCACTTCCATTGAAAATCTAGTATGGTTCCCGACAACTTCACCTAGCTATTTTCACAATTATTGAAAAAGGGTAATGGTTTATATAATAGTTGCTATTTTGTTTCATTCTTTAGATGCTGTTTTAAGCATATAAAAAAGACCTTCAATCATGAATCACCTTTGACAGTGCATCATATATTTTATTTCTCAGGTACCCATCATCACCTTAAATGGAATATGTTAGATATATCATTTAAATCTTTGAATTTCGTATCTTTGAATCAATTATGTGGTGTTCCTTGTACCTAAACCGAATCGGTTTTAAGGTGTTTGGCATTTTTAATTTGACTTGTTAATGACAATCGAGAATAAGTTAACGTAATTGCGGTTTTGTTTATTCGATACAGCTGTGTGTTGCCTTTTTAACTTTAACTTACTCTTGCTTTGAAAGAAACTTCGATGGAACACACCAACGACAAAATCGCTGTAATTACAGTTTTTGCCATGGTATTGGTGAAATCATTCACGAGAATGACATGTGAAGAGGCATAAAATGCTAACATACGAAGATGTTTCTGCCTACCCGGCGTCATCAGCGTGGTTTCGAGCGGTTTTATGCTCGACGCATGTAATTCCCTCTCTGCTTCTATCCTTGTGCAGAGCAGTCATTGCAACTTTGCTCTTGTGAACCGGCGCGTTGTCTTGCAAGAGCAACACACCTTTGGTCAATTTTCCTCGACGTTTTTCCTTGATGGCATCCATTAATTCTTCTAATATCGCTGCGTAATATTCTCCAGTTATGCTCCTACCTTTTTCTTTGTAATCAATCAATAATATCTCCTCACAATCCCAAAAAACAGTAGCCATCAACTTTCCAGCCGATTCTGACACTTTGAATATCTTTGGCGGTGGTGTCCCCTTTTCATGCCATTGCATGAACTCCTGTTTGGACTCAGGTTCAAAGTGGTTCATCTCGGGTAACAATCCGCTCCAAAATCTGTGCAGGTTTGTCTCCACACAGCTTCAAAAATTGTTTGGACGCACAGACACGCTGCTGTTTCTGCAGCGGCGTGAGTATTCTCGGTACCCATCCTGCACTGACTTTTGTCATACCCAGGTGGTCATGTAGGACACCCAAATGGTGGTATCTGACACTCCAACTAATGCAGATAATTGTTTTTTCTTCAAACCGGCACCTTGCAGTACAAATTTTTGCACGTTTTCGACGATGTCTGATGTAGTGAGCTCAACTGGCCGTCCTGAGCGGGGGTCGTCTTCAATTGACTCCCGACCATGTTTAAAAAGACCATGCCACTTATAAATCATTGATTTACTAGGGCACTGTTCCCCATAAACGGTTTCCATTTCATTCAATATGGTTTGAGTGTTCTTTCCTTGCTTTGTAAGGAACTTTATCACAGCACAGTGTTCAATTTCCTCCATAGTTTCACTTTTCTTCCGCATTGACTTGTTTAGCAGGCAACTATTCGAAAACGACTGACGCTATAGGGCTGCAACTTAACTTATGTACTAATGATGAGTCGCCAATCAGAATGACACTTAGCGAGCGCCCCTATCCCTACTCCATGCCCTCCATTCCACGAAATTCTGGACCAACCCTCGTATATATTGGTCTTTTAAAAGAATTTGCATTTATTTCTTTGGCGGATCGTTGTGTTGCATTACAAATAATTTTTGCACATAAGATTTTAAATGGTGATCTACAAGTTTGGTATTTGCTGTCCCTTTTGAATTTCTACTTATCGAAGGTTAACAGTAGAAATAGATTAACTTTTTATCTTCCCGTGGCTAACATGTGCCACCATTCTCAGTCACCAATTATGTCAATGTATAACAGTCCTAATGTATATGTATCTAGAATTGATTTGTTTAACATTACTATTGGTGCTTTGAAGCAACTTTTATTTGAGCAGTTTTCTATTGCTTAAGGAGTTTTTGCATTTTCGTTTGCTCTTGTTTTCTTTTAGTACTACACATTTACTCTTGTTTTATAATGGTTATCATGGTACGATTATCCTGTAATATGCTGTTGGGTAATAAATAATAATAATAATTAACAAATTTAGTAAAGAAAAATAAAGGTACCCGACCAGTCATTTTTCAGAAACGAAACATATTTGGCAGCACTTAGTTACGGATCCTGATCGAACGATATTTGCGTATACAAATTAACAAAAGAAATATGTAAAATTATATCTTATAAAGTAACATAATTCCTCTACGTATTTCGTGGATAATTACATTTGAAGTTCCCCTTTGATTTGATTGGAGCATACACAATGTATAGACTTAAGGGAAAAATTACTTAGACTTGGTGAATTTATTGGGTGTAGAGACAAATGAGAAAGACAAAGTAATTATATACATCAGAGCGACAAGCAGCTCGCCGGAATGTAAACCGCAAAATGTAAATACGTAATAAATTATTCATTAAAAGACCCGAGCCATTTGACGGTACTTAATTTGTTACGCAAATATCTGAGTCGATCATTCAAGTTTCTGCTTCTGCTACCCCAAATATTTTTGCCGCTTTGATGAGAGTCTTATGTAAAAGCATTGTCGTTACCTATACGTATAACTAAATTGCTACGTGTAAATATGAAATGTGGAACAGCAAATAACTGCTACTTCACAAAATATACTATGGAAGATGTTAAGAACAAGTGGATAGTGGTACACAGGAAACCTATCATGGCACGCACTTATAACACATGCGCACATGCAGTTTTGCCATTGTTTTGATTGACTTGTGACACGGTGCGTTGTCTTGATGAAACAAATTTTTTCTCTTTGCCATACGCGGTCGTTTCTTTGCAATTTCGGCCTTCAAACGCTCCAATAACGCTATATAATATTCACTGTTGATGGTGTTTCCCTTCTCAAGATAGTCGATAAATATTACACCACGCACATCCCAAAATACCGAGGCCACAACCTTCGCAGCCGATTGCCATTGTCACATATCGACGCAAAGATTCGGGTTTGTTACGTTTAAACATGGCCAAACGCTGCTCAGAATCATCAACACGTTCTTATTTTTGGTCAACAATGAGCAAACGTGACACCCACCTTGAACAGAGCTTTCTCATAGTCAAATGCTCATGCAATATAAAGCCAATACGTCCTTTTGATATCTTTACGATGTCAGCCAACTCACGCAACTTCACTTTTCGATCATTCAAAACGATTTTGTGGATTTTTTTATGTTTTCTGGTGTTACCACCTCATTTGGACGTCCACTGCGTTCTGCATCATCGGTGTCTCTACGACCACGTTTGAAGCTAGCAAACCAATGTTTTATTGTTGTTTCTGATGGAGCGGAGTCCCCATAACACTTTTCAAGCCATTGCTTCGCTTGAACGGTATTTTTTCCCATCAAGAAGCAGTGTAAAATTAAAACACGAAATTGTTTTTGATCCATTGTTTTGAAAATAACAAAAGTAGCGTGACTCAGCACAATAACTCACAAACTAATAAATAGAATATCATGAAATTTTAACAGGTGTCTTTTGAAGGTTAGTACTAACTGAGAGAAAGGTGACTGCAATAAAACTAGCGTCATCTATGTGTTAGGCCCGGAACTTTTCAGTCCATGTGTTACTATGGCCTCATTGTTTTAATATTATATCTTCTTGTTACTGTTTGCTGCTAGGTATATTTAATGTGCCTATTAATATTATTACAGTTGCATAACTCCCTATACGAGACAAGTTCTTACAATGTAACAACTAGGATTTTTGGCTATCAAGACCATAGTTTTGATATAAGCCTGTACGACCACCTACAAATTAAATTTACATACATTTGTGCTGCTCGTTCTATCGATTTCCCAGCTGAAGCTGTATTTGGATACGATATCGAAATTTATTGGTAACATTTCTAATCCGGAAATGTTGACAAATTTTGCAATAAACATTTGGTGGATTTACAAGTTAAAATATCCGATAACATCACGATTTATAACCAATACGCAGACATTACTGTGTATTGGCTGTCATGTGAACGCATAGGGATGTATTTGTTACGGTTAATTGATGTTTGCTTAGTTGTTTGTCCAAAAAATCCAATATCAAATAAATAAAATTTAATGCAATTATTAGCTATGCATATACGTTTTTGAATGTAACATTTAATAATAATAGAATACTCGCTGAATTGATGGCTTTTCGAAATTGACAGTATTTTAGGATAAGTTTTTATCTGTGTTTACAATTTACAAGAGCAGTTACAGTTTTATACCGGTACAGCGAATTCGTGAATTTTGCTTTAATGTTAAAACTTTAAATTTTTACGATGGGAAATGTCTGTGAAAAGGATATTGCATTATCGAAAGTTATATCTATAAATAGTCTAAACAATAAATAATTTACTTTAAGCACAATATAAATAATTATAATAATCCTCCAATCGCCCATAAAATCTTTAATGTTGAATTGATTATTGGTTTCGAAAGTTACAATAGATAAAAATAATTAAGACATTAATCAAGACCGTCACATGAGCATTCTAACATACAAGCTTCAAGAAATTCCACATTTTCCTTATCCATTTCATCAATAAAGGACTCCCAAACTCTACTAAAAACACAAAGATAAGAAAACGCTGTAAATACAGCTTTCTCATGGTATTAGTGAAATCAATTCAAGAGAAAGACATGTGCCACATAAAACGCTAACTCACGGACATGTTTCTGCCTCCCCGACGACATCAGCGTGGTTTCGAGCAGTTTTATGCTAACACATGTAATTCTCTGGCTGCTCCTATCGCCATACTTAAGCCTCCGATATAAATGCATGGCGCTAACTAGTGTCAAAGGAAAGAAACATTTGTCCGCAATATCAGACAGCGAAACGAAGCGGGTACAGTTACAGCCTTCAGAAATCATGTCCAGTTTCCCTATGAACTGCCTTTGGTGCAAAGACGCCCTCTCGGGACTAGCAATCCACAGATTGTACGAGAGAAGGGTGGGAAACTGTACCCGCTTCTTTTCGCTGTCTGACTTTGCGGACAAATGTTTCTTTCTTTTGGCACTAGTTAGCGCCAGGAATATTCATTTGTATCGCAGAGTTAATAAGTATGGTGATAGAAGCAACGAGACAATTACATGTGTTAACATAAAACTGCTCTAAACCACGCTTTTTTAGCTTTTCATCTTACATGTCTTTCTCGTGAATTGATATTTCACTAATACCATGGCAAAGCTGTATTTACAGCGTTTTCTTATCTTGGTGCTATTTTCTAGGCATTCTTTTAGATGTGTTTTTAAATCAGTTGAAATCACCAAACAGGCCTGCTATCAATCTCGAATTGCATATGCTCATAATGCTGCAAAAGCTTTCTGGTCTGTTCTAATGAATTATTCAACTCTTTTGGTAACCAATTTAACTACCAATTACTTTGTTAATGCTTTCACTAATACCATGAGAAAGCTGTATTTACACCGTTTTCTTATCCTGGTGTTATTTTCTAGGTATTCTTTTAGATCTGTTGTTAATGCTTGTTTAAATATAACTAAATATTACTGACCTTCTTTCTAAGCCACTACATAAAACTATTTTTTGAGACCTTTATCATTTCGCAAGCCCTGTGCAAGCCCCTGACTTGATAATAAATAAAGATATCTTCTCTGCAGGCCCAAACAACATTCCCATAGTCATTGTCAAATCTGTTCTTATATCTATTACACCTACTTTGTTTTTTTTTAGTTAATACGTCATTTAAACTGAGCCAATCTCTTACTTTATTGAAAAAATCTGAAGTTATATCTATACTTATAAAGATGATAAGACGCTATTCGAAAATTATCAACCTATAACTCTGCCTTCTCTAAAATACATGAATATTATTTCTTAAATAGGTTTATAAATTTTTAAATTGGAATAACATTTTAACCAGTAATCTATGCGGTTTCAGGGAAAACCATTTAACTACATCAGCACTTAATGCCTTTTATTTTTTTACTAGCTCCTTTAGAAATGGTGTTTGTCCTGTAAAAAATTTGCTAAATTTACGCAAAACATTTGATTGCGATAAGGTAATTGAAGAATTCCTAAATCGGAAATGTTGCAAAAACTTTCTGCCTAAACTTTATTTAACTTACAAGAGCACAACGGCAAGGGGTATATTTAGAATTCCATGAAACTTTACAGACTGAAAGGGTAGGTTGGTAGAAGCACTATATAATTCTTCTTTTTGGTGGAAACGCCTTATTTAGGACTACTGCCCTCTCCAAAGTTTGCGTGATTTTTTTAATTTTTAGGGATATCTCCGAAATTATAACAGATATTAAAAAACTTTTTTAACATAATTTGCAGAAGATTATATGGTCTCAAGGGTGAAATAACCTATCTTCGAGGAAAGCCAATAATGAGGGACGGGGAGTACCCTCATTCTTTAAGTGATTTTCCTTTTTTTTATTTCTCAAAAAAAGAACCGCTTTAACGTGGAAAACGACAGTGTAAACAAATACAAAGAATTAATGAGAATAATAATTAAGCTGCTTATGCTTAAATATGTTCAGCAGAAACTGTTTTTAACAAAGTTAAATCCTAAAATTAGTCTAGGATGAACAAAATCGTACATATCACGTTATATTACAAGAATCTTTATTAATAAATAGGAGAGTAGCCAGTGTTTGCAAATGCCTGTCCTTCACTTTTCGTATACAGTAACTCTTTGGGTGTTATTTAGTGAAAGAACAACCAGTATGTGTACTGGGGAAGTAATCTGCACTTCATACATTTTACATTCTGAATACGGTAGGTGGCCGAATTATGCAACGAATGCACTGTTTGTCTGGAACGATGCTGGCTATTGTTGCAGAATCACTTTGCTTCATCATACCTACATGTACAAAGATCTGTGTGATGCAGTGAAAATAGAATTGTTCAGACGCTATATGTATAAATGAATATTTTCGGCAGCCTTGCAAGGATAACAGCGCTCACTCAGATAAAAGCCCCAGACATTTAAAATTTTCTCTGTAAAATGAATATGGAATGTTGGAATGTTTCTCAGTTACCTTAAGCGAAAATGCGAGAAACAAGAAAAGTTTGCAGAGGGCATTTGTTTATTACGGTTAAAGCATTTATAAGCTAAGTTCTTGCCTTTATTTGGAGATGTATGCCCAACGTGCCGTAGGTTCTGACAAAAATGCAAAGACTATGGTGTATGCGTATTCACATCACCGCTGTTTGGATTTTATACAAAATTGACATTTTTTATTGTTAAGAATATGGACGTCATATTTGAAATATGTCCCAACTACTTTGAAATAACGAGATTCATATATTCAATTTTCCTGCAAGTGAATATTTCCTGTTCTTTTAAGCGAAATTTTACATCTTTGCTGGATCAAGTGGAATATTGCTTTGACTAATTTTGTGAAACATTTGCAGGCGAAGCTTAGGGAGTTCAGGAACACTAGATCCTATAAAATGATGCATTTTGATAAATTATCACATAAAGATCTGTTATAGTTAGTACTTAAAAAGGGGGGTCAGTGGTGGACCAAAGTATATATCACCCAGATTTAACAAATTTTGAAACTTTACAAGCATTATAATCAATATTATTGAAACCTGAGTGAGAATAGATAAGCCATCAAAATTCAAAATGCCAGAAGTAGGTGTCGATGTGGACAGAAAACTATCTTGTGCTGATTTTAAATAAGGACGTGATCTACAAGTGCTATGTGGTAAGTTCTTATTATGACGTCCTATTTCAAATTTACAATTTAAAAGTAAATTTAAACAAAAGTTCTACTTGCTTACTCCTTAATAAAAGTCGAAAGTGACATTGAGTTACCTTAACTTAGCTGAACATTTTTACCATTTCTAAAAGTAACTAAGGTAATTAATATTGTGTCAAAATAACGCTTACTTTTTAAGCTAAACTATGAAAAAAATCGCAAGTGGGTTGACACATCAGTTACTTAAGTAAAAATGACTGCTATTTTAATGCACAATTATTTCTATGTCCTATAACATAAACACTTTTATATTCCCTTTGGTATTAAGAAATTTATATATTTATTATTGTAGTTACGTCAAATATAGGAATAAAGAGTTCAATGGAGTTGATTCTTTTCATTTAACATATAAATTCATATCTCAGTCAAATTAAGACCATTCCTATTTTTATGCGCATAACTGTATGTATATATAGTCATGCGCACGAACATAGGAACATATATAAATATGAGGGCAATCCCAAAAAGAAGGTCTCCTATTTTTTGGGGACGTAGAGAAAGTTTTAATACGGTTGTTGGCAACACTGTTGTGAGTGGTGCCTTCTCCGCTACCACATAAGCACGAGGCGCTTCGTTCGGATGCTCAGTCTTGGCTTGGTAGCCATTCTAAATGGAGCTCCCGATAAACGTTACGGCGCGCAGTTATTCGATTTTTGAACGCAAAAGGGGTTAAACCGGTTGAAATTCACCGCCTATTGGCGGAAGTGTATGGGCAGTCGTGCATGGATGTCAAAAACGTTCGCAAGTGGTGTAGAGAGTTTACAGCCGGTCGTACTGAAATTCATGACGAAGAAAGGAACGGGAGGCCGTCAACATGCGTAAAGATCGGAGGATCACTCTGGATGCTCTCTGCATTTTGGTTCCTGAGGTTTCCAGAAGCACCATCCACAGGATTTTAACGGAGAAGTTGCAATATCGGAAGGTGTGCGCAAGATGGATGCCGCGTATGCTGACAGGAGACCACAAACGGCAACGGGTTGATTCTTCCCGCGAATTTCTTCGCCGCTATGGAGACGAAAAGGACAACTTCTTGGACTCGATTGTCACGGGTGACGAAACCTGGGCGTTCCACTTTACACCTGAGACAAAACAACAGTCACGCGAGTGGCGGCATCCCTCTTCGCCCAAGCCACGAAAATTCATGCAAACACAATCTGCCGGTAAAGTCAAGGCAACTGTGTTTTGGAACAGGAAGGGGGTACTGTTGGTCGACTTTCTGCCTGCTGGGATAACAGTCAACGCTGACAGGTACTGTGAAACACTGAAGAAACTTGGAGGGGCGATTCAGAACCGGAGAAGGGGGATGTTGAGCAAGGGTGTAAGCATTCCCCACGACAACGTCCGTCAAACCGTCGATCTCCTGCAAAATTTTGGTTGGAACGTCATCACACACCCACCCTACAGTCCGGACTTGGCACCCAGCGTTTTTCACCTGTTCCCTAAGTTGAAGGAACATTTGTCTGGACGGCGGTTCTGCTCCTCTCGATGATGAGGTGAAAGATGAGGTTCAACGCTTCCCGAAGGGCATGGCGGCAAGCTGGTATGAGATGGGCATTGTAAAACTGCCACAGCATCTACAAATATGCATCGACCGAAATGGCGATTATGTTGAAAAATGAAGCATTCTTCAATCTTTAAGATGATGTAGCTATTATAGAAAATAAACGGTTCTTTGTATATCTCAAAATTTAGGAGACCTTTTTTTTGGGATTACCCTCGTATATATATATATATATATATATAAATTGTTTTTAATGTAAATTCCGTTAGTTTTTAAATTGTGATTCAGTTTCCTCGGCATTACCAATGTTAAATCTTTAATTCAATTAGTTTGTGAAATTAAAAATTTTGCTGTTCCGGTAAGATTTGAACCTACAGCTGCGCGTTTTCTATATGAACAAGTCGCCGCTTAAATCAGCATTTTAAATACCTTTATTTAATGATTTAATGATGATTGCGGATTGAAAACGATTTAATTTTGTGGGGAGTACAGGCATAGTACAATTCAACCAGTGCGTGAAATATTATCTACTGCGCAATCATTCTTGTCGCCTACATAAAACGAACAGCCTGTATTTTGCAATAAGTTGGTCTATGCAAGATGTGTCCGTTCTCCATCCTCACTTTGCACACTGCTTCAAAATGAACCATGATAGTTAACGAATCCTCCTGGATCACAAAGGAGATCGTAATTGTTCACGAAATGAATATAAAAAAAATCTACCATGCATGTTAGAGCATTATTTTCGTTCAGACTGTCTGCAGTACTGCAGTACTCACAAAGAAATAAATTTGTAGTCTTTAGTTATGTTCTTATATAAACAGATATAGAAAAATGCACCAAGACAATACTATAACGAAAAAAAAAACAAGAAAATGATATCAAAGCAAGACAATCAATTAATAGCAGCTATTACTCATTATTGTTACCTGTTGAACATAGAAATCCTTTAATTATGGAATTTTATGATATTGTGAAGGAAATCACTTGGATAATCACAAGAACTATTACTATTAACTAGGTTTATTTTCAATAGAAATCACGCATAAACGTGTATCCAATTAGTTAGTTAAAATGACTCCCTTTTAAACTGTGGCAATTTTGTTGCAGGAATTAAAAACAATTTATTAATACAAGAATAACGTTAAACGATCCCATATTTTAAGCAAATCATCCTCTTTCAGCCAAAGCTTTACTGATGAAGCGAATATACCCCACCAAATAAATACACCATCGGTATTTTATGATCTCCTCCTATATATTTGAAGTCTTGCTAGTTTTACCTTTCACATTTACATTTTTCTTAGATATTCCACTAAAAACAAGTTCTCTTTCCGAACTTTATACTAAAACGCTTTCCGAAAGAATTTGATTCGTGTGCCGTCCTTTTTACGCTTTTAGAGACCAAATATGTACATCCGACTTGTACGACTTCATATTGCATTCCGTTTATGTATCATGCAAGCTTGAAATGGAGGTCCTCTCTGCCAACGTACCAATCGTAATTTAATAATAAATTCGACTTCCGACTTTTACACAGAAATCGGGTTTAGTCAATAGTCTCCAAAATTCTTTTATATTTCGCGTTTTAGAGCTTAAGTTTTTCGCTCTTGTCCGGGTAAGTGTTTCCACATCTTTCTGTTCGAATGTAGCTTGAAGAAAAGGCAAACAACCTCAGCTGCAACTTGTAGGTTCTTATGCAACAAAATACTCTTGTTAAGCATTTTATCTGACAACAATGAAACCAATTAATGAAGCAGTGCATTGTTTCATGCGATAAAGGACAAAAATCATAAGTTTGATCTATGCCTCCTTCATAATTTTCTTAACCTGAAATTATAAAGTAATAATAGCCGTAAAAGCCCGAAGAGTACTTTATGTGTTTATATATTTATATATTCTCAAACGTATAACACTTGGGCTGAAAAGTGCCGGGCCTAACACATAGATGACGCTAGTTTTATTGTAGTCACCTTTCTCTCAGTTAGTACTAACCTTCAAAAGACAGCTGTTAAAATTTCATGGTATTTTATTCATTAGTTTGTGAGTTATTGTGCTAAGAGTCACGCTACTTTTGTTATTTTCAAAACAATGGATCAAAAACAATTTCGTGTTTTAATTTTACACTGCTTCTTGATGGGAAAAAAATACCGTTCAAGCGAAGCAATGGCTTGAAAAGTGTTATGTGGGCTCCGCTCCATCAGAAACAATAATAAAACGTTGGTTTGCTGACTTCATACGTGCTCGAAGAGACACCGATGATGCAGAACGCAGTGGACGTCCAAATGAGGCGGTAACACCAGAAAACATCAAAGAAATCCACAAAATCGTTTTGAATGATCGAAAAGTGAAGCTGCGTGAGTTAGCTGACATCGTAAAGATATTATAAGAACGTATTGGCTTTATATTGCATGAGCATTTGACTATGAGAAAGCTCTGTTCAAAGTGGGTGCCGCGTTTGCTCACTGTTGACCAAAAACAAAAACGTGTTGATGATTCTGAGCAGTGTTTGGCCATGTTTAAACGTAACAAACCGGAATTTTTGCGTCGATATGTGACAATGGATGAAACATGGATCCATCACTTCACTCCGGAATCAAAACGATCGTCACCTGAGTGGACAGCAACAGGTGAACCTCAAACAAATAATGTCCAAGATGGAAACTAAGATATTTAAACTCGTAGCGTTATAGTTACCAAACCAACCCAAAACCTTAATTTACGACAAAGAAATTAGGTTGATGACATAATCCGATCCTTACCTTTATTGCTAGATCTTTATGCGTAACAAGTAAATATGGTAGCAGGTGTCACTTTCGCAAAGGGCAGTACTCTGATGATATGAGTCTGTAGTATGCACCCTATTTTGCATATTATCTTGTTAAAAACATATGAAAAAAAAATTATTTCGGTAATTTATATTCTAAAAGATTTACATTCCATTAACCGTAGGAAGGAAGTGGGAAATTCAAGCGCAATTTATCAAAACGTATTTCGAAATACGCAATTAATTATTGTGTTTACGTTTTATTTCGGTTCCGAAGGAATAATAGCGCTTCGCACAAACGGTCGTTTAGAGAATCCTTAACTCACTTTATTGGCGAATCGTGAAAATGTTGTGTTTTCAGGGTTTACGAGTCGAATTCGCCCAGTGCTCGTGAGAAAAGAGAAAGAATATCGAAGTCAGGTAAATAAGGCTAAACAGATTGATACCTTCCAATTGCAAACGAACATCGAAGTAGTAATATTTATCTTTCGATGATTTTGAAGTATACTTAGTCTAAAATTATTTGATCAGTGATCTACTGCAAATGTTATAGGAGCTGATGCGTTAAGAGGAGCTCTGTCAATGGCAACATTCCTCAAAGTACTTTATTAAAATTCATTCTAAGCAATTATGTGATTTGATTTTCGCAATTTTATAAATATGTAAGATATTTATTACGAAATGAATGGGGGTCGTTAAAAGTTAATACTATTGCTCTACCTGCATAACTCCTTTCATATCTGAGCATCAGCACGGTTTTGTTGCAGGTAGGTCGACGATCACTAATTTAGCATGCATTGGCCAATATCTTAGTGAAGCGCTTGATAAGCGAAAGCAGGTGGATGTTATTTACGTAGATTTTTCTAAAGCTTTCGACTGCATTAACCACGAGATGCTACTACAAAAAATGGACAAATTTGGTTTTGGTGTGGGTTTCCTGACGTTGATTGAGTCTTACCTTACTGGAAGGAAGTGTTATGTCTGCTACAATGGTTATTTCTCTACGCCGTTTTCTCCAACATCAGGTGTTCCTCAAGGTTCAAATCTTGGACCACTTCTCTTCAATTTTTATATAAATGATTTACTATCTCTGTTTACGTGTCACGTCTTAGCATACGCAGATGACGTAAAGATATTTAATACTGTTGGTAGCATTTTCGATTGTAAACATTTACAAGACAATCTTCTTCGCATTAATACTTGGAGCAAGGTCAATTATCTCCCTCTGAACATCAACAAGTGTACTGTGGTTTCCTACAATAACACTCACACTACTTTACACTATAACTACCAGATTAATGATGCAGCCATACCACGCAATATCAAAACTTTGGATCTTGGTGTTTTGTTTGATAATAGACTGTCATTTACGGAACATATTTCGTCCATGTGTTCATCTGCTTCCAAAACTCTCGGTTTTGTCATGCGTTCTTGCAGGCATTTCTCAGACTTAGGTGTAATGAAACGTTTATATTATGCCTACGTTCGTTCTAAGCTTGAATACGCCTCCATTGTTTGGTATCCCCGTTATTTACACCAAGAGCTTATGATCGAACGCGTTCAAAAGAAATTTCTAAAGTATCTCTCCTTTCGAATGGACAACGTGTATCCTGCAAGAGGTATCGAGTATTATAGCTTACTTGTTGAGCATGGTTTTCTATCTCTTGCTGACCGCCGCGAGCGAACAGTGTGGAGTTTCTTTGCAGGATCCTGAAAAATACTATCGACTCGCCAGCCCTTCTAGCGCAAATAAACTTTACCGTACCTACTCATCATACTCGCTACTATAATATATTTCAAGTACCTAGAGCTAATACCAACATTTTGCTTAAGGCACCTCTCAGTCACATGGTGAGGAACGCAAACAAACGGGATCTGGAGCCATTTTTGTGAGTCTTTCTTTTTTTTTGTTTCATTATTGTATACATTTTCAGCATGTTATTATTGTAGGCAACACGATTTTAATTGTTTTATTTTAAATAAGAATTGTATTGTAATTTGTCCTGTAATTGGCCCTTGGGCTGTTGGGCAATAAAGGATTATTATTATTATTATTATTATTACTATTATTATTATTATTATTATTATTATTATTATTATTATTATTATTATTATTATTATTATTATTATTATTTTTATTATTATTATTATTATTATTATTATTATTATTATTATTATTATTATTATTATTATTATTATTATTATTATTATTATTATTATTATTATTATTATTATTATTATTATTATTATTATTATTATTCTTATTATTATTATTATTATTATTATTATTATTATTATTATTATTATTATTATTATTATTATTATTATTATTATTATTATTATTATTATTATTATTATTATTATTAAAGAAATATAGTGGTTTAGGAGATCAGGGAATATATGAGCGACAACGATAAATGCAATCAGTCAGCTATAAAAGACTTCCATAGTAGGAAAGCCCATAGTGGCTATTAAAATAATTCTTCATACCATATATACCTTAAACTTACGAATCAGGAAGTTCATGCCCTAAGTACGTACATAACCAATGCTTATCGGAACATCAACCAGTTTGCACTTTGAAGGAAAATTAAAAAGTAATGACGACAGCGGTGTAAATTCCGTAGTGCTTTTGAGGTGTTCATTACTTCGTATATATACTTGTGCACATCCTGTAGAATATTTACATCAATACCTTCAGAAATATGATCTTTAGAAACTCTTCACATTACAGGAAATTTAAAAACTTTCTTTGAAGCTAAGAGAATAACCTGAATAGTATTTTTAAGTAAAATCTTAAAGACCAGTAATAAACAAACCATTTTCGGAATTGGACTGTGCCATGATAATGTATAAGAGGATTGGATAAAATAAAGAGAAGTATAAGGAAGAAAAGATGAAAGTAAAGCAAAGAAAAAGAGAAAGGCGACGGGAACAAAGAAAAAAAAGGAGAAAAAATGGGAAAAAGAGAGAAATGGGATAGAGACAAAGAAAAAGAAAAAAGAGAGAAAGAAAGAAAGCGGGATCTTGACGTTTCGCCTCCATCGTAGGAGGCTTCTTCAGGAAAAGAAAGCAGGCAAAACCAAAAGGGCACGGTGGCTCGACGTGTAAACCAGGCTAGAGGCGCCACCACTTTGGAAGAAGGTCGAAGTAACTCGACGTGTTAACCACGCTAGAGAGGTGAAAACCTTCAGAAAGTTTTCGCCCCTAGCCTCTTTTTCTTTATTATTTCTCTCCCCTTTAACTTTTTTCTCTTTTCTTGTTTCGTTTTTGTCTCCTTTCCTCCTTTTTCCTTTTTTTCTTTTCTTTCCTTTACTTTCAGCTTTTTCCTTTTCTTTGTTTCTTCCTGTGTGTTTATTGCCCACCTTCAATTTTAAAACATCATCGTATATCCTATTCCAGCATTTAACTTTTATATTATTAGTGAATTATTTGTTTATACGGAAGGAGCATATACATTGGACAATAGATATTCTGGTCTTATTATTAGTTTCTTCGACATTATGTTTTTGCGTGCCTCTTGTGTGCTCCAATATAAGCAAAAAGGATGGGCAAACATGACCAATTTAACTTGAAGCAATTCTAAGAAATCCGCAGATTCTTTGCGTAATTTCTCCAAAAATATTAATGGCGACTGACTGCATTGTGTACTCCTCGTGATGACAGTAGATAAAATATATTAGATTTTACTGGTTTTGGTCTCAGAGACGCTTTAACAATCGTGATAAGGAATAAATCCGCAATTTTACGATAACCGCGGTATAAATCGTAGGTTGACGAAACTTGCCTGGAAATTAAGCACCGCTTCGTTCTACTGCCACCGCAACGCTATTGTCGTAGTTCTGCGCATGCACAAGTATTTCTCTAGTTCACAGGCTTTCTTCCATTACAGCCGAATTGTATTATGTTTACATTTATTAGTAATCATTCAACATATTTAGAATAATTTCTGAGCCCCCCGACTGTGAAATGGGTTCTGTAATACGGTTTCTGAACGCAAGGATTATTAAGTCTGTCGAAATTCATTGTCAACTTGCAGAGATTTATGGTAAAAATGTAATGACAGATAGAATGGTGAGAAAGTGAGTTAGAAAATTCAATGATGGACGAACCAATGTTCATGGTAAAGCATGGAGTGGACGACCTTCTATTACCAATGGTTGTTTAGTAGAAAAAGTTAATGAGAAAATTCGAAAGCTTCCACAGGTTGATAAGTTGTCACGAATTATCGAAAAATTTGTGTTCCCGTTAGGTTACAAGAATACTTACGGATGCCCACAGAGCGAAGCAACTTGGCAATGTCTTGACATATCTTACCTGGTACAGTGTTGGGGGAGATGAATTCATAAACAGGTATTACGACCGGTGATGAAACTTGAGTTTCTCATGTCACTTCAGAATCAAAACAGTCGATGAAGTGAAGGCACTCACAATTCCACCCAAAGACAAAACTTCAAAACAACGTTATCAGGACGAAAAATCATGTGTATTGTGTTCTGGGGCACAAGGATAGGGGATTTTGCTTGTTGAATTCCTTTCCATAGGTGCAACGGTTAATGCATAACGATATTGGAAACACTGAGACATCTTCAGCGTGCTATTCAAAACAAAAGACGTGGAAGTCTCCGTCAAAGCATTGTATTGGTTCATGACAACACACGTCGCCATCCAGGTGGTGTCACTCAAAACTCAGTAACTCGATCACCCCGATATCGCACTTTCTGAGTACCACTTATTCTTGAATGTGAAGCGTTATTTTGAAAGGAGGCGCTTTAATAGTAATAATGACGTAAGAAAGGTGATCTGCAGAAGTTATTTTCGCTGGCGGCATCTTTCTATGAAGAGAGTATAGCAAAATTGGTTTTCTTCTATGACAAATGTCTGAGCAATGGTGGCAATTATATAGAAAAGAATTAATGAATTAATTCATGTAGAAAAAAGTTTCCTTTTGAATAAAATATTTTTATGAGTTTTTTTCTAAAACGGTTCTTGCTTTTTGAACAACCCTCGTACATAGAATAACAGCAAACTCAGTTTGTATTAGTACTTCGCAAATCGACAATTGGTACTTCTTTCAAAGTTATGTTATCCATTTGGATGTGGCGTTACTGTCCATTCCATAAAAATATTTTACTTAAGTTGCCGCAATAATATACTTGAAATCCTTAAATAAGATTTAGCATATATCTGAAATTGTTCCCATCAAATCACATGCCACGACTATAATTTGCCCTTTATCGGCGTAACAACTGATGGCTATTAACGCATTAATGATCGAAGGTCAAAATGCGAGAGGAGCCGTCATAATTAGCGAAACTACGATTCGTGGAACACATTCGGCAGTCAATCCGTCCTTGAACGTTCAAATGATAGGGAACCCGAAACGTACAAGTTATCATCGTTAGGGCGGCTCGACCCTACCGGATAGGATTCCCTATAACATTCTCACATCCGGCCGGTCGTCGTCCGTTACGAGAGCACAAATCCATCGCTAAAACCGTCAGATATAGGAAAATCGAGCGGGGACGGATCTTTTCCCGGGAGATAATTTAATGCGCATTATCGATGTACCAGAAACAATTTCCGAAAATCCGACCTTTCTTTAATCCTTTTCCGCCATCACCATCATTGTCGTCGTCTAGTTCGACGCCATGAGCTGGCGCGATCATCCATAATCCGTTCCTTAAATTGATGTTTGTGGAATATGAATGACAGTTTTCGTCCCCTTTTTTCATGAGCAAGCTTCGTCTGAAACGAAATAAAATTCAACAGATCATATATAGGGTCGCTAAAGACGACGTACGTATCTCTGAAAATAATAAAAATATAGTTTTAAAGTTGAGGTGGTCGAAATTATGGATAACGGTCTGTAACTTGAAGATAATTTTTAACTTCATAGTACTTTTGATTGATACCAAAACCTTTATAAACGTTCTTATTTCCAAAGGAATACCCTAGGTATTACTGCGTCATCGAATATGTTAGCTCCGTTAAATGTTTAATACATTAGCACGTCACATAGGTAAAATCTTTCTCATGTAAGTAATAAAAAGAACAAGTGGTACAAAATTAACGTAGCAAGATTAATTACTAGTTTTTGATTATTTAATGCGAAAGTAACAAGTAACCATTCTTATAAACTTAATTATGAACAATATTTGAATACTGTTTAAAAACCATTCATATGGTTTACAATTTAGACAAATTACATTGACATCTAGGTATTAAAAGTGATTTGAACTCACATGCAGTCTCGTAGTCTGGTTGATTATGACTAGAGACCGGATTATATGCAAAGTGCATATATTTTATTTTATTTATGTATTATACGAGGTTCAGAAGTTCGTGGAATGAAAGGGTTTTAAATAAAATAAAACAATAAATCTATTTTTCCTTTTCAATATAATCACCCTTAAGCACAATACATTTATTAGGTCTATGAATTAATTTTTCTAAATCATCATAAAAATATTTTTTATTTTTCGCCTCAAAATGGGCCAAAATTGCCTCCTTTACCTCGTTGTCGGAAAACTTTTTTAAATTGGAGAACAAATTAAAATCACTAGGTGCCAGGCCTGGACTGTAGGGTGGATGGACTATTAATCGAAAGCCATGCTTGTGCAGAGCAGCCATTGCAACTTTGCAAGTTAAATATACGCAAAACAGCCCCGGAAATTACCGCAGAATTAAATGTTGGTCGCCAAAAACTAGTCAGTGTTTCTACAGTCAAACGTCGCCTACAGAAAGCCGGACTCCATGGACGTATTGCGATGAAAAAGCCATTACTACGCAAACAAAACAAGCAAAAGCGACTTAAATGGGCTCGTGAACACTAACACTGAACCATAGAGGAGTGGAACAACGTCTTATGGACGGATGGGTTCCAAATTTGAGCTGTTCAGAACCCGAAGACGCATATTCGTAAGAAGATCTGTGGGTGAACGTGCCAGAGAAGAGTGTATTGCTGCTACCGTGAAGCGTGGTGGAGGTTCTATCATCATTTGGGGGTGTTTTGCTGGCACTAGTGTAGGGGACATTGTGAAAATTGACGGTATATTAAAAAAAGAAGGCTACCGCGAAATTTTGGAGAACCACGCAATACCTCCCGGAATTCGACTTTTGGGTCAAAATTTTATCTTCCATCAAGATAATGACCCAAAACATTCCTCTAAATTATGTAAAGACTATTTACGCCATTTAGAAGAGGAAGGAACTCTCAAAATTATGGAATGGCCTCCCCAGAGCCCCGACTTGAATCCAATCGAGTTACTATGGGAAGAACTAGATCGGGGAGTACGGAAATCGGCTCCGACATCAGCTACTGACGTATGGAACAAATTGCAATCGAGTTTGACCTCAATAACACAAGAAACTCTGGCAAAACTTATTGCGAGAATGCCTCGATTGTGTGCTGCAATTATTAAATCAAGAGGAGGTCTCATAGATGAAAGCAAAATTTAAATTAAACGTTTTAATTTTCACATTTATTTAATATATTTTTATTCATGTATGTACGTGTATCTGTACATAAAAAATAATATTATTAACATCTTTGCTGAGTTTTTATACATTTTTGCTGTCAGTGAGAGTGCCTAAACACTTTTGAGCGGTAGTGTATGTAGAGGAAAATCTACTACATGGATACTAAAATATTCGTGTAAGAAATTCATTGTTTGTAGTTTTTATGAACTCTGCAATTGTTCCTTTGGACGTATACATCCCTTAGTACCTCATCAACTGATTTAGAAAGGGTTTCCATAAGTTGTTACGATATTTTTCGCCGTGAAGCTGCGATTTAAAACCATTCGACCTTTTCAGAATGGTTCCTGTGACAAAGTAATTGTTTTCACTGAATGATATACATATGGTCTATTAATAAGACCAGCTTAACACCACGGTTGATTTGCGAAGAGGGATTTCTCAATAATATTATCATCATTCATGTGATTTTCAAACCAATTGCATAATTACACTTCCACTATGTCATCAACACACTTGAGACTTGAGCTCTTGGACGACATGAATTTTATATGGATATTTTTTAGAATGTGCCGACGAGTGCCAGATGGTTAATTAGTTCTCTGTGAAAGCTCTATAATTGTATTTTTAGGTCAATGATCTATATACTTTCTAACATTTACCCCTACCAAAAACCTAAAGCAGGGGTCAAAACCTGGGAGACAGCCGAACGCAGCATTTACTTACGATAATATATGCTTAAAAGAGTATATTTTAGTTGCAAATCCAAAAGAATAAAGTTTATTCCATATTAACCTGAACGTTATATGGATAGAGGAATTCGAAATATAATCAGAAAGATTTATAATTCTTGAAAAGTAATTATGTGAAGGAGTCCTAGTAGTGGTAAATAAACTTGCCAATATTCGATAAAACAAAATACACTACAATAAGGATACAATTTCAATTCGTTCACTCAATTCAAGTAGACCTTAACGGAATAGCAAAATTAAGTGTAACTATTTATTTCACGATCTGGAAAGTTGCAAGTTGTATTTTTGCATTTTGAAGAGAACTATAAGTGCCTGATTTTGAAATGTCCGTGTATATAGCTCGATGTTCGTGTTTTGTTCCGTGAATTATAGGTAGTTTGAAAGCTTGATGCCCGAGTTAAAACTTCTAAGAGTCTTTCTTTACAAATAACAAAATTAGTTCTTCGACTGCCCCTGGAGTAGATTATTTGTACATAAAGTTTTACTTTTTTAAGTCGTCGGATTAATGACAACCTTCCATTTATAAGTAATAGAAATTCGAATATTTTTTACGTAGTATACGTTGTAGATGCCGGTCGAACTTTGTAAATCACGCTGTGCACATCGACTGTTGGGAACTAATATACTTCTTCTTACACGAAATCAATTTATCAAATTTTAGATTGACGCATTTATGATAGGCGTTATAAATCAATCATTATTAATAAAAAATTAAAGGTTCGACTATTCCCCATCGCTTCCCCACCACGGGCATATACCGCACATGCCTGGCTGCTATGTTAATGTGGTATGGTACTGTCGTACTTACTTAGTAATAAACTTCAACTGTGTGTGGGTGCACTTATGGATTGGTTAGCCGTCTACCGCAATATTCAAAGATGTGACGGATATTCAAGTAGTTTATGCTTAACACTGTGTGATAGTTACTATCAAAGGAGTGCCTTTAGTAGTAGATACGTCATTCTGTAGAAGCGAAGTTTGCGATATACATATTTGGTGCTAAACGATCAAAATATACCCGTGGTTTTCAATATTTATCCGCGATTTTCATTCGCAAACGAAAAAATCCTAAAATCCACCCTAGATTAATTATTCGCAGAATGTATCCCTGCCAAAATTTGCAATTCAATATAGAGTAGTTGTTCCTAAATGACAAAAATAACATTCCACGCGTTTCTCGCGATTCTGCTGTACATTAAGCTCCCCAGCGTGTAATACGATTTGACATATTGCAAGGTAAAACGGGACACGCATATATAATAAAGCTCAAAGGCCGAAAGGTGTGATAAAGTACGAGCACGTATAAGACCCCTAAAACACCAGATTTAAAAAAAATTACTATAGAAATTGAAAATACTGACAGAAGATTTGTAGTATTTTACTCTGGACTGAAATCTAACGCTTAATGATACTAAGGTAACGTAACGGATATTTGTAGCGAAATAAATTATCTGGAACAATAGTAATTTGGGTTCCACGCACCAATCTGAAGTAGTAAATCTTTTTAAACCGATGTTCATGAATGAGTTTAAAATAATTAGTGGTGATTAAGGAAATTTATAGCTCTTTAACCTATTACAGCAAATCCAATCCGTATAAGTCGTCGAACCATATCCACGATTTATTATTAGCCTAAGTAATGAAAAATATATTGTACATTAATACTTTTTTAAACCTAAAATATTGAAAGAGGTTAGTTGCCGCAACAGCTATAATGTGTGATTGGTTTAGGGGATTAGCATTCCCGTATCTTCGTTTCAAAATTTAAGATTTTTCTAATGAAGTAAAATGTCTTAAGCTCAACCACTTTTAATGTTTGTATAGATAAAAGCACTTAATGCAAAATCGTTTTGAATGATCGAAAAGTGAAGTTGCGTGAGTTAGCTGACATCGTAAAGATATCAAAAGAACGTATTGGCTTTATATTGCATGAGCATTTGACTATGAGAAAGCTCTGTTCAAAGTGGGTGCCGCGTTTGCTCACTGTTGACCAGAAACAAGAACGTGTTGATGATTCTGAGCAGTGTTTGGCCATGTTTAAACGTAACAAACCGGAATTTTTGCGTCGATATGTGACAATGGATGAAACACGGATCCATCGCTTCGCTTCGGAATCAAAACGATCATCATCTGAGTGGACAGCAACTGGTGAACCTCGTCCAAAGCGCCCGAAAGCACAACAATCGGCTGGAAAGGTTATGGCCTCAGTATTTTGGGACGTGCGTGGTGTAATATTCATCGACTATCTTGAGAAATACCATCAACAGTGAATACTATATAGCGTTATTGGAGCGTTTGAAGGCCGAAATTGCAAAGAAACGACCGCATATGGCAAAGAAAAAAATGTTGTTTCATCAAGACAACGTACCGTATCACAAATCAATCAAAACGATGGCAAAACTACATGAATTGAACTTGGAATTGCTCCCACATCCGCCGTATTCGCCGGATTTGGCTCCCACCGACTACTGGCTGTTCGCAGACCTCAAAATAATGCTCACCGGTAAGAAATTTCGCACGAATGAAGAGGTTATCGCTGAAACTGAGGCCTATTTTGAGGCAAAAGATAAATCGTTCTACAAAAGTGGTATTGAAATGTTAGAGCTGCGCTGGAATGATTGCGTTTGCTCTTGATGGAGATTACGTTGATGAATAAAGCTAATTTTGAACCAAAAAAAACCGTGTTTTCTTTGTTATGCCTGGGACTTTTCAGCCCATGTGTTAACCGTAGGTTACAGTATTTTCGTGATATATTTTAGATTTAAATTCAATTTCCCAAAATTCTCCTCCATCCTTAATATTAAGAAAGTTCCGATTCTGTTGAAAAAAGTCCAACAACAGAAAAAGAGGATGATGGAATTATTCCATCACAAGTTTATATCACTAAATTCAATATAATTAATGTAAAATTCAATACAATAATATATGCATAGCGCACACGCATATACACACGGCAAATAGCGAAGAACACATTCAAAGCCTACACCTCCATTCCTAAAAGCGAATAGGTAGTTTTCGTTGGCATGATGACCTTACCATAGTTATTTATCACCTAATATCAGGTTTTAGTAGTGGTTTTTGATCGTGATCGACAAACGACGCACGAAACAAAAGAGGGTTAACGTCAGTAGCTGATATAGAGCATCAACAGAGTTCCTTATTTGTGCGAATTCCACCAACTGGTTAGAGGAAAATACCTCAGAATTTATATAGAAGTTGTAGTGGACCGTGTCACCACAGTATATTACCCGGATACCGGATGAACCGCCGCTGATCTAGCATAAAGCCCCCGAGAACAATTTTCGCCCTTCCCTCGTCAGCGTCCTATTGCGGAGATAGAAGATTCGTCTATCTAGGATACCAAGGTGCGTGTATGTGTATAAAAAGAAAGGACTTTATTTTTGTTGAAATTATTCATTAATTCTAATTTCAAAAAAAAAGTTTATTAGCTAGTTAGGGATTGCGATAGGTAACCTAAATTGTAAATACATTATTTTTCTATTTAATCGATTCTATTTTCCTCATTAATTTAATTCGAGTCATTTAAATTTGTTGTATAAAAGAAACATCCCAGATAAAAGAATCCACTCGCTATAATAATAATAATAGTAATAACAATAATAATAATAATAATAGTAATAACAATAATAATAATATCTTTATTGCCCAACAGAAAATAATTCCATTTACAGGACAATGCGAGAACAATATATCCTAGCAAATTAATCGGTGTCACCAGAATGCAAGAACAAAATAGGACGACAATGTAAATCCATGTAGACACTTCAACAAAAAGGATCGTGAAGTAATTCATTGGCATTTCTAATCATATGCGTAAAGGGTGCTTTAAGCAGAACATTAGTTTTGCATGACGGGACCTTAAAATTAGGGAAGGACCTGGTATCGTACTGAGGTACCACAAAATTAATTTTGGAGAGAAGGGATGGAGCGTCAATAGCGTGATTAATCAGTTTAAATAGAAATTGGCTGCTAAATTCCTTCCTTCGATCCGATAACGATACAAAGCCGTGTCTCGTCAGCAGACCAGCATAATCAACATCGCGTCCAGGGTAAGTGCCATCAATTTTGAAGGACAGGTATTTCAAAAATCGTTTTTGCACTCTTTCAAGTAGTACTGGCAGATGGAGATAGTGAGGATACCAAATTATGGAGGCATACTCCAACCCAGTACGGACAAGCGAATAGTATAATGCTTTTAGCGAGGCAGGATTATTGAATGATCTGCAGGATCGTACGAGAAATCCTAAGGATTTCATCGCAGAATTTCGTATGGATAATATGTGGTCTGCAAACGACAAATTTGCATCAAACTGCACGCCCGGGTCCATCACTGACGAGTGCCTAGGAACAATAGCCTGACTCACAGCATAGTGAAAATTGTAGAGTCTATGACATCTAGAGTAGCTTACAACAGCACACTTATCCAGATTCAAATGAATTCCATTCTGTGTACACCATCTAACAATAGTATCCGGACTGTTCTGGAGAAACAGACAATCTGCCGGGGAGGTTATGGTATTGTAGATCTTAAGATCGTCCGCGTAAGCCAGTACATTGCAGTCCAGCCCCTGTAGGAGATCATCCAAATAAATATTAAACAAAAGGGGACCCAAATTGGATCCCTGGCACACATTATATACATTAGTTGAGAAATTTTACTATACTATATGTATCATCTCTATGCGCGTTGGTATCTATAATCTAATCGCGTAGTTATTACTTAACACAGAAGAATATATATCGAAAGATTTTGGAATTTAATTTGATCTTTATTATCATACTGCAACTCATTTATGTGAATATGTCATTACGTAAATTGTATAACGTATTTGAAAGACGTTGAAAACTGAAGAATTTTACAAGTTTCAAACCTTTAATGCAATTATTTTCGTTTCGCTACAGAACTAACAGTTCGTGACAAATTTACTATTGTCAGTGCTTAATCCTCAGTTCCACGCAGTCTTTCCTATTTCTTACTTGTTGACTGTTGAGTAACAATTTATAAAGGAAAGTTCAGTCGGTAAGTTCTAGCTTTGGAAAATAATAGTCCGACTATTGTTAACGAAAGACGAAGAATCTTTTTGTTTTCTTTATTTTTTAAATCGATTTTTACCGTTATTTGAAAGATGAGAAATAATTGTCGAGTGAAGAGTTTTAGAATCCTTTATGCTCACTAGACTATAGTAAGTAGCCTTTTTCTCCTATTTACTTACGGACAGTGGATCTCGTTCCAACTTCGTAGTAGAAACCATCGTTGACTCGACCTCGAGTGTCTCCCGATTGAAGTTTCACCGTTTCCTCCGAGAGCGATGGGAGCGTGGCCGTGGAATTTATTTATCAGGATAATGTGGAGGTTTTAGAAACCTCGTTCTCTTTTTTACCTCGATAAACGCGTTCAAATAAGAATGTTGGCGCATTGGAGTCATTGTATTTTGTTGATTTAGTAGAACTTGTTCGACTAATTTAATTTTCATTACAGATTTTATTTACTATTCCTCAGTTTCTTTTATTTCTAATAGAGATTTTATAACGTTTCATAAACCCGTGTATTACTTTTTAAGTTGAATTTTAAGGAGAAGAAAAAGGGTATATAGAGGATCGGGCATAGGATCGGGTCATTTCTTTGTAGTAGTAACGATAGAAACGTATAAAGAGTGGAAAAAATCAAAAAGACAACGAATTTAAATGAAGAAGCCTCTGAAGTGCATCCTCCTATAAGAGGACTCTACCAGGATAGTCTAAACAACAGATTAGAATATATAGACACAAAAGAAGATACAAACGAAGAATGGCAAAATTTAAAACAAGCAATAGAAAAAAACGACACCTGAAGTCCTAGGTAAAAAGAAGACTCTTAGAGAGAAGAAAGGATTAAAAATGTGGCCAGATGAGATTGAAGAAGCAGTGAAAGAAAAACAAAAAATATACATGCAGTATGTTAACAACCCTACCGAAGTTAATCATGAAGTTTACAAGCATAGTAAAGAAATTTTACGAAAGAAATATCCAGAAGGATCAACGAGGAGTCCTAGGATAGATTTATAGGTAATATCATGGAAGACAAAACCTGGCTTATACAGTAATGAAATCAGTAGAATAGCTATGGTGATTCTGGTACAAAATCCTATGTGTTTTCCTAAGGATCATTAAAGCCTCCGAGGAGATGGCCGTAGATATACAAATGAAGAAAGTATTAGAGATGTTGAAGCCAGTATTCGTGCGTATGGAAGATCATCCATCGAGTCAAATGCTACTACCCAGGGTATTAGATATATGTAAGACGATCTATTATTCAAGATGTTGCTCAAACCGCCAACGTACATAATACATGAACGAGATCCCACGTCGTCAGTGGTAAGGCAAACATACCGATCATCACCTGCGGGTGACGTGAAGAAACAAGTCACTGTAACAGAAGAGTTACCGCCAAGGTTATATGTTTCAGCGAGAGTGCAAGATTTCAATGTTCAATAAAACATGGTTTTCTGTAGCGAAGTATTGAAATATTTATCCAGTATTTGTACATCAGCGTTGAGTATGTTAGGATTCATTATACGTGTTACACGACCATTTGCTTCTATAACAGCCATTCTTCCTCTTTATTTCGCTTTTGTTCGGTCTCGACTGGAGTATGCGTCCTTGGTCTGGTCACCTATGTACATCTATCAGATACATCTTCTAGAGCAGATTCAGAGAAGGTGTTTGAAGTTCTTGTACTTTAAAAATTTAATACTTACCTGATACAAGGATTTAGCCACAGTGCTCTGCTAGAGGCATTTAATATTGATTCATTAGAACTACGTCGAAAACAGGCTGAGTGTAAATTCCTATTTACTTTACTTCATAATGGTCTTGATGTCCCTGAGTTGTTGAGTAAAATCAACTTCATTCTACCACGTTCAGGATCTAGGCAAACAAATACATTTTACTGTTTCGCACCTAGAACAAACATCGCCATCAGGTCCCCAATACACAGATTGTGTAGCAATTTCAACTCTATGGACTTGTTGGCCGAGTTGGATATACATACCTGCACTTTACCGTCCCTTTTGACACTATGTAGACCGTGGGTGCGTTACACTTAGTTGAATACTTTTTCCGTTCTCTCTTTTTTCCTAACCACTGGTAAACTACTTTTTTTTTTTTAATTTAAATTAAAGCAACTAGTTACTAAATTTTCTAATTTGACATACTTTAATTTTATGTTACTTATATTTGCATGTGTACATTATTTAACTTTGCCTTGTAATTGGATATTTGTATCTGTTGGGCATTAAATATTATTATTATTATATTATTATTATTATTATTATTATTATTATTATTATTATTATTATTATTATTATTATTATTATTATTATTATTATTATTATTATTATTATTATTATTATTATTATTATTATTATTATTATTATTATTATTATTATTATTATTATTATTATTATTATTATTATTATTATTATTATTATTATTATTATTATTATTATTATTATTATTATTATTATTATTATTATTATTAAAATGTTATTGACCATTTCGATAAGAGAATGGAGTCCTGTCTTACAGCAGTAGGAGGTCATTTATACGAGGGCGAAAGGATTTTAAAACATTTATTGGTCGGGTAACAAAAACAAACACCTATGCAATCTCCTCTTTCATTCACACATTTTCCCCACCGTATCGAAGGTGTTTTAATTCCGTCATCAAGGAATGAATGCGGTCGCGTCTGTAGTCAACTCCGCACGAATATTTCTACACCTTCGTCGTCGTCAAAATGGTGACCAGCCAGGTCTTCTTTGAGTGACCTAAATTTGTGGTAGTCACTCGGTGACAAATCGGGCCTGTGGGGCGGATGTTCCTGTGTTTCCCTATGACTTTTGTCCAACTTATTTTGGGTCAACGCAGCTGTGTGCGGCCGAGCATTGTCATGGAGCAGAATCATACTTCGGATAACCATGTCTCGTCTTTTTCGTCAATAGACCAGTTTCACTTCACACTATACGCTGTTCGTGGAGAAAATCAATGATACTACTCTGAAATCGTACGAGTATCCGCCTCTCTGGTGCCCATCCGTGGGCTCTCTGACATCGGAAACTTTTTTGTGCCAGTAGACTCAAAAGCGTTTTTTCACCGAAATGTGCAGTTAGTCGACGCAAAACTTCTACAGGTTTTACGTCCTCCCGCGCCTAAAATTTAATAATAATACGTTCCATGTACGTGTGCACCTCTTGTTTAGACACGATGTTACTAACAGCCCATCTGCTCCTTCCCCAGCACATATTAAAACGTCACGCCACTCACTTCACTTAGAGTGCATTAAAAAGAAAAGTCCGGTTCATACTTGATTCTCCCTCACAAATATCACGTTTCCTCGCTAGACTCGGAACTTTTGTACTAGGATTTCAGATAAAAGTATTGCTATAGTTGAAAATTCAAATTGGAACATCTTTTTTGAAAGTGCCTACCGTTTTATAGTACACATCCTCGTTAATTCTTAAAATGGCTTTCTGTACAAGCCATTTGGTTTCGATTGATCTTGAATAATACTTTCAGCTGATTTTTCAGAATTATTCCACGATAAAATTTATACCAAGCAACAAAGGAATGTGCGTCTTACAAACACAATTCCATGCTAACAAATATACAGTTTAATGAAGCAAGAACTATTGTCGTCGCTTTAGTACGGTTTCTTGTCATTGGTCTATAATGCAAATTTTATACTGCATCGCTGTAATGTTTGTCATGTATTCGTCGATTTTATTTCTCCAAAATTTGTCCTTGTTTTTATCATTTGCCTTTTATTAGAGCTGACATCTATTTATGATACTGATGTTTATTTTCTATTCCTCATTTTCTTGCTTCTCTTCATACTTTTGGTGCGCTATAGATGTTTCTATTAACTGTAATAGTGTTGATATGCTCTATTTTAGCCTAACAATACAAACAAGTCCATTATATTTAATCCATTACTTTAAGATTCCTATTAATTTTATTGTTTGTTGTACACAGAAAAAAATTCGACGTCCAACTACATTCTTGATAGCTTATTTGCGTTAATACATTCACCTTACTTTGTTTCTGTGGTAAAAATGGTAACTATATATCCATTTTGTACATATTTCTCTTCATTGTTAATTTATGTAAAATGCAATGCTACTTGAAAAAGTTACACATTAAACTTGCTGAAACCTCTCAATGAATTGATTAAAGGGTAATATTAAGTTTAAAAAGATTGGTTAATATTGACTAATTACACTTATATACGTACTTACAAAATATAATACACTTACTTAAGAAAGTAAAGGTGTCTATTATTATGTATACCGTCCTGTAGCACTGAATGGTGCTACAGTACCGTCGCATTAAAGTTAAAGAGATAACAAGGGCTGTCAGTATTTCGAAAAAATGTATTTGCTATATATTGACTGAAGATTTGGGCAGAAAAAAAGGTCAACCGCATACTAGGTGCGCCATCTGGCTCAATATCAAAAAGATATTCGAATATAGATTTGCAAAGCCTTATTGACAACTGTAGATAAAATTTAGAATATACCACTACATTCCTGAAACCAAAGTACGGGTGACGGGTAAATCGCCTCCGAAGAAGGTGGAAACTGCGCTATTGGCCGGGGAAGTGATGGCAACTCCTCCTTGGAGTAGTCATGGAGTAGTATTAATTGACTATCTTGAAAAGAGAAAAGCAATAGCGGGAGCATACTATGCATTATTATTTAATGTGCTGAAGACAAAAAGTGTTAGCGTCCAGTTGTTTATTGGAGTGATTGCTGGGTAGGTTTAGTAAATTAAACTCAGAGCGTGTTTAATACATATATTAACCAAATCATAAGAAAGAAGTACAAATTTATGTGTATCGATAGTAATAATTCGTTGTTACCACCAATAATATTATATGTACATGTACATATATGTATGTGCTTGAATATGTTTGTTACGGTTTCCGTAAATATTTGCTATGCGCGTGCATATATGTATTTATTTGTATTAGGAACCCACTAATACTTTTGTTTATGAGCTGAAAGACCCAGTATGGTGACTGTGGCGATTAGTAGTCGGTCCACGTCTGTCGTAAATACGACTCAACTCTCGACTAGCTAGGTCTTCCTTAAATCTTAAGCTTTGCGTCAATGTGCATCTAATTTGAGTTCGAAAACTATGGTTTGCCGCAATGGGCGTTAATCTTTATTACTATACCTACGCTGTGGTAGGATAGGCTTAGAGCAATGTGCGTAAGAGTTCGAAGACTTTGCTTTGCCTCAATGGGCGAGTGATGTTTATTGCTGTACCTACGCTTTGGTAGGACACTTGCTCCTTTGCCACAGCCCCTTTATTATAGGAAGAAAACCATAAACCACCAATCGTGCTAAGGGATGATTATATACGGGCCTACTACCTGCGACGTATAGCTAACCCGAACATGCGGCGAGTCTGGCGTGGTCGACGAATGAGCTGCGAACGACCGGCAGTCGTACTGTTGCGATTCTCGCGATGTGAACGTTGCTATGGCAACTGTATACGTACTAGGCGTGCTGTCATAAGGCGCAGAGATAAATTCTGCAGCAGCAGCAGCTAATATAATATATATTATAAATGTATTTATTTTCCGCTAAAGTATTTTTGTTAGCATATACATATACAGATTGAAGTGAATTTATGAGACAATATATCCAATATAAGAAAATGGAAAAAAAATTAACAAATAACACATTAAAAAATATTGAATTAAAAGATATATAAAATATAAAAAATGAAATATTCCCGATAATTTAGAGTTCGTAACAGAAAGCGCAGAAAAAACGACCACATTTGCGAAAAAGAAGCTTTATTCCAACGAGACAAAACCACCGTCTCACACTCGCCAAAAATTCACGAATTGACGTTGGAGTTGATCGACCACTTATCGTATTTACCACATCTGACGACCTCCTTCTGTTTCTTTTAGTTAAAGTGTTGCTCGAAGCATAGAGACTTTCATCGAAGCGAGAAGCGTAGTTCTATTTAGATTGATTAAAAGGAATCGATGGGAGAAGTGCATAGACCTACAAGAATACTTGTGAATAAAACTGAATTTAACAAAAAACAGCTTATTTCTATGTTAGACTGGAAACTTTACAGACTGCCCTCGTAGAAAATACAGATGAAAGAAGAAAATGAGGAAGAGCAAATTCTAATAACAGCTGAAGGGCCACCAATTATAATATTGTTGTACCCTTTTCAGCTCAAGCACTTTGATGGAATGATTTTTATCTCGCAATAAAAAATAAATATGTTTATAACGAATGTGTTCAAACAAAAGTAATAAACTTACATAACATTACTTCTTGCCCCTTGGCTTTCATGCACAGATGTAATAGATGAATTTCCTAATACTATTGTAGTTTCTATAGATCTAAAGTAAGTCTATTTTCCTCCGAAAGCATTTTTTTGGTCAGCTTCTATTAACCATTTTAAATTTCGATTGCATAGATTTTGCTTTTGCGTTGCGGATTGTAATTTAATATTCGTCATTTCCATCACACACTATCAACGTTTTAATAGAATATACGGGACTTTAAATGTAGAGAATTTCCGCGCTTCCATACAGTTGGGTTTAGCGCAAAGCTTTTTAGGTCGTTTGGATGAAATTAAATTCCCAACACCGGAAGTACGCATAATACACTTTACGCGGTGTTAATTTTTTCGGGATGTTTTAAATGCTACACGAACTGAAATAAAACGCTACAGTAGAAAATAGGAATTATTGTAACTAACTGCTAGATTGAAAAAGATTGCTACCGAAAAGCGGATTTCGCAAGTAATAAGTAAACGTATTATTTTGTGCTGTTTTGAAAGGAGGGATAGAGAGTTTTAAATATGTGTATGACAATAATTGGAAAACTAACAAATAGTAATGATACTAAAAAATAGTTTGAAATGTGTTCCCGATATTACTTTCGTCCATTTCTTTTGTGTTGCTGTTCCTGCATCTACAGTACCATTCTGCAGCATAATGTTGTTGACAAACGAAAAGTTGGCATAATTTGGAGCGCTTATACAGGGTGGCGCACGGGAACGGGAAATTTTGAAATAACGTCGTTTCCACGAATAAATTCATAAAACTAGTAATTTATTAACGAAAGTGCATGTATGCAGCATGTCATTTATGTTTTTACAATCAAAATGTCCAAAAGTGTCTCTACTTTTTAAAGATGACATCGGAAAGATATCCTCCTAGTCGGAGGTTCACACTCTAACAGCCTGTTATGAAAACTCTGGCATGCGCGGTGCAGCAAATCTTGGGGAATGGCAGTGATTTCTTGTTGAATGTTCTCCTTCAGTTTATGGATTGTTGCAGGTCGTGTACGGTACACCTTGCCTTTAAAATACCCCCACAGGAGGCAGCCGCACACACTAAGATCTGGGGATCTCGCAGGCCATTCAATGTCACCGTTACGTGAAATAATGCGTCTTCCAAACAATTGACGAACCGCTGCCATCGAATGTCGAGCAGTGTGTGACGTGGCTCCATCATGCTGAAACCATATGTTTTCCATGTTAAGACTAAGCTCGTACAGTCTCGGTGTATATCGAGCGGATGTTACTGTCGCTGCACTACCATCCTCACGTGCAAAAAAATAAGGGCCGATAACACCATGACATGATACAGCACACCATATTGTGAGCTTGTCGCTATGTAGTGGTCGCTGGTGTAACTCACAAGGATTGTCCTGGGCCCAATAACGAAAATTCTGTTTGTTTACGAAACCGTTCAGGTGGAAATGGGCTTCCTCTGATATCCATATGTTACCAACGAAATTCGCGTCCTCGTTAATTTTAGCCAATATCTGCCTACTAAACGCCATACGTGACGCTGGGTCTCGTTCATGTAATTGTTGCACAATCTGCAAGTTATAGGGATGGAAATGTAATTCGTGCAGTATTCTTTGTAAGCTTCGTCGCTTAATCCCTAGCGTAGATGCGTGCTGTCGAACGGAGCGGCGAGAACTTCTCTCGATTACAGCTCTAACAGCCTCAATGTTTTCTGGGGTGCGTACCGTTCGAATGCCACCTGGAGCTTTCTTTTTCAATACAGATCCTGTTTCTTCAAAATTACGCGCCCACGTTGTAATCGCATGCGCAGATGGGACACGTCCGTGACGTCCAAGCTGGTAATGCTGTAGAAATATTCTCTGCGTGGCAGTCGCACTATCACCATTTTTATAAAACGGTCTCACAGCTACTGCACGTTCCGCACCAGTCCAACGATCCATGATTACTAAATGGCAATGCGTTCACAACAATTGTGCGACGTTACGAACAACTGCCGGCTCTACAGTGCTGACAAGTGTAACGTTCAAAATTTCCCGTTCCGCTGCGCCACCCTGTATTAATTGTATTAACAGAAGACGATGTATTGCGCAATATTGTTAAGCTTAGGACAGATATACGTAATTACCGATGATGATAGTATATCTGTTTCCGTTATTAGGGATTGTATTCTGGAGCTAGCCTATCAGATTATAGTGTTATATAACTTATATTTACACCTGTGTTTTCCCAAAAGTTGTACGATGAGTAAAAATACTCCGATTTTTAATAAAGGGGGATCCTAGAAGTATTACGCAAACGTACTATCAAACTTTTCAAAGGTATTTGAGCAAGTACTATATAGCAGGTTCTACGTCTAAACAATTGTTAATCTGAAACCGCTTATATCAGCAGTCTGCTCTGCGCAACACAATTTTTGATGACTTCTATATGAGATTTGTTTTTTCTACGTTTTTGGATGTACTAAATTCCAAAATCATATTAGCTTTGGTATATCACATCAAAATTTAACTCTATACCATACTATGCTCATTGAAGGATCACTAATGCGGCTAAGTTGTAACTTCAGAAATGATAAGATATAAACAAAGTATAACATTTTAATAATACATTTATTTATTTAAATACAGCATTATTCTCGAGTGTACTATAAATATTTATTTTTATAATTATTAAAAAATTACAAGAGTACATGTAAAAGCACAAACAAACAAACAATTTTCGTTTGCTGCACTTTCTGGTGTCAGATGTTAGTCAGCAGATAAAAACTTATTTGTTATCCAGTAATAGTTTATTAATTTTTGCATTGTGCACTGCATTTTCTATGAAAGATAGGAGATCATGATCTTTTTGCATTAAGTTTGGATGCCAGTGTAGTAAGCAAGATTTCAGGCTACCCAAAAATGGCCGCAAAGTCCATAGGAGTAGTTACTAAGCCCTTTATCTTATGTTCTTAAGTCTACTAATAGGTTGCTAAGCAAGTTATATGCAATTATCTACACCAATCTAATTCATTTTGGAATCATTTTGGAGCCCGCAGATTCGTTTACTCACGGCAATAGTTGAGAGTTGTAAAGGTTGTTAATATCTGCTTTAAAATGATTAGTTCCTGCAAAAGCAAAATATATGATCTTTAGGTCCTTAAATCAATTCTAAGTCGCTTTCCATAGTAAATAAATATTGCATTATTTAATGATTTATGTGAATTGTATTGAGAAGGACATGTAATACTAACGCGGCAGCAATTTCCATTGGAGAACATTCCTTCTCTTAAATCTTGAATTTTGCTATATTTAATAGCAGAAGTAAATGGGCAGAAATAGTATAATGAATGAAACTATTTCCCTATAGCATGGATATATCTAAAGCGCAACTCTGTTTCAGCTTCAACACTAATTAAGCATTTTATGTATCAGAGCGTGTTTAATCCAATATACTTTCAAAGCAGATCGCGATGTATTCGAAAACGTGTAAAGTAGCAAGCTCCGACGAAATTTAATTCACTCGAGTATGTTTTTCCGCGAATCACGTCAGATCTTATTCAAAACGACCTGAAACTTCTAAGGATTCTCTCTCAGTTTAACACAGCTTTTGCGTCGACTCTGAAATAACTGCATGTATATGGTAGATAAGAGAAATGGGGATTAGTCACTACAACCGTCTCAGCCATTTACTCATTAGATGGTGCTGATGCACATCTCACACGCGTGTATACATCGTACGGCATTATAATAAATAATGAGAAAACTCGAAAGCCTATAAAAATAAGGAAAAGCGTACGAAAATGCGTTAATGAGCTCAGGCACGTTCAACTTTTACGACATGCTAATATTAATTTTGTCTATTACTCGAATACTTGCTAATGCTGTACAGCCTGCAACACAAGAGCATATTGTTGATTTTTGATTCTAGACCTACACTACAATAATTTATATATTTCTTAGAATCATGCACTTAGGTATATTGTTGATTGAATTGATAAAATTAGGACATCTAGGTATTAAAAGCGATTTGGAATCGCAAGTGGTTTCGTTGTGTAATGGTAGCACAATGCGCCGGTAACGTAGAAGTAATGGGTTCAAACCCTTCCGAGACTGATATTTTTTCAGTAATTTAATTATGTTGGTTAATTGCATGAAAATTGTAATTTTACCATTACTAATGCTAACGGTGGTTTAGTATTAATATTATCTCAATTGTTAAGCAATTGCCTCTAATAATAATATAAAGTCTGCAGACATAGTGACATCTAGGTATTAAAAGCGATTTGAACTCAGAAGTGGTCTCGTGGTGTAATGGTAGCACAATGCCCTGGCAACCCAGACGTCGTGGGTTCAAATCCTTCTGAGACTGATGTTTTTTCAGTAATTTAGATACTTTAGTTAATCGTCAAGCTCGATTGAGTTGGCCTCTGGTAACTGTAATAGCTATTCCGCTATGCTGAATGTCGATTTCTGCACGGCGTACGTAGGTAATTTCGATGTTTAGGATCGTTATTTTTCTGTAGTATCTAATCTGTTATGGAACCGTCAAATTAACTTTGGTGCATTAAGGTATAATAAGAGTACAATTCTTACATACACAAAGCTCACAAAAATGGTCTAGCGTTTAACGGAGCAACAGCTTCGTCAAAATGATACGTTAGTTCAAGGCACGGCATCTTGAACTAACGATATTAAGAGTGCAAACAATGTTTGATGTAACTTATTTCGCTTTATCGGAAACTAGTTTTCACTCTCTTGATAGCTTTCTTATGCTCTTCTCAAGTTTTTGAATTTAATTTATATTCGATCTCTTTCTGAAGTTTTGTCCTAGAAAATTCTATACCATTCAATTTTCTTGTATTATTCTTCAATCTTACGCTGTTTAGGTTTGTTAAATTATTATAGATTATCTATCCTATTGTGCATATTTGAAAAATACTATACTAACTTTACTATTACATTGTTTTGTTCTAGTAGAGCGAGTACCAAAGATAAACACTATTGTTATATCTTTCCATTTGTTACTCTGCTTCTTTCTACCATCGTATTGGAATAGCAGAACGAACGAGAATAGTTACGAGGGGAGGTCCAGAAGTTCGTGGAATGAAATGGTTTTAAATTAAATAAATAATAAATCTATTTTTCCTTTTCAATATAATCACCCTTAAGCACAATACATTTATTAGATCTGTGAATTAATTTTTCTAAACCATCATAAAAATATTTTTTATCTTTCGCCTCAAAATGGGACAAAATTGCCTCCTTTACCTCATTGACGTCGGAAAACTTTCTGAATTGATTGAAAGCCATGCTTGTGCAGAGCAACCATTGCAACTTTGCTCTTGTGAACCGGCGCATTGTATTGCAAGAGAAACACACCCTTGGTCAATTTTCCTCAACGTTTTTCCTTGATGGCCTCCTTTAATTTTTCTAATATCGCTTCGTAATATTCTCCGGTTATGCTCCTACCTTCTTCTTTGTAATCAATCAATAATATCCCCTCACAATCCCAAGAAACAGTAGCCATCAACTTTTCAGCCGATTCTGACACTTTGAATTTCTTTGGCGGTGGTATCCCCTCTTTATGCCATTGCATGGACTCCTGTTTAGACGCACAGACGCGCTGCTGTTTCTGCAGCGGCGTGAGCATTCCCGGTACCCATCTAGCATTAACTTTTGTCATACTCAGGTAGTCATGTAGGACACGTAAAATGGTGGTATCTGATACTCCAATTAATGCGGATAATTGTTTTTTCTTCAAACGGGCATCTTGAAGTAGAAATTTTTGCACGTTTTCGACGATGTCTGATGTGGTGGCCTCAACTGGCTGTCCTGAGCGGGGGTCGTAAACGCTCAAATTATTTCATTGAAAAATTGGATTGCTGAAGATGTGGAAAAATATAGGCTTCCACCACTCCATCAACGTAACCCTGGGCGTTCATGGTGCCTCAACTAAGACCTACTTTCGCATGCTATACTATAACTTCCAGGGTTCCGTGTACACGGTTGTCAGCACAGAATTCCTTACCTCTATCATTTGGCCACAGATCAGTAATTAACCTGTTGCTGGTTTCCTAATGCCATTTGGCGAAGGTGGTGGTCCTGAATCTGAATAGTTTTTCGGCCGTGATTCTTCTTCGGCGATTTTTCTGGCACTCCCTAGTCTATGACTGATAACAGCGCATGATGGTGGATTGGTTCCGGTTCAGACGATTTGCAACTTCCCCGAACGAGCAACCATTTGGCAAACCACCCATGGGATCTCTATGGAAGTAGAACTGGGAGTAATTTCCTCAACCTTCTTCATTGGAACATAATTAAGAATGTTCAGTTATTATCTGAACAGACTTTGTACATACATTTATATTTAACAAGCAAAACGTGATTTTTGAATATGTATGTATATACCGGAATAATTTTCCCGGATTTCTGGCAGGGTGTACTGTTGGTCCCGAAAGGAACCGTTTCGACTAGGTCGACGTTTCGACAAGATCTCACTCATCTTCTTCTGGGCACTCTCGTTCAGCTAGCGAGCGAGAAACGGTTTCTTTCGGGACCAATAGCACACGCGGCCAGAAACCCGGGAAGATTATTCCACATACGGCGACCGCGAAAACATCCATGAACCCACATACGTTTCACTAATTTTCTTTTAGTGGGATGAAATTTTTATGGTGCAAAAATTTACAGAAATAATTCCTTCTGAAAGATTAAAATACAAGCGCGAACACTTCTAAAACACCAACAACATTCCTTATTGTTAAATTCTCACAATATGAATAAGAAACAAATCACAAAATTTTTAGAAAATAATGTCGTTGCTTCAAAATATCAAAATCGTGTTTTTCTGGACTGAATAAATATTGCTGACAATCTAATACAAATTATCAGACAGTCTCATCATAGGAGGTTATTTAAACATTTGAAATTGCTTTGAATTAAATATTTCCCATGTTGTAGATAGTATTTGCTCATTCCTTTGTAATACCAGGGCTGTTATCTAAGCACCTGAATGATGGTAGCTGAATCAGATGATTAACGTAATTTGAAGAACATGAGCTGATGTGTTGGTTAACCATTGTATGTGATATGCAACCAAATTTCTCAAGCAATGGAGTGTCGCGAAGACACCCTTTGTTCTTTCTCCTCAAACATATTTATGTGCTTATAGTGTAAACAAATATATAAATATAAACCTTTCTGGTATTGCTCTAACTTAATTATATTGAAAGCCACTTTGACTACAGCACTAATGAAAACCACAGCACCGAAGTAATTAAAATCATTAGTTTAGCAACCGGCACAGAAGATTTATTCTTATTTTTTCGTACAGTTTCTACAATATCCTTAAATCATTGTATAACAAAAGATTCCTCACAGACTATATGTTTTCCTTCCGCTAAATAAATTCAAAACGGATCTAGTGAATCGGAATGTAACAAGGACGAACGGAAATGCATGTGAAAGGCATTTCATACTATCAAGTTTCCATTACATGTGCAATCGACTTCATCAAACACATCAATATTTAATATGCAGTAAATACGATAAGTGCTACACGATGTGTAGGGTTCCGTATCAATAAATATTAGTTCAGAAGCCATTTCTGCAAACTTGTTTGCACGAATAGTTGTTTCTAGAGTATCGATTCCTTCTATCAGTGCTTCGCAGTTGGCCGCGATACCATCCGAACTAACAATAATTTTCCAAGTACGTATTCACGCCCGCAGTCATGACGGACATATCGAAAAATTGTTTGGTTTTGACGTTAAAACGCAACAACTCCCATTTAATTTTCTAGGTGTTTGCCGCATACGTATATTTTTAATTAATATAACACAGTAAGCGTACACATAACTCCGCATAATAATTTTATATGCATTGAAATAACTTAATTAAGAAATCGATATTCATTGTTATTTTTCAAAGTCTTAGAAACAGCACATAAATTAGTAATCTATATTTCCAAAGCGATATTAGATTTGAAAAATTTCTAAAATTATTTTGTGTTAAAACTTATAAGAGCCTTAAATGGGAATAAATAAAATACACGAAGTATCTGATATAACTCTAATAGTAATATGATATACCGAGTTCTTTTTTGTCATTACACATACATTTTTCCTATGTGTAATTTTAAAAAGATAATTGTCAATCAGTTAGTGGAATAGTAGGCAACCACTCAAACACTCATATTGAATGAGTGAGAACCCTGAGTTCCTAGCAAAACGAGTTACCAGTGCTACGACAGATCTTTCTTAATGCAAATACAATACCTGTTCTGTAGATCTGACGAAGAAATTATTTTAGTTTAACGATTAATTAAGCCAAATAAAACAATATAACAAAAATGAAGTCTAATTTTCGAAATAATCTCCTTGTCTTTCAAGGCAATAAGCAAGGCGATCTCGAAAGCAACGCAAGGTATTCCGAATAAGCTCTGGGTTTATTCCATCACGTGTAATACGTATGCTGTCTTTCAATTCGTCCAAGTTACGAGAGGAGGTCCAGAAGTTCGTGGAATGAAGGGGTTTTAAATAAAATAAAACAATAAATCTATTTTTCCTTTTCAATATAATCACCTTTAAGCACAATACAATTATTTTTTCTAAACCATCATAAACATATTTTTTATCTTTCGCCTCAAAATGGGCCAAAATTGCCTCCTTTACCTCATTGTCGTCGGAAAACTTTCTTCCACGTAAGTCTTTTCTTTAAATTGGGGAACAAATAAAAATCACTAGGTACCAGGTCTGGACTGTACGGTGGATGGACTATTGATTGAAATCCATGCTTGTGCAGAGCAGCCATTGCAACTTTGTTCTTGTGAACCGGCGCATTGCCTTACAAGAGCAACACACCCTTGGTCAATTTTCCTCGACGTTTTTCGTTGATGGCCTCCTTTAACTTTTCTAATATCACTGCGCAATATTCTCCGGTTATGCTACTACCTTGTTCTTTGTAATCAATCAATAATATTCCTTCACAATCCCAAAAAACAGTAGCCATCAACTTTCCAGCCGATTCTGACACTTTGAATTTCTTTGGCGGTGGTGTCCCCTTTTGATGCTATTGCATGGACTCGTGTTTGGACTCAGGCTCAAACTGATGAACCCATGTTTTATCTCCGGTAACAATCCGCTCCAAAATCTGTGCAGGTTTGTCTCCACATAGCTCCAAAGATTGTTTGGACGCACAGACGCGCTGCTGTTTCTGCAGCGGCGTGAGCATCCTGTCATACCCAGCTGGTCATGTAGGATACGCAAAATGGTGGTATCTGATACTCCAACTAATGCAGATAATTGTTTTTTCTTCAAACGGCAACAATATCAGGCCAAGAGGTAGTATAGTTTACAACGTCCAGTCGACGATTTTAGAAGGACCACGTCGACAACATAACAGAAGATCGATGGGCGAAAAGGATGACATCCCAAAAGATAGTGCGAAAGTTGGACATCTGCTTCCTAAAAGGCTGAACGACATTAAGAATAGTGGAAGAAGAAGGACCAGTCTTAGGAAAAGGGAAGGAAGAAGAAGAAGAAGAAGAAGAAGAAGCTATTTCATGCACATCAATCTTTTCAGAGTAATTTATATATCATTTAGTACCAAGCAATGAAACATGAATTCAACATGACCAGAGTAAGACCAAGAAATAGTTAATTGGTTACAAACAGGTTGTATGCAAGAAAGCAGACACCATTCCTTTAGAAACAAACGTTGTGATCGCCGTCTTATACTAGTGGTGTATCCACCTTTTGAAAAAAGCCGAAAGAGTTACCGAAGCCATCTGTGAAACACCATCATTCCACGCTACGGGAACTGCTCACATTGACCATGCACACGATCGGAAATGTCAGGCACCATCTGACTAAGTGCATAGGATTTTAAGAAGACTGAGTACGTTGAAAAATAGATATCGAAGCCAACCGGCGCCTCCATTATCATATTTAAACCTACAGCAACGTTATACTGAACTGCTTTTTATGCTGTAAATAAAAGCACAGACGCCATTTATTTTAAATTTTAGACAATTACGTTCGCAGCAATAAAAAAGTTATTAACTTAAAATTCTCAAGCAATAAAGTAAAGTAAGTTTACTTTAATTCTGAGACGAAATAATTGGAAGAGACGCTCATATCGATAAAAAATTCCTTGTCACCACAAAAGATTGATAGTTGTACGTCGCATTGCATATTAATATTCGGCGTTTAGAATAAAGACAATGTCGATGTAGATGATACGTCATCATTAATAATGACCAATGATGGATGGATATAGAAAGCTATTATAATTGTGAAAAGTGAAAATGTAACCTCCTTTCTTAACGACGAAAACTAAAATTATCGGTGCAAAGCTTCCGTTAGACTCAAAAAGAATTCACAAATAAACAGTGTCGTACTAAAAACATGACAAAAGAAGAAAAACCTTTGTCTCCATGCGACGGTCGATGCTGATAAGGATACAGCTTAAAATTTTTAACACGAACATAACAGATAGCGATGTATCCGGCAGAATACGTGCATTTGCTTCGGTAGAAACGGAAAATGGGGGTAGTAGACGACTTCTTTGGGCAGATCGCTTCATGAAATAATTCCTGTTCCTTGTTCCATTAAAAATTTCAGTCAGAATTTTACGTCGACGGTTTACGATTACCCTAAAGGACTTGGTAAAGTTTCTGCAACGGAAGACAGGCTAATGGCACTGGCAGTTTGTCTTCATAAATTTTATGAAACCAATTCCGACTGCACATGAAACTTTTAATAATTAAAACGACCATCATTCAAATTTAGGCGTCAATTTGAGTTCGTTTATATCGTAAGTAATTAATTCAGTATCTAGCTGTGTCTTAGCTTTGCGGAAATCTAGTCAAACTCTAGCAGCTACGGACTCGTTTTTAATGAATCAAAACATCAAGAAAAATTTTATTTTTATCAATCAGTGAATAAACAAGCGAAATGTGTAGGTAATTTTTATCTCTTTTACTATTTGTGTTATTTATGTTGTTAAAAAATTGCAAGTCTAATGTCGTTACAATTACAAAATAATAAATATAGGAGTATATATGTATGTATATGTATGACGTATGACCGACTCCGCAGTTATTCTGTCTCTTCACATCAAGTACTTTAGAGTTGGGTTCACGATTTTAATTTATTCCCTGATTAAAAAATCATAGTAACAGTGTGATAAAACATGTGGTTTTTATGTAGGCAGATTGTGTTGAAAAATATTTATTCTATGAATTGTGTTAAAATGCATTTAGGATATTGGCGGTTAATTCAAAATGCAAGAGGCAAATCGACGCTGACGCAAATCTGACAATAATTAATCCAAGCTGTGAAAAGTTGTTGGAAAGTGACGGTGGATGAAATCTGAATTCATAATTTTGATCCAAGATTAAAGGTACGGAATATGGAAATGGAATATAATGGAATAGTATAGAACATGGCAGCGAAGGATTCAGAGTAGAAAAAAGAATAGGAAAATAAGGATGAAGTACTTTATTTGACCACAGACAACGTTGGCTTCTTAGGACAGCATCCTAGTACCGAGTGATTAATAAGTATTCCTACTAACGAAGGAATATTTATCTCTATAGATTCCTTCAGCGTAGTTCCTTCGAATTCCCTCTTTATGACGAAGATACAATCAATCGCTACCGCGAAAGAGCAACACAATGAATTTATAAAAATACTTTATAAGATTTAGCATTTTGTATTTTGTAATGTGCTATAAAAAGTAATATTTTACGTACCCTCGTTGCCCTTGCTATGCTATGGAAAACAATACACAAACTGCTCTCTGTTCAATTTTCAACGAAAAGGTAGGAAATACATTAAGCATATTTTTTTCTTTTAAAACTTGAGTAAAGCTTAAATTGGATGGATATACAAGAAATTTTAAGGTTTCTGTACTCCCTTCGCAACTACTGAAGTGCCGTAACTATTTCATTCATTTATAATACATATTTGCAAACTGTCGTGCATATTAATTTCATAGAAAATTATAAATAACGCGAGCTTATACACCTTCGCATCTCTATTATATAACCTTAATAAATATTTCATTTTACGTGATTTGATTAACTCATCCGCCAGAGCATGTTTACGTAGAATGACAAATGGCTTCGAGACGTGCTAGCGAACCTAATTTTATGATATTCAGTATATTTTAGCTGCATCAATATTGCGGCAAGGCCTCGATACGTAATGTCAATTTTATGGAGGCATTCGAGATTTTCGTGTCCTGTACACAAATGGAATGCTAATATTGGTACTACTGCATAGTTACAATTGCAACAGCATTAGTATTCACCATTCCACTCGATGCATCGGTATGTCTGTAGAAGCAATTACTTGTCCTATATTTAACAATATCGTTCGCAATTTAAACACAATAGACGTACGTACTTTAAGCGTTTCAAACACTACCAACGATAAAGTAATTGATATCTATCCATTTTCACTGAGTTGGCGCAACTTAAAGAAGCGTATATGTACAGCTATACACATATATGTACCTAAAATCATTCACGATGTGAATGAGACATATAATCTATAAGAATCCATTGCATCTCCAAGAGACTCTATTGTGTTACGTTTCTGTTTCTATTCTTTTCCCGCTTCTTTGAAATACGGATATATTCGTACAAAATTCAATTTTTCTATGCACACAAAGGGGTAGTTCGAGTAGGTATAAGTATAGACGTAGATGGGCTTATTGAATGTGGGTGTACAAGATCTATTTTTACGCAAAAGTTACGTATGCCACTTTGAAGAAATTCGAGATTTCATCGAAATAACTACATTTAAGCCACGGCATCTCATATGGAAAATCATATGGATATAAAGTCAAATTTGCAGAAACATTTGAAAGTTGAATTAAGTAGAAAACGTTTGCAAAAGAGCTAGGATGAAGTTTAGTCTCAAAAGAAAGTTATAAGGGCGAAATCATTTAGATTAACAGTTGAATTATACAAACATTTTGAAGAAGTATAAAAAATGAAGAAATTAAACTATAAAAAAACCGAATATATTTTTGAAAAGAACATAAAATATAGTATCTAGCACAATGATGTGCTCATCAATTATATCAGACAAGTGTCAGTCGTCGTTCTTTTCTTCAAATCCTCAATAGATGAAGACGACGTTGAAAAATTGGGTGACCGTGAAGGGCACTCCACGTCTCCACGTCTCCACTTAAACCGATCTGTTGATGCGCAGAAATGTCTTCAACATTTCAACGTACCGCTCAGCAGTCACCCGATTTAAGTCCCTGTGACTCTTTTCCTTTAGAGATACCCAAAGGAGATGCCATCGATTACACGTTCAGGAAACTGAGGGAAGAATACGCGAGATGAAGTTTGGAGGTCAGTATGGATAAGACAGAGTACATGGCCTTCGGTTCACAAGGAAAACAGTTAGTGGTAGAAAAGAAGTGATAAAAACGACAAATACGTATAAATATTTAGGAGTTACGTTAACTTCCGGTGGTAGAGATGTAATAGACATACAAGAATAAAGTAATAAAGGGACAAATTATAATTCGACAACTACACCCTGTGGTGTGGAATAACAATATTTTGGAGAAAATAAAAACCCGGATGTTCCATTCTTGTGTTGAAAGCTGTGTTACCTATGGGAATGAAGTGTGGGCGCTGAATAAGAAGATGGAAAACAAAATGATGTCAACGGAGATGATGTACTGGCGACGTTGCTGTAAGAAGACATTATTAGATCATGAAAGAATAAGAGAAATATTAATGAAATAGAACGGAAATAACTATTATGGAATGGCCACATGAGGGGAATGGACCAGGACAGACTGCCACGAAAGGTTTCAGAGTGGTAATAGAAAACTGGTAATAGAAGGAGAGAGGAAAAACCAAGAAAGAGTTGGGAAAAAGGAATTAAAGAAGCTATACAGAAGAGAGGACTGATTGAGGATAGTTTTAGGGATAGAGCCCCCTGGAGATTAGGATGCTGTAGATGGCAAAATTAACTGTTTACAAACCGCCATAACAATAATAATAGATACTCAAAGAAGAAGGTTTTTCAACGTCGACCTTTATCCCTCAAGGATTTAAAGGAAAGAATCCAACAGGAAATCGACGTTATTCCGCCTCAACTAACGCCGAGAGTGATGGTAAACTTCGGGGAAGGTCTCCAGCAATGTATTGACAAGGACCGCCGCCATTTGCATGATATAATTTTTAAAACACATCAAAAAATTATATTTTATGTTCTTTCTAGTCTTTTTCAAGTTTTCTTTTCATTTTTCTATACCTCTTCAAAATGTGGGGGATCTTTATAGCCCAACCTGTATTATTTTTAGCCCTATATGTTGAGCGCTGCTTTTAAGAAAATTGTCTTCTAGTGTTTAGTAAATTCTAACTATCCTGCAAACTTAATTAAAACTTTAAATAAAAGTTACTACTAAGTAATTGCCAATACTACGATAATAACACTGTTTTAATGTAAATCCTGAGTAATATACTCAAGACATCTAATGATTGATAGCTTGATTAATTAGCATGTGTTATACTTTTATACATGTATATCCGCGTCTATCTATTTTAAGAACAAATATACACCCGTTTCATTTCTTCTATCGGCTATTTCATTGCTCCCAAGCTACAGTACTTGGCTTCGATTTAGCACACATTATAATATGGACCAAACTACCTAGTATAGTAATATCGTTCTCTAAACATTCAGTGGGTACTCGATTGAAAGTTATGGAAGTAATGATAGCCCAAATAGCAATAAATATTACAAATCCTATATTTTACTTCAACTGGGGATACATAGCACAGATAAGTATTAGGCATCTCCTTCATATCGTTTAAATATCTAACATTACACATCTGATGAATGTACACATCTTTCCTAGATACGTACGACTATTAACAATAAATTGATTTCCACTGGATATTAGGTGTTGTATGAAAAGTAATATATACAATTAATAGTCTTTTCTTCTGAAACGGCTAGTGCAGATTATTTCTAACAATCGACGAAGTCTTTAGAACTATATCTCTGGTCACCACTCAGAGACTAAAAATATCAAGAGATGATGCATGAGTTTCATAATTACGTCCTTTTGTTAACCTTTCCCCATAAAATATTTCAGGATTTTTTAAACAGAAACAGACGAAATGTGGTTAAGTCGTAATTAAAAACTTCCAACAGCGTTTTAGCTCCCTATGTGATAGTTGATTAAATGCTTTACCGTGGTATCGTAGGTAACGCAAATTCATCCCTTTATTTGAAAGCTGTTGTTTCACAGATATTATTAAATTTTCTCTCATTGAATTGTTCAGTTAATTTACCACGGGTCACCAGCGCTATTCGAATGTACAAAACAGCGGCAAACGTTGCTTTTGGTAATCAGCGAAGGCAACTCAAAATTGATTTATTGGCTGAACTGTATGTTACGGCAATTAAATCGTTAAATTGAATTCGTTTGAGCTTATAACGCATGAAAATAGTTGTTTGGGGTTTTAACCAAAAACAAAAACTCTACTGACTAGCTGAAATGCGCAGTGTATTCATTAAATCTGAGTGTTTTAATGTAGGGACGGTACTAGAATGTACACTACCGTCCATATTAGTTCGATCACCCAGTAAACTGTTGTAATATATATGCTTTTATATATAAATAAACTTTGTATTAGGTGGTTTATGAAGTTTATTGTATTGTATTGTTAATTCTACAGGCTAACTTTCAAGAATATCGATTTGAGAATGATTAAAAACCTATTATATTTTATGACTCAATATTAGTATATTGTGTATTGATAAATGCTTTAGTTTCTAAATAAACCTGCTTGGACGTGCGTTAGTGTTGAGAACATATCTCCTTGGTGAACCTGATTAAAGTTATTAAAATGCCGAGAGGAAAAACGAAAAGTTTAGAAAAGCGCTCTGCAATTGTTGGTTTTCATCAATAAGATTATTCAGTGCGTCAAATTTCCGAAATAATGTTAATAAATCGACTGTTAGTGATATTCGGAAACATCAACGCACGCGCAGTTCAAGAGACCGGGCGTGTTCAGGTCGTAAGAGAATAACAACTCACGCCGACGATGAGCGTATAAAATTGGTGAGAAAGCGAAATAGGACACTGACAGCACCAGAAATCGCCACCGAAATAAATCGCGACCCTGCAAGAAAAATTTCTGTTACTACAGTGAAAATAGGATTAAAATCTGCAAAACTTCACGGCCGCATTGCAACATAAGAACGCTACTTCGACGCGGAAAAACAGGCAAAAACGGCTGCAATGGACAGAAATACATAGAAATTGGGCAGTGGATGATTGAAATAGGGTGCTATGGACTGATGAGTCAAAGGTTGAGGTGTTCGCAGAATCAAGGCGCGTTTTTGTAAGAAGAGCAAAAGCCCAAAGAACGTTGCAGGATTGTGTAGTGCCAACTGTCAAGTAGAGAAGAAGTTCTGTGCTTGTTTGGGGTCGTTTCTTCTATGCCGAATCAAAGGTATTTTGCGAAGGAGAGGAGGAGGGAGGAGGGGGTTACCATCGGGGCAATGTCTAATCGGCGAAAATTTTGTATTCATGCAGGATAACTACCCCAAATACTCAGCAGTAGTATGCAAAAATTTCTTAAATGAAGAACAAGATAATGGCACTTCACTAATAATGGCACTACCGCCGCAAAACCACGATCTAAACCCCATCGAGTTGTAATGGGATGAATTGCATAGGAGGGTTCGAATGTGAAATATTTTATAAGAGGGGTGTGCTAATATGCCAAATAAAGTCCTTGAAAAGCTAGTGGAGCGGATACCTCGGATTGTTAAAGCTGTTGTTCACGCAAAAGGGAGTTTCTTTAATGAAAGCAATGTTTAAGAAGTTTTTCTTTATTTTTCGTTAGAATTACTTTCTATTTACTTCTCTACCGTAATTTTAATCCCTAACACATGGGCTGAAAAGTCCCGGGCCTAACACATAGATGACGCTAGTTTTATTGCACCTTTCTCTCAGTTAGTACTAACCTTCAAAAGACAGCTGTTAAAATTTCATGATATTCTATTCATTAGTTTGTTAGTTATTGTGCTAAGAGTCACGCTACTTTTGTTATTTTCGAAACAATGGATCAAAAACAATTTCGTGTTTTAATTTTACACTGCTTCTTGATGGGACAAAATACCGTCCAAGCGAAGCAATGGCTTGAAAAGTGTTATGGGGACTCCGCTCCATCAGAAACAACAACAAAACGTTGGTTTGATGACCTCAAACGTGGTCGTAGAGACACCGATGGTGCAGAACGCAGTGGACGTCCAAATGAGGCGGTAACACCAGAAAACATCAAAAAAATCCACAAAATCGTTTTGAATGATCGAAAAGTGAAGTTGCGTAAGTTAGCTGACGTCGTAAAGATATTAAAAGAACGTATTGGCTTTATATTGCATGAGCATTTGACTATGAGAAAGCTCTGTTCAAAGTGGGTGCCGCGTTTGCTCACTGTTGACCAAAAACAAGAACGTGTCGATGATTCTGAGCAGTGTTTGGCCGCGTTTAAACGTAACAAACCGGAATTTTTGCGTCGATATGTGACAATGGATGAAACATGGATCCATCACTTCACTCCGGAATCAAAACGATCGTCATCTGAGTGGACAGCAACTGGTGAACCTCGTCCAAAGCGCCCGAAAGCACAACAATTGGCTGGAAAGCTTATGGCCTCGGTATTTTGGGATGTGGGTGGTGTAATAATTATCGACTATCTTGAGAAAGGAAATACCATCAACAGTGAATATTTTATAGCGTTATTGGAGCGTTTGAAGACCGAAATTGCAAAGAAACGACCGCATATGGCAAAGAAAAAAATTTTGTTTCATCAAGACAACGCACCGTGTCACAAGTCAATCTAAACAATGGCAAAACTACATGAATTGAACTTCGAATTGCTCCCACATCCGCCGTATTCGCCAGATTTGGCTCCCAGCGACTACTGGTTGTTCGCAGACCTCAAAAACATGCTTGCCGGTAAGAAATTTCGCACGAATGAAGAGGTTATCGCTGAAACCTATTTCGAGGCAAAAGATAAATCGTTCTTGAAAAGTGGTATTGAAATGTTAGAGCGGCGCTGGAATGATTGCGTTGCTCTTGATGGAGATTACGTTGATGAATAAAGCTAATTTTGAACCAAAAAACTGTGTTTTCTTTGTTAGGCCCGGGACTTTTCAGCCCATGTGTTATTAGTAAAATGCAATAAAAATTTTAAGAAGAATGAATATTTTCTCGTTTCTTTAAAATTTATTTGTGTTTCCGAATTAATATGTATGGCAGTGTACATATAAAAAACAACAAGTTATGCTAATGAAACAAGACGAATGCTTTTCAACATTTTAGATAAATTCCCCGTTAAATTTGTAAATCCCCTATAATCCATTTCGCTAACGCGTGAATGCGCGACATTATTTTATTTAAGTGGTAATTACTTTATGTCTACGTCGACTTCTCAAATCCCTTTTTTACAGTTCTAAATAAATTTAAAACGCATTTGTAACAAAAGAACCCGTTTATGGCCTGACAGTTTTCCATTTTTCATTTGGGAATGACGTGTCGTTCTAAACGTGTAAAGAGCGATGTAAATTAAATTAGAACTTACTTTTTGAGACGCAGTCAACAGAAATCTGTATTTTTTTCCCGTTTCTTTCGCACTTTTTTCTGGATAGGCCTTGCACGCAAAGGGGTTTGCTTGCCTACGCCGTCAAGAGTTGATGGCCAGGAGGGATACGTGCGAGGTATTAACGAGAAGCGTATATTGAAACGAGTTTTCTCGACACATATATGTATATGATAGGTTTATATTGTAAGAAAAAAATAATATATGTCGTAAAGTTAGTTATAACTTCTTATTCACTAGGGGACCTATAAAGACGTAATAAGAAATCTTATATCTCATACAGAAACTCAATTTCAACTGTAATGGGAATTTTCATATAAGCTTACTGATATTGGGAATGCATGCGGTATATGGGAGTATTATCAGATCTAAAGGGCACCGAAACCAATGCATTCTACGTTTATAAGGATTTTAGTTATTATTTCATTCACATTGAATACAGATATACTTCAGATTTTAATTTTATCATTTTATCAGTTTACAAAATTTTCTTAAAAGGATATGAATACACTACCGCTCATAATAGTATGGATACTTTCTATTTCATACAAAATTTGACGCTTGCTTCAAAACCCAAAACAAAACAATTACAAGAAACGTATTTACCCATCTACGACTTATTGCAAATGTGTACACAACAGAAAAAGTAATAATAAACAATAGAATATATAAGATATGTTATATTTTGTTCTCATCGAATCATAGCATTCTTTTCATCAATTTCCTCCGTATATCTTGGGGAATATTATACTACTCCAACTGCAATATCGTCCAGAGATGGGAGCCAAGTCGCTATTTTTAATATTTCTTCATTCTCTGCAACGGTGAGGTAGTTTTTGCATAATAACGTGCTTCGGATCAGTATATCAACTCAGAATTGTTGCCTATTAAGTATAATCCGTTAGTAGAGCGCGATAACTCTTCTTTCCCCTTATTTCATCATTTTTTACACGATCTCCTGTTCCACCTAATGAATGTAACTCCATTCACGAATGAAACCACTATCTTTCTTTATTGTTGGTGTAATCCACTCGGGAACCATTTCCTTGTCTTTTGAGAGTCTGATATATGTTCTGTGGTTTTGACCAAACTCCATATTTGAATTCATCAGTCCATATTACGTTTCTCTATTGTTCTATTGTCTAGTCTTTTTGAGTGTTAGCCTACGGTAGATGTTTTTGTTTATTTCCACGACGTAGCAACGGTTTTCGTGTTGCAATACGACCATGGAGCTTTGCTTCCTTTAAACGACGCTTCACTATTCTAACGGATATCTTCCTGTTTCCAACCCAATTCATTTCCGCCGTAATTTCAATAACCGTTACTCGTATATTTCTCTTACTAAACAATTTTATGCATCCATCGTCGCTCCTGGATGTTACTCGAGGACCTCCTGGACGTTAACAGGAGCACCAGTCTCTTCGCAGCAGCGAATAGTTAAATTTACTTTGGAGTTTTTTTACATTAAGTTGCACGGAAATATTCCGTACAGAATATCTTTCTTGATGTAGCGTTAATACTGCTGATCGTGTTTTACCACTAAGCGGTTTTCCGCGAGGTATTTCTACACAGGAATTAAATTGTTTACTCGCAAAAATAAATAACAATATCGAGCTGCGTGTAACGATATCTAATGATAAAGTAAACCCCCCGTTAATGTAATTAAAATATGTGCATATTTTATAGGGTAACTACCATCTCTGCAGGACCTCAGTCAATTCTTAGAATTTGGGTTTCATTTATAGTATCATAAAACTTCTACCCGTATATTACTTAAAATATTCATACCTAGTATTGTTTGTACTGTACCTAATTATTTCGCGGTTTTGAAAAGTAGTATTCCAGTTTCATTGTTTATCAACTTAGTTCCCTAATTAGTAAGTTGTGTACATGTTTATAGAATTATTACAAGAATAAAAGTACCTCATTTTAAAATATTTTCTTAAAATTTAAAGTGTCCATTCTATTATGAGTGATAGTCTATATTCAGGAGACTTATTATAGACTGGTAGATACTCAAAACTCGGTATCCTTGCCGAAAACATTTAAAACAAGATATGGACAATGACTTCTTCATGACGTGTGCGTAACAGACTGGTCTCAAATGAAAACCACATATCCATACTCTACCCTATGTTGGACATTGAAATAACTATTGATGAATAGCACAAGTAAATTGAAAGGAAACAAAGCCCCCGGGCCCAATCAAATACCAATTGAATGTTGTAAAATAATACAGTCGGTTTGGACTCGTTGTACAATAGTGAAAGGGATGAATAGCATACTTACAACTGAGAAATTATCCAAAAATTGGCATGACGTTAATGTGAATATACTTTATAAAAAGAAAATAAGAACCACCCGCATAGTTACTGTAAAATTGCTATGATTACTACGACGTAAGTAAAAACTTTCATAACAGTTTTGTGTAATAAATTGCATACTTAGTGAGAGGAGAACAAAATAGGAAATCAGAATTCCATCATGGCGAAGGATTTCTGAGTAACTTATTCGCCTTAATTACAACAATTAATAGAAACATTATTCAGAAATCATCGTATATTTATGCTATACCATATTGATTAAGCGTCGAAAAAAGCATTTGATTCAAAAAAGGCTCTAGAGTAAGCTGTTTAAGATGGTAGCAAGTGGACAATGCTAAGGATGTATGGCAACGACAAAGTATGTCTGGGAAGTGATACCAAGGGTCATGCTATATGCATTTTGGTTCAAATAATCACCTCCTGCATCAATGCATTTTTGTAACCGAAATTTCCACAACGTAAAAGCTTGAAGTCAGTCATCTTTTGGAATGCTCTCAAAAAATTGATGCATTGCTTCATCTATCTCATCCTCCGTCGTGAAATTTTCACGTAAAAATTGCTGTGCAAGAACTGCAGGCGCACCAGTTTGCTGTGACTATACGTTGATTTTCCAGCGTAATTGCTTTTGCTAATCTCGTACTACGAAAGAAAACTGCGTATATATCTTTCTTGACAGCCCTTTTCTTTTTGGCCAATGTTGGTGTTGATGCATTTTCATGGATCCACACATGACCCTCCTGGCAGGTAGGAATATCATAAAATGGGATATAAATTTCATCGTCTATTACTATTTTAGATAGAAAGCGATGTCTATCATTATTTAACATTCCTAACGTATCCCGAGCGATTCTTACTCGGTCTGCCTTTTGGAAATCGTTAAGAGTATGTGGCACTTAACGAGTGATAATTCTTTCATCGGAAGATGATCATGTAAAATTTAATTCACTGTTGCGGATCCAACACCAGGAGCTGCGTCAATCGCTTGATATGTGCATCTTGGATTTTCGTTGATCATACGTCTCACTCCATCAATGTTTCCAGTGGTAAGTGAAGAACAGAGCATACCAGCACGTGTCTCGTCACCAAACGATATCAATCCTCTTTTAAATTCGCTATACCAGCAAAACATAGCTCCGCGTGAAAGACTTTCATCACCAAATGACAATTACAATCCTTCAAGACTGTTGTTCACTTAAACCGATCTTAAAATCGCAGTACATCATTACAGGCACATGTTTTCTTGACAAGTCCATGTTTCGCTGGCAAATTCTACGTATCACGTTTGTTCCGTGACAGCAGCGACTCAACTGACAGTCAGAGCTTACTACTTACGGATGGTGGTATTTAAAAATGCAGTGTTGTCAGCTCTAACTTCTCTAGTTTCGTGGCATCTCAGAATATATAATGTGACCTTCGTACTAAACTTTTCAAGTAATACCAATTACAAGGAGATTTATGCTCGTTTTCGTCACTACTGTTTTGAATGTGTGCATGGAAAATTTGTTTATTATTAGAGTACTTGTTATGGACTCAGATAACAGGTGTAAATTATGGCAAATGGCGTTTGAATCCTATTTTATGAAAAAAACCCGCTTCTCCGTTTATCTCTAACAGTTTCATTTGACTTTGCAAAGGAAAGCTAAAAATGTGTTTTTGAATCCATTCTTGGTGCTCAATCTAATATTACACTTCAAATTTTTGTAGGGTGATGGAGAAGATTGTTGTAATCTCCCCTCCAAGTACAAATAAAACATTACTTTTATATCATAGATTTGTTACATAATGTGAGAGGTAATTTGACGGGATGGTGAGGTAAGAAAAACAGAATCAATTATGTCCTTTTTTTAATGGACTTAAATCTCAAACTTTTTACCCCATTTCTGGAGTACCTCATGGGTTGAACTTGGGCCCGCTCCTCTTTAAGATGTATATATATATATATATATATATATATATATATCGATGATGTTTTCAGTTCATTTCAACTGTTAACTCCTTTACTAATGTTAACATTCTACAGGTAATCTAGAAAAGATTCATTCCTGCTTTCCGCATAATTATTTAGGGCTAATTGTATATATGTATGTATATATGTATGTATATATGTATATATGTCTTTGACAAAAAGGATGCGTAGAATCGATTCTCTGTATTGTATTAACAATGTTAGTATTGCTCGTCAGTCTTCTATTAAAGATTTAGGTGTGATATGTGACGAAAACTTTACCATCTCTAGTCATGTCTCAGATGTCGCGACATCAATTTTTATTTTTTCATTATTAAGGATTTATTTTTCGTACGTGTAAGGATTCTACTAGCCTTGATGCAATAAAGACCCGTGTTTTCGCTTACGTGGTTTCCAAGCTCGAATACAGACCTATGGCTTGGTATCCTTTTTACAACGTCCAAATTAATCTTCTTGAGCTAATTCAGCGCAAATTTTTTAAATATATCTCTTCGAAGGGTGATGGGCGTTATCCTATACGAGTTATAGCATACTCTACAAAGTTATTCAAATATATCAAACGATGGAGACCAATCACTAGGTCCTAGTATCAACTGCTCTTTGAATAATTTTATAATTAACGAATATCTAGATATTCTCAGTTCCTAAACCAATACTAACACATACTTGTTTAACATTTTTCTTGATTGATTACAATTGTATTTTGAATCAATTATTAGTGACAAAGTACAAGTGTTGGTAGATTTCTGTACTATACCTTGAATACCTAATTTTCTTTGTCTATAGGTAGCATAGTAAACTCCACTTCATACAAATTAATAATTTATTATAAAGATTACGCAGCGTTACCTCTTACAAGAATATCTTCAAAACCTGGGACAGCTTGTACATCAAAACATACCGACGTCACCGAGTTTTGTTAATACAAAACTAATGTTTAGTACTCATATTATTATTCCCTCACACATAAATACTTCGCTACAACGTAGAAGTAATTAGCATTTATATCTTCGGTATACTGATTTCAGATAGTAGATATTAGTAGTGCTTTGTTTGAGACCATATTCATCCACTTTGTACGTTTTCTGTTGTCGGTGAGACCCATAATCATTTACATGGCACCCCAAATGGCTGGTTGGAATTTTTTTCATCTCCACCATTCACTACAATCATATATTATGTTTTATTACATGTAAGAGAGTCCATCAATCTCTAGTTACACTGCATGCACGTCAGCCTACATAATTTATCACTCCAGAATAATGGACAGTAAAAACTGGTACAGCGGCGGCAAGCTGTGAAAAGTGTGTTTGTTATGTGACTCTTTCGCTTTCGCGCCTGTTATTTATAGTACACTGCGCCTCTTCCATTTCTTTTCCCCGAAGTGTGAAGTACGCAATTCGAAATTCATAAATGTGAATGAGTGGAAATGAACTTTCTCATTTTCGGATGTTTGTACGCGTATAATATATCTCTAAATTTAGTCACAATTTGAAATTCAAATGGGGCAACTCGAGAGATTCAAAAATAAATATTTATGTTCGAGTGATTCGGTTAAATAAATGCACAGCATCATACGGAACAGAATACAATAATAAATCAAGAACGAAGAGACTAAAGACGATAGAAAAAATCACAAATGGCCAAATCAGGCCAAATTTTAACTTTAATACTTAGAACGCCGTCAAAGATAGACTTTTCCGGGATTTCTCTAATCATTTTGTCTACGCAAAATTCTAATACTGCGTGAATCACATATAGCTCTTAATAACGATTGATGAGGCAACACTACCAAAATTAACGTTTCTAATTACGATCAAGGAATAATAATTATTACATTAATAGGCAATTACAAATACTTGTGAATTCGATACATGCATACAGGATGATAAATAAAGAATCATAGTTGATAAATATAATTTCCTTGTAATCACTAACGTTAAAATATTTCCGAAAATATGTCGGCCTCGGTAGGATTTGAACCTACGCCCTGTCGCTTACCGCACGAACATCCTAACCATCAAGACTACGATGACCTTTACTAGAACTATTCTTCAGGTGCTAAAGAAGGTACAGAAAATATTTTAAAGCGGTTTGTAGAGTAAATGAGGAACATTATTGTTTGAAGAAATAAGACTTTGAAATTTTATTTGATTTTGAGTTAATAGAAGAAGATATTCTATTAAATTTAAAAGAAAATGTAATTAGATACTCCATAGTTTTGTTGTAGGGATTTCAATTTAAATCTTGTGAACGAGAATGACAAAAAAGTTAGAGCGTTTCATAATTTGAATATCAGTTGGTTTACAACAAACTATTACGGAACCTACTAGTATCTGCGACACTGGACCTATTTCTATAGACAACATATTCATAAAAACAAATATAAAGTTCGGGAGTCTCATAAACAAAACGTGCTTGTCGAATCACTACGGACAGGAAACATTTCTAGTACAGCAGCCAAAGCCTGAAAAAATTAGACAATAGATCATAATGTTTTACTTGAGAAACTGGAAAGAAGGGATGGTACATTTATGAGGGTGACCTGAAATGTGTCCGGAATCGACAAGAAAAAAGACACAGTGTTTTATTTTTATTATTCGATATTGTCTCCTCGAAGATCAATACACCTTTTCAAACGGTGTTCCAGTCTCTTCAAGTCCTCGGAAAGGTAGGATGTTTCGAGGTCTGCAAAATAGTCATCTGTTGCAGCGAAGACCTCCTCGTTTGGGGCAAACCTTTTTCCTCCCAGTGATTTTTTAAGCTTTGGGAATAGGAAAAAGTCGCTGGAGGCTAGGTCCGGTGAATATGGAGGATGAGAAACTAATTCGTAGAGCAACTCATTCAATTTGAACACCACGATGCAGGATGAATGAGCCAGTGCATTGTCGTGATGGAAAAGCAATTTTTTCCACTGCACACGAGACCGTTTTACCTTCAATACTGCATCGAATCCGACCAATAAATCGCTGTAATATTTTCCCGTGATGGTCCTTCTCTTCTGCAGATAGTCGATGAGGATCACACCTTGGGAATCCAAAAAAAAAATCGATGGAACAGTCTTTGCTTTCTTCGGAGTCGATTCGCCCGGAATAGACCACTGCTCCGACTGTTGGTCTCCTGTATGTAGTGGTGGATTCAAGTGTCATCCATGGTTACGAAACCCATGAAGAAATCCCTTAAATTGCGTTGGATCCTGGCCAGATACTCTTCCGAAAGGGTCACCTGATTTCGTTCTTGCTCTGGTGCTCTTTTGTACCCAAAATTTCATGTAGGATATGGCCAACGCGTTCTTCTGAGATGCCTGTTGTCTCTGCTATATATTTCAGCTTCAATCGGCTAGCCGATCGCCGATTGAAGCTGAAATCGACATCATGAATCGTGTTGACCATTTCATCGTTGGTAGAGTTTTTTGGACATCTACTGCGTGGTTCCTCACTTGTGCTTGTGCTGCCACGTTTGAACTCGCTCACCCAGAAGCTGATGGTCGAAAATGATGGAGTACATCCGCCACAAACCTCTAGCAAAATATTTCGAATTTTCGTGGCCGTTTTCCCAGCCATCCAGAAATGTTTCTTCACTGCACGATATTCGATTTTATCCATTTTTTTATAGTGTTTCAACGGATAGCATTACTATCTTTCTGTAAATTTAAAGAGTTTCGTCAATTCTTCGACATGCTGTGTATGTATACGCCTCTGTATGTGAGTATTAATTGCATAAGGTTTGGTATATTTCGATATACCTTCAATAGTGTTAATAGAACATGACGAAGATCCGAGAAAACCCTGATTTCCAAATATGATATACGATATTTTATATACGAACTACAAATCAGCGAAGTTTCATTCAAAGAATTTTCGGGTTGCGGCTTTCCCTTCTAAGTTAGCTCTTGATGTGCCGATAACATTTGCTAAAATTGCTCCAATATTATTTTATCACCTTTAAGTTGACCAAAAATATAGAAGATGTTGTCATTAGCTTCAATACTTTTTGGTAGTTTTACTTCAGTTGCTCGCATGAAGTTTATAAAGTGCTCAAAGGAATTGAACGTGTCGTCTTGTACTTTTTGTACAGACTTGTAAATGTGCAAAGTTCGAGAATTATGAAACAAGTAAACGTAAGAAACCAACAATGTATATTCTTTTTCCTAAGACACACGGAACACTCTTTTGGGGATCGACGCGAATTAAAAGAATTTGACGATGCGAGACCCAGGTGTGTAGTTGGTTGAAGTTTCAGTCCCCGAATGCCCATTAAAGTAATGACAAGAGTTAGTAGTTTGATGTAATGAATAAAACTTCGCAAGAGGGCGAGTCCGAACCGTAAGACAATTTTCATTTTCATCGGCACGGTCGTCGAGTACGACACCATGGGCATCTCGAAAATTGGCTTAGTTACTCGCATTAATTAATTCCGTCTATATGTCGCAAAAACAAGTAACTTTTTCGAACGGAACGTGACGATAGAATGGATGACTGAAGAAGATTTGAGGAATGATGCTGGAACTCATTTTAGAGTCAATATAATTAAAATTTTTCAAGAATAACTGTAAAAATTTAATCTCTCTGCTTGTAGTTACTGTAAGAGGCTAAATTAGATAAATGGGAGCCACGGGACAAATAAGCTTAAAAGAGCAGGATAATTAAACATTAATTAAAAGTCAATATTTCGGCGAAGTGTGTCTGCGAATTTGAAATTTGCTATTGATGTGGAAAGTTTTTTATTTCATTTATTTTATATTAGAAGGTTCTTTGATCGTTAATTTTTTCCTAAATTCCACATTTCTACTTTACTCAGACCAAATAGGTTTGTATCATGTCATTCCTTTCAGAATATTTCTGGCGTACCAAAAATATATCTTGAAGCATTTAATTATATCATTGCATGCCTTTCATTCCCTAGTATTCCAGTAAACTTTTTCAAATTGTAGTAAATAATAATTTTATTATATTATATTATATTAAAGGTTCGGTGGTTCAGTGATAAGAGGACCAGCACCTGAATTTGGTAACTCGGGTATCGTGCGTTCGAAACCAGCGCCTGACGAGTGTAGTGTCGGTACCTTTCGGGCGGGTTCGGTATGCTCCAGAGTCACCATTCGCCGTTGGGAAAATAATTAACGGTGCTTTACCTTACAACCCCGTTGGGTCACTCATCACCGATAAAAAGAAATATTTAAAAAACGTTACATAGTGCTGTGAGAAAGTTCTTTCGTTAAAATATGACCGAATCGTTCTCGTTTGAAGAGGATACAGCGTCATTAGTGTCTATATATTTTCCTCAAAATCAAATTTATTGATATATTTCTGCCAATTGCAACTAAAACCGAATTAAAAAAACTCTATTTCGTTAGAATCTTGAGGTATCTAAAGAAAAGAAAAGAAAAATAACAACAAAATGGATTGTTAACAGCTTTGTACACAATTTAAAAGTGAATGAAATTAAAGCATGAGACAGACAATGGATTATAAATGATAACATATGTTACAATGTGAGGATTCATTTGGTACATTATCCTTGATGGCGTGCGGTGTCTGAACTATTTGTAGCGTGCATATAAACTTTTACATATACTTACTATTAAAAAAATGTTGTAATTAAAATGAATTTTGCTACGGAAACTCATATGTATTTGGATGGATGTACATTTTTGCCTCTGTCTTTGTATTGAGGTTTTTGTATACAATTGTAAAATAAAACAAAATAGAATATCGATCTACCAAGTTAACGTAAGAAATTGAAATCAAGCTACTTTTTTAGATAAGGCTAACACTTGTGGTTCGAAAGATAGCAGAGAGAGATAGAAATAGGGTATATTTCAGGGCCTGTAACACATAGATGACGCTAGTTTTATTGCAGTCACCTTTCTCTCAGTTAGTACTAACCTTCAAAAGACAGCTGTTAAAATTTCATGATATTCTATACATTAGTTTGTGAGTTATTGTGCTAAGAGTCACGCTACTTTTGTCATTTTCAAAACAATGGATCAAAAACAATTTCGTGTTTTAATTTTACACTGCTTCTTGATGGGAAAACATACCGTTCAAGCGAAGCAATGGCTTGAAAAGTATTATGGGGACTCCGCTCCATCAGAAACAACAATAAAACGTTGGTTTGCTGACTTCAAACGTGGTCGTAGAGGCACCGATGATGCAGAACGCAGTGGACGTCCAAATGAGGCGGTAACACCAGAAAACATCAAAGAACAAAATCGTTTTGAATGATCGAAAAGTGAAGTTGCTTGAGTTAGCTGACATCGTAAACATATCAAAAGAACGTATTGGCTTGATATTGCACGAGCATTTGACTATGAGAAAGCTCTGTTCAAAGTGGGTGCCGCGTTTGCTCACTGTTGACCAAAAACAAGAACGTGTTGATGATTCTGAGCAGTGTTTGGCCATGTTTAGACGTAACAAACCGGAATTTTTACGTCGATATGTGACAACGGATGAAACATGGATCCATCACTTCACTCCGGAATCAAAACGATCGTCATCTGAGTGTACAGCAACTGGTGAACCTCGTCCAAAGCGCGCGAAAGCACAACAATCGGCTGGAAAGGTTATGGTCTCGGTATTTTGGTATGTGCGTGGCGTAATATTCGTCGACTATCTTGAGAAAGGAAATACCATCAACAGTGAATATTATATAGCGTTATTGGAGCGTTTGAAGGCCGAAATTGCAAAGAAATGACCGCATATGGCAAAGAAAAAAATTTTGTTTCATCAAGACAACGCACCGTATCACAAGTCAATCAAAACAATGGCAACACTACATGAATTGAACTTCGAATTGCTCCCACATCCACCGTATTCGCCAGATTTGGCTCCCAGCGACTATTGGCTATTGGCAGACCTCAAAAATATGCTCGCCGGTAAGAAATTTCGCACGAATGAAGAGGTTATCGCTGAAACCGAGGCCTATTTTGAGGCAAATGGTAAATCGTTCTACAAAAGTGGTATTGAAATGTTAGAGCGGCGCTGGAATGATTGCGTTGCTCTTGATGGAGATTACGTTGATGAATAAAGCTAATTTTGAACCAAGAAACCGTGTTTTCTTTGTTAGGCCCGGGACTTTTCAGCCCATGTGTTACAATGTGAGGATTCATTTGGTACATTATCCTTGACGGCGTGCGGTTTCTGAACTATTTGTAGCGTGCATATAAACTTTTACATATATTTATTATTAAAAAAATGTTGTAATTAAAATGAATTTTGCTACGAAAATTCATATGTATTTGGATGGATGTACATTTTTGCCTCTGTCTTTGTATTGAGATTTTTGTATACAATTGTAAAATAAAAGAAAATAGAATATATATAGAGTCGAAACATAGCAGAGATAGATAGAGATAGGGTATATTTCAGGACCTGGCTGCACATGCTCATATGCTAATTATTAGTAGGAAAGTGATAATAATTGTGAGAAACTTTTTTGTTGATGTTAGAAAGTGTTGGTTTAACCCATCCAAGCTAATACATATTACCTTTATTTCTAACATTATCTAACGATTAACGCGGGCTAGATAATTACATGTAGGTAATATTGTGTATCATCTAAAACGTTTATAGATCGTTTCCCTTCATTTCACCTCGTAATCACCGACCGACTAATCTGATAACTTCCAGCAAAGCTTCGTAGATTCTCATAAAGTCCACGCTCGATTGATGCTTGTGCAAGTTGCAACTGTCGACCTAACTCATTTCCATCTCATTTATTGAAATGTAGTCTAGCTCGTGCATCTATTATTCTCTATAGCGCACAGGCGACGCGACGTTTCGATTTTTGGCCGATTATTAATTATCAACGGTGTATGCGAATGTTAGCGAAATTCAGTGAGCTGTTCAAAATTTATATGTGCAAGTTGTCGAACTTTTACATATAAGGGTGAGTTCGTAATTTGGTCGGTTAAAAATTATGAGATAGACTAAATAACTTATCCCATTTATTTTCATAATTCCCAATAAAAATAAGTTACGATATAATTCAGGTATATATTCCAATCATCCTCGTATTCTATTCAAAGGGATGTCGTGATTCAAATTCACGAATAATGTGTATACAGGAGCTGGGTAGCTATCAATGTAATTGTTGTTATAAAGGAAAGAGAATAACAAATATGTAGAAGCTGTATTACAAAATGACATACTGATACAGGAATACTTCAGAGGGCCGAGAAGTAGTCTATCAACAATATTAAAAGAGCGGAAAGGTAATGTTACTGTGGTATAATAGTGAATGAATAACCCCGTAGAATAAAATGGAGAACACATAACAGCGCTGGAGTCTTATCTTGGAGTTTAATGTTATGTGGATGGCTAATGAACAGATTTTTTTTATTAGAAATAGACCTGGCCATTTCGATTCTGCTACGTATTTTTTATGAGTGGTCCTATTACTATTACGTCACTATTTATATCGGAACATGTTCCTTTACATCAATATAATTTATAATAATCTAAAATAACTCGTGTCCACTTTACACAGAACTCAAATACAAAGCTCTGAATACGTGTATACCGCACACAGTTCGAAATTGAAGTCTAGAACCTAGGTGTAACAAATACGTTTCTGCCTTAGTTATTACAGTTTTATACTTTGATTTAAATAGAAGGAAGTGTAATATATAATATATATATACAAGGTGGCGCAGGGGAACGGGAAATTTTGAACGTTTCAGTTGTCAGCACTGTAGAGCCGGCAGTTGTTCGTAACGTCGCACAATTGTTGTGAACGCATTGCCATTTAGTAATCATATAAAGAGTATGTCGTAGACTTCAGCGGGCGTTGTTTTCTTTTAAAGAATTTTCCTTCTCGATTCAAATCCGTGTTGTAATTCCTGGTAACCTAAATTCTTTAAAACCACAAAGAGTACTTATGAAGAAGTAAACTAAACTTATTGTATAAATAAGAATACTGCATAATAACTTGCTTATATGTAGAACTGCATAACATTTTTTGTTGTATGTTCCAAATCAATATTTCTTTTAAGTCAAAAATTATTTTGATTGTCGTCAGTCAGTATGAAACTAATTAGTAAATTATTGTAGACAAATTTATTACAATTGGAAGTTTGATCTCCTATGGAAATGAAATGGTGGCTGCTTCCTACAGTTGCCAACGCTTCTACAGCATTGTTACATTTGTTTAGTTAAACATTCGAAAAACATTGGAATACAATTTTGAATACGAAATAAGTATTTAAGTCACAATTATTCAAAATATTTTATCGTAGTGCATAAACGAACAAATAAAAGATTTTTTTAACCAACGACCGGCATCCGATCCGTACCCAACCGATACCCGACTACGCTACTTCATTAAAACGCGTATACTCTCTATAAAAGACATAGAAACTTTGTGTTTTCCAAGGGAAAAGTTCATTAACATATTTAACTGTCTATTGAATTAATTAAATTACAATAATAAATAATTAAGAAAGTTACAAATTTTTTTAAACAAATTATTCCTCCTTCTTTGTAGCTTTATATTTTCATAAATGCATATAACACATGGGCTGAAAAGTCTCGGGCCTAACAAAGAAAACACGGTTTTTTGATTCAAAATTAGCTTTATTCATCAACGTAATCTCCATCAAGAGCAACGCAATCATTCCAGCGCCGATCTAACATTTCAATACCACTTTTGTAGAACGATTTATCTTTTGCCTCAAAATAGGCCTCAGTTTCAGCGATAACCTCCTCATTCGTGCGAAATTTCTTACCGGCGAGCATTTTTTTGAGGTCTGCGAACAGCCAGTAGTCGCTGGGAGCCAAATCTAGCGAATACGGTGGATGTGGGAGCAATTCGAAGTTCAATTCATGTACTTTTGCCATTGTTTTGATTGACTTGTGACACGGTGCGTTGTCTTGATGAAACAAAATTTTTTTCTTTGCCATATGCGGTCGTTTCTTTGCAATTTCGGCCTTCAAACGCTCCAATAACGCTATATAATATTCACTGTTGATGGTATTTCCTTTCTCAAGATAGTCGATGAATATTACACCGCGCATATCCCAAAATACCGAGGCCATAACCTTTCCAGCCGATTGTTGTGCTTTCGGGCGCTTTGGACGAGGTTCACCAGTTGCTGTCCACTCAGATGACGATCGTTTTGATTCCGGAGTGAGGTGATGGATCCACGTTTCATCCATTGTCACATCGACGTAAAAATTCCGGTTTGTTGCGTTTAAACACGGCCAAACACTGCACAGAATCATCAACACGTTTTGCTTTTGGTCAACAGTGAGTAAACGCGGCACCCACTTTGAACAGAGCTTTCTCATAGTCAAATGCTCATGCAATATAAAGCCAATACGTTCTTTTGATATCTCTACGATGACAGCTAACTCACGCAACTTCACCTTTCGATCATTCAAAACGATTTTGTGGATTTTTTTTTGATGTTTTCTGGTGTTACCGCCTCATTTGGACGTCCACTACGTTCTGCATCATCGGTGTGTCTACGACCACATTTGAAGTCAGCAAACCAACGTTTTATTGTTGTTTCTGATGGAGCGGAGTCCCCATAACACTTTTAAAGCCATTACTTCGCTTGAACGGTATTTTGTCCCATCAAGAAGCAGTGTAAAATTAAAACATGAAATTGTTTTTGATCCATTGTTTTGAAAATAACAAAAGTAGCGTGACTCTTAGCACAATAACTCACAAACTAATGATAGAATATCATGAAATTTTAGCAGCTGTCTTTTAAAGGATAGTACTAACTGAGAGAAAGGTGACTGCAATAGAACTAGGGTCATCTATGTGTTAGGCCAGGGACTTTTCAGCCCATCTGTTATATTTGAGTCCTTGTTGTAGAGCATCAGGAAAAAGTAGTGGAGTGTGCAGCTTACTGATTGTAACCGTTTAACATTTTTATTAAGCTTTTAAAATTTTCGCCAATAATTTCTATCTTCATTACAGAAGAGCTACCAAGTAATTGCAAACTCAAAATAGAACATTAGAATGACCATATGCAAGACACGTGTAAATAGAATACATGTTACGATATCGGCTAAAAAGCATGAAAGATTTTGGAATGAAAATTTTAAAAGTTTAATTACTATAAAAACTAACCCAAAGAAGCAATATTTTTTTGAAATTACGTTAAATTCCTTTAAATATATGATGTTCATTCGATATATTTTTAGTTAGTAATGTTTATAAGAAAAATACCACTATGAAGAAATTGAGAAAGTGTTGATATTTTTCCAGAAGATAAAGAATAGTTACAATCTTGCCAAACCGTAATGAAAAAGTAGATTGTTAATTTTTCTGAGACCGTTCTTTTTACGGATAAATCAATATATGCGCTCCATGTGCGATATAATCCTACAGTTAGACGTTGCTGTTCCGAACAAACCGGCGTATGACATATGACGCTCGGGCCCAGCGTCTCTGCAAATGAAATGGTCGGGCTATAATATTGTGGAGCTAGATTATTGGCTCATATTTCGTAGATGGTAATGCAAAGACAGTTAAATATCCTGTTATAAAACCTCGTATCTACAGTACGCTAACTATGTGTTTAATAACGCTTTAATAATATTAGACATACAACACACTAAAACATGCATTGCTAATATTACTAAAATTTAACAAAATATTTGTAGTAACTGAGTTACATGGTAGTTATTATTAACATGTTGTAGTAAATTTTCCAAAGGTCCTTTTTGTTCATGATATGACATATTGTCTATGAATTATCAATACATTTTTTCGTCATTGTTTAGTGCACGCCGTTATTTTTTATTGAGGTTTGATGTTATAAGTTGGAGGCAAAGTACCGTTAATATATTTTAATGATATGAAATATTGTCTATTAATTATCAATAATTTTTTCTAAATTTTACTGGTTTACTTATTCCAGATAATTTCTCGTCACTATTTGATGCACGCCGTTTTTTTTTTTATTATGGTTGACGTTATAAGTTGGAAGCGAAGTACCGTTAGTACTCCCTCTTTATGAATTTTAAGCACAGATATCCAATCTGTACAGGTTTCTTTCTAAAATTTTACAGGTGTCTACTTTGGGTATTCCTAATTAAATTACTATTCACAATTTTCTTGTTTAAGAAAGAGTCCCTTCAACAACACTCATAGAGGAGACGAAAACTTTACTATTGTTTATTATATATATTGCTTTTCGGAAACATATTATTTATATAAATAAATATTTCAAAATTTCATTCTTAAAAGACGTTTAATATACTGTACTCAAACATTTCAATCACATTGTATAAATATGCATTGTTACGAAATTATATTTACAATCTTCAAAATTTCTCGTACGACGGAAGGATGGCACGACTGGCAGCATTTCCCTTTATAATCTCACTCTTATCATGTATGTGTGTACTGTGTGACCTAACATATACGCAAACAAATGTGTTGCTATGGATATAAAAAATAAAAACAAAAAAACATCCTGTCAAAGTCAGACATGTTGTCATGGTTTCTCCTGAGAATAATTAGTTATTTTCTCATATAATAATATAATATAATATAATATAATATATATATATATATATATAATATAATATAATATAATATAATATAATATAATATAATATAATATAATATAATATAATATAATATAATATAATATAATATAATATAATATAATATAATATAATATAATATAATATAATATAATATAATATAATATAATATAATATAATATAATATAATATAATATAATATAATATAATATAATATAATATAATATAATATAATATAATATAATATAATATAATATAATATAATATAATATAATATAATATAATATAATATAATATAATATAATATAATATAATATAATATAATATAATATAATATAATATATATGAATATATTAAAGAAACTGGGACATTTAAATCGTATATGTATACAAATATTTTTAAAATAAATAAGATACTTTAAACTTAAGAAGAAAGGTTTATTTCCCTTAGATATACACATACAAAGTATAATATATGTACATAGATACATAGACGTAGTATGTAATACAAAACAATGAAATGAATAGTCACTTTAACGACGCAAAAACTCATATATTGTTGTTTGTCTTTTCTTTTTCTTTAAAATGGCGTCTTGAAATCGTAGTTCTAATTTAGAAAGAAGCCCCAAAAACTCTGTATCTCCGTGATTTTCGAAAAAACTTTTGAGCTACTTGGTCAGGGTAATAGTTTTACCATAATTTATAATAGCTTCTGTTGGCACTGGAACCTCATCGACATTAGAATATTCCGAAGGTTCTTGTATTTCAACTGGATTTGCAATTTCTTGTTCTGAATCTGGATCTTCAACATACAAATCTTCATCTGCGTTCAAAAAATCATTAAGGTTATCTTATGTAGTAGCGGAGAAGGCACCACTCACAACAGTGTTGCCAACAACTGTATTAAAACTTTCTCTACGTCCCCAAAAAATACGAGACCTTTTTTTTGGGATTGCCCTTGTATATTAGTTGGCCATTCATTCAATGTATAACGTATCGGTGGGTGCAGCGTTTGAGTTATACTTGAATTCGACAATCACGTTACAAGTTGTAGTATTCCAAAAAACATTTTGATATAAAGCATTTGCAGAAAAAGGTGAAAATCAACAGTTCACTCAATGATATAGGTAAGCAGAAAAGAACACTACCAATCAAATGACAATTAAGGTATCTAATGTACACGAATGTTCCAGTACACTCGGAATATAATCCAAACGGCTAAACTTCTCCCTTCGTAAATGAAAGTTAGTTTCAGCATAACGTATATGGACCAATTCTCTCCTCCGAATAACTGTAACATAGTTTTACTGAAAACATTTTAACTATTACAGAAAGTTTTCACACTCGAAGGATGTGGAAACGGCGGTTAAGCGCTTAACGTCCGGCAAAGGAAAATATAAATTTCCACATTTGAATAATAAATTACCAGTGGCATACGCCGAGCGTCCGAAATCTACTGCGTGCGCGTTTATTTCAATGGGTCAACTCTATGCGAATAATTTACATCAATTAAGGAAAAGCGGGACCCGTTAATTGTTAGCATTCTGAGGTTAGAAGTTCGACCTTTTACACATGCCCGCTATCCATGTATGTATTAACGTAACTATACCCTAAGTCCATAAACATTATGTCCTTACGACGTCCGCACGTTTAAATCTTTAAATGCAAGCGCTGCTAATATTTGAGAAATTATATGCTCCATGTACACGGGTAAACTGTTATCTCTATTTCAGGGAAGGATGGGATACAGGACAACGAAACTATACGATATATATGTGGTATAGTTTCTGAGCACGTGAATACTTAAGGAAAACACAGTTAAGGGAAAACCAAACCTAGCTTATCTGTAATATATGGAGCGTAATGTAGTTTACTTCATATTCATGAATGTCGTTATGAGTTATGTCACACATTAGGGCTGTTTCAGAAAGTGTTTTGTGTTGTAAAGTCAATGTGCATGCATACGTGTTTACATTAGGAACGTGATTCTGATGTTTTTCATTCGGGCAAAAGATAAAAGCACAAATTACACATCATATTTTATATTTATTTTTATTGTTATTGCGTCGTAAAAACTAATAACGTTCCTTCTTTTCAAGTTGGAGGTAAAAATTTCGCGTATCTTTCGATTAAGGCAATTATTTCCAAACAAAGCCGAGCGATACGTTTTACTTCTTCATTTTTCGTTTAAAGCATTTCATCATAAAGCAGAAACAACTTGAAGTAAAAGCAACAAAATAAATACGAGCAAAATAAATCAGATCGCTAACGGTTTGCCTCTCTATTTATATATTCGTTAAATATTCCGTTTGCTCTTTAAAGGAATTTCCGCACAATTAAATACGGCATCCGAAAGTAACGAAACATTTTAGAGAATCCTAATCCTCTCGGATATTATTGTATTAGAATTTATGCAGAAAATATCTTGAATTTTCGCTTAAAAGGGAAAGTAATTTATATAAATAAATCAGAGAATAAACGTGATATCTCTTTTACTGGTCCTACATCTGTTATTAATTGTAATTAATAATCATACACCTCCTATGTTGAAGAGATGGGAATCTTAAGTCTAATGCCTTCGATTAGAGAATACTTTAATTGGTAAAACAGACAAACAATAGAACATTACATTTTCGACATACTTACAAACAGCCTTTTCTTAATTTCACCACCAGCTGTATGCATGAGTTTTTTCCGTATTTTTGTTAAAAAGAAACACGTAATTTTCAACAGAAATTATTTTTTTTATTCAAAATAATGGCCATCGGCTTCTACACATTTCACCCATCTTTCAGGTAATTTACGAATACCGTGCCAGAAAAAACTGATTGCTTTTTGCGACAAACCACTCGTCATGTCATTTTCCAACTTTCTCGAAATTGCTGAAATACTACTCTGCGAGTGCATGCCTCATTGGTGCGAGAATATGCTAATCAAATGGCGCCAGGTCTGGAGAGTACGACAGGTGCGGAAGGATGTCCCATTCAAGGAATTTCAAGGTGTCCTTCACTGGTTTTACTGTGTGGCGTATTGTCGTGTACTATGTATCTATGGCTACGAAATTATTTATATGAAAATTTTCCAATCTAATAGATAGGAAGAAGTTCTTGAACATAACACATGGGCTGAAAAGTCCCGGGCCTAACAAAGGAAACACGTTTCTTTTGGTTCAAAATTAGCTTTATTCATCAACGTAATCTCCATCAAGAGCAACGCAATCATTCCAGCGCCGCTCTAACATTTCAATTCTTTTGCTTCAAAATAGGCCTCAGTTTCAGCGATAACCTCTTCATTCGTGCGAAATTTCTTACCGGCGAGCATTTTTTTGAGGTCTGCGAACAGCCAGTAGTCGCTGGGAGCCAAATCTTGCGAATACGGTGGATGTGGGAGCAATTCGAAGTTTAATTCATGTAGTTTTATATCTTTACGATAACTCAAGCAACTTCACTTTTCGATCATTCAAAACGATTTTGTGGATTTTTTTGATGTTTTCTGGTGTTACCGCCTCATTTGGACGTCCACTGCGTTCTGCATCATCGGTGTCTCTACGACCACCTTTGAAGTCAGCAAACCAACGTTTTATTGTTGTTTCTGATGGAGCGGAGTCCCCATAACACTTTTCAAGCCATTGCTTCGCTTGAACGGTATTTTTTCCCATCAAGAAGCAGTGTAAAATTAAAACATGAAATTGTTTTTGATCCATTGTTTTGAAAATAACGAAAGTAGCGTGACTCTTAGCACAATAACTCACAAACTAATGAATAGAATATAATTTTAACAGCTGTCTTTTGAAAGTTAGTACTAACTGAGAGAAAGGTGACTGCAATAAAACTAGCGTCATCTATGTGTTAGGCCCGGGACTTTTTAGCCCATGTGTTATAATAGTTATTATTATTGACCTTGGAGCTGCGCTGTTGGCCACTTAGACAAATTAAACAAGAAGAAAAACAAAAAAAGACAACCTAACAACCCGAATAGGTAGTAGAGCTAATATAGGACACACTTCACACCCGGGACTATCGACTTGAACATATAAACGAACAGATGAATATCCTCACTTTTCTAGTATCCTATTTTGTTCTGCTCTTTCATTAATTTATTCCACATTACTTTATTTTGAATTTGTCAATACAAAGTTACTTCCATGACAAACTTGATTGCCCTTAATTCTTAATTTCTAGGATAACCATACTAAGGGTGTACCTTGGCTGGTTTATCTTGTTAATACTGTAATTATTTACAATTTTCCCCTTAAGTTTTTTTCTGTAAAATGAAAACAATGTAAATATAGGTATTTAGTTAATCAAGGAAAATTTATATTTCTAATTAACTAAGGTAACGTATCGTTTTAAGTTGAGCCTGCAAAACTGCAAATCTTACATATATAGACACTTTGATCCAATATCTCTGACATAAGTTACTTAAATCTTGAAATTAAACCGAAATGCAAACATGACGATACTATTATACCAGAATGAGTAAGGAGTCTATCCGAAGAGGAAGAAATAATTCAATGATACAAGTTCTAGTATTACGGCATAAAGTAAGTTACGCGAGCTAGATAATTAAATTTACCACATCGGAGTCTCGACAACGACGGCCAAAAATGAAAGAACAAAAAATATTGGATATACAATGTGCCAGTCTTTGTCTTGGCACTAAACTATGCCTGTCTGAAATTGAAGAAACTGAAGCTACGGAGAGACACAGTGCCAAACTTAAGGAACACTTACTGTCACCTAATTACAGTAGTCGGAGTAATGAAAACATGAAACTTTCAGATGAGCGCGCCAAATGCCGCAAACAATAGGAGGACGACATTAATTTTCTTATCCCGCGGGTATAATTAAGGACGAAATTAAGGGTAATCCGAATATTATGAAAGTGAAAATCTTAGCAAGTACGAAGAAGCTTCTCTTGGTTACTTTTAAACTACTAAAGGTATATTTTTCCCTTGTGGGTGATTAAGAGATTGTTGATATCTGACGGGATATATCTAAGAAAATCAGGCACAAATACTAAAAGGTGTAGAAATATGCATGCAACAGATATTCGAATTATTTTGTGAATAATAGATGAAACAATAAAAGAATAAAATTTATTAGACTGTTTCACAAAATCTTGTTAAAAAACTGGCGGAAGTTTATACGCATGAAATTGCACTCGCTCACGAATTTGGATACACACCGCAATTGTTAATTTGCAAAGTTGGTGTTTTAATTTTTTTATCCTATACGTCTGAATAATTAGATTTACTGACTTAGAGGTTTTTTAAACTGATTTTGTCAAGGTAAATTAACTTTGAGCAACCATGGTCAGTGTCGTTATATTTTTTAACAAAGAAAAGCTGTGTATATTCATGAGAATAATCGAAAAATAACGTTAAAGATGACAAGCAATGTTGTAAATGTATAAATTACGCATAGATAAATAGTAAGGAATTAAAATTCACAGTGACATCTAAGAAAATAAAGACTTCAATTACAGAACTGTACAATTTAATTTTGCATGCCAGTAATACTTATTATGGTGGAAGATTTCAGACAATTATTCTACTGAGTGGGCTTTTTCCTTCCAGAGTTTTCAAATATCTTCTTTATATTAATTATATAACGTGTTCAATTAAGCAGCTTATAAATATATAGTATCAGGTATATATATCGCTTTTTTACATAAATTCTTATCGCAGTCACTGACTAACTAAATATTTTTTTAATTAAAAATAAGCAAATACAGAGAACTTTAATGAGTTCTCGTTAAATTCTTGCATGTAAGAAGTACTCACACATTGCTTGTCAATCATCCTTGGATCTTCGGTAGGATTTCAGGAACTTGGAAAATGGATGTACAACATATCAAACTGCCTGTGTTACACTTTGAAGTATAATATCAATTTACTTTACTACCCTTAGCAATGATATTAGTACATTTTCGCAAAGAGAACTTGTTTACCTGCTCGTTAGGCTAAGCAGCAAAACACTGTTGATGGAAGAAAGACTTATAAATAAGACTATTAGTTGTACCATCCTCCCTACGTATACAACTATTTAGAATATGGTACATATTGCCAAATAAAAAATATAACGATAAACAGTTCTATAATGCGAGTGGGAGAACAGCATACCTCTCGTCTTAGGAATAATTTGAAGAAATTTTACATAAGCTATAAACAATATATATATATATATAGAGACGCATACAAGGCTTACTTGGCAGATGCTGAAATTAATATCAACAGAGATCCTAAGTTGTTCTGGCGCTTCATTAACAACAAGAAAACTTCTTCCAGAATTCCGGGAAGTATGCAGTATGACGGCAGAGAATTTACCCAGCCAAACGAAATCGTGGATGCCTTTTCCAGTGTCTTTGCGAGTGTGTATAAACCTAGTGTTCAAAATGTATCTTTCAACTATTTCTCAATTATAATAATTTTTGTGTTCATGCCTTCTCTGAATTGGATGTGGAGAACAGTATCAGGAGACTTAAATCTAATATGACAACTGGAGATGATGGAATACCGAGCTTCTTTGTACGTGATTGTGCTCCTGTTCTGTCCTATCCACTGTCAACTATATTCCACCTAGCGATAAGCACGTCAACTTTTCCAAAGGTTTGGAAAATTAGCAGAATTACCCCCGTATTTAAGAAAGGAAACCGATCTAACATTGCTGATTATAGGCCTATAAGTATACTGCCCAATTTCGCTAAGGTATTTGAACATTTGCTTTACAAAGAAATATCTACCTGCATAACTCCTTTCATATCTGAGCATCAGCACGGTTTTGTTGCAGGTAGGTCGGCGATCACTAATTTAGCATGCATTGGCCAATATCTTAGTGAAGCGCTTGATAAGCGAAAGCAGGTGGATGTTATTTACGTAGATTTTTCTAAAGCTTTCGACTGCATTAACCACGAGATGCTACTACAAAAATGGACAAATTTGGTTTTGGTGTGGGTTTCCTGACGTTGATTGAGTCTTACCTTACTGGAAGGAAGTGTTATGTCTGCTACAATGGTTATTCCTCTACGCCGTTTTCTCCAACATCAGGTGTTCCTCAAGGTTCAAATCTTGGACCACTTCTCTTCAATTTTTATATAAATGATTTACTATCTCTGTTTACGTGTCACGTCTTAGCATACGCAGATGACGTAAAGATATTTAATACTGTTGGTAGCATTTTCGATTGTAAACATTTACAAGACAATCTTCTTGGCATTAATACTTGGAGCAAGGTCAATTATCTCCCTCTGAACATCAACAAGTGTACTGTGGTTTCCTACAATAACACTCACACTACTTTATACTATAACTACCAAATTAATGATGCGGCCATACCACGCAATATCAAAACTTTGGATCTTGGTGTTTTGTTTGATGATAGACTGTCATTTACGGAACATATTTCGTCCATGTGTTCATCTGCTTCCAAAACTCTCGGTTTTGTCATGCGTTCTTGCAGGCATTTCTCAGACTTAGGTGTAATGAAACGTTTATATTATGCCTACGTTCGTTCTAAGCTTGAATACGCCTCTATTGTTTGGTATCCCCGTTATTTACACCAAGAGCTTATGATCGAACGCGTTCAAAAGAAATTTCTAAAATATCTCTCCTTTCGAATGGACAACGTGTATCCTGCAAGAGGTATCGAGTATTATAGTTTACTTGTTGAGCATGGTTTTCTATCTCTTGCTGACCGCCGCGAGCGTAACAGTGTGGAGTTTCTTTGCAGGATCCTGAAAAATACTGTCGACTCGCCAGCCCTTCTAGCGCAAATAAACTTTACCGTACCTACTCATCATACTCGCTACTATAATACATTTCAAGTACCTAGAGCTAATACCAACATTTTGCTTAAGGCACCTCTCAGTCACATGGTGAGGAACGCAAACAAACGGGATCTGGAGCCATTTTTGTGAGTCTTTCTTTTCTGTTTTTGTTTCATTATTATATACATTTTCAGCATGTTATTATTGTAGGCAACACGATTTTAGTTATTTTATTTTAAATAAGAATTGTATTGTAATTTGTCCTGTAATTGGCCCTTGGGCTGTTGGGCAACAAAGGATTATTATTATTATTATTATTATTATTATTATTATTATTATTATTATTATTATTATTATTATTATTATTATTATTATTATTATTATTATTATTATATATATATTGCTTATAGCTACACGTAGATAACTGAAGGAATACTTTTTAAAATATCTCTTTTTAAATTGCAGAAGAAGAAAACTACAAAAATTGAATGTATGAATACTTAAACTAAAATTAAAGAGAACCCTAACATTACTTTGCCCCGAACAACAACAAGACGTAAACAAACACGAGCCAAACGAGCCAAGCAAAAGCTCAAAGAGCATGTAATGAAAAATTTGGGATAAACACTAATGTACTCTATTATAATCGCAGAATATCGTATTATGTATACACTTATTTAATATCCTTAGTGTACTTAAAGTTCATTTGTATAGAACTTCTGATGATGTACCATAAAAATGAAGACAAAAAAGGGGGAAAACAAAGACGAACTAAGGGTGCACAGTTCAAATAAATTGTAAAAGAATATCCGTAGAAGAAGACAAATCGATGTTTAATAGATTCCTTTTTACATTTCTTTTTATAAATTGCTTCCCACATCGCTAGGTTCATACACTGCCAAATTCAAACCATTTACCAAATTCTCGTTTGGAAACTGTTCGGAGTCTACAGCGGATGTCAGATCTTTATTTAAGAACTTGAGTTCGTTTAGTGTAAAATAAACAGTAGATTTGTTGATAAAGCTTTACACATTGACCTCCTGGAATATTTCTTTAGTTGGAAAAAGCACTTTTACCAATATGGACAATTACATAGTTCTTCATACAGTTACTAGAAATGGGCTGAAAAGTCTCGGGCCTAACAAAGAAAACAGGGTTTTTTTGGTTCAAAATTAGCTTTATTCATCAACGTAATCTCCATCAAGAGCAACGCAATCATTCCAGCGCCGCTCTAATATTTCAATACCACTTTTGTAGAACGATTTATCTTTTGCCTCAAAATAAGCCTCAGTTTCAGCGATAACCTCTTCATTCGTGCGAAATTTCTTACCGGCAGGCATTTTTTGAGGTCTGCGAATAGCCAGTAGTCGCTGGGAGCCAAATCTGGCGAATACGGTGGATGTGGGAGCAATTCGAAGTTCAATTCATGTAGTTTTGCCATTGTTTTGATTGGCTTATGACACGGTGCTTTGTCTTGATGAAACAAAATATTTTTCTTTGCCATATGCGGTCGTTTCTTTGCAATTTCGGCCTTCAAACGCTCCAATAACGTTACATAATATTCACTGTTGATGGTATTTCCTTTCTCAAGATAGTCGATGAATATTACACCACGCACATCCCAAAATACCGCCCCACCCTTCCAGCCGATTGTTGTGCTTTCGGGCGCTTTGGACGAGGTTCACCAGTTGCTGTCCACTCAGACGACGATCGTTTTGATTCCGGAGTGAAGTGATGAATCCATATTTCATCCATTGTCACATATCGATGCAAAAATTCCGGTTTGTTACGTCTAAACATGGCCAAACACTGCTCGGAATCATCAACACGTTCTTGTTTTTCGTCAACAGCGAGCAAACGCTGCACCCATTTTGCACACAGCTTTCTCATAGTCAAATGCTCATGCAATATAAAGCCAATACGTTCTTTTGATATCTTTACGATGTCAGCTAACTCACGCAACTTCACTTTTCGATCATTCAAAACGATTTTGTGGATTTTTTTGATGTTTTCTGGTGTTACCGCCTCATTTGGACGTCCACTGCGTTCTGCATCATCGGTGTCTCTACGACCACGTTTAAAGTCAGCAAACCAACGTTTTATTGTTGTTTCTGATGGAGTGGAGTCCACATAACACTTTTCAAGCCATTGCTTTGCTTGAATGGTATTTTTTTCCCATCAAGAAGCAGTGTAAAATTAAAACACGAAATTGTTTTTGATCCATTGTTTTGAAAATAACAAAAGTAGCGCGACTCTTAGCACAATAACTCACAAACTAATGAATAGAATATCATGAAATTTTAACAGCTGTCTTTTGAAGGTTAGTACTAACCGAGAGAAACGTGACTGCAATAAAACTAGCGTCATGTATGTGTTAGGCCCGGGACTTTTCAGCCCATGTGTTACATATGTACCTATAATAGGCAAGCAAAATTAAATTATATGGTTGTGAAATTGAGGTTACTTTTTCATTACTACTAGAAATTCTACAAAGACTCTATGGGATTATCTGGTAAACAATAAGTTGTTTACTATTTTACGAACAACTCAGCAAATCACTGCTTATAAGTTAGTTAACTCAATATACCCGCCATTCCGTGACTCCTCTGTTCACAATGACGTCAAACTTCCTCCAAAACGAAATAGCAACCTATGATTTATAGGTAAGAAATTGACAGTTAGACATCGATCCATCTAGTAGATGAAAGACCCCGAATAATACCCAATTCAATTGTCTGATTCTTATTTATCAAACTTCGTTGGCTCCAATAATAAAACATGCGTAAGAAACCCGCATCTCAACATCGATCAATTATGCGATACGCTGGCAGATGCCTTCTTATTTTATTTTATTTTCCTTCCTTGTTTCGGAAAGAAATAGCTATTTTATATACACATGTGGGATTACTTTTCGAGATTTCTTTTCTCTTATGTGTTATGAATTTAATAGCGTGCACTGTAAAAATAAAAAGGTGATATTATAGATTGATACATCGCGTTTTACTCAAATAATTTTCTATACTTCTGTACCTAGTTTAGAAGGTAATCCACCTATTATTCTTTAAGTATAACTTGAGCAGCAGGATTCTCTTCCTTCTGAGCGACGTAACGCATAAAATAAGGTTTCATCCTCTTAGACAAAAATAACATTAAAACATAGGTATTTTGTACCATAAACGGTAATTGGTTGAAAGATGAAGTAGACATGATTACTAAATGGTGTTAATGTATTTCAGTTAGTATTACTTTTTTTTTATCGGATTAGAAACGTATTTTTAGTTATGTTCGGCGTAATTCGTTAATTTAATGCTCCATACGTAGAGTGTAATTTGGTTTAACATTTTTATTGTTAGGGCTATCGTATTCAAGATGGAGCGGAATTAAATTTTCTTCACCTAGAATTCTCTTCTTTTATTTCTTATTCTTCTCTGATTTTCGTGTACTTTTACCTTTTATTTCATTTAAATATTTGCAATTAATAATGGACCGTTAAATTTCTCCAATATTTTATTCAATCATTTCTATTCTTAGCATCGATCGGTAATCGTATTTCCATGGTGGAAAGATTGATATCCTCACGAAGGCTTTCTGGCACCTTTGTCGGTGATGCTCGAAGAGATGAAGTGTTCTAAGAGTTCGTCTGGGAAAATTTTGGCTTTCGTACCATTTTCTAGTAATTTTTGGGAAGTGACACAGTTAATGTGGATGTACAGTGAAATTCCCCTACGCGGACACCCCTCTTACATGGACACTTCCCTTAAACGGACAGTATCTCATTGTCCCGACTGGCTCCTATATAATTTCCCTCCTTCCCCCTATTTTCCCTCTTTCTTGGACGGACATTCTCTTCAACGGGCGCGGACACGAGAAAATGTTCTCTTAACCGGACAAAAAATAAAATAAAAAGAAACGCCTTATCTTATTTTTATATCGAGAGTATTGCTATTGCATTTCTCAATCGCGCCGCGCGCCAATTTTGCTGGGACTTCCCCGAGTAAACCGGAGATTTACCGACTTTAATCTTTCGGTATAAACGCAGCCTATGTCGTGCATTTCTGCCTGGCGTGAATTAGAGATTTCCCCAAGTTGGTCGGGGATTTACCGTTCTTATTTTTTGGGTGTACGCTTTCGATTGAATCTGCTTTCAATATTAGTCTGATGTCTATGCGAAAAAGACACAGTGGGCGACATATTCATTGTAGAAATAGCTCCAAATAGAAAAATTCTTACGCTTAAACAAAAAATTGAGATTGTTGAAGTTTACAATAAAGAGAAATTAAGTGTAAGGAACTTATCCAAGCGTTTTAATATTGGAAAAACACAAGCTGCAGATATAATTAAACATAAAGAAATCCGTCTAAACAAATGGATGTCGAACAGCAATTTGAATAAAAAAAGAAGCTTTTTGATCGGTGATGGTACTAAAACTGTCAAATTGCGTTATGACTGGTTTACAGCGGCTCGGTATAAGGGGATTCCTTTAACAGGTATGCATATGATTTTTTTAGATAAGGTTTTCTTGTATTAATGCGTTGATTTTCTTTTCATATTAAATTCTAAAATAGATAAAAAAAGTGAGATTACCAATAGGTTTGTCGTGACAAAAACGCAAAAAACTTATTTTTTTTTAGGTCCGCTAATACGATGTAAAGCAAGAGAAATAGCCGCTTCTTTGGGACATTCTACATTCAGTGCTTCTTCTGGTTGGCTCAATAAATTTAGAATCCACCACAATATAAGTTTTAAAGCGATTTTGGGAGAAGGAGCTTCGGTTAATGCTGAAGATGTTTCATCGTTTTTAAAAAAAATCTCCTACTTTGATTAAGGGATATTCACCGAAAAGCATCTGTAATGCCGATGAGACAGGCCTGTATATTAGGGCTCTACCCGACAAAACGCTCACATTAAAGAAGGAAAAATGTGTTGGGAGTAAGTATACCAAAGAGAGGTTTACAATTTTCATTGTGCAAATATGGCGGGTGAAAAAGAAAAACCCCCAGTCATTGGTAGGGCAGCGAAACCCAGTGCTTTTAAAAACATTAATATAAATAACCTGCCTGTAACTTGGAAATCCAATAAGAAAGCTTGGATGACAGGACAAATTATGACAGAGTGATTGCAAGGCCTAGATTGGAAAATGGCTAAAGCAAAAAGAAACATTTTGTTATTTTTAGTCAATGCGGGATCTCGTCCGAAGGACGTTCACTTAAATAATATAAAAATATGATTTTTACCCCCTAATTGTGCATCAGCTTGTCAACCACTTGACCAGGGGATTATAAAAAAATTTAAAACTTATTACCGAAGTCTAATACTCAAACATCTGTTAGTAAACATTGAAAGTGCTGGTACAGCTTTTGAGTTAATAAATAAAATTACACTACTGGATGCAGTTTATTTGGCAAAAACCACTTGGGAGCAAGTAACCAAAGAGACAGTTCAAAATTGCTTCCGCAAAGCAGGATTTAATCATCTATGTATGCAAAGTGAAGGCCAGTTAACTAGAAGGTGATTTACCTCTTAGTGGACTTTCAGATATCCTCAAAAATAAGAATTTATTGAAATTGACGGATAATGAAAACCTTAATGATTTTTTTGACGTAGATGAAGACTTGTATGTTGAAGATCCAGATTCAGAACAAGAAATTGCAAGTCCAGTTGAAATACAAGAACTTTCGGAATATTCTGATGCCGATGCGGTTCCAGTACCAATAGAAGCTACCCCAAATGTTGGTAAAGCTATTACCCTGACTAAGCAGCTCAAAAGTTTTGTCGAAAATCACGGATATACATCTATGTACATATATTATACTTTGTATGTATATATCTAAAGGAAATAAACTTTTATTCTTAAGTTTAAAGTTTCTAATTTATTCTAAAAACATTTATATACATATACGATTTAAATATCCCGATTTCTTTAATATATTCATTTTTCGTTAAAACACGATTTTCGTTGTATCTACTACATATTTCTGTTATGCGGACACCCCTCCTGAATGGACATCTTCAATTGGTCCCGTTGTTGTCCGTTCATGGGAGATTTCAGTGTATAGAAAAAGCTACGCTTTTTACGTTGCCATAATCGGAGTTTGAATTTTTGGATTGTACCTTGAGATTGGGAGGAAGGCACGGTAAATCTTTTTGTAGTCACAAGGTTAGTAAGTCAACTTTCCCGACGCCATTGTTTTTCACGAATACGAGGCGCAGAACTTGTTTTCCTATTTTATCCCCGCCTTTGGGTACCGAGAATGCTCACGCCGCTGCAGAAACAGCAGCGCGTCTGTGCGTCCAAACAATTTTTGGAGCTGTGTGGAGACAAACCTGCACAGATTTTGAAGCGGTTTGTTACCGGAGATGAAACATGGGTTCGTCACTTTGAGCCTGAGTCCAAACACGAATCCATGCAATGGCATCAAAAGGGGACACCACCGCCAAAGAAATTCAAAGTTTTTTGGGGTTGTAAGGGGATATTATTGATTGATTGCAAAGAAAAAGGTAGGAACATAACCGGAGAATATTACGCAGCGATATTAGAAAAATTAAAGGAGGCCATCAAGGAAAAACGTCGAGGAAAATTGACCAAGGGTGTGTTGCTCTTGCAAGACAATGCGTTTACAAGAGCAAAGTTGCAATGGCTGCTCTGCACAAGCATGGCTTTCAATCAATAATCCATCCACCCTACAGTCCAGACCTGGCACCTAGTGATTTTTATTTGTTCCCCAATTTAAAAAAAAACTTACGTGGAAGAAAGTTTTCCGACGACAATGAGGTAAAGGAGGCAATTTTGGCCCATTTTGAGGCGAAAGATAAAAAATATTTTTATGATAGTGTAGAAAAATTAATTCATAGATCTAATAAATGTATTGTGCTTAAGGATGATTATATTGAAAAGGAAAAATAGATTTATTGTTTTATTTTATTTAAAACCCTTTCATTCCACGAACTTCTGGACCTACCCTCGTAGCTTATTATTTATTGACAAATTACACGCATTTTAATCTTAATGAAACAGTGCAGATGAGCAATCACATAAAACAAGAAGACCGTAACCAATCATCCTCGAAGCGACATATTAAATTTCAATTTTCAATAGGCTTACGTTCGAAATAAATATTGACAACTATAATGAAAATGACGAAATAATGCTGATTAAAAATTTCGATTTGCCTGCGGCCGATATGCAATTAACCAGTCCAGAGCAGTTTACCATTGCATTACTTTTTACACGCGCAGAATGTAGGTCAGACACACTAATTCTGTACAAAGCGTTTTTTCGTATACGTACGTATTCCATTTTTATTTGGTTAGGCTACATAGCAGAATAACGATTCGGGGCCCACTTCATTCCTCTAATTAAATAAAACGAAACTGAGAACTAACCATTGTCAGCTCATTTTTTTACGTCGCGCAAACCTGTGCGCTTTTCTTTTTCACGAGTCCCTGCATCCACGTATGCATATATGCATATAGTTGATAACGCGACCGCGATGGGAGGCATCAGCGTATTTTATAAAACTTCATTAGAGTCCCAGCATAATTAAAATGCAGATAATGACTATCAACGCTGACAGTTACCGAGTGTAGGTATGCATATACAGATACGGCCGCAACACTGAAAATTAAATTTCCTCCCCTAAAACTGAACGCGGCTGAAAGTTAGGCGGGAAATTTCGATAACCGAATTAAAATCATTGTGGCCAGATGCTGCAGGAAGGATAATTTAACTTAGAATTCGTTTCTTCGACAATAAGCGGCAAACGTCAAAAAAAAAAATAAATCCCAATGTATTTCGTCGTTTTTAACATTGCATTTCATCTTGTTACGTAGAATTGTCGGACAAGTCTGCGTGAAGTTTCCGTTTTTGCGTTGCAGAGATACCATCTACGTCAAGTCGCCTTAAAGGAGTGTTTTTGTTAACGAAGCTTAATTTCCGCTTTATTCGTTTTTCATAAACAACAATTCGTGTTTATAGTCACAATCGCTGTAAGATTGTGGCTTTTGCTTTTGTTTGTTTCTTCTCAGACTTTACAAACAATAGTACGATTAAGATGTAGATTGCTGAGTAACTAAGCATATAATAAAAGCAGATAAGTAAAACTCTTAGTAGGTATATACATTAAAATCCTTACTTAAATAAAACAAACATACGGAACTGTTGTGAGTTTGAACCTTTCTCTTTCGACATGCATTATGTATTTCTTTGATTATACAACTGATTATACATAGTTTGTGAAATTGGTGTTACTTGTTTCATAGTCTTTCAGCTTGCGCAACATATCTTTAACATTTCACGCACCGTTAGAAGATCTCTTCTAACTGTAGACAATTTTAGAATAAAAATGGATTGAGAGCTATGTATAATCATAATAATACTTCACGACTTTTCAACTCCCAACAGCTTTTTGCCAATTACAAAGGACATGGGCCGGCCATGAGGTATTATTACGCATGTGGAGCGTCTTAAGATGGTATTCATTCTCAGTATTCGCCATGAAGTGAGGAAAAAACGCAGAAAAACCTCAATTCTGAGAAACAACCCCGAGGTTCAAGAACCCAGGACCTTCAGACTGATAGCTAATCGCGCTAGGCATTGTGCCACCAGCCCTTAGTAATATTATGTTCTCATCAACTCCCGTTTAGAATATGCGTCCGTTGTCTGGTCCCCTTACTAGATGTTGCACAAGCGTCTATTGGAGACGGTAGAGTGCAAATTTATAAAATTTCTCAGGTTTCAGCTAAACGGAATTTGCCTCCCTAGAAGTGTCAATCATGTTCTGTTATTGCCGCGGCTTAATTACCCTCCCTTAACCTTTTGCGTGTTTTGCACTAACCTCAATCTCCTTTCCTCACAGTGTGATATATTTCACGATTATATATACATGTTAAAACATGTAACTGCTCCCTACTATAACGAATTTTTGTAATCACTCTTTTTGTTATTTTCTGTACTCATTTTGTCTTTATTATTTCTATTCACATATTTGTCCTATAACTGGATGTAAGTCTGTTGGGCAATGAAGCGTACTATCATTATTATTATTGTAACGGTTGTCGGGTTCCGCCGTGTCACTAGGTTTTTGGCCCTGACGCTTCGCGAACAACTGCGGTTTGTAACCTGCTGTGTACAGACTAGAGCTACAAACTAACAAATCTGAACCTGTAAACCGTGCCTACAGTAGACGCCCGAAATCGGGAGTCACGTATCAGTGTCAAAATGGATCGTGTTAAGTAACGAGAGGTGATTAAAAACTTGAGTTTAAAAGAGATGTCCCAAACTCAAATTCTTTAATATTTGGTGGATACATTAGGGGAATCAGCAGTATCGTGTGACATAGTTAGAAGATGGTGTCGTGAGTTTAAATATGGTAGATAGTTGTACACAGACCATGCAGGTGGTGCTTCAAATCGACGTATGACTATTAGATAACTAGTTGAAGATACTAGTCTCTCACATCATATGGTATATAACATAATTATTGCTGAATTAAACATAAAAGATATTATCTGCATGATGGGTACCGCGAATGTTAGATACATACAAACAAACTCGAAAAGACATTTGCAGTCGTCTTTCAACGCTCATTGCAAATATTATTTCAACGGAACGACAATCGGCAGCACCCGACTTTTATACACCCAGTAGTAATCCAGGTTTCAACTCGCACAGACACGCACAATTCCGTAAAGCAGTGCGTGAGAAATTATAGTAACTCGATATCGGCTATTATAGGAATTATTAGTAGACGGACTTCCGAGGCTCGGTTTATGTAAATATGTGGTGCAAATAAAAAATATTCTTTATCGTGTGTGTTGATTAAAGACGTGTTTGGAACATAACTAAGTGCTCAAGCCGATTTAAACTATTTCAAATGGGTCATCAGTAAACAAAATCTCTCCGGACCTGAAAGGCCAGGGTTATGCCTGCTAGGGTTGATAGATAATACTGAAGATCCAATTAGATACGTGAAAACCCAAAAATCTCAAAAAATAAAACCCTACTTGGGAGCTATAATAGAAGGATTAATTGAAAGGAAACGTCGAGAAGTGTACTACGACTGCAGCACAGCAAAGGCTACTCATGAAAGGAAAGTTATTAAGAGGGAAGCCTCTGAAAATATCTTCCCATTTTTCTTAAGGTTACACTTCGATCAGGAATAAATACAAAGAAAGAGATATTCTACCTTGGAAAAGGGATTTTAATTTTTAACAAATCTTCGCACATGTTGCCCATGATATTAGTTCTTTTAAGGGCGAAAAATATTTTATACGTAGATACGTTAAAGTAAAACATTTTAATATATTTAGTAATATGTGTAGTAAAATATGAAATGGATATTATATGCTTGTAGTTGAGGAGAATTACCGTATAATTTTAATATCGTAACACATGGGCTGAAAAGTCCCGGGCCTAAGAAAGAAAACACGGTTTTTTTGGTTCAAAATTAGCTTTATTCATCAACGTAATCTTCATCAAGAGCAACGCAATCATTCCAGCGCCGCTCTAACATTTTAATACCACTTTTGTAGAACGATTTATCTTTTGCCCCAAAATAGGCCTCAGTTTCAGTGATAACCTCTTCACTCGTGCGAAATTTCTTACCGGTGAGCATTTTTTTGAGGTCTGCGAACAGCTAGTAGTCGTTGGGAGCCAAATCTGGCGAATACGGTGGATGTGGGAGCAATTCGATGTTCAATTCATTTAGTTTTGCCATTGTTTTGATTGACTTGTGACACGGTGCGTTGTCTTGATGAAACAATTTTTTTTCTTTGCCATATGCGGTCGTTTCTTTGCAATTTCGGGCTTCAAACGCTCCAATAACGCTATATAATATTCACTGTTGATGGTATTTCCTTTCTCAAGATAGTCGATGAATATTACACCACGCACATCCCAAAATACCGAGGCCATAACCTTTCCAGCCGATTGTTGTGCTTTCGGCCGTTTGGACGAGGTTCACCAGTTGCTGTCCACTCAGATGACGATCGTTTTGGTTCCGGTGTGAAGTGATGGATCCATGTTTCATCCATTGTCACATATCGACGCAAAAATTCCGGTTTGTTACGTTTAAACATGGCCAAACACTGCTCAGAATCATCAACACGTTCTTGTTTTTGGTCAACAGTGAGAAAACGCGGCACCCACTTTGAACAGAGCTTTCTCATAGTCAAATGCTCATGCAATATAAAGCCAATGCGTTCTTCTTTTGTGGATTTTTTTGATGTTTTCTGGTGTTATCGCCTCATTTGGACGTCCACTGCGTTCTGCATCATCGGTGCCTCTACGACCACGTTTGAAGTCAGCAAACCAACATTTTATTGTTGTTTCTGATGAAGCGGAGTCCCCATAACAGTTTTCAAGCCATTGCTATGCTTGAACGGTATTTTTTCCCATCAAGAAGCAGTGTAAAATTAAAACACGAAATTGTTTTTGATCCATTGTTTTGAAAATAACAAAAGTAGTGTGACTCTTAGCACAATAACTCACAAACTAATGAATAGAATATCATGAAATTTTAACAGCTGTCTTTTGAAGATTAGTACTAACTGAGAGAAAGGTGACTGCAATAAAACTAGCGTCATCTATGTGTTAGGCCCGGAACTTTTCAGCCCATGTGTTACCTAGCCATTAATCTAAACAGACTTTATTGCTGTAGATGAGATGAAATAGGCCAAGTCCATCTCGTTTCCTGTAACCTAGATAAAACTAGTCCGTATTTACAAATCGAAGCAATTACAACACTAAACAATCAATACAAAATCGTAAAGATGACATAAAAATGGCATCACCACAAGTATTATGGTGTAATAAATTATAGCTATTATGATTCGTCGTAGATTACAATTTTAGACATCTGTTACAAACATTATGGATTTTGTGTCTGTGAGGTACAAGTATCACTTCAGATGTTGTAAAGTAGACCATTAATTCTATCTGCAATAATAATAACATTAGGCAGTAAACTTATCGCCACACTCCATATAAAGTTACGAAATAATACATGCCAATTTATGATCATAAAGTATTGCTTCGTAATCAAAATTTTATAGTATATTGCTCTTTTAGTAAAGCTGTATAAACTCATTTCAATAAAGTATGGTGATTTTACTGTAGCCAGATATCATCTAATGTTAATTGATTGTCATTGCTTATTTCTTTGTACAAGATGTATAAAATAAAATTGTTTTAATTAATGATAAACAAGCAAATGCCAAGCGAATGTCACTGTTATTTTCTTAAACATCTTTCCAAATCAGGGTTTACATAACCAGTTGCATTGAACGGTTCGGCGGTCCAGTGGTAAAGGAGCCTGTATCTGAATTTGGCAACTCGGTATCGTGTGTTCGTGTGTTGCACTAGTTAACTATAGTGGCAGTACTTTTTCGGGGTCGGTATGCTTCCGAGCCACCATTGGCCGTTGGGAAAATAAGTAATACCGCTTCACCCTTTCCAGCGAGGTGATGTAATAATAAGACTATCAAATGCTTTACATATACTATTTCGACACTTTAATGCTCCTGTAGTTTATAACAAGTTAAAATAGCATCTAACCGCGTTGGGACGCTCACCAAGGAAAAATAAAAATAGATGTAACATACTTCACATAGATTCTGCCAAGCATCCTGACACTGTTGATAACGCCATTCTTGTATGCAAACTGGATGTTTCACTTGCTAGTCTCTTATTCATATAACTTGCTATATTTGTTACATACAATGGCTAGACATTCAACACTTACGAAGGCGGATCTCTACAGCTCTGTACCCCTGACCTCCTTACAGTTAAACAACAGTGGCATTATATTTTTTACTTGTCGACATAGTCTGCTTCTACACTAACGCACTCGGTCCATCGGTGCTCCAACATCTCAACAGCCCCCTGGAAAATTTTTTATCGGACCTCTGCAAAACACCTGACTACAACCTGCATCACTTCATAGTTACTGGAAAATTTTGCGCTACGAAAGATTTCTTTTAATTTGAGGAACAGCCTGTAATAACTATGGGCTAGATCCGGCGAATATGGTGGGTGCTCCACGAATTCAAAGCCTGCTTGGTGTATAGCAATACTAGATGTATGGCTAGGAGCCTGATGGAACAGCACACCATGCCTTAACCTTTCTTGGCATTTCTCGTTAATGGCGTCTCGCAATTTAGAAATGAATTCTGCGTAGTAAGCCCCTGTAATGCTCTGCCCCTTTTGGAAATAGTCAGTCACGATTATTCTTTGAGCATACTAGAACACAGATAACAGAATATTTCCAACAGACGGCACGATCTTAATTTGCGTGGAGAAGTAGGACCATGATGTTTCCATTCTCTACTTTACTCTTTGGTCTCGCGAACATAGTGGTGCACCCATGACTCATCAATGGTCACATACCGGCTAAGTTCTCTTTGTTTGCTTGGTACCTTTCTAAAAGGCGATTTCTTTTTGATCAATGGTTAACATTAGGAGGACCCATCTTGCACTCATCTTTTTCGTAATATCTAATTCTTTAGTCTACACTAAAATTTTATATTTTGTCTATAGCTTATCAGTTCTTAAGTAACAACTTAGCCGCATTAATTGTTCTCCAAAGAGCGTAGTATAGCACAGAGTTCAATTTCGCCGTGATACGGAAAAACTAATATGATTCTCAGATTCAACACACCAAAATTAGTAAAAAACATCTCATATAGAAGTCAGCAAAAATTGTATTGGGCAGTGTAATAAATAATCCATGGTGACTCTGTAACTTTTTTGTTTTGTAACTTACAAGTTGAACTGTTTTGGCAGTATTCATTTTTTTGATTTTGCATTTAAATTGCTCCAAATTTATAGTATTATGAAAAAAATTTGAATTCATTACTAAACCAATTACTAAAATTGGGTTTTCATTAATTTATTGCAATTTAATAAATGTAGATATAAAAGCAATTTTAACGCTAACAAAACCATTTTAAATTGAATCCATCCTTTATCTCTATACCTATTAAAATCGGTTTAAATTGAATAAAAATGCGCCTAAAGCATTGCACTCTATGTGACAATGGCAAAGCGCGATTATTTATATAGACCTTTCATCTTATCGACCAACTTAGCTAACGTAGTGAAATTAACACGAAAACTGCTGCGAAATAAAGCACAAGAATGTGAAAATCCAGCGGAACGGTTGATTTAACGTTCGCGAAATTTATTTTTAAATTTACATTTTCTCCGGTGCGGTAGTGTGGCGCTGCGCCGACGGTGTTGTTGTTATTCGAGCGATAAGAGATGTTTTGCAAAAATGCGAATAAATTATGTCGAAATTTAAATATCTTCTCGGTCTGTGCGGAAGGCCTACGTACGTTGCTTTCCTCCTTTTTCCTTTTACTCGGGTAACATGAAACGTTAGCTGATTCGAAAGAAAAAAAAAATAACGCGGAATATAGATAAAGGAAAGTCTGAAAGTTAAACATTTTCAGACGTTAATTATGTATTGTCCGTTTTTAGAATCGTTTTTTCTTTATTCTCGTTTTTTCTAAAGGAGATAAATTTAGCTAAACGTAAACTTTTTTTAGTTTTTTTTTTCGTATGCTTTAAAAACTTTATAAAATCATTATCAGTAATATCAACAAAATAATAGCTAGGAATGTCACCGTCCAGCGAGTTGAGATACTGCACTTAATATTTTCAGTTTACTGTTCTAATTAGTTTTTTAAGTGACAGCAACAAAGTAACAATGTGAACAACGCCAAGGGCTCTTAATTTTATTCACAGGTATAGCAGTAAACTCCACTCACACAAATTAATTAATTATGCGGAACGCAGCGTTTCGAGAGCACGTGGGCTCTCATTGTCAACCGTGTTACCGACTGAAAGTAAAAACTGTATCACACATGCAAATTATTCTCTACGCAGGCTCTAAAATTTCTAAAACACATGACTATTTACAATCTACTCGGTGGTCTAATGCCTTTTACGGGAAAGGATGGACCGAAAGCGAACCGTATCTTTAACAGGGCCTATGGTAATAAATCCATCAAACTCGAGTGTGCAATTGGGGGTGGTTCTCTGTTCAGTAAGTTTCCGCTCTTTTTCATAGATATCGTTTCGTACGCGTCTAATTCTCTATACGAGTTTACGTTTTTAAGTAGCATCAGATTTTTTAAATCAATCTTATGTCCGGATTTTACCATATGCTCTGCTACGCTTGATAGTTCAGGTTTGTCGAAACGATAGTGTCTAATATGTTCTTTGAACCTCGTTTCGATACTCCTTGTTGTTTGTCCAATATAAACTTTCTCACAATCATTGCATGCGATTTGGTATATTCCAGACCTTTTTATCGTATCCGGTTTATCTTTGGGATTCCCTAAGAGATTCTTTAAGTTGTTTTTTGACACAAAAGACACGTTCATATTTAGTTGTAGGAAAATTTTACTTAACCCTTTTACTGTTGGGTGAAAAGGAAGAGTTATAAATTTCTTATTACTGGTGTTTGTTGGTGTCAAGGTCGTGGAATTTGTGTTGTTTGTATTGGACCTTCCTTAAAATATGGTCGACATCCATAGAAGAGAAACCATTGTACCTCGCTACATCTTTGATATACTTTAATTCTTTGTCGTACCTGCTCTTGTTTAGCGGAAATCTGACGAGTCTATTGACCAGAAAACTAATCGCGGACATTTTTTGTTCTTCGCAATGGTGCGAATCTAACGTGATGAATCTGTTGGAATTAGTTTCTTTTCTGTAGATGTCTATTTCTAATTTATTGTTGTTGCGTATGGCAGAGTATCTAGAAACGGAAGGCGATTGTTCACTTCTTCTTCAATAGTAAACTTGATCGTGGTAAATTTTGAGTTCAGTTCTGCTAGAAAATCTTGTATGTTTCCTTTGTTGGTATGAAACACCGCGAAAATATCATCTACGTACCTAAGCCAAATTCTCGGGAAATATTTGGTTTCTTTTTTCAGGTTCGTTTCAAATTTGCTCATGAAAAGGTTCGCAATAAAAGGAGATAAAGGATTACCCATCGCCGTGCCTTCCACCTGTTCAAACCATTTTCCGCCTATTTGAAAACAATTTTGTGACATGCATAATTTAGTTAACCTTTTATATTCCGCGGTTTTCACGTCATCTACGTTATTTAATTTCAAAAATTCAACCAAATACTCCAGAGTTTCTGGAATTGGTACGCTTGGGAAAAGTGAACAAACGTCGAATGATACAAGGACTTCCCCATCTTTTAATTCAGTCTTTTCAATTTTATTTACAAAATCTACGGAGTTTTCTACACATAGGTTATCTACTTTATGGGGCAAGTTCCCATATTCATTCACTAGCCATTTGGATAATTTGTATGTTGGAGAATCGATGCCGGATACTATAGGTCTCATGGAATTACCTGGTTTGTGAATTTTTGGAAGACAATACATTTTTGGAATGGTAGGGTTTGAACTTGTTATTTTGAATTTCAGGTTATTATTGATTAAGTTGGGACAGTCCTTAATAGTATCTTTAGTGATTCTAATCATTGACGGTAGGGGGGTTCTCTTTAATTCTCTGTACGGTCCTAATACTAAAATACTTCAATTTGATTTGTGAAATATGTAACACATGGGCTCAAAAGTCCCGGGCCTAACACATAGATGACGCTAGTTTTATTGCAGTCACCTTTCTCTCAGTTAGTACTAACCTTCAAAAGACAGCTGCTAAAATTTCATGATATTCTATTGATTAGTTTGTGAGTTATTGTGCTAAGAGTCACGTTACTTTTGTTATTTTCAAAATAATGGATCAAAAACAATTTCATGTTTTAATTTTACACTGCTTCTTGATGGGAAAAAATACTGTTCAAGCGAAGCAATAGCTTGAAAAGCGTTATGGTGACTCCGCTCCATCACAAACAACAATAAAACGTTGGTTTGCTGACTTCAAACGTGGTCGTGGAGACACCGATGATGCAGAACGCAGTGGACGTCCAAATGAGGCGATAACACCAGAAAATCGTTTTGAATGATGGAAAGGTGAAGTTGCGTGAGTTAGCTGACATCGTGGGGATATCAAAAGAACGTATTGGCTTTATATTGCATGAGCATTTGACTATGAGAAAGCTCTGTTCAAAGTGGGTGCCGCGTTTGCTCACTGTTGACCAAAAACAAGAACGTGTTGATGATTCTGAGCAGTGTTTGGCCTTGTTTAAACGTAACAAACCGGAATTTTTGCGTCGATATCTGACAATGGATGAAACATGGATCCATCACTTCACTCCGGAATCAAAACGATCGTCATCTGAGTGGACAGCAACTGGTGAAACTCGTCCAAAGCGCCCGAAAGCACAACAATCGGCTGGAAAGGTTATGACCTCGGTATTTTGGGATGTGCGTGGTGTAATATTCATCGACTATCTTGAGAAAGGAAATACCATCAACAGTAAATATTATATAGCGTTATTGGAGCGTTTGAAGGCCGAAATCGCAAAGAAACGACCGCATATGCCAAAGAGAAAAATTTTGTTTCATCAAGACAACGCACCGTGTCACAAGTCAATCAAAACAATGGCAAAACTACATGAATTCAACTTCGAATTGCTCCCACATCCACCGTATTTACCAGATTTGGCTCCCAGCGACTACTGGCTGTTCACAGACCTCAAAAAAATTCTCGTCGGTAAGAAATTTCGCACGAATGAAGAGGTTATCGCTGAAACTGAGGCCCATTTTGAGGCAAAAGATAAATCGTTCTACAAAAGTGGTATTGAAATGTTAGAGCGGCGCTGGAATGATTGCGTTGCTCTTGATGGAGATTACATTGATGAATAAACCTAATTTTGATCCAAAAGAACCGTGTTTTCTTTGTTAGGCTCGGGACTTTTCACCCCATGCGTTATTCTATCCTGGAACTCAGAATCCACTATTCATACCCTGACAAAGTTGTTGCTAAGTGGATTTCACTGGATATCATCGTTACATACAAACAAACTAAATTGTTGAAAGAAATCTTTAAGTAAACGCTTAAGTTGTAATTCTTTTAAATTCATCGAATATTAATTGCGTTGCAGCATTTAAACGTTTACTACTTACCAGTAGTTTTCAGCTAGTTTTTTGATTATTTTTTTTTAACCGGTTGTAGCAGTTTCCTAATTTACCATCTAACTTAAAAAGGATGAAAATGTAATCACTAACATAAAGAATGAAATATTTTCTATAGTGTTACTACAACTTATGAAACAACATTCGTATATATTTTGTATATTATTTTACTACACTTTCCAATATTCATATCTTTGCGCCAACCCTCATACGTTTCGTCAACTATTGAACGCAATTCTAGAATGCTCATTACTTAAATAACACATATAACATTTGCATGGCATATAAACTTTGGCAAGGAAGCTATTCAAAACGTTTTGCAGCTCGCGCTCGGTTGTAACACTCATTGCGGCAGTAAATCAAATAACATTTATGCGTCGGTAAACTTTGTTGTCTCACTCTCTTCTTTAACGTTGGTAAACAATAACACACCGAGAGCTTACAAAATTTCTCACGCTTTTCGCGAGTTTCGAAATCAACCGTCTCGTGACTATAGTTTACCTAGGTACCTAACCAATATACAGATAGGTGTTGGGTCTATATTACGTCAGAATAAATTCGTCTACCAGTAGGGATATAACGTAGGCAATTAGCTAAGGCTAATCTGTAAGACGAGTAAAGCGAAGTTTACGTTATTAAATTCAAAGTTATAAACTATGTACAATATAATATGAGATGACGCTGACATTCATTATTAACTCAAGAAGCCAACAATGGATGTCAATATATCATAATGTATATTGTACTATAATATTGCAGCAAGACAAGAAAAACAGCTGCGGTTGGCGGAGGTTAAGTTATTTACCGTAGTATGAAAATAACGTTATAATTTATCCATATAGGTTTTATTATACAAAGGGCTTGAGTATCAAGAACTTATAAAACGACTGATATTGCTTGTAAACTCTATTTTTTTAATTCGGAAAAATAAAATTAAAAAACTCGTTTATATAATGGAATTTCTCAAATCTACTTTTTAGCGGTAGTTTTACGTAATTACTATTACAATGCAAATTTAGGGAGAAAATTAAATTGAAACACACTTAGAAAAATACACGATCTAAACGGCAATCAGTTGTAACAATAATAATAAGGCGGCCGGCAATATGACAAACATCGCTAGCGTATTTTTTGCCGAAAAGTGACCAACAGCTAGCCTGGGTTTTGGCACTTTAACTGAGAAACACTCCTACGAATTAAAAAATAGGGTATAATAGATAATAAGATATTTATTTATACAACCTCAGAATTAAAGGTAGTAATTTACGCATAAAGGAAAAATATTTTTATGCATAATTGCAAAGATGAGGTATCAAGAAAAAACATTCCTGAACATGGATATGCCTCGTTGGTTATAAAAGGATGGGCTGAAAAGTCCCGGGCCTAACACATAGATGACGCTAGTTTTATTGCAGTCACCTTTCTCTCAGTTAGTACTAACCTTCAAAAGACAGCTGTTAAAATTTCATGATATTCTATTCATTAGTTTGTGAGTTATTGTCCTAAGAGTCACGCTACTTTTGTTATTTTCAAAATAATGGATCAAAAACAATTTCGTGTTTTAATTTTACACTACTTCTTGATGGGAAAAAAATACCGTTCAAGCGAAGCAATGGCTTGAAAAGTGTTATGGAGACTCCGCTCCATCACAAACAACAATAAAACGTTGGTTTGCTGACTTCAAACGTGCTCGTAGAGATACCGACAATGCAGAACGCAGTGGACGTCCAAATGAGGCGGTAACACCAGAAAACATCAAAAAAATCCACAAAATCGTTTTGAATGATCAAAAAGTGAAGTTGCGTAAGTTAGCTGACATCGTAAAGATATCAAAAGAACGTATTGGCTTTGTATTGCATGAGCATTTGACTATGAGAAAGCTCTGTTCAAAGTGGGTGCCGCGTTTGCTCACTGTTGACCAAAAACAAGAACGTATTGATGATTGTGAGCAGTGTTTGGCCATGTTTAAACGTAACAAACCGGAATTTTTGCGTCGATATGTGACAATGGATGAAACATGGATCCATCACTTCACTCCGGAATCAAAACGATCGTCATCTGAGTGGACAGCAACTGGTGAACCTTTGCGAACGAATGACTTTTGTCAGCTTGTCTTCACCTTGGAACGTCCAAACAGACGACTGGCGTTTATTTTCTAGCTTCTATGAGTGAATCCAAGAGTCATCACCAGTGACGATGTTGTATACCATTATAGAGTTGCAGGTATTGGAGCGGTCAAGAACTGCGGTATCCAACGGGAAACTCAGTTTCCTATAAACAATTCTTCATGCAATATTTTTTAAACTGAAGCCTTTCAAATCTCAAATGATGCCACAATCTCGCGATACGTCACAGGTCGATTGTTTTTGATGATATTGCGCGCAGCATCGACGCCTGAGTGAGTGCCGTTTTGGGTGCAGCTGCTCTTGTATCCTCACTAAGACTAATCCATTCTCCTTTGAATTCTCCATACCAACGAGAAATTGTTGACTGGTGTGGTACTTCATTGCAAAAAACAGAAACCAAACATTCTTGTTGAGATAGTTGTCTTCGAAAATTATAAGAAAATCATTTCCCGAAAATGTTCTCGGTTTAATTTAATTCTTCAACTAGCTTGCCAGTTTAACTTAATTGTAACCATACACGTATCGCGCTGAAACTTTGGATGTACGTTAACTAAAGATGGAGGTTAATTTTTAGTGCTGACATTTGATTAGTGGCGCCCAATATGTACCAGTATGTAAAACTTAAAAGACATCCCTTGTATTCCCAAATCAATATATGTATACTGGTACATTCGACGATATGCCCACTGTAAATTTTACAAACTGTAGGGCTGAACTTCTGGGAACTAAGAGTTGTAGTGAAACTTATAACGTCTTCTTTTTTAGTGTGTAAGAAAATAATTTCTATTTGTTTTAGTAGTACTAATAAAGAAACTTAATTCCTGCATTAAATAGGAATTGGATTCGAAAATTCTGTTACAGTTTAATCAAGTTCTACTTTCATGTTTACTTCCAGTTCTCTCAATTTTGTGTACACAAACCTGCATATATTCAATACATATTTGTTATTGGTGACATCGCTGGAACTCGAGATTTTGTATAAATATTTACTGAACATAGCGAAAAGCGAAATGTTCGGTGCGACCAGGAAGCACACAAAGTTCTCCGGGGTCACATCTTACTAGTGCTAGCATATCGGTTACGGAAAGACGACGCTACGCTGGTTGTTGTGTAAATTGGAACTGGCGAGACTATGAGCAACAAAAAAATGCGAAATGAGCTTTGCTCGTTTCCTGTTCTACACTCTCGCCATTGTTAGTAGTACGTCAATAAAGATCACGTGAACGCATCAGCGTTTGCATGATTGTACGTCAATTTGAGCGACTATTACTAGCAACGCCCTCTACTGCTTCTTTTCGTTTTCTATATAAAGTATGGAATTCGCAAAAACAACGCATATATGGGATACTTCATAACATGCTGTACTATAACCTGTCATATCAACTTCGAAAATTTAAGTCAATGATTGAAAATTCAATTTTTAGAATGTGAAAAGATTTTCTAATTTTTTCCTTGCAAAAATGGAACTATGGCTGAGTTAAAAAAATAGGATGCAATTTATTTTATATTACTGTAATTTGCCGTAATAATGGTATTTAATTATATGTTAGCTTTCATATTGTTCCCATATTAATTTTTGTCTTCGATTTCTAAGGAGAAAAAATACATATTGTGGTGGCAAATCTCAGGCTCGTTAAAATTTTTTAACTGGGTTCTTTGAATTAGTTTTTCCACCACAGAATTGGCGCCCCACGTTGGGTGCCAAAGCTAGCGCTGGAAGTTCATGGTACCCCAAGCGAGACTTACTCCCATAACTCCCACAGCTCAATGCATACCCCTTTAAAAAGAGAATTGAAATATCGCGACGTTCCCACGTTTTCATGTGATCCCCGTCATCAACCTATGCTGGTCCACTTTCTATCCTCTTTTTGAGTGTGGGGATTCTTTATCAATCCACTGAGATAATTTAATTTTTGCCATAATATTATACTCGTAAGCCCAGCTTTCATTAACTGTTGTGGTCTTTTGCATAACGGATTCGTCGTCATTGGTTTGTTGAGGAACTTGCCAGCAAAGGTCCATACGATTTTTTGTCTACCGTTGGGTCATCAAATGAGAAACAAAGTTGCAACTGGATGCATTTTCAGTGTTTTCTTCAAAATTCTTCATGACACAACGCTACTAAGATGCTAACTTTTTCCGCTAATTCCTTGAAGATCAAAGAGCAGTTTGAACGCAGCAAATCTTTGATTTTTTTTAATGTGAACACCATTATTTGTCGATGGTTTTCTCCAGTTAATCGAATTTTTTGAATCTTGTAAATATTTACGACGATGCGTACAACTTGGGGCACAATCTCTATAAACTTATTCCAAAAATTAAAACGTTCTCTTAAAAGTTTTCTGCAGTTTCACACGAAACCTCACGTTGTATCGTCACTCCCAACATAGCAATAATCACCACGAACACTGAAGCACCTTGCGCTTAAATAACAATAATACGATATATCGACAATTTAAAAATATGTCGTTAAGTAGGAGCTTATATCGGATACAACGTTGCCAACCACACGTGACCAAATCTCTTCGTTGACGGGTAATTTAAAATATTCGATTATTATTTGAACGAACCGCGTATATAGACGGCTTAGAGAAAGGCAACTCGCAATTGCTGTGATCATCAAGGTCGTTACTTTCCTATACAACATGGATCAAGTATCATAAAATATCTCACAGATATCAGTTATCACTAAGTGAATTTAGAATGTAAAACCTGATTGTCACGCAGATGTAGGTAAATGTAGTAGGGTACATATGTATACGTAGATATCTAAACTATAATATATTAACGGGATCATAAGGTTACTAGATGAACGTGAGAGATAGAGATACATGGGATGAATATCAACGGCAAATGCCAAGACGTAGCTATTTTATTCACCATGTTTATCTCCTCTCGACGACTTTGCAGATGTCAATTAAGTTAGTCGATGTAGCTAGTAATGTTTTACTCATTTATATGCATACACATGTACGTTGGAATCTACTTTTGAAATTACTTTCGCGCAAAACTTACTATTTCTAACATGTCATCCTTTAACTATAGTAATTCTCGGTTAACCAAACTTGTTGGTTATTAACTAGTAAGCTTGACTTTGTACTATAACTTGATTTCGTGTCTAATTAAACAAGTAATCGTTGAAAACATAATTTTTACCTCTCTGTAAGTGAGAATATTATGTAATATACGCTGGGAAACAAGATAATGTTTAAGAGTTTGACAAACTTTTATTACTTCAATTTGTTTCTTTCAATATACTAAATATATCGAAACCTCCTACAGTCGCCTAAACTAAAACAATGACAAATACTTCAGCTATAAAAGCACGTGTTTCAAACGAATGTAATTAAATGCTCTAAATTATTTAAGAAAGCAGTCGATATATGCACTCAGTGAAAAGGAAATGATGTATTCACACAAAAGGAAAGGACATATTTATTAAAAGTCACTGCTTATGAAAGCATGTAATTACTGAACACATACATAAATTGAAACACAAATGTTATACCCCAGAGAAACAAGAAAACAATCCACAAGGAGCAATCAATTTATACGAAACAAATGAAGGTTTACTCAATGCAAATTTGCGTTTGGTGATAACATTAGCACAACAATGTATTTTTGTCGATGCTTGTAGTCGTTTTTGCAATTTTTGCATTAATATTAACATTAATTTAATTAGAAGCAACTTGCTTCTAACAACGTTGTGTCTGCTGAAATATTACTGTGACATCGAGGTATTTATTATTACAAAACGATTTGAATTCACACACAGTCTTGTGGTGCATTTGGTTAGCACGTCGCGCCAGCAACGCAGAGAGGTTGGTTCAAATTCGTACCTTGACTGATATTATTTCAGAAATTTAAAAACTTTGGTTAAATACAACTTTATTATCACTAATACCAACGGTAGTTTCATAGTAATATTAATTTCTTTGTTAACAACTTGCCTTTAATAATTTTTTTTGTCTGCTGAAATATTACGATATATCTACAGACATAGTGACATATAGGTATTAAAAATGATTTGAATTCATATTCTGTTTCGGGGTGCAGAATGATGGTATAATTCGCCGGTAACACAGAGGTCGTGGGTTCAAATCTTACCGTGACTGTTTTTCAGGTATTTCAGAACATTGATTAAATGCAATTAAATAGTTATTTTATCAAATTTACTCTCATTGTAAATCTAAACAGTAAGTCTATAATAATACTTCTCACAAATAAAGCATATTTAAATCAGAATTTGACCTATAGCTTAAGATGTTTAAGAAACCATCTTGCTTTACTACTAAAAGTAGCAGAATGTCTCTTGTATTTGGTATACGTGTTGAGAGATTTCTTAACTAATTTTAACAATTTGTGCGGTCACCTTTCTCTTGTAATTGTCGACAAATCAGTTACTTCTGGTGGAATGTACTTGTCCGTTCAAAAATAAATGCAAGAACACTTTCTTTCTTCATCCGAGAATCTGTATAAGAGTTTACCGTTAAAGGCACCTATCTTGTGCAAATAATCCCTGAAGTAGTCGTGGTCTACTACTAGACAAGTCAGCAGCTGTCAGTTTGAATCTATTTAATGCTAGATTGGCTATTGTTAGTCTGTGACTTGCTTGCTACGTTTTTAGCGAATTATATGGTTCTAACAGAGTTGAAGTTTCTGTTACTCGTTAATTACACCACGTACTCCAGCCATTATTATAATCACACCCCGTCCGGATTCAGTAGAGGTAGTTTCAAAACTTTTCTCCTCTGAATTCTGTTTATATTACCAAAAAAAATCAGTTTAATAAGAATAAAAAGTGTAGTTCTAAAACAACAGCGGTGCTTTTCAACAAATCAGTTACTTCTGGTGGAATGTACTTGTCCGTTCAAAAATAAATGTAAGAACACTTTCTTTCTTCATCCGAGAATCTGTATAAGGGTTTACCGTTAAAGGCACCTATCTTGTGCAGATAATCCCTGAAATAGTCGTGGTCTACTACTAGACAAGTCAGCAGCTGTCAGTTCGAATCTATTTAATGCTAGATTGTCTATTGTTAGTGTGTGACCTGCTTGCTACGTTTTTAGCGAATTGTATGGTTCTAACAGAGTTGAAGTTTCTGTTACTCGTTAATTACACCACGTACTGCAGCCATTATTATAATCACACCCCGTCCGGATTCAGTAGAGGTAGTTTCAAAACTTTTCTCCTCTGAATTCTGTTTATATTACCAAAAAAAAATCAGTTTAATAAGAATAAAAAGTGTAGTTCTAAAACAACAGCGGTGCTTTTCAACAAATCAGTTACTTCTGGTGGAATGTACTTGTCCGTTCAAAAATAAATGTAAGAACACTTTCTTTCTTCATCCGAGAATCTGTATAAGGGTTTACCGTTAAAGGCACCTATATTATGTAGATAATCCCTGAAGTAGTCGTGGTCTACTACTAGACAAGTCAGCAGCTGTCAGTTCGAATCTATTTAATGCTAGATTGTCTATTGTTAGTGTGTGACCTGCTTGCTACGTTTTTAGCGAATTGTATGGTTCTAACAGAGTTGAAGTTTCTGTTACTCGTTAATTACACCACGTACTGCAGCCATTATTATAATCACACCCCGTCCGGATTCAGTAGAGGTAGTTTCAAAACTTTTCTCCTCTGAATTCTGTTTATATTACCAAAAAAAAAAATCAGTTTAATAAGAATAAAAAGTGTAGTTCTAAAACAACAGCGGCGCTTTTCAACTAAATGGGTATACACGCAGACTTGCGAAACGTGATATAATGTGACGGACTCACACCAATTTCACTACCGATGTCCTTAAGTGTTGTTCGCAACTTACACTTCGTTGTGGGAAATGCAGATTCGAATAAATAACGGGTAATCCCTTCTTACATCTCGAAATATCCACAACGAAATTGCATCCCTTTCAATCAATGTCGCCTTTAAAACGTATTGGATTGAATATCGATGAATTTCTCTTCCACCCTGATTGTTAGTCCGACGGTAGTTTGAAGATTAAGTTCTCCGGCCTGACCAAAAGGAGACTACTGGATTTCAGCTATCGAGATAAACGAGAAACATTTACTAGTCATTCTTTAAGCATTTTCAAGCGGTCTTCAGCTATTTTTTTAGTTGTTTTTATTTTTGCTTCGGAGTTAAACAGAATCTTCGAAGATTTTAAAAAATGTCAAAAATTCTTCATTATACTACCCAATATTTCTTACTTAAGTTCATATATGTTTCGTCACAAAGTTCGAGAATGTCTAGTGAGAGTCTACGAATTTTGGCAGGGCTTTTCAAATATACTAAACTTTTCCATACTTGCTGTTACTTAATTAATCATGGAAATAACATTTGCGGGTACTTCGGATAAAGAACTATGTGAGAAACAGTAATTTAAAGTAATCAGCGATGTTTTGTTTGCCTGCGATAGAACTTCTGGTGCAGTCGGTCACAGCTATTGTGTCGAGCAAAAATATATAACAATAATTTTATCTTTCTTAGAAATATGTATTGATCAAAGATTGTAACAAGTACTCCGCGAAATGGAAACTGTTCAGCTATTTCAGATTCATCCCCAGAACAAGCAATAGTCACGAGTTTTACTAGTTGGATCTACCGACTCATCTTGTAGAGCCAATTTCCCAGAATTCTTTATTTTTTCTGTTCAATATCTGCAGACAATTTCTTCCGCGGCTTCGACACCAAACGACATTACGAAGTTTCTTACACGCAAGCGAAATAAGTTCTTTTCCCAACTTCTTTCTGATCGCGACCAAATTTGCTACTTCGTAGGAAGTAATAAGACCTTCGTCGGATGTTCCTAAACTCTTCTCCATTTTGTATGCAATCTTTTTTGACTAAGCACCGACAATATTCGACTGATTTCTGGGCAACATGCTGCCGATTTTGTTTTAAATACCTTTTAAGTTTATTTGGCACCACTGGCTGATTTGCCAATGTTGTACTACACACTACACATTTCGGCTGTGGATTTTCTTCTCCAATTCAAGTGAAACTAAAACTTAGGTATTCTTCGTTGTCTCTCCGGTACGTTCTTGTAGATTTTTTAATTGACGCAGCAGGCTTTAGAACGGAAGCAATACTGTTTCGTATGGTGGACTATCGTCTTTTCTGCGTTTTTCTCTTTTTTAATAGAAACTTAACCTCTATTACAAGCTTCAAATTCATCGGAACTCAGCTTAGTTCTAGTTCAATTTAAAGGAAGAATAACTCATTAAAAATGCAGTTGTCCAATTCAAAGACTAAAATATTGCACACGCGATCAGTTATCATCGCTCTTACACTTATTGACTATTCCTAAACTATGTTGCTTGGGACGGGGTCCTTGTATAGCACTCTCAGATTCAGCTGGAATTTTCTAGTTTCCTATATGCAGTGTGGCTAACTCGAAAAAAAAATAAATTGGAAATTGCGTTACACACCTAGCATTCTTTAGTTGAGAACCGCTGATTTAAACTATTGCCAATAGAAGTTTGTGGGAGTTCTATGTTGCTATGCAAATCGAAAATTTGTCATTTTTCTTCTGGCATGCCCATAATGACATTTCTCCTTTAATCTCTCTTGTCTCAGACCTAACATGGTCTCCATAATAAATATTTAAGACCCCCTAATTGCTTTAGGAGTACATAAAAAATCCCGAAAGTTTTATTATTATCTGCTTTTGTGTTTAGAGCATCTGTGGAATATGTGGACATAATGTTCAGCCAGTGCGTTATAGATATAGTTTTAGTGCCTATAATTGCTTAATTGTTTCGCTAGTCATTATTAATCTCTCCTATTCCTTTCATACTTGTCAACCAGTTTTTGAAAACGTTGAATGCTAGTTTGTTCAAAATCCAAAGTTATCCCCAAGGATATGCTTGGAGATGGTTCTATACCACCTCACTGTAGAGGATTACAGATTTCAAACAACTTCCTTCTTTTCGAATAGGAAACAAGCGCTAGCTTTGAGGAACTATTTGTACAATTCTAGCATGCTTAAAACTCTAGCGTGAGCTCTGAAATCATAAAACATCCAGTATAAGTATCTAAATAACAGCCTGTCTTCTTTAATATGACTAGTAATCCACCAATTACAAAAATCCTAGTTGCGAGGGATAACAACCCTTCCTATAACCAACCCCTCACTAATCAATAATAATCTTATTCACTGCATAGTGTTAAAATTGTGTGGAACATTTTGTGATTCTCTTTGCTAGAAAAAAATTACAATTTCTTTTTGCTTGTTTGATCGAAGTAATGAAGCACCTTTCACATAAGCTATTACTACAATAAATTTTACAAAAACAATGGTGGAAATGTGGCAGTACGAGTTTGCCGTTTCCTGAATAGATTCTTCGTCTTCAATCTACAGTCTTTTACTCCTTTATTTAAATTCCAGTAGTAAATTCGTATTTCGCATAGCACGAAAGTTAGAAATGTTATAGTTGTAAATTTCTGTAAGATTGGATATTAACAAATATCATGGTCTCCTAAGGCAACATGGCATTTATCAAATTGAATAATATTTACTCCATCATTTGCATCAAGTTGCCTTCAATAAGGGTTAAATATGCACTAGGGTGACAGAATAAAATAGACACCAGGTAAAGCGGTATAAATATGTAAACAGCTAAATTCTAAGAACAAATTAAGAACTTTCTCTTATCATTAGGGTAGGGGTAGATGTATCAGAAGGAATTCGTCATAGTTTAGTGTCGTTACAACTATGAGTCGCTTACAAGGTTCGAGTGATATTAGCGACTTCACACGGGGTCGCATCGTTGGCCAGAGTGAACGCGCCGCTTCGCAACGTGAAATAAGTCAATTTTTTAATATTCCGTTGTCCACAGTTAACCGTGTGATTACACAATTTAAACGCAAGGAAAAAACAACAGCGGAGCCGAGACCAGGTCGTGCCGGACCTTCTGAAAGAAGTAAAAGGGTGCTTGTGCGCGAAGTGTTAAGAGAACCGCGAAAAAGTACAGCTGAGCTTGCGGCAACTTCACAGAAAAGTCAGCGCACCGTTCTGCGATACCTCCACAGTGTGGGCATGTATGAAAGGGTGGCAAAGAAAAAACCTCTCCTTACGGCGTTTCAAAAACGGCGCCGAATGGCTTGGGCAATCGATATGCGAACGAAGCCCGAACAGTTTTGGCAGTCTGTCATTTTTTCAGACGAAAGCAGATACTGCCAATTCAATGATAGTGGTCGTACGTGGGTATGGAGACGTTCGTCACAGCAACTGGACGACAAATTTTTGCATCAGACGGTGAAATACGGCGGTGTGAACATCATATCAACATATGATATGGTGGAAGATCGCAATTAGTAATCTGCGACGGAAGTATAAATACGGTAAAATATATCCAAATATTAACAGAAGGACTACTACCGATATTCGACAACGCCATTTTATCTAAAGGAGACGCCACTTTTATGGAGGATGGAGCACCCTGCCACAGAGCAAGAACAACAACCACATGGAAAAAGGAACCGGGGATTCGGATTTTACCATGGCCAAGCCAATCACCAGACATGCATCCGCTAGAGAATATTTGGCACATAATCCAGACAAATATGGCGAAACGACCCCGAAAACCCAGCAATAAGGAAGAACTCGAGGCAGCTGTTACAGAAGAGTGGTTAAATATTCCAGAAGACACCATTTAATAGATTCTATGCCACGACGACTCGCAGCACTTCACGCAAGTAAAGGTGGATCGACAAAATATTAGTCTAATTTAAAAATTTTAAAATATTTTGTATATATAACGAGAATAGAATCTTTTTTTTAATTAGTAGGTGTCTATTTTATTCTGTCACCCTAGTGTAAATGAATGCGAACAACCCTTGTATGTAAACTGCTGTTCGACTATATTTTTGCAGGATTTCAAAAGAGGATGAATATCATTTCAAAGGCAAAAGTAAAGTGCAAGCATGCCTATTTGTGAATAACTCCATTTAGTTATTGGTTACGCTCAATAAGCAACTAAAAGAGATAAATGTACATGAACGTTAACAGCGAAACGGCTCGCGTTACTTCCACCATTTTAGTATCCTCGTTATAAAAGGCAAGATCCATAAATTATCGCGTACTACGGACGTAGAAACGCACAATACCGCGTTATAAAATGCCATAAATTAAGAGTATTATGAGGCACGACATCTCGCGGCAATCTTATAAATGGCATTGTCCGTGAAGAATGCTATATTTCATTCCGTTTTACGACAGTGACGTATTGATTTCGAGCCATAACAACGAAAGAGTGTTAATCAATTAACGAATGACAGGCTCGATTGTGTAAAAAATGGCTGCCGCTTTTCCGGTTTTGTTTCATTCACCAAGTTTACTATTTTCAATTTCTTTTTTGAATGTATGGCGTTAACGAGATCCACAATAATTTATTTCCTGGTGTGATATTTTAAAATGCAATCTTCGCTCACTTCCCCCGTATGAACATAATTCGCTTATGCAAATTGCTTCGTTAGCTTCTCTGAAGGTTTTAAATTAATTGACATGTAACTCCTGCAAATGGTACGAATAACAAAGTCATCTGAATACTTTGATCACGACTTTAATTGCAGATATTGCCGTGAATACAGGGCCTTTGATTTTGCACTTCTTTAATTGTCTCATTTACATATCAATGGCAATCAGATATGAGTTCCATCAGCTTGAAAGGAATAAACTTAGTTGTCAAATTGAACATACATAGAAACGCTGTCTTTAAACAAGAAAATAAAACATTACATTTAACCGAGTGCGTTTACCTGGTTGCTAAAAATGGTTTTTATTTTTTTTTGTCAATTACCTATTTGGTTATCTATCTTTTGACGTGGTATTATTGACGATGGATCCTCATAATAACTAGAATTGTTGTTTGGGCTATTTACAACGATGGAAATAGCCCAAACAACAACTCTAGTTATTGGTTATCTATAAATTTAAAATCAATTAACCTACAAGAAATCGTAAAACAAGTAAATGGAACAGCTTAACATCCCAGAAAATATCAGCACAGCTCTGGTAAATTTCCCACAAAGGATTCCAACGAAGAGGCGCAAAGCAGCGGTTGAATTTTTGTTATTGTTACCACATGGGCAAAGTCCCGAGCCTAACAAAGAAAACACGGTTTATTTGGTTCAAAATTAGCTTTATTCATCAACCTAATCTCCATCAAGAGCAACGCAATCATTCCAGCGCCGCTCTAACATTTCAATGCCACTTTTGTAGAACGATTTATCTTTTGCCTCAAAATAGGCCTCAGTTTCAGCGATAACCTTCATTCGTGCGAAATTTCTTACCGGCGAGCATTTTTTTGAGGTCTGCGAACAGCCAGTAGTCGCTGGGAGCCTAATCTGGCGAATGCGGTGGATGTGGGAGCAATTCGAAGTTCAATTCATGTAGTTTTGCCATTGTTTTGATTGACTTGTGACACGCTGCGTTGTCTTGATGAAACAAAATTTTTTTCTTTGCCATATGCGGTCGTTTCTTTGCAATGTCGGTCTTCAAACGGTCCAATAACGCTATATAATATTCATTGTAGATGGTATTTCCTTTCTCAAGACAGTCGATGAATATTACACCACGCACATCCCAAAATATCGAGGCCATAACCTTTCCAGCCGATTGTTGTGCTTTCAGGCGCTTTGGACGAGGTTCACCAATTGCTGTCCACTCAGATGACGATCGTTTTGATTTAGGAGTGAAGCGATGGATCCATGTTTCATCCATTGTCACATATCGACGCAAAAATTGCGGTTTGTTACGTTTAAACATGGCCAAACACTGCTCAGAATCATCAACACGGGACTTTTCAGCCCATGTGTTATATTACTAAGAATAACGATAATATGTTTGTGTTTAATACACTAACTTCGAATGAACGCTGATTTACACAGAGTATATTATTTAACAAAACTAATGTTAACCATTGAGCGATAGAAAAGCTTCATTTTCTTCATGAATTTTGGCAACAGGAACATTTTAATTTAATATATTCTCAGGTACTATTGGCGGCAGGATACCTGGATCTACTATCTTTTATAACAATTTAGTGCTATTGGAATATAAATCAATGTAAATAAAAAGACCAACAACCTGCATGCAAATACTCCAGAACAAAGTCATCAGAAGGTATTCTCCCGCTCTCACAGAATACAGCATAGACACTGCTATCCTTCAGCAAAAGGCACCTCAGACTATTGGTAGAGATACTGAGGATACTGGTGCATTATACATGTACTACCCATGATATAATTTTTTTATAGGGGAATATCTAGTACTTTCTGGACTAAAATTCAAAAATCCTAGAGTAATACGAGGGTTTATGAAAAGCCTCGAACTATTCAAACCATATTGAAGACATTAAATTCATATTAGTGTTAATTTGAAACTACCGTTGGCATTAGTAATGACAGAATTACGATTTTCCTTGCATTTAAATTCCTGTAAAGGTATCAGCCACAGTAGGATTTGAATCCACAATCTCTGCGTTATGCTACCAACTGCACCACGAGATCGAATGTGAATCCTACGGCGACTGATATTTTTTCAGGAATTTAAAAACAGTTGATTAAACGCAAGAAAATCGTAATTTTGTCATGACTAACACCAACGATAGTTTCATATTAATATTAATTTAATTGGTAAGAACTTGCTTTTAATAATATTTTGTCTGCTGAGATATTACGATATATCTTCATACATTGTGACAAGTAGGTATTGAAAGCGATTTGGACTCACATTCAGTCTCGTGGCGTAGTTGGTAGCATAATATGCCGGTAACACAGAGGTTATGGGTTCAAATCCTACCCTGAGTGATATTTTTTCATTAATTTAAAAACGTTGGTTAAATCCAAGGAAATCGTAATTTTATCATATTAAAGACATTGTTACAATAGATCACCTTAAATTTCAGTAACTACCTGCGCCAGGGCCTAAAACCGATTTAGTAATAATAGTCCAGAAATCTTATTAAACGATACTCCGCAGAATCTAACCAGGAATACGTGGCTCTATCAGGATGGCACACTAGTATATAATGGTCGCATTGTTACAAAATTACTTAGATAATAAATTTGGTAATCGATGAAGTGATAATCAAGGCCATATTTTAGGGCTGCGGATTCTCCAGACTAATCCAGCATAATCTCATAATGTCGAAGAAGTGCAAACCTGCATTTTAAAGGAATTTCATTAAATAAATGGACGTATTTTGTAAATTATTAATTGGATTCTAAAAAGACTCAATGTATCAATAGTAATGGGTGACATTTTAAGTATGGAGTGTAACTTGCTTTGGTAAAGAAGATATAGCAGTAGCAGCTGGTTAAGTGGGAATGTTAGTATAATATAGCTTTGGTTACTCTTAGCCTTTTGTTTTACTTTACTTCCAACAGAACAGAAGTATAAAACTAGAAAGAATCTAATATATTACACATTATTGAAATTATGAAAATTATCAAATCGTGGTCTTTCTGATGCAGTCAAAGATACCTATGACTGGTATTTAGAATTTCGCTTAAAAGTCTCGAAACGCGTAAACTTACACAAATTTCAAAACTATATCTGAATTCTACGTACCATGATATGTACCTGCTCCCATATCTTTTAAGCGAAATATTCTTTTGGTTTCGAAAATAGTATGTACGTTCTCTCCCGTTTCGCCAGGTATCTATCTTCTATAGTTTATAAGGTCTGGATGATGAGTACGTTAACTAGAACAGCCTGCATATGCAAAAAAGGTATTTATTATATCAAAGCAAAGACATATATCCTGCATAACATGGAAACTGCACACCAATAAGAGACGCGAATTTTGCGCCCAAACTTGGCACAAACATAATTATTCAAATGTGATAACTGATTGAATTTGAAAGAAAAATAACAATTCAAATTTATTTTTATTAATAATATAGTGGTCCCCGTTTATTAGTTTGGCACTCCTCTGGAATTGACCTTATTAGGAAGTCAATGTCCTCTTGTGGTATGGTATACCAAGCAACCTGTAATTTATGTCGAGCAGCTTCCAGTATCTGCAGAGAATCCACTAAGTTCCTCAATTTCCTTTCCCATAATATCTCACACGTGTTCGATTAGCGAGAGGTTGGAAGAACTGGGTGGCCATAGCGAGATATCGACATAGGTCTCTCTAAACTGGGTTAGAGAAGTTCTCACAACGTGAGGATAGCTTCAGTCATGCTGGAAAAAGTGGGCCTTCGTGTTGATAAAGACAAATTCGCGTCCTAGTTAATTTTAGCCAATATCTGCCTACTAAACTCCATACGTGATACTGGGTCTCGTTCATGTAATCGTTGCACAATCTAATTCGTGCAGTATTCTTTGTAAGCTTCGTCGCTTAATCCCCAGCGTAGATGCATGCTGTCGAACGGAGCGGCGAGGACTTCTCTCGATTGCAGCTCTAACAGCCTCAATCTTCTCTGGGGTACGTATCGTTCGAGTGCCACCTAAAGCTTTCTTTTTCAAGACAGATCCTGTTTCTTCAAAATTACGCACCCACGTTGTAATCGCATGCGCAGATGGAACACGCCCATGACGTCCAAGCTGGTAATTCTCTGTGCGGCAGTCGCACTATCACCATTTCTATAAAACGCTCTCACAGCTACTGCACGTTCCGCACCAATCAAACGATCCATGATTACTAAATGGCAATGCGTTCACAACAATTGTGCGACGTTACGAACAACTGCCAACTCTATAGTGCTGACAACTGTAACGTTCAAAATTTCCCGTTCCACTGCGCCACCCTGTGTGTTGAAAAGAAGACTAGGGTCTGGATTTTCATGTAAAAAGAAGTATTTCAAAGTTATTCTTTTATTTTCTTTATATCAAAACGGTATTTACTTAAAAAACACGCCCCATATAGTTTTATTCAAGTACATATTAACGGAAATTTTTATATTTTATATATTTTACAAGAATTTCTCACTAAGCACATAAATTTGGAACCAATTTGTTTCTACTCAGTTGTTTTAATATCCAGAATATTTCTCATTAGCTTTCTTTGTAGTATTTGAATATTTATTTAATAAAATGTGGAATTGAAATGAATTTAAGAACGTAAAAGGCAGGTGTGTACATAGATGTCGCTTATTCTGGTTATAGTTCCGAAGGTCAAAACAAGTTAGATATGAAATATGTCACTTTCGTGCCGTTCCTAATAAAAGACTTTATCCCTGTTCGTATTTCCTCTAACAATCGCATCTTTCTTCTATTTTCGTTCCAAATCCTTTCCCCATTTCCAACTTCTCTCCACCTTCGCCATTCCATTCATTCCGCACAAACGAGAATTAAATAATGAACATCCATTCGAGTCAAGGGGTGTAATCCGTAGACCTTTACAAGCAGCCCTCCGTAACGGAACCAAAGAACAAGGAAAACGGCCTCCAAAGGTAGCTATATACAAGAGAAAAAGTAATTTGGTAATACCGCTTTCTATAATTCCTCTTTCTCCCATCTCCCTGAGCTGTGGATAATTCCTCTTTTTAAACGAGCCAACAATAATTCCATCCCTCGTAACTTTCTCCGTTCGCCGAAACGGTCCAAGACGCTTCCGAATCCGGGAAGGCAATGGGCAACGGGAACGAACACAACAAGAAGAAAGAAGAAGAGAAATTTAACACTGCGATTCTTGCCGAATTCGTTAATAAATGTACGAAACTCGATCATAAACTTTTCGTTCGTCCTACGCGAGAAGCGATATTAATATTTAAATTTTTGCATTGCACGAACGTAGAGGGGAAACGGAATTGACGGGATTCGTTTTGGTTCACTTCTGAACTAATTAAAAGTTGTTAAATGGATTTTATTGCCGACAATATATAAGTCTGCAAAGTTAATGATAGCAATTTGGTGCGGAGCGGAAATGATATTGTTGTGAAAAAGCTTCGAGGAAATCGGATATTTTTAACAATTACACCAACAATAATTTTTAGGAGGAGATTCTAATTTATTCATTTATGCAAGTTGAATTTGAATTGAAATTTTATCAGCATTTAAAACGTCTTTTCTGTAACAATATTATTTTCCAAAGATAAATTAGTGTTTCTCCCAAACTTCGAAACACGTTACAATCTCGAAGAAACACCAGCAAAATAGAGATACGTTTTTGGGTCACTAACATATATTCCATTCAATTAGTGTAGCGCTGAATGAAAGTTCTTCCATTCTTGTTTCCTTCTCTAAAATAGATAGAAATCTACAAATGAAGAGAAACAAGTAAATAATTAATTGTATTTTAGGAAAACACCATGTCCAAAACATTGTTTAAGAACTAATTCCTTAAATCTTAACTAACTTAATATTCCAGAATTGTTATTCTTACAAATGCATTCGAAATAAAACATTTAATTATTTTATTGTTTGCATTGTTAAGTTGTCGTTACGTTAAAGTAAGAGCTCACATATATGATCAAATTTGCAGTCCTGATAATAAGAAAATCAGCAATTCTGAACAAGAAACGTTGGACACAATCTATTTATATAACTCGTATATAAAATGTGATGAAAAGAACGTCAGTAAAACCACTTACATCATACAGAGTTGGTATCTCGGGAAATACAGAGGAAAAGTAGATTACTTGTGCTTTGTCAGTGTTGATAGAAAATGAAAAGAGTTTGCAGTACCTATTTCAGCAAAAGAAATTCATCTTCTCAAACAAATAGGGGTATTAATAGAACAATAAAAAGATATAGCTTCACTAGAATTAAGACCTTCTATTAGCGCTTTAGTTAGAGAGAAGATTGATACAACCAATTTACACTAAAAAAGTGCCTTTTCTTAGAGAAAGCGTAATGAAAATAGGTTGACTTTGGCAAGGTACGACGTATGGGCCATAAATTCTAGGCCTGATATAGAAAACATATACAGTGAAATCTGAAGATGTCCGTTCAGGAGAGGTGTCCGCTTAAAAGAAATATGTAGTAGATACAACAAAAATCGTGTTTTAACGAAAAACAAATATATTAAAGAAACTGGGACATTTAAATCGTATATGTATATAAATGTTTTTAAAATAAATAAGAAACTTTAAACTTAAGAAAAAAAAAGTTTATTTCCTTTAGATATATACATACAAAGTATAATATATGTACATAGATACATAGATGTAGTATGTAATACAAAACAATGAAATGAATAGTCACTTTAAGGACGCAAAAATTCATATATTGTTGTTTGTCTTCTCTTTTTCTTTAAAATGGCGTCTTGAAATCGTATTTCTAATTTAGAAAGAAGCTCCAAAGACTCTGTATCTCCGTGATTTTCGACAAAACTTTTGAGCTGCTTGGTCAGGATAATAACTTTACCATAATTTGGGATAGCTTCTGTTGGCACTGGAACCTCATCGACATCAGAATCTTCCGAAAGTTCTTGTATTTCAACTGGATTTGCAATTTCTTGTTCTGAATCTGGATCTTCGACATACAAATCTTCATCTACGTTCAAAAAATCATTAAGGTTTTCATTATCCGTCAATTTCAATAAATTCTTATTTTTGAGGATATCTGAAAGTACACTAAGAGGCAAATTATCTTCTAGGTCAGATGTATCAGCCTCAGTTAATTGGTCTTCACTTTGCATATTTACATGATTAAATCCTTCTTTGCGGAAGCAATTTTGAACTGTCTCGTTGGTTACTTGGTCCCAAGCGGTTTTTGCCAAATAAACTGCATCCAGTGGTGTAATTTTCTTTATTAACTCAAAAGCTGTACCAGCAGTTTCAATGTTTACTAGCAGATGTTTGAGTATTAGACTTCGGTAATAAGTTTTAAAATTCTTTATAATCCCCCGGTCAAGTGGTTGACAAACTGATGTACAATTAGGGGATAAAAATAATATTTTTATATTATTTAAGTGATTGTCTAAAAAATGGTCTAACGAGGTATTCTAATCAAGCGCGTCAAGTTCGGGACACAGTACTGGAACCTTTCGGAAATTTTAATGCAAGCTGGTATTAGATAGAAAATTAACTGGATCTGATGGTAGACAGAGATTAATCGATATATCAAGAGCAGGATGGTGTGGGTCCTTATTAACAAAGGCGGGCAAATCATGGGCAACCATAAACTCCACATCCAGGTTCGTAAAAAACAGATCCAGTAACCTTCCATGTTAGTTTGTGGTATTGTTCAGCTGTCGCAAATTAAGAGTCTCCATGAGAAGAAAGATACTGCTAATTCTTCTATCATCCATACCTAGCACACTAAACCTGGGAGCATTAACATCTCCAAATAATATACATCGTTTTAAAAAGAATATAAGATTTTATTTATATTTTATTTTTTGGTTTAATGTTTCACACCATATTCTTAATACCTAAATTTTCTTTGAGGAAGGCAATTATTCGTTTACGTTTTTATTCAGGAATAACTCCTTATTAGACATTGGAAACAGCTACTACGAGGGTGACCTGAAGGGTTTCCGGAATCAGCAAGAGATGGCACACGAAGGTTGAAATGGATTCATTAGTCGGCAAAGGCAACTGTCAAAATTTCAGACGTCTACTGTCAATAGTTATTGTTTAAGTGTGTGTTTTTATGTAGCAAGTCAGCCGGTTTCGCAAAAATGGATAAAATCGAATTTTGCGCAGTGGTAAAGCGCTTCTGGATGGCTGAGAAAACCGGCACGGAAATTCGAAATATTTTACTAGAGATTCATGACGGATATACTCCACCATTTTCGACCATCAGCTTCTGGGTGAGCGAGTTCAAACGTGGCCGCAGAGGCACAGGTGACGAACCACACAGTGTACAAAAACCGCTACCAACGATCGCCAATTGAAGCTGAAGGAAGCAGAAAGAACAGGCACTTCAGAAGAACGCGTTGGCTATATCCTACATGAAATTTTGGATATAAAAAAAGCTTTCGGCGCGATAGGTACCGCATTTGCTCACACCGGAGCAAAAATGAAGTCCGATTCGGACGAGTGTCTGGCTAGGATCGAATGCAATCCAAGGGAGTTATTCATGCAGCTCGTAACCGTGGATCAGACTTGGGTGCACCACTACATACCGGACCAAAGTCCAACCAACAGTCGAAGCAGTGGATTTTCGCGGGCGAATCGGCTGCGAAGGAAGCAAAGACCGTTCATCGCCCGGAAAGGTCATGGTCACCATTTTTTGGATATCCAAGATGTGATCCTCATCGACTATATGTAGAAGGGATGGACAATTAGAGGCAATACTACAGCGATTTGTTGACCCGATATTCGACTTTTTCCTATTCCCAAACCTGAAAAAGTCACTGGGAGGAAATAGATTTGCCCCAAATGAGGAGGTCATCGCCGCTACGAATGGCTATTTTGCAGACGTCGAAACATCCTACTTTTCCGACTACTTGAAAAACCTGGAGCACCGTTTGAAAGGTGTATTGATCTTCGAGGAGACTACATCGAAAGATAAAAATTAAAAAAACCCACCGGTACCGTGGTTTTCTTCTCGATTCCGGAAACATTTTAGGTCGCCCTTGTACTAGACATTGGAAACAGCTACTATAAGCATTCCTATTTCTTGACTAGTGTTTATTTTGCTCCCTAAACGTTATCTTTTGGGCACGACTGTATGCTACAGAAGATGGAAATGGCTGCCCTAGTAAAGACCTTTTGTTTTATTTTGCGAATCTCTCACGGCCACTGTGAGCCGAGTGTTAAGATTATGATTATGTGTATTCAAATGCAAATAAGCAAAATCAATTTCGTGTCGAATAGAGCTACACAAAGCGACTAAGTAAATAAACAGCGTCATTAGTACTGAAATCGACTTGGTTCGAATAATAACATGAAAATGTTCAAATAAATCAGGTAGAAAAAAGTCAATTTATCAGTCCAATGACATGAACCGATTTAAATCTCTCCCGGTTGCAAAAGTCTATAACACAGACGTTCCAATAACATTCATTTCCGCACGAAATTGAGTTGATTCGCATTCTAAAAAGCAAACTTTCTCCCCGTTCTCATTGCGATGATCTTTTTTACTTCCGAAAACAAACACTCGAAGTATGCAAAAACGGAGCAAATAACGAGGTTTTTGGGAGGAAATAATTTATCCGATGTGTTGACTGAGTGAGCGCCGGTACTAGGTATCTAGCGAGCTTCAACATATTTCTCGCTATCGATCGGTTCGTATCATAAGAAAGCAATATGGTCGTAAACTTCGGCGGATATTCGACGAAATGCGCGCAGTGAAAAGAATTACTAAAGTTTTGAAATACTACCTTTAAGATTTCTAAATCGTTGAATAAAAGTTGTTGCCTTTCCGTAAGGGTATGTACTTTTATATTATTCTGAAATCATGTTTACAAAAGTCATTCCCTGTGATTAAGAACACATAGGTGTTATATCAAGTGTATGCATTAGTTTTTTTCGGTTTTTGCTTAAAAGAAACACGTGATTTTCAAAGGAAATTATTTTTTTATTCATAATAACCAGAAAGAACTTATACATACACCTGGTATATTTGCTTTAAAGTAACACGAAATACATAAATTCAAACTGCTTCATCAATATAGTCTTTAATGCAGTGGAACTTCGTAGCAGAGGCTTCAATACACCATGAAGTACATTAAACATTATTTTAGTATACCGTTAGAATGACATTATGTTGGTCTTCTGTTCTCGGGTTTTCTACCGTTTAGAAAGTTTGTAATGCTTGATATTTCAATCATCTTGTGATTTCCGCGCTATTTGGGCGTGCCCGTTGCTCTCAGGAGTGTGAAGAACACTTTCCAAGTATTTGACAACTTGGAATGTTTGGATTCTTGTGTTTCAAGAGCATGTCTATACAACCCTTTCCAATAATATGGTTGAGTTGCTAATTTCGTACATTTGTCAAAGTTGATTCCGTGTTACTGCTGGTTTTGTCTGTGTATTCGTATTGTGTATCTCATAAATATTCTTTTGTCCTGATGTTAATGTTTCCGCCCACTTGTGCGATTAGTACCTTTTCACATCTGCAAGATATCTCCTGGACTCAGGGGTTTTGGAGCAGCGAGGTACAATTTTTCTGTGGGGATACTTTGATAGATTACTCTGATATTGTGTTTACGTAGCTCTCTTTCTATTTTGCGAGTGCATCCTTTTAAGCAGACAGATTGTTCTTATAATAGTTGTCGGTTCTTCCCGTTTTTCGGTTTGTGTATTGATGGTATTCGCAATGTCTTTCAGTTTGTAGTTGTGTTGTGGTAGTAAGTTCTTGAGATGTTAGTTCAGTTTCCAGGCAGTATTCATCTGACATCGTCTTAACTCTGTACACCAATGCGTTAAGGGTTCCCAGCAAGTCCCAATGTTTGATTTTCTTTCCTCTTCAGTAGTACATTCAGGAAAGATAAGAAACCATCTATTTCGAGTTCCATGGTAAATTATATTTTGGTGTGCTGTTTGTTGAAGTTTTTTGTTGTTTCGACCAACTGGACTTAATGCATTACCGAAATTCTGCAACATATTGACAAACAGCACAGCAACATACAATTCACCATGGAATCCGAAGAAGATGGCTTCTTACCTTCCCTGTATATGTTACTTAAGAGAAATAAGAATCAAACACTGGAACACTAGTTTCAAACTTAATCAACATGAATCGCTGCCTTAACTTAAATTACCAACATCACCCGGCATACAGGGAACCAAAGAGCAGCCAGTAACGGCAGTCTTGAAAGCCTAATGGCCTTATGACGTTATCAATTGGCTGTGGAGAGGCGCGCATACAAAGTGATATTTAGGTTTTCTTGTTTTATTTGCTTGGTTTAATAATATTTGTGTCGGTGAGTGATTTGAATTTTATACTGAAATATGGATCAAAGAAAAAGAAAAATGTTATTGTTTGCGCTATTTCCATCATTTGTGCAACTTTCGTACTCCGACATTTCGGCAGTGTATCTACTGTGGTCGTCAGGATAGCTCCGATAAGGGCTGTTGCTTGCGGGATTCATACTTCTTTGATTTCCCTGGCTATTCGTCTTCCCTATATTTTTAGTAAAATTCGTCTGGCGCATGGACTGAACCGCTTTAATATTTTCAGATTTTATAATCCAACGCACTTGACCACTCAAGAGTTATAAGGTGTTACCACCGTAATCAACATATTCCACAAATTATGCATCATTTTCAAAAAAAAAAAAAACACGCGTATCATATTAACAACTTTAGATGGCCATGTCTCATCGTCATCAGCGTGGTTCTCAGCGGTTTTTTGCTCAACACATTGTAATTCCCTCTTTGCTACTATCTCCATATCTAACGTTATAACTCAAGTAAGTATTCCTTGGCGCAACCTAGTGCCCAAAGAGTAAAAATACTTGTCTGCTGCTAAACACTGCGAAAACAAACAGGTACAGTTTTTCTCAAGACTAACAATCCATGTATTGCTCGAGGTAAGGATTGGGAAACCGTATCCGCTTCCTTTCGCTGTGTTTGATGGCAGATAAGTGTTTTTATTCTTTTTGCATTATTAGCGCCACGGATACTCACTTAAACTATAATGTTAGGTATAGTGATAGTAGCAGAGAGGCAATTGCAATATATTGAGCAAAAAGCCACTCTAAACCACGCTGATTATGCCGAGTAGGCAGAAACATGACCGTCTGTTGGCGTTTTTTGTCTCATCGCACTGTCTTTATTGAGAATGACTTCACCAATGCCATGAGAAGCTGTATTTGCAGTATTTTTATCTTTGGTGTTATCTTCTAGGCATTTTAGATGTCTCTTTCCCCAAGAAAATATAATTCATCAGTTGCGCGATAATTGTCACAAGTAAGCATCTGGTTTACGACGCACGAACGCAATATCGCCAAAAGTTGAATATTTTGACATATTTTGGAATCATGTAACAGGGCCCTCCTTCTTTTTGACACAAATTTCAATTCACAAAAGCCGTTAGCTCTTTTGCGAAATAGTATTATGCCCAGCGGTCGAAACATACGAGATATTGCGCTAAATTACATATAATTCAAGAAGGATGGATATCCCGAGCATAATTCTGCTCCGTTGCGAGAATATTTAAGCAATATATTTAATAGGATACTGGCATACAGTTCATTGGTCTGTTCATTTAGTCCCGAACGACTTTGAGAAATCAGCTATATAAGTCTTATGGATATTCACAATAATTTATGTTGAGATCTTTTTAAGCAACATTAATTTATTGCTATTCTATTGACGAACATTGCTACCATTTCGCTGCAAATCTAGCGTAAGACTTCAAGTATTCAAGTTCACAACAAGTGTGGGATACACTGAAAGTTTGATTGCGCCATAGAACTACTGAACTATGTGTTAACTTGTGTATTTATTATATGTATGACAAATCATTATTTTTTATTCTTTCCCTTTATTAGCAGTTGGCAATGTGGGATGCCGAACACCTTCCCAAATGCAAAAAGTTATACTTTTTCTAAAGGACTATAACACATGGGCTGAAAGGTCTCGGGCCTAACAAAGAAAACACGTTTTTTTTGGTTCAAAATTAGCTTTATTCATCAACGTAGTCTCCATCAAGAGCAACGCAATCATTCCAGCGCCGCTCTAACATTTCAATACCACTTTTGTAGAACGATTTATCTTTTGCCTCAAAATAGGCCTCAGTTTCAGCGATAACCTCTTCATTCGTGCTAAATTTCTTACCGGCGAGCATTTTTTTGAGGTCTGCGAACAGCCAGTAGTCGCTGGGAACCAAATCTGGCGAATACGGTGGATGTGGGAGCAATTCGAAGTTCAATTCATGTAGTTTTGCCATTGTTTTGATTGACTTGTGACACGGCGCATTGTCCTGATGAAACAAATTTTTTTTCTTTGCCATATGCGGTCGTTTCTTTGCAATTTCGGCCTTCAAACGCTCCAATAACGCTATATAATATTCACTGTTGATGGTATTTCCTTTCTCAAGATAGTCGATGAATATTACACCACGCACATCCCAAAATACCGAGGCCATAACCTTTCCAGCCGATTGTTGTGCTTTCGGGCGCTTTGGACGAGGTTCACCAGTTGCTGTCCACTCAGATGACGATCGTTTTGATTCCGAAGTGAAGTGATGGATCCATGTTTCATCCATTGTCACATATCGACGCAAAAATTCCGGTTTGTTACGTTTAAACATGGCCAAACACTGCTCAGAATCATCAACACGTTCTTGTTTTTGGTCAACAGTGAGCAAACGCGGCACCCACTTTGAACAGAGCTTTCTGATAGTCAAATGCTCATGCAATATAAAGCCAATACATTCTTTTGATATCTTTACGATGTCAGCTAACTCATGCAACTTCACTTTTCGATCATTCAAAACGATTTTGTGGATTTTTTTTATTTTTTCTGGTGTTACCGCCTTATTTGGACGTCCACTGCGTTCTGCATCATCGCTGTCTCTACGACCACGTTTGAAGTCGGCAAACCAACGTTTTATTGTTGTTTCTGATGGAGCGGAGTCCCTATAACACATTTCAAGCCATTGCTTCGCTTGAACGGTATTTTTTCCCATCAAGAAGCAGTATAAAATTAAAACACGAAATTGTTTTTGATCCATTGTTTTGAAAATAACAAAAGTAGCGTGACTCTTAGCACAATAACTCACAAACTAATGAATAGAATATCATGAAATTTTAACAGCTGTCTTTTGAAGGTTAGTACTAACTGAGAGAAAGGTGACTGCAATAAAACTAGCGTCATCTATGTGTTAGGCCCGGGACTTTTCAGCCCATGTGTTAACACTTTCACAAATAACGAAGTTAGTAATTACAACCTCTGTAAAAAATATTTTTTTTAATCTTCGAGCATCACCACATAAATCTTACAATAGTTATAATCGTTCGCTAAATGTATACCTTTTATTCGTTCTGGAAAATATCTTCTTCTAAAACATTCATTTGCAACATGCATTGATATGTAAACATCGTCATATAGTAACCATATTCGTATCATGTACGTTGTATATGTACACAAATGCCTAACTACCGAAGGCCGTGTTACCACAGACCATATATTAACTCTAATTAGGAACCTGAACAGTGTCTGTCCATGGTGTCTTACTGCGGCGTTGTTCAGATGCATAGTTAATTACGAAATCGTGTTAAGTATCCTTACGTTCTAACGTATTCATTGTGTACAATGGCGCCATCTGAAAGGGGTAGACGTCAATGCCACTTAAAAGTTCAACGCCTTAGCTTTAGACGCCGAATACATGTACAGTTGTAATTCTAGTGGATGTGAAGTTTCAGACGCTGTAACCATTACCGACTAACTTTTTGACCTCTACACCATTCGCCTTCTACAATATATTCCAGCTTACCGTTAGTGTATTGTTAAAAACCAACTGTTTGTGCATACAAAATATTGAAGGTCACAGTACATATATAAAATACGGTAACCCGTCAATTAGCAAGGCATAGCTGAAGGAAAGGTTTAAGTAGCTGCTAACTGCATATAGCACTTACGAAACACATAACCCACACACCGTACATTTACAAATCAAAAGGGTCTATCACGATAAAAAGAATCTGTAAAACAATTTATGTATGATTCTTGTAGCAATTATTTGGGTGCGTTCACTTATTGTAGTCAATATAAATGAATAAGGGAAAAACAGAAATAAGTGAATATTGGCAACTGTTCCTGAATTAATCAAGAATGTAACTGCCGGAGGTGTAATTTTTTTAAACCTCTTTTTTTAAGTAAGTAATTGTTCTTTAGAAATAGAAAAATATAATTTGTATATATAATGGACTTGGATAAAGTGATAAAAAACCACGCAGTATTATTATAAAGAAATGTCTGACTAATTATTAGTCTCGGCAAAGAGGGGTAAGTTTCAGTGCCGTGCGGAGAAAAACGTGGAGGGGCGGAGGGGCGAAGGGGCGCCGGGGGGGAGGGCTGGAGGGGTGAAAGGGGGGAGGGTGAAGGGATGGAGGGGTGAAGGGGTGGCGGGGTGGAGGGGCGGAGGGGCTGAGCGCGCATCGACTGGTTGTTGTGAGTACTTGTCAGTACACACATACCTAGAAAATGTCGCATTAATGTACGTTCGGCGTATTTTGAATAAACTAGAAAACGTAATAGCGAAAATGCCAGATTTAGAATACGAAGACGATAGAATTAAATGTGTAAAGTCCGTGTACCAGCAGCTGGAAGTGTCAACGCCACCTAAAAAGTACAATACACTGTTCTGCAATCCATAACAAACAATACAACGAACAGTTGATATTTGATATAGTTGTTTGTTTTATTCTATGTTATGTACCATCAACAAGTATTTGTCTCCTGGAGCAACTACGGGATTTACAAAGAATTCGCAAGAACTACCAGGGAATTAAAAATTACAAAATGATTCCATGTCGCTTGCAGATTCTGTTCAAATTGTGCATGATGTTCACTCACACCTATATATGGCGGAAAGCGAAAAAAAATTAAGGTGTAATACGAAAATTTGAAAGTGTTATTGACAAGGATTTAGATTTTCTCAAACTAAGATAAATTGGTGGAGGTGCGTGGATGGATCCATTAAGTTGTCACAAAGACTACTTTAAATTTGCAAATATAACATCACTAAATGTGGAACGGTCGGTTTCATCATTAAAAAATATTTATTCCCCATGCCGTACTCATTTGACTGAAACAAGTATGGAAACATATCTAATGATTCTAATATTTAATACATGCCACCCAGTTTGTGATTTTGTGGAAACTTCTTGAAACAGTAAGTGCATGTTATATAATATATTTCTTATCATTATTTTTTGTGTAAACATTCATGCGTCCCCAGCGCCTATGCTCGCTCATGAAGGTCACGATCATAAATGATGCTAGTACGTTATTGAACACTCGCCTTGATACGGCCGCTCGGCCCCACCAGGTTGTTCTCCGCACAACACTCTAACTTGCCCCACTTTGCCGAGACTATATATAACTCAAGAAAGAACCAAATTCTGGACTACGTAAGACTGAATATGAAATTTAGCAGTACTTAAAAGTTCGAATAGGGTATCTAATATAATGCTGCTAAATTCAAATACTAATAGCGTAGGTGCGATTATTTACGGGAAAGACAGACTGCAGGGAGAGAAAACGCTAACACGCGGACACGTTTCTGATTATCCGGCGTCATCAGCGCGTACCTTCATGCTAACGGTCATAAATGACGCGAGTGCGTAAACGTTACTAAACCTTCGCCTTCATACGGCCGCTCGGTCCCTCCGCCTTGTTCTCCGCACTGGACTGTAACTTGCCCAACTATGCCAAGACTACTAATTATATCTCTTACTAGCTTTATTAAAAACATCATGCAAGTAACTTGAAAAGAAATTAATTACAGTACACTAAAAACGTATGAAAAGTATTTTCTTTAACTAGCCGCAGTTTTCAGACGATTGAAATTGTTTCAGTAAATATAGACCCATCCCAAGTACCGCACTGGGTCACTGTAAATTCTGATCGCTACACCCTGCTAGACCGTTTATACAAAAATCAAGTTTGATATATGATGTATTAAATATTCATGAATGCCGGAAACAATTCAAATTTGATAAGTGAAATTTTCACAAAATTATAATTCTATTCAAGTGCATACATCCATCAATGAATATAGAAACCACGAAATCACTTTATTTAGCTATGGTGTAGGGAACAAGTTAATCAAATATTATGTAAAACAGAGTGCCTATTAGTTTATTAATATCATGAGCGCAGGGTCGGTGAATATGTATATACAGTTCCTATCTACATTCCCGTTGGGTAATATTTTCTGAAATTTATATTCATAATATTATGCATATATGTATACCATTAATGCATGAAATATGTCTGTCAGCGACATTTTATTAAAAAGATAATTGTACATATTATGTCGGACTTTAAAATTTAATGTGCGTTTGAATACCAGTATCAAAAACATTCCACGTTAACAGTTTATTAAAAATTGTTTTATAACACAGGTATGCAATTGCAACCTGTGAGGTACATAGCTGTTAATATTCAAGTAGTTTTTGGTTATCGTTGAGCTGTGAATTTGATTACAATAAACGAATTCGCTTCAACTAATACATACATTAATTTGATATATATATACGGGCGTATATACGCGTTATTTCTTTTTTCTTATTTTCTCCGCGTTTGTTGATTGTCCTGGACAGGACATTGTTAAGGTTTCGGTAGCATCGGTTTTTGTTGTTAACGAAAAATGAATATATTAAAGAAACTGGGACATTTAAATCGTATATGTATATAAATGTTTTTAAAATAAATAAGAAACTTTAAACTTAAGAAAAAAAGTTTATTTCCTTTAGATATATACATACAAAGTATAATATATGTATGTACATAGATACATAGATGTAGTATGTAATACGAAAAATTCATATATTCTTGTTTGTTTTCTCTTTTTCTTTAAAATGGCTTTACCAAAATGTGGGATAGCTTCTGTTGGCCCTGGAACCACATCGACATCAGAATCTTCTGAAAGTTCTTGTATTTCAACTGGATTTGCAATTTCTTGTTTTGAATCTGGATCTTCAACATACAAATCTTTATCTACGTTCAAAAAATCATTAAGGGTTTCACTATCCGTCAATTGCAATAAATTCTTATCTTTGAGGATATCTGAAAGTACACTAAGATGCAAATCATCTTCTAGGTCAGATGTATCAGCCTCAGTTAACTGGTCTTCACTTTGCATATTTACGTGATTAAATCCTGCTTTGCGGAAGCAATTTTGAACTGTCTCTTTGGTTACTTGGTCCCAAGCAGTTTTTGCCAAATAAACTGCGTCCAGTGGTGTAATTTTCTTTATTAACTCAAAAGCTGTACCAGCAGTTTCAATGTTTACTAGCAGATGTTTGAGTATTAGACTTCGGTAATAAATTTTAAAATTCTTTTTGACAAGCTGATGTAAAATTAGGGAGTAAAAATAATATTTTTATATTATTTAAGCGAACGTCTTTCGGATAGGATCCCGCATTGTCTAAAAATAACAAAATGTTTCTTTTATCTTTAGCCATCTTCCAATCTAGGTCTTACAACCACTCTGTCATAATTTGTCCTGTCATCCGAGCTTTCTTATTGTATTTCCAAATTACAGGCGGGCTATTTATATTAATGTTTTTAAAATCTCTGGGTTTAGCTGCCCTACCAATGACTAGAAGTTTTTGTTTTTCACCCGCCATATTTGCACAATGCAAAATTGTAAACCTCTCTTTGGGATACTTACCCCCAACACATTTTTCCTTCTTTAATGTGAGCGTTTTGTCAGGTAGAGCCCTAAAATACAGGCCTGTCTCATCGGCATTATAGATGTCTCTCGGTGAATCACTTAATCAAAGAAGGACACTTTTTTAAAAACGATGAAACATCTTCAGTATTAACCGAAGCTCCATCTCCCGAAATCGCTTTAAAACTTATATTGTGGCGGATTCTAAATTTATTGAGCCAACCAGAAGAAGCACTGAATGTAGAATGTCCCAAAGAAGCGGCTATCTCTCTTGCTTTACATCGTATTAGCGGACCTAAAGAAAAATAAGTTTTTTGCGTTTTTGTCACGACAAACCTATTGGCAATCTCACTTTTTTATCTATTGTAGAATTTAATATGAAAGGAAAATCAACGCATTAACACAAAAAAATCTTATCTAAAAAAATCATATGCATACCAGTTAAAGGAATCCCCTTATGCCGAGCTGCTGTAAACCAGTCATAACACAATTTGTCAATTTTAATACCATCACCCGTCAAAAAGCTTCTTTTTTCATTCAAATTGCTGTTCGACATCCATTTGTTTAGAAGGATTTCTTTATGTTTAATTATATCTGTAGCTTGTGTTTTTCCAATATTAAAACGCTTGGATAAGTTCCTTACACTTAATTTCTCTTTATTGTAAACTTTAACAATCTCAATTTTTTTGTTTAAGCGTGAGAATTTTTCTATTTGGAGCTATTTCTACAATATGTCGCCCACTGTGTCTTTTCCATATAGACATCAGACTAATATTGAAAGCAGATTCAATCGAAAGCGTACACCCAAAGAATAAGAACGGTAAATCCCCGGACAACTTGGGGACGTCCCTATTTCACGCCAGGCATAAGTGCACGACATAGGCTGCGTTGGTACGGAAAGATTAAAGTCGGTAAATCTCCGGTTTACTCGGGGAAGTCCCAGCGAAATTGGCGCGCGGCGCGATTGAGAAATGCGTTAGCAATACTCTCGATATAAAAATAAGATAAGGCGTTTCTTTTTATTTTATTTTTTGTCCGGTTAAGAGAACATTTTCTCGTGTCCGCGTCCGTTCAAGAGAATGTCCGTCCAAGAAAGAGTTAATACAATGGAAATTATATGAGAGCCGGTCGGGACCATGAGAAACTGTCCGTTTAAGGGAGGTGTTCGTGTAAGAGGGGAATTTCACTGTATATATATAAAAATAATACAGGGATGAAATTCTCATTGGTGTTAGTAAATTACGATCTTCTTACATTTAACCAACATATCCAAATTCTGAGAAAGTATCAGCCTCGGTAGGGTTTGAGCCTACAACCTCTTCGTTACCGGCGGAGTGTCCTAAGTATTATGTTAGACCACGTGGCCGAATGTGAGTTCAAATCACTTTTAGTACCAATGTGTTTGAATATGTATAGATATATCGCAATATCTCAGCAGACATAATACTATCTAAAGCAAGTTCTTATTAATTAAATTAATATCAACATAGAACCCTCGTTCGTGTTAGTAACGTACAATTTTCTTACATTTAATCAACGCTTTCAATTTCTGAAAAAATATCAGTCTCAGTAGGATTTGAACCCCCGACCTCTCCATTACTGCCGTAACATCCTGACCACTAGACCACGGGAGTGAATGATTTAAACTCTGATTCGGTCGCAGAGTAGCAGATAGTTATCAAAAACTGATAAAAGCAAAATTGCACAAACCTATTGTACGCCTAAAAATATTTACGTACGTGGAAGAGAACATACAGCCATTTAAAATTACACACACGTATATTCTACTAAAGATCTACTACGTATTAGAAATAATCACGCACGTGCCCGTAAAACGCTCTATACGTAAATTCCCAAGGACTAACGTAGCAATTGGTATACCCCTTACCACCACTTAACGATTGTGAATAAAACAAATTAAAGAGGACTTTTCTACACTCACCGTATATTCTTCTAAGAAATCCTGTATCGGTCAACCACGAATAAAGCCAAATACGATTACACGAGATCTGAAGTATGTATTTCCGCAACTGTTTAATTTATCCTGTGTCTGTCAGTATTTTTGACGTTTACTTTGCAGTCGTGAATTGCTATCTATATCATTAGCAAAAATATCAGAACTATATTCATGTTTAAATTGAACCTTGCATCTGATAGTTTTCGAAAGGACTATTTGAGAAATCCATAACGTACAGAACATTCCTGTTAAGGACTTAACATTGTTTTTTGTATTTTATAAATTTTTTACTACTATGTATTTTATCTTCGTTGCATTATTATTTTCATTTAGAATATTACTTTATTTTCATTTTTATATTTATTTATTTTCATTCTTATATTTATTCATTTTGCTCTCTTATATCCAATTTTATTTTAATATGTATGTACATTACGCATTGTATATGTATGCAAGTCAGCCATTCGCATTACGCTAGCTAAAACTGCCTAATTAGAAATCATTCACTGCAACGTCGTCGGATATGTAATGGGAGTTTTCTTGAAATTTAAGGTACACAAGCATAGGCAGTCGTCTCCCGCGCGACAGTCGAGGTATTAGCGATCGTGCACTCTCGGTCACCTTTCGTGCCTCGTCGTAACGTGTACAGTAACGTCGTCGTAAGATTATTAGAGATTTCTAAGTTTTTCTAGTTTTGGCGGGAATCGTCGAGGACGTTGTCTATACATTTATTTATGTCGGGAGTCATTTGGTAACGTCGTCGTACCACACGTATATATTTTTTAATAAGTATAAATTCTCGATTTTATATCATCGTACGTCGAGGCTACTGTGTCCATTTTAGTCTATACATATTTTTAGTCTTCAGTTAAGTTTGTGTCGGAAATTATTTTGGTGAGATTGTCGGCGCGCATGTATAGACCTCCTCTACAAGTACGATCACTCCGCTTCTTGCTGACGGTCGTTGCGGCCGCAGCGCCCGTTGTCTTTTGTACGTTTGTTCGGTCCTTGTCGTATCGGGACTTAGAAATTTTTCATTTAGTTGCTCGTCGTAGCGGACGAGTGTCGCGGACCAGTTTTCTTATGTAATGTCGGCATCATCGCTCCGTTTTACTTGTCGGTGCACAGTTCGCACATTTGCTGGTTACTGGATTTTTCCATTCTTTGGGGCGCAGTAGTATAGAGCTAAAGATTGCACATAGCGTAATATTTCAAACGAGAACGCCTGGGTAGCTGTGACATTACTTTTGTATTGAGATCGGCTATTATCGCTACTGCCGCCCTCGACCAGGCGTTCAAGCTCTAAGAGATAGGGTGGGTTCCCCTATAAATGTGAATATAACAAACGTATTTGGTCAAGTACAAATACATGCCAATAATACAGGGCCAAGTCCCTAAGGCAAATTTAAAACAAGGAAAGTATATTAGGCTCCCGGAAAGGGACATATAAATAAGCATAGCACCGAGGTGCGCTTATAAATTTAAGAAATAAATAGGGTTGGCTCCCTATAAAAGGTAGTGGTGCATGCAAACAGATAGAGGCATTAGTACATGCTTCTAACAAAGCTTCAGCGGAAGCATATAAGTGTTTAACCTTTTAAACAGAATTAAGACATGGCTTTGCAACGTACATGCTGAGGCATTACTTTATGTTGCTACCAATGAAAATACATATACAAATGCTAATGTACATTACATGTATAAGAGAGCTCGAATAACTGCAATTATTGCAAATATATATATATATCTTACGTACATCGTACATGACATAGGCAAGAGTGGAAGCCGTGTAACCATTTTATTTACAAATATATTTTTTTGCGCATGCGCATTGAGTTTCGCTGTACAACCTTTCCTTTAGTAAATAAGCGAACATACTCTACAAGTAAGTATTGGTCAAGTAATTTAGGAAATTACGAGCAGGCTACAGCGGCGTTGTTCTTCAAACCAGGAGAACATAACAATTCCATTTGAAATAAGAAAATTCATACCCGTTACCGGTTTAATCGAGTGTGCCACAAATAGTTTTTAAAAACAAATTTCCATCCATAATATTGATCACTATTGCTTTAGGAACAGTGTACAGTTCATACAATACAATTTCTTGGTTTATTAAAATTTTCATTATTTTTAAGATTTTGCTTTTCATAGTTCCCATCTTGATGTGTTCCTTGCACAAACTTAAATCATACGTAGAATCATATTGGTAATATCAAAAGCAAGTAAAGCAAGTGCATTTATATTAAAAACTCTCCTTTTATTTTACCGGTTTCTCGTTTATTCATTACACTTTCAACTCTGCTTCCGTAATTCTCTTTTATTTCATTTTGCAATGTCTTTTCACTGAAAGAGTTTTGTTGACTATAAATTACAAGGTTTATTATAGCAGGTGAATCCCATTTCCGAATATCTCTTGAGCTTTAATTTAATTTGAGAAGCAAAAAATTTAAATCAAGAGATACTTTACATGCACATTGCCAGGTATCAGAACAAGAATTGCTTTTTCTAGGTTTTTATGCCACGGGAATATTAAAATTGCTCCTTCAACATACCGCTTGAAAGCGCTGCTTTAATTTACTTCTCAGTGCTTTAGAATTTTAATTTCTTTCTTCTCATGAAGGTAAAATAGTGCAACACTTGCTTTTAGTATATGAGATAAATTATGTGAAGAAAAATACTAATTGAATTGAAAGCGTGGCGTGTTGGAAACAAGCTTTATATGCAATTTTCTATTAACAATGCATGACCTTATGCTCTACCAATATTCACGCATATTTATACAAGCATGTGGAGGGTATTCCAATTTAGATTTAGTTTTCAAATTTATAATATAGCTCTTAAATTATTTAAAACATAACATTTTCTTATTTCCAATGTTAGTACAAGAGGTACAGTTTAGTAATGAAGAATAATATCTCGTAGTTGACCAGCTGCTTCTCCACATCCTTCATTCGCTTACCAAAGGTTTTAGTAAAGTTTGATAATGTTCTTATTAGGACAAATTGGTCTTAGATTACTAGCGTAAATTTTATGGTTCAAATAACCCCAAAAGGAAAAAATCCAGAGGCATTAAACGTCATGATCTGCCTTACCAATCAATACCTTATCTTCGAGAAATTATTTGATCATCAAATTATTATTGTGAAGCGTCTATTATTTCTGCAGTATATGAGATTTAGCACCTTTCTTTCAGAAACCACATATTCTCTACGTCCATACTACTTAATTCAACAAAAAAATTATATTCGTGCTTCAATATCGAGTTCCAGTGACTGTTACAGCTTTGCGATCTTTATTTCCAAAAAAGAGAAAGAATACGGAAAGAGATACATATAAGTTTTATAGATCTTAAAAATGTTTTTGATAGGGTAGGAAGAGAAGATGTATGGCAGAGCGTGGAAAGGAGAGAGATAGAGAGAGTAATAATAGAGATCATTAACGCGTTGCGTAAAAACAACAGAAATAAAATCAGAACTTGGAACGCAGAATCAGCTGAATTCGAATCACGAATTGGATTAAAGCAGGGATGCGTATTAAAGCCACTGTTATCCTCTATAGTAATAGATTATGCTATTAAAAAGCCAAATAAGAAGGAAAAAATATGAAAGTAGGAAACTGGAAAAAGAATGCAATTAACGTACAGGAACTAATGTTTGCAGATGGTATGTTGTTGATACAAGACTCACAAAAGACATTGCAGCAAAACGTGAAGATATACCAAGAAGAACTAACAAAGATAAATAATAGCAGCAGAATAAAACAATATAACATCAAAATCGAAAGGAACAGCATTGGAATAAGTTAAAAAATACAATTACCTTGGAAGAACCATTGAAGACAACGGGAAAATGGAGAAAGAAATAGATGAGAGAATATGGAAATCTGCAAAAGTATATCATACATTAAGAAATACATTTTTAAGAAACACCAGAACAAATAAAGGCAGAAGTGTATAAAAGGGTGGTCAGACCATATGGCAGCAAGTCAAGGACAACCACGAATAGAATCAAAAGCAAGGTCTCTGCCGTGGAATTGAGATTCTTAAGAAGAATAGAAGGAGTAACAAGGAGATACAAAATCTGAAACACGACAATCACTACGAGTCTAAACACCAAGCCAATAGAAATAATTATAGAGGAGAAACAACTAGGGTAGCTTGGACATGTATACAGAATGGAAGAAGTTCGAATAATAAAGAGGATTCTTGAGGCTAAAACAGAGGGCAAAAATAGAACAGGTAGACACCGAAACACTAGAAAGCCAAACAAGAAAAACATTAGAACAAAGAAGTATGGAATGGATTGAAGCCAAACAACTGGCTCCGAACAGAAGACTGTGGAAGACAAAAAGAAAAGAATTGTAGTCCGAAACCGCAAGGTAGAATTAAACAAAAACACTTTTTGAAAACAAAGAAGGTCACTGTAGGTAAATTTTATTACTACCCTCTACAGCTATTCAAACGGGGTAGGGCCTAGTACGTTAGACGACGACGTGAAGAAGGATATTATTCCGATTGTATTATCCCTACCATAAAATTCGGTGGAGATAGTATCATGGTTTGGGGATGCAGCCGACGTTGGAGAACTCTTCGTACGCGCAGTCCGTATGAACAGCCAACGCTATACTCAAATGTTAGAAGAGGTGTTAGAGCCGTCCACCTTAAAATTATTTGATGCTGAAGTATCGGAATATTACTTCAAACAGGACAATACGGCGTACCACAAGTCACAACAGTCAGTCTTGGTTCAGTGATAATAACGTGCGAATATTGGAGTGGCCGGCGCAGTTTCCTGACACGTCTCCAATTTAACATTTCTGGGAGATTTTAAAAGTGGCAAAATAAATTTTGGGAAGATAAAAATATTCTGAAGCAAAAAATATTTTGGAGAATGAGGGAAACCATCCGTAGACGAAAGTTATCTTCTTGTGGCAAGTATGACAAAGAGAATCCGTCAAAATTGTATTCGATAAATCCATTCTTTATGGAAGAAAGTAGTGGTGTTTAAATAAGCGACTATTCACGTTGAGATTGCAGAATTGGAATAGGCCTTAAAATACGGCCTTGCCATTGGCTAATAGACAAGGCATGTTCATACTGGAGAAATGCATGCAATTTCTTTATATGAAATTTCTGTCAGTTGTCAAATCTACTTACGATTTTGTAACTGAAGCAAGAAAATTGCAAGTCAACGTCTGTTAAGTCGACTGCAACACGACTTGTTTTAAGTGAAAGAATAGTATGAGAACAATGTGATTAATACAAGCTCGCCCCCTAAGAAACGCCTTCGTGAAACAATATACGATCACCTAGACGAAGCTTAAAAATCTATGATTAGGCAATTCATTCTTTTTAAGAAATGAATGTCTCCATGTACAAAATTATTAAATGTAAATATAATACAATTTGACCTTCGATTTAGACATTGTCCTATGGAGACGACGGTATTTAACTAGCTCTAGAAAATTAAATAAATTGAAATTATTTGTTCACCTTTTTCACTCTATCCTTTGATTTATAAAACAAATTCATCTGTTTATTTCATTTGTTATTTTGTGAATAGAATGCTAACAGTAAAGAAATGTTTTTTATTAAATTTATTGCAAATATGAAGATAATTATATAAATTTGTAATATCTGCAGTTGAGATTTTTATAATTAATTAATATATTATTTTATTGTAGTCATTAATATGCATGCAATTATTTATTGACTGTACTGTTGTTTAGATTTACTGCAGTTGGGGTACAGTAGACAAATATACTTGCACTGCTGTTTCCTTTTTTACCGAACAGCTCATCTAACTTCACCATTGACAATAACCAAATTCTATGGAAGATTTAGGGATCTTGTGTGCTGGCATATACTTTGAAGCCATTCGATGGATTTGGATACAGTCCCATTGTGTATTGTTCATAATCAGCAACATTCTTCCTTATTTGGCTTTATCTTGTATATATTGAATTGCCTACTTTCAATCATACCATTGAAACTTTCTCTTTTAAAATTGATGGAGATTACCAACGGACAGATTTACTTCATGACGAATGACTTCGTATAACACGATGTATAAAACCATTCATCTCGAAGTTATATTCTCGATTCAAGTTTATCCATGGCAATATTGTTGTTTTAAAGCTTGTCATATGACATTTATGTTCTCTTTGATTAATCCCAAATGCAATCGCATTCACTTTTTAACATGATTAAATAAGCTCCAATTATTTCGGTAAATGAAACAACCGAAGAGTACATTTCTTTATTGTTGCGGTATTTTTTTACCAGGTCATATAACCATAATGTATTCCACATAAAATATGAAAAATTTCCTATTTATTATACAACATTTTAATAACTAAAAAAACTTTGATATTTACGATGTTGTCATTTGACAGTTTCATCAGTTAAATGTCACCAGTGTAATACAGCCACCGATTGTAGCGCTACCTATTGCATACTTAACGTGAATGAAGTATAATAATTAAACCCATCCATTTCCGTCTATTTCAAGAATAACAAACCAATCACTTACAACGCTATTACCATAAAACTTGTATTACATATAACTATATACTGTGGATCTTTGTTGTAACTGATTTAGGCACATAGACTATGTATATAAATCAGCGGACGATAATTTCATTTCATAGAATTTAATAAATTGTATGCGTCGGTTTTTGCCGTAATTTTGAGCTTCGTCTTATAAATCCAACGAACCCTACGTCCTAAATCATTACTTTCTTAATCCCATTATCTGTCCTTGAATGGAGTTCATTGTCGTAACGGCATTACTTCGAAGAACAATCATCGCACAGCACCGGGGATCCAAAGTGAAAATTGTTTTTGTTTTTAATAGTACCAGTTCATTATAAAAACAATCGGAGTTGCTGTAATGAAATAAAAGGAAGGGAAAGAAGGTGACTGCTATTTTCGTTTTTGTTCGGTCCGAAATAATATGTTGGGCGAAGATGCTGAAAGAAAGTTCGGGAGATTGTTTTCTTTTAACGAACAAAAAAACATTAGCTTGGAAAGATTTTGCACGAAGATTTTCCTATTTCGTTATATAGGCAAATTTCAATAAATTTTAAAAGTTCAGGGATTTGGAATTATGACGATGTTGTAATTTTTATACGTTGCTGCTTATATAAGTTTGCGCACTTAGATCTCGGGAAGGGAATGTATTTACCGAAATTTAGATTGTTACTCTAAATTTGTCGTACGTATTAATACTGTTGATATTGTAAAAGTTTACTGAGATGCTGTTCAAGTTCGTCATTATATATAATTATTGCAGTAGATTAGTGTGCATTACAGATTTAGTTGTACGAGTGAATAAATGTTGCTGAATCTTATAAAATGGCATCCCAAAATTCCTAAAGGGAAACCACTGAGTCTGTATGAGTTATCAGTTATGATCATCCTTTGCGAAGAAGGCTGTTCGAAACATACAATTGCAGAAGGACAGCATGTAATAGATCGACGATACATTGTACGTTACTGAAGATCTTTAAGTTGGACTTCTAAGCCAGCACCATTGACGACTGACCACGTTATAAATTGCAGCAGAAATTAATCATGATAAAGATAATCCGCTCTCGGTACGGGCGAAAAATAACCGTTTAAAAGAAGCCAATCCTCATGGATGTGTTACGTTACAAAAACCTCTGTTGCGGCATGGCAACCGTCAGAAGCGACTACTATGAGCATAAAAATTTCGCCACTGGACGACAGATGACTGGGCGAATGTTCTGCGGACGCATTCCAAGTTCGTACTGCTTAGATAAAGATGAAGAACGAAACAGGAAGAAAATGCTACTCAATTGTATTACGATTATGGTCACTACTGCTTTTGTGTAGCTGAAATAGGAGGTGTAGTAAAAGTTGTGGGCAGTATGCGCCAATGTAAATGTACGAGGGGAGGTCCAGAAGTTCGTGGAATGGAGGGGATGGAGTGGGGATAGGGGCGCTCGCTAGGTGTCATTCTGGTTGGCGACTCATCATTAGTATATAAGTTAAGTTGTAGCCCCATAGTGTCAGTTGTTTACGGATAATTGCCTGCTAAACAAGTCAATCCGGAAGAAAACTGAAACTATGGAGGAAATTGAACACCGTGCTGTAATAAAGTTCCTTACAAAGCAAGGAAAGAACGCTCAAACCATATTGAATGAAATGGAAACCGTTTATGGGGAACAGTGCCCTAGTAAATCGATGATTTATAAGTGGCATGGTCTTTTTAAACATGGTCGGGAGTCGATTGATGACAACATGCCTAGATGTGAGACCATAAATGCAGCGGCCCACTGGCAGTCGCTTCAACGACTATTCAAAACAAGCGGCGTAGAATGACACAGGACTTGCTTCAGCAGTTTCGGTGGGGAATTTCTCAACATCCGCCGTAGAGTGTGGACTTAGTCCTAAATAATTTTCAATTATTCCCCAAATTAAAATAAAGTCAACTGAATATGCAGAAGGCATGTAAAAACTGATAAAGCGATACGGTAAGTGTCTAATTTTGGACGACGACTACGTAGAACAGCAGTTTGTGTATCTAATTTTTAATCATTTAATTATATCTAATAAAAACTTCTACGGAAAAACGTTCTTTGCATACTTTCGGAATAGCCCTCGTATATATGGACTTCAAGTTGAACATTGCTTTTCTTGATTAACTTTTTGGTTTATTAGTTTTGTAGTAGTTCTTTCATTTTGTCTTTTATAATAAATTTTTCTTTCTGTTCGATTCATCTTATATCTATTCTATTGGTCCAAAAAATTAATGAATATTATTATTACTAATATTACTTTTATTATTATTACTAGTGTCTGCGCACGAAGAAAGGCGATTTGGACCGCAACATGGAAAGAGAATTGCTATAATTCGAAAGTCCAGTGGAGCGTGGCCTTTGTACAGCAAACTAGACACAGCCCGAACTAAAGTGATTAACGGGTGGTGGCTGGTAGTCCTCTATTAAAGAGAATCCGAGTATTGATGGATATAATTATTATTATTATTATTATTATTATTGTTGTTATTATTATTATTGTTGCTATTGTTACTGTTATTGTTATTATTATTAGTTTCGCGGGATGTACAATATGTACTGCGCAAAAAGAAGGGAATTGCAATATGGAAAGAGAATTGTTATAATTCCAAACCACAATGGAGTGTGGCCCTTCTACAGCCAAATGCATAGACCCAGCCCGAAGTAATGTGATAAACGGTTCCGGACTGGTGTCTAGAAGAAGAGGGGGTGTTTTAGGTGGTAGTCCTCCTTCAGGGAGAGTCCAGCACAACTAGTATAGATGGATATACTAGTATGCGTCAATGCATTTCACCTCCGCAAAAAAAAGTGTCAGTATCATTATGATTATTCTATTTTTATTATTGCTTTCTTACAAGATTACGCCTAAATTTACAGTGTATAAAAGATAACAAAGAATATGGGATTATTACTGAAAAGTACAAAGTATGTAATAATATACGGGATATTCAATAAGTTACAGTACAACCTATATGTTAGGTGCATTCAAAAATACACATTTTTCGGTTTCATCCTGTAACTCAGAAATTAGAAAGAGCTGTTTTGATGATTTAAAGTAGAAGTGCTCGATATTAAAGTGAACTTTTACAAAAAGTGTTTCTGTATTTCTTCTGACTAATACCAATGATGTGTATGCCACTAGCTCTCTAAAAAAGGCCAGGATAAATGCAAATCAATGAATGGACAAGTTGTGAAACTCATCATCGATACGTTTTAATATTGATACGATGGTCATTGCTACATCAGAATTTCAAAAGGTCGGTAACAACCCCATGTCCAAATACAATTTATGTTTAAAGCGTAACGTTAAACATCCCTCACTAAATTATTCAAGGTACATCGTTACGATTTATACTGCAGCATATGTATTTCCATTCCATGCTTTAATTAAAAAAGTCAACTCCCCGACACTTTCGTTCCGGAATTTTGAATTAATTTATGCAGGCTCGCGGAATGTATGTCGCGTAATTTTATGTAGGTTAATAGCGTGACTCCCTCGGTCTTGGTCGGAAAAATGTCGAGATTGTCTGGATATTTTAGTGCAGGGGAAATTACTTTACCACGGTAAATATATTTTATAATAGCCACACACAAGTGATGAAAATCTTGACATATTAGTTGAATGGCTGGAAAGTTGGTGTGTAATTTAAGAAAATTACACTCAATAATTTAATCTTCTAGGCAAGCGATTTGAACGCTTAATATTCCCAAGTTTAAGAAAGCTTCCTATTATTATGGAAATAGTGTACCCGAAAGCACGCAAACTAATTATATTCTACTTAAAGTATTTCAAAAGGAGCATTCTTCTTTCGCCTGTAACTTCAAAGTTGCAAATTTACAGCGTTCTATTTCAAACGGTTGCTATAAAAATAAAGGAACACAGTAATTAACTGTGTTGTTTCACGAAATTAATTGAAGCTTTTGTTAACGTGACGTGGAATTGCATAAACTACCCGTATGCATCTCGTCAAAGTGTTTAGGAACAAAATAGCTGTTTGTTCTTGCCCGTACCATACGAAGCAAAAGTTTTGAGAAAAAAACTTCATTTTCTATTTAAAATGAATTGTTCCCGTTTTATGTGAAAACTAGCGTTTTCACGAATCAATTAATATAAACGTTGGAAGAACTAAAGTAGTCGAAAATGTTAAACGCTATTGTTCATTTAGTTGTCATGTGATTTTGGTGGCATTATGCGCTTTATTTGACTGTGGAGTGACTTTTTAAACGTTAGCAGCAATTTTATGACGTGTATGGCTAAGTTTAAGAAGGCTGCTATCAAAATGTTCTCAGATTCTGTGAAATTGAAATGTTTTTACCGCCGTTTAAAGTAAACTATTTGTTATTTGCATAAACATGGAGAAAAAGCAATTTTGCGTGTTGATTGAATATTAAAAATGTATATAACTTTGTGTATAACTTTCGGCTTGCAGATTATATTAATTTGTACGATGGATTGTAATCCACAGATTGGACATATATACCAGCGTGTTTCACACATCATCACATTAATAATATGAAGCTGAAGAGCCATTATTGATCCGTGCACAAAAGAGCAGATTGCCTAAGTGACTAAGACTTTAAGTCTTAAGAGTACGAGAAGAAACTAAAAGTCGACTATACAGAAGCTATATTCAAAACACTGAATTTTCTATTTCAACTAATCCGAAACATTTTTGGCAGTTTCTGCATTCCCCGAATTTACGGCAACATTTATGGCGATCCAGCCTCCATAGTGGACGTCTTTCGAGAATTTTTTCAAACGGTGTACCTTCCGTCTACATTAACTCCGACGCGTACTGCTTCGATTTCTCCGGGTGCTGGTGTGGTTGATCTCGTTTCTGTGACTGGGATGGACGTGCTGTATGCTCTTAAAGCTCTTAATATTCCGGCCGTTTCGGTTAGGGACTGAGCAAATATTTTTGCGTCGGGGTTATGTTTATGGAGAGTATCGTTCGAGTGAGGCCCGAATATCGAACACCGGAAAGTTGGTTCTGCATGCACGACAATGCATTACCGCATAATACTGTCGCTGTTCGCGATTTTTTTACGAAAAAACAAGTCTGTGTGTTACAGATGTCTGTATTCGCCAGACTGACCTGCGTGTGAGCATTGTGAGACTGTTGTCTTAATTGTAGAATTATCTCTGAGAAATCTATATACAATTTTATTTGATAGAGATTTTATATTTCAGATTTTTAAAATTCAGTTTACCGCGCAAAATTGGTTTCGCAAATTTATAGGTTGTAATTTGGGCTGGAGGTCTGTTCAAAATTTTGCCTCTCTCTCTTTTTGGAATAAAGTATAGAGACACTGTGACATCTAGATTTTAAAAGCGACTTAAACTCACATTCAGCCCCGTGGCGCAGTTGGTAGAACTTTCGATGGTAACGCAGAGGTCGTGGGATCAAATCCTTAATTGACTGATATCTCTTTCAGGAATTTAACACGTTGGTAAAATGCAAGGAAATCGTAATGTTATCAATACTAGTCTATATCTTATACGAAAATAAAAAATATGATATGGTAAATACAACCGATTACTTCTTAATATTCAAATCAACATTTAGAGCCCATCAATATTTTCTCTTTTGGTAACTTTTAATCCACATATAGTAAGTACCAGCAAAAACTTCCTTAAATATAGCTCATATACAACATAACCTAGAAATAGTCCTTTTTAAATAGATTTTTAAGTTCCTTCAACTAAACTCCTGAACCCAGCAAAACGTGAGCTTTCCGTGAGAATACTGCTAACTCGATGACCCTTATTCGGAACTACAGCCCAAAATTGAAAACAATAACATAATCTCCATTCAAATTTTTTTTCAGGTTAAATACGTAGATTTAAATGGACGACCAAGGTTAAAAAAGTTCAACAAGCTGGAAAATATTCGCAATAGTTATGAACAAAATTTCTAAAGAATACTATCGCGGACGATATCACCGCCAACTGAATCCAATAAACTCAATAACAAATTCGTACAAGAACCTCATTTTCTTTTGAATATCGGATTTATTGCCGTCTAGTTTATTGCTTCACTCGTCTTAGGTTTTTATGCAAATTATGCTAAGCAAATAGATATAAACTTAATTTCCTCATTAATTAACAACATTTCTTAAGCTTCATTAATTCCAAACCGTCCATTTAATGTGGATTGAACAGTACGCGTAATATAAAATATAACCATAAACACAGCTGGCATCTTTTTTATGAGAAGCCACGTACACTTTTATGCTGACATCTAACAATATGTTTCGGATTATATGTAGGCTCTTATTTCAAATTGGAAGCGCTGACAGTGTACTTTATTCGGTGTCAGGTAGTATTCATAATGATTCAAGTTACGCAAGCGAGTTTCCTCCACATAATAACGAGTAAAATTAACGAAGCTGGATCATCTTTTTTTCGATTACAACTAAGAAAAAGAAATAACACCTTCGTTTATTCCTCTTATTGCATCAGGAGCTAGTATATACCGAATATAACACGTTTAGTTGTATACAGAAGAACGGTCTTTATTATATCTGGACCTCTTCATTTATTATTTCGTTCTGCTACACACGGAGCACTCACGAAAATGATAAATGGGTATAATTTAGCGGACGCGAGAACGATTCTTTTCTTTCATTTTCTTACGTAAAATAACCTTGTTGATAGAGAATATTTTCACTCCTTCAGTTCGGTAAGTTGCCAGTGGCGTAGCGTGTGCGCAAATTGTTGGAGTTACTCGTCTTAGACGTTATAAACCGATAAAATGAAGCTTTGGACCTCCTCAATATTTTCAAAACAGTTTATAGATTATGCATGATGGTAGATAAAACATTGCGAAAACGAAAAATTGTCTCAAGGGAAAGATACCAGTTATTTAAGAAATAAATTAATAATAGCATAAGGGAAATTCGTTTCGGATGCCATTAGGTGCTTAAATGTGGAATTATGATGTTTTTATTGTTGATATTTTTGTCCTAGCTTGACCAGATTAAATATAAATTGACTTTATCATTAAAACAATTCTTAATGTGTCTTACTAAACTTTTCACGTAAATGATCAGGCAAATATATTGCTTATTTAAATCTCAGTACCTCATTAGGATTTCCCCCATATGATACGAGGTGGGCGAATTGTTGTTGTACTGATATAGAAAAAAGAAACTTGGAACAAAATAAGAAGTTTTATATTTCTATATTTTTTATCACTGCTAATTCCTTCGCTTTCAAGCGGCGATTTTCGAATACTTAATCTTCAATAATTGGAATTTGTTAAGGCATCATCACTCCAATTGGTCGACCCGACCGTTCATCACCTTCCAGGGATTCTTGTCCCAAAACGGAAACGTTTTGTTCAGTTTTTTACAGCGGAATACGAAAGATACGTATCATTGTAAACGGCCTCTAAACGTTGTTTTAATGATTAGGCGTATGCCCTTCTTGTGTTAAAAATTTGATGACCGCGCGGTACTCAATTTTCATTACTTCAGACATTTTGATACGCTAGTCACGTTGGTTGTCTGGCTACTAAAAACTACTACTCTTCGAACCGTCATATTTAAAGCATAAACCTTGCCAATGCGGACTCATGCCGTGACGGAGATTGAACACGCTTGAACCTGTATATACCTATCACGCCGAGAATTTATTGCGCCTACCTCGTACATTAATATACTAAACAACAGATGAAATCTGTTTTTTATATACAGTGCCATGAAAACCAAATACCTAACTAACTACGCTCTAGACCAGGGGTCTCCAAACTTTCCAGCTTCACGGCCATATTGATTATTCCAGCAAGTACCAAGAGCCAAAAAAGTTAAATTAAAAAAAATTATAGATTCTACAATTTTTGGAGTAATCATCGAGTACGCATCCTGAGCGAGCATAAGGTTGCTGAAATCGTTAGTTCAATTACTATTGTGCATAGCTATGACCATGACACTTTACGACATCTGGTGGCCGAAAGCGGAAATAGGTATTACTAGTACCCTCTATCGGTAATAGATGGCGCTGATAGTACTTTCGAAAGCGCAGCAACAATTAAGCATTCGTGTTGGTCTACCTATGGAAGACGAAGGAAGCAAAACTGTTTGTTGTGAAATAATGTAGTACGTAACATCGTTTAAAAGACATCTTCGAGTAGACCGACCAATACCCATACGTAATAGCGTTTTGATTTGACTTGTTCTTTTTGTATGCGATTTACTAGTATTGAGAAGAAGCAAAAAATAAACAGTGAATGCAGAACCCTTAGAGATCAATAGAACTTTCAATATTTCGTGATTGAGTCCAATAATAAGGCGCTGCTTCATTTACAATGAAACCATAGAATATAACATTAATCGTCATTATGAAACGAAACATTTTCAAAATTACTCAAAATATACAGGAAGTTTGCGAACAGAAAAATTTGAAACGTGGATTGAAATTGCAGCAATCCTTGTTGACGAGTCAATACTGAACAATTATTTGATAACCGTTAACTGAAACACAAAGAATGGGTAGGAGGTATTTATTTAACAGAAAAATATGCACATACAACTTTCAATCATCAGTTAAAAATTTCCTTGCGTGAGGTTTACCGGAACAGTCTCGCTGAAGACTCCAGCAGTAACCGGCCATCATATGGGTATCCTATCTTCCTTGGTGCCTTTCCTCCATAAGGCTGATGTCGCTGTGAAATCATGCCCCCTGTTCCTCACTCACATTACCTAAGTTTCGTGGAAAAGGATATCAGTTATTGTGAAGGTAATGAATGTCGATGTTCATGTTACATCCGAGCGTGTGAAAGTTAGGAAGCATCTGTGCTAATAATAAATAACGGTGAAATTTATTACATATGGGTAATAAATTTCAGCGTGGTGTATCTCAAAAACCAGAGCTGTTAGAAAGAAATGCCAATTATTTTTGGAACCAGCACATCAGAAATAACCTAAATCAGTTCATATTTCACAACCACCACGACAAACAATTTATCTTGTTGGGCGGTGTAATAGAAGCCTTTTTCTAATAATTTCTCAATTTTTGAATTGCATATAAGCCACAATGTGTTTAATACATAACACTGATAACTACAACGTAGACAGCAGTTTCAACATTTGGATTTACCCATTGTTATCATTTATGCATTAGTTGCCATGACTTGTTCTAAACAGAACATTAAAAACTACTAAGATATTGATTACCAATTTTATATTTTGTACGCAAAGATATTATTAATTATCAAACTTAAACCACATTAAAGGATTATACAGTTTTGAAATAAATTGTTTTCTCAAAATCTACAGCTGTGGCCATATGTATTCGCCTCTCTCGTTTTGAACGTGTTACACGAATATTATTGTATTTCTAAGAAGCAGGGTCGATGACGGACTTAACTAGGTACCTGGTAATGAGGGTTTAATGGTATATTGTAGGCCATTCTGAGTAAATTAGAAAATAGACGTAAAATTGTAATTTCTGAATATTTCTTCAGTCTTTCTTAAAAGTTGTAAGAGTAAGGTTGAGCTAGTTAGAGTGAAGATATAGTGTCTGTGATTTTGTCTGTGTAATACGATAGTATACAGTAAAAAGTAATGTCGAAAACACGCGAATTCACGGAGGTAGAGCGAGGACAAATTGTGGTGTTCGAAAAGCAAGGGTTGTCGGTGTCTGCTATTGCCCGACAAGTGAAATGTGCGCGATCGACAGTTAGAATGACGATAAAACGATACAAAGAGAGTGGATCTTTGACAGACAAACCGAAAACTGGTCGAAAAAGGAAGACAATTAGCAGAGATGAGCGAGTCTTAGAGCGGATGTCTTTGCGAGACCGGAAAAAAGGGTCTAAACAGCTTTCCAGTGAGCTTTTCCGGCTACATAATGTTGCTATTTCTCCTCGCACGGTTAGAAGACGCCTTTGTGAATTAGATTTAGGTGGATACAAAGTTCGACATAAACCACGGTTGCCTCCGCAACAAAACAAAAAGAGACTGCTGTGGGCTAAAAGTCACCGCGACTGGACCATTGACAATTGGGCCAATGTTGGACGGATGAGTCAAATATTGAGGTAAGTAATATATAATTATTGTATTTGCGGTACTCTGTATTCAATTCCTGGTATCTACAGTGTTTTTATTCTTTTTAATGGGTTCCAAAATGTAACAGTATTCATGTTTTTGTTGGTAGCTTTGTGGTAAACCTGGGCCTCAATACGTGCGACGCAGGCGAGGAGAGGCCTTCCATCCAGACTGTATCATCCCGACTGTCAAGTTTGGGGGTGGTAGCGTAATGGTTTGGGGTTCCATGAGTGCAACAGGCGTCGGAGAACTGTTCGTCTGCGAGGACAGAATGAACAGTCGGACGTACATCGACATGTTGGAAGAAGTTCTGGAACCGTGTGCGTTAAAATTATTCGATAATGATGAGCCAGAGTATTACTTCCAACAAGATAATGCACCGTGCCATAAATCTCGCGAAGTAATGCGCTGGTTCGAGGAAAATAACGTGCGGATCCTGGAATGGCCGGCACAATCCCCGGACTTATCGCCAATTGAGCATTTATGGTACATTTTAAAGCGAAATGTAGCTAAATACTCATCTACCACAAAGCAATGCTTAAAAACAAAAACATTCGAAGAGTGGAATAAAATCAACCCTTAACAGTGCTATAACTTAGTGAGCAGTATGGCCCGACGAATTCGTGCGGTCATAAAAGCCCAGGGAGGAGCTACCAAATATTAAGCAATATCTGTATATATCTGTATACACCCACAATGTTTTCATCGATCAATTTTCTTTTATTTCTTACATATTCGTCGGAATAAAAAACAAAAAAGGGTGGCGAATACATATGGCCACAGCTGTAGATATGAAAAATGTGTATTTTCATCATTGATCACATTATAAATCAAGAAAAATTAAACACAAGCTGTATAAATGACATTGAAAGCTAACCCGTCTCAGTCGATCACAATTTAACTAGAACATTAATTTTTAAGACTAATTGTTGTCTTCAACGATTTTTCACCATGCGTCTTAAAGAGAGCATTTCTTACAAAAGCTTTACACAATTTTTAATCGGTTAGTTGAAGGTTTTTGTGAGGAATACATATTATATATGTATATAAATGAAACGGATGCAATTAATAGGAACTACTTAAATTGTATAACGGAAATCATTAATTTATAATTGACTTTAGTACACAAATTCCCTGAACGAGTTCGATCTAACCAGATTGCAAATTCTACGCGAATTTATGTTGACTCGCTTGGTTTGTTTTGCCCGGATTCTTGCTAGAATGCATCTATTTATCAGACCTAATTATACTTCAGATGCATCTCAGGTGTGCAATGCACACTCTGTACATGTTCTGTACTGTTACGCTATTGGTTCTCTGCTTCGAAGGCCGGCATCAAACGAAATCGAATAAGAAGTAACCGACTAACGATACAAATATCTCTCCCAATGCTTCGACCAAATTCACCTCACCGGTTCACCGTCATGTTTATTTTAGATTAGACGAACGTCTACTGTCAACGCCAACTTTCCAGTATTTCATTCACTACGTCAATATTTTTCCCGGCAGTGCGTTGTTAGTTTCAAGTTCGCTTCAGGCGATGACAAATTATAGAATAATTGAAATCGAAAAAGCTTTGCGTTTAATCCAGATGTTTGTTCAGGCTGTCATTTTGGGTTTTGATTAGTCTTCGGTTGCACGGCTTTACTGCAGAAACACAGAAGACATTTAGTTGGTCGTGATTGATTACTGTTGCCTAGGGATTTGCTATATTTTATTAAATCTATTGGAAGATTTTTACTAACATTTGTACATTTCTTTTATTAAGAGGAACATATGTAAAGAAAGATTATCGAAGGCATTACATGAAAACAGTTAAACATAATCCTAACTGAAATCTATAAAAATGATCTATTTACATCGAAGCATTTAGCTAAATATTTTACTATTAAGACATTAAGTATGGTACCTTTAAGACTAAACAAATTTGCTGAAGGTATTTTCCAATTCGATAAATAGGTCAATCACCTAAACAAGCAGAATACTAATAGGTATGTGTCTTTCGTATATATGTATTCATGCCCATTCTTGTTTGCATCGTTCTGGACCTAGTAAAAGTCAATTGTGGTAATACCAGGAATAACACTAACATTGCTCTAATGGTCATAAGTGATTCCTTATAATAAATACTGGGCTCCGGTTTTACAGATCAAACAAAATCTCCTGATCACCAGAATACGTATGCTAGTACGACACCTTTCTTTGTACCCAATAAAGAAATAAAGAATATGCTTAGTACAATTAATTTATTTTGAAGACTAGATTTATTTTCGAATCATAAGATAGTAAATTATCTTTACTGAATACTACGCCTATAATAATGAATACGATTAAGTTAAGTTAGTGAAGAAAACCCGGCAGTTTTAGTAGATCACCACATTCGACTTCAACTACTCGGAAAATTAAAATAAATTGAATTCCAGATTTTAGGCCTTTCCCATGTAAGCTTTTCAAACGATTATGGACATTTTAAAAAGTAATAGCTACTCACAATTTAACTTGTAAATCTAGGCGGACTTCCAAACGATAAATTCTGGGTTTCTTCCATTCAAATGATAAATTGGAAAAGTCCTCCAAATTCCCTTCTCTCAAATGCTTATTGGAGAAATTGATGTCATTGGCAAGTAATAATTTTTGGAGTGGTAATATAGAATAAAACCCCCATTTACATTCTTTATGTTTTCACTACGAAACCTTGCGAAATTTCATGTGATGTTGTATGCTTGAGGATTGAAAAACTTTAATCATCAACAAAATTTAGCAATGATTATAGTTATATTTCTTATGCTAGAACGTTTCTTCTTGAATCAGTAAAATTACGCATATTTGTATATTATGAGATTATATATATGAAGAGCATATTAATACCGTGATATTATAAAGTTTCTAGGTCAAAAGGCGACATTAGACACATATATGACACTAGTTTTATTGCAGTCACCTTTCTCTCAGTTAGTACTAAGCTTCAAAAGACAGCTGTTAAAATTTCATGATATTCTATTCATTAGTTTGTGAGTTATTGTGCTAAGAGTCACGCTACTTTTGTTATTTTCAAAACAATGGATCAAAAATAATTTCGTGTTTTAATTTTACACTGCTTCTTGATGGGAAAAAATACCGCCCAAGCGAAGCAATAGCTTGAAAAGTGTTATGGGGACTCCGCTCCATCAGAAACAACAATAAAACGTTGGTTTGCTGACTTCAAACGTGGTCGTAGAGACACCGATGATGCAGAACGCAGTGGACGTCCAAATGAGGCGGTAACACCAGAAAACATCAAAAAAATCCACAAAATCGTTTTGAATGATCGAAAAGTGAAGTTGCGTGAGTTAGCTGACATCGTAAAGATATCAAAAGAACGTATCGGCTTTATATTGCATGAGCATTTGACTATGAGAAAGCTCTGTTCAAAGTGGGTGCCGCGTTTGCTCGCTGTTGACGAAAAACAGGAACGTGTTGATGATTCTGAGCAGTGTTTGGCCATGTTTAAACGTAACAAACCGGAATTTTTGCGTCAATATGTGACAATGGATGAAACGTGGATCCATCCCTTCACTCCGGAATCAAAACGATCGTCATCTGAGTGGACAGCAACTGGTGAACCTCGTCCAAAGCGTCCGAAAGCACAGCAATCGGCTGGAAAGGTTATGGCCTCGGTATTTTGGGATGTGCGTGGTGTAATATTCATCGACTATCTTGAGAAAGGAAATACCGTCAACAGTGAATATTATATAGCGTTTTTTGTTTCATCAAGAAAACGCACCGTCACAAGTCAATCAAAACAATAGCAAAACTACATGAATTGAACTTCGAATTGCTTGGCTCCCAGCGACTACTGGCTGTTCGCAGACCTCAAAAAAATGCTCGCCGGTAACAAATTTCGCACGAATGAAGAGGTTATCGCTGAAACTGATGCCTATTTTGAGGCAAAAGATAAATCGTTCTACAAAAGTGGTATTGAAATGTTACAGCGGCGCTGGAATGATTGCGTTGCTCTTGATGGAGATTACGTTGATGAATAAAGCTAATTTTGAACCAAAGAAACCGTGTTTTCTTTGTTAGGCCCGGGACTTTTCAGCCCATGTGTTAGAATAGAAAATATATGTCAGAACCTAAACCATATTATCATGATCATAACACAACCTTAATTTTTGAAAACAATGTCATCGTCTCATCAAAAAATATGTTATTTGATTTAGAGATACAATAAAATAACAAGCTCAGTTAGTATGCAAGGTTTTATTAATAAAAAAGGGAAATTAATGTAAATACTGAAACTATTGTCTATTATTTTCAAATCCCTAGTTTATACACCTTCTCATCCCGTTAAAGGCGTTTTGCACCATTGCGGGCGTTAATAATGTACATTCTTCAACAATTCTTTGCTACAGATCTTGCAAATCAGCAACAGGATTTTAAATATTCTATTGTTTAGGTAAACAAACACGAAAAAGTCCATAATTTTCAAACAAGGTAATAGAGGTGGAAATTCAACTTCCGTATGTAAGTTTATAATTCGATCGTTAAAACACTCACGAAGAAAACCAATATTTTCTTGTGTTACGTATGCCGTTACACCATCTTACTAGAAATAACCATATTGTAATTCGTCTTCGTACAGCGTTTCAATTATTTCATTCAAAATGTTTCTATACCTCCCAACATTAATTATAAAATTAGTCCAACAATTCTGCGGTGAGAAACTACTAGCCAAATAGCAAGTTTCGCGATATACAGAAAGGGTTCAACAAAAATATGGGGATTTTCACTACTTCACATCCGAGTATTTTGGGAATTTACGTACCCGAAAGACAAAACTACGCTTCATCAAAAAAAATGTCAAATTTAGCAGGTCATCATCTTGCATTAAGTTATTTGCAAACTGGTAATAGTAAGCAATACGTCTAAGGTAGTTTATCGACAAAATAATGTGATTGCATCGTATACGGACGCATGTGTAAGTTTTCTTTACAATTATCTGGCATGTCCCATAAAAAAAGTCTAATCTCTTGAGAAGGACGGAGCTTCATTTACCATCCGTTGACAAACACGGTTTATAAGTTACTCCGAAAGAACAATAGGGCTACCAGTACGTAACTTATGTCTCACAGAACCAGTTTCACGAAATACGTCAATACAATTGGAAAGGCAATTGTAAAAATTTTTGGGAACTACAGTTAACTCTGTGAAGTGCTTTCTAAAATCGTCCAAACATGCACGATAATTGTACACACAAATTCCATTAATTCGCACTTCATTTGGAGAGTAGACTTCAATCATGTAAGCTTCTTTTGCACTGTATTGTAAACTATATTTGAATTTATTCAAACTCGATGTTCAAACTTGTTTTCGGCAGTTTTAACAAACTAAATGGCGACACTCAATGCTACTGCCAAATAATTTTCAAAATCGTTAAATTATAATACCTGGCTTAAGTTCATACATATATTTTCTATTTGAATGCGATCTTCGACCTACCAACTTTATGATATCACAATATATTAAATTATAGCTCTGCTATTATTAAATGAAGAGAACAATTACACATTGTGTAAGTTGACGTATTAGAGCATGTAATAGAATTTTAAATTTACCCTCTACATGCATTACTTTTGCCTTGCCCCTTTGTGGACAGAAACGCAAGAAAATTTACATCAAACTTATAGATTCGAGAAGTTAAGGTGAATTGAAAGCCAACGTTTGCACCCATTACTTTTAGATATCGACGAGTGGTGCGAAGATATACGCTTCATAGAATGCAACTTTTCCATTTGACACTGGCCACGTTTTCCCCGTATTTAACCTTTCTTAACGGTCGGAAGCTCGAAGGTCTCTCGTTAAATTTACAGAAAGCGGAAACGCCTGTTTCTCCCTATATTAGTTCATACCTTTTCCGGAGACATGCACCTATCACGTAGCATCTTTGTAAGAAGACTAAAAGAGGCAAGGATCGGAGAGTACGTGATGCGTGCCAGTCCCCATGCGAGTTCCAAAAACTGTCGCTCAGCCCGCTGGAGCGGACGCTGCATTCAGAGCCGAAATTGAATTCACGTGCGAGCTCCTTCCACACAAAGGATTTGCCGGATTTTCGTCGTTTCCGGATTTTGCCGGTGCTGATGTTGCGGAGATATGAAAGAAAGAGTATTCCCGAAAAAGGGGAGGCTGTGCGTTGTAATCTCTCTGACGTTTGTAAGTGTGCACATCAGGGTATGCAAATCGAAAAAAAACAGACGGACGTGCATATATCCAACAATACGTGTTTACCATACGTTATCCCGATTATTTAAGAACGATAAAAGGCACGGGAAAATAAAAATACAGTTTGCATAATCGCTGGACGTATGTTTTTATGAAATATAACGAGTACAACTACAGTATCAAATGCTGTACATATGATTTTTTTATGTTACAGAAAGGGTAAATACAGAACTCCCTGGAAATCTAAAACACTGCATATCGCAATAAAAAATATCGTTTCGGAAAAGTATATAGTACGAAAGATATCTATGAATGATTATCCTTTAGGTAGAGGGAAACGACATGCACGGTATGCAGCAAAATAAACAGTACTGAAATAGGCATGTCATATTCTCAAACGCACCGAGTGGTTTCCGAACGCGTTTACAGCCTATATGAATGTCTTTTTAATGTTAGTTGCTTCAGGATGGTTCTCGCTGTTGCAGAAAAAGTGTTTATATTTTATAGTTTTAGGTCATACGGAAAAGGGCGGGAAAACAGTCCGAGCTTAAAAGAAGTTACCGGCACATTTAGGCCCAAGTTTATGAAACAGGCTCCGAGCAACACCATTATGTTTGCAGTTGTTGACAAGTTTCGTCGTATGGGAAGTGTGCTTTGCTAACTTAAAGGTCACGCGGGTTGTCCAGTGACAGTCACAACCAATACGAATCAGGCGAAATCACCGAAACGAAGCTTCCAAAGATCATCATTACAATTGAATATCAGTGATCGATTGCTCCGTTGAATGTTCATGAATATTTGGTGGATTTGCATACAAAATACAGACCGGACAGCGTCTGACTGCATCTGATAAGCGTGTCAGAGCCGAATACTGCGTACGTGTGTTGGCTACGGATTATGAGGACGCGTCGATCTTGTCGAATGTTTGGTTTTCTGACGAAAGTCATATTCATTTAAACGGATCGAATTCCCCGACATAATTGTCGCGCAACCCCTTACAACGCGCTACGGAGAACAGGCTATTCCATCATTTCTGCATGATCTTCAGCGATATTGTCGTGCCAGGTACTTACCACGTAACCAACAACGGTTTCAGCAGGGCCGGGCAACCTGTCACACAGCTAGGGAGTCTCTTCGAATGCTGCGCAATTATTTTGAGGATCGTCTTATTTCGCGTGGCACCGATTTCCCATACCCATCGCACTCACCAGACCTAACACCACCCTACATATGGAGAATGCTGAAGGAGGCTATTCTCCGTACCGATCCACCGTCTGACATTCCGGAATTACGGATTAAAGTTTTTTTCGTGCCATGCAACAAGCTGTGTTCATAGACATGTTTGTGAACCTTCGCGAATGCTACGAATACTGCTTGAAACTGAACAGAGGGCATCTTGAACATCTGTTTTATCGGGAACGTTGTGTTCAATAATGTTTGCAATGCTATATAATGTTAAAGTATCGCTATAAAATGTAAAGTAAATACATGAATAATGAATAATATACGTTTCACAATTTCAGTAGTGTTTATTTTGCCGCATCCTGTACATCAATGACAAAGTTGTTTAATACCTTTGGAAAAAAAATCCTTATTCGATGTCGCCAGGCATCTATTCGCTGTAGCCATTTTTCATTAAAAACGAATTTTTCGTATATACCAGCTTAGCGGAATTAAAAATAATCACTGGGGATTAAGTCTCTCTATATGGCATATCATTTGATGTACTACTGTCGTGAGTAAGCACGTTGCTCTGCTGGAGCAGTTAAATCTCTTTCATTCCAAGAAAATACAATAGGCCTTGCAAAATTGTCCCTATGGTTTTTACAGAATAAGAGATTTTGTAACGGTTACTTGTATAGGTTTGAAGCTGTTGTAGGCTAACACAGTAAAAAGATGGTTGTCCACTTTTTCTTTTATTACTAAATGAAGCTATTTTGCTCTTGGGAGGTGAAGTAAGCCTTATGGTCGTAGTCTATTAACAATATTTTAGAACAGAGCATAATCCTACGATAACTTCCGAGGGGAGGTCCAGAAGTTCGTCGAATGGAGGAGATGGAGTGGGGATAGGGCTGTTCGCTAGGTGTCATTCTGATTGACGACTCATCATTAGTATATAAGTTAAGTTGCAGCCCTATAGCGTCAGTCGTTTACGAATAGTTGCCTGCTAAACAAGTCAATCCGGAAGAAAACTGAAACTATGGTGGAAATTGAACACCGTGCTGTGATAAAATCCCTTACAAAGCAAGGAAAGAACGCTCAAACCATATTGAATGAAATGGAAACCGTTTATGGGGAACAGTGCCCTAGTAAATCAATGATTTATAAGTGGCATGGTCTTTTTAAACATGGTTGGGAGTCGATTGAAGACGACCTCCGCTCAGGACGGCCAGTTGAGACCACCACATCAGACATCGTCGAAAAGGTGCAAAAATTTCTACTGTAAGATGCCCGTTTGAAGAAAAAACAATTATCTGCATTAGTTGGAGTATCAGATACCACCATTTTGCGTATCCTACATGACTACCTGGATATGACATCTTGCACTGAGATGGGTACCGAGAATGCTCACGCCGCAGTAGAAACAGCAGCGCGTCTGTGCGTCCAAACAATTTTTGGAGCTGTGTAGAGACAAACCTGCACAGATTTTGGAGCGGATTGTTACCGGAGATGAAACATGGATTCAGCACTTTGAGCCTGAGTTCAAACAGAAGTCCATGCAATGGCATAAAAAGGAGACACCACCACCAAAGATATTCAGAATCGACTGGAAAGTTGATGGCTACTGTTTCTTGGGATTGTGAGGGGATATTATTGATTGATTACAAAGAAAAAGGTAGTAGCATAACCGAAGAATATTACGCAACGATATTAGAAAAATTGAAGGAGGCCATCAAGGAAAAACGTCGAGGAAAATTGACCAAGGGTGTGTTGCTTTTGCAAGACAATGCGCCGGTTCACAAGGGCAAAGTTGCAATGGCTGCTCTGCACAAGCATGGCTTTCAATCAATAGTCCACCCTACAGTCCAGACCTGACACCTAATGATTTTTATTTGTTCCCCAATTTAAAAAGGGACTTACGTGGAAGAAAGTTTTCCGACGACAATGAGGTAAAGGAGGCAACTTTGGCCCATTTTGAAGCGAAAGATAAAAAATATTTTTATGATGGTTTAAAAAAATTAATTCATAGATCTAATAAATGTATTGTGCTTAAGGGTGATTATATTGAAAAGGAAAATTAGATTTATTGTTTTATTTTATTTAAAACCCTTTCATTCCACGAACTTCTGGACCTCCCCTCGTACCATATAAGATATGTGAAAATCATATGGTTTGCACTTCTTTGAAACCTATGTAGCTTGATCTAAATCGCATTGTTTGGTTACGGCCGGTTTGCTTGACTAGTCCTGTTTCTACTTTTATAAGCAACATTCTGTATAATGTATATTTTTGCTAGTCTTATGTGCAAAAAATGTGTTATTGGTTCGTAGTTCGTTCTGCGCGCATAGAGTTATTAGCATCTCCCCGTTGTGGCTAACAATATTTTCGCTAAACACTTGCACCACGCTTGGTAGAACCGTATTACCGATTCTAGAGTTGAAGTCTCCCATTGTGAATATCTTATATTTTCCAGGTAGTTCATTTAGAAGTCGCTGTAGTTCTTCGAAGAAGGCGGTTCGTTCGTCTTAGGGCATGGTTCATTGTTTCAGTTTTAAGGGAAATGTAGATGTTACTATTTATATATTTCACTTCGTCGATATGGTTTTCGAATTTGTCGTGTATCCGGATTTCCGGGATTAGGCTCTCCGGTTCTTTCTTTTCCCACTATATTATCTACTATTTCCCTTTCCTTTGCTTTTGAGTTCCAACAATGCGCATATTTCAATGTTATGTTTGTTCAGTTCCATTATAACTTCTTGATCTCGTTTTTCCGATTTCCATAGTCGTTACCAGCGTTGTTTCACCGTGTCATTACATAACATCCATCCAGTTTTAGCGACTTCATTAATCATACATGGAGTATCAACACTCTTCTGCAGTAAGTAGGCTGCCAACCTTACTCGCCAACCCTCCTCCTTTATCCGTACTTGGGGCCGGTAACAACTCTCATGGAGATAGTCAATCCACCTCGAAGCGCTGCAAGTGAAGTTTAAGAAACATCTGCATGTCATTTTTTAACTTTGTGGATGTCTTTTGCTAGTGTTACTCCTCAATACAGATATAGTTGAAAATGGCTGCTTGACTAAGAAGTATTGCAGATGTACCAGGCTAGCTCAATTTTCAAAATTTCGTAGAAATTACCATCTCTAACTATCGGCAAAATGTTTTAAATAAAAGGAAAATATCTGTCACGAAAATATTCTACTATCCTCGGGCAAACGTAATTACCGTAGATGTTAACTTGATTGGGGAAGAAGCTGTAAAGCGCGAAATCTAAAAATTCCGCCCCTTCTTGTGGAAAAACGTTATTTCCTCTTACAGATACTAATGGAAAACGGTTATTTGAAAACTTTCTTTGACGTGTTGATGTTCAATGAAGCCCCAAAGCAATAACCTCCTGTGTTAGTTAGCAAACGTTATCAAGCATACGTAAAAGATCAATAAGTATTAATAACAATTACCAGCACGTAATTAAAAGTGAAAAAAAATGTTTCGATTCATATATGTAAAGAGTAATCGCGCAATATCTACTATCTGTCGCAATTGGGAACCTTGGATTGAAGTCTACGCCAACGCCCAATACAAAGGGATATCACATGAAAGAATAACAAAGAGGAGATAATATGTAGCTATTGTAAAACCTTGGCTATTCGTTACTTCCTGAGCGAATTATAAGTAATAACTGCATACAATTCGTTGTCACCGAGATATAATTTCTCTTTCCTATTATATACCTTTTCCTTTTGTCTTCGCTTGTCTTAATAGACGAATTGAAACGTTACGAGATAATTTTGAAACGAACAAGGAACAAAGGGGCTATATTAGCGTGTTTATAGATCGTAATTAATTTCTAGACCATGTCGTTGTCCTTCTCTCTCTCCCTCTCTGTAGATTTAGGAGCGGTACAAGTACGTGGGCATATAGTAAGTACTGTAGTGTATCTCCGAATCGAGATACACGAACAATCGCTTAAATTAGACTGTCGACAACTTATTGCACCACCATGCAATGGCTCCCACGTTTCCAATTCGGCTTAATTTGCATTGCATTTATAACAGCAATTAACTCCGGAACGTACAATGGACATATTGTATATAAATTGACATCATTTTCTGTTGTTTTAACTGCTAATGGTATCTAGATTGCGTACATAGTAAGCTATCACAAGAAAATTTATTTGGGTGGGGATATTACCTAATCGATGGAATCCTTCTAGTTTTACACAAAATGTTTATAACACATTGTACGCATTCTTTTACGTGCCTTTGCAATGCATTTCTATTAAAATAATAAATATTGTATATTGTTTATTCAAATCCCATTTTGGTCGTCAATGCCACCCAATTTTTTAAAGGCTTTTACCAATGATTTTCAACTGTGCACACTCCAGTCTTTACCCATTTAACTAACTTTCCCAAATTTTGACTGAAGTTCTACATATCCAATCCTTGCATGTTTTCGTAACCCTGATCCAAGAATAACGCTCCAGATTTTCGAGGAGACCTAGCCAGAAAGTCTGCATTAAAATATGCAGGTATAGATTTAGTTCCGAGATTTCGGACTCCATCAAGATAAACAGCCATCCTATCTGACTAAAAGGCGCGGTTGCTGTGGGACCACACACCAGACCACTCGCACTATCGGTGTGTACATCATACAAAACATGTATTTTTTTTCTTTCATGATAATATTCTCTTTCTTTTCTAATTTTTTCCTCTCTAGTCCCTTACTTTTTACTTTCATTCGAAATGGCTTATAAATGCTTAGTTGGTTAGAAACATTTTTTTACCTAGTTTAATTTTTCATACTTGTGCGTTCTTTTACTGGAGTAATTACAATGTATTTCAGCGAGAAAGAGAGAGAGAGAGAGAGAGTGCATTTAAATGCTTCCAGTGCGATCCATAAAAAATCGCTACCAAACATTTACTTATCTTCCTTGTGATACTTTAGGTAGCAACTAGAACAATTTTATTATATATATATATATAACACATGGGCTGAAAAGTCCCGGGCCTAACAAAGAAAGCACGTTTTTTTTGGTTCAAAATTAGCTTTATTCATCAACGTAATCTCCATCAAGAGCAACGCAATCATTCCAGCGCCTCTCTAACATTTCAATACCACTTTTGTAGAACGATTTACCTTTTGCCTCAAAATAGGCCTCCGTTTCAGCGATAACCTCTTCATTCGTGCGAAATTTCTTACCGGCGAGCATTTTCTTGTGGTCTGCGAACAGCCAGTAGTCGCTGGGAGCCAAATCTGGCGAATACGGTGGATGTGGGAGCAATTCGAAGTTCAATTCATGTAGTTTTGCCATTGTTTAGATTGACTTGTGACACGGTGCGTTGTCTTGATGAAACAAAATTTTTTTCTTTGCCATATGCGGTCGTTTCTTTGCAATTTCGGCCTTCAAACGCTTCAATAACGCTATATAATATTCACTGTTGATGGTATTTCCTTTCTCAAGATAGTCGATGAATATTACACCACGCGCATCCCAAAATACCGAGGCCATAACCTTTCCAGCCGATTGTTGTGCTTGCGGGCGCTTTGGACGAGGTTCACCAGTTGCTGTCCGCTCATATGACGCTCGTTTTGATTCCGGAGTGAAGTGATGGATCCATGTTTCATCCATTGTCACATATCGACGCAAAAATTCCGGTTTGTTACGTTTAAACATGGCCAAACACTGCTCAGAATCATCAACACGTTCTTGTTTTTGGTCAACCACCTTAAACAGAGCTTTCTCATAGTCAAATGCTCATGCAATATAAATCCAATACGTTCTTTTGATATCTTTACGATGTCAGCTAACTCACGCAACACCACTTTTCGATCATTCAAAACGATTTTGTGGATTTTTTGGATGTTTTCTGGTGTTATCGCCTCATTTGGACGTCCACTGCGTTCTGGATCATCGGTGTCTCTACGACCACGTTTGAAGTCAGCAAACCAACGTTTTATTGTTGTTTCTGATGGAGCGGAGTCCCCATAACACTTTTCAAGCCATTGCTTCGCTCGAACGGTATTTTTTCCCATCAAGAAGCAGTGTAAAATTAAAACACGAAATTGTTTTTAATCCATTGTTTTGAAAATAACAAAAGTAGCGTGACTCTTAGCACAATAACTCACAAACTAATGAATAGAATATCATGAAATTTTAACAGCTGTCTTTTGAAGATTAGTACTAACTGAGAGAAAGGTGACTGCAATAAAACTGGCGTCATCTATGTGTTAGGCCCGGGACTTTTCAGCCCATGTGTTATATATATATTAATAGGAGATTATGGATTATGGTAATTATAGTTAAACAACGAAACACGTTCCTACTATTTATTTAAATTACATATTAGGTATTGCATGTATTATAAAACTTTCAACAGAAACCTCTCTGAAACCGTTACTCTTTTCCTTCCAGGTAACGTTTTTGTGATAGCTGCTATACTACTGGAAAGAAATCTGCAGAACGTAGCGAATTATTTGATCCTTTCATTAGCTGTGGCGGATTTACTGGTTGCGTGCTTAGTGATGCCTCTGGGTGCAGTCTATGAAGTCAGCAACGAGTGGATGCTGGGACCAGAGCTCTGTGATATGTGGACGTCCAGTGATGTTCTCTGTTGTACTGCTTCCATACTCCACTTAGTTGCTATCGCTTTAGACAGGTAAGCAAATGTAATTTGAAGAAGAACGGTAATGCAACTTGAATAAGAATCTGTAAAGCAATACTAAATTCCTTTTTTGCATAAATAGTGAAGACGGATTGGTGCCGAGTCGCAAAAGCTGATTGAAATTATACATTAACGGGCATAAATTTATTTATGACCATGGTGGGAATCATTAACTCTACTTTCTAAAATTATCGATTACCATCCTCAGTACCAATTATTCGACCCTTCAAAAATAGTGTAGCTATACACAGACAAGTATTAAAAAAATCCGTTTTGGAATTCGCGTTTCCAAAAAAGTATTGTCTTTAAAAGAAATTCTCTTTGCGATAACATTACAGAATGATTTATTTGGCAAAAATATTACTATATCATGATTAATTTATGTATTATCTGTAGTTTAAAGTCATCTATCCCAAATTTTCCTCACTCTGACCCCCGAAATACATAAGAGAAAAACACACTATCATCAATATTTCGCAAATATCTTGCGAAACATTTATAACAGTAATAATAACTCTATAAGTAATTTTTCTACGAAAACATAGAGAAACTTTACACGTAAGTCCGCGCGAGCTCCATGGGTATTGCAACCACCAATTTGGGACTGACACCAGAGTTACCAATTGGATGAATCTATTAGTAGGACTGGTGATACAAGGATTACAAAGAAACTGACAAAATTACAGTTTCCTTGCAAATAACCAACATACATCCGGGTATTAAAAGCGAACTCACAAGTGGTCTCGTGATGTAATGGTAGCACAATGCGCCGGTAACGCAAAGGTCGTGGGTTCAAATCCTTCCGAGACTGATATTTTTTCAGTAATTTAATTATACTGGTTCATTGGAAGGAAATTCTAATATCATCATTTCTAATACGGATAGTGGTTTAATATTAATACTAGCATCATTGACAGAATTATTTATATTACCGGTGCTATCCCTGCAAAAGTATTTAACACATTGAAACCGTATGAAATACCAAATTTTATTAATTTGAAATCGGGAAAGAAGTTACCAACACTTTGATAATTTAATCGATTTTGTAGTGCTATTATTAACCGAAATAAAGATATTAACTAGAGTATGAGAACTTCTTTAGTTTCGGTTTCTTTGTTAATGACTTTTAAAACTCCGCGACACACTCCATATACATTGCACGGTAGCGTGTAACGGTACTAACTGACAATTCGTTGCTCTAAAGCTATGAGATTTCTAATTAGGACTACCACAAAATGTTTTCGAATGTATCGGCTTTAATTGAGAAAATGCGATAACATATATAACACACGCCCAAAATTTGAACGAGATATATCGGAAATATCTCCAACGCATGGCATATAAAACAATTAATGCGTACCTAGCTAAGGAAATTCATTTACGGGATATCATGAGCCACACGTACCATTTTGTGTAACAAGCGTGATTATCATACTACAGTATTTGTGCCAGAACTAATTCTGGTGCAATTAATTTCTCGTGTCTGCTATTTGAGGTGTTATTCCATGAAAACCTTTGTACTAACAGTCCGACTAACTAAGGTATTGTGCATCTATTGCTATGACGTACGGGAACGCCAACACATGTTTGCCATATGTATTCCGTTAACACAGAGGTTCCCAAACTTTATTAGTCCACGGCGCACTTATAGGTTACTCTCTACGGCGCCTCGAGACGCCGCGGCGCTTCCCTGAATTAATTTATTTTGTATGAATTTGCTTCTGAATGTTATTCCATATAATTTTTGCGTATTTAATTTGTAGTCTTAGAAATTAATGGGATAATACGTAATTATACATATATTCTAATTTAATTAGTTTAAAGATTTATTAAATGTTAACAGCGAGCAGAGAAATAGATAATATACCAGGACAGATTGAGAAATAGACCTTACAATTATCGAGGGATTAGAATGTACGACAAAAAAATTAGAATAAGACAAGCAGTTGGGGACAAATGATAAACTATACGCGACAAATGGGATAGAATAAAGTTGTTAGCGAATGGAAAGCAAAACACTTTAGGATTGGCAGCCAACAATATTTCTCCCACTCCTAAAGAAGAGAATTCAAAAAAATGTAAAAAGTAGCTCGAGTGCATAATGTACTGCTGTTTTCTATGCGAATGGAACAACAGAGAGAGGAAAAAATGAAGAAAAGAATGTCCTTGTAGTGAATGTTAGTCCAAAAAATGTGCATATACCGCAAACGCACATAAAATGAGAACCTGCCAAAAATTTTATAAAACCAATGAACAAAGCCTCACATAAATTTTTATCGGATCACAAATCAGAGAGTAATGGATAATAACAATTTCGTTATACAGTTAAGCGATGTTGGAAAAGTGACATGGCTATCTTTCAAAAGTGGGCAAGAACGTTTTTGGTAATCACAAGACAAAGGACTATTCCCAAATTGCACATGAATTCCTGAGATCATATAATTGTATCGCATGCAACATGCCACTGAAACTGCATTTATTGAACGACCATTTGGACTTTTTCCCAGGTAACCTTGGACCCAGTAGCTACGGGTATGGTGAACACGTCAAAACTTAGACCAGTAAGCAAAAACCAAAATTTTGCATGAAAAATTCTATTAGGATCAGGCACGTTCGTTCGTGTGACACAAAAAGGTGTTATTATATTAACTACCGTTGTATGCATCTCTTTTAGCTTTACTGAAACTTTTACAACAATTAAATCGTAACATTTAAGTAAAACGTCATTCTAAATAAACATTTTGTCATTGAAATTGCTATATCTTAGTCCGGCGCGTCCACCATAAATAACTACAACAATGCCGTCCATTACTACATTACCTGATTCCTAAACGCCGCAATTGCATTTAACGTTCGTGCTTACAATTTTATACCTTTCCATGTTGCGAAAATACGAAACTCCTGAATCTACGTGCACAATTCACCAGTAACCTGCCTCTAGCACCACAACAATATTACGTACAGTAAGCGGTTGATTGTGATTTGTTTAACTACGCGGCCTGCTAGACGGATTTTTAATTTACTCCGGTTCTAAATTTCGCGCCCGCCAGCTGAAATTTGTTTTTTCGAATAAGGCAATTTCGGAACAGATGTTGCCCAACGACGACCACTGGAAAAATTGTATATATTAGCATAGGAATTGCGACGAACGAACAAGAAATAAAACACGATGAAGAGAAATTAAATAACCTTATATTGCAGCGTAGTCGACGTCCGAATCAAATCCAAATGATTAACTTTAATTCTTTTTGAAGGAGAACGGGTGTGCTTCGTCAAATGTTCAAGTATTTTTAGAGTTACGACTTCTAGTATTTTCACGTGCTTCAGATCAACGCCGTCTAGCCACATAAAGTATCATGTAAACACTGCAACGGTCAACAGCTCCAGTTTAACAAAATAAAATCTAGCGATTAACATCGCAATTCATCAAGTACGCAATTCCACATAATTTATTAAGAACAGATGAAGTAGCAACACTTCGGCACTGTTGAAGTTTGAAATGATTTAATAAATTTTAAAAATAAAAAGAATATAATAAAATAGTGGCGAGGCTTAATGAATAAATGATTATTTTTTTATCAAAATACAGACTTTGGGAATTTACTCCTTAAAAATTATGTCTTTTTAAAATTTTACAAACTGGTAAGAACGCTTTAGACGTGTGAGATGTCGCTCCATCTAGTTTGCACTATGTTTTCCTTTTCTTCTTCCTTTCTAACGTAGGTAGGCTACTGCCTGTTTTCTTCCTTTGCCTTTTCGGATATAGCCACCCAGCACTCTTTCCAACGTTTTGATGGCCTATCCAGCTTTCATTTTCTGACAGGGTACTTAGTGTGTGACTTATTTCCCAGTTTATCATCGCTCATTCCGCTTACGTGCTTGTCCCAGCATTTGTTACGTTTTCTAATCCATTTTCTCACGTCTTAAATTTTGCTCTGTTGAGATAGAGTCGAAAATTTCATGCGCTGACATCACAATAGTACAATAGTAACTTTTGGCGAGTGAACTGGCGTCTCATCCTTCAGTTTTGGATTTGTTGAACTCCAATAACGACAGTTCTGCCTGTTCACACGGCCTCGTCCGAGAAGTTTTTGTAAAACTCGTACATACGCATGCTCTGCTTCCAAAGAACGCTCCAACGACTACATTCTCCAGAACGGACCTAGCGATTAGCATATTCCCACTCAGACTTCTGGGACACCCAGTATTTTTAATTACAAAGAGAAAAGTGGATAAACATAAGAAAATAGTATGTCTTATTAATATAAAATACATGTTTTTGTCGAAAAACTAGAATTTTAAAAAAGTTTACTAATATAACAGAAGTGTAAAAAATGTTTTTTTAGCAAAACCATTTTAAATCTTATGAGCAATTAATATGATGTTTAAAAAACAGCTAATTTAGATGCTTTTCTATTGCACAATCTATTTCTGAATTCAGCATGGACACAAGCCCACATAATAATAAAGCAACCGCCGTAAAAAATTAAAACTATGATATCCAGTAGTTGATTAATTTCTGGAAATTTATTCTGAAATATTCTCGTAGAATGGATCCGATTTAGTTTCCAAATTGATAAGTAATGGCAATAATCCTGCCCCAGGATAATATTTGGAAATTGTTTTTAAGGCTGAAGTTTTTTGGCTATTTCCAATAGAATCAAGGACATTTCTACTGAATTTTGTCAAGTGTCATAGGGATTGGTTTCAATTACTTTATAATCCTTCAGTTAATCGTTCAGTTTGAATATTCAAAATTTTCCTTAAAACCACTATTTCAATGTTATTTTTATGACCTTCACGAATTCATGATAATTTCAACCAATCACTGAAATATAACTGTAAGCAGTCGGTAGTAGTGTATTCCATTGAACATCTTGAGATAGTATTAGTTTCTTGGCTCCTTCCTCTTTATACCAAGTTTTAAATAAAAAGCGCTATTGCAAAAAGTATTTTACAATTTGAACTTCATGCTCTTGTACCTGTTTAATTTCCAAATTTCTGGAGTGTAAATTCAGTATATAGTCGGAACGCTCAAAAGTTATAATGAGATATTTCAGCTGGAATCACTCTTTACCCAAATTAGCCACTATATGCGTCAAAGATGATCATTTCCGTAAGAGAATCAAGCGTATAAGTGCTCCGATGTGCTCTGGTACTAATGATAAGGTAGACCCAAATTTGAATTTCACTAATTAATCTTTCATTATAAAAAATCAGTCTTGGAAATTTCCTAAAGTACCTGCCCATACAGTCACCGAAAACCGATGCTCAAACTGATGTTGTCTTGACACATGCAGACTGGCATCAGTCCAGTGATGTGCATTATGATAATTCATTATACCATTTTTCATGAAACAGCATTTGTCGATAAACAAAGTACAGAAGTTGACATCCTCTACGACATGCTGGCGAAACTAGGCGCAGAATATAATACGTAGGGGCGATCATTCTCAGTCAATTCTTGTACACGCTGAAAATTATAAGGATGTGATAAATTCCGTCACAGTATGCTGTGCACCATACTGCGAGACATCCCCAACTGTCTTGTTGTATCTTGCGTACTTACACATGGATTTCGTCCAACAGCTCTTCTTCAGTGCGTAAAACTCTACTCTTTCACGCTTGCGACTTTGATAGGCTCATAACACTCTGCCAGTTTCCCTTAAACTAAGCATAACATCTATTATACACGTATCAGATGAGGCTCGACGATTTGGAAAACGCTGGCTATAAAACAAGTTGGAAGAGCCTCCTCGATAAATAAAAAACCAAAAATGTAAACCATATCGAACAGTTCACGCGTTGTGTAGGCCATGCTCGAAATATCCACATGTAATTCTAGAAACAGACGGAGTCACTGTGCTGGTGCAGATATATGTGAGTGCAGTGCCACTTTCAGAAGTGGAGTATTTTATAAGTATATTTTCGCAAAATATTTTGAATTTAACTCTAATCATACTTTTTTTATTTTAGTTCATAGACATCCTGTATATTTTCCGCACACGTTTTCTATTGACGTCTCAAATCCATGCACTGAGGCCTGTTTGCTTGAATTTTGATTTCCACAAGCAACTTTCCGCCGGAAAATTCCTTTTTTAAAGCCCACATTCGCTTTCATTTCGGTAAATTCAATTAAACTGACTTACTAAAGTGCTTCTCAATTCATTATTATTATTGGGTTTCTGTGTTCAGCTGACCAGCGCCGGGACTCTCCAACAATTCATTCCGAGTACCGGTCGCATTCAGTTTCACGATTTAGAGAATTGTCCGAGAGGTTGAATTTAAAGCACCCCGTAGAAGTACTACATTTATTGTGTTAAATTGGCGGAGTTATTTAGGTAACGGTCACCCATTCTGTCTTCGTTATAAATTAAGAGAGTTGGCCGATATTCGTGCGTATGGTATAAATGCAGAATTGCTTTTATTATTACTACTCGTATACTGATGCAAAGGCACCTTCTTCCTAAATACTGACGCTTCTCATAGAATTTAATTGTTTAGTGGTAAAAGGATAACGTGTACGACACTATGTAGTGTGCTGATCCACTTAATATTTTACCGATCTATTAGTTATGACTGAGACTGCAAAACCACGCGGGAAATCGTTGAACATGCGTCGAAGAGATGTCAAGTAAAGTTTAATAATTCAGATTCTCCAACGATAACGAACCAATGGGAACAGCAGCTGGTGCAGGACAGCTGCTTCATGTAACTACTGTAGTGTATTTTAAATAACTAATACGCTGGAATCAGTGGGACTCCAGAAAGCACATAAGTACTCCAGCACGTATTAGGCTTTACTCCAATATTTACTATTTCAGCAATAAATGTAAGCCTACTCTTAAATTGCCAAGCCGACAAAGTTGCAAGAAGGCATATCAATTGTGCACTAAAAAATTATAGAAACGATTACATCTGCAAATAAACAACTGTACGTATGCGTGGATGAAAATACATTCTATTGTTAACGTTACAGTGCGGGATCTGGATTGTCTTAAACTCTTTGTAGTGATTGTTACAAACTAGTGAAAGACTGCAATTATATGTCGGCGAAGCAATCACCAGATTCTACCCAATTCTATTGTATCTTGGACATTAGAACAATTGCGACTTCCAATAAATCATGTATTAATGTCTTTTACTAATGAAAACAGTAGAATAATGCGTTGGGTATTCAGTGCTGCCAAAAAGTATGTAGTAATATGTTATAAGTGTAAATCTCATACCTTATATCTTATAGCAGAAACTATTCAACGATGTTACCCAGAGGCAGATATATTTATGGTAAATAAAATGGCAGTGTTTCGCAAATTTCCTAAACGTATTCCAGGATGTCGCAGTCGGTGTTACGATACCCCTAAGTGTTTCACAACGTCTTATGAATTGTAATATACCGTTTATTTTATATTATTTACCTGTTCCTAAGCGCATGCCTATGTTGCACTCCTTAGTTCACTTTTTCTAGTTATGATCAAGACAACCCTATGGGAAAGTATTCTTTACAATGATTAATTGTAAATTGCACTTTTGTATGCTCTCGAACTAACTCTGGAAGCGGTTTATTGGTACAGTCAATATTACGTTTTTGAAAATATCCAACGCTCGTTCTGACGAGTGGAACCTTTGACTACGCAGTCCGTTCTTGATTTTCGGGAAGGTAAAAAAACTCTTTGTGATTTAAATCCAGACTATACGGAGGGTTGTCTAACAATTCGAGGTTTTATTGCGTTAAAAGTTCAATTGTCTTATGCACTGTGTGCGAAATTGCATTTGTCTTGCTGGAGATCTTTCCAAGATCAGCGATGACTTAGGGCAATCAAATGGCTGTCTACCAATCGGCAGTAACAGTTCTTTGACTGTGTAAAGGATTTGTTGCTACATGACTTACTTCTGAAACAAATACCACGACCATTTTTTCGGAAACACTTCGAGAACGGATAACTTTTGTAGGCATTTCTCCACCTTGGAGCACCCAAACAGACACCAACCGTTTATTTTCTGGCTCGTATGAGTAAATTCAAGATTCGTCACCACTGATGATGTACACGTTTTTCGAGTTTCTGGCGTTGAAGCCGTCTACAGTTTTTTGACACTAATACACCCTAATTACTTTCTGCTCTTCAGTGAACAGAAGCGGTATCCAACAGGAAACTAATTTCTTACGCACAATTCTTCATGCAAAATTTTTTGAATTTAGACTTTGAAATACCCGCTGATGCCTCAATCTCGATACACATGTCAACGTTTTCCTGAGTGACTGTCATTTTTCATACACCTGCCCTTGGACGTCAATAAGACTAATCCGTCCATATTTCAATTCTCCATACTGACGAGAAATTTTTGCCTGATGTGGTACTGCATTGACGAAAACAAAAACTAACTCAGTGTTATAAAAATTATAAAAACTATTGCACGAAAATGTCTGCAGTTTAGTTCTATCTTTTAACTAACTTGTCAACTTTGACAGCTCATTGTAGTTAACTAAAGATGAGATTTAATTAGTGGCACCCTCTATGCCCCAATATGCAAAACTTAGAAGATATACCTCGTATACTATTTGTTGTATTTCTCAACGCACGAGACAAAAAAATGTTTTGCAAAGCTTCAGCATTCATCTTATCTAACTTAGATTGAAATATGTAGTTTCGGTGTCGATAGATGTCACAATGTTCCCTACAGTTAACTATAATAATTTCTACATCCTATGTAATCGTTGCAGTTAAGAGCAATATCTGTGATTTCTTTTATATTTGGCAATTTTGAATAAATATACACTTGGATTATTCAACGTCTCGCAGTACCTATCTTATTACAGCAAACTATGAGAGCTATAAACGATGATCCTTTTCAAAGACAGTGTCTACATGGATTTACAATGTCGTCCTACTTTGTTCTTGCATTCTGGTGTCACCGAGCTATTTTTATGTTCATGATTCAGTTGTATCATTCTTGTAATTTAAGTTTATTACTGCACTGTATATATTATATCATTACTACATTATGCTGTATTATACTATTTTATGTTATTGTCACATTATCCTGTAAATGGAATTATTTTCTGTTGGGTAATAAAGATTATTATTATTATTATTATTATTAAAAGTTTTAGTGAAATATGTGGCCTGTTTACTTTTTATAGTTACCTTACTACTGAAATTGTTTTTGTTTAGGATAAATATAAAATGAAATATTTTTATATTTTGTAACCTAATGGAACAATCAACACTACCTTCTTTCCGTGTTGCTATAAACAACGGTTTCCCCCGGTAAATATCTTTTAGTAAGAAAACTGGCGTATCAATAGGTACACGCTGAAAATTGCGAAGTTAATTACAAAACTTGGTAAATTTATATTCCGCAAACAAAAATATATAATAGATTGAATTGTACGTACGCAACTACTCGTGATACGAAATTCTGATAAATTAAATACGTTACTTAAGCGAACGTCAAAGTCTTAACGTACTGACAAATTACGAAACATCTACGTTTGAAAAGGATAAATTACAAATGGAAACTGCGCATGAAATCACAAGACTATGTAACAAACATAATGTTAGCATTCAAACTCGCTTTTAAGAAAGTTTCCTTCTTGAAGCTGTGAACGTATACGTATATCATACACTTTATATCCTTAAACATATTAATTACAATTAATGATCTTTCTAATGAGGAAACTTAAATGATCTTCTCTTTTAGTCAAACATTCACTATCAAACTACAACATGCACCAAGATTTGTTTATTTTTACTGCGTAATTAAATTACAAATATGCAAAGCACTAACTTTTAATTAACACAGATACCTATACATTTCTGGGCTTACTTACGCGCATCTGCAAATACTTTAGGAGTGTTAGCATATACATATACATTATATACCTCTATGATGACAGAGTAGTGGAAGCAATACAGAAACAATTCTTAAAGTATCTATACTATGCCAAATATAGAGAATAATCTGCAACTCGTCTTTTAATTATTTACTGCATGAATTTAATTTCAAATGTTCAAGCGTTACAATTTAAAAACTTTCTCAAAATTCAGCAATATTTTTGAAAAAATATATCCCGGTATGCATCCCAATTCACTAACGGGTCCAGTGCCAGTCGTGTACGAAGGGTCGAGAACTGGTACAGCGTATCAGTAGCTATGAGACATAACACATGGGCTGAAAAGTCCCGGGCCTAACACATAGATGACGCTAGTTTTATTGCAGTCACCTTTCTCTCAGTAAGTACTAACCCTCAAAAGACAGCTGTTAAAATTTCATGATATTCTATTCATTAGTTTGTGAGTTATTGTGCTAAGAGTCGCGCTACTTTTGTTATTTTCAAAACAATGGATCAAAAACAATTTCGTGTTTTAATTTTACACTGCTTCTTGACGGGAAAAAAATACCGTTCAAGCGAAGCAATGGCTTGAAAAGTGTTATGGGGACTCCGCCCCATCAGAAACAACAATAAAACGTTGGTTTGCTGACTTCAAACACAGTCGTAGAGACACCAATGATGCAGAACGCAGTGGACGTCCAAATGAGGCGGTAACACCAGAAAACATCAAAGAAATCAACAAAATCGTTTTTAATGATCGAAAAGTGATGTTGCGTGAGTTAGCTGACATCGTAAAGATATCAAAAGAACGTATTGGCTTTATATTGCATGAGCATTTGACTATGAAAAAGCTCTGTTCAAAGTGGGCGCCGCGTTTGCTCACTGTTGACCAAAAACAAGAACGTGTTGATGATTCTGAGCAGTGTTTGGCAATGTTTAAACGTAACAAACCGGAAGTTTTGCGTCGATATGTGACAATGGATGAAACATGGATCCATCACTTCACTCCGGAATCAAAACGATCGTCATCTGAGTGGACAGCAACTGGTGAACCTCGTCCAAAGCGCGGTATTTTGGGATGTGCGTGGTGTAATATTCATCGACTGTCTTGAGAAAGGAAATACCATGAACAGTGAATATTTTATAGCGTTATTGGAGCGTTTGAAGGCCGAAATTGCAAAGAAACGACCGCATATGGCAAAGAAAAAATTTTGTTTCATCAAGACAACGCACCGTGTCACAAGTCAATCAAAACAATGGCAAAACTACATGAATTGAACTTCGAATTGCTCCCACATCCACCGTATTCGCCAGATTTGGCTCCCAGCGACTACTGGCTGTTCGCAGACCTCAAAAAAATGCTCGCCGGTAAGAAATTTCGCACGAACGAAGAGGTTATCGGTGAAACTGAGGCCTATTTTGAGGCAAAAGATAAATCGTTCTACAAAAGTGGTATTGAAATGTTAGAGCGGCACTGGTATGATTGATGGAGATTACGTTGAGGAATAAAGCTAATTTTGAACCAAAGAAACCGTGTTTTCTTTGTTAGGCCCGGGACTTTTCAGCCCATGTGTTAATATATCAATAAGGTTAGCAAAGCCGGTGACAGATTCACTCACGTGCCAAGAAGCAGATGAGCACGATAATGTTCAACGGATTGAAATAATACCTTCAGACTGCGCAATTTATGCGATTGTTAAGTTTCACCACTGGTATGTCATTACATTACTTTGCTTAAAGAACTTGTGCAGTTAGTGTTCCCTTTCCCATTAAGATGCAGCTATGTATTGTCCACAATCCACCTTGGCCACAGTGGTAAAAATTTGGTTTAGTCTTGGCTTTGCTTTTTTATTCGATATTTTGAGACAATTTTTCTGATCAATTTCTATTTGTTCTGCTTCACGTATAATATTTGTTTAAGTATACGATTTGACATTCCCATAACTTGTTCTTGCGATTTTGCTCACAGTATATTCGGCACTGTTTTCAGTTGTTTTGACGTAGAATCCCAAATTCCACCTATACTTTTTCGAATTTGAATCAGAACTGTACCACGTACTCCAGTATTTCTCGAACATATCTGGTAACAACCATGTTATGAATTTATCACCATACGTGCCTTTAATTCTTGTAATTCATACAACTATACACTGAATTTATAACATTTGTATCGACATTGGGTACCACTAACCAATGTTAGCTTTGACATCTTTGTGCAATTCATTATGGAGTTCCTTGTATGTATATATGTTATTTGCAATCCTCTTTCTCTTCATTAACGGATTCAGATATCATTTTGTAGTTGGATTCTGGTAGTATGTAGAGGTAGAATAAGTAAGGTATAAATAAAATAAATATTTACTTATTATTTTCGACCAGTACCACTAACACGACGAAGAACGAAATAGAGAACGGTAATAGAATAATCAGAGACAGCAGAGAGGGAAAAAAACAATTCAATTCAGGTCCCGTTACTATCCCAATCACATCCTATCGCGGCAATGGTACTTTTGAATCCGTTCGACTACGAATTCACTTGCTTCTCGAATACTCTCATCCCAACATAAATAAAGTACATGAGGAAACTAAAATAATGACACCTCGGAGAAGAAAATTGGGGTGGTATCCTAGGCATCGAGACTGAAACTCTTCCTTCTCCGTTTTCACTGTTCATCGCCACGCGTATTGCGGAACACTTCGTATTCCAACTCTGACTCGTTTCGCATCTGGTACTGCGGTTTGATTTTCTTTTTACCGTCTGACTTGCTACCGAGGACCTCCAGGCCTTTCTTTATGCGCGTTTCTTTTTGCCCGTTCGGCCCGCAGTGGCGTGTGTATGTGTATAAAAATCAGTGACCCGTTAAAAAGAGTTAGAAATGTTTATGGTTTCGTCGGATTTTCTCATCTAGACGCGACCGTTGCTTTTTTCTACGTCTGTAATCTTGCCTTTCGCTTAAATCGTGGGTTTTGGTACGTGCATATCGTAGCAGCGACGGGATTTGCAATGATTCATACGAATGCCCTTTTTACGTTTATTACTCGTATTCCTGCTAAACCGTTTAAATGCCTCCTGCTGCTGTGAGAATTCTAAATCGATGAATCTCAGACGACTTAAGATTTTACACCTGCAATCGTAAACATAAATATAAACTACTGCATATTTACGAGTTACCAGATGTTTGCTATGAAATACAAACTATCGACTTTGCACTTTAACTTCTGCAATGCAATTTTGTATGTTAAACTGAGGTGAACGTTAAAATTCAACCCTGGCCAATTGTATTAGGAACCCTTCTAGAACCCCAGTATTATAAGCACTACTATGTTTCGAGAAACGAATTTATACTAAATTTGCATATTTAATGGGATTTTTAGGAGATCGTTGCTTACTTTGGGACAATAGTGTAGTAGGCAGCAGTGTTTCGATTTGAAATACCAGTGTATTGTCGACGTGATAACACAGCGATGTGTATTTCGAGTTTACAACCAGGATACTTTGTGTTTGATATTGTCATATTTCATGTTTAAACTTAAAATAGTGAAACAATACCAAAAATTCGAGAATTAACTAAAGTATAACGCGGTCAAATAGTCCTACCTAAGCCACAATGTAAGACTTTAGCCGCTAAGGAGGCCTATGAAGTACCGAAATATTATTTCCAACAGGATAATACGCCGTGGCTTAAATCACAGCTGTCAGTAAGTTAGTTCAGTGAGAATAAAGTGTGAACACTAGAATGGCCGGCGCAGCCTCCTGACATGTTCCCCTTTTAACATTTGTGTCAAATTTTAAAAGTTAAAATAGCAAAATATATTTGGAAACATAAGAACATTCTCAAACAAATAATGGGGGAAAATATCTACAAATCAATGGCATCATCTTGTGGCAAGTATGCCAAAGAGAGTTCGTGTTGTTATAAAAGCAGGTGGAAGAAGCACTAAGTATTAAGAATTCTAATATTTTATAAATAAGTTATGGTTATATACATTTACGTTCGTGTAGTTTTATTCTATTTCTTACTATACAATCCATAAAAGTGAAGGGTGTCTAATACAAATCGTCAAGACTGTATATAGTAATCCATAATTTTCAGGTTGTGAGGGTAATATAATGGTAATTATAATAATAATTCATGCCTTTGTATTCCCCAGCAGCTCTTGCCAGTTGTAGTGGAAATTTTCCGGCTATGAGTTATTATTACACCTACACCTGCGGTGCGCCTTAATCAATCGCCATGGAGTGAGGAAAATTACAGAAAAGCTCAACCTTAACGTGTTCAAACCCAGACCCCCGATACTGATAGCCATACACGCAAGACACTGAAAACCCAGCCCAATAGTAATAAATTAAATAATAAACATATTTAAACATTATATGACATTAATGTACATAATCCAATGTAAATGTCACCTACGTATTTGCAGTGTGCTAAAGTGACCCCACTCTGTACGATGTCAACGTTATTCGGCTCAGTATCTTTAAAGTGGGGATTTTCCACCCGATCAAGGTTACTCGATCCAGAAAAGATGATGTTTTATAGTTATTTTTCCAGGCGACCTTTTTTTTTTGGGATTTCCAAGGTGTGATCCTCATCGATCGGGAAGGGCAATACTAAAGCAATTTATTGACCCGACCCAGTGCAGTATTGAAGGAGAAACGGCCTCGTTTGCAGCGGAAAAGAGAACTTCTCCAGCACGACAATGCACCGGCTGACTCATTCCGCATCGCCGCATCCAAATTGAATGACTTGCGCTATGAATTAGTCTCTCACTCTCGATATGCACTGGACCTAGCCCCCAGCGACTTTCTCCTATTCCCAAACCTGAAAGACTCACTGGCGGGAAGGAGATTTGCCTCAAATGAGGAGGTCATCTCAGCTACAGATGGCTATTTTGCAGACCTCGAAACATCCTACTTTTCCGACGGCTTGAAGAGAGTATAGCACAGTTTGAAAAAGTGTATTGATAGTGGAGGAGGTTATATCGAAAAATAAAAATAAAGAAACACACCAATACCGTATTTTTTGTGTCGATTCCGACAACGGGTACTATTTTCTGATAAATATTTAATATACCTTGGTAAAGAGAAAGAATCTGTTTCATCATAGTTTTATCCATAGAATTTCACTTTTTTTATTTTCTAGTAGATGTATTAAATTTGACTCACATCTTATTTTGAAATACCTTAGCCGTTCACAGCAAGATAATTCGACGCAAACAACGCTAATCTAAACATCTCCTAATATATTTCTTCTCATACATACCCATTACACATACACAACGAGTAAATTCTGTATGTTATTTAGTGCATGGAGAACACCTGGATATGTTCGCATCGTATCCATTACACCGATCCTTTATTTGAAAAAAGAAATGATATGCATTAAAATCTTCCGAGATGTACCGCGACGCTTTTCATTTTTTTCCGGATGTTGAAACGAACCAGAAGAAGTTCCATCTGAGAATAACGAGGGTGCTTTTTGGCATAGGTTGCGAAACTGAGGCAGCGCCATTATCCTAAATAGGTCTATGGAGACAGGAACATATGTACATGTATCGATTACTCTGACGAGATATAATATTGGAATCTTTTCTTTCCCTTTTGATTTTCCATACATACCTAATAGACCGCTTTTGAAGTGGAATATTATTTACATGGAGAAACCCGCCCAGGTAAATGCTTTTCCCACGGAACTAGTGTTATACTGGGTAAGACGTTCATGATGGCAGTCGTAAAATTTTATACGATCTTTTTTCGCTTTTATGTTGAAGTAACTGTATAAAGTACCGCTCAAACGTTTAGATACATTTAATAGCTATAAGTGTTATAAAATTTAAGGTTAAATCGTGCTACTATGAAGGTATCCCACAGAAAGTATAGTCAATCCAAGATTTAATGGTTATGAAACTTTACAACCTCTTCCGTAAAATGTTTAATCGACGGGACGTGAAGAATTGAATCTCTTTCTGCGATATTTTTAATCTAACCCTTAATTTTTGCTGTTGCTACTTGCCCAGAAAGTTATTAATTAAGCATAGAATTTAAGAAATGTAATCCCTTAAGTTAACATCGACAACTCTAAATTATCCCCTGGTTCAAATTGATGTTTTCAACTACAGGTCGAAAATTCACGGAGAAGAACTAATAAAAGAAATTCTACAAGAAATTATGGGAAAGCACAGGGAATACAATAAAGATATACACTACCGTCCATATTAGTTCGGACACGCAAATAAATTTAAAGAGAAACGAGAAAATATTCACTCATTTTTCCAAAACTTAAAATTTTTATTCCATTTTATTAATAGCTATTAAAATTAAAGTATAAAATTAAAAAAAAGTAATTTTAACGAAAAATAACAAAAACTTCTTAAACGTTCCGTTCATCAAAGAAACTCCCTTTTGTGAGAAGAACAACTTTTACAACCCGAGGTATCCGCTCCGCTAGTTTTTCAAGGACCCTATTTGGCATATTAGTCCACTCCTTTTGTAAAATATTCGACAGGTGGGTGTCTGAACTAATATGGACGATAGTACACATAGGGTTTGTAATCTTCGAGAAGGCTTTCGGTAATGTAAACAGATATACATTATGGGATCCTATGAAAGGGTATCCACATCATTTAATAAGAGCTATACAGGCTTATACACATTAGTTACTTACATTAGTTCTATCTGGATGCCAGTAATATTAATAACAAATGGTCCTACTTTATGTGACATAACCCCTTTTGGACACTGTACTAGCAATCTAAGATATACACAGACTTCTTTTCTTTTTTGTTGTTAGTCAGATCGTTTAATAAATATTACTATTATTAATATCAATTATGCTTATTGACTCGCATGGCATTGTGGATGTCCTACCCATATTCCAGCCAATTGTTTTAAGATATATATCTAATTCATGGACGTAATTTTAGGTGCAAGATCAAAATCTTACGAAGATTTCTTTGATAGATATTTAAATTTGTTCTATGCCATACTGAAGATTGTCAATGTTAAAGCATGCTACAGATTCATGAATCACGAATTGAGATGAAGACGTGAGAAAAATATTTAGTAACACCAGTAAAGTATGAAGGAATAAGAAGAATAAATCAAGTGAACTTATTTAAAATAAAAGACGTGACAGTCAAATTTTCAATGAAATATACGAGGGCGATCTGAAATGTTTCCGGAATCGACAAGAAAAATACGGTATTGGTGCTCCACTCTCTTCAAGTCGTCGGAAGACTAGGATGTTCCGAGGTCTTCAAAATAGCCATCTGTAGCGGCGATGACCTCCTCATTTGAGGCCAATCTCTTTCCTCCCAGTGATTTTTTCAGGTTTGGGAATAGGAAAAAGTCGCGACGGGCTAGGTCTGGTGCATATCGAGAATGAGAGACTAATTCGTGGCGCAAGTCATTCAATTTGGACGCGGCGATGCGGAATGAGTCGGCCGGTGCATTGTCGTGCTGGAGAAGTTCTCTTTTCCGCTGCAAACGAGGCCGTTTCTCCTTCAATACTGCACTGGCTCGGGTCAATAAATTGCCGTAGTATTGCCCCGTGATCGTCCTTCCCTTCTGCAGGTGGTCGATGAGGATCACACCTTGGAAATTCCAAAAAAAAAACGGTCGCCATGACCTTTCCGGTCGATGGAACAGTCTTTGCTTTTGTCAGAGCCGATTCGCCTGGAAAAGTCCACGGCCTCGACTGCTTCTTGATCTCCGGTATGTAGATCCAGGTCTCATTCACAGTTACGAAACGCATGAAAAAATTCTTTGGATGGCGTTGGATCCTGGTCCGAAACGGTCACCCGATTTCGTTTTTCCTCCGGTGTGAGCAAACGCGGTACCCATCTCGCCGAGGGCTTTTTCATACACAAAATTTCGTTTCGGATATGGCCAACGTGTTCTTCTGAGATGCCTGTTATCTCTGCCATCTCTTTCAGCTTACATCGGCGATCAGCTAATACGACATCATGAATCTTGTCGACGATTTCATCGTTGGTAGCGGTTTTTGGGCGTCCACTGCGTGGTTCGTCAACCCAGAAGCTGATGGTCGAAAATAATGGAATACATCCATCATGAACCTCTAGCAAAGTATTTCGAATTTCCGTGGCCGTTTTCTCAGCCATCCAAAAGGGTTCTATCACTATACGAAATTCGATTTTATCTATTCTTGCCCCCTGACTTGCTACACTCCAACCTTCATGCGCCATCTCTTGCCAATTCCGGAAACATTTCAGGTCGCCCTCATATTATTAAAAATAGCAATGAGCTAGCTCTGCCTGTTGTTACATATTGGAAGTTACTAATCAATAATTCTAATATACGTAATAGTGCTTGAAAGAATTTTCCACGAGAAATAAGAGCCATCAGCACAAACACGATATTATTTAATATCTATGATATGAAAATTTACATGCTAACGTACGAGGCCACAACATTATTGCATTCCAGACATGCACATAATGTTCATATTAATATCAGCCCTTCCATCTTCTTATGCGAATCACTATGTGAGAAAATTACAGTATTATTCCGCTTTACTTATTAAAAAATTCCGATGGCATGCTACGTTATTCGAATACGAGAGCGCTTTATCTTAAAGGAAAATATGGACCCAAGTAAGTATCCACTTATATGATTAGATCATGGCGTACCATACAATATTGTAAATGAAACGTTGTACATATAAAAGCTCGCAAAAGGAACATATTTACATAAAGCGAATGCTGAAACCGTATGCACTCCAAAGTTTTGCACACAATCTATTATATTGTATATGCTATTAGAACGAAGCCATGTTAAGCAATAGTATTACATGCACATGAGTTAGTTACAACGGAAGCAGAAGGAAAATACGAACCGGCCTTTGAACGGGATTATTGACGATAGACATACCGACCAATACATATCAAAGAGACGTGAATTCTATAGGAAGTCGATTGTGCACTCTACCTGCTAGCATTTGTATGAATAATCGAATGCGAAATCGTAAATCACTTTTGAGTACGGCAACGCGGTGAGAAAATATAAGCAAGACACAAACGTAACGTAGTTGCAAAAACTACTAGAAAAGTTAGCTATCGCCAGCAAAATTAACCCGTATTCATATAAATTCAATACGGTTTTAAACTAGTGTATTCCTGGTAACGTCAGATCTGGGCGACTTTATCTACGCGCATTGTCGAACCAGTACAGCGGATTACTACGAGTTGGGGAACACGGTTAAAGATTGCTTTGTACTACAGCTAACATTTTGATGATGTAAAAGAGGTAGTTTTACAATTTGATCCGAATCTATCAGGAAAAGCCAGAGAATGATTCAAGATAGTCAGGTAAAATGTGATTTAGAAAATATTCGCAAGAACTATTATGGACTAACGAAGGGAATTGAAAAATTACAAAATGATTCGATGTCGTCTGTGGGTTCTGTTCAAATTGTGGATGATGTTTACTCACGCCTATGCACGCCGGACAAGGATTGGATTTTCTTTTTTTTTTTTAATCGTATGTCCTTTATACCTTGAAGTGTCGGACTATTTATTTTCCCATTTTTATCTTCCACAGGTTCCTGTTCTGAGCCAGTTGTTTGGCTTCAACCAATCCCACACTTCTCTTTTCCAATGTTCTATACACCTGCTCCTTCCAGGTGTTTCGGGATATACCTATTCTGTTTTTGCCCTCTGTTTTGGCTTCAAATGTCCTCTTTGTGATTCGATCTTCTTTCATTCTGTGTAGATGTCCAAGTCATCCCAGTTGTCTCTCTTCTGTGACCACTTCTACTGGTTTGATACCCAGACTATTAGTGATTGTCGTGTTTCTGATTCTGTCTCTTCTAGTTACTCCTTCTATTCTTCTTAGGAATCTCATTTCCATGGCCGTAACTCTGCTTTTGATTCTATTCGTGGTTATCCATGACTAACTACCATATGTTAATGTTGGTCTGACCACTCTTTTATACACCACTGTTTTTATTTTTTTTGGTATTTCTTTTTTATCCAGAAACGAATTTCTCGATATGTTATATATTTTTGCGGATTTCCCTATCCTCTCATTTACCTCTTTCTCTATTCTCCCATTGTCTTCAATGATTGTTCCTAAGTAGTTGTAACTTTTGACTTGTTCCAATGCTTTTTCCCCGATTTTGATGCTATGTTTTCTTTCTTCTGCTGCTATTATCATTGTGTTTATTTTCCTCGTGTTTATCTCCATGTTTATCTTTGTTAGTTCCTCGTGGTATATCTTCAAGTTTAGCTGTAATGTCTCTTACGAGTGTGCTATCAGTACCACATCATCTGCAAACATTAGTTCCTGTACGTTAATTGTATTCATTTTCCAGTTTCCTACTTTCATATTTTTTCCTTAGACTATTAGTGATTGTCGTGTTTCTGACTGCAACTTGCCTCACTTTGCCGAGACTAGAGGTGGCAGTATTTTCTAGTCGACGAACACCTTTTAACATGTTACAGCTTAATACAAAAGTGTAAAACTGCTTGATGAATATTAGGCACAGCATATACAATTTATCGATCTAATCTCTAATAAAGTTAAAAAGCAAACTAAGACAAAACTGTGTACGTACCGCGTCCGTAGATTATACCCCTGTATATAATGAATCTTGTATCGTTTAATTCCTTATGCATTACATTTTCTGCTATATAACAAATATCCATTTACTTGCGACACTTTAACTTTGACGGTTTGTAAAGAGGTACGTGTTAACAAAACAATTTGTTGGCGCGATGTTCCTAGTTTAAAAGACCGCAAAGTCTATTTATACGTTTTACGGTTGGCCAACCGAATGCGGCTCGGTATGTGTTCCGTGATTAAGGGAACAACTTTGATGTTAGCGCTGATTAGTAATGTTCCATGTAGAGTAGCTAAAAGACTTCCCTCCGGCGAAACTATAAAAGACACTGTTTATGATGTAGATCGTGTGTAGATTAGGCGAGCGTGAAAAGTGAAATATGGAGGTAGTAGGTCGGTAAGGGAAAACCGCTCCCGAACAAAAAGCTTTTTAAGCTGTGGTTATGGCTGCTGCGGTTACGACCGGTTTTGTTTCAGTCTGCTATACTTAGCAGATTTTAAGCAATTTGTTTCAGAAGTTAAATATATGCGGAGATGGTTTGAATTAGATAAAAACGTCATGCTATTAATTGAAATTAAAAGCACGCACTTATATACATATATTACCCAAAGATCTATAGATATAGTATATCCGTACCTTAGCCAATTTACAGAATAAACCCAAGTTGTTCCTATTTATATACTTCTTAATAAATATACACTTCAAATAAGTTGTTTCCGCTTCAAGTAAGATATTTCTCCTACGATATACACCCCGCAAAAACTACGTATGGTTAATTATTTTATCACAATAAGCATTTTATGACTAAAGGAACTTTTTAATATATCCTAATATACTCAAGCAAACAGTTGTTTTGATAATTTACATAATATAGGCACCAAATGAAAACAGAAACCCATATTTGAAACTTTTATTAAGCAGATATGGTAAAAGAAATAATATTTTTGAAAAAAAAATTACTGAACGGTAGCTTAATACCCCTGGTTCTTATGACCTCTCGCATATATAGGCTTGGTCTGAATTCTCCCACTCTCGCGGAGAGCATCTTCTAATCACTGGGTTCGTACCATTCTGTAACAGTCCCACACATTCTCGATAGAATTCTTGTCTGAAGTCATCGCAGTCCAATCTCGTCTAAATATTCCCATTACCGCTACATGAGGTCATGCATTAACAAGAATTCGTTGCCTATTACTGGTGCGTATGATGCTACATGATCTTATACGAGGGGAAGTCCAGAAGTTCGTGGAATGAAAGGGTTTTAAATAAAATAAAACAATAAATCTATTTTTCCTTTTCAATATAATCACCCTTAAGCACAATACATTTATTAGATCTATGAATTAATTTTTCTAAACCATCTTTCGCCTCAAAATGGGCCAAAATTGCCTCCTTTACCTCATTGTCGTCGGAAAACTTTCTTCCACGTAAGTCTCTTTTTAAATTGGGGAACAAATAAAAATCACTAGGTGTCAGGTCTGGACTGTAGGGTGGATGGACTATTGATTGAAAGCTATGCTTGTGCAGAGCAGCCATTGCAACTTTGTTCTTGTGAGCCGGGGCATTGTCTTACAAGAGCAACACACCCTTGGTCAATTTTCCTCGACGTATTTCCTTGATGGCCTCCTTTAATTTTTCTAATATCGCTGCGTAATATTCTCCGGTTATGCTCCTACCTTTTTCTTTGTAATCAATCAATAATATCCCCTCACAATCCCAAAAAACAGTAGCCATCAACTTTCCAGCCGATTCTGACACTTTGAATTTCTTTGGCGGTGGTGTCCCCTTTTATGCCCTTGCATGGACTCCTGTTTGGACTCAGGCTCAAAGTGATGAATCCATGTTTCATCTCCGGTAACAATCCGCTCCAAAATCTGTGCAGGTTTGGTTCCACACAGCTCCAAAAACTGTTTGGACGCACAGACGCGCTGCTGTTTCTGCAGCGGCGTGAGCATTCTCGGTACCCATCTTGCACTGACTTTTGTCATACCCAGGTGGTCATGTAGGATACGCAAAATGGTGGTATCTGATACTCCAACTAATGCAGATAATTGTTTTTTCTTCAAACGGGCATCTTGCAGTACAAATTTTTGCACTTTTTCGACGATGTCTGATGTGGTGACCTCAACTGGCCGTCCTGAGCGGGGGTCGTCTTCAATCGACTCCCGACCATGTTTAAAAAGACCATGCCACTTATAAATCATTAATTTACTACGGCACTGTTCCTCATAAACGGTCCATTTCATTCAATATGGTTTGAGCGTTTTTTCCTTGATTTGTAAGGAATTTCATCACAGCACGGCGTTCAATTTCCTCCATAGTTTCAGTTTTCTTCCGGATTGACTTGTTTAGCAGGTAACTATTCGTAAACGACTGACTCTATAGGGCTGCAATTTATTTTATTTAGAGATGAGTCACCAATCAGAATGACACCTAGCGAGCGTCCATATCCCCACTCCATCCCCTCCATTCTGCGAACTTCTGGACCTCCCCTCGTATGTCTGTTATATACCTATGGCAGTTATTGTTCCTCTGTTCGCTTATACTCTGTATGGCCTGCTAAAAAGATGCCACCCCAAACCATGATAGAGCCACCATCAAAATTAGACGCAGATCTGATTTTGGAGTGGAAATAGCACTCACCGTCTCGTCTATACACTGGTATACGTCTATCTGAGGTGTAAGGACTAAATCTTGATCCATCTATGAAGAGCATGTTGTGCCAGCCATTCATTTTCCAGCTGACATGTTCTTTAGAACATGCTTCTAAGCGGTAACATGTTAACGTGTTAAACGGGGTACTCGATGATTCCTAGTAAGACGAGGAGCTGCAACAGCTACTGTGATTGTTTATGTTAGAAATAAATTTGAATACGCTGCCCTTTTCTGGTATCCCCTGTACACTTCTGATATACGATCTCTAGAACAAGTACGGCATATTTTTTATTTAATTATTTAATTTATCTTTTTCGAAAATTATGGTATCTACCGAGATAGGGATGGTCTACTTTCACGGTTTGAGATGGTAGCTTTCAGAAAACGAAGAAAAATGATCTGAAAAAAATTATATATAAATTACTGACAAATGATATAGGTAGCTCCTTCTTGTTGGAGCGTATAACAATATAATAACTGGCGTTCTAAAGAAAAACTCGAACAGTGATTGTATTTCTAGTTGCGCATTTATTAACTTTCACTCTCCGGTTATTTGCACAAATGTATAAATCAATTGACCTATCTTTAGAATGCACACTAATGCTTCAATAAGATCAGATCAATAAATATTATAAAAAACATCTGAAAAGTATATTTTGAAATATAAGCTAATTTATTTGGTTTCTGATATTTTTTGCGTCACTTATCTATCGTCAGATTTTATATAAAATACAGCTTTCTGCGTTTCCGAATTAGTGCGCTGTGTGCAATTAATACGGCTGACCTTATTTCTGAATGTGCAATATAAAAGTATACTACGCCGACGCTACTGGAAAACTACGTAATGTAACTTGTAATCCGCAAATAGCAGCTGTTATACCCGTCTGCAATATGCGTATACTAAAAGCACTGAGCTAAAAACAGGGTAATCGAAATCCCTTGGTCTATTTCTCGTTAAATCTAATGGAAACAAACAGAATCGTCCAAACTTCTTTCGACTAACTTTAGTGAATTCCATTAAAATGCAAAGATTGGTCTTGCTCCTCAGTGGTGCCATTAAAGCAAGTTATTACAAACTTTTCAGTTACCAAAGGAAAAATAAAAAAGTAAAAGGGAAGAAGACATTGCGCTCAGAACCGTCTCGCCGGAATTAGTGTTATTGTTTCAGTTTAGTGAAATTAAGAGTGTTGAAACAATAAATTTCGTTATCATAAATTTTGCCACTGACAACATGCATAGCTCAAATTCAACCAGATTATGTAGTACAAAATATAAAGCTGATATCTTATGAATTGATGTCTAATTTAAAGTGCAATAAAGAATAAAACTGAATTGGAATCTTTGTAAACTTAACCATACATAAGGTGTGCCACGATTGTTGTCGGCTAAAAGAATATGGAGAAGGACTATAAATAGTTGTACGAAAATGCCCGTTACTTACAATACCATAACGCATACAGTGTTGTTCGTTTAATTCAGAATGTGTTAGATACTTCCTTGAAGGTCATGAGAATGAGTAATGGCAGCACACGCACATTATATGTACTTCAGCGTTTCCAGATTTTCTTGACGTAGGTGATAAAATTGGGCTTCAGCTTTGCCAAGTTTTTGTAAATGATATTTCTGAACTGTATTCCTGAGATCCTCTTTGCTAAAGGATAGCAACGCTTGGCGACGGCGAAATAAATGCCTTCGTATAACTTCCTCCGAGAATGTCTACCCAGTACCAGAACGTTTCATGTTCCTCACATTTCTTGATGCCGTTTTAGCAGGCTCGTTTCTAGACCGTAACAGTGCTCCAGTATAAACTGCTTCATTGACCAACTTATCAGCCTTCTCATTTCACTCAGTGTACTTGACTCGGGATCCACCACAATAACATAAGACTTTGAAGACTCAATTGCCTTAAGTTTTGTGCGCAAATGCCTACTAAATCAGATTCAAAATTAGAAGCTTTAAGCACTGCTTAACTATGCTTGAAAGATACTTCGAATATTATACTTCTGAAATACTAATCCTAGATATAGGTGTTACGCTCTCCTGGTTTGAAGAACAGCGCCGCTGTAGCCTGCTCGTAAATTCCTGAATTACTTGACCAATACTTACTTGTAGAGTATGTTCGCTTATTTACTGGATGAAAGGTTCTACAGTGAAACTCAATGCGCATGCGCAAAATATATTTAAAAAATAAAATGTGTACACGGTTTCCACTCTTGCCTATGTACAGTTACGATGTACGTAAGATATATATATTTGCAATAATTGCAGTTATTCGAGCTCTCTTATACATATAATGTACATTAGCATGTGTATATATATGTTTTCCTTGGTAACAATATAAAGTACTGCCTCAGCATGTACGTTGCAAAGTTATGTTTTACTGTTTAAAAAGGTTAAACTCTTATATGCTTCCGCTGAAGCTTTGTTAGAGGCATGTACCAATGTCTCTATCTGTTTGCATGCACCACTACCTTTTTATATGGGAACCAACCCTATTTATTTCTTAAATTTATAAGCGCACCTCGGTGCTATCCTTATTTATATGTCCCTTTCCGGGAGCCTAATATACTTTCCTTATTTTAAATTTGCCTAAGGGACTTGGCCCTGTATTATTGGCATGTATTTGTACTTGAACCAAATACGTTCGTTATTTTCACATTTATAGGGGAACCCACCCTATCTCTTAGAGCTTGAACGCCTGGTCGAGAGCGACAGTAGCGACAATAGCCGATCTCAAAACAAAAGTAGCAGCTACCCAGGCGTTCTCGTTTGAAATAATACGCTATGTGCAATCTTTAGCTCTCTGCTACTGCGCCCCAAAGAAGGGAAAAAGCCAGTAGCCAGCAAATGTGCGAAATGCGCATCGACAAGTAAAACGGAGCGATGATGCCGACATTACATAAGAAAAATAGCCCGTGAAACTCGTCCGCAACGACGAACAACTAAATGAAAAAAATTCTAAGTCCCGATACGACAAAGGACTGAACAAATGTACAAAAGACAACGGGCGCTGTGGCCGCCAACAAGAAGCGGAGTGAAGACTAAAAATATGTATAGACGACAACGGACACAGTAGCCTCGACGAACGATGATAGAAAATCGAGAATTTGTAGTTATTAAAGAAATCTATACATGCGATCCGACAACCTTACCAGAAATAAATAGGGAATATTGATAAGCGTTGCCCGATTTTTTATTTAAGAATGACCAGATTGAAAAATATGCTGCTGTTATTTGAACAAAATTAGTTTTGCGTATTTTAATTGCAAAGCTCCTGTATGATACTTAAATTTTAGCCTTAATCAACTTTAATAAACCTCAAATTTTTCCTTGTACTAGAAGGTTATCATAAAATAAAGAATATATTTGAACTTATTATACAGCTTTAACAAATTAAGTTAACAAAAATCAATAGAAACTAATTTTCTTCAGGAATGGGATTTTTTATGTCCAACACCGTTTTCCGCAACTGTTCAATATGACCTCCAGTTTGGCCGTACAAAAGCATCAACCTTGCCTCCGAGCTATACATCATACGTATTTTGAAGAAAGGTTGCCCTTGCCCACCAATGAATTGGTGCGCCATCTCTTGCCGATTCCGGAAACATTTCTGGTCGCCCTCGTACTTACCCAACGTTCCTTATTTAAGTAAAACTAAATAGAAGTAAATCAGAAAATCAATTAAAAATAACGCATGTTTACCTGAAGTACGTATATTAGGTTTTATACGTAACCTTGTAGTTGCCTTTGTTGCATAAATTTCACTGCGAACCCACACAACTGTTAAAATAAGATAGCTAGTGCTTTTGGTGGTTGCTAAGCTGAAGGATCCCTTCCAACTCAGAACCAATATTCATGCATGGTATATAATATTAAGTATAAGATTAATTCAACATTTACCACAGTACCCTTTTATTTTAATACGTAGCATGAAAGCTCAGTGTTATTAATACGTACATATCTTGTATTTACCTCTCACGCTCAATTAGCTATAAGTGCGTATAAGTAACGTTTCTAGTCAAAATATTGAGATGTCGGTACGCGTTCATATGATATTTCAGTAAAGGGTACCAAGTTCATATAGCAAAATACGCGTACAACGCTAATGAAGAACAAATCAGATCTGATTAGCTTATTCAAAATTTAATGATATATATTGTGGGAGAAATGTACAGTATGGAAAACAAATTTCGAAGGCTTTCAATGTTTGTAAAGCAATGTATTCGCATTACTAAAGTTACACCATTTAATTGAATAAAATTTTTTAAATAAATGGGAAAAATATATTTCTATTTCACGAAGTTATTATTGGACGATATCAGATCATGCGAATAATAAAATATTAACAAATAGGAATATTTTAGAAATAGATTATTGGTAACTTAAATACAATGAACTAAGGAAGGGCCTATGGTAATAAATCCATCAAACTCGAGTGTGCAATTGGGGGTGGTTCTCTGTTCAATAAGTTTCCGTTCTTTTTCATACATATCGTTTCGTACGCGTCTAATTCTCTATGCGAGTTTACGTTTTTAAGTAGTGTAAGATTTTTTAAATCAATCTTATGTCCGGATTTTACCATATGCTCTGCTACGCTTGATAGTTCAGGTTTGTCGAAACGATAGTGTCTAATATGTTCTTTGAACCTCGTTTCGATACTCCTTTTTGTTTGTCCAATATAAACTTTCTCACAATCATTGCATGCGATTTGGTATATTCCAGACCTTTTTATCATCTCCGGTTTATCTTTGGGATTCCCTAAGAGATTCTTTAAGTTGTTTTTTGACACAAAAGACACGTTCATATTTAGTTGTCGGAAAATTTTACTTAACCCTTTTACTGTTGGGTGAAAAGGAAGAGTTTCTTATTACCGGTGTTTGTTGATGTCAAGGTCGTGGAATTTCTGATGTGTTGTTTGTATTGGACCTTCCTTAAAATACGGTCGACATCCAAAGAAGAGAAACCATTGTACCTCGCTACATCTTTGATATACTTTAATTCTTTATCGTACCTGCTCTTGTTTAGCGGAAATCTGACGAGTCTGTTGACCAGAAAACTAATCGCGGACATTTTTTGTTGTTCGCAATGGTCCGAATCAACCGTGATGAATCTGTTGGAATTAGTTTCTTTTCTGTAGATGTCTATTTCTAATTTATTGGTGTTGCGTATAACTAGAGTATCTAAAAACGGAAGGCGATTGTTCACTTCTTCTTCAATAGTAAACTTGATCGTGGTAAATTTTGAGTTCAGTTCTGCTAGAAAATCTTGTATGTTTCCTTTGTTGGTATCAAACACCGCGAAAATATCATCCACGTACCTAAGCCAAATTCTCGGGAAATATTTGATTTCTTTTTTCAGGTTCGTTTCAAATTTGCTCATGAAAAGGTTCGCAATAAAAGGAGATAGAGGATTACCCATCGCCGTGCCTTCCACCTGTTCGAACCATTTTCCGCCTATTTGAAAACAATTTTGTGACATGCATAATTTAATTAACCTTTTATATTCCGCGGTTTTCGCGTTATCTAGGTTATTTAATTTCAAAAATTCAACTAAATACTCCAGAGTTTCTGGAATTGGTACACTTGGGAAAAGGAAACAAACGTCGAATGATACAAGGATTTCCCCATCTTTTAATTCAGTCTTTTCAATTTTATTTACAAAATCTACGGAGTTTTTTACACATAGGTTATCTACTTTATGGGGCAAGCTCTTATATTCATTCACTAGCCATTTAGACAATTTGTATGTTGGAGAATCAATGCCGGATACTATAGGTCTCATGGAATTAACTGGTTTGTGAATTTTTGGAAGACAATACATTTTTGGAATGGTAGGGTTTGAACTTATTATTTTGAATTTCAGGTTATTATTGATTAAGTTGGGACAGTCCTTAATAGTATCTTTAGTGATTCTAATCATTGACGGTAGGGGCGTTTTCTTTAATTCTCTGTACGGTCCTGACGCTAACATAGTGTTTGTCCAGAATGAATTTATTTCCTTTATCTGCTTTAAGGTAAAAACAATTTTTATTTTTCAGACTTTTAATAATTCCTAAATTCCTCCTATCTTGGCCGCAATTTTTATCATTTTCTAAATTCCTAGAAATCTGAATTTTGCACGCGTTTCTAACGAAGTCTTTTGTAGCTACATCTAAGTTTCTAATGTTTGTTTCTATTGAGACGATTGAATCCTCGACGGGCGATTTCGGTCCGCGAATACTTTACATGATACCAACAAAGGAAACATACAAGATTTTCTAGCAGAACTTAACTCAAAATTCACCACGAACGTAACGTCTTTAAGCCTACAGATATTAATCAAAAGAGTTTTGAATATGTATGCTTTTATCTGAAATGACAAAGGTACAGCACTTGCTAAAACTAAGATTTATAGAGGTGTTAACCCAATATTTACCTATTCTTTACTGCTCCACTATATCATCGTAACCCTGTGAAACGCTGCGATAGTAAATATTAATAAGCGGCATTATACAGACAAATCTAATGGGCATTATTAAAGCCTAGAGCCGTGCGACATTTATGAAATGCAAATAGGCATTCGCAAACAATCGAAGCGACGACCGATTCGATTTCGATGCGTTGATCTTCGATAAAATATTTATTTGAACCTATCTATCCCTGCCTATAAATCTATTACCGTATCCGTGCTATTGCGTTCGGTAGTTTACATAATATATAAGACTAGAGCTATTACAAATGCCGTTACTATATCTGTGTCAATGCGCTAAATTCTCGAAACGTAAACGGATTAAAAGCATATTTTTGATTTTTGAAAAACACATGGAGTTGGAAAACAAACATCCGCGTAAACAAGATATAGCAAACGTCTACTACGTGTTTATTTAAATAAATCAAGAACGAGTGCTGTATGAAGTCTGTATTACCCACAGTATGATATAGATTTGAAAGTATAAATTTCTACAAGTTAAATTCTTCTTGAATTGTTACGAGAGCGACGTGACGTGCTTCCGGAATCATTTTATGGCAGCTGTCAAAATATCAAACGTCTACTGTCAATAGTTGTTTAAGAATACTGGGTGTCCAAGGTCAAGTGCACCAATTTATCTTAACATTACAATAGCGAAAGGTTTTTAAAAGCCGTTTTAATTCATGCAGAACGAAAACTGCTTCCATTGTAATACTTAAATATTTGTACTTCCTCTACAGTGATCTACAGGAGAAGAAAGCATAGCTCTCAGCTGACTTAGCGTTGCTATTTCGCTGCTGAGACACGGAAGTAACACCTAAATATTTCCGATCGAAACGCAACATAGGAGGTGCGAAAACCGGAAAAGGGGGCGAAATGCGCACCGACAAGTAAAACGGAGCGATGATGCCGATATTACATAAGAAAAATGGTCCGTGAAACTTGTCCGCTACGACAAGCAACTAAATGAAAAAATTTCTAAGTCCCGATACGACAAAGGACCGAACAAACGTACAAAAGGCAACGGGCGCTGGGGCACCAACGACCGTCAACAAGAAGCGGAGTGATCGTACTACGTAGAAGATGTCTATACATGCGCGCACCAAAATGATTTCCGACACAAACTTAACCGAAGACTAAAAATATGTATAGACGACAACGGACACAGTAGCCTCGACGGACGATGATAGAAAATCGAGAATTTGTACTTATTAAAGAAATCTATACACGCTATCCGACACCCTTACCGGAATGACTCCCACCAGAAATAAATGTATAGACGACAACGTCCTCGACGATTCCCGCCAAAACTAGAAACTATTAGTAACTTCCAATAATTATCCGACGACGTTACTGTACACGTTACGATGAGGTACGAAAGGTGACCGAGAGTGCGCGATCGCTAATACCTCGACCGTCGCGCGGGAGACGACTGACTGTGCTTGTGTATATTAAATTTTAAGAAAACTCCCATTATTTATTCGACGACGTTGCACTGAATGATTTTTAGATTAGGTAGTTTTAGCTAGAGTATAGTGAATGGCCGGCTTGCATACATATACAATACGTAATGTACATACATATTAAAATAAAATTGGATATATTCTAAGAGAGCAAAATAAATAAATGATAAAAATGAAAATAAAGTAACATTCTGAATGAAAATAAAGTAATAATGCTAACCCATATGGTTGCAAAAAAAATAAAATCATATAAAATACATTTCCTTAGAAACTTAAAATTCACTTATAAAAACACAAAACAATGTTAAGTCCTTAACAGTCATAAATATGCGGAAATCCAAAAAGTATGTAATCGAATAAAGACGATTGTTCCTCATGAAATAATATATAAGAAATATATTTCTATTTAATATCCAAATTCCGAAACGTCACCGATCATCTAAATATAAAGGGTCGTATAATATCCATAATTTTTATTCTTATTAACATCATACTGTATACCAATATTATCCCAGTTTTCTATTAAAATTTTACGTACTTGATACATGCTGATATTGAGATTTTGTGATTGCTAATTCATGAGCTGAAACTACCGCAAAGCATTTAAATGAGCCATCAAATTACAATGTAAAACATGTGGAAATTTGCGCCGTGGATATGTTAAGGGCGAGCTCGTACGTGTTATCCTCAAAGCCTTTCCCGGATTGAGTATTATTATACAATTAAATGTGATATATGCGTATATATATGTTTAGGGAATACTCCTCTTGCAAAATTTAATTAAAACATCCGACGTTGATTCATTATTATCAAATCCGCGTTCGAAATTAATTAGGGTATTACATCTTTCCCAGGCTCTCGGTTCGACTTAATTAACTGAGGATAATTTCTCAAGAAATATAAATCGGTACATCCATGCGAACTTGCGTATACGTACACATGTTCATATGTGTGTATACTTGCGAGTTACAGTACATATTCCTATATATCTTAAATGCGGCTATACGCTTTGTAATCTAAAACTTCATGGAGAAGTGCATCTAGTCCATAAAGAATTATACAGATGCAATAGGAGTAATTGTTTGTGGATGCTTCTTAATTTTGATCAATTAAACAATATGGAAGAAGAACTACTTGATCTCTTAAACAACATCATAATAAAAAAAGAAATACCTAAGGAATGGAATATGGAAATAATTATGTTCATGTATAAAAAAGGAGACACTAAGGAATGCTCAAACTATAAAGGAATAACGTTAACTAGCATCCCAGGAAAAGTATTGACAAGAATACTGGAAAAAAGACTGAGAGAAACTGGAAACAACGCTAGAAGATACTCAACATGTATTTAGAAAAGGAAAAAGCACCCAGGACTTAATATTTGTAATCAGACAATTAGGAGAAAAACTAATAGGGAAAGGAAAGGAAATACATATACGTTTTATAGATCTTAAAAAAGCTTTTCATAGGGTAAAAAGAGAAGACGTATGGCAGAGTCTGGAAGGGAGAGGACTAGAGAAAGGAATAATAGAGATGATTAACGCATTGTATAAAAACAACAAGAACTAAAGAAGGTATGCGTATTGAGCCCATTGCTATTCTCTATATTAATAGACGACGCTATTAACAAAGCCAAACAAAAAGGAAAAAATGAAAGTAGGAAACTGGAAAATTAATGCAATTAACGTACAGGAACTAATGTTTGCAGATGATATGGTACTGATAGCGGACTCGGAAAACACATTACCGCAAAACTTGAAGATATGCCAAGAAGAACTAACAAAGGTAAACATGGAGATGAACACGAGAAAAACAAAGACAATGATAATAGCTGCAGAAGAAAGAAATCATAACATCAAAATCGAGGGAAAAGCGTTGGAACAAGTTAAAAGTTACAATTACTTAGGAACAATCATTGAAGACAATGGAAGAATAGAGAAAGAAATAAATGAGAGAATAGGGAAATCCGCAAAAATATATAACATATTAGGAAATACATTCCTTCTTAAGAAAGAAATACCAAGCAAATAAAGACAGAGGTGCACAAAAGAGTGATCAGGCCAACATTAACATATGGTAGTGAGTAATGGATAACCACGGATAGAATCAAGATCAGAGTTACGGCCATGGAAATGAGATTCCTAAGAAGAATAGAAGGAGTAACTACAAGAGACAACTGGAATGGCTTGGAGATATACACAGAATGGAAGAAGAAGTAGGTAGACTCCGAAGCACCTGGAAAGAACAAATGTATAGAACATTAGAAAAAGCAAGTATGGGATGAATTGAAGCCAAACAACTGGCTCAGAACAAATAAATGAATGATGCTTAGCCGTTTAACAATAATACATTTTAGATTTGTCTCCGTAAAGGAATAAAAAAATGTAATTATTAATGGTTTTCAATATTTGCACGTTGTACATTTTATCGTCCGAAAAAGTGTTTAAACATCGTTAAAATTAGGTAAAAACCACTATTATATTTCTAAGACATTGATAACCTTCTTACCAGACCTTTAATCGATGTTGTCTCTGTCCACCTCATGCCAACATTTCTGACTAAAGACGCAAATCAACTCCTTTTTCGTTTTCACCTCTAAATTACTTTCCATCTTGTCCCTCAGCTACACCGTGCCGATGCATAGCAAGTAAGCAGAAACACGTTCCTGCGGTTGCTTCTCTGGCAGCCGTCAGCGAACCCTCTTGCGATAATAGCGTGGAAACAAAATTTGCTTCATCTGATTCAGTGGAGTCCAATTCTGAGTTAAAAAGCTGTATGGAGCCTCATTCACTATCTATGCGAAGTCAGATTCTCTGCTATGGCTGTAATAAAAACCTTATTCATATAAAGATTCCTTAACGAAAAAGGTTTAAACATATTATTTGAAGTAAATAGGATGTCGAATCTGTAATGGTACATCTTTTGTTTTTAAAACAGAGTAGATATTTTTTATGCATATAAAATTAAATTCAGCGAAGTAAGCAAATAATAACAAAACAAAAGAGAAACAAATAAGTTTCATAAATGTTTAATTTAAACCTAATATCATTGGATTCATATTCCATTTGCTTTCAAAGAACGCTGAAATATAAAAAGCCTTATACTTGCAATAAGGGGACTGGCATTATAAGAAATGATAACACTAAAGGCTAATACACAAAAGGCAATCGACATGATTCTTCGTACTAACTCTTTAAAAGTCGAGAGGAAAAGTATACTTTAGACCTTCCGTGCATATTATTTTATTATAAAAATTCTAATTACATATCAAACGAGAATAAATTTTGAAGAGAATACTAAAATAAGCAGTGTGTAATAGCAATAATAATAATTGTCCGCATGCCAACAAGAAAGTTTGGTTAAATTTTCAGTGAGAAAATCAAGCAGTAATCCTGTTTTAGTAAGAAAATCTTATAGCAGCACCGGCACGCGGGAGAAAACGCCATCAGTAGATATCTACGTAAAGTTACGTGCTTTAAAACGCCAACCTTGCAATTTAATACAACTTATGTAAATAAAGTAACTCACCAAGAATATCAAACCCATTTGAATACATCTTTACCTTTGTTTCAGACCACCCGCTGACTTCAAAAATTGCAACCAGAATACATAAACTTAGGATATTTTATTCTGAATTTCGTAAAAAGTCCTGTCTTCGCGGAATACTACCGGGCATAAAAGAGCAATGTCTCGCCCACTTGAAATACTTAAAATACTTACTACATTATTTATAAGAGTTTTCATACGAGAACTTCGACTTCATTTTTGAAAGATAGAGTTCGAATTACATTTTCTTCGCCGCGCGTCTACGCGAAATGTATGCCTCATTTAGAAATTATTCATGCTGTGTAGCATTAAAATTTAACTTTATATAGAATGTCAAAGGCTTTCTACCTTAGAGATTCCGCCTAGAAAGAAGGTTTAGAACGCATGTACTACGATGTGATTTTTTTTATTCGAGGTATAATATTGGGGAATTGTAGAAGGTATGCTTGACATAAGAAAATACGTGGTGAATTTAGTGTTTTACTCGTCTTCTATTTCATCGATTTTGAATCGACCGCGCTTTTTAATTGGACTTAGCTTTAAGGGCGAATAACAAAGCAATATGACTAGCATGTATATTCAATCCGATCTATAGTACTACTAATTTGATATATTTAAAGCAAAAATTTGCAACTGTTTCATGGAAGGGCATATGCAACAGGATCGTGATACTACGTGAATAATAATGGAGTTTGTCATCAATTTGTTACAAATCTAATTTCTCTCGCTTGTAATCCGTATAACACCCTATGACTGAAAACAACTTCCGTTTGTGCTCCTTGATCTTAATATTTATAACCATTAGACATTCTAAATAAAGGACTATTGCTGGCAAGTAAATTTAGTAAATTTAAATTGGCGTGATTCTCGTATACGTATTATATTACTCTCGTAGATATCTGATGATTCATTGCTGAATGTTCGAAAATTCGATATTTTCGTGAACGTTATGGATTAGCTTCCGAAAACGCAACATTAGTAGCGGACTAATAACGTTTCGCTCGCGATCAATTCATCCTCAAGGTCTCACAATTGCATAATTACAATGATATACTTTCAAGTTTTGTAGGCTCGCGAACACGAAATAAACATGAACCAACAGAATTTCTAAGAGCAGATTCCTTACCCGGTCAATATATGATAGTGATAATTTTTTGGGCTTAGTAGTGATGTTCATTTGTTGCGGATTCTTTAATCCTGATTTTAAATGTGATTCTAGCTAGTTGGCGTGGGTACGTAGGTACCATATAATTTTATAATAAATTTTATTGTAATTATTAAATTTGATGTGGTATTAACTTTACGTTGAGGAAGGTTGTTGACACTTTTTTTTCTATTGATTAAGGGACTCTTCTTTTTACGATATAAGAAATTTTGAGATAAAGCTGAAAATAAATTTTGAGAAAAGAATCGGATGTAGAGCTCTACATTAAGAAAACTGTAATCCACAATCAAATAAAGAAATCTGTGAAACTATAGCTCTAGTCTTATAGTTAAGAGGAAGTCCAACTATACATTCTTCGCTACAATAAAATGTTTAAGTTTAAAATGAAAACTGCAAATACGAAATTAAACAAATCAGTAATCGCAAGTAGGTAAACGAAATAAAATTCGTACATGCTTTTCAGGAAAATTCAAAATGTTAATTTTTTCTAATTTTCTACCCGGCACCTCCACCATATATAACATTGACTCTCACCTCGAGTATTTACTGGAATACTTAATAACATCCTTGCCGCTAGTATCCATCCATATGGATGCAGCTGGTTATACCATATAATGTAGTTCCTGTTTCGGCTTAAGAGTGCATAATTGACACTCAAAATCACCCCCAAAAGAACACATCATTTTGCTATATTTCAAAAACAAGGTGAGATATTCGCTGAAAGAAAGGGGTCCCTCCGACCTAAAATGATTTTTCACTAAAGGACAACGATCATTTGGAACAAAGAAACGCAATTTTCTCACGCGGAATGTACTTTCTGTCGATAAAACAAATCAGATATCTGCATATTTGTTCTACATGGGAACCAGTATTACTTCATTTAGTATCACGCAAGTATCTTATAGTCACAGCATACTGTACATGAACTTGATTGTAATCCGACAATCAAACGTTTGGAAAGTCTGTTATATTTGCAATATTTACATAGAATAGTAACTGGAACAATGATAGTTTTCCATAATTAACGGACATGTACATATGAACATTCTGTTTACCACAGCATTACATTACTCTAATAGTATCCAGATATTAGTTGAGGCATTAACAAATCACATAACATATATCAGTACCAAATCATGCAGATCAGCCATGGATGTCGTATGAAGGGCCATTAATGAAAACTCATGTAATTAATTAAATTTCAACTGTGCAATGGTTGAAATACAATTTAAAATAAAAAATTATAGAATACGAATATAGTAATAATACTATTTATTGTGCAGCAGTCAATATAACCATATTAAGGACAGTATAACACATGGGCTGAAAAGTCCCGGGCCTAACACGTAGATGACGCTAGTTTTATTGCAGTCACCTTTCTCTCAGTTAGTACTAACCTTCAAAAGACAAATTTCATGATATTCTATTCATTAGTTTGTGAGTTATTGTGCAAAGAGTCACGCTACTTTTGTTATTTGCAAAACAATGGATCAAAAACAATTTCGTGTTTTAATTTTACACTGCTTCTTGATGGGAAAAAATACCGTTCAAGCGAAGCAATTGCTTGAAAAGTGTTATGGGAACTCCGCTCCATCAGAAACAACAATAAAACGTCGGTTTGCTGACTTCAAACGTGGTCGTAGAGACACCGATGATGCAGAACGCAGTGGACGTCCAAATGAGGCGGTAACACCAGAAAACATCAAAAAAATCCACAAAATCGTTTTGAATGATCGAAAAGTGAAGTTGCGTGAGTTAGCTGACATCGTAAAGATATCAAAAGAACGTACTGGCTTTATATTGCATGAGCATTTGACTATGAGAAAGCGCTGTTCAAAGTGGGTGCCGCGTTTGCTCACTGTTGGCCAAAAACAAGAACGTATTGATGATTCTGAGCAGTGTTTGGCCATGTTTAAACGTAACAAACCGGAATTTTTGCGTCGATATGTGACAATGGATGAAACATGGATCCATCACTTCAATCCGGAATCAAAACGATCGTCATCTGAGTGGACAACAACTGGTGAACCTCGTCCAAAACGCCCGAAAGCACAACAATCGACTGGAAAGGTTATGGCCTCGGTATTTTGGGATGTGCGTGTTGTAATATTCATCGACTATCTTGAGAAAGGAAATACCATCAACAGTGAATATGATATAGCGTTATTGGAGCGTTTGAAGGCCGAAATTGCAAAGAAACGACCGCATATGGCAAAGAAAAAAATTTTGTTTTATCAAGACAACGCACCGTGTCACGAGTCAATCAAAACAATGGCAAAACTACATGAATTGAACTTCGAATTGCTCCCACATCCACCGTATTCGCCAGATTTGGCTCCCAGCGACTACTGGCTGTTCGCAGACCTCAAAAAAATGCTCGCCGGTAACAAATTTCGCACGAATGAAAAGGTTATCGCTGAAACTGAGGCCTATTTTGAGGCAAAAGATAAATCGTTCTACAAAAGTGGTATTGAAATGTTAGAGCGGCGCTGGAATGATTGCGTTGCTCTTGATGGAGATTACGTTGATGAATAAGGCTAATTTTGAACCGAAAAGACCGTGTTTTCTTTGTTAGGCCCGGGACTTTTCAGCTTATGTATTATAACAAAAAGAGAAAATCATTCTACAGCCAAGACAGTACAGACATTCACAACCATGTAATACTAAAATCACCCTTATTAGATATTAAGCTACCAAACATTATAAAGGCAACAATATATTCTCGAAGAACTAATAATTTGGAATTATGTGGCAAAATACTAACCACTTCCTCAATGAATGGAACATGTTCTGGCTATATTGTTCACTATGCCGGTTGTAGGTAGTATTGCCAATGTGCGCTACATTCAGATCTTGCAACTAAGCAGGGCTTGGTGGTTCAGACGGATGGGTAGCCGATAGCTCACCTAAATACAAACAGAAAGTATCTGCGACCCGGCATATTCAGCAAAGAGGGACGCTTTGCATTCCTTCACTATCCCAGTCAATCACGACAATTTGTCAAAGTGGAGTAATAAAGTTCTTACATTAATAAAATTACAAAAAGCCATCATTGCTGCAATTACTGCAATGATTGCAGACACTTGTAATAATAATAACGATGATAAAGATAATAATAATAGTAACGGTAATAATAATAATAACAGTAGTAACAGTTGTTTACCATATGTTTTATGCGGTACCACTGCGTAAGATACCATATGCTGAAACTTCGCACTATGCAGAACATTCACAATATGGAATAATTGAAAACAATTCAAAAACTTCGAATACAACACTTAATAGATGTCACTACAACAAAAATACCTAAATTACTATCTAACTACCCTTATTATTATCTTCATTTGTATACGAAATACTCGTAAAAAATATATTTTTGTATCTAAAATATCCTTTCTGTTAGTGAATAATAAATGTCATAGGAAGATTCCCGTTGTCATGAAAATGATTGTACGACCTCAGCTATTGGTTAAAATCGTATTAACTACGGTATGCATGCAGGATTAGATGCGCCTAAATGATATGACAACAGATACTTTGCTGTGATATCAATTCAGAGGGTGACTAATGTTTTGACTAATGTTAATATAAAAATACTAGATATCACATGAAAAAAATAACTAAACTATTGGATAGCACTTCCAATCTAATAAGGAAAAAGCTCGGTGGTATTATTTTAAGAGATAATCCAATTTTTTACGTTTTCATTACGGAGCATTAAGTATAGCATACATACATTCAGATTTTATCCCTGCAAGTAAATTAAACAAAAAACAACAACACTAACTCAAATTTTTGACTTAATAAAAGTTTTATAGTTCCTTAGTAAAGTTACAATCGATAAATATAGGCGAAAAGCATACTTATACAATCAATACTAAGAGTGTACTTGAACGGAATAAAAGTGTACAGCCCCTCTATTTCGTTTAAGTTTTCATACATTAAATTTAAAGCGACCGATATAGAAGTAGGTCACATTTAAAGCTTCATTATAAAAGTTAATAGCTGCTCGTTTACTTTCTCTATTTCTTTGCTACAATAAAATGTTTTAATAATAGCAAAACTTGGGTAAGACGCATTTTATGTGAATATATTTTCATAAATGGTACTGAATATGAAACGAACAAGACCGTCTTATACCCTTTTAGGGCAGCGTGGCGCAGAAAATGCTTTTACCAAATATTGTGGATGTAAGATTGCTTAAACAGAATTTAGTGTTAGTGTTCTATTAAATACATTCGCCCTTATCTACCATGCAGTTTGCGTAAATTGCATAACTGACTGGTTTACCTCAAAAGAACCCTATAAAGGTATTATTTCCATTACATTCAAATAGAAATGAAAACAACAGCTGCACATTAGATACATTTTGGTACGTTTTATTGACTTTATTATTAGTTGATTAAATAGGAATTTTTATCTCTTTCTTCGCTGATTACAATAGTACAGGCACAAAATAACACATGCGCTGAAAAGTCCCGGGCCTAACAAAGAAAACACGTTTTTTTTTGGTTCAAAATTAGCTTTATTCATCAACGTAATCTCCATCAAGAGCAACGCAATCGTTCCAGCGCTGCTCTAACATTTCAGTACCACTTTTGTAGAACGATTTATCTTTTGCCTCAAAATAGGCCTCAGTTTCAGTGCTAATCTCTTCATTCGTGGGAAATTTCTTACCGGCGAGCATTTTTTTGAGGTCTGCGAACAGCCAGTAGTCGCTGGGAGCCAAATCTGGAGAATACGGTGGATGTGGGAGCAATTCGAAGTTCAATTCATGTAGTTTTGCCATTGTTTTGATTGACTTGTGACACGGTGCGTTGTCTTGATGAAACAATTTTTTTTTCTTTGCCATATGCGGTCGTTTCTTTGCGATTTCGGCCTTCAAACGCTCCAATAACGCTATATAATATTCACTGTTGATGGTACTTCCTTTCTCAAGATAGTCGATAAATATTACACCACGCACATCCCAAAATACCGAGGTCATAACCTTTCCAGCCGATTGTTGTGCTTTCGGGCGCTTTGGACGAAGTTCACCAGTTGCTGTCCACTCAGATGACGATCGTTTTGATTCCGGAGTGAAGTGATGGATCCATGTTTCATCCATTGTCACATATCGATGCAAAAATTCCGGTTTGTTACGTTTAAACATGGCCAAACACTGCTCAGAATCATCAACACGTTCTTGTTTTTGGTCAACAGTGAGCAAACGCGGCACCCACTTTGAACAGAGCTTTCTCATAGTCAAATGCTCATGCAATATAAAGCCAATACGTTCTTTTGATATCTTTACGATGTCAGCTAACTCACGCAACTTCACTTTTCGATCATTCAAAACGATTTTATGGATTTTTTTGATGTTTTCTGGTGTTACCGTCTCATTTGGACGTCCACTACGCTCTGCATCATCGGTGTCTCTACGACCACGTTTGAAGTCAGCAAACCAACGTTTTATTGTTGTTTCTGATGGAGCGGAGTCCCCATAACGCTTTTCAAGCCATTACTTCGCTTGAACGGTATTTTCTCCCATCAAGAAGCAGTGTAAAATTAAAACACGAAATTGTTTTTGATCCATTGTTTTGAAAATAACAAAAGTAGCGTGACTCTTAGCACAGTAATTCACAAACTAATGAATAGAATATCATAAAATTTTAACAGCTGTCTTTTCAAGGTTAGTACTAACTGAGAGAAGGGTGACTGGAATAAAACTTGCGTCATCTATGTGTTAGGCCTGTGACTTTTCAACATATGTGTTACATCTAATTTCCACGTAGTAATTATTTTTGTTTAGTGGAATTCCGTAAACACTTTATATTTATTTGCTGATGGAGGCAAGAGCCTGGTTCTAGATAAAAGGTTCTTTTTCATATCTTGAAAAACATGCAGAAAAACCAAACAAGAATGAATTCAAAATTCATTGTTTACAAATGTGATCAAAAATGCAATTATAATGGTTATTTCTATGATCTACTGCGTGCCTCTTTTTCCAATCCTATTGCAGCGAATTTCCTTTTTAAGTGTTCTTAAGCCCGAAATAATAATATAAATTTAAATTGTCCGAAAACTACTCTAAAAATTGGAATGCTGCTTTTCAATAAAAAAACGTGATCTAATAACTTTACATTTGTAAGAGGAAAGGAAGGACTTTTGCATAAACTATTTACTTATGACCGTAGAGAATGATTTCCACAGTTTCCATCTTCCAGCCGCATTAAAAGATATAAAAATACAAAATAATAGAATTGATCAAGGTATACGCAAATACAACTAATTATAAGTATTCGAATAAGACCTCTAGGATGAAGACCATGGAGTCAACGTGTACCTTTAGATATAATTACGGAAAAAATAATTCACTTATCTGTATTTACGTCATAATTATCAATTTTAATGACGAATTAAAAGTATTCACCATAAAATTCTTAAAAGTCTAATGCATAAAATATGCGACTCATTTAAGTATAATATCCTGGACATTTTTTATGGTATTGATACGCAATTGCGTTTTACCACGTCTTTAAACTATCAATCAGAAGTAAACCTGCGATTGCTAATGACGATTGCAAGGACTGTGTGGATGTGCAATTCACAGGTATAGCAGTAAACTCCACTCACACAAATTAATTAATTATGCGGAACGACTGGACCAGTCGGTAACACGGTGGACAATCGGACCCCACGTGCTCTCGAAACGCTGCGTTCCGCATAATTAATTAATTTGTGTGAGTGGAGTTTACTGCTATACCTGTGAACTGCGATTGCTACATGGAATACTTTAATTTGTATTTCCTTTGTTTCAGATATTGGGCGGTAACGAACATAGACTACATCCATCAACGAACTGCCAAACGGATAGGAATAATGATTCTTATAGTCTGGTGCGTCGCCTTCCTGGTATGCATTGCACCTTTGTTGGGTTGGAAGGATCCAGGATGGAGTCATAGGATCGAAGATCGAAAATGTATTGTGAGTCAAGACATAGGTTATCAAATTTTTGCAACATCATCTTCCTTTTACTTACCACTACTTGTCATATTGATCCTCTACTGGAGGATATTCCAAACAGCTAGAAAACGTATTCGCAGGAGACAGGTTACGACGAGCACCGCGTCTCCCGTAAGTAAAAATCCAGCAGCGGGAGGCATAGCTGGTGGATTAGCGGTCGCGAGTGGAACGGGTGGTATCGCAGCAGCTGTCGTCACCATAATTGGTAGACCATTACCGACAATATCAGAAACGACGACGGCGTTCACAACAGTTTCTTCCAATAACACCAGTCCTGAAAAAACTTCATATCCCAACGGTTTAGAACCAGACCCTCCAACTACGACAGACGGTGGCGTGACTTGCTATCAACCTCAGCACCCTGTTAAACGAAAAACAAAATACTCCGCCGATTCAAAAAGGGAACGGAAAGCTGCGAAAACGTTAGCAATAATAACAGGAGCTTTCGTAGCGTGCTGGTTACCTTTCTTCATTATGGCAGTATTAATGCCGATATACAAAGAACTCTTTACTCCGTATATTGTCTCTGTGTTTCTGTGGTTGGGCTATTTTAATTCGACTCTAAACCCCGTCATCTATACCATATTCAGTCCGGAATTTAGGCACGCCTTCAAGAAGATCCTCTTCGGTAAGAACTATGCCCGCCGAAGGAACAGAAACTTCGGTATCCGCCATTTTCAATGATGGCGGCAGAGGGATGTTTTGTCAACGGAGAGTCATCCTATAGCTGCTAGACTAGCCGCTACTGTAGCTACTACGGCTGTAGCATCCGGACCTAGGAATGTAACCTTTCAGTGTGACTGATCCGAGGACCAAACATCCCGCCGTCTAGACCATCCTAAAACCGTCTCCCCCACATCGTCTTTCCAAAAACGACCTGCCCGCGTCCGTGGGCCCCAACCAAAACCCAGCAAATGCTTAGTGTTGCACCAGAGAAACTTTGGTAGTGGCGAAAAAATCGAAATGCAGATGCTGTGAATATAAAGTTATTATCACTCACGGGTATATTTGATAGCAATTTTTTGCAAATTTTATTGCTATAGACGAAGATGTTAATAGGGGAATAATTGTTGAGCAAACAGACGCACAAGCATTATACGTCTTTAATGTGTTAGCATGTTTTTCACTAAACAATGAAGTGGTTCCAAACATGATAACATTTACTTTTTTAACATCCAATAACTATCAAAATATATTAGAATATTAATCAAAAATAAATACTCGCATATAAGAATTCGTATCTAAAATTTGATTAATTATTATTATTATATTAATTTTGATAGTATGATGAATATAATGATAAAATAAACTGTTTCATAACCAACTTATTTGGCTAAGCAATACTTAAATTAATAACAAAAAAGAATTAAAGGTTACCACGTATCGTATGTAGACAGCAATTATTTCGTGGATGAGTTTGCCTATTACATTTTTCAAATATTTCCCATAAGTAACAAGTTATCAGCAATAAGATTTGCAGAACCCATATATATTATATATTATGTATTTTTGACTGATACAGACTATAACACATAATCACATTCAAATTTACTCAAAGGTACATACATTTTATTTTTATTAAGAAAAGGAAGAGAGAAATTAGATAAAATTCTAAGCGCACTGACCAACTTATAACTATTTTTGCTAAGTAGTAAAATCACAATATAAGGAATATTCAAAATCATACGAATACTATTGGAAACTCTAGTAAAAAAGAAGAAACAACGTAGAAATTCTCTTTTTACGGGATCGTAAATGTCTATAACATCAAAAATTACGCAATAATTGATAATATCGTTACTAGATTACATAGTGAAATTTAGATGAATGCAGCTCATTTGTTGTATATTAAAATATCGTTCATTCCATATAAATTGTGATGTACAATCAGTCGAATTATTATAACCTAATTAATCGTTTGTATATATCATTAGAAGATTAATTCTAATCCCTAACGATAACATAAACAATGAATACAATTAAAAATACATATGCTATATGAAATACTATATTAATTAAAATCGATAACACAAAATTTCATACTGATTTTCTCCTATGGAAACAATATCGAATACATATATCAACAATGTAGACTTAATTACGATAAATTATCAAATAAGTAAAAAATTATATTTCTGGTTCCTAAAGGTGTAAATAGCTGTAAATGTTTAAGCTCATTACACGTGCAGTGATGAATTTTATATGTATATATCACTCTGCATTTGTGAAATTTAACACTGTAAATTAATATAATTACCTGTAACCTAGTCTAAGCTGTTGGTGTAAATATGTATCATTACAATTATTATCATAGTTTATAATTAATGTAAATATTATACATATATAACACGTATTTACAATTGAATGAATCAGTATGGACTTTTGAAATGATACCATAAGAACGTTCCCTATTCTTCTATATAATAGAATTATTCAGATACTTTTCTTTAAAGTCAAACATTCTTTGTGTACATATATATACATATACAATATATATACCAAGTACATAGGTAAGAACAGTATATAATTAAAATATTAAAGTTGTAAATATTGTATCGCATCAGAAAGCCTTAATTTGTTAATAAATGTTAAGGGAATGGCGGCAATGACCTTCACTATGAGCCCAGCGAAGGCCGTTTAGCCACCGTACCCCTCCACAATATAGGTTTTAAGAGGATATGATAATTATATGGTGTTAATGTTATTTGTAATAAATAAATGATAAATACAAATATTGCTTTTTTATTTCGTTAAGATACTGTTTACTTTTTTCTAAAATTACAGTTAGCATTTACATAAAAAAGAAATATGGATAGTTTAGACAACTGACAAAAAAAAGGTTTGTAGTATCAAGATCAGATTTTAGTGAAACTTGGCGAAAATGGTACATCTTTTTTTCCTCAGAAAAGCACTCTGAATTCCTTATATTAGGAATAGACAGATTCCTTTATAATATAACTTCAAAGCGATGAAAGATAGAAGATATTGGGAAGGTGTAAATAAAGAAACTCGGTAACATATTTAAAGTTCTTGTAAAATACGAAACGCAGATAGATTCTGTTTAAACCCTATAAGGATTTAGAATGTAATAAGTATTCCGAAAGAAAATACTCTCGGTTATATTTAACATATTCTATATTATTCAAATATCTATTATGAACAGTATTTTCTCTTCTTTAGATAACACCACATCGTTGTTAAATCGTCGCCCCTTTGTAATTTTGCTATATAATCAGATCAAACTTATAAATAGAAAAGGGGGAGAGTATAGGTATTATTAGTCATAAAAAGGAAATACTCCTACTAAGTACAAAAATTTTCTCATTTACTTATTTATTTTATTTGGAGAATCGCCAACAAGCACTCAAGTGATAATAATAGCTATAGATTATAATTAAATATTTTCTACGAAAAAAACGAAATGTATTATTCTAACATAAGTTTCAGACAACTGTTAGAAATAAATACTAAAGTTTAACAGAAAAACAGCACATTTTAATGAGAAAAAAATACAGAAATTATAATATAAAAATGCAACGTACATAGAACTAAATCGCGGTTTCATAAAAAAATGCGATTTTTCTTATAGTTTGGCTTAACTATATTACCATTTCTTTTGCTAACTTATTTAAAAGTTTCGCCTTAATTTGAATCCACAGAAAGAAGCCACACCCATAAACACTGCTGAACTTGGATTTTACTAACGTACTTTTCTATTTTTATCTTTAGCTCCTTCTTTATTTTGTTGCAAAAAGTTCTTGCAAGTAAACTTAATAGACGGTAAGTGATATCAGTTAAATATAATTAAATTGAACGAGAGACCACAGGATAAATTTTGTAAAATCAACTGGAAACGACGCAATCATATAAGCAAATACGCACGTATAAATTACGGCAATACGATTCTTAGATTATATTAAAACGTGTGGATGGTTTAAAGAATTTAAATATTCATTTCAAGACACGAAACGGTTTACATCAGCTGGTAGTGGATTTACAGTTTCTGAAATCGTATAAAAATATATTATATAATTATTATCTTAAAATCATAGTAATTTTTAATATTATGGTATTTTTCGATACGTGATCTTATGATTGATAGTGTCGTTGAAATGAAATGAAAAAGTCCGGAAATTGAAAAGATGTAATTATATAGAAAATAAATCCAACAAATTTTGAGTCAACCACGGTGCGAACGTTAGAATTAAAAAAAAAACTCTAAGAAATTGTAATATGTCCCGTATATATGGATGCAGAATGTGTATATACACTACCGCTGAAAAGTGTTTAAGCACCTCTGTTTTCATGGATTATTCATATAGTATTATGTTTACCAAAAAAACATTATAGTAAAATGAAATACGTATTTAAAATGTAGTTCGGTAAGATAAACACCCATTATATCGCATAAGGTTTACTATCATTTACCTGCACTTGGTCGGATTACCATAAACTGTTTATTGCGGTGCAATTACAATAACAATCCCTCTGAATTTACTGGGTAAATTTAGTCATCTGTTAGGTTGTAGGTAATAATGTTTAAATTACCTTCCTAGAAGATTATAGTGAAATCTCTAACCTATGGTCAGTTGCAGCGTGGTATTTACTCTATTCACGTCGTGAGCGAAATATCGTGTGACAATTTTTTAAAATGCCCCCGCGAAGAGAAATTAGTACGGAAACACGTGCGCTTATAATAGCTTACCATAAAAGTGGCATAAGTAATCGACAAATTGCCAAAAAAATGAAAATACACCACGCTACGGTTGACTATAACGTAAAAAAATATGGGGAAATTGGCAGTTTTCTTAATAAAAGACGGAGTGGAAGGCCAAAAGCGACAACATCTGCAGATGATCGCAGAATAGTGGTTAGCAGCAAGTTAAATAGACGCAAAACAGCCCCGGAAATCACCGCAGAATTAAATGTTGGTCGCCAAAAACTAGTCAGTGTTTCTACACTCAAACAAAAGCGACTTAAATGGGCTCATGAACATTAACACTGGACCATAGAAGAGTGGAACAACGTCCTATGGATGGATGAGTCCAAATTCGAGCTGTTCGGAACCCGAAGACGCATATTCGTAAGAAGATCTGTGGGTGAACTTGCCATAGAAGAGTGTATTTCTGCTATCGTGAAGCATGGTGGAGGTTCTATCATCATTTGGGGCTGTTTTGCTGGCACTAGTGTAGGGGACATTATGAAAATTGACGGTATATTAAAAAAAGAAAGCTACCGCGAAATTTTGGAGAACCACGCAATACATTCCGGAATTCGACTTTTGGGTCAAAGTTTTATCTACCAACAAGATAATGACCCAAAACATTCCTCTAAATTACGTAACGACTATTTACGCCATTTAGAAGAGGAAGAAACTCTCAAAATTATGGAATGGCCTCCCCAGAACCCCGACTTGAATCCAATCGAGTTACTACGGGAAGAACTAGATCGCGAAGTACGGAAATCGGCTCCGACATCAGCTACTGACGTGTGGAACAAATTGCAATCGAGTTGGACCTCAATGACACAAGAAACTCTGGCAAAACTTATAGCTAAATGTAGGTTAAAAGGATTTCTAGTTATGTAAACATATGTATTCAAATCAATATCAGAAAACGAAGATAGACAGCTAATGGTACTATTTACAATTTTGTGTTAATAATGTAAGAATTTCCTTTCCCTATCAGCGAAGATAAGTTAAATTTGTGACGTTTGTTAGAAACTTTATAATTAAGGTACTTAATGAGCTTCTTCTAATTTTTTTCTATAAAAATACAGTTAAAATATGAGGGATCCTTCTAATATGCCGTATCATCACCAACAAGAGATTGAATATGAGGCCTCAGTCCAGAAATGTGTCCAGTAAGTCGCTTTAAAATTCGTAGGCGTTAGGTGATATTTATTGCCCACTTTAGTGTAGGTGTAGTATAAGCGCTGCAATGTTCTTTTACCTTCAACGATCCTCGACTATAATTCCGTTTATCCATTTTACATTAACACTACTTTAATTCCTAATCGAGTAATCATCTAAATATGTCACCACGTTATATCAATTAAATGTAAGAAAAAATTGATATAGCTGTAGTAAGTCTACTGGAAGATTGAGTAATATTGTCTCTCTCGAAGCTAGATAAATTGAATCCATTGTTTACTTCTTTATTATCTGTATTTACGAGGGGAGGTCCAGAAGTTCGTGGAATGGAGTGGGAATAGGGGCGCTCGCTAGGTGTCATTCTGATTGACGACTCATCATTAGTATATAAGTTGCCCTATAGCGTCAGTCGTTTACGAATAATTGCCTGCTAAACTAATCAATCCGGAAGAAAACTGAAACTACGGAGGAAATTGAACAGCGTGCTGTGATAAAGTTTCCTTACAAAGCAAGGAAAGAACGCTCAAACCATATTAAATGAAATGGAAATCGTTTATGGGGAACAGTGCCCTAGTAAATCAACGATTTATAAGTGGCACGGTCTTTTTAAACATAGTCGGGAGTCGATTGAAGACGGCCCCCGCTCAGAACGGCCAGTTAAGGCCACCACATCAGACATCGTCGAAAAAGTGCAAAAATTTGTACTGCAAGATGCCCGTTTGAAGAAAAAACAATTATTTGCATTAGTTGGAATATCAGATACCACCATTTTGCGTATCCTACATGACCACCTGGGTATGAAAAAAGTCAGTGCAAGATGGGTACCGAGAATGCTCCCGCCGCTACAGAAACAGCTGCGCGTCTGTACGTCCAAACAATTTTTGGAGCTGTGTGAAGACAAACTCGCACAGATTTTGGAGCGGATTGTTACCGGAGGTGAAACATGGGTTCGTCACTTTGAGCCTGAGTCCAAACAGGAATCCATGCAATAGCATAAAAAGGGGACACCGCCGCCAAAGACATTCAAAGTGTCAGAATCGGCTGGAAAGTTGATGGCTACTGTCTTTTGGGATTGTGAGGGGATATTATTGATTGATTACAAATAAAAAGGTAGGAGCATAACCGGAGAATATTACGCAGCGATATTAGAAAAATTAAAGAAGGCCATTAAGGAAAAACGTCGAGGAAAATTGACCAAGGGTGTGTTGCTCTTGCAAGACAATACGCCGGTTCACAAGAGTAAAGTTGCAGTGGTTGCTCTGCACAAGCATGGCTTTCAATCAATAGTCCATCCACCCTACAGTCCAGACCTGGTACCTAGTGATTTTTATTTGTTCCCCAATTTAAAGAAAGGCTTACGTGGAAGAAAGTTTTCCGACGACACTGAGGTAAAGGAGACAATTTTGGCCCATTTTGAGGCGAAAGATAAAAAATGTTTTTATGATGGTTTAGAAAAATTAATTCATAGATCTAATAAATGTATTGTGCTTAAGGGTGATTATATTAAAAAGGAAAAATAGATTTATTGTTTTATTTTATTTAAAACCCTTTTATCCCATGAACTTCTGGACTTCCCCTCGTAGTAAAAATTCTTATAATATATTTTCCATTCACAAATCTAAAAAATAATTCAATACTGGTCAAAAAATGATATTTTGTTATATGTTTTATAAATTCTTATATCTATTTTAATTGTCTAAATCTAGTATTCTAATCCAATATTTAGCCTCTATCGAATATTAATGTCACTACTAGGTTCACAGAGACGTAATAAATAAATGTGAAATTGTAATTATCGAGCGACTAGCCGCCTAGTTCACGGCAAGGATCTCGAATATTCTAGATCTAAGTTTCAATCAATTACGTTTTGTGCAGAACATAGTATTTGTTAAGCATAATTCACTTTGGAGGGAATTCGGTTGGAGTACAAAATTTAGTTGGAAGCTTGCAAGCAAATTATAAATAATCCGGTCAGTGAACTTTTCATGGCACAAACTCAAGAAACACATTGAGTTTGTAAAGTTATAGTATAAGTGGTGCAATTAGTGGATAAGTTTTATATTAGATTAACTAAAGTTTACCAGGGTGCTTTAATTAAAAATATACCCCGACGTTCTTCTGGAAAAACGTCTACGTAAAATCTAGGGCGGCATGTCATCTCACACAAACAACTAGGTCGAAATAATTTAACTTAAAACACCTGCCAGTATATATTGCATTAAAACGTAGCGTATGTCAATGTTTATATTAATTCCCAGTACCACTACTACTGCTACTAAAAGCATTAATGTAACGTCGAAACTTCAAGCAAAATAATGGAAGGCATATACAGATAAGAGTATGTACAACTTTACAAATGTTTAAACATAAATAGTAAATCATGTTGGAAAGAAACATACATATTACACTTTCCTCCACAGTTATTGAAAGTATGGTGATCATGATCATGAACACTATCACGTAATTTGTGGCTGTAAGTTTTATTTAAAACTATTTGTTTTATTTCTACAAAAGAATTACGCAATAAGAGATAGACTCTATTTATTTATTTAATCATAATTCACGGAAGCAAACGTAAGGTTATAAAAGTAGTAGATCTACAGTCTGTAGTACAAGAGAGTGTATAAGATCACACCTTGTCTTCATACTTCCTATCAACGTTTGGAGACACTGTTAACATGAGAAGTATTAAATTGTTCAAATCCGGAAAGATAATTGCTTGATGATGTGTAGACGTGCTTCTTTAAGTTTGGTCTTTATGTAGCCCGACACATCGACGATTGAGTTAGCATTTAGCAACTTTGACGGTTATTCTAGCACATCAAAGCCATTTTTTTGTTTTCAAACCGCACGCTGACGGCTTCGATGTTTATGATCGTTATCTCATTATAAAATGGAATTAATTGTAGAACTGCCAAACGAACATTTGGCAGATTTTGTTAAATATTTTCTATAAAGTTTGAGCAGCTACCTCAAACATGGGATGTCCATGCCCAAAATAAAGATTTACGACTCTCCAATCTCAGTTATTATTTTCTCATGGTCATACTAGTCGTCGATCTGATAGATCTGATATTCTGAGAGCAGAGATTTTGGTTTGGTGCTTCGGCATTTTACTTAGAAATCTTATAGCCATCATCTAGTTGTAGTTATGGAAACTGGTAATTGTTTTCTAAACAATTTCGTCAAAGTTTAAATTTTCAATAAGTAACTGTTCAATGATTTTATCTTGCCTGTCATTGTACGTGGTTTCTAATACAGGATTTGGGCCTCGGCATGTACCTAACAGCAGCTGTTTCATTTATTTCTGTGCCTTTTGGATGTGTACAGAGGAACACAATTTCGAAGCGAGAAGATTACGCAGTGCTCATATTATAAAATACTCACCCTTATTGCAGTTTCAAGGGATGCTGGTTTGTTTCCGTTGTACACTCTTTTAAATAAGCGCTTATGCTCCAGATTGTGCAGAAAATAGGCATAATCTAGTTTGTCTGCGTCTAATAATAAAGTTAAACCCAAAAGTACATCTTCATAAAAACTATTAAATCTATCCTAATCCTTCAAATGCCTCCTCTCTTTACTATAAATCTCTAAACAAGGTATAATTCGAGTGTACAGAGTATCATTTCTTTTCTCTTATAACAAAATTCCCTGGCTATATTTAATACTGATATAATTGCCAACATTTGCGATGACTCCATTAACTTCGGCTGACTACAGCAGCTACTTTCTATCCTATGAACATTACGTAGCACAAAGCTTCATAAATATGAGAATCGGTTGTTCACTTTTTCTCCTACTTTGCATGTAATTGCTTTGAACTGTGAGTTTAGTTCTGAGGGAAAATCTTGAATTGCAAATTTCCTCGCGTTAAAAATACGTCTACGTCTGTACAATTGCTTATTCTAATGCAAATAAGCACTACGTACATTTTATCATTAGCATATTTCTTTTAATTCTAGTTTCAACTAGATATACCAAAAGAATTTCAAAAATTAGTCGCTCTCTTATCATTTTTCAATATATTTCCTTTTATCGGTCTTTTTAATGATTTTTCTCCAGGTTTCTTCAGTTTCTTGGACTTAATGATTTAGCCCATTGTACGATAATCCATCAAAGGATTTTTTTCTAGTTCTAAAAGTCTTAGCCATTTCTAATGGAAATCTCTTAGCTTTCATTGGGGAAGAACCATCATGTTGTTTTCACTGTTGAAATTGCCATTTAGATTCGAAAACACAGTAGTAAAGCCGCAACAAAGCATCAACCATCACATATATTGCGTTTCTCCAAACCTTTGTATACAATTTATAATTCGGGACTCCCATATGACAGAGTATTTACGTATACCTATTTCTATCTCCAAAATATAATACGCGCTGTCAATATCATATACGAGGGCAATCCCAGAAAAAAAGGTCTCCTATATTTTTAGATATACGAAGAACCGTTTATTTTCTATAATTGCTACATCACTTTAAAGATTGAAGAATGCTTTATTTTTCAACATAATCGCCATTTCGGTCGATGCATTTTTGTAGACGCTGTGGCAGTTTTACAATACCCATATCATACCAGCTTGCCGCCATGCCCTTCAGGAAGCGTTGAACCTCATCTTTCACCTCATCATCGGAGCAGAACCGCCGTCCAGACAAATGTTCCTTCAACTTAGGGAACAGGTGGAAATCGCTGGGTGCCAAGTCCGGACTGTAGGGTGAGTGTGTGATGACGTTCCAGCCAAAATTTTGCAGGAGATCGACGGTTTGACGGGCACGTGAGGACGGGCGTTGTCGTGGAAAATGCTTACACCCTTGCTCAACATCCCTCTTCTCCGGTTCTGAATTGCCCTTCTGAGTTTCTTCAGTGTTTCACGGTACCTGTTAGCGTTGACTGTTGTCCCCGTAGGCAGAAAGTCGACCAACAGTACCCCCTTCCTGTCCCAAAACACAATTGCCATGACTTTACCGGCAAATTGTGTTGCTTGAATTTTCGTGGCTTGGGCGAAGAGGGATGCCGCCACTTGCGTGACTGTTGTTTTGTCTCAGGTGTAAAGTGGAATGCCCAGGCTTCGTCATCCGTGACAATCGAGTCCAAGAAGTTGTCCTTTTCGTCTCCATAGCGGCGAAGTAATTCTGTCAGCATACTCGGCATCCATCTTGCACACACCTTCCGATATTGCAACTTTTCCGTTAAAATCCTGTGGATGGTGCTTCTGGAAACCTCAGGAACCAAAATGCAGAGAGCATCCAGAGCGATCCTCCGATCTTTACGCATGAGTTCCTCAATTTTCGCGATTGTCTCGTCGGCAATTGACGGCACCACTCACAGCAGTGTTACCAACAACCGTATTAAAACTTTCTCTACGTCCCCAAAAAATAGGAGACCTTTTTTTTGGGATTGTCCTCGTATATGTGTATATATGCATCTATAAATTTGACAACAATGCAATGCAATGTAGTAAAATACTACATATGTTGAAGAGGCAATTATCAAGCGTTGCTATTACGTAATTAACGCAATGCATAACGTGAAGCAGTTATATAACTTAAGGGGCAATATACCTAGCTACGTACTCCACATTGCCATTGGCACTATATAAATTCACTTTGTCGTAAGTGAGAGAACTAACCAACTGCTTTAATTTTAATTCATACACTGTGTAAAAAAACAAAATTTTCAGCGAGGAAAATAGAAATATAGCAGCGGAAAATCTCTGAGTGCTGCGAAGTTTGAAATGCAGGCCTTGTAATATCTCAAAATTTAATTAATGGAAATTGAATATTGAACAATTCATCTTCCGCAATCGAGTGCAAATATTCTGGATAATTGGACAAGTATTCATTACATCCAGCGGAGGCGATATCCATAAAACTAGCGAATATCTTCTTAGCATGTCAATTTAAATTTTAAATTTCAAGGCGGCATGAATGAATAATTAATGCAACTTAATTTGGAGCTCGCATTTCTACTTGCCATTCTACATGTAGCTAAAGATTTTGCGGTAATTTTTAACTTTTTTACACTCTTTTATTGAAGTGTTCGTACGTATACCGTGATTTAAAAAGCTGAAGTCAAAAGTTTGTAACCGACGTTCACCAATTTATGAAGGGATAGAAAATACCGTATATTATGGAGCTAAATAAGATTATCAGTCAATGTTACGGGTTTCTTTCAGATTTTATAACTTTTGCAATATACTTTAGATCATTCCATAAAGAAAAGGTATACAGATTAAATTAAGATATTTTATTACTTAGTTCACTATCCGCCAGTTATATTACAAGCAAATAATCCTAGAAAATTGCAAGATAATTAAAATATCTAAAACAGAGTAGCGATAATAAATAAGATTAGATTGGATGAAATGTCAATATCAGAATATTAATTGAAATAAACGAAATTGAATAAAAATAAATCGATTACTTGACTTTCCCAAAATAACTTTATAATAATATTAATAATATAATATAATATGTGGTCTGCAAACGACAAATTTGCATCAAACAGCACGCCCAGGTCCATCACAGACGAGTGCCTAAGAACAATAGCCTGACACACAGCATAATGAAAATTGTATAGTCTATGACATCTAGAGTAGCTTACAACAGCACACTTATCCAGATTCAAATGAATTCCATTCTGTGTACACCATCTAACAATAGTATCCAGACTGTTCTGAAGAAACGGACAATCTGCCGGGGTGGTTATGGTATTGTAGATCTTAAGATCGTCCGCGTAAGCCAGTACATTGCAGTCCAGCCCCTGTAGGAGATCATCCAAATAAATATTAAATAAAAGCCGACCCAAATTGGATTCCTGGCACACACCAGAGGAAGCAGAAAATGTTAAGGATGTATATCCATTGTAGTGAACATAGCATGAACGATCAGTTAAATACGAGCGGATCAATTGTGTTACACTTGGCGGAAAACCAAAACTACTTAGCTTAGATACCATAAGGAAATGATTGATAGTGTCAAATGCTTTACTAAACTCGGTGTATCTACTTGTTGACGTCGTTCCATGGATTCGGCAATATGCTGTGCTAACTCAGCAATGTTGGTTGCAGTAGACCTTCCTAGAATGAAACCATGTTGTCGCGAAGATAAGTAAGGCTTGACACTAACGTAAATTCTGTGAGACAGAAGATATTCCAAAATTTTTGCAAAGTTGGATAAAATATTTATTGGTCTATAATTTTGGAAGTCTGAACGATTACCTTTCTTAAACACGGGTGTAATTCTGCTAATCTTCCAAGCGTCAGGAAAGGTAGAAGAACTTACGGCCAAGTTAAATATTCTAGCTAGAGGTTCACATAGTACTACACAACTATCACGTGCAAAAAATGCGGGGAGGCCGTCATGACCAGCAGTAAAATTAGATTTTAACTTCTTAGATGTTTTTAAGATATCGTGTGCTGTAAAAGATCCAATCAAAGAACTACCACTAATGAGATCCCATCAAGAGGCTGGGGCCCCAGTAATGCTTGTGAACCAGACACAAGCACTCTAGAGAATTCACCTGCGAAGGTCTGAACAATGTTGCTGGGATCATCAACAGTGGGGTCGTTCAAAGTGAGACATCCAGGTATTCTTAATGCATTACGGCGCGCGTTTATGTACTGCCAGATTAGCTTTGGATTTTGTGCTATATCTTCTGCAGTCGCCGTCTGATATTCCACATATACAATTCTAATTTTGTCTTTATCTAATTTTCTCAATCTCCCGTCCACTCTTGTTCCACCTACGAAGGTAATAATCCTTTATTTGGAGAAGCTTGATTATTTCGAAATTATACCAAGGCGGGTATCTTCGAGAAGGGTGTTTGGACAAAGGTACAGAACGACGGATGACAATGTCTATGCAATTATAAAAAGCTGATACTGCTTCGTTAACGCAATTAAGATTCTCCAAAAAAGTCCAGTCAATTTCAGCTATATCACTGTACAAGGTCGGAAAGTTTGCCTTGCGAAAATTAAATTTCAAGTTTGTGTTTGATGGAAACTGTTTAGTGACAGATTCGCAACATACCCTAAATGTAATATTGAGAGCGGGATGATGAACATCCTCAGCCACCAATGGATCCGAATCGTGTACTACATGGGCATCACAGCTTAAGTTAGCCAGCAGCAAGTCCAATAGTTTTCGATTATGATTTACAACGTGTATATATATATATATATATACATATATGTATATATCGTAGTGGACAAGCCGCTGTATAGATACATCTAACAAAAATGCTTTGGTAGTCAGTTGCATGGATCTGCAACGGTGATTAGCTATTCTACTGCTGTCGCCCGACTTTAAGCTGCTACTATACTCTAAAAGTTGGTGACCATAATAAAATATGCAAATATAAACTTCGTTGGAAGTGAGAAGCTTGGAAAGTAAATACATTTTCAAATACCTCTGCTTTAACTACGACTATGTGTTCGTCGCGGGACATTTCTGATGAAGTAAGTATACACACTCAATTGCCTGCACTTGTGCACTTACAACGATAAGTTCGTTAGAAAACCTTCTTAGATGGATATAAAGTTACCAACTACCTCGCTCTATCAGGTACGCATAAAAATGCTTCACGGTAAGTAAGAGAAATTTTGTTTGAAGTCGAATGCATATTATAAATATTCACATATTTTATTTAATTATATTACATTTCTAACAAAAATGCATTTATAATTTTTAGACTATTTTGTGTTCGAAAGATAGGCATTTTATATGTACATACATACATGTATTCGTTTTATTCTATATAGCCAATAGTACAGTAAATATTCTTTCAAACATCTACATCTCAAACGAAAACATCAAAAGGAAAGTAATCTTCTGACTAACTTTACTTAGCCCGTAAGAAAGCATTTGTGTTTCGACCCACTTCACCCGCAACGAAAGAAAATACATATTTTACGTCTTTTGGAAAAGCATTGGTTTTTCGATCAAAATATTTTACGAGGAGCTATACGCCAACGCAACAGTTGTTCATAGAAAAATAAGTGATATCCGTTATACTAGCCGATTGTCATGACATTCACAGTATGCTATTAGCGTTATGCAAACTATCTTTTCAGTATTCACCTATTCGAAAAAAAATTATGTAAATGCCAGGGTGACGTAAAATGCTTCCGGAATCGGCAAGAGATGGCACACGAAGGTTGAAATGGATTAGTCGGCAAGGGCAACTTTTTTTATGGCAACCGTCAAAATATCTCGGCGTCTACCGTCAACAGTTGTTGCCTAAGAGTGTGTTTTGTGTATCAAGCCAGTTGATTTCGTAAAAATGGATAAAATCGAATTTCGTGTAGTGATAAAACACTTCTGGATGGCTGGGAAAACGGCAACGGAAATTCGAAATATTTTGCTAGAGGTTCGTGGCAGATATACTCCGTCATTTTCGACCACCAGCTTCCGGGTGAGCGAGTTCAAATGCAGCCGCACAGAGATAGGTAGCGAATTACGCAGTGGACGCCCAAAAACCGCCACCAAAGATAAAATGGTCGACAAGATTCATGATGTCGTGTTATCCGATCGCCGATTGAAGCTGAAAGAGATAGCAAAGACAACAGGCATCTTAGAAGAGCGCGTTGGCCATCCCCTACATTTTAAATTTTGAGTACGAAAAAGCTTTCGGCGCGATGGGTACCGCGTTTGCTCACACCGAAACAAAAACGAAATCGGATGACCGTTTCAGAGTAGTGTCTGACCAGGACCCAACGCAAGGATCAGATCTCTAACATCCTCAGTCTTCACTAGCACGGCTAGATCGTCCACGTATGCAACGCTCGTCACGCCTTCCATCTGAGATCTGCATCCAGGACACCGTTAGACGGTATGTTGCATAATACCAGGCCAAAAATCGACTTCTGCGGAATCCCTGCGCACACTTTCAGTTTAACTTCCCTGTTAATCACTACCGTTCGCTAACTTACACAATCTTTCACTAAGTAACACATGGGCTGAAAAGTCCCGGGCCTAACAAAGAAAACACGGTTTTTAGGTTCAAAATTAGCTTTATTCATCAACGTAATCTCCATCAAGAGCAACGTAATCATTCCAGCGCCGCTCTAACATTTCAATACCACTCTTGTCTAACATTTCAATACCACTCTTGTAGAACGATTTATCTTTTGCCTCAAAATAGGCCTCAGTTTCAGCGATAACCTCTTCATTCGTGCGAAATTTCTTACCGGCGAGCATTTTTTTGAGGTCTGCGAACAGCCAGTAGTCGCTGGGAGCCAAATCTGGCGAATACGGTGGATGTGGGAGCAATTCATGTAGTTTTGCCATTGTTTTGATTGACTTGTGACACGGTGCGTTGTCTTGATGAAACAACATTTTTTTCTTTGCCATATGCGGTCGTTTCTTTGCAATTTCGGCCTTCAAACGCTCCAATAACGCTATAAAATATTCACTGTTGATGGTATTTCCTTTCTCAAGATAGTCGATGAATATTACACCACGCACATCCCAAAATACCGAGGCCATAACCTTTCCAGCCGATTGTTGTGCTTTCGGGCGCTTTGGACGAGGTTCACCAGTTGCTGTCCACTCAGATGACGATCGTTTTGATTCCGGAGTGAAGTGATGGATCCATGTTTCATCCATTGTCACATATCGACGAAAAAATTCCGGTTTGTTACGTTTAAACATGGCCAAACACTGCTCAGAATCATCAACACGTTTTTGTTTTTGGTCAACAGTGAGCACACGCGGCACCCACTTTGAACAGAGCTTTCTCATAGTCAAATGCATATAAAGCCAATATGTTCTTTTGATATTTTTATGATGTCAGCTAACTCACGCAACTTCACTTTTCGATCATTCAAAACGATTTTGTGGATTTTTTTGATGTTTTCTGGTGTTACCGCCTCATTTGGACGTCCACTGCGTTCTGCATCATCGGTGTCTCTACGACCACGTTTGAAGTCAGCAAACCAACGTTTTATTGTTGTTTCTGATGGAGCGGAGTCTCCATAACACTTTTCAAGCCATTGCTTCGCTTGAACGGATTTTTTTCCCATCAAGAAGCAGTGTAAAATTAAAACACGAAATTGTTTTTGATCCATTGTTTTGAAAATAACAAAAATAGCGTGACTCTTAACACAATAACTCACAAACTAATGAATAGAATATGATGAAATTTTAACAGCTGTCTTTTGAAGGTTAGTACTAACTGAGAGAAAGGTGACTGCAATAAAACTAGCGTCATCTATGTGTTAGGCCCGGGACTTTTCAGCCCGTGTGTTAAATTAGGTATCCTGAAACACCTTTCTCTGTCATTGCTACTATAATCTTGTTCCAAGACGCTTCCAACCTTGCTTTCATCATGCTCTCATATAGTTTATCTGTAACACTCAATAGGCACATATGCCTGTTCACAGAAGACATCTCTAAGGATTTGCCTTTCCATATGACCACCAGTCAGATTTCCTGCCAGCAGTCAGGGACGCTTGCTTTTCGAATAATTGATTGAAAACTACCAAAACAATATCGGAATGTGTTAGAGCCTTTCGAGGTGCCTTATGGCTATCCTATGTCCTTCTCCCCAGATGCCATTTTCAAGTTCATTCTATAGGTTATTCCAGTGGTTTCTTTTAAACTAGGTATGAAATACTAAATAGCTCTTTTTTGGCTGTCTTATATCGGAGCGATGACTTTGGGTATATATTCAGCATATCTCTATGGTTATTTTACTTGGTGATCTCTTCCCGCAAGGATACTTTTAGTTTCGATTTCAATTTCACTGTTCTACCAGTATTATTATTGCTTTAAAATGGAAGGGTTTCACCCTATCGCTCCTTACTTTGCTCTATTTAGTCTAATTAGGAAAATCCGAAGTTATACGTCGTATAAGAGATTACGTAGATTAATAAGTTTTCCGTGAAACTAGCTCCGTCAGATTTCGTAATCGATAATACACATCACGTGTTAGTTGAGAAAAAGTTTTGCACATTTACTTTCTCAGAACATTCTAGTAGATCCACTGCAAAACTTTGGGGAAGACTTTAAATTGTACCTTCAAATATTCAGCTAATCAGCCTGACCTACTTCCTGCCGATTTAGTTAGTATTCTTAACGATCGAAAAACAAGCATTGTTATATGTATAAGTGCTATAGTGGTAAGAAGGTACTTTGTTGGTAATTTAAACTATTATATTGAGTTCTTTTCTTTTTCCTATTATAGAAACAAAACTAAATTATTTAGGACGAAGTTATTTTCAATTTACATTTAATAAATTAAATTATTTCGTTTCCGTTTAAAATCCGTGTAAGGCAACGCATTCCACTAGATCTGAGCGTACAAAATACCAGCGATTACAAAGAATATTACAGGAGTAAACATTTGATTTTGTTGAAATCACGGCTACGAGAGAAAGAAATAAATGATGTTTTTAAAAGGGCCGCAGCGAGAAACATTAATAACACTTAAAAACTGAAGGGAAGAATTTACATTGATGAAGAGAGAAATGTTTGTTCGAGGGGTGCGATAAATGACAATAAAATATTTAAAGAAAATTTGCCGCTTTATTAATCAAGTCTGCATAATAAAGTAATTAGCGGCTCTATTTGCTCTGACGTAAAAGATTACTAATGGAGACTCTTTTTTTGGGTAAGAAAAGATCCCTGCGCTAATTGATTAAATACACGTAAGAATATTATTTAGAACATTTCAACTGTTTATTATGAGGAAACAGAAAATGTTAAGGACTTAACATTGTTTTGTATTTTTATAAGTGAATTTTAAGTTTCTAAGGAAATGTATTTTATATGATTTTATTTTCTTTGCAGCCGTATGGGTTAGCGTTATTACCTTATTTTCATTTAGAATATTACTTTATTTTCATTTTTATATTTATTTATTTTGCTCTCTTAGAATATATCCAATTTTATTTTAATATGTATGTACATTACGCATTGTATATGTATGCAAGCCGACCATTCACATGACTCTAGCTAAAACTACCTAATTTAAAAATCATTCAGTGCAACGTCGTCGAATAAATAATGGGAGTTTTCTTAAAATTTAATATACACAAGCACAGGCAGTCGTCTCCCGCGCTACGGTCGAGGTATTAGCGATCGTTCACTCTCGGTCACCTTTCGTACGTCGTCGTAACGTGTACAGTAACGTCGTCGTATGATTATTAGTGGTTTCTAATATTTTCTAGTTTTGGCGGGAATCGTCGAGGACGTTGTCTATACATTTATTTCTGGCGGAAGTCATTTGGTAAGGTTGTCGCATGTATAGATTTCTTTAATAAGTACAAATTCTCGATTTTCTATCATCGTCCGTCGAGGCTACTGTGTCCGTTGTCGTCTATACATATTTTTAGTCTTCGGGTAAGTTTGTGTCGGAAATCATTTTGGTGCGCGCATGTATAGACATCTTCTACAAGTACGATCACTCCGCTTCTTGTTGACGGTCGTTGGTGCCCCTGTTGGTCCTTTGTCGTATCGGGACTTCGAAATTTTTTCATTTAGTTGCTCGTCGTAGCGGACGAGTTTCACGGACCATTTTTCTTATGCAATGTCGGCATCATCGCTCCGTTTTACTTGTCGGTGCGCAGTTCGCACATTTGCTGGCTACTGGCTTTTTCCCTTCTTTGGGGCGCAGTAGTAGAGAGCTAAAAATTGCACATAGCGTATTATTTCAAACGAGAACGCCTGGGTAGCTGTGACATTACTTTTGTTTTGAGATCGGCTATTATCGCTACTGTCGCCCTCGACCAGGCGTTCAAGCTCTAAAAGATAGGGTGGGTTCCCCTATAAATGTGAAAATAACGAACGTATTTGGTTCAAGTACAAATACATGCCAATGATACAGGGCCAAGTCCCTTAGGCAAATTTAAAACAAGGAAAATATATTAGGCTCCCGGGAAGGGACATATAAATAAGCATAGCACCGAGGTGCGCTTATAAATTTACGAAATAAATAGGGTTGGCTCCCCTATAAAAAGGTAGTGGTGCATGCAAATAGATAGAGACATTAGTACATGCCTCTAACAAAGCTTCTGCGGAAGCATATAAGAAACATACATATACACATGCTAATGTACATTACATATATAAGAGAACTCGAATAACTGAAATTATTGCAAATATATATCTTACGTACATCGTAACTGTACATAGGCAAGAGTGAAAACCGTGTACACATTTTATTTTTAAATATATTTTTTTGCGCACGCGCATTGGGTTTCACTGCACAACCTTTCCTCTAGTAAATAAGCGAACATACTCTACAAGTAAGTATTGGTCAAGTAATTCAGGAATTTACGAGCAGGCTACAGCGGCGCTGCTCTTCAAACCAGGAGAACGTAACAGAAAACGCTGGCAATATAAAGGAAAAGATCCTCCTTTCCTAGCGAGCTGTTTAAAACGGTATTCAGATTTACACATTCGAATAATGTAGGATAGAGGTAGTTTTAATGGAACAAATCAAACCGTGTAAAAGTTAAGTTTATGTAAGTACGAGGTATGTCCAAAAAGTAATAAGATTCCGAAATATACATTGAAAAAAAATTATATCATTTACTACACAGTTTAAGATATTTTCTGTATAATTACTACCATTGTTTCAATACTCGACATAACTTGCAACCATTTTCTATATCCCTTCTTCACAGAAAGATGCCATTTATGATGTCAATTATGTTATAATTTCCTTCGCATCGTTGTTATCATCCCCAATGAGTATATGGGCTTAAGAAGGCGTCACTTCCTCCGTTGTACCAGGTTAGGAGATCAAGTGAACTTACATGACGTTTCAATTTTATCCAACGAGCACAGAGTTTTAGACAGTTTTAGACAGTTTTAGACAGTTTTAGACAGTTTTAAACAGTTTTAGACAGTTTTAGACAGTTTTAGACAGACACAAATTCATGATGGTGTAAACGTGAAATTTTAGAAAAATACATTAAGATCTGCAAAGTAAATCTTTCGTGTAACGCGATGCCCCTGACGCGAATCGCGTTAATTTGTTGATTTTTCCCCTGTATTTTCTTTTTTTACGGTTCATTTGGCTGATTCCAAAGTTCCCCAGTGTAGGTGGCGATCGGTATTACCAATATTTTAATTCACTTGATCTTGTTATCCAGTTTTTTTCACTTAATAGGGGGTACACGACCTTGCAGGCCCCTGCTATCTTTCTTTTAGTTTCGTTGATGTGCCAGGTATACGTAAGTTGTTCATCTAGAACAACCCCTAGGTACTTCGCTTTCCTGGGCCATCCAAAAGCGTGGTTATGAATTTGGATTTCGTCGAGTTTTTTGTGTATTCTGCGTGGCGTGAAGTAGATGGCTGTGGTTTTCTCTATATTTATCTTTATTCATTATTTTGAAAACCGTTTGTAGAGCGTATCGATGTATGTTTGTAATCTATCGTGTAATTGTTTCATTTGCCTATGGCTGTAGTAATGCGGTGTCGTCTGCGAATTGGGCAATGTGACAAGTTTGCGATTGCGGTATGTCGGGAGTGTAGATATTAAGCAGAAGCGACCCCAGCACTGAGCCCTGGGGACAGCTGTTTGCGTTGTTCTAGTAGTCGAGATATCTTCTTCTATTTTAACGGAAAATGTTCTGTCGCGGAGATGGTGTTGAATCAGATCGTGTGGTTGGAATCCAGTGTAATGTCATTTTATGTATGAGACCGTCATGCCAGACCTTGTTAAATGCCTTCTCGATGTCTAACGTGATGGATGTAGTTGGCGTAGATTTGTCCATGTTCGAGGCGATGTATTCGGACATTCTTAGTAGCTGCTGCATTGCCGAGTACTCCCGATGAAATCCAAATTGAAATCCCAATATGACAGGTTTCTCTTACTTGCTCTAAGATTTTGCTGAGTCCTGGTAGCAAACTGATTGAGCTATATTTGTCTATTTTGATTTTGGGTTTTATCGGGTTATATAGGGGGTCGTTATACGACTGTTTACAGACATTTAAACACAGAAATCTGCATGCGCCGCCAACAGACCACTGATACACGAGGAGAACGAAATCTAGACGAGCACACTCGTACGCAAAACCAACAAAAAGCTAGCACGCAGGGGGAAACAATTACATGAAGCCGTGCACGCCGCGCAATCCCCTTTGCGAAAACGGCAATCGTACAGGGTAAGAACTGACCGCAGACCTGCTTCGAAAAGAGCAAAGGTAAGAGCAATCGGTAGAATATTCCAGCTGTACTCTCTTTTATCCAACCTAGCCCTTAATAAAACGGCTATAATGTTGTATAAGCTACATATTCGCATACAATATATGGGTGACGGCAGCACCCAGCCACATTCAGTCCCTCGTGACAGTACAAAACTGCTGTCTGCGGTTAGTTCTCCACGTCTCTCGCAAATTGGCGCTAACCGGGCTAAAAACCCTATCCGACAGAGAACATCTGGAAGAGTTTTTAAACAAGCTGAATGGAGAAAACCCTCGCTAGCGAGAAGCCAGTACCAAAGATCGCGATCACATAAAAGACATGTGGAGTAACTAAACGCGGGACAGTAACTGAGCCCTCCGGAAGTTGTAACCTGTCAGGGAGCATCATTCTTCCCCGATTCTAATACTCTTTTTGTTTTGGGTAAAAGAAAAATAAGAGAGGAAATCTATGGAAAACCTTGAAGAGACAAGAAGATACCCAGATGCCACCAGCAAGTTCCAATAAGAAAGACACTGGAGGAAAATGGACAGAAGAAGAAAGTCCAGCCAACCAACGACAAGACCAGCTTCACTTGACCAGCCACCTCGAGAAGAGGATGAAGATGTTTTCATCGAAACGTCAAGAAACACCGCCGCAAGAATACAATCGCGGAAATACCACAACCAATATCATACGTATGTATAATCCGTTCTCGCCCTAAAATTCAGTATGGCTCTTGTGGGAAATGCGAACTCGGTTGGCGCATTGTGTCAAAATTATATTCTTAGGATGTTTTAAACTCTATAATTAGCTATATAAAAAAATTGCAAATTGAACATAACCAATTATATATACGAGGGGAGGTCCAGAAGTTCGTGGAATGGAGGGATGGAGTGGGGATAGAGGCGCTCTCTAGGTGTCATTCTGACTGGCGACTCATCATTAGTATATAAGTTAAGTTGCAGCCCTATAGTGTCAGTCGTTTACGAATAGTTGCCTGCTAAACAAGTCAATCCGGAAGAAAACTGAAACCATGGAGGAAATTGAACACCGTGCTGTGATAAAGTTCCTTACAAAGTAAGGAAAGAACGCTCAAACCATATTTAATGAAATGGAAATCGTTTATGGGGAACAGTGCCCTAGTAAATTAATGATTTATAAGTGGCATGGTCTTTTTAAACATGGTCAGGAGTCGATTGAAGATGACCCCCGCTCAGGACGGCCAGTTGAGGCCACCACATCAGACATCGTCAAAAAAGTGTAAAAATTTGTACTGCAAGATGCTCGTTTGAAGTAAAAACAATTATCTGCATTAGTTGGAGTATCAGATACCACCATTTTGCGTGTCCTACATGACCACCTGGGTATGATAAAAGTCAGTGCAAGATGGGTACCGAGAATGCTCACGCCTCTGCAGGAACAGCAGGGCGTCTGTGCGTCCAATTTTTGGAGCTGTGTGGAAACACACTCCTTTCTGATAGATGGGCATAATTATTCCCGTGTTCCATTCCTTAGGTATTTCTTTTTTTATTATAATATTATTTAAGGCGTCAAGTAGTTCTTTGTTACCTTTGTCTCCCATATATATTATTATTCCAGCCATGGTTCCATCCTCACCGGCTGCCATTCCTAGTTTTAGTTTGCTAACTGCTTCTCTGACTTGTTCGTCGCTTATTGGTGTGATACGTTCTCCGTCGCTTTTTGTTATTTGCTCTTTTTCTCTTATATATCTACTTTGTTTTATATTTTTACGTTCTTCAAAGTACTGTTTCCATCTTCCTATTATCTCTTTCTCCGCAGCTAGTATATTTCCTTTGCCATCTTTTATATTTTGCAATCTTGGCGCCTTCTTCTGTCTCTGTATTTAATATTAACTTATTACTACTGCATTACAACTCGAATTAATTTATTGCTTTACATGCATATTTTTCGTTGTAATTCATCCTCATCTCTTTTTCGTCCACTGCAATATGTCCTGACTTAAACATCCTATACTTTACTATGTGTATAAGTTTCAAAGATTTCAGTCGACAATGACAAGGAAAACATCGAACAAAAGCACAGGAAAAAATTTTCCAAAATGTGACTTCCAACGTCTTAGATAAATTAGAATTTATTTATATCAATAATAGACCTCCCCTATGCAGCGAGCTGGTTTACACATTTTACATCAGGCACACGTTTCCCAGACAAACTAGTAAATTCTCCTATGCATTTCATTGTTGCAAACTTGCAGTACATAGCGACGTATGTATGTGTGTACGTAGTCGTATTTATTCTGCTTCGTGTATCTATACACATAGATAATAAAAGCTGCTGGGAACTGAAAATTAGATTTGTTTCTGCAGAGACATTGGATATTGCTTTAGACGAGGTACGGTAGGCAATAAATTTGTGATTCTTTCCTAGAGATCCGACGTATCGCATGCCTCCAATTTAATCTGATATTACACTATTTTGTTACATGATCTACAAAGCGGCGGCAATTTATCCTGAAGGTGTTTGAACCGTTACATCTATGCCTCTCTTACAATTAATAAATACCCCACTTCGAGAAAAGCGAGGTTGTCATCATAAGTATTATGTCAATGGCTTCTTTTTCTGCTACCCAACCTATTATATTTAATTCCAAGAGGTGCTGCTGGATATCGTATGATCAAATAATCAAATAATTTTTATCTTGAAAATCCTTCAGGAAGGGAAAAGCTAAATTACCACAAATGAAACCGCGAAGTGTCTACTTTTAAAAAATAGTACTCAAATTTATGTTATTATGATTTCCCACTGACAATAGTTTATAGTGTGAGCCGATTTTACTTGTAACAATTATTAAGAGAGATTGAGGATGCTCACCGATTAACTTAGATTCGTGTACTTCATTTTGGAGATGTTATCTCACACAAATAAGTAGTACCAAAAACAGAAAACAGCCCTCGAGCGAATTCATGCAAATTATCAAATTGTACCAGTGGAAAACTCTTGTAAAATTCCAATAAAAATGAATTTCGATATTTGTTGTTAATTATATCGCTGCACTGTAAATAAATAATTTCCATTTGAAGCTCCGGGGGTAAGGTTTCAATGTCGGTATCAAAAGGATTTTGAAAAATCTTAATTTCATTCGGAATCACATCAAAGTCTGAGAATCGGGTATCAAAATTTATCTTCAAAGCACTCAAAGCTTCGATTACTAAATCAACGGAAAACTCAATCTCAGTAGTGTTAAGGACTTAACAATGTTTTTGTGTTTCATCCACTTTCTTTACTACTTTATGTATTTCATACGATTCTATTTTCTTTGCAACCGTATGGGTTAGCATTATTACCTTATTTTCATTTACAATATTACTTTATTTTCATTTTTATCATATTGAATGGCCTGCGAGATTCCCTGATCTTAGTGACTGCGACTTCTTCCTGTGGGGGTATCTTAAAGGCAAGGTGTACCGTACACGACCTGCAACAATCCATGAACTGAAGGAGAACATTCAACAAGAAATCACTGCCATTCCCCAAGATTTGCTACACCGCGCATTCCAGAGTTTTCATAACAGGCTGTTAGAGTGTGAACGCCGAATGGGAGGACATCCTTCCGATGTCATCTTTAAAAAGTAAAGAGACACTTTTGGACATTTTGATTGTAAAAACGTAAATGGCACGCTGCATACATGCACTTTCGTTAATAAATTACTAGTTTTATGAATTTATTCGTGGAAATGACGTTATTTCAAAATTTCCCGTTCCCCTGCGCCACCTTGTAGTTTTAGAAGTGATCTCATCTAGCTTCTGCAATTAATCTGCGTGGTTCTGTACCAATAAAATCCCTTGGGAACAGAAGATTACATTTTTTGTTAATCAGCGACGAAAGGATTAGTCACCCTCTTACACGTTTATTCAAGACTACTTCGGGTCTTCCACAATAATAAAAGACATAATACTCACAATGTTATCACAGCATAAAACCCGAAAAAACATCAATTAATGCACGTGCCTCTAATTTGCGCGTTATAGAAATATTAAAGTACTACAAAATCGTAGAATCTAGATATCGGGCAGTCAACTTTAAATTACAAAAAGGAACAGTTATTCTTTTATTAATTTCGCCCAACCGCACTCACGTCACGGTCATCTATCATCTTCAATAAAGACGCGTGTGGCATCGTGACGTTAATAAATCGAATTCACGGAGGAGAAGTTTTTCCAAGCGAAAGCGTTAAATTAAAAAATAATTATTGCATCGTAAAGAATCATCTTAAGTAAGTATAAGGTGTCGCCGTAATTGCGAATGAGTTGCATTAACGATTCTCGTAATTCACTAAGCGATATGTGCTAATTAACACGTTAACGTGCTCCCTGAGCGGATACCTAAATTAAATTTATTCCTATATGAGGCTATATGTTAGGGTTTCCGATAATTGGAGTGTCACCGTAAGTGGTTACCCGGCAATGGGGAACCTTACTTATTAAATTTTATCACATACACATTAAAGTAATTGTGTAACCTAAATTAATGGTAATATTAATATTCCCTTTCGTCCATTCAATTCATATTTAATTAATATTTTATTCTGAAACTCCTAGTGTAATTGTTTTAATATTTCACAATTAAAATTAGTACATAAATTTATTTAATACGGACTATAATTCCATGAACTTACACATCTTGCAATACAGCACAGATACATTCAAATAAGGTTATTTTTGAAAATTGGCAATGGTAATTGTTTTTGTAGTAGTTCCTGCACATTTACCACGATCATACATTTGGGAAAATAAACATTGTTTCCTAGTTTTATCGCTCTTACACTGATTAATTTGACATTGATGTATTTTAGATGTGTTCTCTCTGGTAGCTTGAACCTTACTCTTGGCTTTCTGTAAGTTTCTGCAACTACCTCTGCTAATTCGAACATATAAATTCTCCTATTTTACAGTAAATTATCCAACAGTTTATTATTGCCATATTTAGGATACCGCAGAACACTTCAGTGGTCATCTAAGGGACTCTACCTTTGTTGAATATTTACGTGCCATTTGATGTAGTACATAAACACCAAATTTGGTTTCGTTATCATATGTAATAGTTTTTTCTTCGCTCCATCGATGATATATAACACATGGGCTGAAAAGTCCCGGGCCTAACACATAGATGACGCTAGTTTTATTGCAGTTACCTTTCTCTCAGTTAGTACTAACCTTCAAAAGACAACTGTTAAAATTTCATGATATTCTATTCATTAGTGTGTGAGTTATTGTGCTAAGAGTAACGCTACTTTTGTTATTTTCAAAACAATGGATCAAAAACAATTTCGTGTTTTAATTTTACACTGCTTCTTGATGGGAAAAAATACCGTTCAAGCGAAGCAATGGCTTGAAAAGTGTTATGGGGACTCCGTTCCATTAGAACCAACAATAAAACGTTGGTTTGCTGACTCTAACGTGGTCGTAGAGACACCGATAATTCAGAACGCAGTGGACGTCCAAATGAGGCGGTAACACCAGAAAACATAAAAAAAATCCACAAAATCGTTTTGAATGATCGAAAAGTGAAGTTGACATCATAAAGATATCAAAAGGACGTATTGGATTTATATTGCATGAGTATTTGACTATGAGAAAGCTCTGTTCAAGGTGGTTGACCAAAAACAAGAACGTGTTGATGATTCTGAGAAGTGTTTGGCCATGTTTAAACGTAACAAACCGGAATTTTTGCGTCGATATGTGACAATGGATGAAACATGGATCCATCACTTCACTCCGGAATCAAAACGATCGTCATCTGAGTGGACAGCAACTGGTGAACCTCGTCCAAAGCGCCCGAAAGCACAACAATCGGCTGGAAAGGTTATGGCCTCGGTATTTTGGGATGTGAGTGGTGTAATATTCATCGACTATCTTGAGAAAGGAAATACCATCAACAGTGAATATTATATAGCGTTATTGGAGCATTTGAGGGCCGAAATTGCAAAGAACCAACTGCATATGACAAAGAAAAAAAATTTGTTTCACTAAGACATGTGCACAACGCACCGTGTCACAAGTCAATCAAAACAATGGCAAAACTACATGAATTGAACTTCGAATTGCTCCCACATCCACCGTATTCGCCAGATTTGGCTCCCAACAACTACTGGCTGTTCGCACACCTCAAGAAAATGTTCGCCGGTAAGAAATTTCGCACGAACGTAGAGGTTATCGCTGAAACTGAGGCAAAAGATAAATCGTTCTACAAAAGTGGTATTGAAATGTTAGAGCGGCGCTGGAATGATTGCGATGCTCTTGATGGAGATTACGTTGATGAATATGGCTAATTTTGAACCAAAAAAACCGTGTTTTCTTTATAAGGCCCTGGACTTTTCAGCCCATGTGTTACATGGATGAAATGTATTCAAAATAATTACATTCTTATCTGGTTTTGCTTGATAATTCATAAACATGCTTTCTTTGGGCTTCATAATGGAGCTAGAATACAACACCGTCTTCTGTTTTTTTTTCTTATTATTGAGGGAATTTATTTTCGTGTTTTAATTACAGTTTCCACAGTGGTAGTACCTTATTGAATTAACCTTTTAGCCAAACTCAAACTCCTAAAGAAATTATTTGTTAACGTTTCTACTTCGATTCAAATAACGTTCCATTAGCTTTATTAACACATATTGGAGGAGAGGCTAGTCGATAGGATCTAAATCATAAATAAATACGAGGGTGGATCTATATGCTGTATCCCTCACCCCCTTACTGTAAAACCACAATGGCATATTTCTTATTTCTCGACATAGTCTCCTTCTACACTAACGCACTTGGTCCATCGGTACTCCAACATCTCAACAACCTTCTTCAAATATTTTTGTCCGACCTCTGCAAAGCATCTCTCTACAGATTGCATCACTTAATAATTACTGGAAAATCTTACCCTGCGTAAGATTTCTTTTAATTTGGGGAACAGCCTGTAATAACTAGGGGCTCGATCCGGCGAAAATGCGGGTGCTCCAATGGCAATGCCAGATGTATGGCTGAGAGCATTATCTTGTTGGTGTCGGTGTGTTGTTCCATAACACACCGTGCCTTAACTTAATATAAATGTAATACTCTATCCTTTTTGCAAATAGTCACTGAGGATGATTCCTGAAGCATCCCAGCATACAGATAGCAAAACCCTTCCAGCAGACGGCATGATCTTAAATTTAAGTGAAGGAGGAGAACTGTGATGTTTCCACTCTCTACTTTGCACTTTGATCTCGGGATCAAAGTGGTACACCCATGACGCACTTATATCGACATACCGACTAAGAAAGCTCTCTTTGTTTGCTTGGTACCTTTCCGAAACACACTTACAAATCAACACTCGTTTTGTTTTTTGAACAATGGTTAACATTCGGAGCACCCATATTGTACGCATCTCTTTCACATCTAATTCTTTAATCAGTATGTTGTGCACCATATGATATAAGAGGTGAGTGTCTTTCACAACGTCCCTAATATGTGTTCGTCGGTCTTGCAGTACGATATCGTGTACCTTTTTAATGTTTTTGCCTGTTGTTACCGCTATGGGAGGACCATCGTTGTATCGTATGTAGGACGTGTTGGTTTTCACAGGATCTTCTTCTGGATTTAAAATCTCGACACCTGCGTTCGATTATATCACAAGAAACTGCAGACTCGCGTCTTTATGAATTTGAGTTGGCGTCATGTCCTTTCTCTAGAGGTATTTTATTACGGCTCTTTGTTCTACAGGATTCATTTTGATGAACAATCACGGTACACAATTCAAGAATTATCCACAGTACACTTGATATTATGTAGATTCGCCCTAGTAATTACATAGGTTCTCACGTGTATAGTACGCCTTATTTTTTCTCGGATTCTCTGTGTTTCTTGAGACACAGAAACGTCAACAAGGTCTGGTCGAGAATACTCAAGATTAGAGAGCGCGTTTATCTAGCGAACCGGAAGTGTAAGTTGAAATGCTATCGGAACTGTGATATTTTTAATTTCACAAACTAATAGGATTCAAGTTGAAGGTTGGTAATACGAAGGAAATTAAATTATCATGTATGTATGAATGGCAATGTGGTAGTTTTTAGATCCAAGGATTATCATCTGTACTTAAAAGAGCTTAATTTGTAGTTGTTGGTTGTTGGAATAAGACGGCAGGTGACAGAAATCTTCATAAATGTTGTTCTTACCTTCTAAATTATCATTATTATGGAATAGTCTTAGTTAAATTTATTTAATTCCAATGAGCAGCAAATATATTAATAGCAAAAACACTCTCAATTTGTCTCTGTCGTCTTACTAAAGTAACCTCCGTTTCCCTGAAAACAGAAATTTTCAACTATAGCTCTCACTACCAGGAAATGATTGCTTGGATGCTTCCTTTAATAAAATGCTGACATTGTCATGTTAAAGTTGTATTCTAGTTATTATGGGTACATCATCCGGTACACAAAACAATATAATTTTTCTATGAGTGCGAAACACGCTGTCGTAAATAAAACCGAATTGCTTTATGTTATCCGGCGCTCCGGTATCCAATAAAGCTTTCGCGCTATGGCTCCACGGCAGTAGACGTAATTAAATTGAACAAAATTGTCTTTTATACGTCACCCGATTGTATGGAATTCAATTAGAATTTTTATTATATTAATTTGCCGATAAAAGGGACGAATTGTATTAGGAAGTAACAGCGTGCGGAGAATTTCGTAAAGTACTGAACGAAACATTGTTAAAATTTATGTTTCAGATGCTAAATTGCTTCTCCGGTAATTTATAAAAACGAAGCAAAATATATTCAGCAGTAAAGTCTGTTGCATCCTAAAGGATATATGCATGTTCAGATGCACGTTGGTCGTTATTCAAAATCAGAAGCATTGTTTTCATTTGATGTGGCTTTTTTCTTCAAATTATTATTTTATTTGTGTGATTTTGCTAGCCTTCAGACCATAACTATAACGATGCATTGTGCTTTAGACTAATCTGAAGTCTTCAAACCTCTTCCTTTTAGATTCTTTGCTTCGTTGATGAGTTAAACCTCCAGCTATGATGACCAGAATGGCACTGATTACGCAAGTTAACAAACTAAGCTTAATACTCATTAAAAAGTACATTACTTCGATGTCAGTACGAAGGGTTTGCTTTGGTTACCATGTAATAATTTCTATAAATTATTTCTTCCGTGGTGTTTGCTACTAAAACACGGATCGTATGATGCGTGGTATTACCAGGTTACCATTCGCTTCTTTACATGGCGCAAGTTTAATACCGGCTTTTCGAACCTTGCTGATTTAAATAGTATTCTATTAATATCAGACGGCGATGATACTATCATAGCCCTCGATTTACCTGTTTTTATAGCATATATTCTGCTGTCATGATGCCACATGTATTTACAACTGATTTCTCGTAGACTATTTCTGGCAGCCTTATGAAAAGTTTCTTTCAGTTAACTGATTCATAAAGATGTTGCTACCACACCACAGCCATTTTGTTGTAGAAAAATTATCGACCGTTCTACCACAATTCAGACACTATATGTACACTACCATTCAGTGAAGTTCCATCATACAATAAAAATCTATTATATGTCACGTCAATTACAAATACAAAAATATACACCCTTTCCTAATAGATTAAACATACAAATTATTATGTAATTTAGAAATATTACCCCAACCATAATCTTTTAAAACGGGTCGTTTGGGGATTATTAACGAACAATACATTTAAGAAATATGTTATACTCTTCATTATACTGTAGTATAATGCTGTACTAATACGGTAGTATAATGTAGTACAATGCAGTATCACTCTTAATTTTACTGTTAAACGTGTATTGGTGTGCATCGGTCGTTTTTGGGCGATAATTTTACGAAAATTTACTTCGAAATGTCACGCGGCAAGCCTACCAGTGTAGAAAAACGTTCACGCGTTATTACGCTCTTTGAGGAAGGATATTAGGGGTAACAAATTGCTAAAAGAAAAAATATGAATTCAAAAGTAAATGATATCAAGTGGAACTATAGAAGATCGCATTCGTCCTACATCATCTAGGAAAACAACAAAAGCTGAAGATTTGAGAATTGTATTATTAAGCAAACGCAATAGAAAATTAACAGCGCCACAAATAGCAGCCGAGGTCAATCGCGGCCGTGAAGAACAAGTTTCAGTATGTACGGTAAAACGTAGATTTCAACAAGCAGACCTTCATGGACGCATTACCATTCGAATACCCCTATTACGTCAGGGCAACAGATCAAAACGGCTACAATGGGCCCGTTCTCACCTAGATAAGTCGTTAGATGATTGGAAATAAGTTCTTTGCGGTGACAAATCAAAGTTTGAAGTTTTGGGCAAAATCGACGAGTTTATTTCCGAATATCTAAAACCGAAAAAATGATCCCGGGCTGCATTGTGCCAAAGGTGAAGCAAGAACTGTGTTACTGTGAGGATGTTTGTCATTTACTGGGAAGGGAGTGCAGGGTGTAATGAGGCGGAAAAAATATTTTGCAATATTCCAGAATCATGCAGTGCCATCAGAATTGCATATAATAGACCGTAACTTTACATTCATGTATGAAAACGACCAAAAACACACTGCGTTAGTGTTTAAGAACTGTCTAAAGGAGCAAATAGAACACCACACCCTGAAAATAATGACATGGCTCCCACAAAGTCCAGATGTGGACCCTGTAGAGTTATTGTGGGATAAATTGGACAGGAGGATCCACAAAATATGTCCAACTTTACTAGAATATTTATGGAATATTCTGTAACATGAATGGAATAATATTCGACAAGCCATTTTAAGAAAACTTATCGAAAGAATGCCTAGAATAGTTCGAGCGGTGATCAACATAATGGAGGCATTTTCGATGAAAGAAAAGATAATGTTATATTGTTATATAACTCTGTAAAAAATTAATAAATGAGTAACTTTACTATCTACTACTAAAAATGAGTAATTTTACTATCATCACCCAGTAGTATTACTGGCACCAACGTGCCAAAGTTGCGACGATAAGTAATGTAATTTTTAATTTACTGGTTTTCTAAGGAATTTCTAAGGAATCTTTAACACTAAAATATTCGGACAAAACTACCACGGTTCTTAATCTATTTTTAAAACAAGAGAGAAAAATACCTTAAAATTACCTTTATTCAGAGAATTTTCCATATAATAATATGGATACGTATAATTGATTGAATCAGCTAGTTGGGAATACTTATTGGCGTAGTAATGTTGAGTATGGGGTAACGAATTTTTATTGAGACATCAATTATGTGAACTAGAGGGTCGGTAAATTGCGTAGGTAGTGGATGATAATGTAAATTTATACTGTAATGGTATAGTTTTGAAAACAAGTAAGTAATATATGTTTGTACTAACTCAGTTTTAAACGTAAATAATATGCAAACATGCATAGTGCTTCGAACGAAGCCCTAAGCTTCTCCACACGATAAAGTAAATGTAATCTAGTGTATGGACCTAGTAACCTTTTTTAGAGTGTAGGCCAGAATAACATTCTATTTATTTATTTTTGCCTTTTTTATCTGTACATGCAATAAAATTACATTTTGTTCGTAGTTTTGTTTGTTTCTGTAACCTTTTCATGTTTTTTACTATTCGACCGAAATCCTCTGAATGGCATTGTACATCGTTACTGTAGGATCCAAAGTGATAGGCGGACACATTATCACTGGATGTGCCTCTATAATTTATTCACAATTAAACACTTTCCCACACTAGGCATTTTCAAAATACACCTAGCACGTAATCTGATTCCTGTGCATTAATCCCAACGTTGCCTACATGTTCATGAAGTAAATACTTTAGCGTGTTATCGGAGGATAGATGATCAACGATGGCTTCCCTCACTCGACTGTAGCTATATGTTCGGGCAATAATCCAGAAACTCGCCGTCGGGGCACGACGATGGAAAGTTAGTCTTCCCTCTAGAAAGTCAATATGTCAATAAATCAAGGTGCTGGAAATAGGCGAAACACGAGCAATTCATATTGTTTACGTTATACAGCCGCAGCGTTCTGCACAGGTACATGCACGGATCCCGACGTATGCATTCGCTGCGAATTGAATGGAAATAAATCTACGGATCGCAGCTGCCAAGATGTGGTGTGTCCATTTGCGCTTAATACATTGCATGCATGAAAATCTGTCTACGTATGAAAGATGCTCTTTGAAGGTTTGGAATCTTGTCATCCAGTTGAAAGTTTACGTACAGACAAATAAATTTTATCTCATAACGAAACTTGTGATATTTTGGTTGAAGCTGACAGTTATTAAGCACCGTTCAAACTGGATATGCTTCTAGAAATTTTTCGATTGCCTTAATTGTAGAAAAAAACCATATCAAACGTCTCAACTTAAAATTTGAATAATTTAATAATTATTATTAGAACTACAAATAAAAAACGCGCTCGCTCTAGTTTGTTGTAGTGTTACTTCTGCTTTATATGACTATTTTCAGGAAATTGCTTAATAACTAATATCCTGCTAACGTATTTTCGATACCCAATATTTTCCGGGAGGAACCTAAAATGTTTCCAGAATCGAGCAGAAAAACACGAAGATCAACACACTTTTTCAAACGGTGCTCCAATCTCTTCAAGCCGTCGGAAAAGTAGAATGTTTCGAGGTCTGCAAAATCGCAGCGAGATGTCCCCCTCATTTGAGACTACTTCGTAGCGCAACTTATTCGATTTTGACACGACGACTTCTCCGGACCATTTCGCCTTCAATACTGCATCGAATCGGGTCAATAAATCGCTGCAGTATTGGCCCGTGATCGTCCTTCCTTTCTGCAGATAGTCCATTGAGGATCACACCTAGGGAATCTCAAAAAATGGTCGCTATGACCTCTCCGGCCGATGGAACGATCTTTGGTTTATTCGAAACCGATTCACCCGGATAAGTTCACTATTTCGACTGTTTCTTGGTCTCCGGTATGTAGTCATACTCACAATTTTGTTTATAATATGGCCAACGCATTCTTCTGAGATGCCTGTTGTCTCTGCTATCTCTTTCAGCTTCAATCGGCGATCGGTTAGCACGGCATCGTGAATCTCGTCGACCATTTCATCGTTGGTAGTGGTTTTTGGTCATCCACTGCGTAGTTTGTCACTTGTGCTTGTGCGGCTACGTTTGAACTCGCTCACCCAGAAGCTGATGGTCGAAAATTATGGAGTATATCTCCCATGAACCTCTAGCAAAATGTATCGAATTTCCGTGGCCGTTTTCCCAGTCTTCCAAAAGTGTTTTATCACTGCACAAAATTCGATTTTATCCATTTTTGCGAAACTGCCCGACTTGCTACACAACAACTATCAACAATAGATTTACTCACCAGGCTTGGCTCATTCCGATTACCACTTGTTTGGATCGATGGACCTCGCACTTGCTGAGGAGCCCTTTGGTTCATGGGAAGATGTGAAAAAATGGCTCGATGAATGATTCGCAGCAAGAAGAGAAGATTTGTACTGGAACAGTATTCACAAATTACCCGAAAAATGGAAAAATTGTATAACAAGCGATGGAGACCTTATTATCATTCTTCTGAATTTAACATGTATTTTTTTGAAAAAGAAACTAACGCATACTTGTACACCTGGTGCATCTCTGTCGTCATTGACCCACGACATAAATTCTTCAAAAGGGAATACCTATCCTCTAAACTAAAGGACAATAATCTTAAACTGATACTGTACTTTATAAAAAGACCCGAACTGTTTTTAGAACGTTAGGGGTATTGTTTTAGGCGGTGGTGACTTTAGGCACAGGTTTCTACGCCCATTCCAATGATAATCGTACCAAGAATTCACTTGTGCTTCAATAATAGCAAATGATATTTGAAAATTTAACACGATAGTAAATTATTCCTTTATACCAGGCGTTCTCTAAGAGTACGCCAGTAGGCCGTCTCGGGGTGCCGTAAAGAGTGAATAGTAACCTGTAACTACGGACTGATAAAGTTCAGGAACCACTGTATTATACTAAATGAACTAGAGGATAAAATTTAGATTTTCAATTTGACTTAAAGAATAATCTCTCCAACCGGTACAACTTGTACATCTTTGGACACGTTAAGAGAACCAACATTAAACTAATGCATTTAAAGTGTAACATGTTGGTACTAAGCCATTCCCAACAATATAATTTAGACAGAGTGCATAACATACTTATCGTTTAGATGGTATATAAAACCGGTAGATAATATTGAGGCAGGCAGTAGTTTGTCAAAGGTTTTAAAGCAGGCACTAAATCAATTTATGTGCTAGAGCTTATTACTTGGCGGAACTAATTACTAACAGTTGTTATCCAAGTCGAGAGACACGATTATGTACTTCACTAAAGCCATAGCTCGAAATGGGAAGGAGTTAATTAATATCGCCTCTTTATTTTTCTAAATAAACGCCAAATTGCGGATTAGCTTAATTTATCGGATGGCGTGGGATATGGCAGGGACTGCTTATCTACAGAGAATTGGAGTTAACTAATATATTTTATAATTTAAGTGCCGTATCATCCGTAGTACCACTTAGAATTACGCAACGTGATGGCAATGGCGTATTATAACTTATTAAAACGACATCCACATATGAATTCAAGAAAAGTCAAATTTAGAGGTATAAATAGAGTATCTGTATAATAATTTCTAAAAAATTACAAGAACTGTATAGAAAGTTTAAATGTGAAGCAAAAAGAAATCCGCACCGTAAACCAAAATGTTCACACGTCAGATAGATATTTGGGTTTTAAATAATTTCGTGGCTAAGAAAAATATAAATATGTTAACCATTATTTTAATACTGCAAGAACCCGTCTACCCCATCTACCATTCATTTTTATGTTCTTCGAGAAAACGACTGAAAATAAACAGAGTAGCAGACGCACGCTATAGTAGCATCTTACAGAATGAACGATTGATGACTTGTTTTCTAAAACATCTTTACTATTTTATCAAGCTCACGCTTATGTACAGAATGACCCACCTAACACACCAAATTTAAGTTTTTCACTACATTTTTTACATTTACGTTGGCAACCCTAATGTGTGGCATTTGTCTGCTGCAGATGTTGAGATATCACAGGTGGATCGCTACGCAAAGGAATAGTGTATAGTTTATTGTTAAAACACAAATTTGCATTATTATAGCAAACTCTACCACCGCGGACGGCGGATAATAATGAGAATTCAGGAACATCAGCAACGTCATAGTTCTCAACAATCGAACATTAGCAGAACCAGTTTGCAACAAAATCTCCTATAAAACCCTCACCTCCTTAAATCAAACAATGTATGACAATTTCTTAAAAATTATTTTTAGCCATTTTCATTTGGATGGTTTTCTAAATAAACAGAATTGCCAGATATGCGAAAAACAGATTCACCCCATAAAAGTCATCATTTGCTGCGTTGGATTGTTCTTTCCTAAGAATATGTTTAGGCTAGTTTTAACTGCAAATTGAGTACGATATCGTGATACAATATCGAACTTCTTGCAGGTTTACATACCACACAGCAATAGAAATCATTGATTTATTAAGACAACGTTTTTCTGGTGGTGAGATTTCCAGAAATGCTTGCAATTTGACGCCATGCGTTATCTTACTTTTGTACTTCCTACAGCATAAAGTCTGCATTAACAGACCACAAACAATTCTTGAACTGAAAACAAAAATACAAAGCGTTATTGCTGAAATTGGCCCAAGTTATTTGGAAAGAGTCTTCGACACAGCCGCCGCGACCATTTTACCAACAGTATATTCCATAATTAATCTCAACATGTCTTCTTTATAAATCAATAAAGGTTAATGAATTAAATAACAATTTATTGAGCTCCATTTTAAAATTAAATCTGGCATACCTAAAGGGCGGCGCGTTATTTGCTTTAGCCACTGTTAGTTTCAATAATACCTTTTAGAAACAAACGCTCATGAGAAGCCCTCTACATCAACTGTAATAAAGGGTCACGTTGTGGACAATATAGTTCGCGAGCTCTATTTTCGATTTCCTTTCATATCTCAATACGTAGATAGTATTATCAACTCCTTTCTTCAACACCATATGAACACCACCTGGTCCAACCTCAACTTCCTTAGTAACCATATACAGTTTAGAATAAAACAGATTAAATATGTCCTCTTATTTCTTGATAGCAAAATTATCAAGATAGAAGACCAATTCATGACTTTGGACAGATTCTACATGAGCAACATATCTTTGGAAAAAAAAAACACAAATTTTCTTCTTACGCTAACAATATGTAGTCAAATACAAGAATACCAATCAAATGTAAGCACTAAAAAGTAACCTCCACCTTTTTTCTTAATCCTATCTTCTTTGTACCTTGCGGTGTAGGACTATCATTCTCTTATTTTTGTCTTCTACAGTTTCCTGTTCTGAGCCAGTTGTTTGTCTTCAATCCATCCCATACTTTTTCGTCTAATGTTCCATACATTTGTCCTTCCATGTGTATCGGGTTCTATCTATTCCTTTTTTGCTCTCTGTTTTGGCTTCGAAAACCTTATTTGTAATTCGATCTTCTTCCATTCTGTGTATATACCAAAACCATCCCAGTTGTCTCTCCTCTGTGATTATTTCTATTGGCTTGATATTTACACTATTAGTGATTGTCGTGTTTCTGATTCTGTCTCTCCTTGTTACTCCTTCTATTCTTCTTAGGAATCTCATTTCCAGAGTCGTGACTTTGCTTTTAATTCTATTCGTGATTGTTGTGAGTGTTGGTCTCGGCACTGTATCATACACTTCTGTCTTTATTTGTTTTGGTATTTCTTTTTTATCTAAATGTATTCCTTAATGCATTATATATTTTTGTGGATTTCCCTATTCTCACATTTATTTCTTTCTCTATTCTCCTGTTGTCTTCAATGATTGTTCCTAAGTAATTGTAGCTTTTAAGTTGTTCGAAGCCTGGTCCGTTGACTTTGATATTATGCTTTCCCTACTTGTACCGTGGTTATCATTGTGTTCGTTTTCATCGTGTTTATCTCCATGTTTATCTTTATTAGTTCTTGTTGGTATATCTTCAAGTTTTGCCGTAATGTCTTTTCTGAGTCCGCTATCAACGCTATATCATTCGCATTTTCAGTTTCCATATTTTTTTCCTTTTTGTTTGGGTTTCTTATTATTTATAATTGTCGAAGACACCAATCTCAACAACAATGCCTCGCCCGTTTGACTTCTGCTTTGAGTAATGAAGCAACACGTCAGTCAAAAATTTATCGTTGGTATGTAGAATTCAAACGTGAGCAGACCTCAATTGAAAAAAAAATGTGCATGAAGAATTGCCTGTAAAAAGATGAGCTTTCCATTGGATACCCCATATGTTGACCGAAGAACAGAAGGCAGCTAGAGTGAAGTGCTGCCAAAAAACTCTAGGGCACTTCAATGCTAGAAACTCTAAAAAACCAGACATAGAAAATAAACCCCAGTCGTCTTCCGACAAAAGTCATCCGTCCACGAAGTGTTTCCAAAGAGATGGCTGCGACGTTTGTCTCAAACGCAGTGCACGTAGCAACAATTTTTTTACAAGATCAGAGAACTATTACTGCCGATTTATATACAATCATATGTTTGCCGCAAGTCACCACTGAGCTTCGAAAAACTAACCTCGAAGGACGAATCATCCCCCAAGACAATGCAAGTTAGCACGACGCGCGCAAGACAATTAAATTTTTAACGGAACAAAACGTCGAATTGTTAGTCGTAGAGTCAGGTCCTAAGTCCCAAAGATTTCTTTACTTTTCCAAAAATCAAGAACGGGCCGACAAAGGCTGCAGTTTATTCCTTCAAAAACGCAATTTTAGTTATACCAACAAACGAATGGTATAACTGCTTCCAGAGTTGATTCGAGTACATGCAGAAGTGCATTTATCTTCGTGAAGAATGCTTCGAAAAACAAGAAAGTTTTTAAAAGCTATCTACAGTTTTATTCCAGCTCTACATGCAAAACTTAAAATATAACCCACGTACCTACAAGGTATCAAATTCAAATTCACTCTCCATAATCCTTATCTTAAATATAAATGGTAAATTTTGAAATACCATTACTGATGGCAAAAATAAAACATCTGTACAATTCTTTAGGGAAAAGTGCTACGCATTCCTAAATTCGTAAATAAATTATTATTATACAAGCAGTATATTAAGGTGTTATAACTCCCATAGCTGCATCTAACAAACTCGAGGCATATCCTTCATTGTGCATTATGCATGTTTTTAAACGGATTCAATATATGTATATATCTGTATACAAAACTAGCTTACATTATTATTGCAACTACACGCTATGGAAAATATGGATAACCTTATAACGTAGTCAAAGCTAATGGACGAAACCTCAAACGTTAATTACTTCCTGACTATTTTGAGTTTTCCGAGGATTGTGAAGCAACTTAACCCTCTTGTTGTGGTTGCACCAGAGTGGTTTCTACAACTACAATGTTTCTCTATTCCCGTTACTAAAAGGAAGTTTCTGTTGAATTCCGTTATAAACGTAGCATTGAAAGCGGAAACAAATATACTAACCAAACATGTCAAAAACATGTATTAATATTTCGCTATGACAAATTTGCTTCTAACTTTCTCAAAAAATTGCTAAAGCTATTATTGCTTTAACCTTACTTCCAATAGCGTACAATTCCCTTGGCAAAGCAATTAAGTTTTCTTCCGTTAGTACGAAGCCAAGTTTATAGAAGTTCGACCGACTGATAGTTTTTACTTGATTATTACTAAAATATATGACATATTTTTACTCTTAAGCACGTACAAGCTGTTATATACTTAAAATTGGATCGTTACAATGTAATTCAGCGAAACTAAAGGTGTGTAGACTGTTTTAAATAAAGCTGCAACAACGAAGGAGTACTGTAAAATATTCCGATACGCATTCAGTAATTTATGATACTACTTCCTTCGTCTACTGCGTCCATCTAACGAAATATAGCTGAACTACTATTTCACTTTGTCTTTATCTTCACTTATTACTAAAGCATATTAATAATACGCGATTGTGTGGGAATTAAATTATCTCAGAAAAAGCTATATGACATATTAAACGCATTATACAAAAACATCATGCAATTGTCGCATTCGTAGTATTGTTGTCAGTTGATACCACCTACCAGACTGCACTCTTAAACCGGGAAAAAAACTATTAGATTTCTTATCCGTTAAAAATTCCATTTATTAATATTTGCAACGACCTCAAATGTTCCAGGAATCGTCAGGCGCACAAAGGTTGAAGTGGATTCATTTGTCGGCAAGCATAACCCTTTTTATGGTAACTTCCAAAATTTAGGACGTCTACTGTCAGCAGTTGTTGCCTAAGAGTGTTTTGTGTATCAAGTCAGTCGCTTTCGCATAAATGGATAAAATCGAATTTCGCGCAGCATTAACACACTTCTGGAGGGTTGGAAAAACTGCCACTGGAATTCGTTAATTTTGCGAGAGCTTCACGGCGGATGTACTCCATCATTTCCAACCATCAGGTTCTGGGTGAGCGAGTTCAAACGTGGCTGCACAAGCAGAAGTGACGAACCACGCAGTGAACGCCCAAAAACCGCTACCAATGATAAAATGGCCGACAAGATTCATGATGTGGTGCTAGTCGATCGCGAATTGAAGCTGAAGGAGATAGCAGAGATAACAGGCATATCAGAAGAACATGCTGGCCATATCCTACACTAAATTTTAGGCATGAAAACGCTTCCTGCGCGACGGGTATCGCGTTAGCTTACACCGAAGCAAAATCGCTATCGGGCGACCGTTTCGGAAGAGTGTCTAGCCAGGATCCAACAAAATCCAAGGGATTTCTTCATGCGTATCGTAACCAGCGATGATACCTAGACCCACCACTACATACCGGAGACCACGGAACAGTCGAGCTGCCACGAGTTCTTCCTTATTGCTGGGTTTTCGGGGTCGTTTCGCCATATTTGTCAGGATCATGTGCCTAACATTCTCTATCGGATTCATGTCTGGTGATTGGCCTGGTCATGGTAAAATCCGAATCCCGTGTTCCTCTTTCCATGTGGTTGTTGTTCTTGCTTTGTGGCAGGGTGCTCCATCCTCCATAAAAGTGGCGTCGTCTTTAGATAAAATGGCGTTGTCGAATATCGGTAGTAGTCCTTCTGTTAATATTTGGATATATTTTGCCGCATTTATATTTCCGTCGCAGATTACTAACTGCGATCTTCCACCATACCATACCGCGCCCCACACCATGATGTTCACACCGCCGTATTTCACCGTCTGACGCAAAAATTTGTCGTCCAGTTGTTGTGACGAACGTCTTCATACCAACGTACGACCACTATCACTGAATTGGCAGTATCTGCTTTCGTCTGAAAAAAATGACAGCCCAAACTCTTCGGGCTTCGTTCGCATTTCGATTGCCCAAGCCATTTTCTTTGCTACCCTTTTATACATCCCCACACTGTGGAGGTATCGCAGAACGGTGCGCTAACTTTTCTGTGAAGTTGCCGCAAGCTCAGCTGTACTTTTTCGCGGTTCTCTTAACACTTCGCGCACAAGCACCCTTTTACTTCTTTCGGAAGGTCCGGCACGACCTGATCTCGGCTCCACTGTTGTTTTTTCCTTGCGTTTAAATTGTGTAATCACACGGTTAACTGTGGACAACGGAATATTAAAAAAATTACTTATTTCACGTTGCGAAGCGCCGCGTTCACTCTGGCCAACGATGCGACACCCCGGGTGAAGTCGCTAATATCACTCGAACCTTGTACATACTTGTAACGATACTAAACTATGACGAATTCCTTCCAATACATCTACCCCTACCCTAATGACAAGAGAATGTTCTTAATTCGTTCTTAGAATTTGGCTGTTTACATATTTATATCGCTTTACACGGTGTCTATTTTATTCTGTCACCCTCGTGTATATAATGTTACACTCTATCCAGTCTTTATTTTTGCAAGCAGAAATTAGGTGCCTACATATATTTTAATACTACTTAGAAATTAAAGTAAATTAGAAATGACATTAACCTTGTAGCTTGACACTTCGTTATATGCGCGCCATAACATCTTTGAAATACTGACGGTAAATACCATATCTACTATGACACTGTACTAATTTAATTCATGCATTGATTGATGATGTAGGGCTCTTCTCCTATCTCTGATAGTACCTGTGAATATACAACCACACAGTCCTTGCAACCGTTGTCGTAAAGTAGGTGCTTATTATTATTTTCTTATCTACCCTATTACTTATTTTGTTTTGTTTTGTAAATTATTACCAAGCGTAAGAGTTTCAACACGTTATATAATATATTTTTATCATTATTTTATGTGTAAACATTCCTGCATCTGCATTCCCTATGCTCACTCATATAGGTCACGGTATTAAATAATGCGAGTACGTAAACGTTACTGTTATTACTCCATACGTTAAAACTCTAATTATATTTCTGTGATATTTATTTTTTTAACAAATCTGATATTTTTCCACTAGCTTGATAGTATGCTTCACACACAAGAAGCTAATCTAGCTCGTACCTTAGAAAGTCATTGAATTAAAATTATCAATTGATCGAACTTTTCGAACTGCAAGCGCCCGTATGAGATCAGAAAGAAGCTAACAATAAATTTTTAATAGTTCTCATCAAAATAAAAATGTTGGGGGCGCTATCCCAATTTCTGTGTGTCTGTATTCAAACATCGAAGAAATTACACAAATTCGTATTCTAAATCCATTCAATCCGTTACATATATCATAGACCTTTTCGAAAGTATATGTCTCTTTTAAAATAAGTAACAAAAGGCATGACATGAAGGTATAAAATTTGAAAATTGTAAATACACTCACGTACATACCTTTTATTCCTTTCGGTATTGTACTCTATCTGCCTTATCATTTGAAAATAACGACATAGTCCCCCAGAAAAGCTATAGCATGAATCACCAAAAACATATTTCGTACGCGTCTTTATTACAGAATATCTCATCTTAAAAGCCCCACGAAAAAATAACGTAGATAAAGCACGAACCGCAGGAATTATGGTGTATATTATAAAACCGTCCAATCGATACGCACCACTACACACATAAAACGGAAAACAAAACCAAGCAATCGCCGAAAAAAAAATCATATAATCATAAATACATTACGTCCAAGCATAAATCTTATACGATCGTAGCATTTTCTAAACCATCAACATCAATCTGTTCAAGTAGTTGGGTTATAAATAAGGTTGTCGTTAAGAGTGGCGTGATTTCCATCTCCGGCCAGATCATCTGGATGGCCACTAAAAGCTCAGAGCTTTGTCATTGTCAGGGAGAAAGGAGGCTCGCTCGTCGTGCTTGGTTTCGTTTCCAAGGGTGGCGCTAGGCGTTTCAGAAGCCGTTGGGAACTAATTGAAAATAGATTAAGTAGAGGAGAACGATGAACTCATTCAAATGGGAATAGTTGAGATGTTTATTTTGATTAACCGATGATTGAGATTGGCGCGCAGTAAACATTATTGTTACTAAATATTATTAATAAGGAACTTCTGCTTTTTTCCTTCGCTTCATAACTTCATTCTATACCGGAACTGGATAATTCTAATATTACTAACTAGACTGCTTAAAATAGCCGTCGAAACACGGGATTGCAAAAAACAGGTACTTAAAAGTACTTAAACGGTTTAACTTTTAAGTACTTAAACATCAAGCAATGCAAGATTTGACATTGTTATTATTCTATTAACTATCAAACCAATTATAGAAATATATATTATTTAGACCTAGTTGGTACCGCATTATTTTCTATCATTCTACACATCTTTCGTCATTCCTTCTGCTATTTTAACTATTTTTTCAATTCTTCCTCCTTCAAAGCAGCACCATACCATGGTCTTTCCTTCTCCACGTCTCATCGTTTTTGAAATATATTCGTCCAATCCTCCAGGGCGGTAATGAACAAAAATGGAACGTTTACTTCCGAATAATTCGAATTTTGTTTCGTCCGTCCGTAACACATTTTTCTAATTATTTACACTCCAGTTTAGATAAGCCTTTGCTCAATTTAGTCTTTTCCTTTTGTGTATAGAACTTAACCGTGGTCTTCTTGCTACTATACGACCCCTCAAACCAACTTTTGTTAGTATCTGCTATGCTATGGACACACCTACGATCAAATAAACTAACACTATGAAATAGGATTGTCCTAACGCAATCACACACGCCTCTAGCATCTCGGCAATATACTGGATGTACACTGAATATACAGTGGATTATAAGGCAGGTGGATGATTCAGTACCCCTTCCAAATTCTATTTCATAACGCATTCATCTCCAACTTCCTACTACCAATTATTACTTTATTGCTATCATAAAATTTAATGCAGGTATACGTTGTTTTTGTGCTTGAATGGATTATGTAAATAAATCTTATTATTAATAGTGTATACAATCAACATTAGATTGTAAAATGCCATTCTAAGAATATTGGTATGAATTTCCCCAAATATTTTTAAAATAGTGCTAAGTGTAGCACAATATATATTAGGTGCGACCAAATTTACGAGTGTTGGTGTATATAACAAAGAAAGACGTTTCTGGTAAAAACTGTTTGAGGAAAGGGGGTTAAATTAGTATTTAAAATTTACTCAATTCTTCGAATACCGATTTCATCACCTTCCCCTAAGAAGAACCGTTTTTTAACACAGATGGAAACCAGTGCTTCATATATGAGATATCCCTAAGACTTATAAACTATTCAAGTTTCATTTAATTCTGAAGTTCACGATTAAAAGTTAAACCGTTCCTACCTGTTTATGACTATGAATCATTTTGCGTAGTAACTATTTCAGTGGAACAGTTTTGTTGCTACTGTTAAGTTCAAGTGGATCCATAATTGATTCCTAGGAAGAAATAATATTCGTTTTATGTCTTGTTCCACTCTATTTTCTATTAGAATTTGATTGATTTGATGTTTGAACAAAACATCCCGCCCTTGTTGATATTTCTAATCATTTACTTTCCTTTCAAAAAAGAAAAATAAATAAGACCAATAAATTGCAGAAAATGGCCCCCTTATCAATAAGCTACAGCTTCCAATTTATTTTCGGGATAGTAATTGTTATATTAATTTGTAAGTGTCTGTTAACTAGGATCCTGCAGTTCTATAAAAACCTTTTTTATTTTCGAAAAAGTTTGGCATTCTTATTTGCTTTAAATTTAAATGTGTATTTCTTACAGTCACCGTCTTAGAGTACCCACTTTTTAACGAAAAACAAGATACATATCCTAAATCAAGAGGATCATATCTTCAATTTTCTTGTTTGAAATCTAAACGTGCACTACATTAAATTAATAGCGCCGGGCGGATGGTTTCGCCCATACGTCTACATCAACCAATAGAATCTATGTATTACAGCGAGGCAAGTAATATTAATGTTCCTTGGGTTCAGAAGTTCAATCAATAGAATTTTGCTTAACCACAGGCCTTGATTTCAATGGAGTTTGAACAGCTGCAACCCTGGTGTAAGCATCGGTCGCCTCGCTATCCTCGATGCCAGTGTCGGTATCCAAATAAGAATAATTGTAAATAAATATTGTTGCTACTCAGCGCGTTAAAGCCATGCTGCAATCAGCTATAGGTTTTGACGAAGTTCTAGCTGCCCCCCAAGGACCTGTAGTGCAGCTTGACTGTCAAATGAAATTTCTACTGTACCTCCTCCACATAGTAGTACTCCAACGCTTATGATAATAGCAAAAATTTCTGCTTGAGAAGCTGTAGCTCAACTGCCCAAACTGTAAATCTATTCAATGCGGCAATAGATTCCTGCACCGAATCAGGTACACATTTTAGAACCATCAGGAAAAAGCCTTATGTCAACTCTAATTAAGGAACCGTAATCACATCAGTATCGTGGAAATGTACAGCAAAGGAATTTCCCAGCGATATGGCAACATACACCAGAGAGTACAGGCAACACTTCATCCTCAAAAGCTTAATGAAAGCTGCCGTTCACGCACAGACTATATTCTATGACAAATGCATCATATAACGCCATAATGTGTAAATAATCATCTTGGCCTCATTTTCCATTGATACGTTAAGGGAGTATAATCAAGGAGTATTTCAATTGTCAGTGTAGAGAAAAGTGGCCCAGTTATCGCCAGACTGGCAAGTCTCTGAAATGATCCAAGTTTTGTGCCCGCCGCTGTATGTTGGGCTGCTTTTTTCACTAAACAGCATCATACGTAATAATAGATCTTACTACTACCACATACAGCCAATACATCTTCTTGGGGAGTAATTCTCAAGGTCTCCCACAAAGTCTACGACAAGGTCATAAGGACGGGTTGATATTATGAGTCAACCTATTCACACGCGGATTACATTCCTGCACTTCCTGCAGGGGTTAAGAGATTTTGTTTTATGTTAACTAGCCTTCATGTCATTTAGGAGTTGGCTTTAACAAAGGTGCCCTGTTCACGCTTCATGATTCAATCGAATGATTTCTTTTCTGCTTCTTGTTTCTATTTAGTGTGGATTTGACTTTAATTAATTTAGAATATTATAGATTCTCCTGTTTAAAACCTAAAATAGAAGTAATATGATATCCTTTGCGCCTTAGAATACTATAGCATGTTTATGTAACACCATAACTGCTGAAGACGTTATTACAGAAGGCCATATTGAAAGATTTCGTTTCAGGAATTTGTGTAGATAATCAAGTTCAAAGAATTTACACCGCGATATCGAATCAATGAATCTCCTATCTGTTATTAACTGAAGGCTGCGCAAAGCTCGTCTTTCAATGTAATGGATCGTTATTCGCTATTATCTCTTTAAATCACGTTATTATGTTTGGTGTTACGCAATGAATTAATTAAACAATTCGCTATATATACATTCCCTGACTTGAATATAACACAAAATGCTTTCTATGGTAATGTCCACGTAGGATGTTTAATTTTCCTAGCAGAGGAAAGCTAATAATAATTTGCGAGGTTTAAATTAGAACTTGCCTCTAGTGGAACAAGAACTTGCCAGTATATTTATCGTAGCCCCACTGTTACCAGATTTACATAGTTCAACTTTGGTCATTTTTCGTTAATTTACAATTACGTTGCTGGGCAAACAATATTATTATTTAATGCAATCGTTGTACTGTCCAGTCGGAATATGTATTCTCCTATGGAAGCACTTATTTTCCTTTACTCATTTTCAACAATTCTGTTATTTAGTCCAATATAACTTTAATGCTAACATTAATCACCGTCTTAGTTTAGACGTGCTTATTAATATCATTTCTCCCTTGACTGCAAACTTTGGAGATAATAATTCATAAATTTGAATTTCCGAGGAATTAGTTACATCTCATGTACAACGTATATGTAAATACAAACTGATCGATTTATAGTATAAATAACGTTGAATAAACCTGCAATGTATATTAAAATATTTTATTCAATACATTTGATATATGTGTATTCATTTATATTACAAAAAACCACAAGCGTTGCAACTTTTATAGCTCAAATTATTATCCATTAAGCAATGCTAATGAAAACGTTGATAAGGGATATATTACTCATATTCAGACATCAATTTCGTTAAATTAATTTGTAAATAACTCGCTATATATACGAGGGGAGGTCCAGAAGTTCGCGGAATGAAAGGGTTTTAAATAAAATAAAACAATAAATCTATTTTTCCTTTTCAATATAATCACCCTTAAGTACAATACATTTACTAGATCTATGAGTTAATTTCTCTAAACCATCATAAAAATATTTTTTATCTTTCACCTCAAAATGGCCCAAAATTGCCTCCTTTACCTCATTGTCGTCGGAAAACTTTCTTCCACGTAAGTCTCTTTTTAAATTGGGGAACAAATTAAAATCACTAGGTGCCAGGTCTGGACTGTAGGGTGGATGGACTATTGATTGAAAGCCATGCTTATGCAGAGCAGCCATTGCAAGCTTTTGTGAACCGGCGTATTGTCTTGCAAGAACAACACACCCTTGGTCAATTTTCCTCGACGTTTCTCCTTGATGGCCTAGTTTTTCTAATATCGCTGCGTAATATTCTCCGGTTATGCTTCTACCTTTTTCTTTGTAATCAATCAATAATATCCCCTCACAATCCCAAAAAAGAGTAGCCATCCACTTTCCAGCCGATTCTGACACTTTGAATTTTTTTGGAGGTGGTGTCCCCTTTTTATGCCATTGCATGGACTCCTGTTTGGACTCAGGCTCAAAGTGATGGTAGCAATCCGCTCCAAAATCTGTGCAGATTTGTTTCCACACAGCTCCAAAAATTGTTTGGACACATAGACGCGCTGCTGTTTCTGCAGCGGCGCGAGCATTCTCGGTACCCATCTTACACTGACTTTTGTCATACCCAGGTGGTCATGTAGGATACGCAAAATGGTGGTATCTGATACTCCAACTAATGCAGATAATTGTTTTTTCTTCAAACGGGCATCTTGCAGTAAAAATTTTTGTACTTTTTCGACGATGTCTGATGTGGTGGCCTCAACTGGCAGTCCTGAGCTGGGGTCGTCTTCAATCTATCTGTGAGTATATTCTATAAATTGGTGACCATATGGAAAACAGGCAATTTGACCAAGATATTTGTATTATGCCTATACGTTAAGAGATCTCGTGTAACGTGGTGGCACTCACAAATCGATATAGGCCAGCAATGGTGGTGAATCTACTTCATTAGATAGTAGGCCAAATAGAAATCTTACACTATTTTTATTGCGACGATCTTCCAATGAACTAATCTGAACCACGATCACAATAAGTACCGCTACCTATAGCTAAGATTCTATAGAAATCACCTGATACGTGTAGTGAGGATACCAAATTAAATCGGCGTACTCCAGTTTGGAACGAAGAAGGGGATAGTATAAGAGTCCTTATCACCAAGAAGTCGGGGAAAACACGACAAGCTTTTATTAAGAAGCGCAATAGTTTAGAAACAGAAAAACATGTAGCAGATGTATCATCAGAGTAGCTTAGTCTTAAGTCAAAAAGTATTCTCAAATTCTTTGTTTCTGTTCTTGTAATGAACGTAACAATATAATTCAAAGGTTAGACCCTTTTGTATAAAAGATTGTTAGATATTTGCCATTCAAAGTACACCAGTCATTAATAAAGGTAAAGTAAGTTTATAACTTAACGCAGTTAACTAGCGAATCGACAGCATTGCAGATTTTGATATCGCATATTGCGGAACAACAACTAACCTGAAGCGGGCGAACAAATACCTATTACAGAAAATGCCACCGATCCTTACAATGAAATCAACTTTACCATTGAAGGACAGAAGCTAAATTAGCGCAAAAAATATAACTACCGCCGTATATTTTCAAAATATGAATAAAATAAGCTATTGTATATTTTTTGAATCTGCTTTCATACAAAGCCACTTTCCAACTTATTGTAGAAGATAGAGAGTAAAGCCTGTTTTCAATTAATTGCGGACAATTTACGTTGTTCTGATGTTTTCTAATCATTGGAAATCTACTTTTGAAAGTAGACTGGTGAAATGCTTAGAAAAAAAGAATGTAGTAGTAATAATAGTAATAGTAATATTCTAAAATCTTAAAAACAAGATATAACCATAGTAAAACAAGTAATATATATAATAGAACCAAATATCACAGTGTTTAGAATATTATCAATATTTATGAATCTCCTCGACCAAATTAAGTTTCGTTATTTTTTAAACTTTATTTTGACCTATTCTATTTAGCATGATAGAATAATGATAAACTAGAGATAATGGAATACCGAGCTTCTTTGTACGTGATTGTGCTCCTGTTCTGTCCTATCCACTGTCAACTATATTCCACCTAGCGATAAGCACGTCAACTTTTCCAAAGGTTTGGAAAATTAGCAGAATTACCCCCGTATTTAAGAAAGGAAACCGATCTAACACTGCTGATTATAGGCCTATAAGTATGCTGCCCAATTTCGCTAAGGTATTTGAACATTTGCTTTACAAAGAAATATCTACCTGCATAACTCCTTTCATATCTGAGCATCAGCACGGTTTCGTTGCAGGTAGGGCGACGATCACTAATTTAGCATGCATTAGCCAATATCTTAGTGAAGCGCTTGATAAGCGAAAGCAGGTGGATGTTATTTACATAGATTTTTCTAAAGCTTTCATTAAAAGCTGCATTAACCACGAGATGCTACTATAAAAAATGGATAAATTTGGTTTTGGTGTGGGTTTCCTGACGTTGATTGAGTCTTACCTTACTGGAAGAGAGTGTTATGTCTGCTACAACGGTTATTCCTCTACGCCGTTTTCTCCAACATCAGGTGTTCCTCAAGGTTCAAATCTTGGACCACTTCTCTTCAATTTTTATATAAATGATTTACTATCTCTGTTTACGTGTCACGTCTTAGCATACGCAGATGACGTAAAGATATTTAATACTGTTGGTAGCATTTACGATTGTAAACATTTGCAAGACAATCTTCTTCGCATTAATACTTGGAGCAAGGTCAATTATCTCCCTCTGAACATCAACAAGTGTACTGTGGTTTCCTACAATAACATTCACACTACTTTACACTATAACTACCAGATTGATGATGCAGCCATACCACGCAATATCAAAACTTTGGATCTTGGTGTTTTGTTTGATAATAGACTGTCATTAACGGAACATATTTCGTCCATGTGTTCATCTGCTTCCAAAACTCTCGGTTTTGTCATGCGTTCTTGCAGGCATTTCTCAGACTTAGGTGTAATGAAACGTTTATATTATGCCTACGTTCGTTCTAAGCTTGAATACGCCTCCATTGTTTGGAATCCCCGTTATTTACACCAAGAGCTTATGATCGAACGCGTTCAAAAGAAATTTCTAAAGTATCTCTCCTTTCGAATGGACAACGTGTATCCTGCAAGAGGTATCGAGTATTATAGCTTACTTGTTGAGCATGGTTTTCTATCTCTTGCTGACCGCCGCGAGCGTAACAGTGTGGAGTTTCTTTGCAGGATCCTGAAAAATACTATCGACTCGCCAGCCCTTCTAGCGCAAATAAACTTTACCGTACCTACTCATCATACTCGCTACTATAATATATTTCAAGTACCTAGAGCTAATACCAACATTTTGCTTAAGGCACCTCTCAGTCATATGGTGAGGAACGCAAACAAACGGGATCTGGAGCCATTTTTGTGAGTCTTTCTTTTTTTTGTTTCATTATTATATACATTTTCAGCATGTTATTATTGTAGGCAACACGATTTTAATTATTTTATTTTATTATTATTATTATAAATAGGTTGTAACAGCAATTTGCAATTAAAAAGAAATTGTGTGTACGTGATAACCAAAATATTGATACATTTGTTATCTTGATTAGAGCTTTGTATTTATATAAGAGAACTCTTGTAGAATGTAAAACATATCATTGACATTGTACTCAAATACAAATAAATTTATCATCTTTTGGGAGTAACTAGTTACTGTGAATGCGAATGCCCTGAAACATAACATAAAACGCAATGGAAGGAATTCACTATTACTGCATACTATACGAGGGCAAATTCAATACGAACCGGTCTTTGGTTTTAAGACATTTATTGACACAGTAAAAAAAAATGAATACATCTTATTCTTCTATATAATCTCTTTCATTCACACATTTTTCCCACCGTATCGGAAGTTTCTTAATTCCGTCATCAAAGAATGAATGTGGTCGCATCTGTGACCAATTGCCCATGAACATTTCCATATCTTCGTCGTCGTCAAAGCGGTGACCCTCAAGTTCTTCTCTAAGTGGCCCAAACATGTGGTAGTCACACGGTAAGAAATCGCTACTATAGGGCGGATATCCCAGCGTTTCCCAATGAATTTTGTCCAACTTTTTGGGTCGATACAGCTGTGTGTGCCCGAACATTGTAATGGAACAAAATCGCACTCCTGCATGTTTTACTTCATCAAGCAGTTGGCAGTAGACGCAGCAAAAAAACCCAGAAGAACCCAAAAAAAACCGTTACAAAAACTGGCGGCATGCGTGGCTCTCGTTTTCAACTCACTCTCAGCCAACGGATATTTTTTCGTGCCAGTTGTAGACTCGGGTCCTTGAAAACGTTTTTCAACGAACTGTTCAGTTTGTCAGTGCAAAATTTCGTAAGGTTTTACACCCTCCCGCTCCCAAAATTTAATAATCCTCCCCCCAACACATACCAAAACATAACGCCCCCGAATTCACCTAGAGGGCGCTAAAAAGAAAAGTCCGGTTCATATTTGATTTGTCCTCCTAATATTAGCTTCCAAACTGCTGTTGTAGTATTGAATAGCTATCAGATTCTAATGATCTATCTACTATACAGATTTATTGTAACTAAAGTCTTTTCCATACCCCACTGATTCATGTTATTGTATTCTGGGCATTAGTTCTATACCAAGTATGTTTAAAATGGAATATATCCTTAATTATTAATAATGACGTTCATGCCTGAATTGGTAGAAATCCGTGATGAAGTTCATCCTCATTGTAAAACCTATACTTATACTGGCTTATGAAACAAAACTGAATGTATACGAATATAATTACAAGATACTATTAATAGCCAATGTACCTGTTAATTAAAAGCAGTAATATCAAAATCGTGTCTTTCAGTTAATTTAACAATTCATCTCTGGAATGTTTTAAATTTCTCATGTTGAATTGAATTAATTAAATAATTAATTGCCTAATCATCTCTGTTGACCGGCGTAATGACGGTATTTCATATTTAAAGAGAACCGGGCGAGGGTGGAGAAAAATGAGATATTCTATCGTCTGGAGTTATTTATAAATTCAACCCCTCATTAATTTAAACGTAGCATCAGCCGAGGCAAAGGCACGTAGGTACAAATTACCGCTACAATATGCATTATGTCATCCGAAATATAAATTATTGTTAATTAGAGTAGGACGGGTGGTTCGCCTTTTGTTTTTTTATTGTACTTATTTTTAATTAAGGAAGGGTCGACGTTCTCGTGTTCATAGAAAGTTGGCTCATACACCTTCTCCGTGTCAGTATCGTATCTCCTGGTACTCACCTCGGTGTACTGTTTCTCCTTCGTAAGACAAAATGAAATTATTTCGGGATGCATTAGTCCCTTATTCTTCCCATTTGACTGTATTTAGCTTGGCATAGCACTATACATTTTAATAAAAGGAAACCATTCTGTATCTTGTTTCTATTCAGCACTGGAACAACAAAACTTTTGTTGAATGAATACGACATATGACATCAATATCCGTTTTAAGCGAAATCAATTAATATTCTATATAAAAAATTCTTCTGTAATACGTAGCGCAATAATAAAGTACCATCCACTCTTTTCCTTCAAATAATTTAAATCGATCATTATCTCAAATGTAATTCTTTTAGATTTGCAATTTTGTGTGTCGTGCGAAATACAAACATATTTGTCGGAGATAGCCGCTTGAAAACCCATAGATCAATTGAAAAGTGGAAGAATACGACAAAATATTTATGAAAATTTTGGGATGAGCCAAGATGTAAGTTTTAAACTTATTGGAAACGTTCTACGATAGTAAGGGCAAGAGCGGGCAACAACAACACCAAGAGAAGGTTGATACCTATAGAAGCTAGTATGTAGAAATCGCATTTTCAATGCAACCCAGTTTCGAAGTGAATTTGCTTCTACCACAGACAATAAGAAGATCGAACTATGAACTATAAACCTGAGCCAGGGCGTCCTTCTTTCGCCCGCTTAGAACCCTCGTAGGGGTCCTTACGACGCGCCGATAATCGAACGTCTAACTCTTCCCGTTAACGCGCAGCAGAAACGTCGCATTTTTTTCTGACCAAAACGATGAAATTTTTTCGACCCGAAAAATCGAGGGTCGGAATTTCGGGGTTTTGACCCTACCGGAACGTGGCCATATATGGGTGTATTACGCCTGAGAAATTTCAGCCTCCTAGCCCTAACCGTTTAGGAGATATGGACGTTTGAAAGTTAAGGGGTGCAAAACTCAACTCCTTAAAGGAGCCCCGAACGGGGTCGAGTGATATATCAAAAGACGCGTATTTTCGCGTAGATTACGATAAAAAAAAGTTTGCCTCTCTATCTCTAACCGTTAAGGAGAAAATCGCGTTTAAAGTTTCGAAATTTCCAAAAATGCTTAACTCCGAAACTTTGAAGCGCCGTAGCTCCTAAACGGTTATAGATAGAGGATTCCGGTTTGCGCCGTTCGAAAGTACGCGTCGAGATCTTTCAAATGAGCACCGAACGGTCGCGCTGCGACCACGCATAACCGAGATACGGAGATTCGGTCGAGAAATTTCGGTGAAATATCGAAGTCCGAAAATGACCGTTTTTATCATCCTATCCGGTAGATTTTTACGCGCTGAACAAGAATTTTTTTAGCACGCTTCGATATCTCTAACCGTTTAAGAGATACGGGCGTTTGAAGTTTCGGCACTTTCGAAAAAACGCGAAAAAATCGACCCCGAAAACGACATCTTTCGACGTTTTCTTGTGTCGCGCGTTAACGACGCCGTTCGGACCGACGAATTGGACGGTTTCCGATAGAAAAATGTCGGCGGAATCGATTGCGACCGCTCCGGGCGCCCTATCTCTAACCGTTTAGCGGCTACGGCCCGTCAAAGTTGAAAAAGAGAGAAAAAAAATCCCTACTTTGAAGCGCTGTAGCGTCGGAACGCGTTGAGCTAGGGCGTCCTTCTTTCGCCTGTTTAGAACCCTCGTAGGGGTCCTTACGACGCGCCGATAATCGAACGTCTAACTCTTCCCGTTAACGCGCAGCAGAAACGTCGCATTTTTTTCTGACCAAAACGATGAAATTTTTTCGACCCGAAAAATCGAGGGTCGGAATTTCGGGGTTTTGACCCTACCGGAACGTGGCCATATATGGGTGTATTACGCCTGAGAAATTTCAGCCTCCTAGCCCTAACCGTTTAGGAGATATGGACGTTTGAAAGTTGAGGGGGTGCAAAACTCAACTCCTTAAAGGAGCCCCGAACGGGGTCGAGTGATATATCAAAAGACGCGTATTTTCGCGTAGATTACGATAAAAAGTTTGCCTCTCTATCTCTAACCGTTAAGGAGAAAATCGCGTTTAAAGTTTCGAAATTTCCAAAAATGCTTAACTCCGAAACTTTGAAGCGCCGTAGCTCCTAAACGGTTATAGATAGAGGATCCCGGTTTGCGCCGTTCGAAAGTACGCGTCGAGATCTTTCAAATGAGCACCGAACGGTCGCGCTGCGACCACGCATAACCGAGATACGGAGATTCGGTCGAGAAATTTCGGTGAAATATCGAAGTCCGAAAATGACCGTTTTTATCATCCTATCCGGTAGATTTTTACGCGCCGAACAAGAATTTTTTAGCACGCTTCGATATCTCTAACCGTTTAAGAGATACGGGCGTTTGAAGTTTCGGCACTTTCGAAAAACGCGAAAAATCGACCCCGAAAACGACATCTTTCGACGTTTTCTCGTGTCGCGCGTTAACGACGCCGTTCGGACCGACGAATTGGACGGTTTCCGATAGAAAATGTCCGCGGAATCGATTGCGACCGCTCCGGGCGCCCTATCTCTAACCGTTTAGCGGCTACGGCCCGTCAAAGTTGAAAAGAGAGAAAAAATCCCAACTTTGAAGCGCTGTAGCGTCGGAACGCGTTGAGCTAGGGCGTCCTTCTTTCGCCTGTTTAGAACCCTCGTAGGGTCCTTACGACGCGCCGATAATCGAACGTCTAACTCTTCCCGTTAACGCGCAGCAGAAACGTCGCATTTTTTCTGACCAAAACGATGAAATTTTTTCGACCCGAAAAATCGAGGGTCGGAATTTCGGGTTTTTGACCCTACCGGAACGTGGCCATATATGGGTGTATTACGCCTGAGAAATTTCAGCCTCCTAGCCCTAACCGTTTAGGAGATATGGACGTTTGAAAGTTGATGGGTTTCAAAACTCAACTCCTTAAAGGAGCCCCGAACGGGGTCGAGTGATATATCAAAAGACGCGTATTTTCGCGTAGATTACGATAAAAAAAAGTTTGCCTCTCTATCTCTAACCGTTAAGGAGAAAATCGCGTTTAAAGTTTCGAAATTTCCAAAAATGCTTAACTCCGAAACTTTGAAGCGCCGTAGCTCCTAAACGGTTATAGATAGAGGATCCCGGTTTGCGCCGTTCGAAAGTACGCGTCGAGATCTTTCAAATGAGCACCGAACGGTCGCGCTGCGACCACGCATAACCGAGATACGGAGATTCGGTCGAGAAATTTCGGTGAAATATCGAAGTCCGAAAATGACCGTTTTTATCATCCTATCCGGTAGATTTTTACGCGCCGAACAAGAATTTTTTTAGCACGCTTCGATATCTCTAACCGTTTAAGAGATACGGGCGTTTGAAGTTTCGGCACTTTCGAAAAAACGCGAAAAAATCGACCCCGAAAACGACATCTTTCGACGTTTTCTCGTGTCGCGCGTTAACGACGCCGTTCGGACCGACGAATTGGACGGTTTCCGATAGAAAAATGTCCGCGGAATCGATTGCGACCGCTCCGGGCGCCCTATCTCTAACCGTTTAGCGGCTACGGCCCGTCAAAGTTGAAAAAGAGAGAAAAAAAATCCCAACTTTGAAGCGCTGTAGCGTCGGAACGCGTTGAGCTAGGGCGTCCTTCTTTCGCCTGTTTAGAACCCTCGTAGGGTCCTTACGACGCGCCGATAATCGAACGTCTAACTCTTCCCGTTAACGCGCAGCAGAAACGTCGCATTTTTTCTGACCAAAACGATGAAATTTTTTCGACCCGAAAAATCGAGGGTCGGAATTTCGGGTTTTGACCCTACCGGAACGTGGCCATATATGGGTGTATTACGCCTGAGAAATTTCAGCCTCCTAGCCCTAACCGTTTAGGAGATATGGACGTTTGAAAGTTGAGGGGTGCAAAACTCAACTCCTTAAAGGAGCCCCGAACGGGGTCGAGTGATATATCAAAAGACGCGTATTTTCGCGTAGATTACGATAAAAAAGTTTGCCTCTCTATCTCTAACCGTTAAGGAGAAAATCGCGTTTAAAGTTTCGAAATTTCCAAAAATGCTTAACTCCGAAACTTTGAAGCGCCGTAGCTCCTAAACGGTTATAGATAGAGGAACCCGGTTTGCGCCGTTCGGAAAGTACGCGTCGAGATCTTTCAAATGAGCACCGAACGGTCGCGCTGCGACCACGCATAACCGAGATACGGAGATTCGGTCGAGAAATTTCGGTGAAATATCGAAGTCCGAAAATGACCGTTTTTATCATCCTATCCGGTAGATTTTTACGCGCCGAACAAGAATTTTTTAGCACGCTTCGATATCTCTAACCGTTTAAGAGATACGGGCGTTTGAAGTTTCGGCACTTTCGAAAAAACGCGAAAAATCGACCCCGAAAACGACATCTTTCGACGTTTTCTCGTGTCGCGCGTTAACGACGCCGTTCGACCGACGAATTGACGGTTTCCGATAGAAAAATGTCCGCGGAATCGATTGCGACCGCTCCGGGCGCCCTATCTCTAACCGTTTAGCGGCTACGGCCCGTCAAAGTTGAAAAAGAGAGAAAAAAAATCCCAACTTTGAAGCGCTGTAGCGTCGGAACGCGTTGAGCTAGGGCGTCCTTCTTTCGCCTGTTTAGAACCCTCGTAGGGGTCTCCACGACGCGCCGATAATCGAACGTCTAACTCTTCCCGTTAACGCGCAGCAGAAACGTCGCATTTTTTCTGACCAAAACGATGAAAGTTTTTCGACCCGAAAAATCGAGGGTCGGAATTTCGGGGTTTTGACCCGACCGGAACGTGGCCATATATGGGTGTATTACGCCTGAGAAATTTCAGCCGCCTAGCCCTAACCGTTTAGGAGATATGGACGTTTGAAAGTTGAGGGGTGCAAAACTCAACTCCTTAAAGGAGCCCCGAACGGGGTCGAGTGATATATCAAAAGACGCGTATTTTCGCGTAGATTACGATAAAAAAGTTTGCCTCTCTATCTCTAACCGTTAAGGAGAAAATCGCGTTTAAAGTTTCGAAATTTCCAAAAATGCTTAACTCCGAAACTTTGAAGCGCCGTAGCTCCTAAACGGTTATAGATAGAGGATCCCGGTTTGCGCCGTTCGAAAGTACGCGTCGAGATCTTTCAAATGAGCACCGAACTGTCGCGCTGCGACCACGCATAACCGAGATACGGAGATTCGGTCGAGAAATTTCGGTGAAATATCGAAGTCCGAAAATGACCGTTTTTATCATCCTATCCGGTAGATTTTTACGCGCCGAACAAGAATTTTTTAGCACGCTTCGATATCTCTAACCGTTTAAGAGATACGGGCGTTTGAAGTTTCGGCACTTTCGAAAAACGCGAAAAATCGACCCCGAAAACGACATCTTTCGACGTTTTCTCGTGTCGCGCGTTAACGACGCCGTTCGGACCGACGAATTGACGGTTTCCGATAGAAAAATGTCCGCGGAATCGATTGCGACCGCTCCGGGCGCCCTATCTCTAACCGTTTAGCGGCTACGGCCCGTCAAAGTTGAAAAAGAGAGAAAAAATCCCAACTTTGAAGCGCTGTAGCGTCGGAACGCGTTGAGCTAGGGCGTCCTTCTTTCGCCTGTTTAGAACCCTCGTAGGGTCCTTACGACGCGCCGATAATCGAACGTCTAACTCTTCCCGTTAACGCGCAGCAGAAACGTCGCATTTTTTCTGACCAAAACGATGAAATTTTTTCGACCCGAAAAATCGAGGGTCGGAATTTCGGGGTTTTGATCCTACCGGAACGTGGCCATATATGGGTGTATTACGCCTGAGAAATTTCAGCCTCCTAGCCCTAACCGTTTAGGAGATATGGACGTTTGAAAGTTGAGGGGTGCAAACTCAACTCCTTAAAGCGAGCCCCGAACGGGGTCGAGTGATATATCAAAAGACGCGTATTTTCGCGTAGATTACGATAAAAAAGTTTGCCTCTCTATCTCTAACCGTTAAGGAGAAAATCGCGTTTAAAGTTTCGAAATTTCCAAAAATGCTTAACTCCGAAACTTTGAAGCGCCGTAGCTCCTAAACGGTTATAGATAGAGGATCCCGGTTTGCGCCGTTCGAAAGTACGCGTCGAGATCTTTCAAATGAGCACCGAACGGTCGCGCTGCGACCACGCATAACCGAGATACGGAGATTCGGTCGAGAAATTTCGGTGAAATATCGAAGTCCGAAAATGACCGTTTTTATCATCCTATCCGGTAGATTTTTACGCGCCGAACAAGAATTTTTTAGCACGCTTCGATATCTCTAACCGTTTAAGAGATACGGGCGTTTGAAGTTTCGGCACTTTCGAAAAAACGCGAAAAATCGACCCCGAAAACGACATCTTTCGACGTTTTCTCGTGTCGCGCGTTAACGACGCCGTTCGGACCGACGAATTGACGGTTTCCGATAGAAAATGTCCGCGGAATCGATTGCGACCGCTCCGGGCGCCCTATCTCTAACCGTTTAGCGGCTACGGCCCGTCAAAGTTGAAAAAGAGAGAAAAAATCCCAACTTTGAAGCGCTGTAGCGTCGGAACGCGTTGAGCTAGGGCGTCCTTCTTTCGCCTGTTTAGAACCCTCGTAGGGTCCTTACGACGCGCCGATAATCGAACGTCTAACTCTTCCCGTCAACGCGCAGCAGAAACGTCGCATTTTTTCTGACCAAAACGATGAAATTTTTTCGACCCGAAAAATCGAGGGTCGGAATTTCGGGGTTTTGACCCTACCGGAACGTGGCCATATATGGGTGTATTACGCCTGAGAAATTTCAGCCTCCTAGCCCTAACCGTTTAGGAGATATGGACGTTTGAAAGTTGAGGGGTGCAAAACTCAACTCCTTAAAGGAGCCCGAACGGGGTCGAGTGATATATCAAAAGACGCGTATTTTCGCGTAGATTACGATAAAAAAGTTTGCCTCTCTATCTCTAACCGTTAAGGAGAAAATCGCGTTTAAAGTTTCGAAATTTCCAAAAATGCTTAACTCCGAAACTTTGAAGCGCCGTAGCTCCTAAACGGTTATAGATAGAGGATCCCGGTTTGCGCCGTTCGAAAGTACGCGTCGAGATCTTTCAAATGAGCACCGAACGGTCGCGCTGCGACCACGCATAACCGAGATACGGAGATTCGGTCGAGAAATTTCGGTGAAATATCGAAGTCCGAAAATGACCGTTTTTATCATCCTATCCGGTAGATTTTTACGCGCCGAACAAGAATTTTTTAGCACGCTTCGATATCTCTAACCGTTTAAGAGATACGGGCGTTTGAAGTTTCGGCACTTTCGAAAAACGCGAAAAATCGACCCCGAAAACGACATCTTTCGACGTTTTCTCGTGTCGCGCGTTAACGACGCCGTTCGACCGACGAATTGACGGTTTCCGATAGAAAAATGTCCGCGGAATCGATTGCGACCGCTCCGGGCGCCCTATCTCTAACCGTTTAGCGGCTACGGCCCGTCAAAGTTGAAAAGAGAGAAAAAATCCCAACTTTGAAGCGCTGTAGCGTCGGAACGCGTTGAGCTAGGGCGTCCTTCTTTCGCCTGTTTAGAACCCTCGTAGGGTCCTTACGACGCGCCGATAATCGAACGTCTAACTCTTCCCGTTAACGCGCAGCAGAAACGTCGCATTTTTTCTGACCAAAACGATGAAATTTTTTCGACCCGAAAAATCGAGGGTCGGAATTTCGGGGTTTTGACCCTACCGGAACGTGGCCATATATGGGTGTATTACGCCTGAGAAATTTCAGCCTCCTAGCCCTAACCGTTTAGGAGATATGGACGTTTGAAAGTTGAGGGGTGCAAAACTCAACTCCTTAAAGGAGCCCGAACGGGGTCGAGTGATATATCAAAAGACGCGTATTTTCGCGTAGATTACGATAAAAAAGTTTGCCTCTCTATCTCTAACCGTTAAGGAGAAAATCGCGTTTAAAGTTTCGAAATTTCCAAAAATGCTTAACTCCGAAACTTTGAAGCGCCGTAAATCCTAAACGGTTATAGATAGGGTATCCCGGTTTGCGCCGTTAGAAAGTACGCGTCGAGATCTTTCAAATGAGCACCGAACTGTCGCGCTGCGACCACGCATAACCGAGATACGGAGATTCGGTCGAGAAATTTCGGTGAAATATCTAAGTCCGAAAATGACCGTTTTTATCATCCTATCCGGTAGATTTTTACGCGCCGAACAAGAATTTTTTAGCACGCTTCGATATCTCTAACCGTTTAAGAGATACGGGCGTTTGAAGTTTCGGCACTTTCGAAAAACGCGAAAAATCGACCCCGAAAACGACATCTTTCGACGTTTTCTCGTGTCGCGCGTTAACGACGCCGTTCGACCGACGAATTGACGGTTTCCGATAGAAAAATGTCCGCGGAATCGATTGCGACCGCTCCGGGCGCCCTATCTCTAACCGTTTAGCGGCTACGGCCCGTCAAAGTTGAAAAAGAGAGAAAAAAAATCCCAACTTTGAAGCGCTGTAGCGTCGGAACGCGTTGAGCTAGGGCGTCCTTCTTTCGCCTGTTTAGAACCCTCGTAGGGTCCTTACGACGCGCCGATAATCGAACGTCTAACTCTTCCCGTCAACGCGCAGCAGAAACGTCGCATTTTTTCTGACCAAAACGATGAAATTTTTTCGACCCGAAAAATCGAGGGTCGGAATTTCGGGGTTTTGACCCTACCGGAACGTGGCCATATATGGGTGTATTACGCCTGAGAAATTTCAGCCTCCTAGCCCTAACCGTTTAGGAGATATGGACGTTTGAAAGTTGAGGGGTGCAAACTCAACTCCTTAAAGGAGCCCGAACGGGGTCGAGTGATATATCAAAAGACGCGTATTTTCGCGTAGATTACGATAAAAAAGTTTGCCTCTCTATCTCTAACCGTTAAGGAGAAAATCGCGTTTAAAGTTTCGAAATTTCCAAAAATGCTTAACTCCGAAACTTTGAAGCGCCGTAGCTCCTAAACGGTTATAGATAGAGGATCCCGGTTTGCGCCGTTCGAAAGTACGCGTCGAGATCTTTCAAATGAGCACCGAACGGTCGCGCTGCGACCACGCATAACCGAGATACGGAGATTCGGTCGAGAAATTTCGGTGAAATATCGAAGTCCGAAAATGACCGTTTTTATCATCCTATCCGGTAGATTTTTACGCGCCGAACAAGAATTTTTTTAGCACGCTTCGATATCTCTAACCGTTTAAGAGATACGGGCGTTTGAAGTTTCGGCACTTTCGAAAAATCGCGAAAAAATCGACCCCGAAAACGACATCTTTCGACGTTTTCTCGTGTCGCGCGTTAACGACGCCGTTCGGACCGACGAATTGGACGGTTTCCGATAGAAAAATGTCCGCGGAATCGATTGCGACCGCTCCGGGCGCCCTATCTCTAACCGTTTAGCGGCTACGGCCCGTCAAAGTTGAAAAAGAGAGAAAAAAAATCCCAACTTTGAAGCGCTGTAGCGTCGGAACGCGTTGAGCTAGGGCGTCCTTCTTTCGCCTGTTTAGAACCCTCGTAGGGTCCTTATGACGCGCCGATAATCGAACGTCTAACTCTTCCCGTTAACGCGCAGCAGAAACGTCGCATTTTTTCTGACCAAAACGATGAAATTTTTTCGACCCGAAAAATCGAGGGTCGGAATTTCGGGGTTTTGACCCTACCGGAACGTGGCCATATATGGGTGTATTACGCCTGAGAAATTTCAGCCTCCTAGCCCTAACCGTTTAGGAGATATGGACGTTTGAAAGTTGAGGGGTGCAAAACTCAACTCCTTAAAGCGAGCCTGAACGGGGTCGAGTGATATATCAAAAGACGCGTATTTTCGCGTAGATTACGATAAAAAAGTTTGCCTCTCTATCTCTAACCGTTAAGGAGAAAATCGCGTTTAAAGTTTCGAAATTTCCAAAAATGCTTAACTCCGAAACTTTGAAGCGCCGTAGCTCCTAAACGGTTATAGATAGAGGATCCCGGTTTGCGCCGTTCGAAAGTACGCGTCGAGATCTTTCAAATGAGCACCGAAACGGTCGCGCTGCGACCACGCATAACCGAGATACGGAGATTCGGTCGAGAAATTTCGGTGAAATATCGAAGTCCGAAAATGACCGTTTTTATCATCCTATCCGGTAGATTTTTACGCGCCGAACAAGAATTTTTTTAGCACGCTTCGATATCTCTAACCGTTTAAGAGATACGGGCGTTTGAAGTTTCGGCACTTTCGAAAAATCGCGAAAAAATCGACCCCGAAAACGACATCTTTCGACGTTTTCTCGTGTCGCGCGTTAACGACGCCGTTCGGACCGACGAATTGACGGTTTCCGATAGAAAATGTCCGCGGAATCGATTGCGACCGCTCCGGGCGCCCTATCTCTAACCGTTTAGCGGCTACGGCCCGTCAAAGTTGAAAAAGAGAGAAAAAAAATCCCAACTTTGAAGCGCTGTAGCGTCGGAACGCGTTGAGCTAGGGCGTCCTTCTTTCGCCTGTTTAGAACCCTCGTAGGGGTCCTTACGACGCGCCGATAATCGAACGTCTAACTCTTCCCGTTAACGCGCAGCAGAAACGTCGCATTTTTTTCTGACCAAAACGATGAAATTTTTTCGACCCGAAAAATCGAGGGTCGGAATTTCGGGGTTTTGACCCTACCGGAACGTGGCCATATATGGGTGTATTACGCCTGAGAAATTTCAGCCTCCTAGCCCTAACCGTTTAGGAGATATGGACGTTTGAAAGTTGAGGGGGTGCAAAACTCAACTCCTTCAAGGAGCTGAACGGGGTCGAGTGATATATCAAAAGACGCGTATTTTCGCGTAGATTACGATAAAAAAAAGTTTGCCTCTCTATCTCTAACCGTTAAGGAGAAAATCGCGTTTAAAGTTTCGAAATTTCCAAAAATGCTTAACTCCGAAACTTTGAAGCGCCGTAGCTCCTAAACGGTTATAGATAGGGGATCCCGGTTTGCGCCGTTCGGAAAGTACGCGTCGAGATCTTTCAAATGAGCACCGAACTGTCGCGCTGCGACCACGCATTACCGAGATACGGAGATTCGGTCGAGAAATTTCGGTGAAATATCGAAGTCCGAAAATGACCGTTTTTATCATCCTATCCGGTAGATTTTTACGCGCCGAACAAGAATTTTTTTAGCACGCTTCGATATCTCTAACCGTTTAAGAGATACGGGCGTTTGAAGTTTCGGCACTTTCGAAAAACGCGAAAAATCGACCCCGAAAACGACATCTTTCGACGTTTTCTCGTGTCGCGCGTTAACGACGCCGTTCGGACCGACGAATTGACGGTTTCCGATAGAAAAATGTCCGCGGAATCGATTGCGACCGCTCCGGGCGCCCTATCTCTAACCGTTTAGCGGCTACGGCCCGTCAAAGTTGAAAAGAGAAAAAAAATCCCAACTTTGAAGCGCTGTAGCGTCGGAACGCGTTGAGCTAGGGCGTCCTTCTTTCGCCTGTTTAGAACCCTCGTAGGGGTCCTTACGACGCGCCGATAATCGAACGTCTAACTCTTCCCGTTAACGCGCAGCAGAAACGTCGCATTTTTTTCTGACCAAAACGATGAAATTTTTTCGACCCGAAAAATCGAGGGTCGGAATTTCGGGGTTTTGACCCTACCGGAACGTGGCCATATATGGGTGTATTACGCCTGAGAAATTTCAGCCTCCTAGCCCTAACCGTTTAGGAGATATGGACGTTTGAAAGTTGAGGGGGTGCAAAACTCAACTCCTTAAAGGAGCCCCGAACGGGGTCGAGTGATATATCAAAAGACGCGTATTTTCGCGTAGATTACGATAAAAAAAGTTTGCCTCTCTATCTCTAACCGTTAAGGAGAAAATCGCGTTTAAAGTTTCGAAATTTCCAAAAATGCTTAACTCCGAAACTTTGAAGCGCCGTAGCTCCTAAACGGTTATAGATAGAGGATCCCGGTTTGCGCCGTTCGAAAGTACGCGTCGAGATCTTTCAAATGAGCACCGAACGGTCGCGCTGCGACCACGCATAACCGAGATACGGAGATTCGGTCGAGAAATTTCGGTGAAATATCGAAGTCCGAAAATGACCGTTTTTATCATCCTATCCGGTAGATTTTTACGCGCCGAACAAGAATTTTTAGCACGCTTCGATATCTCTAACCGTTTAAGAGATACGGGCGTTTGAAGTTTCGGCACTTTCGAAAAAACGCGAAAAATCGACCCCGAAAACGACATCTTTCGACGTTTTCTCGTGTCGCGCGTTAACGACGCCGTTCGGACCGACGAATTGGACGGTTTCCGATAGAAAAATGTCCGCGGAATCGATTGCGACCGCTCCGGGCGCCCTATCTCTAACCGTTTAGCGGCTACGGCCCGTCAAAGTTGAAAAAGAGAGAAAAAAAATCCCAACTTTGAAGCGCTGTAGCGTCGGAACGCGTTGAGCTAGGGCGTCCTTCTTTCGCCTGTTTAGAACCCTCGTAGGGTCCTTACGACGCGCCGATAATCGAACGTCTAACTCTTCCCGTTAACGCGCAGCAGAAACGTCGCATTTTTTCTGACCAAAACGATGAAATTTTTTCGACCCGAAAAATCGAGGGTCGGAATTTCGGGGTTTTGACCCTACCGGAACGTGGCCATATATGGGTGTATTACGCCTGAGAAATTTCAGCCCCCTAGCCCTAACCGTTTAGGAGATATGGACGTTTGAAAGTTGAGGGGGTGCAAAACTCAACTCCTTAAAGGAGCCTGAACGGGGTCGAGTGATATATCAAAAGACGCGTATTTTCGCGTAGATTACGATAAAAGTTTGCCTCTCTATCTCTAACCGTTAAGGAGAAAATCGCGTTTAAAGTTTCGAAATTTCCAAAAATGCTTAACTCCGAAACTTTGAAGCGCCGTAGCTCCTAAACGGTTATAGATAGAGGATCCCGGTTTGCGCCGTTCGAAAGTACGCGTCGAGATCTTTCAAATGAGCACCGAATCGGTCGCGCTGCGACCACGCATGACCGAGATACGGAGATTCGGTCGAGAAATTTCGGTGAAATATCGAAGTCCGAAAATGACCGTTTTTATCATCCTATCCGGTAGATTTTTACGCGCCGAACAAGAATTTTTTTAGCACGCTTCGATATCTCTAACCGTTTAAGAGATACGGGCGTTTGAAGTTTCGGCACTTTCGAAAAACGCGAAAAATCGACCCCGAAAACGACATCTTTCGACGTTTTCTCGTGTCGCGCGTTAACGACGCCGTTCGGACCGACGAATTGGACGGTTTCCGATAGAAAAATGTCCGCGGAATCGATTGCGACCGCTCCGGGCGCCCTATCTCTAACCGTTTAGCGGCTACGGCCCGTCAAAGTTGAAAAGAGAGAAAAAAATCCCAACTTTGAAGCGCTGTAGCGTCGGAACGCGTTGAGCTAGGGCGTCCTTCTTTCGCCTGTTTAGAACTCCTCGTAGGGTCCTTACGACGCGCCGATAATCGAACGTCTAACTCTTCCCGTTAACGCGCAGCAGAAACGTCGCATTTTTTCTGACCAAAACGATGAAATTTTTTCGACCCGAAAAATCGAGGGTCGGAATTTCGGGTTTTGACTCCTACCGGAACGTGGCCATATATGGGTGTATTACGCCTGAGAAATTTCAGCCTCCTAGCCCTAACCGTTTAGGAGATATGGACGTTTGAAAGTTGAGGGGTGCAAAACTCAACTCCTTAAAGGAGCCCGAACGGGGTCGAGTGATATATCAAAAGACGCGTATTTTCGCGTAGATTACGATAAAAAAGTTTGCCTCTCTATCTCTAACCGTTAAGGAGAAAATCGCGTTTAAAGTTTCGAAATTTCCAAAAATGCTTAACTCCGAAACTTTGAAGCGCCGTAGCTCCTAAACGGTTATAGATAGAGGATCCCGGTTTGCGCCGTTCGAAAGTACGCGTCGAGATCTTTCAAATGAGCACCGAAACGGTCGCGCTGCGACCACGCATAACCGAGATACGGAGATTCGGTCGAGAAATTTCGGTGAAATATCGAAGTCCGAAAATGACCGTTTTTATCATCCTATCCGGTAGATTTTTACGCGCCGAACAAGAATTTTTTTAGCACGCTTCGATATCTCTAACCGTTTAAGAGATACGGGCGTTTGAAGTTTCGGCACTTTCGAAAAACGCGAAAAATCGACCCCGAAAACGACATCTTTCGACGTTTTCTCGTGTCGCGCGTTAACGACGCCGTTCGACCGACGAATTGACGGTTTCCGATAGAAAAATGTCCGCGGAATCGATTGCGACCGCTCCGGGCGCCCTATCTCTAACCGTTTAGCGGCTACGGCCCGTCAAAGTTGAAAAGAGAGAAAAAATCCCAACTTTGAAGCGCTGTAGCGTCGGAACGCGTTGAGCTAGGGCGTCCTTCTTTCGCCTGTTTAGAACCCTCGTAGGGGTCCTTACGACGCGCCGATAATCGAACGTCTAACTCTTCCCGTCAACGCGCAGCAGAAACGTCGCATTTTTTCTGACCAAAACGATGAAATTTTTTCGACACGAAAAATCGAGGGTCGGAATTTCGGGGTTTTGACACTACCGGAACGTGGCCATATATGGGTGTATTACGCCTGAGAAATTTCAGCCTCCTAGCCCTAACCGTTTAGGAGATATGGACGTTTGAAAGTTGAGGGGTGCAAAACTCAACTCCTTAAAGGAGCCCCGAACGGGGTCGAGTGATATATCAAAAGACGCGTATTTTCGCGTAGATTACGATAAAAAAGTTTGCCTCTCTATCTCTAACCGTTAAGGAGAAAATCGCGTTTAAAGTTTCGAAATTTCCAAAAATGCTTAACTCCGAAACTTTGAAGCGCCGTAGCTCCTAAACGGTTATAGATAGAGGATCCCGGTTTGCGCCGTTCGAAAGTACGCGTCGAGATCTTTCAAATGAGCACCGAAACTGTCGCGCTGCGACCACGCATAACCGAGATACGGAGATTCGGTCGAGAAATTTCGGTGAAATATCGAAGTCCGAAAATGACCGTTTTTATCATCCTATCCGGTAGATTTTTACGCGCCGAACAAGAATTTTTTAGCACGCTTCGATATCTCTAACCGTTTAAGAGATACGGGCGTTTGAAGTTTCGGCACTTTCGAAAAACGCGAAAAATCGACCCCGAAAACGACATCTTTCGACGTTTTCTCGTGTCGCGCGTTAACGACGCCGTTCGGACCGACGAATTGGACGGTTTCCGATAGAAAAATGTCCGCGGAATCGATTGCGACCGCTCCGGCGCCCTATCTCTAACCGTTTAGCGGCTACGGCTCGTCAAAGTTGAAAAAGAGAGAAAAAAAATCCCAACTTTGAAGCGCTGTAGCGTCGGAACGCGTTGAGCTAGGGCGTCCTTCTTTCGCCTGTTTAGAACCCTCGTAGGGGTCCTTACGACGCGCCGATAATCGAACGTCTAACTCTTCCCGTTAACGCGCAGCAGAAACGTCGCATTTTTTCTGACCAAAACGATGAAATTTTTTCGACCCGAAAATCGAGGGTCGGAATTTCGGGGTTTTGACCCTACCGGAACGTGGCCATATATGGGTGTATTACGCCTGAGAAATTTCAGCCTCCTAGCCCTAACCGTTTAGGAGATATGGACGTTTGAAAGTTGAGGGGGTGCAAAACTCAACTCCTTAAAGGAGCCCCGAACGGGGTCGAGTGATATATCAAAAGACGCGTATTTTCGCGTAGATTACGATAAAAAAAAGTTTGCCTCTCTATCTCTAACCGTTAAGGAGAAAATCGCGTTTAAAGTTTCGAAATTTCCAAAAATGCTTAACTCCGAAACTTTGAAGCGCCGTAGCTCCTAAACGGTTATAGATAGAGGATCCCGGTTTGCGCCGTTCGAAAGTACGCGTCGAGATCTTTCAAATGAGCACCGAACGGTCGCGCTGCGACCACGCATAACCGAGATACGGAGATTCGGTCGAGAAATTTCGGTGAAATATCGAAGTCCGAAAATGACCGTTTTTATCATCCTATCCGGTAGATTTTACGCGCCGAACAAGAATTTTTTAGCACGCTTCGATATCTCTAACCGTTTAAGAGATACGGGCGTTTGAAGTTTCGGCACTTTCGAAAAACGCGAAAAATCGACCCCGAAAACGACATCTTTCGACGTTTTCTCGTGTCGCGCGTTAACGACGCCGTTCGGACCGACGAATTGACGGTTTCCGATAGAAAATGTCCGCGGAATCGATTGCGACCGCTCCGGGCGCCCTATCTCTAACCGTTTAGCGGCTACGGCCCGTCAAAGTTGAAAAGAGAGAAAAAATCCCAACTTTGAAGCGCTGTAGCGTCGGAACGCGTTGAGCTAGGGCGTCCTTCTTTCGCCTGTTTAGAACCCTCGTAGGGTCCTTACGACGCGCCGATAATCGAACGTCTAACTCTTCCCGTCAACGCGCAGCAGAAACGTCGCATTTTTTCTGACCAAAACGATGAAATTTTTTCGACCCGAAAATCGAGGGTCGGAATTTCGGGGTTTTGACTCCTACCGGAACGTGGCCATATATGGGTGTATTACGCCTGAGAAATTTCAGCCTCCTAGCCCTAACCGTTTAGGAGATATGGACGTTTGAAAGTTGAGGGGGTGCAAAACTCAACTCCTTAAAGGAGCCCGAACGGGGTCGAGTGATATATCAAAAGACGCGTATTTTCGCGTAGATTACGATAAAAAGTTTGCCTCTCTATCTCTAACCGTTAAGGAGAAAATCGCGTTTAAAGTTTCGAAATTTCCAAAAATGCTTAACTCCGAAACTTTGAAGCGCCGTAGCTCCTAAACGGTTATAGATAGAGGATCCCGGTTTGCGCCGTTCGAAAGTACGCGTCGAGATCTTTCAAATGAGCACCGAAACTGTCGCGCTGCGACCACGCATAACCGAGATACGGAGATTCGGTCGAGAAATTTCGGTGAAATATCGAAGTCCGAAAATGACCGTTTTTATCATCCTATCCGGTAGATTTTTACGCGCCGAACAAGAATTTTTTTAGCACGCTTCGATATCTCTAACCGTTTAAGAGATACGGGCGTTTGAAGTTTCGGCACTTTCGAAAAACGCGAAAAATCGACCCCGAAAACGACATCTTTCGACGTTTTCTCGTGTCGCGCGTTAACGACGCCGTTCGACCGACGAATTGGACGGTTTCCGATAGAAAAATGTCCGCGGAATCGATTGCGACCGCTCCGGGCGCCCTATCTCTAACCGTTTAGCGGCTACGGCCCGTCAAAGTTGAAAAAGAGAGAAAAAAAATCCCAACTTTGAAGCGCTGTAGCGTCGGAACGCGTTGAGCTAGGGCGTCCTTCTTTCGCCTGTTTAGAACCCTCGTAGGGTCCTTACGACGCGCCGATAATCGAACGTCTAACTCTTCCCGTTAACGCGCAGCAGAAACGTCGCATTTTTTCTGACCAAAACGATGAAATCTTTTCGACCCGAAAAATCGAGGGTCGGAATTTCGGGGTTTTGACCCTACCGGAACGTGGCCATATATGGGTGTATTACGCCTGAGAAATTTCAGCCTCCTAGCCCTAACCGTTTAGGAGATATGGACGTTTGAAAGTTGAGGGGTGCAAAACTCAACTCCTTAAAGCGAGCCCCGAACGGGGTCGAGTGATATATCAAAAGACGCGTATTTTCGCGTAGATTACGATAAAAAAAAGTTTGCCTCTCTATCTCTAACCGTTAAGGAGAAAATCGCGTTTAAAGTTTCGAAATTTCCAAAAATGCTTAACTCCGAAACTTTGAAGCGCCGTAGCTCCTAAACGGTTATAGATAGAGGATCCCGGTTTGCGCCGTTCGAAAGTACGCGTCGAGATCTTTCAAATGAGCACCGAACGGTCGCGCTGCGACCACGCATAACCGAGATACGGAGATTCGGTCGAGAAATTTCGGTGAAATATCGAAGTCCGAAAATGACCGTTTTTATCATCCTATCCGGTAGATTTTTACGCGCCGAACAAGAATTTTTTTAGCACGCTTCGATATCTCTAACCGTTTAAGAGATACGGGCGTTTGAAGTTTCGGCACTTTCGAAAAACGCGAAAAATCGACCCCGAAAACGACATCTTTCGACGTTTTCTCGTGTCGCGCGTTAACGACGCCGTTCGGACCGACGAATTGGACGGTTTCCGATAGACAAATGTCCGCGGAATCGATTGCGACCGCTCCGGGCGCCCTATCTCTAACCGTTTAGCGGCTACGGCCCGTCAAAGTTGAAAAGAGAGAAAAAATCCCAACTTTGAAGCGCTGTAGCGTCGGAACGCGTTGAGCTAGGGCGTCCTTCTTTCGCCTGTTTAGAACCCTCGTAGGGTCCTTACGACGCGCCGATAATCGAACGTCTAACTCTTCCCGTCAACGCGCAGCAGAAACGTCGCATTTTTTCTGACCAAAACGATGAAATTTTTTCGACCCGAAAAATCGAGGGTCGGAATTTCGGGGTTTTGACCCTACCGGAACGTGGCCATATATGGGTGTATTACGCCTGAGAAATTTCAGCCTCCTAGCCCTAACCGTTTAGGAGATATGGACGTTTGAAAGTTGAGGGGTGCAAAACTCAACTCCTTAAAGCGAGCCTGAACGGGGTCGAGTGATATATCAAAAGACGCGTATTTTCGCGTAGATTACGATAAAAAAGTTTGCCTCTCTATCTCTAACCGTTAAGGAGAAAATCGCGTTTAAAGTTTCGAAATTTCCAAAAATGCTTAACTCCGAAACTTTGAAGCGCCGTAGCTCCTAAACGGTTATAGATAGAGGATCCCGGTTTGCGCCGTTCGAAAGTACGCGTCGAGATCTTTCAAATGAGCACCGAAATCTGTCGCGCTGCGACCACGCATAACCGAGATACGGAGATTCGGTCGAGAAATTTCGGTGAAATATCGAAGTCCGAAAATGACCGTTTTTATCATCCTATCCGGTAGATTTTTACGCGCCGAACAAGAATTTTTTTAGCACGCTTCGATATCTCTAACCGTTTAAGAGATACGGGCGTTTGAAGTTTCGGCACTTTCGAAAAACGCGAAAAATCGACCCCGAAAACGACATCTTTCGACGTTTTCTCGTGTCGCGCGTTAACGACGCCGTTCGGACCGACGAATTGGACGGTTTCCGATAGAAAAATGTCCGCGGAATCGATTGCGACCGCTCCGGGCGCCCTATCTCTAACCGTTTAGCGGCTACGGCCCGTCAAAGTTGAAAAAGAGAGAAAAAAAATCCCAACTTTGAAGCGCTGTAGCGTCGGAACGCGTTGAGCTAGGGCGTCCTTCTTTCGCCTGTTTAGAACCCTCGTAGGGTCCTTACGACGCGCCGATAATCGAACGTCTAACTCTTCCCGTTAACGCGCAGCAGAAACGTCGCATTTTTTCTGACCAAAACGATGAAATTTTTTCGACCCGAAAAATCGAGGATCGGAATTTCGGGGTTTTGACCCTACCGGAACGTGGCCATATATGGGTGTATTACGCCTGAGAAATTTCAGCCTCCTAGCCCTAACCGTTTAGGAGATATGGACGTTTGAAAGTTGAGGGGTGCAAAACTCAACTCCTTAAAGCGAGCCCCGAACGGGGTCGAGTGATATATCAAAAGACGCGTATTTTCGCGTAGATTACGATAAAAAAGTTTGCCTCTCTATCTCTAACCGTTAAGGAGAAAATCGCGTTTAAAGTTTCGAAATTTCCAAAAATGCTTAACTCCGAAACTTTGAAGCGCCGTAGCTCCTAAACGGTTATAGATAGAGGATCCCGGTTTGCGCCGTTCGAAAGTACGCGTCGAGATCTTTCAAATGAGCACCGAACGGTCGCGCTGCGACCACGCATAACCGAGATACGGAGATTCGGTCGAGAAATTTCGGTGAAATATCGAAGTCCGAAAATGACCGTTTTTATCATCCTATCCGGTAGATTTTTACGCGCCGAACAAGAATTTTTTAGCACGCTTCGATATCTCTAACCGTTTAAGAGATACGGGCGTTTGAAGTTTCGGCACTTTCGAAAAAACGCGAAAAATCGACCCCGAAAACGACATCTTTCGACGTTTTCTCGTGTCGCGCGTTAACGACGCCGTTCGGACCGACGAATTGACGGTTTCCGATAGAAAAATGTCCGCGGAATCGATTGCGACCGCTCCGGGCGCCCTATCTCTAACCGTTTAGCGGCTACGGCCCGTCAAAGTTGAAAAGAGAGAAAAAATCCCAACTTTGAAGCGCTGTAGCGTCGGAACGCGTTGAGCTAGGGCGTCCTTCTTTCGCCTGTTTAGAACCCTCGTAGGGTCCTTACGACGCGCCGATAATCGAACGTCTAACTCTTCCCGTTAACGCGCAGCAGAAACGTCGCATTTTTTCTGACCAAAACGATGAAATTTTTTCGACCCGAAAAATCGAGGGTCGGAATTTCGGGTTTTGACCCTACCGGAACGTGGCCATATATGGGTGTATTACGCCTGAGAAATTTCAGCCTCCTAGCCCTAACCGTTTAGGAGATATGGACGTTTGAAAGTTGAGGGGTGCAAAACTCAACTCCTTAAAGGAGCCCGAACGGGGTCGAGTGATATATCAAAAGACGCGTATTTTCGCGTAGATTACGATAAAAAAGTTTGCCTCTATCTCTAACCGTTAAGGAGAAAATCGCGTTTAAAGTTTCGAAATTTCCAAAAATGCTTAACTCCGAAACTTTGAAGCGGCGTAGCTCCTAAACGGTTATAGATAGAGGATCCCGGTTTGCGCCGTTCGAAAGTACGCGTCGAGATCTTTCAAATGAGCACCGAACGGTCGCGCTGCGACCACGCATAACCGAGATACGGAGATTCGGTCGAGAAATTTCGGTGAAATATCGAAGTCCGAAAATGACCGTTTTTATCATCCTATCCGGTAGATTTTTACGCGCCGAACAAGAATTTTTAGCACGCTTCGATATCTCTAACCGTTTAAGAGATACGGGCGTTTGAAGTTTCGGCACTTTCGAAAAACGCGAAAAATCGACCCCGAAAACGACATCTTTCGACGTTTTCTCGTGTCGCGCGTTAACGACGCCGTTCGGACCGACGAATTGACGGTTTCCGATAGAAAAATGTCCGCGGAATCGATTGCGACCGCTCCGGGCGCCCTATCTCTAACCGTTTAGCGGCTACGGCCCGTCAAAGTTGAAAAAGAGAGAAAAAAAATCCCAACTTTGAAGCGCTGTAGCGTCGGAACGCGTTGAGCTAGGGCGTCCTTCTTTCGCCTGTTTAGAACCCTCGTAGGGTCCTTACGACGCGCCGATAATCGAACGTCTAACTCTTCCCGTTAACGCGCAGCAGAAACGTCGCATTTTTTTCTGACCAAAACGATGAAATTTTTTCGACCCGAAAAATCGAGGGTCGGAATTTCGGGGTTTTGACCCTACCGGAACGTGGCCATATATGGGTGTATTACGCCTGAGAAATTTCAGCCTCCTAGCCCTAACCGTTTAGGAGATATGGACGTTTGAAAGTTGAGGGGTGCAAAACTCAACTCCTTAAAGGAGCCTGAACGGGGTCGAGTGATATATCAAAAGACGCGTATTTTCGCGTAGATTACGATAAAAAAAAGTTTGCCTCTCTATCTCTAACCGTTAAGGAGAAAATCGCGTTTAAAGTTTCGAAATTTCCAAAAATGCTTAACTCCGAAACTTTGAAGCGCCGTAGCTCCTAAACGGTTATAGATAGAGGATCCCGGTTTGCGCCGTTCGAAAGTACGCGTCGAGATCTTTCAAATGAGCACCGAACGGTCGCGCTGCGACCACGCATAACCGAGATACGGAGATTCGGTCGAGAAATTTCGGTGAAATATCGAAGTCCGAAAATGACCGTTTTTATCATCCTATCCGGTAGATTTTTACGCGCCGAACAAGAATTTTTTTAGCACGCTTCGATATCTCTAACCGTTTAAGAGATACGGGCGTTTGAAGTTTCGGCACTTTCGAAAAAACGCGAAAATCGACCCCGAAAACGACATCTTTCGACGTTTTCTCGTGTCGCGCGTTAACGACGCCGTTCGGACCGACGAATTGGACGGTTTCCGATAGAAAAATGTCCGCGGAATCGATTGCGACCGCTCCGGGCGCCCTATCTCTAACCGTTTAGCGGCTACGGCCCGTCAAAGTTGAAAAAGAGAGAAAAAAAATCCCAACTTTGAAGCGCTGTAGCGTCGGAACGCGTTGAGCTAGGGCGTCCTTCTTTCGCCTGTTTAGAACCCTCGTAGGGGTCCTTACGACGCGCCGATAATCGAACGTCTAACTCTTCCCGTTAACGCGCAGCAGAAACGTCGCATTTTTTCTGACCAAAACGATGAAATTTTTTCGACCCGAAAAATCGAGGGTCGGAATTTCGGGGTTTTGACCCTACCGGAACGTGGCCATATATGGGTGTATTACGCCTGAGAAATTTCAGCCTCCTAGCCCTAACCGTTTAGGAGATATGGACGTTTGAAAGTTGAGGGGTGCAAAACTCAACTCCTTAAAGGAGCCCGAACGGGGTCGAGTGATATATCAAAAGACGCGTATTTTCGCGTAGATTACGATAAAAAAAAGTTTGCCTCTCTATCTCTAACCGTTAAGGAGAAAATCGCGTTTAAAGTTTCGAAATTTCCAAAAATGCTTAACTCCGAAACTTTGAAGCGCCGTAGCTCCTAAACGGTTATAGATAGAGGATCCCGGTTTGCGCCGTTCGAAAGTACGCGTCGAGATCTTTCAAATGAGCACCGAACGGTCGCGCTGCGACCACGCATAACCGAGATACGGAGATTCGGTCGAGAAATTTCGGTGAAATATCGAAGTCCGAAAATGACCGTTTTTATCATCCTATCCGGTAGATTTTTACGCGCCGAACAAGAATTTTTTTAGCACGCTTCGATATCTCTAACCGTTTAAGAGATACGGGCGTTTGAAGTTTCGGCACTTTCGAAAAAACGCGAAAAAATCGACCCCGAAAACGACATCTTTCGACGTTTTCTCGTGTCGCGCGTTAACGACGCCGTTCGGACCGACGAATTGGACGGTTTCCGATAGAAAAATGTCCGCGGAATCGATTGCGACCGCTCCGGGCGCCCTATCTCTAACCGTTTAGCGGCTACGGCCCGTCAAAGTTGAAAAAGAGAGAAAAAAAATCCCAACTTTGAAGCGCTGTAGCGTCGGAACGCGTTGAGCTAGGGCGTCCTTCTTTCGCCTGTTTAGAACCCTCGTAGGGTCCTTACGACGCGCCGATAATCGAACGTCTAACTCTTCCCGTTAACGCGCAGCAGAAACGTCGCATTTTTTTCTGACCAAAACGATGAAATTTTTTCGACCCGAAAAATCGAGGGTCGGAATTTCGGGGTTTTGACCCTACCGGAACGTGGCCATATATGGGTGTATTACGCCTGAGAAATTTCAGCCTCCTAGCCCTAACCGTTTAGGAGATATGGACGTTTGAAAGTTGAGGGGGTGCAAAACTCAACTCCTTAAAGCGAGCCCCGAACGGGGTCGAGTGATATATCAAAAGACGCGTATTTTCGCGTAGATTACGATAAAAAAGTTTGCCTCTCTATCTCTAACCGTTAAGGAGAAAATCGCGTTTAAAGTTTCGAAATTTCCAAAAATGCTTAACTCCGAAACTTTGAAGCGCCGTAGCTCCTAAACGGTTATAGATAGAGGATCCCGGTTTGCGCCGTTCGAAAGTACGCGTCGAGATCTTTCAAATGAGCACCGAACGGTCGCGCTGCGACCACGCATAACCGAGATACGGAGATTCGGTCGAGAAATTTCGGTGAAATATCGAAGTCCGAAAATGACCGTTTTTATCATCCTATCCGGTAGATTTTTACGCGCCGAACAAGAATTTTTTAGCACGCTTCGATATCTCTAACCGTTTAAGAGATACGGGCGTTTGAAGTTTCGGCACTTTCGAAAAACGCGAAAAATCGACCCCGAAAACGACATCTTTCGACGTTTTCTCGTGTCGCGCGTTAACGACGCCGTTCGGACCGACGAATTGACGGTTTCCGATAGAAAAATGTCCGCGGAATCGATTGCGACCGCTCCGGGCGCCCTATCTCTAACCGTTTAGCGGCTACGGCCCGTCAAAGTTGAAAAAGAGAGAAAAAAAATCCCAACTTTGAAGCGCTGTAGCGTCGGAACGCGTTGAGCTAGGGCGTCCTTCTTTCGCCTGTTTAGAACCCTCGTAGGGTCCTTACGACGCGCCGATAATCGAACGTCTAACTCTTCCCGTTAACGCGCAGCAGAAACGTCGCATTTTTTCTGACCAAAACGATGAAATTTTTTCGACCCGAAAAATCGAGGGTCGGAATTTCGGGGTTTTGACCCTACCGGAACGTGGCCATATATGGGTGTATTACGCCTGAGAAATTTCAGCCTCCTAGCCCTAACCGTTTAGGAGATATGGACGTTTGAAAGTTGAGGTGCAAAACTCAACTCCTTAAAGGAGCCCCGAACGGGGTCGAGTGATATATCAAAAGACGCGTATTTTCGCGTAGATTACGATAAAAAAGTTTGCCTCTCTATCTCTAACCGTTAAGGAGAAAATCGCGTTTAAAGTTTCGAAATTTCCAAAAATGCTTAACTCCGAAACTTTGAAGCGCCGTAGCTCCTAAACGGTTATAGATAGAGGATCCCGGTTTGCGCCGTTCGAAAGTACGCGTCGAGATCTTTCAAATGAGCACCGAACGGTCGCGCTGCGACCACGCATAACCGAGATACGGAGATTCGGTCGAGAAATTTCGGTGAAATATCGAAGTCCGAAAATGACCGTTTTTATCATCCTATCCGGTAGATTTTTACGCGCCGAACAAGAATTTTTTTAGCACGCTTCGATATCTCTAACCGTTTAAGAGATACGGGCGTTTGAAGTTTCGGCACTTTCGAAAAACGCGAAAAATCGACCCCGAAAACGACATCTTTCGACGTTTTCTCGTGTCGCGCGTTAACGACGCCGTTCGGACCGACGAATTGGACGGTTTCCGATAGAAAAATGTCCGCGGAATCGATTGCGACCGCTCCGGGCGCCCTATCTCTAACCGTTTAGCGGCTACGGCCCGTCAAAGTTGAAAAAGAGAGAAAAAAAATCCCAACTTTGAAGCGCTGTAGCGTCGGAACGCGTTGAGCTAGGGCGTCCTTCTTTCGCCTGTTTAGAACCCTCGTAGGGGTCCTTACGACGCGCCGATAATCGAACGTCTAACTCTTCCCGTTAACGCGCAGCAGAAACGTCGCATTTTTTTCTGACCAAAACGATGAAATTTTTTCGACCCGAAAAATCGAGGGTCGGAATTTCGGGGTTTTGACCCTACCGGAACGTGGCCATATATGGGTGTATTACGCCTGAGAAATTTCAGCCTCCTAGCCCTAACCGTTTAGGAGATATGGACGTTTGAAAGTTGAGGGGGTGCAAAACTCAACTCCTTAAAGGAGCCCCGAACGGGGTCGAGTGATATATCAAAAGACGCGTATTTTCGCGTAGATTACGATAAAAAAAAGTTTGCCTCTCTATCTCTAACCGTTAAGGAGAAAATCGCGTTTAAAGTTTCGAAATTTCCAAAAATGCTTAACTCCGAAACTTTGAAGCGCCGTAGCTCCTAAACGGTTATAGATAGAGGATCCCGGTTTGCGCCGTTCGAAAGTACGCGTCGAGATCTTTCAAATGAGCACCGAACGGTCGCGCTGCGACCACGCATAACCGAGATACGGAGATTCGGTCGAGAAATTTCGGTGAAATATCGAAGTCCGAAAATGACCGTTTTTATCATCCTATCCGGTAGATTTTTACGCGCCGAACAAGAATTTTTAGCACGCTTCGATATCTCTAACCGTTTAAGAGATACGGGCGTTTGAAGTTTCGGCACTTTCGAAAAAACGCGAAAAATCGACCCCGAAAACGACATCTTTCGACGTTTTCTCGTGTCGCGCGTTAACGACGCCGTTCGGACCGACGAATTGGACGGTTTCCGATAGAAAAATGTCCGCGGAATCGATTGCGACCGCTCCGGGCGCCCTATCTCTAACCGTTTAGCGGCTACGGCCCGTCAAAGTTGAAAAGAGAAAAAAAATCCCAACTTTGAAGCGCTGTAGCGTCGGAACGCGTTGAGCTAGGGCGTCCTTCTTTCGCCTGTTTAGAACCCTCGTAGGGGTCCTTACGACGCGCCGATAATCGAACGTCTAACTCTTCCCGTTAACGCGCAGCAGAAACGTCGCATTTTTTTCTGACCAAAACGATGAAATTTTTTCGACCCGAAAAATCGAGGGTCGGAATTTCGGGGTTTTGACCCTACCGGAACGTGGCCATATATGGGTGTATTACGCCTGAGAAATTTCAGCCTCCTAGCCCTAACCGTTTAGGAGATATGGACGTTTGAAAGTTGAGGGGGTGCAAAACTCAACTCCTTAAAGGAGCCCCGAACGGGGTCGAGTGATATATCAAAAGACGCGTATTTTCGCGTAGATTACGATAAAAAAAAGTTTGCCTCTCTATCTCTAACCGTTAAGGAGAAAATCGCGTTTAAAGTTTCGAAATTTCCAAAAATGCTTAACTCCGAAACTTTGAAGCGCCGTAGCTCCTAAACGGTTATAGATAGAGGATCCCGGTTTGCGCCGTTCGAAAGTACGCGTCGAGATCTTTCAAATGAGCACCGAACGGTCGCGCTGCGACCACGCATAACCGAGATACGGAGATTCGGTCGAGAAATTTCGGTGAAATATCGAAGTCCGAAAATGACCGTTTTTATCATCCTATCCGGTAGATTTTTACGCGCCGAACAAGAATTTTTTTAGCACGCTTCGATATCTCTAACCGTTTAAGAGATACGGGCGTTTGAAGTTTCGGCACTTTCGAAAAAACGCGAAAAAATCGACCCCGAAAACGACATCTTTCGACGTTTTCTCGTGTCGCGCGTTAACGACGCCGTTCGGACCGACGAATTGGACGGTTTCCGATAGAAAAATGTCCGCGGAATCGATTGCGACCGCTCCGGGCGCCCTATCTCTAACCGTTTAGCGGCTACGGCCCGTCAAAGTTGAAAAAGAGAGAAAAAAAATCCCAACTTTGAAGCGCTGTAGCGTCGGAACGCGTTGAGCTAGGGCGTCCTTCTTTCGCCTGTTTAGAACCCTCGTAGGGGTCCTTACGACGCGCCGATAATCGAACGTCTAACTCTTCCCGTTAACGCGCAGCAGAAACGTCGCATTTTTTTCTGACCAAAACGATGAAATTTTTTCGACCCGAAAAATCGAGGGTCGGAATTTCGGGGTTTTGACCCTACCGGAACGTGGCCATATATGGGTGTATTACGCCTGAGAAATTTCAGCCTCCTAGCCCTAACCGTTTAGGAGATATGGACGTTTGAAAGTTGAGGGGGTGCAAAACTCAACTCCTTAAAGGAGCCCCGAACGGGGTCGAGTGATATATCAAAAGACGCGTATTTTCGCGTAGATTACGATAAAAAAAAGTTTGCCTCTCTATCTCTAACCGTTAAGGAGAAAATCGCGTTTAAAGTTTCGAAATTTCCAAAAATGCTTAACTCCGAAACTTTGAAGCGCCGTAGCTCCTAAACGGTTATAGATAGAGGATCCCGGTTTGCGCCGTTCGAAAGTACGCGTCGAGATCTTTCAAATGAGCACCGAACGGTCGCGCTGCGACCACGCATAACCGAGATACGGAGATTCGGTCGAGAAATTTCGGTGAAATATCGAAGTCCGAAAATGACCGTTTTTATCATCCTATCCGGTAGATTTTTACGCGCCGAACAAGAATTTTTTTAGCACGCTTCGATATCTCTAACCGTTTAAGAGATACGGGCGTTTGAAGTTTCGGCACTTTCGAAAAAACGCGAAAAATCGACCCCGAAAACGACATCTTTCGACGTTTTCTCGTGTCGCGCGTTAACGACGCCGTTCGGACCGACGAATTGGACGGTTTCCGATAGAAAAATGTCCGCGGAATCGATTGCGACCGCTCCGGGCGCCCTATCTCTAACCGTTTAGCGGCTACGGCCCGTCAAAGTTGAAAAAGAGAAAAAAATCCCAACTTTGAAGCGCTGTAGCGTCGGAACGCGTTGAGCTAGGGCGTCCTTCTTTCGCCTGTTTAGAACCCTCGTAGGGTCCTTACGACGCGCCGATAATCGAACGTCTAACTCTTCCCGTTAACGCGCAGCAGAAACGTCGCATTTTTCTGACCAAAACGATGAAATTTTTCGACCCGAAAAATCGAGGGTCGGAATTTCGGGGTTTTGACCCTACCGGAACGTGGCCATATATGGGTGTATTACGCCTGAGAAATTTCAGCCTCCTAGCCCTAACCGTTTAGGAGATATGGACGTTTGAAAGTTGAGGGTGCAAAACTCAACTCCTTAAAGGAGCCCCGAACGGGGTCGAGTGATATATCAAAAGACGCGTATTTTCGCGTAGATTACGATAAAAAAGTTTGCCTCTCTATCTCTAACCGTTAAGGAGAAAATCGCGTTTAAAGTTTCGAAATTTCCAAAAATGCTTAACTCCGAAACTTTGAAGCGCCGTAGCTCCTAAACGGTTATAGATAGAGGATCCCGGTTTGCGCCGTTCGAAAGTACGCGTCGAGATCTTTCAAATGAGCACCGAACGGTCGCGCTGCGACCACGCATAACCGAGATACGGAGATTCGGTCGAGAAATTTCGGTGAAATATCGAAGTCCGAAAATGACCGTTTTATCATCCTATCCGGTAGATTTTTACGCGCCGAACAAGAATTTTTTTAGCACGCTTCGATATCTCTAACCGTTTAAGAGATACGGGCGTTTGAAGTTTCGGCACTTTCGAAAAAACGCGAAAAAATCGACCCCGAAAACGACATCTTTCGACGTTTTCTCGTGTCGCGCGTTAACGACGCCGTTCGGACCGACGAATTGGACGGTTTCCGATAGAAAAATGTCCGCGGAATCGATTGCGACCGCTCCGGGCGCCCTATCTCTAACCGTTTAGCGGCTACGGCCCGTCAAAGTTGAAAAAGAGAGAAAAAAAATCCCAACTTTGAAGCGCTGTAGCGTCGGAACGCGTTGAGCTAGGGCGTCCTTCTTTCGCCTGTTTAGAACCCTCGTAGAAGTCCTTACGACGCGCCGATAATCGAACGTCTAACTCTTCCCGTTAACGCGCAGCAGAAACGTCGCATTTTTTCTGACCAAAACGATGAAATTTTTTCGACCCGAAAAATCGAGGGTCGGAATTTCGGGGTTTTGACCCTACCGGAACGTGGCCATATATGGGTGTATTACGCCTGAGAAATTTCAGCCTCCTAGCCCTAACCGTTTAGGAGATATGGACGTTTGAAAGTTGAGGGGTGCAAAACTCAACTCCTTAAAGGAGCCCCGAACGGGGTCGAGTGATATATCAAAAGACGCGTATTTTCGCGTAGATTACGATAAAAAAGTTTGCCTCTCTATCTCTAACCGTTAAGGAGAAAATCGCGTTTAAAGTTTCGAAATTTCCAAAAATGCTTAACTCCGAAACTTTGAAGCGCCGTAGCTCCTAAACGGTTATAGATAGAGGATCCCGGTTTGCGCCGTTCGAAAGTACGCGTCGAGATCTTTCAAATGAGCACCGAACGGTCGCGCTGCGACCACGCATAACCGAGATACGGAGATTCGGTCGAGAAATTTCGGTGAAATATCGAAGTCCGAAAATGACCGTTTTTATCATCCTATCCGGTAGATTTTTACGCGCCGAACAAGAATTTTTTTAGCACGCTTCGATATCTCTAACCGTTTAAGAGATACGGGCGTTTGAAGTTTCGGCACTTTCGAAAAAACGCGAAAAAATCGACCCCGAAAACGACATCTTTCGACGTTTTCTCGTGTCGCGCGTTAACGACGCCGTTCGGACCGACGAATTGGACGGTTTCCGATAGAAAAATGTCCGCGGAATCGATTGCGACCGCTCCGGGCGCCCTATCTCTAACCGTTTAGCGGCTACGGCCCGTCAAAGTTGAAAAAGAGAGAAAAAAAATCCCAACTTTGAAGCGCTGTAGCGTCGGAACGCGTTGAGCTAGGGCGTCCTTCTTTCGCCTGTTTAGAACCCTCGTAGAAGTCCTTACGACGCGCCGATAATCGAACGTCTAACTCTTCCCGTTAACGCGCAGCAGAAACGTCGCATTTTCTGACCAAAACTATGAAATTTTTTCGACCCGAAAAATCGAGGGTCGGAATTTCGGGTTTTTGACCCTACCGGAACGTGGCCATATATGGGTGTATTACGCCTGAGAAATTTCAGCCTCCTAGCCCTAACCGTTTAGGAGATATGGAGGTTTGAAAGTTGAGGGTGCAAAACTCAACTCCTTAAAGGAGCCCCGAACGGGGTCGAGTGATATATCAAAAGACGCGTATTTTCGCGTAGATTACGATAAAAAAGTTTGCCTCTCTATCTCTAACCGTTAAGGAGAAAATCGCGTTTAAAGTTTCGAAATTTCCAAAAATGCTTAACTCCGAAACTTTGAAGCGCCGTAGCTCCTAAACGGTTATAGATAGAGGATCCCGGTTTGCGCCGTTCGAAAGTACGCGTCGAGATCTTTCAAATGAGCACCGAACGGTCGCGCTGCGACCACGCATAACCGAGATGCGGAGATTCGGTCGAGAAATTTCGGTGAAATATCGAAGTCCGAAAATGACCGTTTTTATCATCCTATCCAGTAGATTTTTACGCGCCGAACAAGAATTTTTTTAGCACGCTTCGATATCTCTAACCGTTTAAGAGATACGGGCGTTTGAAGTTTCGGCACTTTCGAAAAAACGCGAAAAAATCGACCCCGAAAACGACATCTTTCGACGTTTTCTCGTGTCGCGCGTTAACGACGCCGTTCGGACCGACAGGTGGACGGTTTCCGATAGAAAAATGTCCGCGGAATCGATTGCGACCGCTCCGGGCGCCCTATCTCTAACCGTTTAGCGGCTACGGCCCGTCAAAGTTGAAAAAGAGAAAAAAATCCCAACTTTGAAGCGCTGTAGCGTCGGAACGCGTTGAGCTAGGGCGTCCTTCTTTCGCCTGTTTAGAACCCTCGTAGAAGTCCTTACGACGCGCCGATAATCGAACGTCTAACTCTTCCCGTTAACGCGCAGCAGAAACGTCGCATTTTTCTGACCAAAACGATGAAATTTTTCGACCCGAAAAATCGAGGGTCGGAATTTCGGGGTTTTGACCCTACCGGAACGTGGCCATATATGGGTGTATTACGCCTGAGAAATTTCAGCCTCCTAGCCCTAACCGTTTAGGAGATATGGACGTTTGAAAGTTGAGGGTGCAAAACTCAACTCCTTAAAGGAGCCCCGAACGGGGTCGAGTGATATATCAAAAGACGCGTATTTTCGCGTAGATTACGATAAAAAAGTTTGCCTCTCTATCTCTAACCGTTAAGGAGAAAATCGCGTTTAAAGTTTCGAAATTTCCAAAAATGCTTAACTCCGAAACTTTGAAGCGCCGTAGCTCCTAAACGGTTATAGATAGAAGGATCCCGGTTTGCGCCGTTCGAAAGTACGCGTCGAGATCTTTCAAATGAGCACCGAACGGTCGCGCTGCGACCACGCATAACCGAGATACGGAGATTCGGTCGAGAAATTTCGGTGAAATATCGAAGTCCGAAAATGACCGTTTTATCATCCTATCCGGTAGATTTTTACGCGCCGAACAAGAATTTTTAGCACGCTTCGATATCTCTAACCGTTTAAGAGATACGGGCGTTTGAAGTTTCGGCACTTTCGAAAAAACGCGAAAAAATCGACCCCGAAAACGACATCTTTCGACGTTTTCTCGTGTCGCGCGTTAACGACGCCGTTCGGACCTACGGTTTCCGATAGAAAAATGTCCGCGGAATCGATTGCGACCGCTCCGGGCGCCCTATCTCTAACCGTTTAGCGGCTACGGCCCGTCAAAGTTGAAAAAGAGAGAAAAAAAATCCCAACTTTGAAGCGCTGTAGCGTCGGAACGCGTTGAGCTAGGGCGTCCTTCTTTCGCCTGTTTAGAACCCTCGTAGGAGTCCTTACGACGCGCCGATAATCGAACGTCTAACTCTTCCCGTTAACGCGCAGCAGAAACGTCGCATTTTTTTCTGACCAAAACGATGAAATTTTTTCGACCCGAAAAATCGAGGGTCGGAATTTCGGGGTTTTGACCCTACCGGAACGTGGCCATATATGGGTGTATTACGCCTGAGAAATTTCAGCCTCCTAGCCCTAACCGTTTAGGAGATATGGACGTTTGAAAGTTGAGGGTGCAAAACTCAACTCCTTAAAGGAGCCCCGAACGGGGTCGAGTGATATATCAAAAGACGCGTATTTTCGCGTAGATTACGATAAAAAAGTTTGCCTCTCTATCTCTAACCGTTAAGGAGAAAATCGCGTTTAAAGTTTCGAAATTTCCAAAAATGCTTAACTCCGAAACTTTGAAGCGCCGTAGCTCTAAACGGTTATAGATAGAAGGATCCCGGTTTGCGCCGTTCGAAAGTACGCGTCGAGATCTTTCAAATGAGCACCGAACGGTCGCGCTGCGACCACGCATAACCGAGATACGGAGATTCGGTCGAGAAATTTCGGTGAAATATCGAAGTCCGAAAATGACCGTTTTATCATCCTATCCGGTAGATTTTTACGCGCCGAACAAGAATTTTTTAGCACGCTTCGATATCTCTAACCGTTTAAGAGATACGGGCGTTTGAAGTTTCGGCACTTTCGAAAAAACGCGAAAAATCGACCCCGAAAACGACATCTTTCGACGTTTTCTCGTGTCGCGCGTTAACGACGCCGTTCGGACCGACGAATTGGACGGTTTCCGATAGAAAAATGTCCGCGGAATCGATTGCGACCGCTCCGGGCGCCCTATCTCTAACCGTTTAGCGGCTACGGCCCGTCAAAGTTGAAAAAGAGAAAAAAATCCCAACTTTGAAGCGCTGTAGCGTCGGAACGCGTTGAGCTAGGGCGTCCTTCTTTCGCCTGTTTAGAACCCTCGTAGAAGTCCTTACGACGCGCCGATAATCGAACGTCTAACTCTTCCCGTTAACGCGCAGCAGAAACGTCGCATTTTCTGACCAAAACGATGAAATTTTTCGACCCGAAAAATCGAGGGTCGGAATTTCGGGGTTTTGACCCTACCGGAACGTGGCCATATATGGGTGTATTACGCCTGAGAAATTTCAGCCTCCTAGCCTAACCGTTTAGGAGATATGGACGTTTGAAAGTTGAGGGGGTGCAAAACTCAACTCCTTAAAGGAGCCCCGAACGGGGTCGAGTGATATATCAAAAGACGCGTATTTTCGCGTAGATTACGATAAAAAAAAGTTTGCCTCTCTATCTCTAACCGTTAAGGAGAAAATCGCGTTTAAAGTTTCGAAATTTCCAAAATGCTGAACTCCGAAACTTTGAAGCGCCGTAGCTCCTAAACGGTTATAGATAGAGGATCCCGGTTTGCGCCGTTCGAAAGTACGCGTCGAGATCTTTCAAATGAGCACCGAACGGTCGCGCTGCGACCACGCATAACCGAGATACGGAGATTCGGTCGAGAAATTTCGGTGAAATATCGAAGTCCGAAAATGACCGTTTTATCATCCTATCCGGTAGATTTTTACGCGCCGAACAAGAATTTTTTAGCACGCTTCGATATCTCTAACCGTTTAAGAGATACGGGCGTTTGAAGTTTCGGCACTTTCGAAAAAACGCGAAAAAATCGACCCGAAAACGACATCTTTCGACGTTATCTCGTGTCGCGCGTTAACGACGCCGTACGGACCGACGAATTGGACGGTTACCGATAGAAAAATGTCCGCGGAATCGATTTCGACCGCTCCGGGCGCCCTATCTCTAACCGTTTATCGGCTACGGCCCGTCAAAGTTGAAAAAGAGAAAAAAATCCCAACTTTGAAGCGCTGTAGCGTCGGAACGCGTTGAGCTAGGGCGTCCTTCTTTCGCCTGTTTAGAACCCTCGTAGGGTCCTTACGACGCGCCGATAATCGAACGTCTAACTCTTCCCGTTAACGCGCAGCAGAAACGTCGCATTTTCTGACCAAAACGATGAAATTTTTTCGACCCGAAAAATCGAGTGTCGGAATTTCGGGGTTTTGACCCTACCGGAACGTGGCCAGATATGGGTGTATTACGCCTGAGAAATTTCAGCCTCCTAGCCCTAACCGTTTAGGAGATATGGACGTTTGAAAGTTGAGGTGCAAAACTCAACTCCTTAAAGGAGCCCCGAACGGGGTCGAGTGATATATCAAAAGACGCGTATTTTCGCGTAGATTACGATAAAAAAGTTTGCCTCTCTATCTCTAACCGTTAAGGAGAAAATCGCGTTTAAAGTTTCGAAATTTCCAAAAATGCTTAACTCCGAAACTTTGAAGCGCCGTAGCTCCTAAACGGTTATAGATAGAAGGATCCCGGTTTGCGCCGTTCGAAAGTACGCGTCGAGATCTTTCAAATGAGCACCGAACGGTCGCGCTGCGACCACGCATAACCGAGATACGGAGATTCGGTCGAGAAATTTCGGTGAAATATCGAAGTCCGAAAATGACCGTTTTATCATCCTATCCGGTAGATTTTTACGCGCCGAACAAGAATTTTTTAGCACGCTTCGATATCTCTAACCGTTTAAGAGATACGGGCGTTTGAAGTTTCGGCACTTTCGAAAAAACGCGAAAAATCGACCCGAAAACGACATCTTTCGACGTTTTCTCGTGTCGCGCGTTAACGACGCCGTTCGGACCGACGAATTGGACGGTTTCCGATAGAAAAATGTCCGCGGAATCGATTGCGACCGCTCCGGGCGCCCTATCTCTAACCGTTTAGCGGCTACGGCCCGTCAAAGTTGAAAAGAGAGAAAAAAATCCCAACTTTGAAGCGCTGTAGCGTCGGAACGCGTTGAGCTAGGGCGTCCTTCTTTCGCCTGTTTAGAACCCTCGTAGAAGTCCTTACGACGCGCCGATAATCGAACGTCTAACTCTTCCCGTTAACGCGCAGCAGAAACGTCGCATTTTCTGACCAAAACGATGAAATTTTTTCGACCCGAAAAATCGAGGTCGGAATTTCGGGGTTTTGACCCTACCGGAACGTGGCCATATATGGGTGTATTACGCCTGAGAAATTTCAGCCTCCTAGCCCTAACCGTTTAGGAGATATGGACGTTTGAAAGTTGAGGGTGCAAAACTCAACTCCTTAAAGGAGCCCCGAACGGGGTCGAGTGATATATCAAAAGACGCGTATTTTCGCGTAGATTACGATAAAAAAAAGTTTGCCTCTCTATCTCTAACCGTTAAGGAGAAAATCGCGTTTAAAGTTTCGAAATTTCCAAAAATGCTTAAATACGAAACTTTGAAGCGACGTAGCTCCTAAAAGGTTATAGATAGAGGATCCCGGTTTGCGCCGTTCGAAAGTACTCGTCGAGATCTTTCAAACGAGCACCGAACGGTCGCGCTGCGACCACGCATAACCGAGATACGGAGATTCGGTCGAGAAATTTCGGTGAAATATCGAAGTCCGAAAATGACCGTTTTATCATCCTATCCGGTAGATTTTTACGCGCCGAACAAGAATTTTTAGCACGCTTCGATATCTCTAACCGTTTAAGAGATACGGGCGTTTGAAGTTTCGGCACTTTCGAAAAAACGCGAAAAAATCGACCCCGAAAACGACATCTTTCGACGTTTTCTCGTGTCGCGCGTTAACGACGCCGTTCGGACCGACGAATTGGACGGTTTCCGATAGAAAAATGTCCGCGGAATCGATTGCGACCGCTCCGGGCGCCCTATCTCTAACCGTTTAGCGGCTACGGCCCGTCAAAGTTGAAAAAGTGAGAAAAAAATCCCAACTTTGAAGCGCTGTAGCGTCGGAACGCGTTGAGCTAGGGCGTCCTTCTTTCGCCTGTTTAGAACCCTCGTAGGGGTCCTTACGACGCGCCGATAATCGAACGTCTAACTCTTCCCGTTAACGCGCAGCAGAAACGTCGCATTTTCTGACCAAAACGATGAAATTTTTTCGACCCGAAAAATCGAGGGTCGGAATTTCGGGGTTTTGACCCTACCGGAACGTGGCCATATATGGGTGTATTACGCCTGAGAAATTTCAGCCTCCTAGCCCTAACCGTTTAGGAGATATGGACGTTTGAAAGTTGAGGGGGTGCAAAACTCAACTCCTTAAAGGAGCCCCGAACGGGGTCGAGTGATATATCAAAAGACGCGTATTTTCGCGTAGATTACGATAAAAAAAAGTTTGCCTCTCTATCTCTAACCGTTAAGGAGAAAATCGCGTTTAAAGTTTCGAAATTTCCAAAAATGCTTAACTCCGAAACTTTGAAGCGCCGTAGCTCCTAAACGGTTATAGATAGAAGGATCCCAGTTTGCGCCGTTCGAAAGTACGCGTCGAGATCTTTCAAATGAGCACCGAACGGTCGCGCTGCGACCACGCATAACCGAGATACGGAGATTCGGTCGAGAAATTTCGGTGAAATATCGAAGTCCGAAAATGACCGTTTTATCATCCTATCCGGTAGATTTTTACGCGCCGAACAAGAATTTTTAGCACGCTTCGATATCTCTAACCGTTTAAGAGATACGGGCGTTTGAAGTTTCGGCACTTTCGAAAAAACGCGAAAAAATCGACCCGAAAACGACATCTTTCGACGTTTTCTCGTGTCGCGCGTTAACGACGCCGTTCGGACCGACGAATTGGACGGTTTCCGATAGAAAAATGTCCGCGGAATCGATTGCGACCGCTCCGGGCGCCTATCTCTAACCGTTTAGCGGCTACGGCCCGTCAAAGTTGAAAAAGAGAAAAAAATCCCAACTTTGAAGCGCTGTAGCGTCGGAACGCGTTGAGCTAGGGCGTCCTTCTTTCGCCTGTTTAGAACCCTCGTAGGATCCTTACGACGCGCCGATAATCGAACGTCTAACTCTTCCCGTTAACGCGCAGCAGAAACGTCGCATTTTCTGACCAAAACGATGAAATTTTTTCGACCCGAAAAATCGAGGGTCGGAATTTCGGGGTTTTGACCCTACCGGAACGTGGCCATATATGGGTGTATTACGCCTGAGAAATTTCAGCCTCCTAGCCCTAACCGTTTAGGAGATATGGACGTTTGAAAGTTGAGGTGCAAAACTCAACTCCTTAAAGGAGCCCCGAACGGGGTCGAGTGATATATCAAAAGACGCGTATTTTCGCGTAGATTACGATAAAAAAAAGTTTGCCTCTCTATCTCTAACCGTTAAGGAGAAAATCGCGTTTAAAGTTTCGAAATTTCCAAAATGCTTAACTCCGAAACTTTGAAGCGCCGTAGCTCCTAAACGGTTATAGATAGAAGGATCCCAGTTTGCGCCGTTCGAAAGTACGCGTCGAGATCTTTCAAATGAGCACCGAACGGTCGCGCTGCGACCACGCATAACCGAGATACGGAGATTCGGTCGAGAAATTTCGGTGAAATATCGAAGTCCGAAAATGACCGTTTTATCATCCTATCCGGTAGATTTTTACGCGCCGAACAAGAATTTTTAGCACGCTTCGATATCTCTAACCGTTTAAGAGATACGGGCGTTTGAAGTTTCGGCACTTTCGAAAAAACGCGAAAAAATCGACCCCGAAAACGACATCTTTCGACGTTTTCTCGTGTCGCGCGTTAACGACGCCGTTCGGACCGACAGATTGGACGGTTTCCGATAGAAAAATGTCCGCGGAATCGATTGCGACCGCTCCGGGCGCCCTATCTCTAACCGTTTAGCGGCTACGGCCCGTCAAAGTTGAAAAAGAGAAAAAAATCCCAACTTTGAAGCGCTGTAGCGTCGGAACGCGTTGAGCTAGGGCGTCCTTCTTTCGCCTGTTTAGAACCCTCGTAGAAGTCCTTACGACGCGCCGATAATCGAACGTCTAACTCTTCCCGTTAACGCGCAGCAGAAACGTCGCATTTTCTGACCAAAACGATGAAATTTTTTCGACCCGAAAAATCGAGGTCGGAATTTCGGGGTTTTGACCCTACCGGAACGTGGCCATATATGGGTGTATTACGCCTGAGAAATTTCAGCCTCCTAGCCTAACCGTTTAGGAGATATGGACGTTTGAAAGTTGAGGGTGCAAAACTCAACTCCTTAAAGGAGCCCCGAACGGGGTCGAGTGATATATCAAAAGACGCGTATTTTCGCGTAGATTACGATAAAAAAAAGTTTGCCTCTCTATCTCTAACCGTTAAGGAGAAAATCGCGTTTAAAGTTTCGAAATTTCCAAAAATGCTTAACTCCGAAACTTTGAAGCGCCGTAGCTCCTAAACGGTTATAGATAGAGGATCCCGGTTTGCGCCGTTCGAAAGTACGCGTCGAGATCTTTCAAATGAGCACCGAACGGTCGCGCTGCGACCACGCATAACCGAGATACGGAGATTCGGTCGAGAAATTTCGGTGAAATATCGAAGTCCGAAAATGACCGTTTTATCATCCTATCCGGTAGATTTTTACGCGCCGAACAAGAATTTTTTTAGCACGCTTCGATATCTCTAACCGTTTAAGAGATACGGGCGTTTGAAGTTTCGGCACTTTCGAAAAAACGCGAAAAAATCGACCCCGAAAACGACATCTTTCGACGTTTTCTCGTGTCGCGCGTTAACGACGCCGTTCGGACCGACGAATTGGACGGTTTCCGATAGAAAAATGTCCGCGGAATCGATTGCGACCGCTCCGGGCGCCTATCTCTAACCGTTTAGCGGCTACGGCCCGTCAAAGTTGAAAAAGAGAGAAAAAATCCCAACTTTGAAGCGCTGTAGCGTCGGAACGCGTTGAGCTAGGGCGTCCTTCTTTCGCCTGTTTAGAACCCTCGTAGGGTCCTTACGACGCGCCGATAATCGAACGTCTAACTCTTCCCGTTAACGCGCAGCAGAAACGTCGCATTTTCTGACCAAAACGATGAAATTTTTCGACCCGAAAAATCGAGGGTCGGAATTTCGGGGTTTTGACCCTACCGGAACGTGGCCATATATGGGTGTATTACGCCTGAGAAATTTCAGCCTCCTAGCCCTAACCGTTTAGGAGATATGGACGTTTGAAAGTTGAGGAGTGCAAAACTCAACTCCTTAAAGGAGCCCCGAACGGGGTCGAGTGATATATCAAAAGACGCGTATTTTCGCGTAGATTACGATAAAAAAAAGTTTGCCTCTCTATCTCTAACCGTTAAGGAGAAAATCGCGTTTAAAGTTTCGAAATTTCCAAAAATGCTTAACTCCGAAACTTTGAAGCGCCGTAGCTCCTAAACGGTTATAGATAGAGGATCCCGGTTTGCGCCGTTCGAAAGTACGCGTCGAGATCTTTCAAATGAGCACCGAACGGTCGCGCTGCGACCACGCATAACCGAGATACGGAGATTCGGTCGAGAAATTTCGGTGAAATATCGAAGTCCGAAAATGACCGCTTTATCATCCTATCCGGTAGATTTTTACGCGCCGAACAAGAATTTTTTTAGCACGCTTCGATATCTCTAACCGTTTAAGAGATACGGGCGTTTGAAGTTTCGGCACTTTCGAAAAATCGCGAAAAAATCGACCCCGAAAACGACATCTTTCGACGTTTTCTCGTGTCGCGCGTTAACGACGCCGTTCGGACCGACAGATTGGACGGTTTCCGATAGAAAAATGTCCGCGGAATCGATTGCGACCGCTCCGGGCGCCTATCTCTAACCGTTTAGCGGCTACGGCCCGTCAAAGTTGAAAAAGAGAAAAAAATCCCAACTTTGAAGCGCTGTAGCGTCGGAACGCGTTGAGCTAGGGCGTCCTTCTTTCGCCTGTTTAGAACCCTCGTAGGGGTCCTTACGACGCGCCGATAATCGAACGTCTAACTCTTCCCGTTAACGCGCAGCAGAAACGTCGCATTTTTCTGACCAAAACGATGAAATTTTTCGACCCGAAAAATCGAGGTCGGAATTTCGGGTTTTTGACCCTACCGGAACGTGGCCATATATGGGTGTATTACGCCTGAGAAATTTCAGCCTCCTAGCCCTAACCGTTTAGGAGATATGGACGTTTGAAAGTTGAGGGGGTGCAAAACTCAACTCCTTAAAGGAGCCCCGAACGGGGTCGAGTGATATATCAAAAGACGCGTATTTTCGCGTAGATTACGATAAAAAAAAGTTTGCCTCTCTATCTCTAACCGTTAAGGAGAAAATCGCGTTTAAAGTTTCGAAATTTCCAAAAATGCTTAACTCCGAAACTTTGAAGCGCCGTAGCTCCTAAACGGTTATAGATAGAAGGATCCCAGTTTGCGCCGTTCGAAAGTACGCGTCGAGATCTTTCAAATGAGCACCGAACGGTCGCGCTGCGACCACGCATAACCGAGATACGGAGATTCGGTCGAGAAATTTCGGTGAAATATCGAAGTCCGAAAATGACGGTTTTATCATCCTATCCGGTAGATTTTTACGCGCCGAACAAGAATTTTTTAGCACGCTTCGATATCTCTAACCGTTTAAGAGATACGGGCGTTTGAAGTTTCGGCACTTTCGAAAAAACGCGAAAAAATCGACCCGAAAACGACATCTTTCGACGTTTTCTCGTGTCGCGCGTTAACGACGCCGTTCGGACCGACGAATTGGACGGTTTCCGATAGAAAAATGTCCGCGGAATCGATTGCGACCGCTCCGGGCGCCCTATCTCTAACCGTTTAGCGGCTACGGCCCGTCAAAGTTGAAAAAGAGAAAAAAATCCCAACTTTGAAGCGCTGTAGCGTCGGAACGCGTTGAGCTAGGGCGTCCTTCTTTCGCCTGTTTAGAACCCTCGTAGAAGTCCTTACGACGCGCCGATAATCGAACGTCTAACTCTTCCCGTTAACGCGCAGCAGAAACGTCGCATTTTTCTGACCAAAACGATGAAATTTTTTCGACCCGAAAAATCGAGGTCGGAATTTCGGGGTTTTGACCCTACCGGAACGTGGCCATATATGGGTGTATTACGCCTGAGAAATTTCAGCCTCCTAGCCTAACCGTTTAGGAGATATGGACGTTTGAAAGTTGAGGGTGCAAAACTCAACTCCTTAAAGGAGCCCCGAACGGGGTCGAGTGATATATCAAAAGACGCGTATTTTCGCGTAGATTACGATAAAAAAGTTTGCCTCTCTATCTCTAACCGTTAAGGAGAAAATCGCGTTTAAAGTTTCGAAATTTCCAAAAATGCTTAACTCCGAAACTTTGAAGCGCCGTAGCTCTAAACGGTTATAGATAGAAGGATCCCAGTTTGCGCCGTTCGAAAGTACGCGTCGAGATCTTTCAAATGAGCACCGAACGGTCGCGCTGCGACCACGCATAACCGAGATACGGAGATTCGGTCGAGAAATTTCGGTGAAATATCGAAGTCCGAAAATGACCGTTTTATCATCCTATCCGGTAGATTTTTACGCGCCGAACAAGAATTTTTTAGCACGCTTCGATATCTCTAACCGTTTAAGAGATACGGGCGTTTGAAGTTTCGGCACTTTCGAAAAAACGCGAAAAAATCGACCCGAAAACGACATCTTTCGACGTTTTCTCGTGTCGCGCGTTAACGACGCCGTTCGGACCGACGAATTGGACGGTTTCCGATAGAAAAATGTCCGCGGAATCGATTGCGACCGCTCCGGGCGCCCTATCTCTAACCGTTTAGCGGCTACGGCCCGTCAAAGTTGAAAAAGAGAAAAAAATCCCAACTTTGAAGCGCTGTAGCGTCGGAACGCGTTGAGCTAGGGCGTCCTTCTTTCGCCTGTTTAGAACCCTCGTAGAAGTCCTTACGACGCGCCGATAATCGAACGTCTAACTCTTCCCGTTAACGCGCAGCAGAAACGTCGCATTTTTCTGACCAAAACGATGAAATTTTTCGACCCGAAAAATCGAGGGTCGGAATTTCGGGGTTTTGACCCTACCGGAACGTGGCCATATATGGGTGTATTACGCCTGAGAAATTTCAGCCTCCTAGCCCTAACCGTTTAGGAGATATGGACGTTTGAAAGTTGAGGGTGCAAAACTCAACTCCTTAAAGGAGCCCCGAACGGGGTCGAGTGATATATCAAAAGACGCGTATTTTCGCGTAGATTACGATAAAAAAGTTTGCCTCTCTATCTCTAACCGTTAAGGAGAAAATCGCGTTTAAAGTTTCGAAATTTCCAAAAATGCTTAACTCCGAAACTTTGAAGCGCCGTAGCTCCTAAACGGTTATAGATAGAAGGATCCCAGTTTGCGCCGTTCGAAAGTACGCGTCGAGATCTTTCAAATGAGCACCGAACGGTCGCGCTGCGACCACGCATAACCGAGATACGGAGATTCGGTCGAGAAATTTCGGTGAAATATCGAAGTCCGAAAATGACCGTTTTATCATCCTATCCGGTAGATTTTTACGCGCCGAACAAGAATTTTTTAGCACGCTTCGATATCTCTAACCGTTTAAGAGATACGGGCGTTTGAAGTTTCGGCACTTTCGAAAAAACGCGAAAAAATCGACCCCGAAAACGACATCTTTCGACGTTTTCTCGTGTCGCGCGTTAACGACGCCGTTCGGACCGACAGATTGGACGGTTTCCGATAGAAAAATGTCCGCGGAATCGATTGCGACCGCTCCGGGCGCCTATCTCTAACCGTTTAGCGGCTACGGCCCGTCAAAGTTGAAAAAGAGAGAAAAAATCCCAACTTTGAAGCGCTGTAGCGTCGGAACGCGTTGAGCTAGGGCGTCCTTCTTTCGCCTGTTTAGAACCCTCGTAGAAGTCCTTACGACGCGCCGATAATCGAACGTCTAACTCTTCCCGTTAACGCGCAGCAGAAACGTCGCATTTTTCTGACCAAAACGATGAAATTTTTCGACCCGAAAAATCGAGGGTCGGAATTTCGGGGTTTTGACCCTACCGGAACGTGGCCATATATGGGTGTATTACGCCTGAGAAATTTCAGCCTCCTAGCCCTAACCGTTTAGGAGATATGGACGTTTGAAAGTTGAGGGTGCAAAACTCAACTCCTTAAAGGAGCCCCGAACGGGGTCGAGTGATATATCAAAAGACGCGTATTTTCGCGTAGATTACGATAAAAAAGTTTGCCTCTCTATCTCTAACCGTTAAGGAGAAAATCGCGTTTAAAGTTTCGAAATTTCCAAAAATGCTTAACTCCGAAACTTTGAAGCGCCGTAGCTCCTAAACGGTTATAGATAGAAAGGATCCCAGTTTGCGCCGTTCGAAAGTACGCGTCGAGATCTTTCAAATGAGCACCGAACGGTCGCGCTGCGACCACGCATAACCGAGATACGGAGATTCGGTCGAGAAATTTCGGTGAAATATCGAAGTCCGAAAATGACCGTTTTATCATCCTATCCGGTAGATTTTTACGCGCCGAACAAGAATTTTTTAGCACGCTTCGATATCTCTAACCGTTTAAGAGATACGGGCGTTTGAAGTTTCGGCACTTTCGAAAAAACGCGAAAAAATCGACCCCGAAAACGACATCTTTCGACGTTTTCTCGTGTCGCGCGTTAACGACGCCGTTCGGACCGACGAATTGGACGGTTTCCGATAGAAAAATGTCCGCGGAATCGATTGCGACCGCTCCGGGCGCCCTATCTCTAACCGTTTAGCGGCTACGGCCCGTCAAAGTTGAAAAGAGAGAAAAAATCCCAACTTTGAAGCGCTGTAGCGTCGGAACGCGTTGAGCTAGGGCGTCCTTCTTTCGCCTGTTTAGAACCCTCGTAGAAGTCCTTACGACGCGCCGATAATCGAACGTCTAACTCTTCCCGTTAACGCGCAGCAGAAACGTCGCATTTTTCTGACCAAAACGATGAAATTTTTCGACCCGAAAAATCGAGGTCGGAATTTCGGGGTTTTGACCCTACCGGAACGTGGCCATATATGGGTGTATTACGCCTGAGAAATTTCAGCCTCCTAGCCCTAACCGTTTAGGAGATATGGACGTTTGAAAGTTGAGGGTGCAAAACTCAACTCCTTAAAGGAGCCCCGAACGGGGTCGAGTGATATATCAAAAGACGCGTATTTTCGCGTAGATTACGATAAAAAAGTTTGCCTCTCTATCTCTAACCGTTAAGGAGAAAATCGCGTTTAAAGTTTCGAAATTTCCAAAAATGCTTAACTCCGAAACTTTGAAGCGCCGTAGCTCCTAAACGGTTATAGATAGAGGATCCCGGTTTGCGCCGTTCGAAAGTACGCGTCGAGATCTTTCAAATGAGCACCGAACGGTCGCGCTGCGACCACGCATAACCGAGATACGGAGATTCGGTCGAGAAATTTCGGTGAAATATCGAAGTCCGAAAATGACCGTTTTATCATCCGATCCGGTAGATTTTTACGCGCCGAACAAGAATTTTTTTAGCACGCTTCGATATCTCTAACCGTTTAAGAGATACGGGCGTTTGAAGTTTCGGCACTTTCGAAAAAACGCGAAAAAATCGACCCCGAAAACGACATCTTTCGACGTTTTCTCGTGTCGCGCGTTAACGACGCCGTTCGGACCGACGAATTGGACGGTTTCCGATAGAAAAATGTCCGCGGAATCGATTGCGACCGCTCCGGGCGCCCTATCTCTAACCGTTTAGCGGCTACGGCCCGTCAAAGTTGAAAAGAGAGAAAAAATCCCAACTTTGAAGCGCTGTAGCGTCGGAACGCGTTGAGCTAGGGCGTCCTTCTTTCGCCTGTTTAGAACCCTCGTAGAAGTCCTTACGACGCGCCGATAATCGAACGTCTAACTCTTCCCGTTAACGCGCAGCAGAAACGTCGCATTTTTCTGACCAAAACGATGAAATTTTTCGACCCGAAAAATCGAGGTCGGAATTTCGGGGTTTTGACCCTACCGGAACGTGGCCATATATGGGTGTATTACGCCTGAGAAATTTCAGCCTCCTAGCCCTAACCGTTTAGGAGATATGGACGTTTGAAAGTTGAGGGTGCAAAACTCAACTCCTTAAAGGAGCCCCGAACGGGGTCGAGTGATATATCAAAAGACGCGTATTTTCGCGTAGATTACGATAAAAAAGTTTGCCTCTCTATCTCTAACCGTTAAGGAGAAAATCGCGTTTAAAGTTTCGAAATTTCCAAAAATGCTTAACTCCGAAACTTTGAAGCGCCGTAGCTCCTAAACGGTTATAGATAGAGGATCCCAGTTTGCGCCGTTCGAAAGTACGCGTCGAGATCTTTCAAATGAGCACCGAACGGTCGCGCTGCGACCACGCATAACCGAGATACGGAGATTCGGTCGAGAAATTTCGGTGAAATATCGAAGTCCGAAAATGACCGTTTTATCATCCTATCCGGTAGATTTTTACGCGCCGAACAAGAATTTTTTAGCACGCTTCGATATCTCTAACCGTTTAAGAGATACGGGCGTTTGAAGTTTCGGCACTTTCGAAAAAACGCGAAAAAATCGACCCGAAAACGACATCTTTCGACGTTTTCTCGTGTCGCGCGTTAACGACGCCGTTCGGACCGACGAATTGGACGGTTTCCGATAGAAAAATGTCCGCGGAATCGATTGCGACCGCTCCGGGCGCCTATCTCTAACCGTTTAGCGGCTACGGCCCGTCAAAGTTGAAAAAGAGAGAAAAAAATCCCAACTTTGAAGCGCTGTAGCGTCGGAACGCGTTGAGCTAGGGCGTCCTTCTTTCGCCTGTTTAGAACCCTCGTAGAAGTCCTTACGACGCGCCGATAATCGAACGTCTAACTCTTCCCGTTAACGCGCAGCAGAAACGTCGCATTTTTCTGACCAAAACGATGAAATTTTTCGACCCGAAAAATCGAGGGTCGGAATTTCGGGGTTTTGACCCTACCGGAACGTGGCCATATATGGGTGTATTACGCCTGAGAAATTTCAGCCTCCTAGCCCTAACCGTTTAGGAGATATGGACGTTTGAAAGTTGAGGGTGCAAAACTCAACTCCTTAAAGGAGCCCCGAACGGGGTCGAGTGATATATCAAAAGACGCGTATTTTCGCGTAGATTACGATAAAAAAGTTTGCCTCTCTATCTCTAACCGTTAAGGAGAAAATCGCGTTTAAAGTTTCGAAATTTCCAAAAATGCTTAACTCCGAAACTTTGAAGCGCCGTAGCTCCTAAACGGTTATAGATAGAGGATCCCGGTTTGCGCCGTTCGAAAGTACGCGTCGAGATCTTTCAAATGAGCACCGAACGGTCGCGCTGCGACCACGCATAACCGAGATACGGAGATTCGGTCGAGAAATTTCGGTGAAATATCGAAGTCCGAAAATGACCGTTTTTATCATCCTATCCGGTAGATTTTTACGCGCCGAACAAGAATTTTTTAGCACGCTTCGATATCTCTAACCGTTTAAGAGATACGGGCGTTTGAAGTTTCGGCACTTTCGAAAAAACGCGAAAAATCGACCCCGAAAACGACATCTTTCGACGTTTTCTCGTGTCGCGCGTTAACGACGCCGTTCGGACCGACGAATTGGACGGTTTCCGATAGAAAAATGTCCGCGGAATCGATTGCGACCGCTCCGGGCGCCTATCTCTAACCGTTTAGCGGCTACGGCCCGTCAAAGTTGAAAAAGAGAGAAAAAATCCCAACTTTGAAGCGCTGTAGCGTCGGAACGCGTTGAGCTAGGGCGTCCTTCTTTCGCCTGTTTAGAACCCTCGTAGGGTCCTTACGACGCGCCGATAATCGAACGTCTAACTCTTCCCGTTAACGCGCAGCAGAAACGTCGCATTTTCTGACCAAAACGATGAAATTTTTTCGACCCGAAAAATCGAGGGTCTTAATTTCGGGGTTTTGACCCTATCGGAACGTGGCCATATCTGGGTGTATTACGCCTGAGAAATTTCAGCCTCCTAGCCCTAACCGTTTAGGAGATATGGACGTTTGAAAGTTGAGGGTGCAAAACTCAACTCCTTAAAGGAGCCCCGAACGGGGTCGAGTGATATATCAAAAGACGCGTATTTTCGCGTAGATTACGATAAAAAAGTTTGCCTCTCTATCTCTAACCGTTAAGGAGAAAATCGCGTTTAAAGTTTCGAAATTTCCAAAAATGCTTAACTCCGAAACTTTGAAGCGCCGTAGCTCCTAAACGGTTATAGATAGAGGATCCCAGTTTGCGCCGTTCGAAAGTACGCGTCGAGATCTTTCAAATGAGCACCGAACGGTCGCGCTGCGACCACGCATAACCGAGATACGGAGATTCGGTCGAGAAATTTCGGTGAAATATCGAAGTCCGAAAATGACCGTTTTTATCATCCTATCCGGTAGATTTTTACGCGCCGAACAAGAATTTTTTAGCACGCTTCGATATCTCTAACCGTTTAAGAGATACGGGCGTTTGAAGTTTCGGCACTTTCGAAAAAACGCGAAAAAATCGACCCGAAAACGACATCTTTCGACGTTTTCTCGTGTCGCGCGTTAACGACGCCGTTCGGACCGACGAATTGGACGGTTTCCGATAGAAAAATGTCCGCGGAATCGATTGCGACCGCTCCGGGCGCCTATCTCTAACCGTTTAGCGGCTACGGCCCGTCAAAGTTGAAAAAGAGAGAAAAAAATCCCAACTTTGAAGCGCTGTAGCGTCGGAACGCGTTGAGCTAGGGCGTCCTTCTTTCGCCTGTTTAGAACCCTCGTAGGGTCCTTACGACGCGCCGATAATCGAACGTCTAACTCTTCCCGTTAACGCGCAGCAGAAACGTCGCATTTTCTGACCAAAACGATGAAATTTTTTCGACCCGAAAAATCGAGGTCGGAATTTCGGGGTTTTGACCCTACCGGAACGTGGCCATATATGGGTGTATTACGCCTGAGAAATTTCAGCCTCCTAGCCCTAACCGTTTAGGAGATATGGACGTTTGAAAGTTGAGGGTGCAAAACTCAACTCCTTAAAGGAGCCCCGAACGGGGTCGAGTGATATATCAAAAGACGCGTATTTTCGCGTAGATTACGATAAAAAAGTTTGCCTCTCTATCTCTAACCGTTAAGGAGAAAATCGCGTTTAAAGTTTCGAAATTTCCAAAAATGCTTAACTCCGAAACTTTGAAGCGCCGTAGCTCCTAAACGGTTATAGATAGAAGGATCCCGGTTTGCGCCGTTCGAAAGTACGCGTCGAGATCTTTCAAATGAGCACCGAACGGTCGCGCTGCGACCACGCATAACCGAGATACGGAGATTCGGTCGAGAAATTTCGGTGAAATATCGAAGTCCGAAAATGACCGTTTTTATCATCCTATCCGGTAGATTTTTACGCGCCGAACAAGAATTTTTTTAGCACGCTTCGATATCTCTAACCGTTTAAGAGATACGGGCGTTTGAAGTTTCGGCACTTTCGAAAAAACGCGAAAAAATCGACCCCGAAAACGACATCTTTCGACGTTTTCTCGTGTCGCGCGTTAACGACGCCGTTCGGACCGACGAATTGGACGGTTTCCGATAGAAAAATGTCCGCGGAATCGATTGCGACCGCTCCGGGCGCCCTATCTCTAACCGTTTAGCGGCTACGGCCCGTCAAAGTTGAAAAAGAGAGAAAAAAAATCCCAACTTTGAAGCGCTGTAGCGTCGGAACGCGTTGAGCTAGGGCGTCCTTCTTTCGCCTGTTTAGAACCCTCGTAGAAGTCCTTACGACGCGCCGATAATCGAACGTCTAACTCTTCCCGTTAACGCGCAGCAGAAACGTCGCATTTTCTGACCAAAACGATGAAATTTTTTCGACCCGAAAAATCGAGGTCGGAATTTCGGGTTTTGACCCTACCGGAACGTGGCCATATATGGGTGTATTACGCCTGAGAAATTTCAGCCTCCTAGCCCTAACCGTTTAGGAGATATGGACGTTTGAAAGTTGAGGGTGCAAAACTCAACTCCTTAAAGGAGCCCCGAACGGGGTCGAGTGATATATCAAAAGACGCGTATTTTCGCGTAGATTACGATAAAAAAGTTTGCCTCTCTATCTCTAACCGTTAAGGAGAAAATCGCGTTTAAAGTTTCGAAATTTCCAAAAATGCTTAACTCCGAAACTTTGAAGCGCCGTAGCTCCTAAACGGTTATAGATAGAAGGATCCCGGTTTGCGCCGTTCGAAAGTACGCGTCGAGATCTTTCAAATGAGCACCGAACGGTCGCGCTGCGACCACGCATAACCGAGATACGGAGATTCGGTCGAGAAATTTCGGTGAAATATCGAAGTCCGAAAATGACCGTTTTATCATCCTATCCGGTAGATTTTTACGCGCCGAACAAGAATTTTTTAGCACGCTTCGATATCTCTAACCGTTTAAGAGATACGGGCGTTTGAAGTTTCGGCACTTTCGAAAAAACGCGAAAAATCGACCCCGAAAACGACATCTTTCGACGTTTTCTCGTGTCGCGCGTTAACGACGCCGTTCGGACCGACGAATTGGACGGTTTCCGATAGAAAAATGTCCGCGGAATCGATTGCGACCGCTCCGGGCGCCTATCTCTAACCGTTTAGCGGCTACGGCCCGTCAAAGTTGAAAAAGAGAAAAAAATCCCAACTTTGAAGCGCTGTAGCGTCGGAACGCGTTGAGCTAGGGCGTCCTTCTTTCGCCTGTTTAGAACCCTCGTAGGGTCCTTACGACGCGCCGATAATCGAACGTCTAACTCTTCCCGTTAACGCGCAGCAGAAACGTCGCATTTTTCTGACCAAAACGATGAAATTTTTCGACCCGAAAAATCGAGGGTCGGAATTTCGGGGTTTTGACCCTACCGGAACGTGGCCATATATGGGTGTATTACGCCTGAGAAATTTCAGCCTCCTAGCCCTAACCGTTTAGGAGATATGGACGTTTGAAAGTTGAGGGTGCAAAACTCAACTCCTTAAAGGAGCCCCGAACGGGGTCGAGTGATATATCAAAAGACGCGTATTTTCGCGTAGATTACGATAAAAAAGTTTGCCTCTCTATCTCTAACCGTTAAGGAGAAAATCGCGTTTAAAGTTTCGAAATTTCCAAAAATGCTTAACTCCGAAACTTTGAAGCGCCGTAGCTCCTAAACGGTTATAGATAGAGGATCCCGGTTTGCGCCGTTCGAAAGTACGCGTCGAGATCTTTCAAATGAGCACCGAACGGTCGCGCTGCGACCACGCATAACCGAGATACGGAGATTCGGTCGAGAAATTTCGGTGAAATATCGAAGTCCGAAAATGACCGTTTTTATCATCCTATCCGGTAGATTTTTACGCGCCGAACAAGAATTTTTTTAGCACGCTTCGATATCTCTAACCGTTTAAGAATACGGGCGTTTGAAGTTTCGGCACTTTCGAAAAAACGCGAAAAAATCGACCCCGAAAACGACATCTTTCGACGTTTTCTCGTGTCGCGCGTTAACGACGCCGTTCGGACCGACGAATTGGACGGTTTCCGATAGAAAAATGTCCGCGGAATCGATTGCGACCGCTCCGGGCGCCCTATCTCTAACCGTTTAGCGGCTACGGCCCGTCAAAGTTGAAAAAGAGAGAAAAAAAATCCCAACTTTGAAGCGCTGTAGCGTCGGAACGCGTTGAGCTAGGGCGTCCTTCTTTCGCCTGTTTAGAACCCTCGTAGGGTCCTTACGACGCGCCGATAATCGAACGTCTAACTCTTCCCGTTAACGCGCAGCAGAAACGTCGCATTTTTTCTGACCAAAACGATGAAATTTTTTCGACCCGAAAAATCGAGGTCGGAATTTCGGGGTTTTGACCCTACCGGAACGTGGCCATATATGGGTGTATTACGCCTGAGAAATTTCAGCCTCCTAGCCCTAACCGTTTAGGAGATATGGACGTTTGAAAGTTGAGGGTGCAAAACTCAACTCCTTAAAGGAGCCCCGAACGGGGTCGAGTGATATATCAAAAGACGCGTATTTTCGCGTAGATTACGATAAAAAAGTTTGCCTCTCTATCTCTAACCGTTAAGGAGAAAATCGCGTTTAAAGTTTCGAAATTTCCAAAAATGCTTAACTCCGAAACTTTGAAGCGCCGTAGCTCCTAAACGGTTATAGATAGAAGGATCCCGGTTTGCGCCGTTCGAAAGTACGCGTCGAGATCTTTCAAATGAGCACCGAACGGTCGCGCTGCGACCACGCATAACCGAGATACGGAGATTCGGTCGAGAAATTTCGGTGAAATATCGAAGTCCGAAAATGACCGTTTTATCATCCTATCCGGTAGATTTTTACGCGCCGAACAAGAATTTTTTAGCACGCTTCGATATCTCTAACCGTTTAAGAGATACGGGCGTTTGAAGTTTCGGCACTTTCGAAAAAACGCGAAAAATCGACCCGAAAACGACATCTTTCGACGTTTTCTCGTGTCGCGCGTTAACGACGCCGTTCGGACCGACGAATTGGACGGTTTCCGATAGAAAAATGTCCGCGGAATCGATTGCGACCGCTCCGGGCGCCTATCTCTAACCGTTTAGCGGCTACGGCCCGTCAAAGTTGAAAAGAGAGAAAAAATCCCAACTTTGAAGCGCTGTAGCGTCGGAACGCGTTGAGCTAGGGCGTCCTTCTTTCGCCTGTTTAGAACCCTCGTAGGGTCCTTACGACGCGCCGATAATCGAACGTCTAACTCTTCCCGTTAACGCGCAGCAGAAACGTCGCATTTTCTGACCAAAACGATGAAATTTTTCGACCCGAAAAATCGAGGGTCGGAATTTCGGGGTTTTGACCCTACCGGAACGTGGCCATATATGGGTGTATTACGCCTGAGAAATTTCAGCCTCCTAGCCCTAACCGTTTAGGAGATATGGACGTTTGAAAGTTGAGGGGTGCAAAACTCAACTCCTTAAAGGAGCCCCGAACGGGGTCGAGTGATATATCAAAAGACGAGTATTTTCGCGTAGATTACGATAAAAAGAAGTTTGCCTCTCTATCTATAACCCTTAAGGATAAAATCGCGATTAAAGTTTATAAATTTCCAAAAATGCTTAAAACCGAAACTTTGAAGCGCCGTAGCTCCTAAACGGTTATAGATAGAGGATCCCGGTTTGCGCCGTTCGAAAGTACGCGTCGAGATCTTTCAAATGAGCACCGAACGGTCGCGCTGCGACCACGCATAACCGAGATACGGAGATTCGGTCGAGAAATTTCGGTGAAATATCGAAGTCCGAAAATGACCGTTTTTATCATCCTATCCGGTAGATTTTCACGCGCCGAACAAGAATTTTTTAGCACGCTTCGATATCTCTAACCGTTTAAGAGATACGGGCGTTTGAAGTTTCGGCACTTTCGAAAAAACGCGAAAAAATCGACCCCGAAAACGACATCTTTCGACGTTTTCTCGTGTCGCGCGTTAACGACGCCGTTCGGACCGACGAATTGGACGGTTTCCGATAGAAAAATGTCCGCGGAATCGATTGCGACCGCTCCGGGCGCCCTATCTCTAACCGTTTAGCGGCTACGGCCCGTCAAAGTTGAAAAAGAGAGAAAAAAAATCCCAACTTTGAAGCGCTGTAGCGTCGGAACGCGTTGAGCTAGGGCGTCCTTCTTTCGCCTGTTTAGAACCCTCGTAGGGGTCCTTACGACGCGCCGATAATCGAACGTCTAACTCTTCCCGTTAACGCGCAGCAGAAACGTCGCATTTTCTGACCAAAACGATGAAATTTTTTCGACCCGAAAAATCGAGGGTCGGAATTTCGGGGTTTTGACCCTACCGGAACGTGGCCATATATGGGTGTATTACGCCTGAGAAATTTCAGCCTCCTAGCCCTAACCGTTTAGGAGATATGGACGTTTGAAAGTTGAGGGGGTGCAAAACTCAACTCCTTAAAGGAGCCCCGAACGGGGTCGAGTGATATATCAAAAGACGCGTATTTTCGCGTAGATTACGATAAAAAAAAGTTTGCCTCTCTATCTCTAACCGTTAAGGAGAAAATCGCGTTTAAAGTTTCGAAATTTCCAAAAATGCTTAACTCCGAAACTTTGAGGCGCCGTAGCTCCTAAACGGTTATAGATAGAGGATCCCGGTTTGCGCCGTTCGAAAGTACGCGTCGAGATCTTTCAAATGAGCACCGAACGGTCGCGCTGCGACCACGCATAACCGAGATACGGAGATTCGGTCGAGAAATTTCGGTGAAATATCGAAGTCCGAAAATGACCGCTTTATCATCCTATCCGGTAGATTTTCACGCGCCGAACAAGAATTTTTTAGCACGCTTCGATATCTCTAACCGTTTAAGAGATACGGGCGTTTGAAGTTTCGGCACTTTCGAAAAAACGCGAAAAAATCGACCCCGAAAACGACATCTTTCGACGTTTTCTCGTGTCGCGCGTTAACGACGCCGTTCGGACCGACGAATTGGACGGTTTCCGATAGAAAAATGTCCGCGGAATCGATTGCGACCGCTCCGGGCGCCCTATCTCTAACCGTTTAGCGGCTACGGCCCGTCAAAGTTGAAAAGAGAGAAAAAAATCCCAACTTTGAAGCGCTGTAGCGTCGGAACGCGTTGAGCTAGGGCGTCCTTCTTTCGCCTGTTTAGAACCCTCGTAGGGTCCTTACGACGCGCCGATAATCGAACGTCTAACTCTTCCCGTTAACGCGCAGCAGAAACGTCGCATTTTCTGACCAAAACGATGAAATTTTTTCGACCCGAAAAATCGAGGGTCGGAATTTCGGGGTTTTGACCCTACCGGAACGTGGCCATATATGGGTGTATTACGCCTGAGAAATTTCAGCCTCCTAGCCCTAACCGTTTAGGAGATATGGACGTTTGAAAGTTGAGGGGTGCAAAACTCAACTCCTTAAAGGAGCCCCGAACGGGGTCGAGTGATATATCAAAAGACGCGTATTTTCGCGTAGATTACGATAAAAAAGTTTGCCTCTCTATCTCTAACCGTTAAGGAGAAAATCGCGTTTAAAGTTTCGAAATTTCCAAAAATGCTTAACTCCGAAACTTTGAAGCGCCGTAGCTCCTAAACGGTTATAGATAGAAGGATCCCGGTTTGCGCCGTTCGAAAGTACGCGTCGAGATCTTTCAAATGAGCACCGAACGGTCGCGCTGCGACCACGCATAACCGAGATACGGAGATTCGGTCGAGAAATTTCGGTGAAATATCGAAGTCCGAAAATGACCGTTTTTATCATCCTATCCGGTAGATTTTACGCGCCGAACAAGAATTTTTAGCACGCTTCGATATCTCTAACCGTTTAAGAGATACGGGCGTTTGAAGTTTCGGCACTTTCGAAAAAACGCGAAAAATCGACCCCGAAAACGACATCTTTCGACGTTTTCTCGTGTCGCGCGTTAACGACGCCGTTCGGACCGACGAATTGGACGGTTTCCGATAGAAAAATGTCCGCGGAATCGATTGCGACCGCTCCGGGCGCCTATCTCTAACCGTTTAGCGGCTACGGCCCGTCAAAGTTGAAAAAGAGAGAAAAAAAATCCCAACTTTGAAGCGCTGTAGCGTCGGAACGCGTTGAGCTAGGGCGTCCTTCTTTCGCCTGTTTAGAACCCTCGTAGGGGTCCTTACGACGCGCCGATAATCGAACGTCTAACTCTTCCCGTTAACGCGCAGCAGAAACGTCGCATTTTTTTCTGACCAAAACGATGAAATTTTTTCGACCCGAAAAATCGAGGGTCGGAATTTCGGGGTTTTGACCCTACCGGAACGTGGCCATATATGGGTGTATTACGCCTGACAAATTTCAGCCTCCTAGCCCTAACCGTTTAGGAGATATGGACGTTTGAAAGTTGAGGGGGTGCAAAACTCAACTCCTTAAAGGAGCCCCGAACGGGGTCGAGTGATATATCAAAAGACGCGTATTTTCGCGTAGATTACGATAAAAAAAAAGTTTGCCTCTCTATCTCTAACCGTTAAGGAGAAAATCGCGTTTAAAGTTTCGAAATTTCCAAAAATGCTTAACTCCGAAACTTTGAAGCGCCGTAGCTCCTAAACGGTTATAGATAGAGGATCCCGGTTTGCGCCGTTCGAAAGTACGCGTCGAGATCTTTCAAATGAGCACCGAACGGTCGCGCTGCGACCACGCATAACCGAGATACGGAGATTCGGTCGAGAAATTTCGGTGAAATATCGAAGTCCGAAAATGACCGTTTTTATCATCCTATCCGGTAGATTTTTACGCGCCGAACAAGAATTTTTTTAGCACGCTTCGATATCTCTAACCGTTTAAGAGATACGGGCGTTTGAAGTTTCGGCACTTTCGAAAAAACGCGAAAAAATCGACCCGAAAACGACATCTTTCGACGTTTTCTCGTGTCGCGCGTTAACGACGCCGTTCGGACCGACGAATTGGACGGTTTCCGATAGAAAAATGTCCGCGGAATCGATTGCGACCGCTCCGGGCGCCCTATCTCCTAACCGTTTAGCGGCTACGGCCCGTCAAAGTTGAAAAGAGAGAAAAAATCCCAACTTTGAAGCGCTGTAGCGTCGGAACGCGTTGAGCTAGGGCGTCCTTCTTTCGCCTGTTTAGAACCCTCGTAGGGAGTCCTTACGACGCGCAGATAATCGAACGTCTAACTCTTCCCGTTAACGCGCAGCAGAAACGTCGCATTTTTTCTGACCAAAACGATGAAATTTTTTAGACCCGAAAAATAGAGGGTCGGAATTTCGGGGTTTTGACCCTACCGGAACGTGGCCATATATGGGTGTATTACGCCTGAGAAATTTCAGCCTCCTAGCCCTAACCGTTTAGGAGATATGGACGTTTGAAAGTTGGGAGGGTGCAAAACTCAACTCCTTAAAGGAGCCCCGAACGGGGTCGAGTGATATATCAAAAGACGCGTATTTTCGCGTAGATTACGATAAAAAAAGTTTGCCTCTCTATCTCTAACCGTTAAGGAGAAAATCGCGTTTAAAGTTTCGAAATTTCCAAAAATGCTTAACTCCGAAACTTTGAAGCGCCGTAGCTCCTAAACGGTTATAGATAGAGGATCCCGGTTTGCGCCGTTCGAAAGTACGCGTCGAGATCTTTCAAATGAGCACCGAACGGTCGCGCTGCGACCACGCATAACCGAGATACGGAGATTCGGTCGAGAAATTTCGGTGAAATATCGAAGTCCGAAAATGACCGTTTTTATCATCCTATCCGGTAGATTTTTACGCGCCGAACAAGAATTTTTTTAGCACGCTTCGATATCTCTAACCGTTTAAGAGATACGGGCGTTTGAATTTTAGGCACTTTCGAAAAACGCGAAAAATCGACCCCGAAAACGACATCTTTCGACGTTTTCTCGTGTCGCGCGTTAACGACGCCGTTCGGACCGACGAATTGGACGGTTTCCGATAGAAAAATACCTGTGGTCAGTTGCAGTGTTGTATTTACTCTATTCACGTCGTGAGCGAAATATCGTGTGACAATTTCTTAAAATGCCTCCGCGAAGAGAAATTAGTACGGAAACACGTGCGCTTATAATAGCTTACCATGAAAGTGACATAAGTAATCGACAAATTGCCAAAAAGTGAAAATACACCACGCTACGGTTGGCTATAACGTAAAAAAATATCGGGGAACTGGCAGTTTTCTTAATAAAAGACGGAGTGGAAGGCCAAAAGCGACAACATGTGCAGATGGTCGCAGAATAGTGGTTACCAGCAAGTTAAATAGACGCAAAACATCCCCGGAAATTACCGCAGAATTAAATGTTGGTCGCCAAAAAACTAGTCAGTGTTTCTACTGTCAAACGTCGCCTACAGAAAGTCGGGCTCCGTGGACGCATTGCGATGAAAAATCCATTATTACGCAAACAAAACAAGCCAAAGCGACTTAAATGGGCCCGTGAACACCAACACTGGACCATAAAAGAGTGGAACAACGTCCTATGGACGGATGGGTCCAAATTTAAGCTGTTCGGAACCCGAAGACGCATATTCGTAAGAAGATCTGTGGGTGAACGTGCCAGAGAAGAGTCTATTGCTGCTACCGTGAAGCATGGTGAAGGTTCTATCATCATTTGGGGCTGTTTTGCTGGCACTAGTGTAGGGGACATTGTGAAAATTGACGGTATATTAAAAAAAGAAGGCTACCGCGAAATTTTCGAGAACCACGCAATACCTTCCGGAATTCGACTTTTGAGTCAAAATTTTATCTTCTAGCATGACCCAAAATATTCCTCTAAATTATGTAAAGACTATTTACGCCATTTAGAAGAGGAAGGAACTCTCAAAATTATGGAATGGCCTCCCCAGAACCCAGACTTGAATCCAGTCGAGTTACTATGAGAAGAACTAGACCGGGAAGTACGGAAATCGGCTCCGACATCAGCTACTGACGTGTGGAACAAATTGCAATAGAGTTGGATCTCAATAACACAAGAAGCTCTGGCAGAACTTATTGCGAGAATGCCTCGATTGTGTGCTGCAATTATTAAATCAAGAGGAGGTCACATAGATGAAAGCAAAATTTAAATTAAACGTTTGAATTTTCACATTTATTTAATATATTTTTATTCATGTACGTGTATCTGTACATAAAAAAATAAATATTATTAACATTTTTGCTGAGCTTTTATACATTTTTGCTGGCAATGAGAGTGCCTAAACACTTTTGAGCGGTAGTGTATATCGAATGTCTGGCTACTGATTCTTTAACAAGGAATTATGACGTTCGCTGTTACATTGTTATGGTTGCCACCTTTTTAACATTACGCCATTCATCAATAAATATAATCATGTGTCATCATTAAAAACAATCATGTTCTGTTTTTGTACACCCCTAAAAATACCGATCGTTTTATTTAAACGGTAAGGAACATGTTCCAACCTTTCCTTGTACAGTTTTGTTGATTACTACTTTTACAAGGGACCATAAAATTAGATATAAGGAATTATTGTAGTAGTTTGTATTTTACTACGCAATTCTCGTTAGTTGGAAATAATCTGCGCGTTCGTAAACTAAATAATTTAGCATCCGCTTGCTGTTTCACGACCGAGCCGAAAATACAGGTACGCAATATACCTGCACATATATACTTACGTACATACGTACACATCTATATTGCCTATACGTCTTTATATTGACTTAATACGTTTCGTAAAGCTCTTGATTTGTTCGTCGCAGCTCTAATTCGCCGTTTCGGGTTATAAAAGCGAAACCTGAAGGGAAGTTAAGTGTGTTTCTGACGTCTATAATGTGTATCTCGGATTAAATATCTCGCAGTTTCCTCGGTGACGACATACGACGGAATTTTCGATTTTATGATATATATACATATATGTCGTCACAGGAAGCGTGTAGTGTAAGGCTACGTTTTGATAGGCAGGTTATTTAGGGAATTATGTCTTTTAGGACGGCAATGGAAAGCGACGTGAAAAAGAGCTTAGTACAACGCCACGGAACGTTTTCGGACGAAGAAATAATATCCAAGGAGCATTAGCTATAATGTGGCGATTGTTTGTTGATAGTTTCAATTTATTTCGTATATGAGATCTTGTGGTGTATTCTTTCCCTGAGTAGTATCGAACAAAAAGAATTGAAATTCAAGTGCCTACAGTGTTATTTTATCGCATGGTTAAAGTGGTAAAGCGACAGTATATGACTGAAACTGCCCTTTGTTATCGTCGATTTATTATTATTCTACTATCAGGCAACAAATAAAATAAATCAATGTACTCTGCATCGTAACTATATACAGTAGAACCCGGTTATAACAACTTTGGCTGTAACGACACTCCTTTTTTAGTGTCAAATTTTAAGCGGTCCCGTATTTTACTATTCAAACGTACAGGAAAAACCCCGGTTTTAACGACAAATATTTACCACTTGAGGTATGTATTTATATTATCATTTATGGCTCAATTCCCGGTATTTGCCTAGCCTGCAACCGACCGTTCGGGGATTCCAAGAATATTACCGTTCGTTGAATTAAGATTTCTTGCAATTTGCCTAGCCTGCAAGGTTCGACCGTCCGGGGATTCCAAGAATATTACCGTTTCTTGCAATGCTTCAAGCAAAGTTCCTCGGTCGACATTTGAATCGTGTGAGTGAAACATCGAGATTTCTTTATCGAAAATGTCAGGTTTAAAGCGAAAAAGTTTAAGCGTGAACGACAAAGTCGCGAAAATCAAAGCAGTCGAAAGTGGAAGGAGGAAAGTGGACGTGTGTCGCGAATTTGGGTTAGTTAATTGTACGATTTGTACAATGATATAAGATCATAAATACCTTTGTGAAAGAAAAAGAAAAGGTTGAAATCGACTAAGCGCTTATTACGTGATTTAAGCAATGTAGAAGTGCATATTTACCCGTTAATGGACCACTGCTTATGTAAAAGGCCGAAGAATTTGGAAGTTTATTTGGAAACACAAATTTTAAGTGCAGCAATGGGTGGTTGGAGCGTTTCAAACGGAGACATTCAATAACGTTCGGAAAAGTGAGCGGTGAAGCGAAAAGTGTTAATATGACAGAAGCAGAAACGTGGCTAAATGAAGTGGGGCCTAAATTAAGACAATATTATGAAGACAATGAAATTTACAATGGCAACGAAACGGAAATTTTTTATAAACTTCTTCCAGATAAGACCCTGAGGTTTAAAGGCGAAAAACGTGTAGGCGGTAAACTATCCAAAGAACGGTTAACTGTATTTGTGTGTGCTAATATGACCGGTTCGGAGAAACGTAAAATTCGTGTCATAGGAAAGTCAAAAAAGCGACGCTGCTTCAAAAACATAAAAACACTCCCAACAAATTACTGCGCAAATAAAAGAGTATAAATGACTTCAGAAATCTTTGAAAATGAAATTCGAAAATGGGATAAAGAACTTGCCGTTAAAGGTAAATAAATCTTGCTTTTAGTCGATAACACATCCATCATTAGCCCACTTAAAAAATATTAGTTTGGTGTTTCTGCCCCCAAATTGGACTAGCATCCTTCAACCAATGGACCAAGGCGTAATAAGAAGCTTAAAATGTTTTTACAGAAAATTTCTTCTGCAGAAAATTATTACGGGTATGGACAAGAACGCATCATGTACAGTTTCACTTCTCGACGCGTTGGACTTTTTAGAGAAGGCTTGGCGTAGTATAACATCTGAGACTATAGCAAACTGCTTTAGTCATTCAAGATTAAGGAATAATCCAGTTTGTGGCAACCTAAATGAAGATGACGTTCCGTTATGTGAACTTATTAAAAACTGGTAGCAAAATCAGAATGACGAAAACCAGTTTTGTTTCGACGACTTTGCATCCGTGGACAGTTGCCTTATTACGTCGGGAATGCGTTCAGATTCTGATATCGTGGAGGACATAAAACGGGATAACGAAAATGATAATGAAATCGAAGAGGAAGAAGGTTCATGCTACGAAGCAGAATACGTACCGACAAACAAAGAAACCCTAAGTGCCATAACACTTTTAAAAAATTATTATAGACAGCGAGAAACGTCACCTCAAATTATTGATAAAGTGAGAGAATTAGAAATGGATATAGAAAAACAGTTTTGGTGTTCGAAAACTGTACAACGGAAAATTACAGATTTCTTTGATTAGACAAACAAGTTAGTATGTACCTACATGTGTAAGGTCATATGGTTAAGTACATTAAATTAATTAAATTCGCATATGTATCTGTTTACCACCCGTAATATTGTTTCCCACCAATTCTTGTATGTAAACATGGAACTTGTAAAAACACCGCCTATAGCGTCACCTTCTTACAGCGTCAAAAAATTCGCAGCCCCGTGACTGTTGTTACAACCGGGTTTTACTGTATTTTGAAAGCGGTCGGAGATGCCCGAAGTTGGAATTCATATGCGCATGGCTAGTATCGGATTAGATTGATGATGGCGAATGAACGGCGTTCTTTTTTATTATGCGAGGGTTAATAGATTTCTGAACCGATTTAGTATGTTCGACCTCACTTTAGAACTACTGAACATCGTAGAGTATCATTTGTTTTCATTTAAAGTTAGGCAAAGTTTTCTTAACATAGTATACAGACTGTTAAGGTCACGGTTGATATCGCTAATAATATCATGAACCTCATCAATGGAAAAGGATCTGTACAACTGGAAACCATCAGCGTCGAGATGGATATTACACATGAAATTATAGAAAAGGGACATCTATGCCGTGTAAATAGAGACCAACAACGGATCTCATATAGATCCCTGTGGAACTCCCGAACGCGTAGTACCCCAATCAGACGTTTGGCCAGTAGCAATCACCACCTCTTTTCTGCTAAGTAAGTATGCCCTAAAAAAGCGAAGAGCAACTTCACAAAAACCGATGTTATGAAGAATAGCCAGCAAAAGACTATGATCAATTCTGTCGAAAGCCTTGGAGGAATCCAACAGTACCAACACTATCAAATTACCAATGTCGACATTTTTTTTCGGATGTTCAGTAGGAAGGACAACATACTGCTTCATGGTAATGCCAGACACATATTGCTTTGGGGACTCGTCAGAAACTAGCAGTGGCAGGCTGGGAAGTTCTGTCGCATCCACCATATTCCACGGACCTCCTCTGGTTATCATTTGCTTCTGAGCTTAGAATTGTTTTGCCGCGCAAAAAAAAATCGTAAACGAAGAAGATATTTAAAAATGGGATATACAAATTGTCACCATGCCGGCAAGAAGTCACAAATAATGACGGAAATTATTAAGGTGCATGCATTAGTTTTAGTCCGACTTTTACTAAAGAGAAACACGTAATTTTCGAGGGAAATTATTTTTTTATTCAAAATATTGGCCATCGACATCTACACATTTCACCCATCCTTCAAGTAATCTATGGATACCATGCTAGAAAAACTGCTTGCCTTATGCGCCAAACTATTCGTCGAGCCATTTTCCAACTCTGAAATTGCTGAAATGTGCTCAGCGGGCGCATACCCAATTGATGCGAAGAGGTGACGCCTGGTCTGGGGAGTACGGCGGGTGTAGAAGGATGATCCATCCAAGCGGTTTCAAGGCGTCTTTCATGGAATTTTCTTTGTGAAACGCTGCATTGTCGTGTAACAAAATCACCTCTGGTCCGTTCTGCCCATTTCGTGATTAGATCAATCCATGCTTTAAATTAATCATTTGTTGACGATAGGGTTGTGTATTAATTTTCGTAGGGCTTCTAAAGTTCATAATACACACAGTCCCACCAGACACAAAGCATGATCTTCTTGCCGAAGCGATTTGGCCTTGGTGTTGAAGGATCCTTCGCCAGGTGAAAGCCACTATTTTTTCCGCTTCGGGTTTCCAAAATAAATACAATTTTCGTCACCCGTGACGATTCTATACAAAAATGTTTTCCTTTCATGACGTTGAAGCAGCATTTCATAGGTGACTTTGCGATTTTCTATTTGACATTCATTCAAATCATGTGGGACCCATTTACCGAATTTATTAATCTTCCCACATGTACTGCTTCTGCAAATTGCCGTTGAGTTCGAGTTGCATCATCCAATAATTCCTGCAATTGCTCATTTTCGCATTTTTGTGGTCGATCAAAGCACTCACTGCCATTCACATTAAAATCACCACTCTTAAATGGTCGAAACCATGTCTCACATGTTATAATCAATGAAGCGTGTTCACCACATGTTTCTACCAGCACGCGATGACTTCCAACGGCCTTTTTCTTTCGACTAAATGAGAAATGTAATGCATGCCGCAGGTACAAAATCCGACACGATCACTGAACGATAAAGCAAAGACGACTTGTGTGTGTTTGTAGTTTAAATGTCTAACGAACAAAATGACGTATGCGTCAAATTAATACGCTGTGTACTTTTGGCTGGCGTCATCTCTTGGTTAAACCGGAAAAAACTTATGCATACACCTGGTATATTATTTATTGAAGAAAACTTTTATTTTATTCTAAAAGCGGAGAGAGTTTCCCGGTAAACCTTATATTTTATTATCTGTTCCAAACTCGAGGATCAAACTGATAACCTAATTAATACCAGGGCAATCCCAAAAAAAAAGGTTTCCTATTTTTTGGGGACGTAGAGAAAGTTTTAATACGGTTGTTGGCAACACTGTTGTAAGTGGTGCCTTCTCCGGATGTCAAAAACGTGCGGAAGTGGTGTAGAGAGGTTACAGCCGGTCGTACTGAAATTCATGACGAAGAAAGGAACGGGAGGCCGTCAATTGCCGACGAGACAATCGCGAAAGTTGAGGAACTCATGCGTAAAGATCGGAGGATCACTCTGGATGCTCTCTGCATTTTGGTTTCTGAGGTTTCCAGAAGCACCATCCACAGGATTTTAACGGAAAAGTTGCAATATCGGAAGGTGTGTGCAAGATGGGTGCCGCGTATGCTGACAGGAGACCACAAACGGCAACGGGTTGATTCTTCCCGCGAATTTCTTCGCCGCTATGGAGACGAAAAGGACAACTTCTTGGACTCGATGGTCACGGGTGACGAAACCTGGGCATTCCACTTTACACCTGAGACAAAACAACAGTCACGCGAGTGGCGGGATCCCTCTTCGCCCAAGCCACGAAAATTCAAGCAATCACAATCTGCCGGTAATCATGGCAACTGTGTTTTGGGACAGGAAGGGGGTACTGTTGGTCGACTTTCTGCCTGGTGGGACAACAGTCAACGCTGACAGGTACTGTGAAACACTGAAGAAACTCAGAAGGGCAATTCAGAACCGGAGAAGAGGGATGTTGAGGATGTTGGTTGGAACGTCATCACACACCCACCCTTCAGTCCGGCCTTGGCACCCAGCGATTTCTACCTGTTCCCTAAGGTGAAGGAACATTTGTCTGGACGGTGGTTCTGCTCCGATGATGAGGTGAAAGATGAGGTTCAACGCTTCGTGAATGGCATGGGCATTGTAAAACTGCCACAGCGTCTACAAAAATGCATCGACCGAAATGGCGATTATGTTGAAAAATAAAACATTCTTCAGTCTTTAAAGTGACGCAGCAATTATAGAAAATAAACGGTTCTTTGTATATCTAAAAATATAGGAGACCTTTTTTTGGGATTGTCCTCGTATTTAGTTTCGAATACTACTATAAATTACGTACGAATCTATGTAAATTTAAATAAACGTTGGGGAATGCAGGATTATATTAATTGAACAAACTCGTATCTAAAAGCCCACTTTCAAGAATGAGTATTAATGCGGATTAGCGGAGAATTTTATAGTCAGCACAAGCAATACTTACTTCTCATTTTATTCCACTTACTTTTCCAAGGATTAGGAACTAAGTTGGAATGAATAATTTTAAGATCAGAGGGAGCATTAATGGAAAAAGCTAGTTATTTGCAATTCAGATTATTTTAGTTGTTTCTACGTTAATGTTCGTATTTGACTTGCTCTAAGGAGAGAGTAGGGTATAGTACAAAAAATTTAAATTGTTCCTACAGTTCAAATATATACATAATACCTAAATAAACGAAGTTAATATTTCGGCTTCAGTTTACTGGTTTAATTAATATGTATAGCCCTTAAATTTACTCCATTATCTTTATAGCGGTAGTAATTTGTATACAATAAATATTCGTCAAATTGATGCAACGAAAAATATAATGTATACATCACGTGGTACAATTGATTATTAATACAACTCCCTTTGTGTGAACCAATGGATTTTCTGTAAACCATTTAAAGCAGGTGGTTCCAATAACCTACGAATTACAATACTATATATGTGGCAGCAGCTGGCATTCTGTTACAGATATGCCACAGAATAAAAGTTGACAGAAAGTTATTTCTATACATGTGTGTCGTCTAAAGATAGCATTGTATTCCAGCTGAAGGTTAGTAGATGGAATTTAATAGGCAATCATATATCTGCAAAAATAATAATTTACCATCTTCCACCTTGCTAAGTTTTCAACGATATGAAGGTTATCTTTTACGTTTTGCATATGGAGGTGGAATAAAACAGTAGATAGCTTTCAAAAACTTGTTGTTTTTCGAAGTATTCTCCACGAAGATTAATGGAATTTTGCATGCGCTCGAACCAACTCTAGAAGCAGTTATTCCATTGTTTGTTGGTACTGTCAAAATTGCATTTTTAAAGGCATTGACTGCTCCTTCTGACGACAGGAACCTTTGATTATGCAGTATCTTGCTGATTTTCAGAAAGCTAACGAAATCGTCCTAACTTCTTTTTTTGTTTTAATCCTATGTCCTTTGTACCTTGCGGTGTCGGACTATTTATTTTCCTATTTTTATCTTCCACAGGTTCCTATTCTGAGCAAGTAGTTTGGCTTCAATCCATCCCATACTTCTCTTTTCCAATATTCTATACACCCGCTCCTTCCGGGTGTTTCGGGGTCTACCTATTCTGTTTTTGCTCTCTGTTTTGGCTTCAAATACCCTCTTTGTGATTCGATCTTCTTCCATTCTGTGTAGATGTCCAAGCTATCCCAGTTGTATCTCTTCTATAATTATTTCTATTGGCTTGATATTTAGACTATTAGTGATTATCGTGTTTCTGATTCTGTCTCTTCTAGTTACTCCGTCTATTCTTCTTAGGAATCTCATTTCCATGGCCGTAACTCTGCTTTTGATTCTATTCGTAGTTATCCATGACTCACTACCATATGTTAATGTTGGTCTGACCACTCTTTTATATACCTCTGTCTTTATTTTTTTTGTATTTCTTTTTTATCCGGAAACGAATTTCTCAATATCGTCCTAACTTAGGTGTCCCAACTGTATGGAAGATGGTCTAACAATTGGACGTTTTGTTGCATTAAAACTTCAATTGTTTTTCATGCTTTGTGCTAACTTGCATTGTTTGTTAATGCAGGATGATTCGCCGTTCGGGGTTGATTTTTCGATGGTCAGCGATGACTTGCGGCAAACAACTGGTTCTACACCAATCGACACCAACAGTTCACTGATCTTGTAGAGGAATTGTTGCTACATGATCGATTTTCGAGATACATATCGCGATCTCTTTTTGGACACTCTTCGAGAAAGAATGTTTTTTGTCGGCTTTCCCTAATCTTGTAACACCCAAACCGACGACTGTCGTTTTTCCTGCTCGTATAAGTAAATCCAAGACTCATCATCACTGATGATGTACATATTTTTGAAGCGATATAAAATTTTTAACGCCAATTCACCCTAACTGTTTTCTGTTCTTCACTCAACAGAGGCGGTACTCAATGGGAAATTGTTTTTTGCACACAACTCTTCATAAAATTTTTTTTGAATTGAAGTCTTTGAAATCCCAAATGAGGCTAGACGTTCTTGTTAAGATTGTCTTCGAAAATTACAAACAGATTATTGCCCGAAAATCTTCTCGGTTTGATTCAATTTTTCAACCTTCACAGTTCATTGCAGCTACAACACTGTGTTTCCCGAAACTTTGGATTTAGATTAGCTAAAGATGGATGTTAAATTTTAGCACTGAGATTTGTTTAGTGGCGTCCTCTATGTCACACTATAAGAAACTTAAAAGATATCCCTCGTAAAAGTTAGAGCTGTTTAAAAAAGTACAACGACTTTCGTTCTTTGTAAACTGACTTCTACTTTTATTGGCAAATTAACTTTATTTTAGATGTTTCTGGAAGTTATGCCGTGTTATCGTCTTAAACAGAATACTTGCTCAAAACAAATAACGTATATTCCACATAACTGGCAACAATATAAAAGCGCGCTTCAAAACGTTGTACGAGGAGTGTCTAAATGTAACACATCGAAACCTATAACAACCCAGCTTCCAAATGAATTTGCTGCTGCCACTGGACTAATAATATTAACGCAAACAATCAAAAATTGTTTGTATAACTCTGGCCTATATACCCGAACACCATTAGTTTCTATCCCCTTAAGTCGGTAGAATATGGACTAATGAAGACATTTCCACGAAATGTAGGTTAGATGCATGTATTAACTAAATACAACATATTTATGAGTGGTTGTAATATTATTTTGGATGGGTCATAAGTTTGAGGTTAGGATTCAAGAGATGTGGAGCGAGTCTGTCGCAATTGCAGCTTAATGGAAGTTAGTCTTAAGTTAAGAAAGACTAAAAGAATAAATTATATAGGTAGGTTTGTTTCTACACTTTGTTGAGTACCACAACAAAAAACCAAATTAAATATCTTTACTATTTCGTCTGGATAAAATTTGTAATCATGTTTGCTCAAGAAGTAACTTGCAAAACTTTATTAGCAGAATTGAAAATATATTCCAAATCATCTGCGTTTAAGCTATGATATTAAACGAAGCAATCATATGCACCTAACCAAATATTTTTCCTCTCATTCTCTATGCGTGTTGCGTTTCAATAACCTCCGACGGCGTCTAAATATATAGTCATCCCCCATCTCTTCATCCTCCAACAGCCCACTCGCGATCGATAATCCATTACTATTACGAAGAATTGCAGAAAGAAAATTTTCCTCCTTCGAGAGCTGATCCTCGACAAACCGGCGCTAGTCACGTATGACACAAAATGCACGCCAAACGAAGAAGAGTTCGTAGAGATTTGTGCATGTCGGCACGTTGGCATTTTAGTTTATGTAATAGCGCACTATATCGCGACTCTGCCTTCTTATCTGCGACCGGAAACACATTCCGGATTGTTCAGCAAGAACAACAAAGAAAATACCGTACGATTTATTGTTTGCGCTATTATGCAAGCGCGAAAGAACCATTTTATGTTCGTATATCTGCCAGATTATAAATCGCGAGAGGTTTGTTGAACTCATGTTCATTGCTGTTATGTAAAACGTACACTGTTTGTCGGGATATTTAGCGACCTAATTCGAATGGAAATATTCGTGTACGAACACGACACCGACATTTGTTAAAACATATTACGATCCTTAAGTAGTGTACACTAACGTACTTTATCTTTAATTCTAAATAGCACAATTAAATCCTTGTTGAAAATAACTAAAATAACTGTTGTTCTAATTACATAATAGCAACTATACAGGATCTTATTGAGTTGTCATTGACTGCTGCATTTCAAATGAAACAAATGAGTGATAAGCTAGATTTATGTCTTAAAATGATTGAATATCAAAACAAAGCTATTAAAGGAATGAAGGAAATGATAGATTTATCAAACCATGGAGATAATAGTAAAGATAAAATGACATACAGCGAAGTACTGAAGACGAATAATTATGTTATTGTAGTTAAACGTAAAAAAGAAGCACAAAAGTCACAGGAAACTCAAAAAGTTAAAAATAAAATTGATCCAGGTTAACTAGCGGTAGGAATTGAACACATAAAAAACATGGGTAACAAATATCAAGTGTTAGATCCAAAATTGAAAATGAGAAATCCCCAAATTATTATAACTGGAACTGAAAAAAAATATTGAGAAGGATAATGAAACTATATTAAAGACGCTACTAGATCAAAACTATCTACGTGTGGAAGACAACATTAAAATTGAAAGAAAGTATATGACTAAAGGTAAAATAAATTATGGAAACCTCATGTTAAGAATGGAACCACAGATGCATGCGGGAATTTTTCAGCTTGGAACTTTAAATGTTGGATGGGGAAAATGCAATGTGTATGAATATACAAATATAATCAGATGCTATAAATGTGTAGGATGTGGACATTTTGCTAATGAACGCAAAAATAAAGAGGTATGTGCCAAATGCGCTGGTGATCACAAAACAAGTGATTGTAATGGTGAAACAGTTAAATGTGTAAACTGTTTGAAAGTTACTGAAAAATTTAAAATAAATGTAGATTTAGACAGAGATTGTCCATGTTATAAACGGATACCGCAGAAAGAAAGGTCTAAAGTTAAATATATATAGCAATTAGAGCCACAAAGCTTTCATGAGGAGAATTCTGATACCAATATTCTAGTTTTTAATTGTCAGGGATTCCTAAATAATAAAGATTCTATTTTGCAATTATGTGAGAGATGGAAACCAGCAGTTTTAGGTCTTGTTGAGACTCGTGTATGTCAGATAGTGAAATTACGGGTAACGAAACTGAAATTGATGAATACAACGTAATTAAAGCATTAACTACCCATAGAAGAACAGGCGGAGTTTCAGTCTATTTAAAAAGTAAATTAAATTATCGAGTAAGAAATATTTATATTGATAATTATATATGGGTGGTAAGTGCGGAAATTAATATGGAAAATCAAGATATCTTATTAGTTATAATATATCATCCTCTACAAACAATGGATAACTTGTTTTTACTATATATCGAAGATTGCATTGATCAATAATTGATTTCAATGGGAAAATCTTAATAATAGAGGATTTTAATATTGATTACAATAAGGACATATTCTATAGCAGAAATATTAAAGAATTGCTTTATAGAAATGTATTGTATCAAATTGTTACTAAATGTACTAGAATTACAAGCAATAGTAGAACATTCATCGATTGTATTATAACGAACGATAAAACAGTGGAACAGAACGTTCACTCAGCGCCAAAAATTAGTTATTACTGTATACTATCAATACGTATTAATGAATTTAAAGATATACATAATGATAAAATGATTGTAAGACGATGCTTTAAAAATTACGATGTAGATACATTTCAATACAAAATATTTAGCACAATGTGGAATAATTCAGGAGATGTTAATGTAATAGCCAATTGCTGGACCAAATCATTACGTAATATTATTAACACTATGTGTCCAAAACAACAGACGCTGTTACGTAATAATTGTGATGAAAAATATAAAATAGCTATGTTTACTAACGTCATAAACTGGGAAGAGTACAGGATTCATAGAAACAGTCACTATGCTACGTAATACCAAAGAAAAATACTTTAGGTTATTACTAGATGAAAATAAACATAGACCTGTTGAATTATGGAAAACTTTAAAAACACTCCTGCCTAAAAAAAGTGGTTCCACCAATACATACGTAGTTTTTGATAATACCGAGGTGAGAGATAATTTAGAAATTGCACAAAATTTCAACAAATATTTTTTAAAAAGCATAGATGATATAGTCCAAAATATACCAAATATACCAAATATAACAGTTACGAAACCTATATACATACATGAAAGAAACTACAATAAATTTGCAAAATTTTGCAGTATAACTTTGAATGGCATCAAAGCTATAATTAACACGTTGAAAAATACAGGAGACGTAGGTGGTGATGGACTAACGACCAAAATTATTAAGGATGCTGCTCAGACGTCTGCAAATAGAATGCTTGACATACTGAATGCTTCACTCGATACAGATACGTTTCTGGAAAATATCGTACATTCTTCCAATTCCCAAAGTGGCAGGGACGAAAGTATGTGAGGAATTCAGGCCTATTAATACTGTAACAAGTTACGAAAAAGTTCTGGAACTGTGCGTAAAAGACCAATCATATGATTTTTGTGAGCGAAACAATGTGATTCATCATAATCAATCGGGATTTAGAAAAGGTCATTCATGTGAAACTGTTATTGTGGATATATGTCACCAGTGGTTGCAAGAAATGGATAAGGGAAATGTTGTGATAGCTGTGTTTTTGGACTTCCGTAGGGCTTTTGAAATTATTGATAGAAAACTATTAATAAAGAAATTAGAAATGTATGGTATTTGTGACAAAGTTAAGGACTGGTTTGATTCATATTTAAATAATAGAACTCAAAAAGTGAAGTATAATAATAGGATATCTAATAGTTTAAATACAAACAATGGTGTTCCACAAGGCACGGTGTTAGTTCCCTTAATGTTTAACATATTTGTTAATGATTTATTGTTGTCAATGGAAGGCTGCAATATATGTATGTTTGCGGATGATACTATGTTATACATAAGTAGTAGTAGTGTGGGCGATATGATGAAGACTATGAATAATCAACTTACGATATTATATCAATGGCTGTGTATAAATTAACTAAGCATTAATCTTATCAAATCAAAATATATGGTTATAGGTAGCATGCATAAGTTGAATAATATAGATATAGCTAGTATTAGAATAAAAATTGAGAACAGTGATTTAGAAATGGTAGACTACATTAAGTACTTGAGTGTTACCATTAATAAACATTTGCTATTCAAAGATCATGCAAAACATATTATGAATAAAATGTCAAAAAAGTAGGCTTTATGAGTAGAACTTGCAAACATTTATCACTGTACATAAAGATGCTTGTTTATACATGTGTAGTTGCACCACATATAGAATTTTGTGCAATAGTACTTTTTAATCAAAATAAGAATGAAATCCAGCAAATACAAAAAATACAAAATAGAGCCATGAGAATAATTTTAAAACGTATGTTGTCATTTTACAGTTTCATCGGTTAAATTTCACCAGTGTAATACTGCCGCCGATCGTAGCGCTACCTACTGCATTCTTAACGTGAATGAAGTATAGCTGTAATAATGTTAGGTGTTCTCACTGCGTATCTGCTTAAATTTCTATGCATTCGATTATATTTTTGTAATACCGAAAGTTTTTAAATTTACTACCTTAAATAGTAACTTCTACTTGACGATAAGTACAATGTAATTTTAGAGGTTTAACAGAAAGGCGGTTTGTAAATCTTACAAAAAAAATATTGTGAATACTAACAGTAAATATTTCTATGAATATTTTGTTATAGTGAAATAAGCAACAGGTATTTTGTGTATAGACTGTATACATATCAGATATTTTTTCCTGTATAAATGTATGCAGTTTTCATAAAGTTAAAACTTTCCTAATTTGATGTTATTTACTATTGACAACAATAAAGAGAAATAAAGCGAAACATTGTAATTAACTAAGAATGAAAACACGTTAATTAGTACATAAAATGATAAACAACGTAAGATGAATAAAGATGGTATACAGGTACACCAAAAGATGCTTCTGCGTAAGTGAGTCTCCACTAGTTATGCACGAAAGTCTGCAAGCGTCGTCGTTTAACAACTCAAACATCGGCAAACCGTTAACCATCAAGCCTTAGAATCATTTGCAAACAACTTTGATGTCAAAAGAATCGACCAGCAAGCAAACTAAAAAGTTTTCAGACGGCTGCGCCCTCTACGAATATCTGACGATTGCATAAAAGAGATTCTCGAATGCAGAAATATGAACGACAATAGGATTTTCGTGAACTGTTTAGCTTATCGAGTTGGTATCATGCGACCGTGTGTCGTATAGAACTAGATCGGCGCTTCTTTCAAACGTTTGAAATATGGATGTTGTTAAGGACTTAACATTGTTTTTTGTATTTTATAATTTTTTTACTACTATGTATTTTATCTTCTTTGCATTATTATTTTCATTTAGAATATTACTTTATTTTCATTTTTATATTTATTTATTTTGCTCTCTTATATCCAATTTTATTTTAATATGTATGTACATTACGCATTGTATATGTATGCAAGCCAGCCATTCACATTACGCTAGCTAAAACTGCCTAATTTAAAAATCATTCACTGCAACGTCGTCGAATATGTAATGGGAGTTTTCTTAAAATTTAAGGTACACAAGCATAGGCAATCGCCTTCTACAAGTACGATCACTCCGCTTCTTGCTGACGGCCGTTGCGGCCGCAGCGCCCGTAGTCTTTTGTACGTTTGTTCGGTCCTTGTCGTATCGGGACTTAGAAATTTTTTCATTTAGTTGCTCGTCGTAGCGGACGAGTGTCACGGACCAGTTTTCTTATGTAATGTCGGCATCATCGCTCCGTTCTACTTGTCGGTGCGCAGTTCGCACATTTGTTGGTTACTGGCTTTTTCCCTTCTTTGGGGCGCAGTAGTAGAGAGCTAAAGATTGCACATAGCGTAATATTTCAAACGAGAACGCCTGAGTAGCTGTGAGATTACTTTTGTATTGAGATCGGCTATTATCGCTACTGTCGCCCTCGACCAGGCGTTCAAGATCTAAGAGATAGGGTGGGTTCCCCTATAAATGTGAAAATAACAAACGTATTTGGTTCAAGTACAAATACATGCCAATAATACAGGGCCAAGTCCCTTAGGCAAATTTAAAACAAGGAAAGTATATTAGGCTCCCGGAAAGGGACATATAAATAAGCATAGCACCGAGGTGCGCTTATAAATTTAAGAAATAAATAGGGTTGGCTCCCCTATAAAAAGGTAGTGGTGCATGCAAACAGATAGAGGCATTAGTACATGCCTCTAACAAAGCTTCAGCGGAAGCATATAAGAGTTTAACCTTTTAAACAGAATTTAGACATAGATTTGCAACGTACATGCTGAGGCATTACTTTATGTTGCTACCAATGAAAATACATATACAAATGCTAATGTACATTACATGTATAAGAGAGCTCGAATAACTGCAATTATTGCAAATATATATATCTTACGTACATCGTACATGTACATAGGCAAGAGTGGAAACCGTGTAACCATTTCATTTTTAAATATATTTTTTTGCGCATGCGCATTGAGTTTCACTGTACAACCTTTCCTTTAGTAAATAAGCGAACATACTCTATAAGTAAGTATTGGTCAAGTAATTCAGGAATTTACGAGCAGGCTACAGCGGCGCTGTTCTTCAAACCAGGAGAACGTAACAGATGTCTTGTAAACTTCTTATCATAACTAGAGAAACACTACTATTGGAATGTTTTAAATAAAGTCATTTTAAATTTCATGAATTATTTCAACAAAGATTACAACTATTCTACACATACATTTTTCAATAAAATAAAATTCGCTTACAAAATTTATTTTAGCAATTCAAATGAAAGTATTCCGAGCATCTACTCAATTACCCAGCAACAACTAAAACAATTATATTAAACCCTCCTGTATTTTACGAAGAATTTATACTGTATTTGTCTTAGTGATAACAAGCGTATTACATTGCGTAAATTTCGTTGTTCTAACTTCACACTTCTACCATTACAGCCTTCTAATTCTTTCAGCCCAATTCGCTACGGAATAATTAACGGAGAGGTAAAAGTAAATTAAATGAAGCGGAAGAATGGCGATGAACAGTTAGAACCGGTCGATTTCGTATTAAACTCTTTATAAGGGAAGCCATTATACCTACTACATGGAGACGAAATGAAAAAGCGACAGACTGTATTAAGAATAATTTAAATTTTATCGAAACGCAAACGATATCGATAATGTAGCGTGTTTAATTAATACGTCTCCAATGGACAAGAGAAGGATACTACAACGGTACACTTATCTTTCGTTTAGTTTATTAAGAATGGTAATTAGTGAAGTCGCCACGTGCAGGAATCTTCAGATCTACATAGGTAAATATAATTAATGTACTACACTGTGATTACTACCTATAGCACTAAACGCTAACAAATTCTTAAAGCAAGAGCTATTTCTAATTAATAAGTTGGCACTCCATACAATTATTGTATCATAATGATAACAATACTTTATTACTCAACAGATAAAATAATTATTTATTTATAAGGTAAACACAGGGTGGCGCAGGGGAACAGGAAATTTTGAACGTTACAGTTGTTACCACTGTAGAGCCGGCAGTTGTTCGTAACGTCGCACAATTGTTGTGAACGCATTGCCATTTAGTAATCATGGATCGTTGGACTGGTGCGGAACGTGCAGTAGCTGTGAGAGCGTTTTATAAAAAAGGTGATAGTGCGACTGCCGCGCAGAGAATATTTCGACAGCATTACCAGCTTTGGACGTCATGGACGCGTCCCATCTGCGCATGCAATTACAACGTAGGTGTGTAATTTTGAAGAAACAGGATCTGTCTTGAAAAAGAAAACTCCAGGTGGCATTCCAACGGTACGTACCCCAGAGAATATTGAGGCTGTTAGAGCTGTAATCGAGAAAAGTCCTCGCCGCTCCGTTCGACAACACGCATCTACGCTAGGGATTAAGCGATGAAGCTTACAAAGAATACTGCACGAATTACATTTCCATCCCTATAAGTTGCAGATTGTGCAACAATTACATGAACGAGACCCAGCGTCACGTATGGAGTTTAGTAGGCAGATATTGGCTGAAAATTAACGAGGACGCGAATTTCGTTGGTAACATATGGATATCAGACGAAGCCCATTTCCACCTGAACGGTTTCGTAAACATACAGAATTTTCGTTATTGGGCCCAGGACAATACTTGTGAGTTACACTAGCGACCACTACATAGCGACAAGGTCACAATATGGTGTGCTGTATCATGCCATGGTGTTATCGGCCCTTATTTTTTTGCACGTGAGGACGGTAGTGCAGCGACAGTAACATCCGCTCGATATGTTGAAATGCTTCAAACATTCTTTACACCGAGACTGTACGAGCTTAATCTTAACATGGAAAACATGTGGTTTCAGCAGGACTGGGCCACGTCACAAACTGCTCGACATTCGATGGCAGCAGTTCGTCAATTGTTTGGCAGACGCATTATTTCACGTAACGGTGATATTGAATGGCCTGCGAGATCCCCTGATCTTAGTGTGTGCGACTTCTTCTTGTGGGGTATCTTAAAGGCAAGGTGTACCGTACACGACCTGCAACAATCCATGAACTGAAGGAGAACATTCAACAAGAAATCACTGCTATTCCCCAAGATTTGCTACACCGCGCATTCTAGAGTTTTCATACAGGCTGTTAAACTTATGCTAGTACAATACGTTTTTCATTATATATTTTAACAAAATCGCTATTTTAGCAAGTGGCCCTAATAAATTGGGCAGGGACTGTAACTGAAAAGGTTTCAGTAGTTGTTAAAAAAGAAATGAGGCTAGAACAAAAAAAAATCTACTATGTACAATGTATATGCCGTTTACATAATGCCAAAGGAGATGGCAAGCCGCAGCTATGTATATCTAACTCACCAATAACCATACAGTTAAAGCCATTACACATTTTATATATCGAGGACCTGACGGCAATATTTGTTCTACGTACCCGAGACATCAAGGCCATTGTTATGTAAACTAAATAAGAGTTTCCACTCAGCTTGTTTTCTACGTAATTCTAAGGAAGCAATATTAAACACCTCCAGTAGTATCGAGTAAGTATTAAATTTTTTAAAATACAAGAACTTTAAACACTTTCTTTGAGTCTGTTTCAAAGGAATGTATCTGATAGGTGTATATAGGTCACCAAGCCAATGACGAGTACTCCAACCTAGATCAAACAAAGCAAAATGAAGATAAAGAATAGCTGTCATAGAAGAAATAAGTAACAGGCTTAGAGTCGAAGATGACACCCAAGTCTCTAGGTAAAGGAGATCCAGTCAATTGATAAGTGTAAATAATTGGAATTATCTTACAAGTGTAAGTGTCAACTTTGCATTTGTTCACATTAACAAGTAAAATATATTAAGTTGGCTTTGCAAATAATCGCAATCCAGATAATTATTAAATATGATATATAATTTTATTTATTTATATTAATTTTTTTGAATTGATAACACAAATCATTGATAAATATCAGGAACAAAAGTTGACCCAAGTTACTGCCTTGAGTAACTCCAGAGGTGGGCGTGGAATAATCAGATTCAAAGCACATACGTGTAACAAATCGTTATCTGTCAAAAAGATACGATTGGAATAAAGCCAAAAGCAAAGAGGAAAACCCAATAAGATCCAATTTATTAACAAGCAGAATGTGATCGATTCGGTCAAAAGCCTTTGCTGGTTCGGTATATACAACATCTACCTGTTTCCGAACATCCACCCCATCAGACAAATATTGAATAATAAACGAACTACTTCCGTAATTGGACCGTGGCATGATGAGAATATAGAAATGAAATAAAAGTAAGAGGAGAAAGAAATAAAAAGAAGAAAAATGAAAAAAGGGGGTTGTGAAAAAGAAAGAAAAGGTGAAAAAAATAAGAAAAGGAAAGAGAGACAGAAAAGGGGGGGGGGAGAAAGAAAGAAAAAGATGAAGAAAAAAAAGAGAAAGGTGGGATTTGGACGTTTCGCCTCCGTCGTAGTAGGCATCTTCAGGAGAAGCGGGAAAGCCAAAGTTGCACGGTAACTCGACGTGTTAACCACGCTAGAGGCGAAACCACTTTGGCAGAAGGTTTTCGCCTCTACCGTGGTTAACACGTCGAGTTACCGTCACCTTCTGCCAAAGTGGTTTCGACTCTAGCGTGGTTTCAAATGGTTTCAAATAACACATGGGCTGAAAAGTCCCGGGCCTAACACATAGATGACGCTAGTTTTATTGCAGTCACCTTTCTCTCAGTTAGTACTAACCTTCAAAAGACAGACATTAAAATTTCATGATATTCTATTCATTAGTTTGTGAGCTATTGTGCTAAGAGTCACGCTACTTTTGTTATTTTCAAAACAATGGATCAAAAACAATTTCGTGTTTTAATTTTACACTGCTTCTTGATGAGAAAAAATACCGTTCAAGCGAAGCAATGGCTTGAAAAGTGTTATGGGAACTCCGTTCCATCAGAAACAACAATAAAACGTTAGCTTGCTGACTTCGAACGTGGTCGTAGAGACACCGATGATGCAGAACGCAGTAGACGTCCAAGTGAGACGGTAACATCAGAAAACATCAAAAAAATCCACAAAATCGTTTTGAATAATCGAAAAGTGAAGTTGCGTGAGTTAACTGACATCATAAAGATATCAAAAGAACGTATTGGCTTTATATTGCATGAGCATTTGGCTATGAGAAAGCTCTGTTCAAAGTGGGTGCCGCGTTTGCTCACTGTTGACCAATAACAAGAACGTGTTGATGATTCCGAGCAGTGTTTGGCCATGTTTAAACGTAACAAACCGGAATTTTTGCGTCGATATGTGACAATGGATGAAACATGGATCCATCACTTTACTCCGGAATCAAAACGATCGTCATCTGAGTGGATAGCAACTGGTAAATCTCGTCCAAAGCGCCCGAAAGCACAACAATCGGCTGGAAAGGTTATGGCCTCGGTATTTTGGGATGTGCGTGGTGTAATATTCATGGACTATCTTGAGAAAGGAAATACCATCAACAGTGAATATTATATAGCGTTATTGGAGCGTTTGAAGGCCGAAATTGCAAAGAAACGACCGCATATGGCAAAGAAAAAAATTTTGTTTCATCAAGACAACGCACCGTGTCACAAGTCAATCAAAACAATGGCAAAACTACATGAATTGAACTTCGAATTGCTCCCACATCCACCTTATTCACCAGATTCGGCTCCCAGCGACTACTGGCTGTTCGCAGACCTCAAAAAAATGCTCGCCGGTAAGAAATTTCGCACGAACGAAGAGGTTATCGCTGAAACTGAGGCCTATTTTGAGGCAAAAGATAAATCGTTCTACAAAAGTGGTATTGAAATGTTAGAGCGGCGCTGGAATGATTGCGTTGCTCTTGATGGAGATTACGTTGATGAATAGAGCTAATTTTGAACCAAAAAAAACGTGCTTTCTTTGTTAGGCCCGGGACTTTTCAGCCCATGTGTTACCTTGGAAGAATTGCACAAAATGGAAGAAGATCAGTAGTTTCTCACATCTCACTTTTAAATGTTGGACATGTTTTTGAAATTTTCCATATACCGCAATTGCAAATATGATGTGTTAGAATAACCATCGCACCTGTTAAAACTTGCTCCTCCGCGACAAAAAATATAAGAATGTTCATTGAAATATTACCTGTGGTCAGACTTTGATGCACTCACCCATCAGACACGGTAGTAACGTTTGCAACGCAATAAACAAAATCTTACATTATCGGAGAAAGTATATTGTTATTTGCAATCTAATATTAATAAATCGTATTAAAATTACTTTAATTGACGTTTAGTGTTATTTGAAATAAACCATAAACCCAACAATATGCATAAAATCGATTAAATATCTCCAGTATACGTCTAAATCAATCATTCGTATCTTTAATTTCCACCACGTTATTTACTAATCAATCGGACGAAAATTATATTTACCGATTTTGAACCACGACTTCGAACTAGATTTAGCCGCTTTTAATGGAATTTCCGGTTTTCTATTGGCACAGCGGAGAAGCAACAGAAACTATAAAACGAATGCCTATTCTTTCTAGTTTACTTAACGTATAATAGTATTTTTCCTCGCTTTGAGTTTTTTGGGAATTTTTTCACGAACTCGCCCGCAATTTGTATTTATGTCCACGCAGAAAGGTTAGCCGGCGTCAATACGTGACGTGGGATCCAGACAACTACGCAAGGAACAGATGAAAAACGACAAAATAACACTTCCTTGCGCGTGTAATAGTAAAGAGACCATAAAACAGGCAAAACCGTCGTGCTGAAGAATAAAAGTTTTCGCAGTATTTTCCCATCAATCTTATTTTGGAATTACGTCGGTGCAGGGAAAGAGATCGTATTAAAATTAGATTATAACTAATCGAGAAATTAATTTCGGCATAGTATTTTAGTATTCCTTTATCTTACCTAAAACAACCACAGAAAACTCTTCACTGCAATTGAAAACCTAATAGTTTGCCCTCCTATATCCCCCAACGTGTTTTAATTAAAGGAAAAACCATCTACGTACACGACGACGGTTCAGATAAATGGAACGCTTACTTTGAATAGCTATTCCCCATACTCCAGTTTTTTTTTTACCTAATTTAATTACCGGAGCAATATACTTTTCAATTAGGAGTTAATTATTTTAGAAAGCTTAGCCGCTACTAAGCTTAATCTATAGGATTCGTTTCGGAGGGGATGATGTATAGGAAATAATTAGTTAGCGTGAAGAATTCTGTGTGATTTGTTTCACGTGAGAAACTAAGGCTGGTACAGAATGTAAACGTTGAAATATAGGTCTCGAGGATTTGTTTAATTGTTGCAGTAAACAAATTTCTCCAGCATAACAAAATTCATTTTACGTGTCGATGCGAGAAAATTAAAATAAATTATGTACCCTCGTTTAAAATATTTCTATCCGGATTAGTAATTAGTAAATAGAAATTATCGGTCAGCGGACTAGGACAACCTCAAATAATTTAGTAAAGATCTAAGAATTCTATTTTCTAAATAAAATATGTCTGCTAATACTTTTATTTCATTGCTACGAATTATTATTACTTACACCTACAAGGGAACCAAGGGTACATACGAGGACCACCTGAAATGTTTCCGAAATCGACAAGAAAAATACAGGTGTGGCTTTTATTTTTATCTTTCGATGTGTCACCTCGAAGATCAATACAATATTTCAAAGAGTACTCTCTTCAGACCGTTGAAAAAGTAGGATATTTCGAGATTTGCAAAATAGAAATCTGTAGCGGCGATGACCTACTCATTTGAGGCAAATCCTCCTCCCAGTGATTTTTTCAGGTTTAGGAATAGCAAAACGTCGCAGGAGCCTAGGTGGATTGATTTTTTCCACTCCTTCACTACTACATCGAATCGGGTCAATTAGTTGCTGTAGTATTACGCCGTGGTCGTCCGTTCTTTCTGCGGATAGTTGATAAGAATCACACCTTGGGAATCCCAAAAAATAATCGAAATGAACTTTTGGGCCGATGGAACGGTCTTTGCTTTCTTCGGAGCCGATTCGCTCTAAATAGTCCACTGCTTCGACTATTCCTTGATCTCCGGTGTGTAGTGGTGGATCCAAGTCTCATCCGCGGTTACGAAGCGCATGATGAAATTCTTTGGATTGCGTTGGATCCTGGCCAGACACTCCTCCGAAACGACAACCCGATTTCGTTTTTGCTCCGATCGGGCCGAAAACTTTTTCATACCCAAAATTTCGTGTAGGATATGGCCAACGCGTTCTTCTGAGATGCCCGTTGTCCCTGCTATCTCTTTCAGCTTAAATCGGCGATCGGCTAACACGACACCATGAATCTTGTCGACCATTTCATCGATGGTAGCGGTTTTTGGACGTTCACTGCGTGGTTTGTCATTTGTGCTTGTGCGGGCGTGTTTGAACTCGAATACATCCAGAAGTGTTTTATCACTGCACGAAATTCGATTTTATCCATTTTTGCGAAACCGCCTGACTTGCTACACAAAACACACTCTTAAACAACAACTAGTAGCAGTAGATGTCTGAAATGATGACAGTTGCCCTAATAAAGGTTGCCCTTGCCGACCAATGAATCTACTTCAGCCTTTGTGCGTCATCTCTTGCCGAGCCCGGAAACATTTTAGGTAGCTCTCGAAGCAATTTTCTTTATAATGTCACACATATCGAGTATGTGGGTGTGTACTGAATAGCCTACCATACAGGCGTAAAGGGAAACCAATGCGTTGCCATGGATATAAAACAAAAGAAGAACAGACAAATGAAGATCGGGAACAAAAGTTTATTGTTTATTTATTGTACAGGAAAACTTCCAAGAATATCGATTACAGAGTGATAAAAAACCTATTATATTTTATAACCCAATATAGTAATTTTCAGAATAATTCTCATTGCCACAAATAGGATTATTTTTGGGACAGTATTGCAGGTAATAAATTTTCAATACTTTTTGGAGCGGGAACAGGCCACCCGACAGTGTGTTGTATATTGATAAATGCTTTAGTTTAGTGCATGTGTTAGGTTTAGGAGCATATATCTTTGCGTGAACCTGATTAAAGATATTAAAATGCCGAGAGGGAAACCGACAAGTTGAGAAAAGCGCTCTGTAATTGTTTTTCATCAAGAAGGTTATTCGTGGGGTCAAATTTTCGAAAAAATATGTCAATAAATCGACTGTTTGTGATATCATTCGGAGACATCAACGTACGGACAGTTTGAGAGATCGAGCATGTTCAGGTTATAAGAGAATAACAACTCACACCGACGATGAGCGTATAAAATTGCTGAGCAAGCAAAATAGGAGGCTCACTGCACCAGAAATCTAGGCCGAAATGAATCGCAGCCGTACAAGAAAAATTTCTGTTACTACAGTGAAAAGAAGATTAAAAGCTGCAAAACTTCACGGCCGCTTTGCAATAAGAAAACCCCTCCTTCGACGGGGAAACAGGCAAAAATGGTTACGGTGGGCAGAAACACATAGAAATTGGGCAGTGCATGATTGGAAAAGAGTGCTATGGACTGATGAGTCAAAGTTTGAGGTGTTCGGACGATCAAGGCGCGTTTTTGTAATAAGAGCGAAAGGCCAAAGAATGTTGAAGGATTGTGTAGTGCCAACTGTCAAGCAAGGAAAAACTTCTGTGTTTGTTTGGGGTTGTTTCTTCTACGCCAGTACAGGAGACTTAAAGCGAGTCGAAGATATTTTGCGAAAAGAGTTATTTATAAATACTGAAAGAAAATGCGGTACCATTAGGGCAACGACCCCAAACACTCAACAGTCGTATGTAAAGATTTCTTAAATGAAGAACAAGGTAGTGGCACTTGACAAATAATTACATGGCCGCCGGAAAGCTTCAATCTAAATCACATCGAGCTGTTACGGGATGAATTGGATAGGAGGGTTCGAAAAGTATGCTCTACCTCCGTAAACCACCTGCGGAACATCTTACAAGAGAAATGGACTAATATGCCAAATCGAGTCCTTGAAAAACTAGTGGAGCGGATGTCTCGGATTGTGAAAGCTGTTCTTCGCGCAAAAAGGAGTTTCTTTGATGGACAAAATGTTTAAGAAGTCCTTGTTTATTTTTCGTTAGAATTACTTTTTTTTTACTTTTATACTAATTAATAAAATGCAATCAAAATTTTAAATTTTGGAAAAATAAGTGAATACTTTCTCGTGTTATTTAAATTTGTTTGCGTGACCGAACTAATATCGACGCTAATGTACATACATCATAAAATCTTTGAATTAAGTCTCTGTTTGCTACATTAATTTATAATCTATTGGTCGAACAATTGTTAATCGTTATGTGCTTGTGAAATGTACACAGAAATAGCTTTGTGTCGCAGGCAAAGTGTCCCCCATTATTACGTAACTTTAACAATGGTCACTGCGGTCATAATATCATAAACCTTGCTCCGCGTCGTCTCTACACCCTGCGTCTACTCCACGAAATAACACATCTCGGGCGGCGAAATAATATCGATTGTTCACAACATCGAAACCATATAACAGATTATTTGGCAAAATTTACAGATGTTGAAGGCGCTTTCTGTCAAAAATACGTATGTCGGTACGGCACGTGTAGCTATTTGTTTAATGAAGTAAACATCACGAGTATACATCTCTTACGCTGCTGTTTACGCTAAAAAATATTTTCCCTCTTTTACGTGGTGCTTACGTATTTATGTTTGTAGAAGTATCGAATGGGGTCAGAAATCAGTCCCTTTGGGTAATAACGCTTTTAAAATTTTTTAAACGTAAAATGTTTGGCTTGATTGTTTGATCGAAATATGCCATATGAATACTGACAAAAAACTGTCAAATCAGGCTATACTAAGTTTTCACTTCGAACATACTCGCGGATTAACCAGAGGAAGCTTTCAAGATTTTCTATAACATGCATGTTACACGTCTAACGAGAACATATATATATATATACGAGAGTGACCTGAAATGTTTCCAGAATCGGCAAGAGATGGCGCACAAAGATTGAAGTGGATCCATTGGTCGGCAAGGACAGCCTTTATTATAGCAACTGTCAAAGTTTCAGACGTCTACTGTCAATAGTTGTTGTTTAAGGGTGTGTTTTGTGTAGCAAGTCAAGCGGTTTCGCAAAAATTGATAAAATCGAATTTCGTGCAGTGATAAAACATTTCTGGATGGCTATAAAAACGGCCAGAGAAATTCGAAATATTTTGCTAGAGGTTCATGGCGGATGTACTCCATCATCTTCAACCATCAGCTTCTGGGTGAGCGAGTTCAAAGGTGGTTGCACCAGCGCAAGTGACGGACCACGCCCAAAAACCGCTACCAACGATGAAATGGTCGACAAGATTTATGATATCGTGTTAGCCACGTTGGCCATATCCTACACGAAATTTTGGGTATGAAAAAACTTGCGAGCGCGATGGGTACCGGGTTTGCTCACACCGGAGAAAAAACGTAATCGGGTGACCGTTTCGGTAGAGTGTCTGGCCAGGATACCACGTAATCCAAGGGATTCTTCATGCGTTTCGTAACCATGGAGGAGACTTAGATCCACCACTACATATCAAATCAAACAGTGAAAGTGAAGTTGTATGATAATACCAAAAAATTTTCTACAACCAACGAACACAGTACTTTAAAAGGTCAGTTTTACAGACAAAACTTCATGAAGTAGTTAACAAAACTTTGAAGGAAGTTCATTGAGAACTGAGATGTAGTAAATCTACTGATTATTGTTTCTGCACAATCATGAACCTAATTATCTATTACCAAAGCCGACATTGTACATATTTTTACTTCTTTCACTAAATTATTCCACCGCTAAATTTATTCATAGCATTTTGTCCATAAACTTCGTGAGTTTGGCGGTAAATTTTATCGGGTTTCACATTCTTTGGATTTAGAACACGAGCGTAAGGTCTCACCTCGCAAGCAGCGGAGTTTTAAATCTTCTTGAACACCATAAACATCCACTACACAGCAAAACAGCTACATAATAATGGCGTCAATCAATTCTTAGCAAGACTACCGCGAAAACTGAACTTACAATCTGGACACGTTTCCTGTACACTTCACACCGTATTTTGTGGCCTTTGGAAAATTCAATCTGTTGGCTAGTTGCTCGTATAAATAAATAAACTGTTATACTTTTTGTTATTTTTTCAAGATTAATAAACCCTAGCGAAATTTATTAAATAATCTGCTAACAGCATTAATACTTATTAAATAAATTCATTTTAGAAAGTTTTCGATATGATTGCATTATTCACTCTACTGCTGCTATTATTACGTTCTCCTGGTTTGAAGAACAGCGCCGCTGTAGCCTGCTCGTAAATTCCTGAATTACTTGACCAATACTTACTTGTAGAGTAAGTTCGCTTATTTACTAGATGGAAGGTTACACAGTGAAACTCAATGCGCATGCGCAAAAAAATATATTTAAAAAATAAAATGTGTACACGGTTTCCACTCTAACCTATGTACAGTTACAATGTACGTAAGATATATATATATTTGCAATAATTGCAGTTATTCGAGCTCTCTTATGCCAAAACTTGAAACTATTAAAAACTTCCAATATTCATCCGACGACATTACATAACACGTTACGATGAGATACGAAAGGAGACCGAGAGTGACCGATTTGTAATACCTCGACCGTCACGCGGGAAACGACTGCCTGTACTTGTATATATTAAATATTAAGGAAAGTCCCAATATTTGTTGGACGACGTTGCACTTAATGACACTTAAATTAGGCGCTTTTAACAAGAGTATTGTGAATGGCCGGTTTGCATAAATATACAATGCGTAATGTACATACATACTAAAATAAAGTTCGATACATTCTACAGAGAGCAAAATAAATAAATGAAAATAAAGTAATATTCAAAATGAAAATAAGGTGATTATGCTAACCCATACGGTTTCAAAGAAGATAAAATCATACAAAATGCATAAAGTAGTAAAAAAAATGGATAAAACAAAATACATTTCCTTAGAAACTTAAAGTTCATTTACAAAAACACAAAAACAATGTTAAGCCCTTAAGAGCTATAGATAAATGATATGCATTTTTTTCATTTTTAGTCTCGTCGTAAATGATTGGAACGTTTCCCTTCTGTACAACATATACCAAGGTAAATAGATATATTATCATTCCTTCTAGTTCTCCAACGGATATGATGTCCATTTATATCCTTATCTATAGAAACCTTGAATGTCATTTATTTCATGAAGAATATAGCTTTTCATAAAAATAATGCATAATGGAATTCTCAGGTGTATCGTCCATTACGGATTCTTTACCGAGGTACCGGCATCGCATGAGGTACTGATAAAACTCTATTGAAAGTTCCTACATACATATGAAGCTACCACAATATAATGTAATGCTTCCCGTCTAAACTTTATAAAAATGTCGATTTAAGAACGGTTGAAATAACGTTCCCGAGTAATTATAAATATTACTTATAAAGTACACGCATTGCTTCTGTAAAACTATTATTTAAGAAAAGACTTATTTACATAATAGAAGAAAGGATTTTAATAGAAAAAAGTTGTGCAAACGGTTACATCTGGTTATCTTAAACAACGAACAAACCTACCTTAACATAACGCTGCTTAAATATAGCTGCTTATGGTATTGGTAGGATTATTAAAGGACAACATAATGTAGGGAGAAGACGCTAACACGGGGACATGTTTCTGCCTACCCGGCGCCATCAGCGCAGTTTCGAGCATTGCAATTCCCTCTCGGCTACTATCGCCATATCTAACCTACCAACCTGAGTGAGTATTCTTGGCGCCATCTAGCACATCTAGAAATGTCTAGAAAATAACACCAAAGATAAAAACGTTGTTAAATACAGCTTTTCTCGTGGTATTGGTGAAATTATTTACAAAACAATATGAAGAGACAAAAACCGCTAACACATGGACATGTTTCTGCCTACCCGGCGTCATCAGCGTGGCTTCGAGCGATATTTTGCTCAATACATTGCAATACCCTCTCTGCTACTATCACCACATCTAACCCTACAGTTCGATTGATTATTCTTGGCGCTAACTAGTGCCAAAAGAATGAAATACTTGTCTGCAAAGTCAAACACAGCGAAAAGGAAGCGAGGAACAGCGAGGACAAGGAGGAACCGAGAGCGTGCGCAGTGCATAGGGTAAACTGCACATGTGAATGATTTCTCAGGCTTACCGTGACGTATTTAAAACACATCTAGAAATGCGTAGAAAATAGCACTAAAAATAAAAGCGCTGTTAAATACAGCGTTTCTCATGGTATTGGTGAAATCATAAAGTATAGTTTCCCAACCCTTCTCTTGAGCAGTCTATGGACTGGTAAACCAGAGAGGTCGTGCACCGACAGACAATACCCTAAAGTTTTGTTTTCTACGTATTTTTTTGATACGTTTTAAAACATGATGGTAAGTCTGAGGCATTATTCATATGTGCAGTTATCATGTGCACTCAGTGTCAGTGCGTGCCCTCTCCGGTTTAGCAGTCCATTCGATGCTCTGAGGAAGGATATGGGAAGCTATACCCACCTGTTCCGCTGTGTTTGAATGGCAAGCGAGTGTGTATTCTCGTGACCTAAGAATGCTCACTCCGACTGGTCGGTTAGATGCGGTGATAGCAGATAAAGACGCTGAAAACCGCGCTGGTGACTCCGGGTAGGAAGAAACATGTGTGCACGTTAACGTTTTTTCTCTCCTCACATTGTCTGTCCTCATCAATGATCTCACCAATAGCATGAGTAACTGTATTTAAGCAGCGTTATATTAAGGTAATGCTTTCTAAGTATCTTCCCGATGTACCGCAACAAAGAAACTTTAATTAATTCTTTAACGAAGCCTTTTCCCTAAAATCCGAGCTGATTCTTTAAACACTAAATGAAAAGCCAAGGCAATTTGTAGATAAGATAGTGGACATTACTTAGTCTGTAGTCTGGTCTTATTTTTTCCAAGTCCTATTGGAATCTGAGGAGGTATTTCGTAGAGAAACCTTCGTTTGAAGCCAAATATAAACTTTTATGCAAAATAAAGGAGAGAAAGGGGACACATAGGAAGCTAAAAATAAAAATAAATTATTATTTTCACAGTTACAATTTATCAGAATTTGATGGAAACTTTGACTTAAACTTGATGGTAATTTGCTTCATATATTTGTACTTACTGAACCTATTAAAAATTTTAATTGCATTCTCTTCTGTCTAAGTAAGTTATAGCGTATGACAGAGTTACTTCCTTTTCTTCTGAGAATAAATAGACTAAGAGTCTATTTGTAGCAATGCTGATGCCAACGAGAAGAACCCGTAAACCAAGCACATTCAAAAAAACACCGCACAAGTCTACCACGAATCTTAAGAGGAATATTATTTCGCAATTATTTTCACTTAATTTAAAATATTAGAAGTGGAAGCATCATTCAATCCATTTCACTTTGATTCTTAAATCAAAATTCCGGTTTTCATTTCAATATCCAACGCACAAAATCGAGATATTCGACAAAATTAATTCCCTTGAAATATTTTGCGCCATTTATCGGCGAGCAATTTAATTGTGGAATTTAATTACGGTTGGACCAAGGAGAATAATAGGCACGAATTTTACAACGTCAAATACTTACCGTTGAAACAAATGAGTATTGTTTCGGAAATTATTGTTATGAATAGGATGAATAATTAAATTAGGAAAAGAAGTCGAAATTGTCGGCTCTCATTTCTAAATCTGGTTTTTGGCGAAATTGCGCATATCAAGAATTTAATAGGTTTTTACAATGCTTATGATAGTCCTTAGAACTCAGGTCCTTTATTATTATTACATTATACTGAAAGCTGCAGAAACCTATAACTTAGAGTTTTAAAAATACCTACTTTTGGCACCATTAGAACAATCATATCTGTTGTCATTGTGACGATATGTTGTCATCAATATCGTATTCTTAGATACAATAGGTTTTTATACGTACAGATGAGTAATAATTTTGCTAAATGTAATTGTTTCAGGGAATATCAATCTAATTTCGTGGCAAATTCTGACTTTTAAATCTTCTATATTATTCAGTCTATTCACATAGACTTTGTTCTTCAAATGATCACATAAGAAGTCCAGTGGGGTTAGATCCTGGGACTTAAGAGACCATTTAATGGACCGTCAGTGACCAATCCATCTTTCAGGAAACACATAATTTAAAAATGTTCTTATAGTAGTTCCATAATGGGAAGATGTTCCATCCTGTTGGAACCAAATATCCCGACGGGGCACGTCGTTATCATTGTCATTGTCACGTCTTGTATTTTGCTTTGTTGTCATAGATCTTCGCTGCCTCTAAAACGCCGACAAATTGAGCAGTTTTATTTATTCCATACACTTTGTATGTTACTTCAATATTCTAAAACAGTATAATATATATATATAACACATGGGCTGAAAAGTCCCGGGCCTAACAAAGAAAACACGGTTTTTTTGGTTCAAAATTAGCTTTATTCATCAACGTAATCTCCATCAAGAGCAACGCAGTCATTCCAGCGCCGCTCTAACATTTCAATACCACTTTTGTAGAACGATTTATCTTTTGCCTCAAAAAAGGCCTCAGTTTCAGCGATAACCTTTTCATTCGTGCGAAATTTCTTACCTGCGATCTTTTTTTTGAGGTCTGCGAACAGCCAGTAGTCGCTGGGAGCCAAATCTGGCGAATACGGTGGATGTGGGAATAATTCGAAGTTCAATTCATGTAGTTTTGCCATTGTTTTGATTGACTTGTGACACGGTGCGTTGTTTTGACGAAACAAAATTTTCTTCTTTGCCATATGCGGTCGTTTCTTTGCAATTTCGGCCTTCAAAAGCACCAATAAAGCTATATAATATTCACTATTGATGGTATTTCCTTTCTCAAGCTAGTCGATGAATATTACACCACGCACATCCCAAAATACCGAGGCCATAACCTTTCCAGCCGATTGTTGTGCTTTCGTGCGCTTTGGACGAGGTTCACCAGTTGCTGCCCACTCAGATGACGATCGTTTTGATTCCGGAGTGAAGTGATGGATCCATGTTTCATCCATTGTCACATATCGACGCAAAAATTCCGGTTTGTTACGTTTAAACATGGCCTAACACTGCTCAGAATCATCAACACGTTCTTGTGTTTGGTCAACAGTGAGCAAACGCGGCACCCACTTTGAACAGAGCTTTCTCATAGTCAAATGCTCATGCAATATAAAGCCAATACGTTCTTTTGATATCTTTACGATGTTAGCTAACTCACGCAACTTCACTTTTCGATCATTCAAAACGATTTTGTGGATTTTTTTGATGTTTTCTGGTGTTACCGCCTCATTTGGACGTCCACTGCGTTCTGCATCATCGGTGTCTCTACGACCACGTTTGAAGTCAGCAAACCAACGTTTTATTGTTGTTTCTGATGGAGCGGAGTCCCCATAACACTTTTCAAGCCATTGCTTCGCTTGAACGGTATTTTTTTCCCATCAAGAAGCAGTGTAAAGTTAAAACACGAAATTGTTTTTGATCCATTGTTTTGAAAATAACAAAAGTAGCGTGACTCTTAGCACAATAACTCACAAACTAATGAATAGAATATCATGAAATTTTAACAGCTGTCTTTTGAAGGTTAGTACTAACTGAGAGAAAGGTGACTGCAATAAAACTAGCGTCATCTATGTGTTAGGCCCGGAACTTTTCAGCCCATGTGTTATATATATATATATATGTATATATATATATATATATATAACACATGGGCGTGGTATAATATTCATCGACTATCTTGAGAAAGGAAATACCATCAACAGTGTTATTGGAGCGTTTGAAGGCCGAAATTGCAAAGAAAAAATTTTGTTTCATCAAGACAACGCACCGTGTCACAAGTCAGTCAAAACAATGGCAAAACTACATGAATTGAACTTCGTATTGCTCCCACATCCACCGTATTCGCCAGATTTGGCTCCCAGCGACTACTGGCTGTTCGCACACCTCAAAAAAATGCTCGCCGGTAAGAAATTTCGCACGAATGAAGCTGAAACTGAGGCCTATTTTGAGGCAAAAGATAAATCGTTCTACAAAAGTGGTATTGAAATGTTTGAGCGGCGCTGGAATGATTGCGTTGCTCTTGATGGAGATTACGTTGATGAATAAAGCTAATTTTGAACCAAGAAAACCGTGTTTTCTTTGTTAGGCCCGGGACTTTTCAGCCCATGTGTTATATATATGAAATTGAGTACACAGTTTAATAAGCTTAAACTAATTGACTAATATATTGTATAACAGATTAACACAACCGTCTTCACATCATCACTACGAATATTAATACTCCTTACATTTGAAACATTTAGTTCCACTTGCTTTTGAAGGGCATATATCCGACTTGCGACCAAGCAAACCGCAATTATAGCATCTTATTTCTCCGCTCGTCTTTGCTTCTGGCGTCTTATTTGGGGTATAACCTTGGAATTGTTTTGGACGTGCGCCACAACGTTTCTCTTTGACCTTCTCATAAACACGTAACTTTTCTTTCAAATCTTGTAGATCCTTGGAATTGTAAAACACCATTTTGCTGTTAACATTATCGTAAATGCCATCTACTACGTATTGAATAACAGCTGCTTCTTCTATGGAGCCTCGATTTGCTAACTCTTTCATGTGCAGGAAATATTCAAGCAACGTTTCGTTTTTATGCATTTTCCTTTCAGCCAGCGTCCGATGTAATTGGGCATTGGTAATGCGTTCACCAAATTCCTACAATAATGCAGTCTTTCCAATTATTTAATCTTCTTTTGCCTTCGACAAACAATTTTGCCAATCCAGTTAATTGCCTCTTAGCGTAGATAAACATATGCAAGTCGCTCCACTTGACTACGTCTTTAACCCATCTTCTAACAGGATAATCATCGGTTCCATCGTATTTCCGTACAGCATCACCTACATCTCGATAGGTAATGAAATGGGGTGAGGTGAATTCTGTATCGTATGCTATTTCTTGTTTCTTTTTAAGATACTTCTTATCCTCTTTTCCTTTAGCGTCATTCTCCTCTTCTTTATGCCTTATATCGTCATTTCCATTTTCATTGTCGTCTTTTTCGCTTTCTTCATAGTCTTCAAATGACGATTGCAAGGACTGTGTGGATGTACAATTCACAGGTATAGCAGTAAACTCCACTCACACAAATTTATTAATTATGCGGAACGCAGCGTTTCGAGAGCACGTGGGCTCTCATTGTCAACCGTGTTACCGACATAGTCTTCGTCTTCATCTTCTTCCTCATCGAAATTTTTCTAAATTGATTAGACAGTCACATAAGCGATGTATGATTTCATCCTCATTTATAAATAGAAGTTAAATCTCCTAAGGTAAGATATCTTTTTGCATCTAAACACTTAGCATTATACTCGTTAGAAACATGGATCCATCACTTCACCCCGGAATCAAAACGATCGTCATCTGAGTGGACAGCAGCTGGTGAACCTCGTCCAAAGCGCCCGAAAGCACAACAATCGGCTGGAAAGGTTATGGCCTCGGTATTTTGGGATGTACGTGGTGTAATATTCATCGACTATCTTAAGAAAGGAAATACCATCAACAGTGAATATTATATAGCGTTATTGGAGCGTTTGGAGGCCGAAATTGCAAAGAAACGACCTCATATGGCAAAGAAAAAAATTTTGATTCATCAAGACAACGCACCGTGTTACAAGTCAATAAAAACAATGGCAAAACTACATGAATTGAACTTCGAATTGCTCCCACATCCACCGTATTCGCCAGATTTGGCTCGCAGCGACTACTGGCTGATCGCAGACCTCAAAAAAATGCTCGCCGGTAAGAAATTTCGCACGAATGATGAGGTTATCGCTGAAACTGAGGCCTATTTTGAGGCAAAAGATAAATCGTTCTACAAAAGTGGTATTGAAATGTTAGAGCGGCGCTGGAATGATTGCGTTGCTCTTGATGGAGATTACGTTGATGAATAAAGCTAATTTTGAACCAAAGAAAACGTGTTTTCTTTCTTAAGCCCGGGAATTGTCAGCCCATGTGTTATATTTGAGCCTAATTCTTCATCTTCCTCAGCCAGGGGCTGTTTGCTTTCGTTATTGTCATTGTATAGGTTTCCGAAATATGTTTTCTTCTCCTTTACATTGAATGCGTTTGTCTACGTCGCATCTTTACTTTACATTATATTTTAAGCATTTCCCATATTTCTCTCTGGTTTATGATCTATCTAACGTTATAATCTAACTTCTTCTAGAGTGGAAAGAAACACTATTCTATAAATCGGGAACCATCTTTTTGTGTATCGATAAAATTTCAATTATTATTTTCCACAGCTTTTAAAATAAATAACGCTGTTTATTTCTAAACAGTGAAGTTGAGTCGTTCCGCATTACTCGCCACATGATACTATCGCTGCATCTCAAATTCGTAATTATAAAGTAACGTATATCTCTCATCTAGTCCTCCACAAAGCCATACAAGAAAGTTTCCTTTATAAACACTTAAACGAGCTAACAAATACAACATAAACGTTTCAACACCGTCTAGGAATGACTGAATTAGAACTTTAGGACACGTGTAAGAGGGTATAAGGAGTCCTAGTCCTAGTGAAACAACAAAATGCCCAAGTTTATTCCAGCTTACATTTGAATATTACACGCAGTCGCACAGGCATCTGAAAATGTAGAGTAATGTAACATAAGGTGTAATTGCTTGCAAATTGTAAATCAACAAAGAAAATTTAAACATTACACGTTAAATACTGGTGGATAACATTTAGGGATCAATTGCGCCGCATGGTTTAAAGCATGGATTTTACTTGTTACTGTTACATGTAATACATTGCAACTCTCTTCTTTGAGAGATCGTACTAAGGAAAGCATGTTAGACCGCACCGTCCCCCACCGACATTAAAAGTTGGGTTGTTGAAACTTGAAATTTGTTCGATGCCCTCAACATCACTTTTAAAATTTCATCGATAGTACATTTTGCAACTTTTTTGGAAGCAAGTAAGATAGGGGATGACGGTTTACACTCTTCCATTGGGCGTACCATCACATACACCTCAGAATGTTTTTGCCGATCTGTTCTTTCTTCCACACAGAACCACAATTTTCAAATCCTTCATTTCTGCTTTAATTCTCCTTTCAACATAGTCACGAACAGATGGCATAAAGTTTCCTAACGATGTCCGACTTGGTAATGTATAATCCAAATACTTGCTCCAGAAGGAGACAAATTCTTATTAGTCTAGTAAAGTGAACGGTACATGACATAGAATAGAACCAACACCTACATCAAATATTAATTTTTCGCTGTATCGTTTGGCACGTGCTTTGCCTCTCCTCGTTGTTCTCCGCACTGAAACTTGCCTTTCTTTGCGAAGACTACTAATAATTCCACGTTACTTAAATGCAACAAATTATGATACACCCATTTTAAGTGCTTACAATTGTTTTCCTCCTTAGTAACATCGCCCATTTGGTTATTCAGAACACTAACCGTTCGCCTATTAATCTGTACCTTTTGTAAAGATTAGTCCAATAAAGCTTCTGCAATACTTCTGTATTTCTCCAATATTAAAAATGTAATAAAACCTTTTGAACAAAATTTACAATACAATAATGTACTTAGATACTACAACACTATTTTTTTTTATTCTTTATAATTTTTGTCATATTTATTAGTTGTATTGACCAAGGTACGTTTTAACAAATTATTAAATCTGAAATGGACAACAAATATCGCTGGACTGTTAACATAAAGTTTTTTAATCACCCTGCGTATTTTGGTACGCTCTATACATTTCTTTGCCTCGCCGTAATTATCCAGCAATACAATACAGAAGTCAGAGATCCACTCCTATTCACGCGGTTAGTCCGAAATTCCAACCCGTTTCATTAATAGATTTCCTCTGCGTATTTATTCTGGATATTCTATTGTAGCCGTTTGTTATCTTGTCTTTTGTGCTTCGTATCCATTTATTTGCAGTTTAGTTATTGTTTGACTTTGCAGCAAATTCGTTGTCGTGCAATGCTTCTGTTTTTGGCATTGTGGTAAGCATTCAATTGATATCTGAGGATGCAGGTTGCCTCACTTACTGTTTCCCTATAATATTGTAATGAAGTTCTCTCTGTAATAACGTTAGACAGGTAATTCGTGATATATAAATTATATATTCTAAATTACAAATTACTATTTCGTTATAAATATACATCAATAAGCTTTTGAAGGGAATAGATTTGCAAAAGTGTAGTTATTTAATGTTGTGTTGAATATAAATCTCTATGTCATGGATAGGGTTGCCCAAATCTTCGGCGCGCCAGGTCCGATCTCGCCCGCACGCACAACCGTTTCGAAAATTGACCCAGTCAATCGAACCAATCAGTTCCCGTTTCCTTGCTGTATATACGTGCACTGCATCGTATTGCACATTTATATTTCATTATATCGACAATATTTAAACAGTCTCTCGGTATAATTTTCTGAAAAATAGTAATATGTAATTGTAAAATAGGGCTAGCCATGTTTCGGGTCGACGAAATCTAATTAAACTGGAGAATTCGAGATCCTTTTTGTGTATGTAAGGATATTCAATTGTTTTTCTCCCTGTTAAAAACTTAACTGTGGAAGATTTTATACATAAAACAGAAATTTAACGGGATATTAATGCATATTCTCAGTGATTTACGAAAACGACCTGAAATGTTTCCGTAATCGACAAGAGAAACACGCTATTGGTGTGGTTTTTTATTTTTCGATGTAGTCTACTCGAAGATCAATACACTTGATCCGTTCCCTTCAACGCGTCGAAAAAGTTTCTAGGTTTGCAAAATAGCCATCTGCAGTGGCGATGACTTCCTCATTTGAGGAAAATTTTCCTCCCAGTGAGTTTTTTCAGGTTTAGGAATTGGAAAAAGTCGCTGGGGGCTAGGTGCGTTGAATATGGAAGATGAGAGACTAATTCGTAGCGCAACTCATTCAATTCTGACACGGCGAATGCCGGATGAATGAGCCGGTGGAAAAGCACTTTTTTTCGGCTGCAAACGAGGTCGTTTCTCCTTCAGTACTACATCGAATCGGGCCAATAAATCGCTGTAATATTTCTCCGTGGTCGTCCTTCGCCTCTGCAGATAGTCGATCACACCTTGGGAATCCCAAAGAATGGTCGCCATGACCTTTCCGACCGATGGAGCGGTCTTTGCTTTCTTCGGAGTCTATTCGCCCGGAAAAGTCCACTGCTTCGACTGTTCCTCGATCTCCGGTATGTAGTGGTGGATCCAAGTTTCATCCACGGTTACGAGACGCATGAAGAAATCCCTTGGATTGCGTTGGATCCTGGCCAGACACTCCTCCGAAACGGTCACCCGATTTCGTTTTTGCTCCGGTGTGAGAAAACGCGATGCCCATCGTCCCGGAAGCTTCTTCATACACAAAGTTGTGTAGGATATGGCCAACGCGTTCGTCTGAGATGCCTATTGTCTCTACTATCTCTTTCAGCCTCAATCGGCGATCAGCTAACACGACATCATGAATCTTGTCGACCATTTCATAGTTGGTAACGGTCTTTGAGCGTCCACTGCGTGTTCGTCACTTGTGCTTGTGCGGATACGTTTGAACTTGCTCACCCAGAAGGTGACGGTCGAGAATGATAGGGTACATCCGCCATGAATCTCTAGTAAAATATTTCGAATTTCCGTGGCCGTTTTCCCAACCATCCAGAAGTGTTTTATCACTGCACGACATTCGATTTTATCCATTTTTGCGAAACCGCCTGACTTGCTACACAAAACACACTCTTAAACAACTATTGACGGCAGACGTCTGAAATCTTGGCAGTTGCCCTTGCCCACCAATGAATCCATTTCAACCTTCGTGCGCCATCTCTTGCGGCTTCCGGAGACATTTCAGGTCTCTCTCGCATGTACGCCAGAAGTATTGAGCTTCTGTACCAGCACATCAAAGGAATTTCGCAAACGTTACACCATATTTTACAACTATCGAACTTTAAATCAATAATCACCATATTTTACACCATTGTAGTCAGTAGAAAAACATTATATGTTAGGTAATTTAACCGAGATCGTAAGATGAATAACAACAAACTTAGTAATATTGCGCTGTAGGAACTCTAATACTATCGTTCAGGGTTCTTTTCCTACCGATTACCTATCATGAAAGGTAAGCATTATTTTTATTTGACCCACAAAGAAGGAACGATAATGTTATTTTCGTTGAAGCTTTTTCCGTTTATGTACACCCTTTATGTACCGAACGTAAGCACATGTATCCATCAACTTAGGTATACTTGCGAAAAGAAACAATAGGGGCTGATGCTGTATTGTCAACTGAAAAACGACTCTCTCTCTCTCTTTATTCACGCTAAAGGAGAAAGTTGGGTAAATTGACATACGAAAGTAGCTTTCATCCGTAAATAGAAAAGTTACGCAGGACCTATACCAAAAATATATGGTATCGCATGACGAGCGTGCTGTAGAATGTTTGTGTTTCCCTTTTTTTGCTTTCAATTCGCCCGAAACGAATTTACTAAAATCAATATCCACTTCACTCAACTTTAACTAAAACAAAACCGAGATGACATATTTCGATAACAATTGTTGTTTGTTTATGTATACATACTCTTACTGAACATACAAACCTCGGGAGACACTTTTAAATTCTTCTTTAAAAAAAGAACTAACATCTTCTTTTCTGACAACACACAAATATAGAGTTTTCTATTGTGTTTCCAATTATATCAAGCATTTGTAATGTTACCATGGATCAAATCATTAAAGAGCCATTAATACAATACAAGTTAAAGGCGGTGTCTTTAAATTTGATTGTTTAGAATAACTACCTTATCGTCCTTCTATACTTTTTGAATTATTTTTTTATTTTATTATGACGAGAATGAATTTCTCTTTTATTATCTTCAAAATATCAATAAAATAATATCGATTGAGTCGGCCGATACTTGTTTGGAAATCCATATTGAATAATGGTGATAGCAAAACATGTTATAGTAACATTGTGCTAAAAATATATTGGACAATTTTGTAAAATATTTGAGTTTTACTTCTTCGACCATTAATCAATAAAATACATATTTCAAACAAATTGGAAGTCACCCTGCTTCTGGAATGACTTGAAATTAATACTAATCAAAAGTATATCTTTTAATCTTTGTTGTACGGTGTATCTGACGCATGTGTATGGTGTGATGTGATAGTATATATCTTTCCCAAATTTCTAGTTCTCACCTTTTTTACGATAGAGGCATTGACGGTAACTCAAAACAAAACTTCAAAAATAAAGAAACTTTGTACACACAGTAATTAACTTTCTTACTTTGTCATTTTTTAAGTTTTACATACTGAGACATAAAAGTGCCACTAATCAAATGTCAGTACTACCTCCATCTTTAGTTAATCTAAATCCAAAGTTTCAATGCGATACACATAGTGTACACATGAAGCACATCAGCCAACAATTTCTCGTTGATGTGGAGAATTCAAACGTCGACGAATTAGTCTTAACATCGATCTAAGAGCAAGTGCATCAAAAACGGCAAAAAATCGAAATGAGATAGATCGCGTTAGTTTTTGAGGCATCATTAGGTATTTCAAAGACCACAATTCAAAAAATTATGCATGAAGAATTGTATGTAAAAAGAAATATTGGATACTGCATCTGTTGACCGAGGAACAGAAAGCAGCTAGAGTGAATTGGTATCAAAAAACTCTACTCTTTAGCGTCGGAAACTCTAAAAACGCGTACAACATCGTCGGTGGTGGTGAATTTTGGATTTACTCATACGAGCTAGAACATAAACTCCCGTCGTCTGTGTAAGGCATTCCGAGGTGAAGAAAGGCCGACAAAACTCATCTCCAAAAACATAATCGCGACATTTGGTTCGAACGCAGGTCATGTAGCAACAAATCCATGAAGAACATGCCTAATTCTAGCTTAAACCTAAATTCTGTCACTCGTGGATTAAGCACAAAAATATAATTCTTACAATAAAGCAACTGAACAACACACTTCATGACACATCAAGGATACAGTTAGGATAGTGCACACCGCTGATCAATAAACATTTCTACAGTTAAACTATAAAAATGAGAAATATTGTAAGAAAATGTCCGTGGGAATACCGAACTCCTATGAATAGGAGTAGTAATAAAATTCCTTTGTCGCAATCCCAGATGATGAACGTCAGTACGAAAACTTAGTTTGTTGTATAAGTATGTTGGAACTTTGGAGATAACCACACTAAGATATACAGCTGTGGCCATATGTATTCGCCACTCTCGTTTTGAACGTGTTACACGAATATTATTGTATTTCTAAGAAGCAGGGATGACGGACTTAACTAGGACTTACCAGGTAATGAGGGTTTAATGGTTTATTGTAGACCATTCTGAGTAAATTAGAAAATAGACGTAAAATTGTAATTTCTGAATATTTCTTGAGTCTCTCTTAAAAGTTGTAAGAGTAAGGTTGAGCTAGTTAGAGTGAAGATATTGTGTCTGTGATTTTGTCTGTGTAATACGATAGTATACAGTAAAAAGTAATGCCGAAAACACGCGAATTGACGGAGGTAGAGCGAGAACAAATTGTGGTGTTAGAAAAGCAAGGGTTGTCGGTGTCTGCTATTGCCCGACAAGTGAAATGTGCGCGATCGACAGTTAGAATGACGATAAAACGATACAAAGAGAGTGGATCTTTGACAAACAAACCGAAAACTGGTCGAAAAAGGAAGACAACTAGCAGAGATGAGCGAGTCTTAGAGCGGATGTCTTTGCGAGACCGGAAAAAAGGGTCTAAACAGCTTTCCAGTGAGCTTTTCCGTCTACATAATGTTGCTATTTTTCCTCGCACGGTTAGAAGACGCCTTTGTGAATTAAATTTAGATGGATACAAAGCTCGACATAAACCACGGTTGTCTCCGCAACAAAAGAAAAAGAGACTGCTGTGGGCTAAAAGTCACCGCGACTGGACCATTAACAATTGGGCCAATGTTATGTGGACGGATGAGTCAAATATTGAGGTAAGTAATACATAATTATTGTATTTGCGGTATTCTGTATTCAATTCCTGGTATCTACAGTGTTTTTATTCTTTTAATGGGTTCCAAAATGTAACAGTATTCATGTTTTTGTTGGTAGCTTTGTGGTAAACCTGGGCCTCAATACGTGCGACGCAGGCGAGGAGAGGCCTTCCATCCAGACTGTATCATCCTGACTGTCAAGTCTGGGGTGGTAGCATAATGATTTGGGGTTCTATGAGTGCAACAGGCGTCGGAGAACTGTTCGTCTGCGAGGGCCGAATGAACAGTCGGACGTAAATCGACATGTTGGAAGAAGTTCTGGAACCGTGTACGTTAAAAATATTCGATAATGATGAGCCAGAATATTACTTCCAACAAGATAATGCACCGTGCGATAAATCTCGCGAAGTAATGCGCTGGTTCGAGGAAAATAACGTGCGGGTCCTGGAATGACCGGCACAATCCCCGGACTTATCGCCAATTGAGCATTTATGGTACATTTTAAAGCGAAATGTAGGTAAATACTCATCTACCACAAAGCAATGCTTAAAAACAAAAACATTCGAAGAGTGGAATAAAATCACCCTCGAACAGTGCTACAACTTAGTGAGCAGTATGCCCCGACGAATTCGTGCAGTGATAAACGCCCAGGGAGGAGCTACCAAATATTAAGCAATATCTCTATATATCTGTATACACTCACAATGAAACATTTTCATCGATCAATTTTCTTTTATTTCTTATTTATTCGTCGGAATAAAAAACAAAATGAGTTCTGAACACGCTGAACTCTATGTAATATATCTTGGGTTAAACATCGCCCAAAAACTGAAGAACAATAACTAAATTGTGACAAAACTAAGAAGTCACACAACTCGGCTTTTATTTTATAAGAGAAATAATGACGATGGGAGTATATTAGTTTTAAGACATAATAAGTTTTTTAATATATTTCAGTAGTTGAATATTAAGCCTAAAATTGCGACTAAACCCAGATTCTTGGCTTCGTCACGGCGGGTAACAAGATACCGTTAGTAGAAAATCTGACAGAATGAAAAAGTTCGTTTTAGCTATTTCTGTCAGAAAAACTTGCACAGAGGACTTAGGTTGATTTAGGATCACCGAATGTCCGTGAATCAGGCCAAATGTATTATTCAAATCAGATATAATATCATTGACAGGTATAGCAGTAAACTCCACTCACACTAATTAATTAATTATGCGGAACGCAGCGTTTCGAGAGCACGTGGGCTCCCATACCAGTCGGTAACACGGCGAGTGGAGTTTACTGCTATACCTGTGAATTGTACATCCACACAGTCCTTGCAATCGTCATTACATGTAATATCATGTATGGCAAGGTTCTATTAGAAAGGTCAAGACTATCCTAAAGCTGAATATCATCAGCGTACATAGAAATCCTACAGGTTTTCACTGACGATGGGAAAAGTATAAATAATAAAGAGCAGAGGGAGCAAAATAGAGCACTGAGCATTACAGGGGTGGACTCAGAAATTCCATTAGGTAATTTAACATATTAGGTCCTATTGGAAAGATAACTATTGAGAAATTGAATAGCATCCGCTGATAGACCAATGTAGCTTAAGATTGACGAAAGAATTGTATGATCCAGAGTGTCGAATGCCTTATTGATATCAAGTAAGATTATAATCGAAGCTTTTCCTTTATCTAGACCGCAAATTAAGTTATCAGTAACATTTAACAAGCAAGTCGTGTAACCATATAGTATCTGGAATAATGTTATTTAAATCTATCGTGGGTGGAAGTTAACGACATTCTCTAGGGCTTCGGATAAGGCAGGGAACAAGCTAATAGGCCGCAAGTCTGAATAACGTTTGGGAATAGTGTTTTAAGAATCGCGATCACACGGGAAAAAATATGTATCTAATGAAATTAAAACAGCCGGGTCTACTGCATTGATACGTTGAAGTGCTAGTAAGCTGAACACTGTTATTATTTATATATGTAAATGTACTTTTTATATTACTCTGAGGGCCGGTTTATTTACATTCTGATAAAGTTGCGGGTAGCGCAATCTAACGGACAAAACAACCATATGTTTATTCAGCTTCTGACAGATAGAAAGCAGTTGGTAAATTGCGTATCAGACGGATAAATTTACCCGTTGTTAAATCCTCCCGATAAATGTATATTTATCGGATATTATAACGTCACTTTATTTGGCGCGTTTATTTTCATACAGAAATATTCTGAATGAATATGAAACTTCTTGATGATTTTGGAGATGGTCTTATCGCGGAGGAAGTTCAACCAATTGAAAACAGCGATAATCACCGTTAATTCAGTCTTGTTGTTGACTTACCGTTAATAATTTTGTTGGTTTTATTTTAAATTTACAAAATTTTATTTTATTAATATTTAATTAACCATTTTATTCTCAGCAGCATTCTCAGTCACGGGACTGCAAATTTGCTATAACAAGGTGACGCTATAGGCGGAGTTTTTGCAAGTTCCATGTTTACATATAAGAATTGGTGGGAAACAATATTACGGGTGGTAAACAGATACATATGTGAATTTAATTAATTTAATACACTTAATCATATAACCTTACACATGTAAGTACATACTAACTTGTTTGTCTAATGAAAGAAATCTGTAATTTTCCGTTGCACAGTTTTCGCATGCCAAAACTGTTTTTCTATATCCATTTCTAATTCTCCCAATTTTATCAATAATTTGACGTGACGTTTCTCGCTGTCTTTAAAAGTTTTATGGCACTTAGGGCTTCTTCGTTTGTAGGTACGTGTTCTGCTTCGTCGCATGATTCTTTTTCCTCTTCGATTTCATTATCGTTTTCGTTATCCCGCTGTTTTACGTCCTCCACGATATCAGAATCTGAACGCATTCCCGACGTAATAAGGCAACTGTCCACGGACGCAAAGTCGTCGAAACAAAACTGGTTTTCGTCACTCCGATTTTGCTGCCACTTTTTAATAAGTTCACATAACGGAACGTCATCTTCATTTAAGTTGTCACAAACTGGATTATTCCTTAATCTTGAATGACTGAAGCAGTCGAGAAGTGAAACTGCACGTGGTGCGTTCTTGTCCATACCCGTAATAATTTTCTGCAGAAGAAATTTTCTGTAAAAACATTTTAAGCTTTTTATTACGCCTTGGTCCATTGGTTGAAGGATACTAGTGCAATTTGGGGGCAGAAACACCAAATTAATATTTTTTAAGTGGGCTAATGATGGATGTGTTATCGACTAAAAGCAAGATTTATTTACCTTTAACGGCAAGTTCTTTATCCCATTTTCGAATTTCATTTTCAAAGATTCATTTATGCTCTTTTGTTTGGGTAGTAATTTTTTGGGAGTGTTTTTATGTTTTTGAAACAGCGTGGCTTTTGTGACTTTCCTATGACAAGAATTTTACGTTTCTCCTTACCGGTCATATTAGCACACACAAATGCAGTTAACCGTTCTTTGGCTAGTTTACCGCCTACACATTTCGCGCCCTTAAACCTCAGAGTCTTATCTGGAAGAGGTTTATAAAAAAATTCCCGTTTCCTCGTCATTATAAATTTCATTGTCTTCATAATCTTGTCGTAATTTAGGCCACACTTCATTTAGCCACGTCTTTGCTTCTGTCATATTAACACTTTTCGCTTCACCACTCACTTTTTCGCTTTAAACCTGACATTTTCGATAAAGAAATTTCGATGTTTCACTCACACGATCCAAATGCCGACTGAGGAAATTTCTTACGAACTTTGCCTGGCGCATTGCAAGAAACTATAATGTTCTTGGAATCCCCGAACGGTCGAATGTTGCAGGCTAGGCAAATTGCAAGAAATCTTAATTCAACGAACGGTAATATTCTTGGAATCCCCGAACGGTCGGTTGCAGGCTGGACAGATACCGGGAATTCAGCCATAAATGATAATATAAAGAAATACCTTAAGTGGTAAATATTTTTCGTTATATCAGGGGTTATTGACGCTAAAACCGGGTTTTTCCCTGTAGCGTTTGAATAGTAAAGTACGGGACCGCTTAAAATTTGACGCTAAAAAAGGAGTGTCGTTACAGCCGAAGTTGTTATAACCGGGTTCTACTGTATATATAAAACAAATAAGCATTAAAACAAAATTATAATTTGTTGTACCCCTTTTTTAGTTCATGCAAGCATCACAAATTTAATATCAATTTGTTCTTTAGGTTTTTCTATCGGTAATTTTTTAAAAACTTAAACCGGCCCTGATAGTTGTTAAAACTAAATATTATTAACTAATAATAATCGTATAATCACATGATTTTAAAAATTCAATATTATGCGCGTCTTCATGAAACCCATTTACGTGTTTTTTACTAGGTTTTGTATCTTTCTTTAACATTTCACGTCGTTAACATAAAGTAAATAAAAACGATATAAAAACAAATTATTATAAACTCTTATTTGTTTATTATTATACTACATTAATATTGTATACATAATGAATTAACAAGAAAATAAATATATCGTTATTCTAAAGTACAGTACTGACATGTTCGACATTACTATACCATTTAATTTACGTCCTTTTCACGCCATCACTGCTTAACACCGAAAATTCCCAAGATAAACGACATCTTTCTCTTGTACGAGCAATACGTTCTAGTCCAACATTCATTACTTCGAGGATCTAAAATGTACTGCGGAGCGCAAACACACCGGGGCGTACAGAGAGGCACCCAGGCACAAGTCGCATTTCTATGTGTGCCGTATTTACACACATCCGGACAAATGGAGGAACAACTATTATAAACTTGCCTTCTCCCACATTGTCGCAGAGGCCACACTGAAACAATAAACGTGAAATCTTAAAAACCAGAGATATTACTAGTTTATATTTTCTCTATATACTAAATCCGTCTAAATAATTCTAGATCTAAGAGTTTCATGTAATAGACTCAGTCTACTAATCCTGCTTTTTGTATAAGAGAACTAAAGTAGAAGTCTACATCTACACTAGATTAGCCAATTTTAAAGGAGTGAAAATGGAGTAATTGTAATACACAAAGAGACACGTAATTTACATTAAAATTTCTAGAAATTTATTTCGTTGTAGTTATTTATATTGTGAAATCGGAGAAATTACCCGTTTTCTTGTTTCCAATAATGCAATTAAATTTTGAAATATATGGATTGTTACTAGAAACCAAATATACATGGTTATTAAATTTTATAATACTGCTAGTCCCACTAGAAACACCAGTGTTAACAGATTTTGTAAATAAAATTGAAAAGATTGAATTGAAAGATGGGGAAATCCTTGTATCATTCGACGTTTGTTCACTTTTCCCAAGCGTACCAATTCCAGAAACTCTGGAGTATTTGGTTGAATTTTTGAAATTAAATAACGTAGATGACGTGAAAATCGCGGAATGTAAAAGGTTAACTAGATTGCGTATGTCACAAAATTGTTTTCAAATAGGCGGAAAATGGTTCGAACAGGTGGAAGGTACGGCGATGGGTAATCCTTCATCTCCTTTTCATGAGCAAATTTGAAACGAATCTGAAAAAAGATACCAAATATTTCCTGAGAATTTTGCTTAGGTACGTAGATGATATTTTCGCGGCGTTTGATACCAACAAAGGAAACACAAGATTTTCTAGTAGAACTGAACTCAAAAGTTACCACGATCAAGTTTACTATTGAAGAAGAAGTGAACAATCGCCGTCCGTTTCTAGATACTCTAGTCATACTCAACAACAATAAATTAGAAATAGATATCTACAGAAAAGAAACTAATTCCAACAGATTCATCACGGTTGATTCGCACCATTGCGAACAACAAAAAATGTCCGCGATTAGTTTTCTGGTCAATAGACTCGTCAGATTTCTGCTAAACAAGATCAGGTACGACAAAGAATTAAAGTATATCAAAGATGTAGCGAGGTACAATGGTTTCTCTTCTTTGGATGTCGACCGTATTTTAAGGAAGGTCCAATACAAACAACACATCAGAAATTCTACGACCTTGACATCAACAACACCATACACCGGTAATAAGAAATTTCTAACTCTTCCTTTTCACCCAGCAGTAAAAGGGTGAAGTAAAATTTTCCGACAACTAAATATGAACGTGTCTTTTGTGTCAAAAAACAACTTAAAGAATCTCTTAGGGAATCCCAAAGATAAACCGAAAATGATAAAAAGGTCTGGAATATACCAAATCGCATGCAATGATTGTGAGAAAGTTTATATTGGACAAACAAAAAGGAGTATCGAAACGAGGTTCAAAGAACATATTAGACACTATCGTTTCGACAAACCTGAACTATCAAGCGTAGCAGAGCATATGGTAAAATCCGGACATGAGATTAAACGTAAACTCGTATAGAGAATTAGACGCGTACGAAACGATATGTATGAAAAAGAACGGAAACTTATTGAACAGAGAACCACCCCCAATTGCACACTCGAGTTTTATGGATTTATTACCATAGGCCCTGTTAAAGATACGGTTCGCTTTTGGTCCATCCTTTCCCGAAAAAGGCATTAGACCACCGAGCAGATTGTAAATACTCATATGTTTTAGAAATTTTAGAGCCTGCGTAGAAAATAATTTGCATGTGTGATACAGTTTTTACTTTCAGTCGGTAACACGGTTGACAATGAGAGGCCACGTGCTCTCCAAACGCTGCGTTCCGCATTATTAATAAATTTGTGTGAGTGGAGTTTACTGCTATATCTGTGAATTGTACATCCACACAGTCCTTGCAATCGTCATTTGAATATTGTATTTAAATAAATAAATGAATTATTCAAATTTTATACTTTGTCTATAGATTATCTCATGTAGAAGTCGGCAAAAATTGTGTTGGGCAGTGTTATTATCATATCATGAATTTAGTGGTGTACATGAAAACTTTCTTTCGAACCCCTACTACGAAACCATGTATTTATTTTGCAAATCACTGATAACTCCCGTTTTTGAGTGCTAATTTAAAATAGAATTTAACTCAAGTTCAAATTTAAAATTTAAACTCTATATTAAAGTTATTTGAACCATAAATTGATATAAAAAAATGCAATTGTAAGCAACAAATACCCCAAACTTCATACATATCGAACAAAGAGTATATTCGAAAGATATCGTACTTACCTATACCTGCTTCAATGGCCTTGTATAAAAGGATTGTTACTACGAATATCAGGATCAGCTTCATCTTCTCACGGTGTAACGTTACTTTGCGGGGCAAAATACGAATCTAATTTTTCACAAAGGCATTTATTCGAAACTAACTAGATAAGAGCAATAAAAGTTAATTGTCATCGCGAAAGAATGTCAATAAAGTGGAAATCATCAACTTACAAACGCTAGATACGATCCCTTCAAACAGTTTTATTGTAATTTTATCTTTAACGACCATCGATACGATACACCTTAAAACTTTTGTAATCTTCGTAGAAGACGTTTGTGTGACGTGATGTCAGGCAATAGTTGAGAGATAGTTTGCATAATGAAATTTCGTCGGAAAATCGTAAAATGACGGTAATTAAAAATCCCAGAAGATATCGGCTCTAATTTTTTGCAGCGATTAGTAAAATCCCCTCTAAGTTGCGGTAATTTTTAATAATTTGGTAATAATAATATACAATAGAACTCGCTTATAACGGACTCGTATATAAATAAAGTATTTTTGTGCTGATATTACGTACATATTTATTACGTACTTCTGTTATTACATAAGGAAAAGAATTGTTTTTTTTATAACGTACTTGATTTTTTAATAACGTACTTATTATATAGATCTTGTATAACATAAAGCGGCATGCAGTACAAGTTAAATACCAGGGAATTACTTTTCTCTGCGGAACAGTAGAAGCTCACACACCACAATCGCTGTTAGGTGGGGCGTATAATACACTAGGGTGACATAATAAAATAGACACCAGGTAAAGCGGTATAAATATGTAAACAGCTAAATTCTAAGAACAAATTAAGAACTTTCTCTTGTCATTAGGGTAGGGGTAGATGTATCGGAAGGAATTCGTCATAGTTTAGTATCGTTACAACTATGCCTCGCTTACAAGGTTCGAGTGATATTAGCGACTTCAACTGGGGTCGCAACGTTGGCCAACGTGAAATAAGTAATTTTTTTAATATTCCGTTGTCCACAGTTAACCGTGTGATTACACGATTTAAACGCAAGGAAAAAAAAACGACAGTGGAGCCGATACCAGGTCGTGCCGGACCTTCTGAAAGAAGTAAAAGAGTGCTTGTGCGCAAAGTGTTAAGAGAACCGCGAAAAAGTACAGCTGAGCTTGCGGCAAGTTCACAAAAAAGTCAGCGCACCGTTCTGCGATACCTCCACAGTCTGGGGATGTATAAAAGAGTGGCAAAGAAAAAACCTCTCCTTACGGCGTTTCAAAAACGGCGCCGAATGGCTTGGGCAATCGAAATGCGAACGAAGCCCGAAGAGTTTTGACGGTCTGTCATTTTTTCAGACGAAAGCAGATACTGCCAATTCAGTGATAGTGGTCGTACGTGGGTATGGAGACGTTCGTTACAGCAACTGGACGACAAATTTTTGCATCAGACGGTGAAATACGCCGGAGTGAACATCATGGTGTGGGGCGCGATATGGTATGGTAGAAGATCGCAATTAGTAATCTGCGACGGAAATATAAATGCGGCAAAATATATCCAAATATTAACAGAAGGACTACTACCGATATTCGACAACGCTATTTTATCTAAAGAAGATGCCACTTTTATGGAGGATGGAGCACCCTGCCACAAAGCAAGAACAACAACCACATGGAAAGGGGAACAGGGGATTCGGATCTTTCCATGGCCAGGCCAATCACCAGACATGAATCCGATAGAGAATGTTTGGCACATAATCCAGACAAATATGGCGAAACGACCCCGAAAACCCAGCAATAAGGAAGAACTCGTGGCAGCTGTTACAGAAGAGTTGTTAAATATTCCAGAAGACACCATTAATCATTTAATACATTCTACGCCACGAAGACTCGCAGCACTTCACGCCAGTAAAGGTGGATCGATAAATTATTAGTCTAATTTTAAAATATTTTGTATATATAACGAGAATAGTATCTTTTTTTTAATTAGTAGGTGACTATTCTATTCTGTCACCCTAGTGTATCTTGTAACTGCGCCCAAAGTACTGTTCTCGAATTTAAAGCAGATTTTCGAAGCTGTCGGTCGATCTGAGTGAGACCTGTATTTTGAAGCGCTCATTTCATAACAACAATTTTCTCTCTGTACTTCAGTCGTTCCAAGTACTCACGGCATATTTCTGCAGCGTGTTTTGGATCATTGTCGTGCTAGAATACGAAATTTTCGCCGATTAATCGCGTTCTAGATGAGATAGCATTCCTCTTCAAATTCCCCGTATAACATTCTTTTCTCTATTTTGACCAAATTGCCCACAAAAATATTGCCAAAACAACTCTAAATGAAGACTGATCCTCCTTCGGATTTTATTGTTGGTGTAATACAGGATTCAAGTGCTCGTTCCCTTTTAAATCTACGGACAAATGTTCTTCTGTTTGAACCGAAGGTGAAATATTTAGGTTCGTCGGTCTAGGGTGCTTTCTTTCAATCTTCCGGCGTCCAATCCTTGTGTTCTTTCGCCCATGCTAACCGTTTGACTTTGTTTGCTTGGTGTAATAACGGTTTCTGCATAGAAATTCTTCCATAAAAACCAGCTTATCGCAAACGCCAAAAATGCTCTGCTTAAAATGAGTGTGGGCAACAAACTATTTGACAGATCGACGCGAAGTTTAACACGTATGTCATTGAAACATCAAACTATATAACAGCGTCAAATGTTGCTTTCACACAGCGCCATCTCATAGTTAGTTACCGAGTTTTTCAGCTTACCCTCGTATAATATGCACGGGTGAATTTCTTTTATTAAAATCAAATCTTCACCTTTTCATTCTACTTCTATTCTTAACCGTTTAAATTATCAATAAAGGCAGTGTTTAAAGCTGAACTGCTACATATATAACCTTTTTCATCTTAAATATGTTCCAACAAATACGTTTAGTTACCTTTTCAAACACTAAAATATTTGTAAGTCCCATTTTATTCAAGCGTTGGTTGCAAATGCTTATTGATAGTATATAATAATAATAATAATACCACACTTATACATACATAAATGCGAATAAATTACTATATGATTACATATACAACATTGCACAAACAACGGTTACATCTATTTGTATATAATAGAAATAAATATATATACCCATACATTAATACATATAAAAATATAATTGGAGTCAAAATCATTTAAAATATTACTACTTCTCCCTGTGGCTTATCCAAAAAATCCAATTATATGAGCTTTAGCTGTTTTCAACCAGCAACCTATCTTAGACAAACACTTTCCGTTTTCTGGATCTTGCAAATGGTTTTTAGCGCATGTACATCCTGACTGACAAGGTATTGGCAGATTGCACTTATACTGGGTATATTCTCCATATCTGCATACTGTAGGGCAAGTGGAAATACATTCATGGTACTCCTGACCTGATTCACATTGGTACCCTATTTAATAAAAATTAACGTTAAAAGATGTTTATTTATGAATACAATATAAACTAACGATACAAATTGTATTTTAAAAATATATAATCCTATTTCTTAACTTCAAACAATGTTCTGACGATTGACAAAACACCATTACCTCTAAATCCAAAAAGATGATTTGAAACAATAATATCTCTTACCATAATCCGCTTTCACTGCAAGTAAAATGTAAGTAAGCACAGACAAAATAAAAACTAACTTCAAAACCATTGTCTCAAGTCAAACAAATCGAAACGATATATTGGGTATCGCTATTGTGTTTCTGATATAAAAACAATTGATCATTGCTTGTGCGTCACATTTTTAAAAATACTTATAATTCAATGTTATTCCTTCATACTAAATGTAATGCGTTATTAATTATATATTTACTATTTATTCTTCATTTAAGACAATATGAACTAATCAAATGCACAATGCAAATGTATAACAACAAATAAATTAAAATTGTTTGGTACATTACACTGGATAATTGAATTAGAAATGAAACTCACGTGGCTGAATATACAACTAGAAGAAAAAAAAGTAGTACCACAAACCCAAGGTACATACTTACAGTTAATTGCCCCGCATCAAGGCGATATAAGCTAGGCAACTTGTAACTAGAACCAAATAAGTACATTACCGTGCATATTAGTTCGGACACCCAGTAAAATGTTGTAACCTCTACTAATTGCTGTTATATACAAATAACATTTATATTAGGTCCTTATTGTTTATTAGTTGTACAGTCTCCTAAGTATATTGGTTAGAGAAACCTATTATACTTTTTGACCGAATATAGTAATTTTCAGAATAATCCTCATCGCCACAAATAGGATTATTTTTGGGACAATATTGCAGGTAATAAATTTACAATACTCTTTGGGGTGGGAGCAGGCCACCCGAAAGTGTATTGTGTATTGATAAATGCTTTAGTTTCTAAATATGGCTGCTTGTGCGTGCGTTAGTGTTAAGATCGTATCTTTTTTTGTGAACCTTAGAGTTATTCAAATGCCGAGATTAAAACCGACAAGTTTTGAAAAGCGCTCTGTAATTGTTGCTTTTCATTAAAAAAATAATTCAGTGCGTTAAATTTCCGAAAAAATACGCTACCGCTCAAAGGTGTTTAGGCACTCTCACTGACAGACCCGATTAAAATATAGCGATTTCTTTTTAATTTTTGAATTTAACAAAGTTGGAGTGGTCTTTATAAGATCATAATATATGAGACAAATCCAGATATTTAAGAAGCACAGGAAGGAATTTAAATACTATTATCGCCATCTATTATTTCTTAGCAATATTTTTAGTAGGCAGATCCAGTAATTACAGTTATCTTTAAAATAGGATTAGTTGATAACATGCAGGTGACATTCCCATTATAGAATGCTGTTCCTATATCTTTTAGCTTCTTTCAGGCTGACAGATGACAGTACATGTTCAATTTAAAGAGTTCGCTAAAAATGTTTCAGAAGCTAAACAGAGTCCGCGCATAGTCTGTGCGAAAATGTTCAAATGTAAAATATAACTGATTTTTTTAGTCTTTATACCTTATTACCTGAAAAAAAAAATACGTTGTTATAGTTCTCTTAATTGTAGTGAAAAGTGTTATTTGCTTTATTGATATAAAGATGGATAAACGATAGGTAACTAAATATTGTACATACCAAATATATAATATTTTATTAATTTTTTTATTTTTATTAATTAAATGAACGCAGTGTGCACTTTATTTTTTTACTTACGGATGAGGGTAGAGAAGTTAAATTCTCTATATAGTTTCTAAGAATATATGTCCTTTATGACATTTCACAAAAGTTTCGATAAAACAAAAGTTACTTATCCATTTTATTGGTAAGTGTAAGTATGGTAGAAGTTCATTGCGTTATGCTAACATCCCATCAAAAATATGGAGTGGACTGAAAAAGCATTTTGTTGCGCATGAAAAAATATATATAACAAATGGAGAGTTTGTGTAAAGCACTTTGCAGCAGAAGATATTGAAAGAAATAATGAATTTTTACTATTAGTTTTCCCTAAACTATGTTTACCTGGGTTAACTGGCAAATTCACATTTTGGTATATTCTAAGCTTATATACAATAGATGTATAAAATACCAAAAACCAGGAGAGAAATATATTAACTGAATTGTGCTTTTTATCTTTGATTATAAATATATATCAAGTATTTTGTTATCCTTCCTAAATATTTTACGTAAATATATCTTGTGAAACGATTTTGTTTGCAAACATAGCTGATTTTATTTTAATATTTACTAGACATGGTAATATAATAATTGACTTATTATATTTTTCAAACGCAAATTGTACGTAACAACAAAATTTTATGTAATATTAATATAAAATTTCTATATTTTATAATTCTATTTTATTTTTTAATTCCCAAGAAATGAAAAAACGCGCTTACACAGTGGAATTTTTCAAAGCTACTTTTTGGTGGCAATTTTAAAACTAGCTATGATTTACACTGAGAATACGTCGGCTGATTATTTTTCAGAAGCACTTTTTTATTCTTAAACGAAAATTTAAGAAGAAAAATTAAATACAATTGCACTCGGAAAAATACACCATCTAAACGTCAAATCAGTTCCAACAATATGGTGGCTGGCAGTATATCAAATATCGCTAGTGTAATTTTTGCAGAAATCTGAACAATAACTAGCCTATTTTTTAGCGCTTCAATTTAAAAACACTCCTCCGAATTAAAAAATAGAATTTAGGTGTAGTCTGTTCTTTAAGCATTATTCGATTTAAACTTAATACATATACAGTTTCTTCTAAACCGCGCAGATGGCACTAAACGTGAAACCGTTAGTAGCTGGAGATTTTAAGACCCAATACAAATATACAAAAATTTGTAACTAAATAGATATTTACATATTAATGCCTGTTCGTTTAGACTGCTGTATTTGATGTATGCTATGGAAAATGTCACTTTCAGCAGATTGTAGTATAATTTCTTTGAAACATATTTAACTCAATGCCTACAAATACAAAGTAATTGATAAGATCGATTTGTAACAGTTTCAGCATTACAAACGAAGAACTATAGCTAAGCTAGTTATATTCTGTTGGTTTATAATAATTCAATAATTAGCAATGTACGAATATATGTATGTAAAAGAATATGTTAAAATTATTTTTTTAAATATATCATAAGCTATTTACTAACAGACACTTATATGTAATTTTCAGATTCAAGCAAAAGGCCTTATAAATTGCATTGTTAATAAGCTGATTGCTATTAATTTGACGTGGTGAATAAAAAAAATATGTTATGCTATTGTTATAAGTTATAATATGTTATAAGTGTGAATAATGGAACATTGCATAGTGTTTATCACCCGTTATTCTGTCTCGCTACAGTTTTCCCTACAATCAGTCTATCGGTCATTAGTCGTATGCAGTACTTCGCTGTTGCCCTTCTATATCATGGTTATAGCTATAGTGGGGGAACTTAGGGTTGTAGATACTTCTCGTCGTTGACTTTTACTCAGATTACATCTGTATACATATTCACATAATACACATAATGTTGATGTCCTTCAATAAATAATATAAAACTTACATATGTAAGCCTCTTTATTATTGTAAGCGAATTTTTATTTTGTAGGTCAGGTGATGGCCGAAATAAAACCGGTTAAAAAATTCAAAACTCGATATATTTCATAACGCACTGTACATAACAAAGCATAACACATAACTGTCCTAAAGTACCTCATTCCCCACCCGTGGTCTAACTTTTTCTAAGCGCGCCAAATTTAAAATATTATCCTACTATTTACTGTATGACTATCGATTGGCTTGTAATTTAGAACCGCATGCAAAGTTTTACAATATTGTTTCAATTTACTCTTATAAGCAAACAATTGTGGATATCTAGTGCCAACAAATATCCTTTGTTTACAATACTCTCATTTGAGCATAGTTTTTAAAGTATTGTGTGTTTCCCATATTGTAAGTATAATAAACAAAATTTTATTAATCAGTACCAAGACAAGCTTTTTGTTTTGCAGTATTTTCTACGCAATGCTACAAAATACTGTAAAACAAATAATTTAGTTTCAAATAGCAACCTTATGTATCGGTTTAAATTTCCTTCGTCCATCTTTTAGTTGAGATAAAAAATAGATAGCGGCGTTGCTATAAATTCCTTCTAACAATTTAACACGACCCTGCATAGCAAACGTAAGGCACAGTTAGAACAACTGTACAAAAAAAGATAATCACAAAATTTATTTGTGTTTAGTACTTTTAGCTATTAGGAGAAATAACTTTTGGTTATTTTGACCCAAATAAAATTTAAAAACTAGAATTTGTCAAATATTTTCTAGTTTTTTTTTTTTGTTGTGATACAATTTGAAATTAAAGAAAGATGAGTAGGATCTCTACGTACTCGCTTAGATATGCCAAGAGAATTAAGGTATAATGATAACAGTATTGATCCTAACCTAACTTTCATATTGTAAACAATTTTTGATTTTCATGTTTATTTTATTAGCAAATGTCGTGAATGGGAGAAAGATAGAAGAGAAAGGCTAAAAAAAGGATTTGCCTCTTTAAGTAAAGTCCTTCCATGCTATGAACCATCGATTACCTTGAGTAAAATAGAAATATTACAAAAAGCACAAGCATATATCGAAGAACTCCAAATACAGATTAAAGAACTTCTCGATGGAAAAAGCACCAAACCTGAATGTAATAAAAAATTCAATGTTACATATCGTACAATTGAGTATATTTATATTTTTAGGTAGTACAATAAAGAAACTTCATGATCGCGTGAGAAAATTAGTGATACGAAATGAACAGTTATGTAATTTGTTAATAGATGCAGGCATCAAATTACCATCAGAATGTGGAAATGTTAAAAAATTTAAGGGTACAAAAATATGGTCTAACAGGATTACTCCTGAACAAGCAAAGAAGTTGCTTAAAAAGGAAAGTAAGTTGATATATTTTTAATAGGTAGTAGAAGCTGAGCTCAAGATTCATTAAGCTTGCGTAGGAAATATGGTATGCTGATATATTTTTTCAATTCAATCTTTAACTTGATTGACAATAAGAATCCATGTGTTCTTGAAATGCTGCGTTCTGAATAAATTAGTAATTTTTTGTGGTTTGGAATTGTGATATTTAATAATGTTATGCACTTTTTTTCAGAAGAAAATGACCAGAAGAAACCAAAAAAGAAATTACAAAATAAGAATAGGAAAGCGAGAATACGCCAGCCAAAAAAAATACCTAGAAGAGATGTAATCAATACTCAAACTATTACAACTAATTTACTACAATCATCTAATTTCATTACATTGGTTACGACACAATCATGTTTCATTATAACAAACGCTCCTTCCACGAATATAAATCAGAATTGTCTTACAAAAACAACAACAGGTAAGATTTATTTAGTGTTTTATTAATTTTTATTATTAAAGCATCAACATTTGTAGTTTTAACAAACTCCAATTTATTTTCAACGCCTTTGGTTGCATCCACCGTAAAGCCACCACTAGTTATAACAAAAGGTAACGGTGCCATAAACACCGTATCATCAGGAACTTTACTCGTAGCAAATGGTAGCCTTTTGCCTGTAATTCAACAGTCTGCCTTAGTCCCAACTCAAACTATTATAACAAATCCCGCTCCAATTGTCGTAAAACCAGCTGCTTCCAATAATACCACATTGTTCGTTGTTCCTACAAGCGATATTAAAGATGCTTCCACGAATAGCAAACAAACACCATCTTCAACTCAAATAGTGAAAACCACTATTAATTCTAAAATAACAAATGTTTCAAAGAGCTTGCCATTATTGAAACCAAAAAGGAGTGATTTGACCAAGACCACGCATGTAAATAAAGTACCAATACCAGCTCTAACCTCTAAGTATGCGAATGACTTAATTTCTCAAGTAACTTCTTTACAAAATATCAAATCTAAAGTTAAATCTAACAGAAATACAAAAAAGGAGGTGATTGCAAAATGTAAAAAACCAGAGAAAGTAGAAGAAAAAGTGAAAATAGACGAGACACAAGCCATTAAGGAAACAGATGTATCAATTATTAGTGAAATTAGTACATCGAAAAGTGAGAAAAACAATGAAAACACTGAACCTACTGTAAAGAAATTGAAATTGACCACTGAAATTTGTTCAGTTGACAGCAATGATGAAAATAAGAAAGTAAATATTATTTCTGCATATACCATAGATTCACTTTGCAATGAATCCGGTGATCCTTCTAGTACAGTAACTCAGCAGTCTACAGATAAATTAAATTGTGCGAAGGAAACTGAAGTTAGTAAATTATGCGAAGAAGCCAACAGTACAAATAAAAAAGATCAGGAAGGAGAAAAGGGAAATGAGACTGCTATAACTATTCCTCAAGTTCAAACAAAATCAACAAAAGAAGAAGACCATAAAGTTGAAGAAGCACTCAATGAAGCTATCGACACAAATATTCAGAAAGATAAAACTGAAGCAATGGATAACAAAAATAAATTAAGTGAGAACCAAAAAACTCTCGAGCTTAATAATGCTCTAATGCATTCTGATCTATCGAACGACATATTTGCTTCTTTATCTCATGTTTCCACAGGAGGTGGTCAAAATCCAGAATCAACATCTCCAACTGCAGCATTTTTACTTGCATTCCCGTTAGTGTCTTCATTGAATTCGCTTAAAGTAACTGAAGTAATTGAAGATGAAGTAACAGAAAGCCAACGCGGAACTCCAACTTTACTACAGATTGGCACTATGGACACCACAAAACCTACTCAATCTCAATCAGATACTTTGACGCCTAGTTTATTGAATTTAGACAATTTTTCATTCTTCTCAAGAGAATTTTATGCACCTTTTGATCCTATAGTTACATCCTCATCATCGACAACATCTTCAATCACAACAACTACTACAACAAAAACTTGCGAAAGTAAGAAAGATGTAGTAGATTTTCATGTAACTCTTCCAGAAAAGAAATCTGTACCAGAAGCACAACCGAAAGATGATTTAAAATATACTCTAAAATCTATATATAATAAGGAATCACCTATTTATAGAAATGATAATAAAGATATCGTCAGCCAAAGCTCTTCTACAAGCCGTCCAAATGCTTCTGTAACAAAAATTTGTGAAAATATAGCGCCAGTTTCTAAAAGCATCTCTACTGTTTCAATTAGTCAAAGTATTCCTTCCGAGACAGTTTACCGAAAAGGATCCATCATACCAATCTGTAGAAGTTCCAATGTGGTTGGTGAAAATATTCCTTTAACTTCAACGTGTCAGAATACATCTGCGACCCCATTTTATCAAAATTCCACCATTACCACTCAGAGTACTTCTATAGTACCATCTACATCAATTTCAATTTGTCAAAATACATCCACAACACACCAATATCAAAATTCTACTTCTACGACTCAAGGTACACCTATTACCTCTCATTCATCAGCTTCCGTTTGCCAAAATTCATTTATAAGTTCCTTCTGTCAAACTTCTGGCGCTAATCAACGGGGTTCTCTAATAGCTCCTCCAACGGTTTCGCTTTGTCAAAATACATCAATAACCCCTTTTTATGAAAATTCTACTGCTACTAATCAGAATACTTCATTACTACCTTCATCTTTATTACCTGTCTCTCAAAGTGGGATAAGTTCGCTTTATCAAAATTCTGCAGTGGTTAGTCGTAGCAATCTTTTTGTTCCACCTCTAGCGGCAGCTGGTAAAAATATATCTACAGGTACACGCTACCAGGACACTGTCGCTGTTAGTCAAAGTACTCCACTTGTACCAGTTTGTCAAAGTGGTCTCAGTGCTTCAGTTTGCCATAGTTCTACGGCAGTTAGTTATAGTGCTTCACTGAGTTCAATTTCCCACAATTCCACTGCTACTACACTTTGCCAAAATACATCAACTGCTTCATTATATTACAAAACACCTATATCTTCCGTTTGTCAAAATTCTGTTATTAGTAACCTGAACGTTACAGCAACTTCTGTTTCTGAAAATATTTCATTAAGGCCTACCACTACCGTAGTTAGTCAGAATTCGTCGATTCTACCAATTTCTCAAAACGTACCAACGATTTCCGTATGTCAGAATATTACGAGTCTCCCAAATGCTAACTTTAATACACTTATGAATAGTACTTCGGATTACACATTACCTTATAACCATCCATTTTATAGTAATACGCAAACCGTAGCCACAACTTCTTCGACAGTTATAAACAATACAAAGCATCAAGTTGATAAATCGAAAACGGAAAAGAAAAGTTGTAACTATTACCCTACCACGACATCATATTCAGTACCACAATATAATACCTTTAATCCATTTACTGATATCCCAAAATCTACAACGTATCCAATTTCAACAAAGGCGTATAATGATGCATTGTATACAAGCAATACAACGTATTCCTACAATTACCATCCTGATAATTTTACATCGTACTCAACTACAAAAAATAATATCAAACCTGACAAGTTATACTGCGGTTTGAATTATGACAATTACGATTATAAACATAATGAATTCCAAAAGTACGATACCAGGAACCAACAGGTTGGGTACTATTACAGTCAAAGCCACATTCCAAACAAAGATAAGACTAGTTCAGAACCTTCGAATAAGAATCATAACGTATCAGCAAATAATAATAAAGCAACAGTTAACTGGATGACAACACCTGATGTCAGGCAACATATTCAGAATGATTTCATTATGCCGTCTCTTGGAAAAGAAGTGGATTTTGCACCAAATCCAATTTATTCTACGAATTCATTTAGCGGAACTCAAACTACGTATTTTAATACGAATACAAGTCTATATACCTCAAATGATCTTCATAATACCACATCATTTCCAACTATTCCCCCAAATTCGTTCCAAAGAAATGAATTAGAAGAAAATCAATTTTCTTGGTCTCCTTCCAAATTGCCGCAATTACTCGACGCAACTCATAACTTTGTGTCTGGCACTTTACCAACACTTGTTGGAGATTTGGCCTTAGGAAATACTCAGCCATTTATTGATCAAAAAATTGAAAGTAAAAACATGAAGGACTTTAGGGTGAAAGACAATTCACGTCGCTCTAAATCTTCAACAAATTACGATAGCCAATCGAACTTTCTCTCTGTTAGTCAATTAGTCGACCACAATAAAAATGATGCTATACCGGGAAGGGTGGGAAATAGGAGGAATAGTGGAAACCGATCTTCAAATAAAAATTCTAGTAGCTCAAAAAGTGTTAAAAGGAAAACTGAAAAGGAGGTTCATAATTTCAACAAAGTGGTCGAGAAGCAAATTAAACATAATAACAATCATGAATATCAAAGTCAAGCTAATGAAAACTCGAATTGGATGCCAGCAAATAAAAGTAGAAACATTAAAATACCATCTAGTAGTTACTCTGCCGAAGCTTTGATTGGTCATCAGAACCAAACTGATGTAAACAGGACTAGGAATACGCAAAATTATTCTATGGTAAACAAAGCTTTACCTGTGCCGTTTCTTACGGATAATATTATACCATACTTTCCGATGGATATACCACAGGATAATACACTCGTACAACAGAATCAAAATTACCAATCAAATACTTTTACACATAATTTCCCATCGACTATACAAGGAAGTGTCTATTCCAATAGTACGTTCGTTCCAAATCCAACGCCAATCACAACAAGCTACTTATCATCTACTAATTTCATACCTGACATTGGTGGTAATAGCGACTATGTTCCAATTCTATCTGAAAACACTTTTACCCACGTAAAAGATAAAATCTCAAAAAATAAATCCATACCAATCGAAAAACCGAACGATAAGAGAAACATGACACAATCAAACAATAATTGTTCAGTTAATTCATTGAGTACTAGTAAGAAATCGAAAAAGAAGCAACATAATGAACCGCCGAATCTTTCTAATTTGGATTTTAGTTTTCTATCTATGCCTGCTGCTATAAATTCGCCAATTTTACCCGACGACTTTCAAGCCCATACTAGTTTTTTACCTCCTCCCACTCCAACGCAATTATATCCATGCAAAAATCCGTTATACGGCAAACAGGATTTGGCTGCAAATAGTTTACTAACCCTCCCAACTGCTTCAAGAAGTGGTGTTGCTCATCCTGAGATATCTCCGTCACTAAACAATGTAGGAACAACATTGACGAACTTCAATTTAAGTACTATTTTTCCAGAAATAAATAAGGTAATTCTTTATGGAGGTGCGTCTATGGGTTTGTCTTAAACGTATTTATTTTAGGGATCAGCATCTATGTCAATTTATCCCGAAAATGGTAAAACAAAGGACTATAATCCAAGAGAATTTTTACCCGGTACTTCACAAGTGAGATGAAAACTGTATTTTAAATAGCAATTGATATTCTAAACTTGGTTTTCTTAGGTACGATTTAAAGCAAATTTGAGTTATATTAACTCATCTACGTCAGCTAGTTAGAGTATTTTGATATAATTATAAATAAAGATGGTATTCTCTTTCTGATTGATTAAATTTTAGTAAGAAAAGATATATCAAGAGTGCCATGTTTAACGGTTAGTAATTTGTACAAATGGGAAGTGCGGATATGCTCTACGTAGCAAATCCCAACTTTTACAGATGACGTCCGGATTATTATTTAGTTGTATTACGAAGCGGTGTTCTTAATATTTTAATATATGCCATAAATATTAGATTACAGCTCAGATTTCTTATGCGCATAGTTTCCTAGATGAGTTACTGCATAAAACAAATTATGTCGGGTTAACTGCGAAACACAATCACAATTTGAAATTTTGTTACTTCTATTTATAAACAAAGTGAGTCATAGCCTTTTTAAGTAGCGCAGATATAAGGAAACATACGGCAAGGTGAGAGATTATATTTTTTTTAATATCATTTGTATTATATATATATAATAATAATGGATAAAAAAATATGATTCAAACTATTTAAGAAAAATGACGATTGCAAGGACTGTGTGGATGTACAATTCACAGGTATAGCAGTAAACTCCACTCACACAAATTTATTAATTTTGCGGAACGGCTTTTTAGTCGGTAACACGGTTGACAATGAGAGCCCACGTGCTCTCGAAACGCTGCGTTCCGCGTAATTAATAAATTTGTGTGAGTGGAGTTTACTGCTATACCTGTGAATTTAAGAAACACTGTATGGTTTTAATCAAGGATGTTTACAAGAACGAATAGAGCATTGCATGTGATTTCTCTAGGACGGCACATGTGTTACTTTGACATGGAGTGCAAACTATCTTGAGTAATAAATAGTATCTCAGACTTTCACGGCCGTTTATCATAGTCGTAACGGTTGTCGGGATCGCATTTTCATCATCTTTGAATGAAAATGCGAGCCGCAGTTGTTCGCGGAATGGCAGGGGCAAAAACCTAGTGACACGGCGGAACCCGACAACCGTTACGACTATCTTGAGTAATATAGGGTGATCCAGCAATCACAGATTCGCTGTATCATGGTTGTATGCGTTTTTAAAATATCAACGAGAAACTAAGTAACCATGCATTCGTTTTAAACATTCTTGGTTTTAATGCATCCAAATACAATGTATCTAAACGACTACTAACTAATTTATTGCTACTAATGTAAACTAAAGTTCCATGGAATTACTAATATAATAGAAAATGTTATGAAAAGCAGATATAAATTTAAACGAAGAGACTTTTCGAAATGTATAGAATTATGTTGCTGTCTTTATTAGCTTTTACGACATAAAGACCAGAATGATTTGAATATTTACGAGGCTTGAGAAGTATAGCATTATAAGTTTAATATCTGCAGTCTGGCAGACCTCCAATGACATCGATAAGTGACCGCGCTAAGGAAAGATTTATTACAACGCCGATTTTGCAGGATAGCAGAAAAGTGTATGGAAATCAAAAAGATTTTTCATTTCTTAGTTTTTACAATGTTTCATTATATAAGGTGTATGAATTGGCGCAAAAACTACACACAATGACACTCTTAATGTTGAAATGTATTACATTCCGTATGTTTTCGGGAAGCAACATACATTTGACAACACTGTACTCGCTTGCTACTGTAATAATTTCAGCTTTCGAATATGTTTTGGTCATAATTAGTAGTAACGGATGGATGAGTTATGCGTTTTGAAATTCTACACCTTACGCGAAATATGATATGCTCTTAAAATTACTTCTTACCAAAATAATACGTATTGGAACATATTAAACGATAGAATATTTTACAACAGAATTGATTTATTATTGGATATTTATCTAATTGTGTATCAATGACACTATTACTTAAGTAATAATTTGAATTGACACAAGTGCGTTCGAGCATTTTTTGTCTAATTAATAATACTGCTACGTTAGTTCCGTCTCTAACTTCGTCGTAGTGTTGGGGAATCGTTATATAATTTCTTTCTCTTTAATGAAACTCCAAATAAATAATCTGAAGAATTGAGATCGGGAGTTCTTGTAGGACGTAAGATAGGACCGCCACGACCAATCCATCTGTTTAGAAAATATCATCCAACCACTCCTTTACATTACGAGCAAAGTGAGCAGAAACTCCGTCATGCATGTAAATCATGTAATGGCATATGTACAATCGCATCTGGTCAGTAACTTGTTTAATACGTTGGCATCAAGAGCATTTGGTAGATAAATTGGCCCAGCGATCCTGTGATTTATTGCACCCAATTGAACGTTAGCGGAAACATTTTTTGTATGACCATATTCCCAAAATTAATATCAATTTTTCTCTGCCCGATGAAAAACATGAGTTTTAAATATAGACTCATCGCTGTCAAGAGTACATCTTGCAAAAATTCAATCGAAATATGTTATCGTTTCCTTAGAACCGCTGGAAATATTTAATATTAGCTATTTTGTACTGCATACGTCTTTGTCTTGATCGACCTGCATTAGCATTTCTTGTATTAAACGAACCAGTTTCTTGAAAACGCTGCTTCAGCCTTCGAAATACGTTTCCACCAGGATGTCTTCGGTTTGGGAAATGAATGCAATGTTCTTGTTCTGATATGCTAGCATTTCCATTAGAGAAACTGTACACTATGTGCATATCGGCATATTTATTCAATGTAAAATGTATTATAAGTGAACAAAACTATAACAAAAGAAGAAAACACAGAAATACAAGAACTAATCAAGATTATACAAATTTTTCGTTAGCATTCACTTTTGCGCAAAGCGTTGTCAAATGGAACATTTCTTTAACGTAGTTAGTTTTTCATATGCCATTCGTCTATGCACTAATAACATTTGTCTTTCTGGACATTTTGATAAGCTGCTACGGTAATTTAGGTATTAGTTTCTCCTACATCTACTTGACGTAGTTTACAACATTAATTTCTAAATGATCATCTAAATAATCAACCATTCTCGTTACCGGGATTCAGTTTTTCCATGGACTCGCCTACCCATAAGCCTGCATATGCATCTTATCCATAATAATTCGTTCTTTATAATCTGATATCCTGATGCTTCATTACCACATTTTTTTTAGATTGATCCCTCCGCCGTAATCTAACTTTGCACAAATTCCAACGATTACCTTTAATGTCACCGACGTTTTTGAATCTCGGTAAAATGTTTCTGAATAAAAGTATCTTAACCTGATTATGTGCAGACTCGGACGAAACCGGTAGTCATTAATTAAATAAAATTTGTTTGACCAAGTTGGTCCCCTTTTTTCATCTTCCTATATATTGAATCTGAATATTTGTGCATTTTCTTTCGATATACATATAACTAAAAATTTGACGTTTCAAATTCTCCTTATTAATGTCGGCAATATTAGCTACTGGATGAGACAGTTTAATTTGCTTCCCTAGAGAAGTATGATCAAAGCATTCGCCCATATTAGTTTTTTTTTTTTTTCGCTTATAATCCTCAGTATTGTCGCTATAGACACTTTTATAACTTGCACATATTCACATGAATAATTTTGCGATATTGTACATTACATGTCCGCCAAACTCAGTATAGGTGGTATTTTGTCGGCATTACCGAGGCAATCATACTTTAAGGGTGTAGTACTATACGTAGGGCCCAACCAATTGAAAGGCTTGGTCGCTTTTACCACTGTCTAAGCTTCACGATAGGTTTGCCAGATTGTAATACATCTTTGCAATGTTTATTATTGTTATTGAACGGAGTGCCTTTTAGAAAATAGCATCGTATAAGAGAGGATGGAGCTGGTGTTGGTTTATTAGAATGTCGTTATATTTTAACAAGCTCTACAGCAAGTATAGTATACAGCAATGTTGATTATACCGCACTTGGAAAAGTTATCAAAATTGGAAGAAACTACAGAAAGCATTTCACACTAAAAGTAGTGCTTGTAGGTTATTATTTAATACAGTAAGTTCGTATTGTCTAATCGATTTATATTATTTAAAAGCACTTCTTTTGTTTATATTTCCTAAGTGTTGTTTACATATTTGTTACTATTATTCTAACATGATAGTGAAGTCTCTTTTTTGACTTAATTATAATGCTAATTAGATAAATGCAAAAGCAAATTGTAGTCAAGGATAGTAAACATGCAATAGGATTACATTGCCCATGTCGAATGCATTTCAAAAAATGTGATTACGTGACGGCATTTGCATTCTATGCAGTACCGCCTTCTAATAGCTACCACGTTACGATTTCATTGTTTTATTTGAATTGTTTTTTTGTTTTTGTTACGTTCTCCTGGTTTGAAGAACAACGCCGCTGTAGCCTGCTCGTAATTTCCTAAATTACTTGACCAATACTTACTTGTAGAGTATGTTCGCTTATTTACTAAAGGAAAGGTTGTACAGTGAAACTCAATGCGCATGCGCAAAAAAATATATTTAAAAATGAAATGGTTTCCACTCTTGCCTATGTACATGTACGATGTACGTAAGATATATAGATTTGCAATAATTGCAGTTATTCGAGCTCTCTTATACATGTAATGTACATTAGCATTTGCATATGTATTTTCATTGGTAGCAACATAAAGTAATGCCTCAGCATGTACGTTGCAAAGCCATGTCTTAATTCTGTTTAAAAGGTTAAACCCTTATATGCTTCCGCTGAAGCTTTGTTAGAGGCATGTACTAATGCCTCTATCTATTTGCATGCACCACTACCTTTTTATAGGGGAGCCAACCCTATTTATTTCTTAAATTTATAAGCGCACCTCGGTGCTATGCTTATTTATATGTCCCTTTCCGGGAGCCTAATATACTTTCCTTGTTTTAAATTTGCCTAAGGGACTTGGCCCTGTATTATTGGCATGTATTTGTACTTGACCAAATACGTTTGTTATTTTCACATTTATAGGGGAACCCACCCTATCTCTTAGAGCTTGAACGCCTGGTCGAGGGCAACAGTAGCAATAATAGCCGATCTCAATACAAAAGTAATGTCACAGCTACCCAGGCGTTCTCGTTTGAAATATTACGCTATGTGCAATCTTTAGCTCTCTACTACTGCGCCCCAAAGAAGGGAAAAATCCAGTAACCAGCAAATGTGCGAACTGCGCACCGACAAGTAAAACGGAGCGATGCTGCCGACATTACATAAGAAAACTGGCCCGTGACACTCGTCCGCTACGACGAGCAACTACATGAACAATTTCTAAGTCCCGATACGACAAGGACCGAGAAACGTACAAAAGACAACGGGCGCTGCGGCCGCAACGACCGTCAGCAAGAAGCGGAGTGATCGTACTTGTAGAGGAGGTCTATGCATGCGCGCCGACAATCTCACCAAAATAATTTCCGACACAAACTTAACTGAAGACTAAAAATATGTATAGACGACAATGGACACAGTAGCCTCGACGTACGATGATAGAAAATCGAGAATTTATACTTATTAAAAAAATCTATACATGTGGTCCGACGACGTTACCAAATGACTCCCGCCAGAAATAAATGTATAGACAACGTCCTCGACGATTCCCGCCAAAACTAGAAATCTTAGAAATCTCTAATAATCTTACGACGACGTTACTGTACACGTTACGACGAGGCACGAAAGGTGACCGAGAGTGCACGATCGCTAATACCTCAACCGTCGCGCGGGAGACGACTGCCTATGCTTGTGTACCTTAAATTTGAAGAAAACTCCCATTACATATCCGACGACGTTGCAGTGAATGATTTCTAATTAGGCAGTTTTAGCTAGCGTAATGCGAATGGCTGACTTGCATACATATACAATGCGTAATGTACATACATATTAAATAAAATTGGATATAAGAGAGCAAAATAAATAAATATAAAAATGAAAATAAAGTAATATTCTAAATGAAAATAATAATGCAAAGAAGATAAAATACATAGTAGTAAAAAATTTATAAAATACAAAAAACAATGTTAAGTCCTTAACAGTTTTAATATTTCTTATCACATTTTTAAGGCTGTAGTAATACTGACTGAATCACTACAACGTTACACCTATTGTTTTTATTGTTGTTTGTACTATTTATAACTAATAGTTGATAGCTGTGTAATAGCAATGGACGTTAAATTAATGGAAATGCTGGGCAGATATTTTGTAATTTCTATATTCGAAAATTATTCTGCTATAGCTAAACTGACCAATGAAAATATTGATTCTCCTTGTAAATAAAGATATGGTTGAAAGAATGCATTGGAGATTGTCGAAGAATAGTCAAATTCAATACTAAGTTTACTGGTTGATTTTCCCGAAACGGATTTAAGCACAAAATGAATTGTTGAGTCTACTGTTCGAGTCTATTTAATCAAAAAGAAAATTTAAATTACATCTTTTTTTTTTAATTTGTTTTAGTTTTGGTAACTGTTTATCAATATTCGACCTTCTTAATAATAATAACTTTCCTATTATTGGAGCTACGACTTGCTTAGATTTGCAATGGCTGTTTTGATTGAGATGCTGAAAACGGAAAAAACAATTGAACGTTTCATTTTCGAAATATCCACAAAAGCACATTTTTTCATGGAATATCCTCAACAAGGCAAATGAGATTTACTTACAAAAATAATATTTTGAACTTTCAACAAATCAACTTGATTTTTTCTTATTCACTTTTTTTTTAACGTTGCTCAATCCTTCAATGTTTACTATTCTTATATGGTAATGCCATATTACTTTAATTTACTTGTACTTTATATACGATATATCTATATGTATAGTGCAAAGCAATATCTTTTGTTTTAATAAGAACAAAAATATATAAATTCCTATGTATTTATTTATATATTTATAGCTTGTGTAAGAGGAAAGATGTACCTGACTAATGATAAGCAGAAAATAAACGAATGAAGTTGACTTTTTGATTTATCTTTTACTAATATGTTGTTCTACTTTCAGCAGTATCCACCATCAGTTAGGCTACAATATCGTGCGAACTCAATTTAAGTTAGATATGAGTGTATGTTAGTTATAATTTACCATTACCATACCAGGATTAAATTCAAATTACCAAATACACAACTGCTGTTATGCGTGGAGCAAGCAACATATAAAACATTATGTTGTTAACGCTATAGTGTGCGCACTGGATCTTCTGAAGCCATCTTGTACATTGTTACTAGCGAGTGAGAGTACGAGGGCGAATCAAATATGAACCGGACTTAACACCCTCTAGATGAAGTAAGTGACGTGACGTTTTAATGTGTTGAGGGGGGTAACGTGGAGGGGAGTAAACCGGTTCGGTTCAGCAGAGCAGATGAGCTGTTAGTAGCATCATGTCTGAACAAGAGGTGCACATGTTTATTGAGCAATGTATTATTTTTTTTGCGCAAGAGAACGTAAAACCTGACGAAAATTTTGCGCGCAAAAGACGGTTTCAACGACCCAAATCTACGACTGGCAAATAAAAATTTTCGATGGCCGAGAGAAGCATGGAAAACGAGAGTCATGCACGCCGCGAGTTCTTCCAACGTTTTTTGTTTTTTGGATTCTAGAGATATTGCGTACTACTGCCAACTGCTTGATGAAGTGAAACTGGCCTAACGACGAAAAAGGCGCGAGACATGCCTATTTAAAGTGTGATTCTGCTCCATGACAATGCTTGGCCACACACTGCGTTGACCCAAAATAAGTAGGGCAAAATTCATTGCGAAACACTGAAATACGCGCCCTATAGTCGCGATCTGTTACCGTGTGACTATCGCATGTTTGGGCCCTCCAAAGAAGAACTGGGAGATCACTACTTTGACGACGACGAAGATGTGTTCGTGCGCAATCGGTTACAGACGCGACCACATTCATTCTTTGATGACGAAATTAAAAAACCTCCGATACGGTGGAAAAAATGTGTGAATAAGCGGAGATTATATAGAAAAATAAGGTGTATTCAATTTTTTACTGTACCAATAAATGCTTTGAAACCAATGTCCGATTCATACTTAGTGAAGCATTTACTAAGCTAGAACTATACCTCGTGTCCTATTGTTCAGGAGAAAGAAGGCAACTATTTTAATATGTATTCATCATAACACAAACTTGAAATTTAACTTTCGCAAGGCAAACTTTCCGATCTTGTACAGTGATACAGCTGAAATTGACTGGACTTTTTTGGAGAATCTTAATTGCGTTAACGAAGCAGTATCAGCTCTTTATAATTGCTTAGACATTGTCATCCGTCGTTCTGTACCTTTGTCCAAACACCCTTCTCGAAGATACCCGCCTTGGTATAATTTCGAAATAATCAAGCTTCTTCAAATAAAGAATTATTACCTTCGTAGGTAGAACAAGAGTGGACGGGAGATTTACCACATTGAATTTAAGCGTTTGAGGAAATTAGCTAAAGACAAAATTAGAGTTGTATATGTGGAATATCAGACGGCGGCTGCAGAAGATATAGCACAAAATCCAAAGCTAATCTGGCAGTACATAAACGCGCGCCGTAATGCATCAAGAATACTTGGATGTCTCACTTTGAACGGCTCCACTATTGATGATCCCAACAACATTGTTCAGACCTTCGCAGATGAATTCTCTAGAGTGTTTGTGTCTGGTTCACAAGCATTACTGGGGCCCCAGCCTCTTGATAGGGATCTCATTAGTGGTAGTTCTTTGATTGGATCTCTTACAGCAGACGATATCTTAAAAGCATCTAAGAAGTTAAAATCTAATTTTACTGCTGGTCATGACGGTCTCCCCGCATTTTTTGCACGTGATTGTTGTGTAGTACTATGTGAACCTCTAGCTAGGATATTTAACTTGGCCGTAAGTTCTTCTACCTTTTCTGACGCTTGGAAGATTAGCAGAATTACACCCGTGTTTAAAAAAGGTAATCGTTCAAACTTCCAAAATTATAGACCAATAAATATTTTATCCAACTTTGCAAAAATTTTTGAATATCTTCTGTCTCACAGAATTTACGTTAGTGTCAAGCCTTACTTATCTTCGCGACAACATGGTTTCATTCCAGGAAGGTCTACTGCAACCAACCTTGCTGAGTTAGCACAGCATACTGCCGAATCCATGGAACAACGTCAAGAAGTAGATGTATTATACACCGATTTTAGTAAAGCATTTGACACTATCAATCGTTCCCTTATGGTATCTAAGCTGAGTAGTTTTGGTTTTCCGCCAAGTGTAACACAATTGATCCGCTCGTATTTAACTGATCGTTCGTGCTATGTTCACTACAATGGATATACATCCTTAACATTTTCTGCTTCCTCTGGTGTGTGCCAGGGATCCAATTTAGGTCACCTTTTGTTTAATATTTATTTGGATGATCTCTTACAGGGGCTGGTCTGCAATGTACTGGCTTACGCGGACGATCTTAAGATCTACAATACCATAACCTCCCCGGCAGATTGTCTGTTTCTCCAGAACAGTCTGGATACTATTGTTAGATGGTGTACACAGAATGGAATTCATTTGAGTCTGGATAAGTGTGCTGTTGTAAGCTACTCTAGATATCATAGACTCTACAATTTTCATTATGCTGTGAGTCAGGCTATTGTTCCTAGGCACTCGTCTGTGATGGACCTGGGCGTGCTGTTTCATGCAAATTTGCAGACCACATATTATCGGTACGAAATTATGCGATGAAATCCTTAGGATTTCTCATACGATCCTGCAGATCATTCAATAATTCTGCCTCGCTAAAAGCATCATACTATTCGCTTGTCCGTACTGGGTTGGAGTATGCCTCCATAATTTGGTATCCTCACTATCTCCATCTGCAAGTACTACTTGAAAGAGTGCAAAGACGATTTTTGAAATACCCGTCCTTCAAAATTGATGGCACTTACCCTGGACGCGATGTTGATTATGCTGGCCTGCTGACGAAACACGGCTTTGTATCGTTATCGGATCGAAGGAAGGAATTTAGCAGCCAATTTCTATTTAAACTGATTAATCACGCTATTGACGCTCCATCCCTTCTCTCCAAAATTAATTTTGTGGCATCTCAGTACGTCATACAAAACTAATGTTCTGCTTAAAGCACCCATTACGCATATGATTAGAAATGCCAATGAATTACTTGACGATCCTTTTTGTTGAAGTATCTACATGGATTTATATTGTCGTTCTTGCATTCTGGTGTCACCGAGCTATTTTTATGTATGATTCAGTTGTAAAATTTTCGATTAATTTTAATTTATTACGTATATACACTACCGCTCAAAAGTGTTTAGGCACTCTCACTGACAGCAAAAATGTATAAACTCAGCAAAAATGTTAATAATATTTATTTTTTATGTACAGAGACACGTACATGAATAAAAATATATTAAATAAATGTGAAAATTAAAACGTTTAATTTAAATATTGCTTTCATCTATGTGACCTCCTCTTGATTTAATAAATGCAGCACACAATCGAGGCATTCTCGCAATAAGTTTTGCCAGAGTTTCTTGTGTTATTGAGGTCCAACTCGATTGCAATTTGTTCCACACGTCAGTAGCTGATGTCGGAGCCGATTTCCGTACTTCCCGATCTAATTCTTCCCATAGTAACTCGATTGGATTCAAGTCGGGGCTCTGGGGAGGCCGTTCCATAATTTTGAGAGTTCCTTCCTCTTCTAAATGGCGTAAATAGTCATTATCTTGCTGGAAGATAAAATTTTGACCTAAAAGTCGAATTCCGGAAGGTATTGCGTGGTTCTCCAAAATTTCGCGGTAGCCTTCTTTTTTAATATATCGTCAATTTTCACAATGTTCCCTACACTAGTGCCAGCAAAACAGCCCCAAATGATGATAGAACCTCCACCATGCTTCACCGTTGCAGCAATACACTCTTCTTTGGCACGTTCACCCACAATCTTTTTACGAATATGCGTCTTCGGGTTCCGAACAGCTCAAATTTGGACTCATCCGTCCATAGGACGTTGTTCCACTCTTCTATGATCCAGTGTTGATGTTCACGAGCCCATTTAAGTCGCTTTTGCTTGTTTTGTTTGCGTAGTAATGGCTTTTTCATCGCAATACGTCCATGGAGCCCGGCTTTCTGTAGGTGACGTTTGACTGTAGAAACACTGACTAGTTTTTTGGCAACCAACATTTAATTCTGCGGTGATTTCCGGGGCTGTTTTGCGTCTATTTAAGTTGCTGGTAACCACTATTCTGCGATCATCTGCAGATGTTGTCGCTTTTGGCCTTGCACTCCGTCTTTTATTAAGAAAACTGCTAGTTTCCCGATATTTTTTTACGTTATAGTCAACCGTAGCGTGATATATTTTCATTTTTTTGGCAATTTGTCGATTACTTATGCCACTTTTATGGTAAGCCATTATAAGCGCACGTGTTTCCGTACTAATTTCTCTTCGCGGAAGCATTTTAAAAAATTGTCACACGATATTTCGCTCACGACGTGAATAGAGTAAATACCACACTGCAACTGACCATAGGTTACAGATTTCACTATAATCTTCTAGGAAGGTAATTTAAACATTATTACCTACAATCTAACAGATGACTAAATTTACCCAGTAAATTCAGAGAGATTGTTATTGTAATTGCACCGCAATAAATAGTTTATGGTAATCCGACCAAGTGCAGGTAAATGATAGTAAATCTCATGCGATATAATGGGTGTCTATCTTACTGAACTACATTTTAAATACGTATTTCATTTTATTATAATGTTTTTTTGGTAAACATAATACTATATGAATAATTCATGAAAACCGGGGTGCCTAAACACTTTTGAGCGGTAGTGTATGTTAGGTTACATTATTCTCGCATTGTGCCGCAGCTATTTGATTGCGTTTAGAGAACTGCAATAAAACAATAAAATAAATAAATAATTTATTAATAACAGCAAAAGTGACAATACAATAAGTACTTTTTTAAGTTATTTTTATTAATTCTAGACCAATTCTTTTTCTTTCTATTTCTATACTAAGTACACGTACTTCTACGGTATTTCCAGTTTCTAAGGCATGACCTTTCATCTTACTGACATGTATTAAACCATTACACCCAACCCCAATATCGACGAAACCTCCAAAATGTGTAATATTATTAACACGTCCAGTTAAAATTGCTCCAGTGCGCAAGTCGGAAAGATTGGTTACACCTTTCTTAAATAATGGTACCTTAGAACAATCATTTCTTAGATCATAATTTAACGGCTTTGATAATGCATCAAATATTAATTTTAAAGTTTCTTCGGACGTACCAAATTTTTCACTGAGCGTTTTAAAATCGATGGTAGAGGCTCTCTCTTTTAATGCGTTTATAAAGTCAGCAGTACCAATATTTCTCAAGTTCAAATTAAAATACTTCGTTACCTTTGAAGATAATTCATACGATTCTGGATGAATGATTGTGCAGTCTAACTTATTTGAGCTAGGATTTTTGTAAAACTGGTGCTCTTCTTCCGCTGTAATAGGTCCAACCCTTAAAAATCCCGCGCACTGTTCGAAAATCTTTGATCCTATTCCGGTAATTTTCATCAATTCCGATCTATTTACGAATGGCCCTTTCTTGTCGCGATACTCAATAATTTTTGTTGCTCTTTTATCTGACAAACCGGCTATCCTCCTAAATAAATTATATAAAAGATTATACAAGACCGTAAGTTGGATATGTAAGTTTGGGACTACCTCAATAGACATTGAGAAGCGGTATTTAAATCAATACCAACGAAACTGACACATTCCGACACAACTTCATCCAAAGCTTCTTCCAGTTTTTTCTTTGGCAAATCATGTTGATACATGCCCACGCCTAAATGTTTCGGTTCAACTTTTACAAACTCTGCTAGAGGTTCTTGAATACGCCTGGCTAAAGAAACTGAAATGACATAACAATAAAAAACTGTAAAATTTACTAATAAAATTTAATACTCGCGCTGATAATATTCGGATCTAATTTTGGAAATTCTTTTTTAGCTTCAGGACTGCATGAATAAATGGAGGCTCCATTTTCATTTACAATTACATAAGAAACGTCTAAAGGAGCAAAATAGTTTGCACCAATTAAGTCAGACAGCCATGTTTCGGTTTCTCGACAAGCAGTTCCGTTTCCCAAAGCTATTAATGTGCAATTATACTGCTGTAAAATATTTTTTAGTATCGTTGCCCCTTTTTTCGATTTACTTTCATGCAGATATATAATTGTTGATGTAAGAAATGTTCCAGTGGGCGAAATCAAAGCTCCTTTACATCCGTTTGAGAATCCAGGATCAATTCCGAAAATCGATCGACCTTTTATAGGTGGTGTAAGAAGTAATTGTTTTAAGTTACTAGAGAAAACGTCGTATGATGCTTTTTCTGCCGATTGCTTAAGTTCTCCTCGTATTTCCCTTACCAATAATGGTTGCACTAAAAACAATATTTGTTACACCTCACCAAAAATTGATTAAAATAAACTTACTTAAGCGTATATAGGAATCTTTTATTGACTCATCTAATATTTTCTTCCGTATATTATCGGAACTATTATAAGTAAATTTATCTTTACAAAAATCAGTAAACTTTATTGGAATAATACCAGGTATAATAATTTTAATACTAAGGACTTTCTGAGATTCCCCTCTGTTAATTGCCAATACCTGTTAAATATTTGAGGTTTAATACTAGCCATCTATTATACTTGCCTTTCTTAAATCAAACGTATTCATGACCCAACATACGAGGACGGATCCTCATGTCCCACTCCTCACCTACTTCTAATTGGTTCTTTGATTAATGTTTTTGATATTTAATTAACTGACATTTGTGGATCATATCTATATAATATCAAGTTTGTCAAAGTGTTCTGCTGCGGCTAATTTTTGAATTGTGCGTCGTGATTGTTCATAAAAATGGATTCTGTAGACCAGAGCCGTAAAAAGAAATACCTCCAGAAAAAGGGCATGACGCCAACTCAAATTCATACAGATATTGGTGAGTCTGCAATTTCTTTTGATGTCAAACGCTGGTGAGATTTTAAATGCAGAAGAACATCATGTAAAAACCAACACGCCGGTGGTCTTCCCATAGCGGTAACAACAGACAAAAACATTAAAAAGGTATATGATATCGTAAGACTTAGTATGCATCAGGGACAATGTGAAAGATACTGGCTTATCACATCATGTGGCGCATAACATACTGACTAAAGAATTAGGTATGAAAAGGATGAGTACAAGATGGATGCCCCGAATGTAAACCATAGATCAAATAAGAAATGGGGTATTAATTTGTAAGCATCTTTTGGAAAGGTACCAAGCAAAGAGAACTTTTTTTAGTCGGTATGTGACCATCGATGAGTCATGGGTGCACCACTACGGTCTCGAGACCAAAGTTCAAACCTCACGGTTCTCCTCCACGCAAAATTAAGATGGTGCTGTCTGCTGGAAAGGTTTTGCTATATGTGTTCTGGGATGCTCAAGGAATCATCCTAACTGACTATTTGCAAAAGGGACAGAGCATTAGAGGGGCACAATTGATTTCTAAATTACGAGACGAAATTAAAGAGAAGAAACGCTCAGGAAACTGAAGGCGTCCAGTCATATATCTGGCATTGCTATGGCTGCTACGCACCAAGCAGGCTTTGAATTAGTGGAGCACCCACTATTTTCGCCGGATCTGGCCCCTACTGATTACAGGGTCTCCCTAAATTAAAATAAATCTTATCTGGGGCAAAATTTTCCACTAATTATGAAGTGATACAAGCTGTAGAGAGGTGGTTTGCAGAGGTCGGATAAAAATTTTTCCAGGAAGCTGTTGAGATTGGAGCACCGATAGACCATGCATTGGCGTAGAGAGAGACTATGTCGAAAAATAAAAAAAATATAATGCCACTGTAGTTTTACTGTAAGAAGTTCGGCGGTACAGCACAGAGATACACCCTCGTATGTTGTAACATTGTAAACAGAAATAATGCATCAACAATTTAAAGGTTTTCAGATTATTTCTGCGTGTTTAAAATTTTCTGATTCGAAACGAACTGTTAACTACTCGACGTTCCAATGCTTTCGCTGACGTCTTTCTCTGGAGCACATGAAGTTCTACTGAGTTCTACACTCGAAGACCAGAAAGGGTTTATTGGGGAAGAAGAAACGTTCCGTTTAGATGAAATATTATTATTACTTTAGACTGCAAACAAAATATTGATTACTGGATAACTGGAAAGGCAATTTTTTTATTTCTATTGACTGTATAGAGTAACATAACTAAAGTATCTACAAACGGAAGTCACTTCTTCTATTGTAAACTCGTTCGTAGTAAAATTTGAACATCTTGGATGCTAGTATGCTTAGTTTTATTAAAATTGTAACGTGAGAAGTCTAAAATGCTGAAAACATGAGACTTATCCATTGCTGAACGTGACGATACATCACTTTCTATTGTGTATTCTTTCCCTTTGTAATTTACATTAAAACTTAGTTGATCACAGTTTTCCCAATAAGTAACCGATGATGAATATACCAGTGATTTTGATTAGTAACTACGAATAACTACCTTTATGAAGTAGTTGAAAACTATACACAATTGTCGAATATATAACGTCACGCGTGATGAAATAAAGCATAACAATTCCTCAAAAAAAAAAAAATCACACGTTATTGAATTGTGTAACTAACTATAACATTGTTACCCATGAAAAAATCCTTTATGTCCTTCTTTACTGCAAATCACAGGTATAGCAGTAAACTCCACTCACACAAATTAATTAATTATGCGGATTTTCGAGAGCACGTGGGCTCTCATTGTCAACCGTGTTACCGACTGTTACTGCAATGTTGCCAAGTAACAGTAATACCAATATTTTAACTAACAGTAATATCAAATTACTTTAGTTCAAGAAATATGCTTACTTGGTGTGGCTTTATAAATTTGACGGGCATTTTAAAAGCAAAATAATTTTCGTATTTACTTTCATCCACTCGCGCAGATTTGGTATCTTTTTCTGTTTTACCTCGCTTACTAAGCTTTTTAACTTCAATTTCAAAATTTCCTTGTGTTTTCCTAAAGAAAAACGTAAATTAAATCCAAATAGAGGAAGAAAATAACATACAAACAATTTTCGAAAAAAGGTTAATATCTTAATATCTGTAGATATCATATGGGCTATTACGTGTACGATTCCTTTTTCTACTTTATCGTATGTATCTAGCTCCTTGTTTTCTATATCAATATATCTATGAAAATCTATTTTACTGTTCTTTTCGAGAAAATGTTGCGCAGGTTCTTGTAAACCCAAAGCTCGAGCTCGCTCTGCTAATGTTCGTTTACTACCTGGTTTAAAAGGTGCATACTAAAAAAAAAAAAGAGCAGGCTACATATTCGCTATCACTACTGTAATGGTTCTTACTATATGTTCAATTTCTTCAATGGTTCTCGCACTTAATATAGACTTTTTTAAGTTCTTATCCAGGTTTCCACTTTTTTCCATACAATTTAAGATAGTTTGTACTCTTGACTTTAAAGTATTGATCTTATCATAGTTTTGTTTAACTTCTCGTAAATCTTCTGGACTCATATTACCAGTAACATCTTTCCTGTATCGGGCAATAAATGGAATTGTACTGCCTTCATCAAACAAACCAACAAGATTTTGTGAAATGTTTATATCAATATTTTGATACTCCGAGAGTAATTCATAGCTTTCCCAATAAGTACTACGATAATTGTTAACTCGAGGATTAAAGATCCCGCTAATACCTTGTAATGCGGTATGGGTATTATTTTGTGTGTACTTCTTTGATTCACCTTTACTTTCCAGTTCTGCATTAATTTCTTTCTTGACTTCCTTTTTTAATTTCTTTCGTTTTTCTATTTTTATGCCAATTGTTTGTTCATAATCAAGATCTGAATCATTATACTGCAGCTCCTTTTCAACTTTGATATCATTTTGTATATGAGAAAATTTCCTTTTACGTGAAACTTTGGTAGATACTTGTGTTTCATTATCAGGCTTAGTTCTAATATCGTTTTCTTGTTTACTATTGGCTTGTAAAAATTTATACTTTACATCGTAATCAGAATCATTTTCAGATTCACTTTCAATCTGATACGTAATTTTTTTCTTTCTTGTATTCATGTTGTAGGCTAGTAAAAATTGGAATGTACTAACTCTATGGCGAAACTGTATTAATTTTTAAGTTATTTCATTATTTAACAGACGCTGAACATACGCTTATAACCTATTTGAATAAATCAGAATAAACAAGAATAAACCAAATTTAAAATTGAGGTAATGTTTGACGTATGCATACACCATAGTCGTACCAACACACTTGTCACTATAATATTACACTGCCACATTTTGCACATAAAGGTTACTGTAAATAATATTTTTGAACGGGCAGCTGGTAAGTCCAGGATGAAGACTTCAAGGCCCTAAAAGAGGAGCAAAAGCAGAGATAATACACATAGAGATGGCCAACTCAAGGGGGTGAAGCGTCGCATATTTCCCTATACCAATTTGACAGGGGTGAGCAAAATACCAGTAAGTTCCCAGAAAGGAAAAAGATGAGTACAGGAGCCCGGCAAGTAGTTTTAAACGATAATATTACGATTACTTTGAAGATTATTGTAGTGAGTGAGTGGATATGTTGAGAAAAGATTAGATATTGATACGAAATTTTATTATGTAAGAAAAGTCATTTCATCGAAGGGTGAGATTAATTTAATTAGTCATGTTCAATTACCAGAGTTAAGAATCTCCCGGGCGTTGTAGGGATGCAATGATGTTTTTTATTTTACATAATTCATAGAGCACTTTAAAACATTGAAATTGAAAAATGTATGAATAGTCAGCAATAAACATTGTATATACTGCCCATACACGTATGCCGTGTTTAAATTTTCCCACAAGTTCTTGATGTTCACCAGATACCTGTATGTTTCATTTGCTATTTAGAAACTTTCATCTTCATAATTTGGGTTTTACCTTATAGACGATTTAAACTTTTCTGTTAAGTGGCTTAGGAAATTCATAATGCAGAATATCATCTAAATTTAAAAAAAATACTTTAAAAACAACTACAAAATGTAAAAATTAACTGTAATAAGTAGGGATCGGCACTCAAGTGTATATACGTCAATTTTAGGGACCGATCGAAGAGTAAACAATAAATCTGCCCGCTACACCGCGCTTACGATGTAAATATCAGCGCAAAAGTCCACTCTTCAACGTCACCCACATTCGCCGCGACAGATACAACTGCTTTTATGTATATGTCTCCTATAACTTGTAAACATCGTTATTGAAAGTGCGGAACAGGGAAACAGCTGCGTCGCGTTGACGTACCCTAGTTGGAAAAATTCGTATAATTGTACGTTGCATAGATAACGTTCAGCTTGTTACGTATTATTGTATTACTTGTTACGTATTATTGTATTACTAGCTCCGGTCCTGGGACGTACCCCTGAATGCGGATCTTTAGTAGTAAGAACAAAACCAGTTTACTTATAGATTCAAGATATTAAAAAAAATGATTTACATTTACTATGATAGAAGAGTACTGTATCTACATGACTGGGCTAGCTCGTACAAACATTTAATTGAACAATTACCATTAAAAAAGAAATATTGGCATTTAATATTAAAATATAAAGATACGACGTAAGCGATCGTGATCTAAACGTTGAAATTATATATATATATATTATATTATATTTTAATTATAAAAATCAGATACAATTGTTCTAAAAGATGTGCATACTTAATAATTAAAAAAAAACATTTTTATAAAAATTATAAATTAGATCATGTTAGATCTAAATGTAAGTACATCAATTTTAGTACATGCGACTTCGTTTAAAAGAGCAAGAATTCCAATTAATTATTAAAGATAATGAAATTTATGCTATTCAACTCACAGAGAATTTCTGAAGCGAAAATAGATAGGTGCCGTTATATTTCGCGAAAATTCATGCGTGCGTTTGAAATATTAACTGTGCCTGAACTTCCGTAGCCATAGCTTCAAGTACACTTCAATTTCGCGTCATTGTTTTCAATGGAGACTATTGTGTAACCAAATTCACACGATTGCGTGACAACTCGAAAATAGCCACTTCCAAATAGCAATTTTAATCCGCTAGTACGAATGAGTCAGGACAGAGTTGTCTGTCGTAAATTTTTTAATAATCATTGCTTCCGAAGTGGAAGTGAAAGCGAAGAAAAATGCGGTAAATACTAGTGAATAATAATAGCGACATAACTTTTTGTATAAAGGAGCTTTCCTTCGTGTACTCATTAAAAATTCCAACTGTAAGCTAGATATTATTAAAAAACTGAAAATTTGTCAGCTTATTAATTCTTATTAAAACTTCACTTCGTTGAAACGGACGTATTTTTATGCGATAAAATTATTCTCGTTTACTACATATTACATTTTCCTCTATAAAATACAAATTAAACGTTAAAATACCGGATACCAACACTTAATCGATGAGTTAGCTTTGTTGAAGCGTTTATTTCCTGTCATCACCTTCGGTTTGTTTAAGAACGACGATAACATCGATGTTTTTGCATATAGATTTTTTGCAAAAAACTTCATAATGGGATTTTTATAATTAGCTTTACGGTAATTACATAGTCTTTAGCCCTGAAGTCCTATAATTACTGACTACAATGATTAATGAGCTATATTTAGCATAAATGTAATGTTTTTGCTCTATATTGTATGTTTTTCAAGAGAGCACCATATAATTTCTTGAGCTGGAATTATTACCTCTTGTCGCAAGTCGATTAACTTGAGTATCTTAACTTAGTATACCTATTTGGATGTATTGAACATATTCAAACCAAAATAACATTGTATAAAAATATTGATTTCTCGAGATTAACACATGGGCTGAAAAGTCCTTGGCCTAACAAAGAAAACACGTTTTTTTTGGTTCAAAATTAGCTTTATTCATCAACGTAATCTCCATCAAGAGCAACGCAATCATTCTAGCGCCCCTTTAACATTTCAATACCACTTTTGTAGAACGATTTATCTTTTGCCTCAAAATAAGCCTCAGTTTCAGCGATAACCTCTTCATTCGTGCGAAATTTCTTACCGGCGAGCATTTCGAAGTTCAGTTCATGCAGTTTTGCCATTGTTTTGATTGACTTGTGACGCGGTGCGTTGTCTTGATGAAACAAATTTATTTTCCTTGTAATATGCGGTCGTTTCTTTGCAATTTCGGCCTTCAAACGCTCCAATAACGCTATATAATATTCACTGTTGATGGTATTTCCTTTCTCAAGATAGTCGATGAATATTACACCACGCACATCCCAAAATACCGAGGCCATAACCGTCCCAGCCGATTGTTGTGCTTTCGGGCGCTTTGGACGAGGTTCACCAGTTGCTGTCCACTCAGATGACGATCGTTTTGATTCCGGAGTGAAGTGATGGATCCATGTTTCATCGATTGTTACATATCGACGCAAAAATTCCGGTTTGTTACGTTTAAACATGGCCAAACACTGCTCAGAATCATCAACACGTTCCTGTTTTTGGTCAACAGTGAGCAAACGCGGCACCCACTTTGAACAGAGCTTTCTCCTAGTCAAATGCTCATGCAATATAAAGCCAATACGTTCTTTTGATATCTTTACGATGTCAGCTAACTCACGCAACTTCACTTTTCGACCATTCAAAACGATTTTGTGGATTTTTTTCATGTTTTCTGGTGCTACCGCCTCATTTGGACGTCCACTGCGTTCTGCATAATCGGTGTCTCTACGACCACGTTTGAAGTCAGCAAATCAACGTTTTATTGTTGTTTGTGATGGAGCGGAGTCCCCATAACACCTTCCAAGCCATTGCTTCGCTTGAACGGTATTTTTTCCCATCAAGAAGCAGTGTAAAATTAAAACACGAAATTGTTTTTGACCCATTGTTTTGAAAATAACAAAAATAGCGTGATTCTTAGCACAATAGCTTACAAATGAATGCTGTCTTTTGAAGGTTAGTACTAACTGAGAGAAAGGTAACTGCAATAAAACTAGCGTCATCTATGTGTTAGGTCCGGGACTTTTCAGCCCATGTGTCACATGTGAAAGATTACGTTGTTCCCATCCTAGATGGCGGTGAAAGTTGTTTGTATGGGCTTAGGATATTTATACCTTGTAATGGAATAAAAGGCAATGTCAGTAATCTCACATGTTCACTGCGCGTTCAAATCGATTTAATTCCATAATTAATTTAGGGGTCTGAGCAAACACCGTTACTACTTACTTCCTATATGCTTGGTAAGTATGTAGTTTTACTTGTCTTATCTTCTATAGTTTTAGGCTCGAATTCATTACTTTTTTACTCTCTTAATTGGTTAGACTTACATAGGTTTCTTTCGATTACTGCAATGATAAACTGCTTATGTTTTTTTTTTCTTTTGCCTAACATCACTGTTTTCATTTTTTATGTTGAAGGATGATTTATTTAAAAGATACTAATCAAATTAAACAACCTTTATTAAAGAAGCGATTATCACAAAATGACAATTATTGTTTTGTAGTTAGAGTATTAAAATTACAAAAGAGATAATTATTATAAATAGTAAAACAATTAGTTACATAGCAAAAAATAGGAAATCTCTGTATAAAAAGCTTCATTCACAAATTGTATTAGTTATCAATTTTCTAGTAGTTGTCTCTAAGGAGATTCATTTTCTATTCTGAACAGTTTAATTAATTGTGTCTAATGTATTTATTAGCAGATTCACAATGTTTGGTGAAATTTCCGGTACAGTACGATACAAAAATAAAAGTATACAAGAAAGTGTCTCTTTGAGACATACCATGTAAGACATGCGTTCTGAGTTATCGATAACTAAAAAATAAAATATAAAAAAGTAGTGATTGACTAAATGTGACTGATTTGTGCTTATGAGCACCATTTGATTTTAGAGCTATTTGCTCCACATTCATTCTGCATTCATACTCTTTATACAATCATATATTTATATAGTCTTACATTAGTGCGTATGCTAAATCTTCCAATGGCTTTCGTTAAAATACTTAACTATATATCATTTGTCGCGCGCTTAACGTCTATGTTTATGGATTAGGAATAATATACAAACGAAAGGAAAATAGTAAACAAAGAAAAAAAACAGGACGTGATAATCTTGAAAAAGTCTAGGCAAGGGGTTTTCTTTTTAAAATTAGCTATATTCGTGTTAAAAGGAATTAAAAAGAAACGAGAGTCCACCACCAAAGATTTCCCTTGTCTGTAGATCAAAATATATTTGATTGCAGAAGCCAATGGAAAAGATAGTCGTAAAATGTATGGAAAACGTTCCATTGTTTTGACTAAAAGGAATAAATAACGATTTTCCGCACATTTTTCACATTCATATATATTTACTACATGGTTTAACGACAGTCACGTTAAGACCAGTTCTTGACAGGCAGTAAGAAGTGAGTAGCAATACATTTTTTCAGGTATACAAGAACTGGAGACAGCATGCTCGTCGTTAAAATAAATATATAATATACACGCTTAATAATAATGAGTTTCGTTCGAGTATTTTTATTTGCCTGTTCTTTATACTAGGCAAGTCATCAATTATAGTGAGCAATTATATGTATATTCTCTTATACTTAACATCATTCTGGACGACCGTTCTACTTTCCAATTTTCTTTTTGCACTTCGCCGGGATCTTTTCTTAAACATTACGTTACTGTTAAAATAAAATGTTTATGTCGGGCATTTAAATACAATATTAAGTAAACGGATTCACTGTTACGTGAGGTAGTCAGGGCTAGGTTCTGCCATTGGTTCTGGTGTCGTGAATAAGGGATTGGGAAATTCGGGCGGATGCGGAAGAGGTCCTGCGGCCTTTGGTCTGCGTCGCAAGGCCATTAACCAACATGATACCGCTACTGCAACAGCTACCAGAGCCAAAAGGGCCGTGATTATTAAGGCAATAATGAAACCAATCATCGAAACGCAAATATCTTCTTGTTTCGCTGCATATTGTGCTGAAAATGTAAAATAAATTAATAGGACGTACATTCGCTTCTATACTGGCATTTAAACTCGATAAAGTTTCGTGTACTTTAAATTCAGAAGAATTTACCTTCGTACGGGTCTCCTCTTTCTTCTCGCCTCTCTAGCGTAAATATGGCATTGGACGAAATTGTTATTTCTTCTCTTAATTGGCCGGTGAGGTAATCGCCTGGTATCGCTACGTCTGTTGCGTTTTCAGAATCGACAGCCCTTCTCTTTCTTCCAAAGGCATTATAGCCCCGACAATTGACCTAAATTACGTGCAGATTTTGTAGAAACAGTTTACGGGTGTTAAAATTTTTACTTACGGGTTGACATTTTCCAAAGCATACTCTAATGTTGCACTGGAATTTAATATTGTCGCTGCTAGGGAATTTGAAAGCGTTGAAACTAGCTTGTAGACTGTGAGTGTCCGGATTATAATCCCAATCGCCAAAGATCTTCGGATCTGTGGCGCATCCATCAGCATCAGTGACGATGTATTCATTTTCTATCTTGTTATCACTAGTTCTCGCGACGCAACTTCTTGCAAATCCTCCATAAATTGATCCAGGTTGTACTTCTACTTCCAATTTTAATTCGTCACCAATCGCCGCTGACGAAATTTCTTGTCCTGTCCTTGTTACTATTCTCATGATACAGGTTGGTGGAGGTCCTGTGTTAGCTATAGTACCAGCAGTTGTTAACATGGAAACGTTGAATCCGAGTGTGACATTTTGTTCTCCTGTTTGATAAACGCATTTAATATGATAGGCTTGCGCTTTAAATGTAATTAACTGTGGATGCTTCTGGATAACGAAGACAAAACTGGCGTGCCCCTAAAAATTAATAATAAGCGATAAATAGATATTACGAAATGATGTCTTAATTTTTCACTTACGTTAATGTGCGTAAGTCCACAGCTTCCAAAATGTACCTTGAAATTTTCTGTTGTATTTACTGTTTTTAGTGAGAAATTTACCACTTTTCTGCACTGCTCATCTTTACTATGTCCTTTTACATACAAAACTCCATTGAAACCGTGTTCAGTTATAAAGATTTCGACTTGAATTCCGTCTGATAAACAATTAACGCTGATCTCTGGTTTTGGGAACGGCATTGGTATTACTCGCGGTTCTGCTAAATTAAGAATCGGCATTACACCATATTTTAGCAGTAATTGGTTAAAATACTTACTGCATGTACTACGATGGTTGGTAGCATTACAATAAAGGTCTTTTTCGCATCGGTTCGTAAGACACGGATCGTCGCATGTTTTTGTTTCTGGATTACAATATCTGTTATCGGCACAATCATCATCACTTTCACAACCAGTTATTAGTATGCAATTGCCTTGACTATCTAATGTGTAACCGTGCTCAGTTGGACAGACACAGTTTCCTCGTTCATCAATTATAAATCCTCTATCTAAAGCACATACACAACGTCCTCGCTCATCCACTTTGTAACCGCGACTTGGTTCACAGTGGACGCATTCATCGTTATCATTAAGCGCAGTATTTGGTGGACAGGTGCATTTACCGTCAGGCGTTGGTATAAAGCCTTTATCAACTCTACATGTGGGTGCTAGAAAATGAAGAATAAAATTAGCTTTACGTTAATCAACAAGATAACACTGTACTTACATCTTGTGCATTCTACAACGGCGTTCCCTTGATAGCCCGGTTTACACTGACAGATCATCGTTCGCACTGGTTGCGTATCCAATACTGTACAATCCGCGTTCAAGCCGCAAGGTTCCGTAATTGAGCATGGGTTTTTGCATTCGCCGGCGATACATGCTGTTTGCGATGGGCAATCGGAATCATATTTGCACTTCTCTTCTTCTCTAGCGCATCCAGTTAAAGTGTTTCCTATATATCCCACTGGACATGCGCAAATTGGTTGGTGATTGTAAACGCGACATTCTGCTGAACTATCGCATGGATTTATTTCTTCGCAAGGATTGCTACACTTCTCATTTATACAGGCCTGATTAGCAGGACAATCAGTATTAGAGCGGCACCCAATTACATGGCAGCTGATTCTAGCGTTGCCGACAAAACCGGGTGGACATTCGCATACATCTCTGTGATTTATACCGTAACAAACAGCTCCCTTTCCACACACTGTCCTCTCTGAGTCACACACGGGTACGCATTGTCTGTCGACGCAAGCTTCGTGGCTTGCACATTCGTCATTGCTTCTACAAAGAATTGAAGGAGTACATCCTATTTCAGGATTTCCTACAAATCCATCTTTACAGTTGCACAGAGGTTTATGGTCTCGAACTTGACAATCGGCGTAAGGGCCACAATTACATGGATCTTTGCATATTCCCTGCACGCATGCTTTATCACTAAGACATTCGCTATCGGAAACACAACCAATAACGGGCTTTATGGGCTGACATGTTCCGCTACCACTGCTAATATAACCCGGCGGACAGACGCAAATCATTGTTCTGACTGGTACTGTCCCATCTACTCGGCACTCGGATGGTACCTGACAAGGTTGGATAATAAGGCAAGGATCTTGACATTTATTATTGATACATGCTAGTCTTGGTGAACATTCTCCATCTTGTCTGCATTCTGGTTGTGGTTCCCTTCTACAGTCAACGTATGGATTGCCTATAAAGCCAGGTAAGCACCTACAGAGTGCTAAATGGTTCTGAACTGTACACTGAGCTCTTGGTGAACATGGGTTTTCGTATATACATGGATTGATACATTGTGAGTTAATGCATTGCCTATCATTAGGACAATCGCTATTCGATGTGCATTCGACCACTATACATTTGTCATACGGGTTTCCGCGATAACCACTGAAGCAACGGCATTCAGCGGCATTTCCATTTACGTAACATTCCGCATTAATACCACAAGGATCTTTAACCAAGCATGGATTGATACATTGGCCGTTAATGCAAGATTTGCCCGATTCACATTCAGAATCAATCCTGCATCCCACGGTATGACAAGCGAAGTTAGGATTGCCTTCATAGCCATCTTGACAAGAACATACTGGACGGTGATTTTGTATCAAGCAAGCGGCGTTTCGTCCACAGTCACAAGGATTTCTGCATACTCTATTCATACAGGCTTCATTATATGGGCAGTCGTCATCGGATACACATCCTGGTGGTATTGGGACTAGGACGGGGTGGCACTCGCCTCGTTCATCGGGTACCCATCCTTCCGGACATGTACAGATCATTGTACGTACAGGCACAGTATCCAGAACTGAACATTGAGCGGATCTGTGGCACGGAGATAATTCCAGACATGGATTTACGCAAGTGTTTCCAATACAAGCTAACTTGCTTGGACAGTCAGGATCAATTTCGCATTCAAATTTACTAGTTACACGAGGCAAACAATAAGAGAAGGGATTTCCTTCCGGAAGCTCTTCAGGACATCTACATCCAGCAATATGATTCTGGACGTAGCAGATTGCGTTTTGAGCGCATGGTGGATTGGCAATAGATGAACATGGATTCACACAATGATCTTGGATGCAAGCTTTATTATTAGGACAATCATTATCAACGTGGCATTCAACTCGTTCGCACTTTTCAAATGGATTTCCAATATAACCTGGTTGACATCTGCAAGCTATCCTGTGATTGTGACCATAGCATTCAGCGTTGCTTGCACATTGATGACCAAGTATACACGGATTTACACATTGCGCGTTGTAGCATTGTTTATTGTTACTACAATCATCGTCAGACTGGCAACCAACTGTGGAATAACAAATGATAATCGTCAAAAACGATGGAATGCCATTAGTGACTTTACTTACGTTTAACACAACCCAATTGCGGATTTCCAGAATAGCCTGGTTTACAGTAGCAAATGGGGTAATGGCCAGTGACTAAACATTCTGAATTTGCTCCGCAGTTGCAAGGACTAACGCAAACGCGGTTAACGCATGCTTCTGATCTAGCACAATCGGAATTGGTTTTACAGCCAAAAACATTGACAGCTGTAATTAAAAAGACGCGTTATGTTCCACTTCTTTTGGAAAGTCACAACATTCTACTTACGTGCAACACATTCTATTTTTGGATTGCCTTCATAACCAGACGGACATGTACATACAGGATTATGCGTATTTACTGAACAGAAGGCACCAGCTGCGCAAGGTTTATCGTAAGTGCAAGGATTTACGCAGAACTGATTTCTGCAAGCTTTGTCATATGCACATTCCCTATCGGTGTAACACTCTGGGATTGGAGCGGGGACGTATACTAAAATAAAAATGTAGTAAATAATTATTTCGCTAATTAAATATCCGCTGCTTACTCAGGGAACATTCAATATGTGGGTTGCCTGAATATCCGGATGCGCAAGTGCATATCGATTGATGATATTCAGATCTACAAATGGCATTGACACCACAAACGTCAATCTTGCAAGCATCGATACAGCTTCCCCTGATGCATTTTTCGGTATTCGCACAATCGGTGTCCACTGAACATTGTTGGCTTATTAACGGTATGCATCGTCCATTGGTGTCTGTATAAGTATCTTGTGGACATTGGCACATCACTGTACGGAATGGTGAAGTATCCAATACTTTACATTCCTGGTCTGGTTTACATATATCTGAATTTCTGCAAGGGTTATGACAGGCACCGTTGAAACAAATTAACTGTGATGGACATTCTGAATCTGATTGACAGCCGATTGATGGTTGTCTGGCCAAGCATTCAACGTACGGATTACCAGCAGTATCAGTTGGACAACTGCACTTAGCTTGATGATTTTGACCGCGACAAATTGCTGTTGCCGCGCAAGGTTCTTCATCGCATACCGGTCTGCAAACTCTATTCAATCTGTCGCAAGCTTCATGATCAGCGCAATCTTCGTTATATTGACATACGCCCGGAACACACGATATCAGTGGATTTCCTTGAGTGCCTGCTGGACAGCGGCACTGACCTTTGTGATTAAGAACCACGCATTCTGAACCGAACGCGCACGTTGTTACTGCACATGGTGTGAGGCAGTTATCATTTATGCAAGCCTTATCGTAAGGGCAATCTTCATCGCCTTTACATTCCGGTTGGTAACATGTGACTTGTGGGTTACCTGCCCAGCCATCAGGGCAATAACACGTAGGTCTATGCTGTGATGTTCTACATTGCGCGTTTGTACCACATGGATTTCTGACAAAGCATGGGTCTTGACAGCTTTGACTAATGCATGTTTTATCTAACGGACAGTCAGATTCTATGGTACATTCTGGTTCAGGTGTAACTGTAAACAATTGTGATGCAGTCTTATTCGAGACAAAGTATATGGAAATACCTGGACTGCATTTTATAAACGGATTTCCGATCAGACCGTGAGGACACTTACAAACTGCCTTGTGATTAAGGGGTTCGCATATTGCTGTTGATGCACAAGGATTTCCTGTTAGGCACGGATTTATGCATTGTCTGTTTATACAAGTTTCAATTGAAGTACAGTCTGCATCTGATTTACATCCAGGCTCACTTTCAACTACAAAACGATATCAATTATTTTTCGTGTATAGTGATAAATTTTCCAAGGTATGCTTGGAAAATTTATCGGAGCATAGTTATACAAGTATGTTGCTGTTTTTCTAGGAAAACAAAAAGGGGAATTATTCATGCACAATATACACATAATATACATATTTCCTGAAATCGAAAGAAAGCACTTTACGGACATTACTATTGTCATTGAACATGTTGAAGCAAACTTTTAGCAGAAATAGATATTTACCTCTGCATTCCACACCGGCGTCACCTACATAACCAGGTAAACAAGTGCATAACATTGTACGCAGTGGCAAGAAGTCCACTACTGTACACTCAGTGTTTTTGCCGCATGGTTTAACTTCGATACATGGATTCTTACATTGTCCACTAAAGCAAGCATATTTACTTGGGCAATCCGCATCATATTTACATTCAGAAGTATCGATTTTCTCTGAAAATGTGAAATCGAATGTAACGATAGAGAACATTTAAGCGCATTAATTACCAATATTGCATCTTATGCCGGGATTTCCTGTAAAACCGCTAGGACAAGAACATTGCGGACGATGATAGAATACGGTACAAATTGCATCCTGACCGCATCTACAAGGATCTTCGCATCGTTCGTTGCGGCAAGCTAAATTATGCGGACATTCTTCATCCGAAGAACATTCCGGCCTTTCGCATCGTATTTCTGGATTTCCTCTAAAGTTATCTGGACAGTAACAGCGTGGTTTATGGAAGGAATCTGCTCTACAAATCGCATTTAATCCACACTGGGTATATGTACATGGATTTACACATTCCCTATTGATGCATGCGTCATTTGAAGGACAATCACTATCACTTCTACATCCAACTATAAGTGCATAAAATTAGTATCAACCTTTAGCAAATACAATGATTTACGTACTTTCTACACATATACTCTGTGCATTTCCTGTGTAACCTTCCGTACAGGTGCAGACTGCCCTGTGAAGTTGTACTCTACATTCGGCGTTGAATCCACAGAATGATGATGATGCTAAGCACGGGTTCTGACATTGTTGATTAATACAAGCCTTATCGTTAGGACATTCCGAGTCTTGAACACATTCGGGTTTAGGAAGAGGGGCTGTAAAAATAATGTAAGAAATGTAATTGAGCGCAAAATCTATTAACATCTTCAGTATCGTAGAATATCAGGAAACATAGAAAAGTCTTCAGTGAATCCAAAACACATATGCAAAGCAAATTCACTGAAACTAATTGATTAAATATTCCTTTCTTGTATATTTGTGAGTATATGGTTTAATATCCATATATTGCCTACTTTGAAAAAAGGTCTTTATCTGAAGCAGCGGTTCAGAACCAATGGACATTAGTTTACGAATGGTTTATTAGAAACTCTACTTGAAATCGGCGCTTCAAAGTATAAAATTTGCAATTCGATATGTGCTGCTAAGTGGATATATTTTGGTTACAATTAAATGAAACGTGTGTTCTAGCAACTTTCGGTTTTTAAATAGTAAAAATCATTAGACATAATACTTACTTAGTGGTGGTGGTTTGCACTCTATTTCTGGTATACCAATGTAATCTCCTGGGCATGAACATACAGCTTTATGGTTAATTGCCTGACAAAGAGCGTTAACACCGCAAGCGTTGCTGCAAGGATCTCTACATTTTTGACCATAGCACGCTCTATTTCTCGGACAATCCTGATTTATAACACACTCAGGATAAGAACATACTGCAGCGTCATTAACTATTCTGCAATGCCCGTTAATTCGACAAGGGGAAGGGATGCAAGGATCTCGTTCTGATGGACGTTCGTTACACAAGACGAATGGATCTCCTACTAGGGGAGAGGGGCACGAACAGATTGGACTATGATTAATAACATTACACTGGGCCTTAAATCCGCATATCCCAGGACATGGATCAATGCACTTCATATCTACACACGCTTTGTCGCTGGGACAGTCAGTGCTGACCGTACACTCTGGTCTACAACCACCGCTATAGGGTGATCCAAAGAATTTCGGTAGACATTCACAGATAGGTCTTGGGCCTGACGTTCTGCAAACTGTGTTTATACCGCAAGGCGACGGATTGCACGGATCTTTCGGTGGCAATGGAATTACTAAAACGAAAGTTAATGTTCGTTTTAATTGAGCTTACGCGAAATGGATTTAGACAGTTAGTTCTGATAATCTGTGCAAAATGCAAAACATATTTAATATTTTTAATTGCGCCATATATTTACCTGGTTTCAAGGTACATATCCTAAACGGGTCTCCTATATAGTTCTGAGGACAAGAGCATACCGGTATGTGATTAATAATATCACATATTGCATCAACTCCGCAGGTTCCTGGACAAGGATCTTCGCATTTATTTCTTATACAAGCTCTATTCATTGGGCAATCTGAGTTGGCCACACATTCCGGTCGACAGCTTTCATATGGATTTCCTCGATATTCCGCGAGACATTCACAAACTCCGTAGTTGTTTTCAATGCGACAGTATGCATTAGGGCCACAAGGCGACGGGTCACAAGGATTTCGTACAACCGGTGGTGGAAGAGCTATACAAAAAAACACATTAATTAAATGTCACATTATACATGGTTGGGCTAAATATAATGCATTCAGACGGCATGCTAAGATAAACACAAAACATACAATCATGCACAACAAATCTAATATGCAATATCAACGTGTATCGTGTAAAGTGCTAGTTAAGTGTCAAACACATGCAAAAATAAAATTATATTACACTAAAACAAAGCTACTTTAACTAAAACAGTATATATATGTTGTTTTAGCTTCTTGGATGGTCCCGCGTCTGATGTGATCAGATGCGAACAGCACTCAAAAATCTAAAATAACAGATTAAGACGGCGAAAATATAAGAACCAACATATCTATATATATATATAACTTTAAATGCTAATATCAAATTGTAAAAATTATATGAGTTTGTATACATTGAAAATCGATGTGTTCACTCTCATAAATGTTATGTATACATTATTTATTCTTACGTTGTTTGAAGTAACATGCTACTAATGCGTCTCCTACGTAATTTTCTTTACAAGCGCAGTTCGGTACATGTAAGACAACATTGCAGTCTGCGTTAAGACCGCATGAGCCCGGACAGGGATCTCTACATTTCTGATTGATACAGGCTAGATTGGTAGGACATTCATTATTGATTAAACATTCGGGTCTACAGTTGGGGGAAATTCCTACAAAATCAGGCAGGCAAATACACTTGTATGTATCGCCAGTGATATCACATTGCGAGTATGGTCCGCAAGGTGATGGAACGCAAGGATTTTCCTGTGGTGGCGGTGGTAAAACTGTAATAGTTCGTTTTGTTACATAATCACTCAAAACGAAGAGAGATCTTACCTGGAATTGGAGAACAATATACAAACGGATCACCTGAATATTTGGACGGACAACTGCATATAGGGTTATGATTTACAACTTGACATTTAGCGTTAATACCGCATGTTCCCGGGCAAGGATCAACACATTTTTGGTTTACGCAAGCTTGATCAGATGGGCATTCGTAACTAGTAGTACACTCTGGTCTACAATTTGGAGGTGCGCCCATATATCCAACTAAACAGGAACAAACTGCCTGTTTGTTAATTTCCCTACATTGGGAATTTGGCCCACAGGGGGAAGGATTGCAAGGATAAACTTCAGGTGGTGCTGTTGAAATAAATATTCACTCAAAAATAATCTAGTGCTTCATAAAAAGGACTTACGGGTTACTTTTGTGCACGCTATGAATGGATCCCCAATAAAACTCTGTGTACAAGCGCATGTTGGAACGTGGTTGTAAACGGAACATGCAGCTTCGCGGGCACAAAGTCCTGGACAGGGATCCTGACATTTGTTTTTAATACATACTTTATCTTTAGGACAATCAACGCTTTGTACACATTCTGGTCTACATCCTATGTAAGGGTCACCCTGATATTCTGCCAAACAAGTACAGACGCCATTGCTGCATTGTGTATTTGGACCACACGGCGAAGGGTGACAGGGATCTTTGGGAACCGGCGCTAAAAGATGTTGAAATGAGATCTGTTGCTATTAAACTAATATTACCCACTTACGTTCAACGGGCTTTTGATGACAATAATTAAAAGGGTCGCCGATATAACCTTCAATACATGTACAAATTGATAGGTGATTTATTACATTACATTGAGCATTGGCACCGCATGAACCAGGACAAGGATCTCTACATTTTTCTCTAATACAGGCTAAATTGCTCGAGCATTCGGAATGGACTACGCATTGAGGACGACAATTGGGCGGAGTCCCTATGTAATCACTTAGGCAATAGCAAGAGTATGTATCACCTATCGGTCTACATTGAGCATAAGAGCCGCATGGCGATGGTATACAAGGATTGATTACAGTTTTATTTTCTGATGCTAAAAGAAAGTAATTTGTCGTGTAAGTTTTACGTTTACATACTTCAACTTACGAGGGGGAGCGTAGCATCTAGTGAACGGATCCCCAATTTGCCCTTCGTTGCACGAACAGATTGGGCTGTGATTTATTACTGAACATCTCGCGTTAACACCACACGTTCCTGGGCATGGATCGATACATTTTTGATTCACACAAGCCTTATCAAATGAACATTCCGCACTAATTGTACATTCGGGCCTGCATCCTGGAGGGTTACCCATGTAATTTGGCAAACACGAGCACACTGCTTGTCCATTTATTTCCCTACATTGACTGTTTGCTCCGCAAGGTGATGGAGAGCACGGGTTCTTTATAGGAACTGGTTGCTCAGTGATAGGAGAGCAATATACAAATGGATCACCTTTGAAATTTGGTCGGCACGCACATGATGGCAAGTGATTTATAACCTGACAGTCTGCATTTGGACCGCACACTCCAGGACACGGATCCTTGCATTTATTTCCAATACAAGCTTTATTAGCTGGACAATCTGAATTAAGAGTACATTCCGGTCTGCATCCTAAGTAAGGATTTCCAATATAATCTGGCAAGCACACACAAGAACCAGCGCGATTTAATTCATTACATATTGCATTAGGGCCGCAAGGTGATGGTACGCAGGGATTCACTATTTCAGAGGGTGGAGGCTCTAAAATCACAAGTGGTATATGTTGATATGTTAAAAATAATTAGCGAAAGCTTACTTTGTCGAATGTGGCATATAGTAAACGGATCACCTTCGTATTTCTCGAGACATACGCAGTTTGGCGTATGACTTATAACAAAACATTGAGCATTTTGTCCGCAAATTCCAGGACAAGGATCTATACATTTTTGACTTATACAAGCTAACTTATCTGGACATTCATTACTGCTAACACACTCAGGTTTACAGTATGGTGGAGACCCAATAAACTCTGGTAAACACGAACATGTTGGTGAATTATTAACTACTTTACAAATAGCATTTGGACCGCATGGTGATGGACGGCATGGATCAACAAATTGCGGTTCTTCTTCTAAAATATACAGCGAATATATAAGTAGTTTCAAAAATAATATAAAATTTTAAACTACCAATTAAGATGCATCTAATAAACGGATCACCAGTATATTTATTCATGCAACTGCATATAGGATTATGATTTGTAACTTGACATCTGGCATTAATGCCACAGGTTCCTGGGCATGGGTCTATACATTTCTGATTAACGCAAGCTTCATTCAAAGAGCATTCGTTGCTTGTCAAACATTCAGGTCTACATGTTGGTGGACTTCCTATAAAACCAGGTACGCAAGAACAAACAGCCTGTGAATTGATTTCTTTACATTGACTATTCGGTCCACAAGGTGAGGGATTGCAAGGATATGTAATAGGAAGTTCTGTAATAAATAAACACATGTTCATTTCCTTTTTAGAAGTGATTGTTACTAGACGTACTTGGATTTGCATAGCATATAGTAAATGCATCACCGGTATACCCATCTAGACATGTGCAAGTTGGAATATGGTTTATCACGGCACATTCAGCGTTTTGTCCGCATGTTCCGGGACATGGATCTCGACACTTATTTCCAATGCAAGCTTTATTTTTAGCGCAGTCTGCGTTTAGAATGCATTCTGGTCTGCATCCTATATAGGGGTCGCCTTGGTATTCTAGTATGCAACGACAAATTCCATTAGAACACTCAGCGTTAGAACCACATCTTGTAGTGTTGCAAAGGTCTTTAGGTCTCTCTGGGACTAAAAGTTTTTTCATATTATTTGTAGGATTTCTTAAATATATGGTATTCTTACGTCGTGGTGGTTGAGGATAGCAACTGCTAAATGCATCACCAATGTAATTTTCCTGACATGTACATATTGGAATATGGTTAATCACTGTACAAACAGCAAAAATGCCGCAAGAACCAATGCATGGATCTTTACATTTTTCATTTATGCACGCCAAATTGTTAGAACAATCATTATGATTTGTACATTCTGGACGACAATTTGGAGGAGAGCTTATATAACCGCTAAGGCACGAACAAGATGGTATATCTCCAATTTCACGACAAACAGCGTTTGGTCCACAGGGTGATGGTGTGCATGCAGGTTTCTTTATTTCCGGCAAGGAAGGTACTAGAAGGAAGGCTTTAATTAATGTATGTAAGGGTATTTAAGATATCACATACATGATTCCATTTTGAAGCAATATGTGAATGGATCACCAGTAAAATCATTTATGCAAGTGCATATTGGATTGTGATTTATAACTTTACAATTTGCATTTGATCCGCATGTTCCAGGACAAGGATCTACGCATTTTTGGTTCACGCAGGCTTTATCTTGAGAGCACTCGGCGCTAACTGTACATTCTGGCCTGCAACCTGGCGGACTACCGATGTATGTCGGTAAGCAAGAGCACACCGCTTGACCATTAACATCTCTGCATTGACTATTCGGACCACAAGGCGACGGGTTGCACACATTCAAAATAGGTTTTGGTGCTAGAGTACCATGAAGTTATTCATAGATTCACACATTAATTAAAATAACTTACGTTGTACATCTACGTTACAGTATCTAAACGGATCACCGGTATAACCTGGGATACAAGTGCATGACGGAACATGATTTACAACCTGACAGATGGCGTTTTGTCCGCATGTTCCAGGACATGGGTCTTGACATTTATTCCTTATACAGGCTTTATTTAGTGGACAATCGCTGCTTAATACACATTCAGGTCTGCATCCCTCATAGGGATTGCCGATATAGTCTGCTAAGCAAGTACAGGAACCTGCGTTGTTATACTCTTTGCATATTGTATTAGCACCGCAAGGACTTGGAACGCACGGCGTAGTCTTATTGTATACAGGAACTAGAAACTGGCTATTAAGTAAAATTGCAAAAAAAGCAATATCATTACCTTCAGGTGGTCCGCAACTAGTGAATGGGTCACCGAAATATCCCCTTATACAAATGCAGTTGGGGGTATGACTAACAACCCTGCATTCGGCATTAATTCCGCATATATCTGTACAAGGATCTGTACATTTACTATTAATGCAAGCCAAAACATTTGAACATTCTCCATTGCTGATACATTCAGGTTTACATTGAGGTGGTTGACCAACGAATTCGGGCAAGCAAGAGCAAGAAGGCGAATCATTAATAACTTTGCACATAGCATTTGGCCCGCAAGGAGATGGTTGACAAGGGTTGGTGAGTATTGGTTCTTCTTCAACTAGAATAGTTTGTAATTTCGCAGTGTACGTAAACTATAATTAATCAATCTTACTTATTTGGAAACATCTGATGAAAGGGTCGCCGGTGAATTTTGACGGACAACTACAAATAGGATTATGGCTTATTACTTGACATAACGCGCCAACACCGCAAGAACCGAGGCACGGATCTATACATTTTTGATTTACGCATGCTTCGTTTAATGCACAATCGGAAGATGAAACACATTCAGGTCTACAAGAGGGCGGGGATCCAATATAACCAAGAACGCATGTACAAACAGCTTGCCCATTGATTGCTCTGCATTGACTGTTAGGACCGCAGGGCGACGGCTTGCAAGGCTCGCTAGGAACTGGTTCTACAATTCAATGAGATATAGTCTGAAATTTTATTACTGTGGATATTTGTACTACCTGATACTGGATTGCATGTGATAAAGGCATTACCAACATAATTTTTAATACACGAACACATAGGTATGTGATTAATAACAGTACATTCCGCGTTTTGTCCGCAGATTCCAGGGCATGGATCTTTACATTTATTTCTGATGCAGGCCTTATCTTTAGGGCAATCATAATTCTGAATACACTCAGGTCTACATTCTCTATACGGATCTCCTTGATACTCCGGCATACAAGTACACACACCGTTGTTGCAAACTGCATTCGGTCCGCACGGTGAAGGATTGCAGGGATCAGGTTTTACTGCTTCAGCTAATGTAATTGAAGAGTAGAGGACATAATTTGCTTTATACCGGTATAATACTTACATTCTATCTTTGGTATACAAATACTGAACGGATCCCCAGTGTAACCTTTAAGGCAAGTGCAGGTAGGAATATGGTTGAATACATTACATTCGGCATTTTGACCGCACGCTCCTAAGCAAGGATTTTTACACTTTTCATTAATACATGCTAAAATACTACTACAATCCGAATTTATTGTGCATTCTGGTTTGCAATTTGGCGGTGTTCCTACGTAATCTCTTATACAACTACACGAAGGTAAACCACCTATATCTCTACATTCGGAAAATGGTCCGCAAGGACTGGGTACACAAGGGTTTTCCACAGGTCGGGGAGCTGGTGTTGGAGCTATAAAACATCATTTTTAGTAATTCTGTGTGCTAAAACAAACGCTATATTACGTGGTATAAGGTTGCAGATTATGAAGGGGTCGCCCGTATAGCCTGTGGTACATGAACATATGGGACTATGATTATGAACAACACATTTACTGTTAACACCGCATACACCTGGACATGGATCCATACATTTTTGGGAAATACAGGCTTTGTCTAAAGGACACTCTGAACTAACAGTGCACTCTGGTCGACATCCGGGTGGGGTACCCATATAATTTGGTAAACAAGAGCATATAGCCTGGCCATTATTCTCACGACATTGACTATTTGGCCCGCATGGAGACGGTTCACAGGGCTTTTGTATTGATGCTAAAATGATTTAAAATTTTGAATACGGAGATTACTATGTGAATGCTTTCATACGTTCATGTTCTATTCTCAATGAACAGAAACTGAAAGGATCCCCAGTATATCCAACAATACAAGTACAGGTTGGTAGGTGGTTGATTGTTTGACAATTTGCGTTTTGACCACATGTTCCAGGGCAAGGATCTTGGCATTTATTCCTAACGCACGCTTTGTTTGGTGAGCAGTCTGAGTTGTAAATGCATTCTGGTCTACATCCCTCGTACGGGTTTCCTAAATAATCTGAAAGACATGTGCAAGATCCAGCTCCATTTTGTTCGCGACAAACGGCGTTGGCACCACAAGGTGATGGTATACAAGGTGTTGGTCTTGCGGATGGATGTGGAGGTTCTTCGTGGTTACATTGAACGAATGGATTTCCTATATAATTAGTCAAGCAAACGCAATTAGGCGTGTGGGATACAACCCTGCATTCTGCGTTAACACCGCATGTTCCTGGACAAGGGTCTTTACATTTAAAGTTGATGCATGCTAGATTACTTGGGCACTCGTTGTTACTAGTACATTCGGGTCGGCAATTCGGCGGGTTGCCTATAAATTCTGGCAGACACGTGCACGACGGAGAATCGTTTATAACTTTACATTGAGAATTCGGCCCACATGGCGATGGTTGACAAGGAACTGCGAGATGTTGTGGTTCTAAAATTAAGCAGCGATAAATTGAACTTTCCAAATTCTTTAAAACGAAGTATACCTGGTAGAGAACAAACAGTAAATGGATCACCAGTGTAAGGAGCGGGGCATGAACATATTGGATTATGATTAATGACATTACAGATGGCGTTAATGCCGCAGGTGCCCGGACAAGGATCGATACATTTTTGGTTGTTACATGCTTGGTTTTGAGGGCATTCCGAACTAGATACACACTCAGGTCTGCATGTAGGTGGACTACCCAAATATCCGGGAACGCATGAACAAACTGCTTGCTCATTGATTTCTCTACATTGGCTGTTGGGTCCACAGGGTGATGGATTACAGGGATTTAATTTAATAGACGCTACAAGAACAACATAATTTGGTTTTGCATTTTAAAATTAGCACATCCATCTTACGTGGTATAAGTGTACATAATACGAAGGCATTTCCAGTGTAACCAGTTATACAAGAACACATGGGAATATGGTTTATTACAATACACTCAGCATTTTGTCCACAAGTTCCTGGGCAAGGATCTTTACATTTTTGTCTAATACAAGCTTTGTCTTTTGCGCAGTCGCTGCTCAAAATACATTCTGGGCGACATCCTTTATACGGATCTCCTTGATATTCCGGTAGACAGGTACATACACCATCGTTACATTGGGCGTTAGCTCCGCAAGGCGAAGGTTGACATTTATCGAGTTTGTCCATTGCTGAATAAATTAATGTTGTGACTACAGGAGTGTAAACTAATATATACAAGCTTACGTTTTACTGGTTCGGGATAACAATTTGTAAATGCATCGCCAGTATACCGTTCGGGACATGCGCAAGCTGGTGTATGGTTTATAACGCTACACAACGCGTTGATTCCACAAGAGCCAGGACAGGGATCTATACATTTTTCCCTTATGCAAGCTTGATTGCTTGGACATTCAGAATTTACGGTACATTCTGGTTTACAGTTTGGTGGTGTCCCTATATAACCCATGCGACAACTACATGATGGTGACCCACCAATATTTCGACATTCCGAATAGGGTCCGCAAGGTGATGGGAAACATGGATCTAGCGGGGGTGTCGGTAATTCTGTAGTAAAAATAATCGAATTTTAAAATTTGATAAGATTACGATGCATCTATGAAGCACTCATCTACTGCTATTTTTTGTATATTGTCTATAAACACGCTAACTCACCTATCGGTGTTATAGGTATACACCGTGTAAATGGATCACCGGTAAATCCTTTACCACAAGAACAAATAGGACTGTGGTTAATAACAGTGCATTTGGCACTTACACCACATGTTCCCGGACATGGATCTATGCAGTGTTGATTTACGCAAGCCTTAGTTAAATCACATTCAGAACTAACAACACATTCCGGTCTGCACCCAGGAGGACTTCCTATATAGTCAGGTAAACAACTGCATACAGCCTGTTCATTTACTATCCTACATTGACTATTTGGCCCACAAGGCGAAGGGTTACAAGGTTGCAAAGGTTCTAAGTGTAAACGTTGGCGTTATTACAATATTGATAGCAAATTAATGGTCTTACTTTGTGGCAGTGGTGGTATGTTATTACAAAATACGAACGGGTCGCCTGTAAATCCAGCTCTGCATATACAAGAGGGAAGGTGGTTGATTACTTGACAATCTGCATTTTGACCACAAGTGCCCGGGCAAGGATCACGACATTTATTATTAATGCACGCTTTGTTAGACGGGCAGTCACTACTAATAATGCATTCAGGTCGACAGCCCTCGTAAGGGTTGCCAAAATATTCTGCTACACAGTAACATGCACCAGCGCCGTTCTGTTCTTTGCAGATAGTATTTACTCCGCACGGTGAAGGCAGACAAGGAGCTGTGATGGGTACTGGTTCTACGGCTGAATATGTATATGTTAGTAATTTTATTTTTCCTTTTTCAATAATTTAATACATACGCGGAGGCGAACACTCTGTGAATGGATCACCAATGTAGTCGTTTATACAAAGACAATTTGGTGTGTGACTTATTACGCGGCATTCTGCGTTTACACCACAAGTTCCTGGGCATGGATCCTTGCATTTCTTATTGATACAAGCTAAATTAGATGGACATTCGCTATTACTGACACACTCAGGTCGACAATTTGGCGGCGAACCGATGAATTCTGTTAAACATGAGCAAGATGGTGAGTCATTAATTACTCGGCATTGTGAATTTGGTCCACATGGAGATGGTTGACAAGGGTTTTCTTTGGGAATGTCTTCAACTACAATGAATAAAACATTGGACATATATTGCATAATTTGTAACGCATACAGTATGTATCATTTATAGTGGCACCTTGGAATTGGCGTGCCTATTATGAACGATATTTACTGTATTTAATACCTATTGCTTGGCATCGTATAAACGGATCGCCAGTAAATCTTTCCTGGCAACTACAAACTGGATTATGATTGATTACGTGACATATTGCCCCTATACCACATGTTCCGGGACATGGATCAATACACTTTTGATTATTACAAGCCTGCAAGAGGGAACATTCTGAACTTTGTATACACTCTGGTCTGCAATTTGGTGGTGTGCCCAAGTAACCGACTAAACAAGAACACACTGCTTGGTCGTTAATATTTCTACATTGACTGTTTGGGCCACATGGTGAAGGACTGCATACGTTTATAACAATTGTGGCTAGAATTACAAATTATTAGAACAAGGAAAACATTCATCGACTAAGTTACATACGTGGTATAGGCCGACAAGATATAAAAGCATTTCCAGTATAATCGGCCGCGCAACTGCACATGGCAATATGATTAATCACGGAACATACTGCATTTTCTCCGCAAGTACCAGGGCAAGGATCTATACATTTATTCCTAACGCAAGCTCTATCGTTAGGGCAGTCATTATTCAGTACACATTCGGGCCTACAACCGCGATACGGATCGCCTTGATATTCCGGTTTACAAGTACAGATTCCATTGTTGCAATCAGCATTGGGACCACAAGGTGATGGATTGCAAGGATTCGGCTGTATAGGTTCTTCTAAAATGTATTCGAGTTGGATACTAGCAATTATCAATTGATCAAATAATGCTTACGTGGGGGAGGTTTAACGTAGCAATTGGAGAACGGATCGCCTATATATCCGTCAGGACAGAAACACGATGGAGTGTGATTTATTACTTTACATTGCGCATTAATACCACACGATCCTAGGCATGGATCCTGACATTTATTCCTTATACAGGCCAAATCGCTAGCACATTCGGAATTAATTGTACACTCATGTCTGCAGTTTGGTGGTACGCCCATAAATCCTTGCAAACACGAGCAGGATGGTTGGTCACCTATATCTCTGCATTGCGCATTTGGTCCGCATGGGTTTGGTACGCACGGATCAATGATAGACGGTTCCGTCTCTTTAATAACTGTAAAAATGTGTTTATACTACACCGCATTTTTAATATTAAATCGTCATACTTTGGTAGCAATTAGTAAACGGATCACCGGTATAACTGTTTTTGCAGAAGCAAATTGGGCTATGATTATTGACGTGGCAATTTGCATTAACACCGCATATTCCAGGACATGGATCTGAACATTTTTGGTTGATGCAAGCTTTATCGAATGGACATTCAGAACTGACAGTGCATTCGGGCCTGCATCCTGGCGGACTACCAATATAATTCGCTGAACACGAACATACTGCTTGACCATTAACTTCTTTACATTGACTATTTGGACCACACGGGGAAGGACTACAAACATTTATCGGTTTTGGAGATTCCGCTAAAAGGTTACGTTGAAATACGGTCGTTAAAGTACTTATAATAATTGTAATAATCTTACGCGGTATCTTAGAACAATATCTAAACGGATCGCCTGTGAAACCAACTTTACATGTACAAGAGGGCAAATGACCTATAACTTGGCAATCGGCATTATCTCCGCAGGTTCCTGGGCAAGGATCTTGGCATTTATTTCTAATACACGCTTTATTTGGAGTGCAGTCGGAATTTTGAACGCATTCAGGACGACACCCTTCGTAAGGATTTCCTATATATTCCGGCAAGCAGGTGCAAGAGCCTGCACCATTCTGTTCACGGCAGATAGCGTTGGAGCCACACGGAGAGGGCGTACAAGGCGTTAGCGGAGTTGGATGTGGTTGGGCTACTAGATATAAAAAGATTTTTACTCGTAAAATACACATTTCTGTTGTTAACATTAAGAAATAATCTTATTATGGGATGAAACTGTTAGTTTACACATTATGAACGAAAAATTTATATCATTATTGCGGCAAGTATATAACGTAAAAATTATAATCTGGAAGCATAGGTATGTCATGATTTTTATTGATAATGGTATATACAACGAATGGTGATAAGCGTCTTACATGGTAATAAACAAACGCCAAACGGATCTCCTACAAATCCAGAAAGACAAACGCAGTTCGGTGTATGACTAATAACGCGACATTCTGCATTCGTTCCGCATACTCCGGGACAAGGATCTCTGCATTTTTGGCCAATACAAGCTAAGTGATTGGGGCACTCGCTACTGCTAACGCATTCGGGGCGACAATTAGGGGGTGTACCAATATAACCCTCCAAACATGTGCATGACGGAGATTCGCCAGTTACTTTGCATTCCGAATATAGACCACACGGAGAAGGTTGGCAAGGGTTTGTCGGAATAACAACTGGTTCTTCGACTATAAGTTTAAATAAGGCATTATCTATTGACGTAAAATTTGGCAATGCATTTCATACTTATAGCAGTACATCTGGTGAACGGATCGCCCGTATGTCTCGGGGCACAGGTACATATAGGGTTATGATTGACTACTTGACATCTCGCTCCGAAACCGCATGTTCCAGGGCAAGGGTCGATGCATTTTTGATTAACACAAGCTTCACTTAAAGAACATTCTGAACTAGTTACACATTCAGGTCTACAGTTCGGAGGAGAGCCAATGTAACCCGGAACGCAAGAACATACAGCTTGATCATTAATTTCTCTACATTGACTGTTTGGACCGCACGGAGAGGGATTACATGGGTGTACATTTGTGGGCGCTAAAATTTTCATTTAGTTTACTTTCATATACCTATCTATTGTAGTTTTAGGGAACATACGTTGATATGCTGTGCACAGTACAAATGCGTTTCCTGTATAACCTTCCTGACAACTGCACATTGGTATATGATTAATAACTGAACATACAGCATTCTGACCACAAGTTCCAGGGCATGGATCAATACATTTATTTCTGATACACGCTTTGCTTTTAGAACAATCATTGTTTAAAACACATTCGGGTCTACATTGTCGATACGGATCTCCCTGATATTCTGCTAAGCAGGTGCAGATACCACCATTACATTGGGCATTTGCGCCACACGGAGATGGATTGCATTTATCCTTTATTGGCACTTCGGCTAAAAAATCTTATTGTTTTTGATGCAAGGCATAATGAAGTACACTTACTTATTTGAGGTTTAGAGTAGCAGCTGGAGAAAGGGTCGCCTACATATCCCTCAATGCATGTGCAAATAGGAATATGATTTATGACATTGCATTGCGCATATGTCCCGCAGGAACCAGGACAGGGATCTCTACATTGTTCTCTTATACATGCTAAATTGCTGAGACATTCAGAGTTGATAGTACATTCAGGTCGGCAATTTGGAGGACTTCCTATGTATTTCGCTAAACATGAACAAGATGGTGCACCGCCGATATCTCTACACTCAGAATTTGGTCCGCAAGGACTGGGAACACAAACATTTACTGGTGGCTTCAGTGGGGGTGGAGCTACTTCTGCAATATTAATTCTTTACTGTACAGTATTTAATGGTAGTTACTTTTCTTACGTTGTATGTAACATCGAATAAATGGATCTCCTGTATAAGACAGTTCGCAGGAACAAATCGGATTATGATTTATAACTTGACATTTAGCGTTTAAACCACAAGTGCCGGGGCAGGGATCAATACATTTTTGGCTTATACATGCTTTATCTTGTGAACATTCTGAACTGACGGTGCACTCTGGTCTACAACCAGGGGGACTACCAATATATGTTGGCAAACATGAGCAAACCGCCTGTCCATTAACTTCTTTACATTGACTATTTGGACCGCATGGCGAAGGAGAGCATAGGTTAACAGGTTGCTCTACAGCTACAATAATTTAAGTTGATAACAGAATAGATAAATAGTGCAAAGAAACCTACGTTCTTCTTCTATTATTCTACAGTATACAAACGGATCACCGGTATAACCAATATGGCATGTACAAGACGGAAGGTGATTAACAACTTGACAGTTAGCATTTTGACCGCATGTTCCTGGGCATGGATCTTTACATTTATTGTTTATACAAGCTCTATTAGACGGACAATCGGTATTTAAAACACATTCCGGACGGCAACCATCGTACGGATTGCCAATATATTCTGGTAGGCACGAGCAAGCTCCAGCACCGTTCTGTTCTTTACATATAGCATTAGCACCACACGGTGACGGCGAACACGGAGATGTAACTACTGGTTCTAAAAGGAAATTGATAATACACAAAGCCTATGTTAATGTTAAAAACGCACTTAATTCCAGAAGGCACCTCACAAAAGGGTCTCCTACGAAGTCACCAATACAAATGCAATTTGGAGTGTGACTAACAACTCGACACTCCGCGTTTTCACCACATATACCAGGACAAGGATCTTTACATTTCTGACTTATACAAGCCATATTTGAGGGACATTCAGCGCTACTAATACATTCGGGCCGGCAGTTTGGTGGGCTACCAATAAAGTTCAGCAAACAAGAACATGAAGGTGATTCGCCAGACACTCTGCATTCTGAATTTGGACCACAGGGGGATGGTTGACAGGGATTTACTGGTTCTTCTTTTATTATAGCTATAAAGTTATTATCGAATAGTACTGGTGTTCTAAAAAAAAACCTATAACTTACGTTGTGGGAAGCACCTGCTAAATGGATCGCCCGTGTACTTGGAAGGACAACTACAAATAGGGTTGTGATTAATTACTTGACAGTCTGCACCCACGCCACATGTTCCTGGGCAAGGGTCCACGCATTTTTGATTTATACAAGCTTCGGAAAGAAGACATTCAGAACTAACAACACATTCAGGTCTGCAAGTTGGAGGACTGCCTAAGAAACCAGGTATGCAAGAACAAACAGCTTGGTTGTTTATTTCCCTACATTGACTGTTCGAACCACAAGGTGAAGGACTGCAAGGATGTACTATATCAGGAACTATAAATAATTACATCGTTAATAAACAGTCTTCCTTAGAACAAATCAAACATACCAAGCTGCGGATTACACTGTATAAAGGCGTTTCCAACATAATTTCTAATACAAGTACAGGTTGGTATATGATTTATGACAGTACAGTCTGCATTTTGTCCACAGGTGCCAGGGCATGGATCAGTGCATTTATTTTTTATACAAGCCAGGTTTCTAGGACAATCGTTGTTCAATACACACTCAGGCCTGCAACCCTTATACGGATCACCCTGATACTCTGGTAAACATGTACATATACCATTTAAGCATTCGCTATTTGCACCACAAGGGGATGGGTTGCAAGGATCTAGTATTGGTTGAATTTCTGTGAGAAAATATAGTATGTATATATGTATATACCAATTTCTTAAAAATATTTCTTACGTGGTGGTTTCAGATGACAATTAGTAAATGGGTCTCCTGTATAACCTTCGAGACAAGAACATATTGGTGTATGGTTGATAATACTGCAGATGGCATTAGAACCGCATGAACCTGGACAGGGATCTCTACATTTCTCTTTTATACAAGCTAAATTGCTAGGACAATCAGAATTAACGCTACATTCCGGTCTACAATTAGGAGGACTTCCTATATAATTGTTAGTACAAGAACATGATGGAGACCCTCCAATATCACGGCATTCCGAATATGGACCACATGGAGAAGGTACGCAGGGATTTACCACTGCTGGTCTGGATATGTCCGGTGGAGGAACTGAAAAATAATGGCTATTTGTATTGTATTCTGAAAAATACGTTTCATTCTAGAAATCTTACGCGGAATTGGATAGCATCTTGTAAATGGATCACCAGTGTAACTATTTAGGCAGGAGCAAATTGGGCTGTGATTAATAACCTGGCAATTTGCATTTAATCCGCACGTATTGATACATGGATCACTGCATTTTTGATTAATGCAGGCTTGGTTTTGTGGGCATTCGGCACTAACTGTACACTCAGGTCTACAAGCTGGCGGACTTCCTATATAGTTAGGTAAACAAGAGCACACGGCTTGGTTATTAATTTCTTTACATTGGCTATTTGGTCCACACGGTGTAGGATTACATGGATTTTTTGGTTCGATTACAGCTAAAATTATTTCATTTAACCAAATAACTTAATGATCTGAAACCGTTAACTTACGTTCGATATGTATTGAACAATATTTGAACGGATCACCTTCATAACCTTGTATACATGTACACGATGGTAAATGATTTATTACTTGGCAATTAGCATTTTGACCGCAAGTGCCTGGGCAAGGGTCTAAACATTTGTTTCTTATACACGCTTTATTTGAAGGACAATCAGAATTTAACGTGCACTCTGGTCGACAACCGTCGTAAGGATCTCCGATATACTCGTTCAAGCAAGAGCACGACCCAGCGCCGTTGTGTTCTCTACATATCGAATTTGCACCACAAGGAGATGGTACACAAGGGTTTATTGGTACAGGAACTATTGGTGGAACTGCGATGGTACATTGTGTGAAAGGATCACCAGTAAAGCCGACTATACAAACACAGTTGGGCGTATGACTGATCACTTTACACTCTGCATTTGTGCCGCATGTACCAGGACATGGATCTCTGCATTTGTTATTGATACATGCAAGATGCGATAAACATTCACTGTTACTGACACACTCTGGACGACAGTTTGGTGGGCTTCCTATAAATTCTGGTAGACAGGAGCAAGACGGGGATTCATTCAGTACCCTACATTCTGAATTTGGACCACACGGTGAAGGCGCGCAAGGATTTATAACTACTGGTTCTTCTTCTATTATTCTACACGAAGTAAATGGGTCTCCTGTATACCTAGATGGACAACTACAGATCGGATTATGATTTACAACTTGACACAAGGCGTTAATGCCACATGTTCCTGGGCAGGGATCTATGCATTTCTGATTAATACATGCTTGGTTCAGAGGGCATTCGGCAGTAGTCACACATTCTGGTCTGCATGTTGGGGGACTTCCCACATATCCAAGAACACAAGAACAAACAGCTTGATTATTGACCTCTCTACATTGGCTGTTTGGCCCGCAAGGTGATGGACTACACGGGTGCGTAACTACGGGTTCTACAAAACGTATTAAATTGTAGGCTCCATCGTATGTGTATATGTATTTTATTGTACCTGGAATGGGTGAACATAAAACGAAAGCGTTTCCTATGAATCCGTGACTACAACTACATATAGGTATGTGGTTTAAAACAGTGCAGATAGCATTGTGGCCGCAAGTACCGGGGCATGGATCAAGACACTTATTTTTTATACAAGATTTATCTCGGGCGCAATCACTACTTAATATACATTCTGGTCTACATCCGGTATACGGGTCGCCATGATAATTAACGACACAAGTGCAAACTCCATCGCTACAAATAGCGTTTGAGCCGCACGGTGAAGGATTACATGCGTCTATAGGTAGTTTATCGTCTAAAAAAGAAAATGCGTGAACATTTTAACAGATTTCAGTTACAGATATCTTACGTTGTATTTGAATAAGATGGCAAATCACAAACGGATCGCCTGTATATCCTTGGTTACATGTACATATGGGTGTGTGATTCTGCACATTGCATTCAGCATTTGTGCCACATGAACCTGGACAGGGATCTTTACATTTTTCTCGAATGCAAGCCAAATTACTGGCGCATTCGTGATTGGAAATGCATTCCGGGCGGCAGTTAGGTGGTGCACCGATATAACCTGCTCTACAGGAACAAGATGGTGAATTACCTAAATCCCTGCATTCGGAGTATGGGCCACACGGTGATGGGACACAGTGATCTACTACAGATGGCCTCACACTCGGTGGTGGAGGCGCTATTTATTTCTTAATGTAATTATTACTTCTTTTTTTTTTATTTGACTTACGTGGAAGTGGGTAACATCTAGTGAAGGGATCACCTGTGTATCCAAGCTGGCAAACGCAAATAGGGCTATGATTTATTGTACTGCATGTAGTACTTATTCCACAAGTGCCTGGACAGGGATCTGAACATTTTTGGTTAATACAAGCTTTATCATAGGTACACTCGGAGCTGGTTACACATTCAGGCCTACAACCGGGTGGGTTTCCAACATAAGTAGGGAGACATGAACAAACTGCCTGATTGTTAACCTCCTTGCATTGACTATTAGGTCCGCAAGGAGATGGACTGCATACATTTATTGGTTCAGGGGTCTCTGTGATAAAATATAATTGATTAGATCATATTAGTAGTTTTCATTTGGTGGGCTTACTTGTAGGTGGAATTAGAGAGCATAACCTGAACGGATCACCTGTGTAGCCTGAGTAACAAATGCACGAAGGTTTATGATTTATAACTTGACAATGAGCATTTGAGCCACAAGTTCCTGGGCATGGATTTTTGCATTTGTTTCTTAAACACGCTTTGTCGGATGCGCAATCACTATTCAGCGTACATTCTGGCCTACAGCCTTCATAAGGGTTTCCAATGTAATCTTCGAAACATGTGCAGCTTCCCGCCCCATTACGTTCCTTGCAAATAGCATTTGAACCACAAGGAGACGGTATACATGGATTTACTTGATCAAATATAGGTGGCGGTTGGCTCAGAGAACATTGAATAAATGGATTGCCGGCGTATCCTGATAGACACACACAATTTGGTGTGTGACTGATGACTCGACATTCTGCGTTTTGACCACAAATTCCCGTACAAGGATCTTTACATTTTTGATTTATGCACGCTAAGTTAATAGGACATTCACTGTTGCTAATGCACTCAGGTTTGCAGTAAGGTGGAGATCCAATAAATTCGGGCAAACAGGAACACGATGGAGATTCTCCTGAAACTTTGCATTGAGAATTGGGTCCGCATGGGGAAGGTTCGCAAGGGTTACTAGGAGGAGTAACAATAACTTCTTCTAAAACAATTGTATACGATATAAAAGTAAGAAAAGTCAAAAATTGTATTCAACTTACGTAGTAAACACCTAATAAACGGATCACCGGTATAAGATGGTGGGCAACTACAAATAGGATTATGGTTCACCACTTGGCATTTTGCACCAATGCCGCATGTACCGGGGCATGGATCAATGCATTTTTGATTTACACAGGCTTTATCTAAATTACATTCAGAACTAGTAACACATTCAGGTCTACACAAAGGCGGAGTTCCTATAAATCCAGGTACGCAGGAACAAACCGCTTGGCTATTAATCTCTCTACATTGACTGTTAGGCCCGCAAGGGGATGGATTACAAGGGTGCAGGTCAACTGGCCCTATATAACATGGAATTTTATTTTAGGATTCTTACTTTAATCAATATTTATTTACGTACTTTCAATGGGTTTACATAATACGAAAGCATTGCCTGTATAGCCGTCCGGACAAGTGCACATTGGAATATGATTTATAACATCACACTTAGCTACCTGTCCACAGGTACCAGGACAAGGATCTTTGCATTTTTTGTTAATGCAAGCTTTATCTTTAGGACAATCATTGTTTAAAATACATTCTGGTCTACAGCCTTTGTAGGGATCTCCTTGATATTCAGTTAGACATGTGCAAACACCATCCGAACATTGTGTGTTTACTCCACAAGGTGATGGATTACAAGGATCGGGTTTAACTATTTGTGCTAAAAATTATTTGTTCAATAGTTGTATATCACGCATGAAGCATTCCTTACTTGGAGGTTTACGATAGCAATTGCTAAACGGATCACCAGTATAAGCCTCTATGCATGTACATATTGGTATATGATTTATTACACTGCATTCTGCATTTGTCCCGCAAGAACCAGGACAAGGATCTCTGCATTTTTCTCTTATACACGCTAAGTTACTGGGGCACTCGGAATTTATTGAACATTCTGGCCTGCAATTAGGTGGACTACCTATATAATTTTGTAGGCATGAACAAGATGGATTATCCCCAATCTGCCGACATTCTGAGTTTGGCCCGCATGGTGAGGGTACACAAGGATTTGTAGCAATAGGGATATCTAATTCTGGATCACAATAAAAAAATAAGTTGTTTATCACATATTAGAGAACAAAGTCTTACGTGGTGGTGGAATTGGATGACATTTTGTGAAGGGATCACCGCTGTATCCGTTCTGACAAATGCATATCGGGCTATGATTAATTACATTGCATCTGGTATTCAAACCGCATACTCCTGGACAAGGATCTATACATTTCTGATTAACACAAGCTTTCTCGAGTGGGCATTCAGAGCTAACAACGCACTCTGGTCGACAACCTGGTGGGCTACCTACATAGTTTGGCAAACAGGAACAGACTGCCTGTTCATTCACTTCACGACACTGACTATTTGGACCGCATGGCGATGGATTACACGGGTTTGTGATTACTGGCTCTTCAGGACCTATTAGTATTATATTTGTCAAAAAATGAATACATTAATAAGGTATGAACTCACGTGAGGGAAGTGAGCAATAATTGAACGGGTCTCCAGTATAACCAGGTTGGCATATACACGAAGGTAAGTGATTTAATACTTGACATTGAGCATTTGCACCGCAAGTACCAGGGCATGGATCTCTACACTTATTATTTATACAAGCCTTGGTTGGAGGGCAGTCAGTATTTAAAACACATTCCGGTCTACAACCATCGTAAGGATTTCCTATGTAATCAGGTAGACATATACAGGAACCGGCTCTATTTTGTTGTCGGCATTGCGCGTTAGCGCCACAAGGGGAAGGTGTACAAGGGTTTATAAGTTCTTCCTTAGCTGGAATGTAAGTGGTAGTGAGAATTCCATTGCTAGAATTATAAAATCCATCGCTTACGTGGTGGTATTTGACATTGTGTGAAGGGATCGCCGATGAACCCGTTTATACAGAAGCAGTTCGGCGTGTGACTAATAACTCGGCATTCTGCATTTGTACCGCAAATACCGATACAAGGATCCTTGCACTTTTGATTTATGCAAGCTAAGTGACTCGCGCATTCACTGCTGCTTACACATTCGGGCCTACAATCGGGTGGAGTTCCAATAAAATCGGGCAAACATGTACAAGAAGGCGAATCCCCGGTAACTTTACATTCCGCATTCGCACCACATGGGGACGGATTACAAGGATTCTTTGGCACCAATGGTTCTTCCGCTATAATATTTTTCATAAGACAACGTCAAAATGGGTAAAACGAATTCTTACGAATTAATAGGCAACGAATAAATGGATCGCCAGTTTGTTTAGGTGGGCAACTGCATATTGGATTATGTGAAACAACTTGGCAATATGCTGAAATACCGCAAGTTCCGGGACAAGGATCTATACATTTTTGATTCACGCAAGCCTCATTCAACGGACATTCTGCGCTTGATACACATTCTGGTCTACATGTTGGTGGACTACCAATAAATCCTGGCACACAAGAACATACTGCTTGTCCGTTGATTTCTCTACACTGACTGTTAGATCCACAAGGAGATGGATTGCAAGGATGAGTAACAACAGGTTCTGGAAAAGCAGCAACCATTAATATATGAACAATAAAAAGCAAACACAAACCTTGTATCAATATGCAAATAGTAAACGCATTGCCGGAGTGATTTGGTAGACATGTGCAAGTGGATATATGATTGATTACGTTACAAATGGCATTTTGGCCACAAGTTCCAGGGCAAGGATCAATGCATTTATTTCGGACACAAGCTTTGTCTTTCTGGCAATCTGAATTTAAAACGCATTCGGGTCTACATCCTCTATAAGGATCTCCTTGATACTCAGGCAGGCATGTACAAATTCCATTATTGCATTGAGCATTAGATCCACAAGGTGACGGATTGCACGGATCAATGATTGGTTCGTCTTGAGCTAAAATGTTTTGAAATCAAGCCTGATTACAGAACATTCTGGAGCACTGTTTTAGCTTACGTGGTGGTTTAGAAAAGCATCTGGTGAACGGATCACCAATGTATCCTTCGAAGCATGTACATATTGGAATGTGATTAATTACGCTACATTGAGCTCCTGTTCCACATGATCCAGGACAAGGATCCTTACACTTTTGTCGTATGCATGCTAGATCACTGGAGCATTCTGAGTTAATAGTGCACTCTGGACGACAATTGGGTGGACTTCCAATGAAATTAATAAGACAAGAACAGGAAGGAGTGGAGCCTACTTCTCTGCATTGCGAGTTAGGACCGCAAGGTGAAGGCACACAGGGGTTTCTAATCTCTTCTACTATAGCGGGCAGTGGAGCTAAAAATTCTAATAATGTATTATACTGCAAAAGGTAGATTTTCATAAATTACCAGGCGTGATATAGCATCTGGTAAATGGATCACCAGTGTGTCCAGGGTTACAAGAACAAATCGGGCTATGATTTACAACTTGGCATTTGGTATTTAACCCACAGGTTCCAGGGCATGGGTCAACACACTTTTGATTAACACATGCTTTATCTTGAGGACATTCCGAACTCACGGTACATTGAGGTCTGCATGCAGGTGGGTTACCAAAATATGTCGGTAAACATGAACAAACTGGTTGGCCATTAACTTCTTTGCATTGACTGTTTGGACCGCAAGGCGAAGGATTGCATGGGTTAACAGGTTCTTCTGTTAGAATAAAGTTATACATGAATAAACTGCAAACGTTTCTAACTGATTGTTAAATGGGATTGAATGAGTACCTACGTTTTACTGTAATTAAATTGCAATAACGGAAAGGATCTCCTGTATATCCCACCGCGCAAGTGCAAGAGGGAAGATGGTTTATTACTTGGCAATTGGCGTTTTGGCCACATGTTCCTGGACATGGATCACTGCATTTGTTGTTTATGCAAGCTTTATTTGATGGGCAATCTGTATTTAAGACACACTCAGGTCTGCAACCCTCATACGGGTTTCCTATATACATAGACAAACAGACACATGCACCAGCTCCGTTTTGTTCCCGGCATTGGGCATTTGCCCCACAGGGTGATGGCTGGCAAGGACTACGAATCTCTTCCACTATTGTTGGAGGTGCACATGAAGTAAATGGATCACCAGTAAATCCAGTTAAGCACACACAGTTTGGTGTATGACTAATAACGTGACATTCTGCATTTTGACCACAAATTCCGGGACAGGGATCTTTACATTTTTGACCAATACAAGCAAGGTGACTGGAACATTCGCTATTGCTAACACATTCAGGTCTACAGTTTGGTGGAGAACCAATAAATCCTTCAAGGCAAGAACATGATGGGGTATCTCCCGATTCTCTACATTCAGAATTTGGACCGCAAGGTGACGGTTGACAGGGGTTTACTACCTCAACATCTTGTTCTATAAATGTTTAGTTAGATGTTAAATAAACACATAACAATTTTTATATGTACCTATAACATAGCATCGTATGAACGGATCTCCCGTGTATTGATTTGGACAGCTACAAATAGGATTATGAGTAACCACTTGGCATTTCGCCTCTACACCGCAAGTTCCTGGGCAAGGATCTATGCACTTTTGATTCACACATGCTTCATTTAAAGGACATTCTGAACTTGTTACACATTCTGGTCTACAAGTTGGTGGACTTCCTATAAATCCTGGTATACAAGAGCATACTGCCTGTTCATTAATTTCTCTACACTGACTATTGGGACCACACGGTGAGGGATTGCAAGGGTGGATAACTTCAGGCTCTAAAATATGTTAAATAAATGAAACGAGAAATATCCATTAGATGTATGTATTTACTTGGTACTAGATTGCAGGCAATGAAGGCATTGCCTATATGATTCTCTGGACATGTACACATGGGGATATGATTTATAACTGTACATATAGCTTTTTGTCCGCAAGTTCCTTGGCAAGGGTCTGTACATTTAGATCTAATGCACGCCATTGTTTTTGAACAGTCAGAATTAACAACACACTCTGGTCTACAACCTTGATAGGGATCGCCGCGATATTCCGATATACAAATACAAGTCCCGCCTTGACATATAGCATTTGGACCACATGGATTAGGATTACAGGGATCGTATACTGTAGGTTCGGTAGCTAAAATGTACTTTAATTAGTAACTACCCGTTGGTATGGGAACTAACTTACGTTTGGGGAGTTCTGGGTAGCAACTTGTGAATGAATCGCCGCTATATCCTTCGGGGCAAGTACAAATTGGTGTATGATTAATGACGTTACATACAGCATTTGTTCCGCATGCCCCAGGGCACGGATCTGTACATTTCTCACGTATACAAGCTAAATTGCTTGAGCATTCTGAATTTATTGTGCATTCTGGTCTACAATTAGGTGGAGAACCTATATATATTGGCAAGCAAGAACAGCTAGGGAGACCACCGATGTCTCTGCATTCGGAGAAAGGTCCGCATGGGGTTGGCAAACAAGGGTTTGTAGGTTCTTTGTGTATTATTGCGGGTGGAGCTGTAATAGTAATTATTAATTTGCCGATTATCTTTAAATGTTTCGGTAAAAAGCTTACGAGGAGTTGGATAGCACCTAGTAAACGGATCACCAGTGAAGCTGTGTTCGCAAGAGCATATAGGACTGTGATTTACTACAACACAATTAGTGTTGATACCACAAGTTCCGGGACAAGGATCCGCACATTTTTGGTTTACACAAGCTTTGTTTGTTGAGCATTCAGAGCTAACTGCACACTCTGGTCTGCAACCCGGTGGGCTACCAACGTAATTAGGCAAACATGAACACACTGCTTGCTCATTTATTTCTCGGCATTGGCTATTGGGACCACATGGCGACGGATTGCACGGATTTATGGGTTCCACAGTAGCTATAATGCAAGATTAGTAAAGACTTAAATTAATAAATACCATGTTACTATCTTACTCGGTGGTCGAGGAATATTACAGTATCTGAAAGGATCTCCTGTATAGCCTGATTTGCAAGTACAAACTGGTAAATGATTAACAACTTGACAGTCTGCATTTTGTCCGCAAGTTCCAGGGCAAGGATCTTTACATTTATTACTCATACATGCCTTATTAGTTGCGCAATCTGAATTTATCATACATTCTGGTCTACACCCCTCGTAGGGATTGCCGATATATTCAGGAAGGCAGGTGCATGCGCCTGCACCATTCCTTTCCCTGCAAATTGCGTTACTTCCACACGGAGATGGATTACATGGCATAACTTTCTCAATTTTGATAGGAGTCGACAATTGGCATTGTACGAACGGATTTCCTTCGTAGCCGTTAATACATACGCAATTGGGTACATGATTAACGACCCTACACTCAGCATTTAAGCCGCAAGTGCCAGGACACGGATCTTTACACTTCTGATTGATGCAAGCTAAAGCGAATGGACATTCGGTGTTACTAATACACTCAGGTCTACAATTAGGAGGACTTCCTATAAACGCAGCCAAGCATGAACACGAAGGTGTTTCTCCGTGTGCTTTGCATTCCGCATTAGGACCACAGGGATTTGGCTGACAGACATTTATAACGACAGGTGGCGTTTCATCTAAAAAATGTAATGTAGGTTTGGGGTTGATTACAAAACTGTTAATATTACAAATTAAACATCTGATAAATGGATCTCCTGAATATTTCGGTGGACAACTACAAATTGGGTTATGGTTAACTACTTGACATTGGGCTGCGATTCCACAAGCTCCTGGGCAAGGATCTGCACATTTTTGATTGACGCATGCTTGATTTAAAGCACATTCTGAGCTCGTGATACATTCAGGCCTACATGTTGGGGGACCACCAATATAACCTTGTACACATGAACATACGGCCTGATTATTGATTTCTCTGCATTGACTGTTTGGGCCGCAAGGCGAAGGACTACACGGATTTTTGGGAATTGGTTCTACAAATTATTGTTAATTATTTGTATGTCTTTAAGCGCATTAGTCGTCATACTTTCGATAACCCTGCAAGACACAAATGCATTTCCTGTAAATCCTAATGGACAACTACACATAGGTACGTGATTTACAGCACGGCATTCGGCGCTTTCACCGCATGTACCTGGACAAGGGTCTTCACATTTATTTCTAATGCAAGCCTTGTCTTTAGGGCAATCGTTATTCAATACACATTCTGGTCTACAACCATGGTATGGATCTCCTTGGTATTCTGGCAAACAAGTACAAATTCCATTGTTGCATTTTGCATTTGGACCGCAGGGAGAGGGATTGCAAGGGTCCTTTATTTCAGGCGGGGCTATAAAATTATTTTTAAGAGAAAAATATTTCAGACGTTCGTAAAACTTACATTCAACTGGTTTAGGGTAGCAATTTGTGAACGGATCACCAGTAAAGCCTTCAGGGCAAGAACACGTAGGTGTGTGATTTATAACATTGCAAACAGCTGCTACTCCGCATGAACCAGGGCAAGGGTCGCGACATTTCTGTCTAATACAAGCTAAAACGCTGGTACATTCTGAGTTAATAGTACATTCGGGTCTACAATTTGGGGGTGTTCCTATATATTCTACCAAACAAGAGCATGATGGGCTATTTCCTGTATTTCTGCATTCAGAAAATGGCCCGCATGGGGATGGTAGGCAAGGATCTGTAATAGTGGGATCGAATTCTGGTTGGTGGGCTGTAATAGAACAATTCTTGTGAACACATTGTGCGGCACATAATGGGCTTATGAAAACTTACGTGGTAGCAGTATACATCTGGTAAAAGGATCTCCAGTGTAGCCTGATTGACAAGAACATATGGGACTATGATTTATTACTTGACAATTAGCGCTTAAACCGCAAGTTCCAGGGCAGGGATCAGTGCACTTTTGTTGTATACAAGCTTTATTAGGTGCGCATTCTGAACTAACAACGCACTCTGGTCTACAGCTTGGGGGACTTCCAATATAACTGGGCAAACATGAACATACTGCTTGGTTGTTAACTTCACGACATTGACTATTGGGTCCGCATGGTGATGGTTGGCAGGGATTTGTGATTGGCTCTTGTGTAACCGCTATAACAGTAGTGTTAGAACTGTTATTTATACGCCAGTAGTTGTTAGCTGTATTTCTTACGTTCGGGTGGTATGGCATTGCAGTATCTGAAAGGGTCTCCTGTGTAACCTATTCTACAATGACATGAGGGTATGTGGTTTATAACATGGCAGTCGGCATTTTGACCGCAAGTTCCCGGGCAAGGATCTTGACATTTATTCTTTATACACGCTTTAGTAGTCGGGCAATCAGAGTTATGTACACATTCGGGTCTACAATTTTCGTAAGGATTTCCGATATAGTCTGGTGGGCAAATGCAGGAGCCAGCGTTACCCTGCACTCTACAAAGTGCGTTACTTCCGCATGGGGATGGCAAACATGGATTTATAACATCAGCGGGTCTTAGAGCTGAAAATTTTGAAATCAAGGTGATTATGGGTCTAACGACTTGTTTTCCGCATATTTAGGCAACACTCTATTGATATTAGAACTTAAGCGTATTGTTTGGCGAGATTTGTTGTTTAATGGATGTCAGCTGTTTCGGTGTTATAGTCGCTGGCTTATTGTTCATGGATACGCAACTTACCTTTCCGTATCCGAAAGCTACCTAAGCTAAGTAGCAATATCATGCACGTGCAGTTAGTGAAATTGCAATGAGGTAGCGTGGAATGTGAAATGCATGCATGTATTCGTGATCCAAATATAGTTTAAAATGTTACTTACCGATAACTTCCGAACAACCAATGAAAGGATCCCCAGTGAATCCAGCAATACATGTGCAAATTGGATTGTGATTGATGACCGAACACGTCGCGTGTTGACCGCACGAACCCGGACACGGATCGCGACACTTTTGATTTACGCATGCTAATTGACTCGCGCACTCTGGATTGATAAGACACTCGGGTCTGCAATTAGGTGGAATGCCGACGAAATTCGGTAAACACGAGCACGCGGGGCTATCACTACGCACTTGACATAACGAGTTTGATCCGCAAGGCGAAGGTTCGCACGGATTTTCTGTTGCTGGTCTTGGTTCTGTAAGACATACAAGCATTTCTATAATCATCTATTTCAAATGTGACAAATAAACACGCGGACCAAATGCTTTTGCATTTTATTGAAAAATTCCTACCTGGAGCAAGATAACACCGAGTGAAAGGATCGCCAGTTTGATCACCCATACAGCTACAAATTGGATTATGATTAACCACTTGACATTTTGCGTTAATACCGCAAGTTCCTGGGCACGGATCCACGCATTTGTTGTTTAAGCAAGCCTGTTGCAGTGGACATTCGGCACTTACTACACATTCAGGTCTGCAAGCAGGTGGACTGCCGATTTGTCCGGGTAAACATGAACAGACCGCGATCTCATTAGCAACTTTACAAGCGCTGTTTGGTCCGCATGGAGATGGATTACATGGCTCTTTTGGCGGTTCTGATAAAAGAAAAGGTTATATTGTTAGTTTATCCTTTTAGTATTGACTAAAGATTATAAAATATACAGGTTGGTTCCTAAAAGAACGCTGAGTGCTATACGCCATTTATATACTAATCTACTTTGATAAACTAAAAATCAAATCAATCAATAGTACAAAGGCCCACTACTGTTTTTTACGTTAAATTTAACATATCGGTACCTTTTTATTTAGCTATTTATTCTCTTAAGCCTGCAGTATTTAGTCATGATAATCATGATCATATCATAATATAGTTAATCATAATTTAGCCGTTTCTAGATACTCTAGTCATACGCAATAATAATAAATTAGAAATAGACATCTACAGAAAAGAAACTAATTCCAATAGATTCATCACGTCTGATTCGCTCCATTGCGAACAACAAAAAATGTCCGCGATTAGTTTTCTGATCAATAGACTCGTCAGATTTCCGCTAAACAAGAGCAGGTATGACAAAGAATTGAAGTATATCAAAGATGTAGCGAGGTACAATGGTTTCTCTTCTATGGTTGTCGACCGTATTTTAAGGAAGGTTCAATACAAACCACACATCAGAAATTCCACGACTTTGACATCAACAAACACCGGTAACAAGAAATTTATAACTCTTCCTTTTCACCCAACAGTAAAAGGGTTAAGTAAAATTTTCCGACAACTAAACATGAACGTGTCTTTTGTATCAAAAAACAACTTAAAGAATCTCTTAGGGAATCCCAAAGATAAACCGGAGATGATAAAAAGGTCTGGAATATACCAAATCGCATGCAATGATTGTGAGAAAGTTTATATTGGACAAACAAAAAGGAGTATCGAAACGAGGTTCAAAGAACATATTAGACACTATCGTTTCGACAAACCTCAACTATCAAGCGTAGCGGAGCATATGGTAAAATCCGGACATAAGATTGATTTAAAAAATCTGACACTACTTAAAAACGTGAACTCGTATAGAAAATTAGACTCGTACGAAACGGTATATATGAAAAAGAACGGAAACTTATTGAACAAAGAACCACCCACAATTGCACACTCGAGTTTGATGGATTTATTACCATAGACCCTGTTAAAGATACGGTTCGCTTTCGGTCCATCCTTCCCCGTAAAAGGCAGGAGGCCACCTAGTAGATTGTAAATAGTCATATGGTTAGAAATTTTAGAGCCTGCGTAGAAAATAATTTGTGATACAGTTTTTACTTCCAGTCGGTAACACGGTTGACAATGGGAGCCCACGTGCTCTCGAAACGCTGCGTTCCGCATAATTAATTAATTTGTGTGAGTGGAGTTTACTGCTATACCTGTGAATTAGCCGTATAGTTTCTACTTGCATTTTTTTTTCACCGACTATTTATTTAAAACGCATCTAAAAGCCTAGAAAATATTCACTAATACCATGAGAAAGTTGTATTTACAGGGTTTTCTTATCTTTGTGTTATTTTCTAGGCATTATTTTAGATGTGTTTTAAATACGCCATGGTAAGTTCCCCTTACACTGCCCTGGTGCTTGCGCCCTCGCGGGAGAGCAATCCACGAATTGCACGAGAGAAGGGTGAGAAACTGTACCCGCTTCCTTTCGCTGTGTCTGACTTTACGAACAAATGTTTCTTTCTTTTGGCACTAGTTAGCGCCAAGAATATTCATTTGTATCGTAGAGGTAGGTATGGCGATAGAAGCAGCGAGAGAATTACATGTGTTAGCATAAAACTGCTCGAAATCACGCTGATGACGCCGTGAAGGCAGAAACATGTCCGTGTGTTAGCGTTTTATGTCTCACATGTCTTTCTCGTGAATTGATCTCACTAATACCATGAGAAAGCTGTATTTACGTGTACGTAAATACGTGACTTTGAAATGGTGCTAAAAACCTGTAATAAGGTATTTAATACAACTTCCGTTTTCACTTGACTATATTGTAAAATAAGCAATATATTGTTATTATTCTATTAACGCAAGGAGCTGGAGTATTTGCTATAAACTAAGTTTAAGAATTAAATGTATATATAGTAAAAGAAAAACCTCAAGTCGGCGATTGCCTTTTAATAACCTAAATAATGCAAAATATATTTCAAAGGTAATACAAAAGACAAATGGAAAATCTGAAACTTTTACGGATATTTCGAAAATTAAATCATATGTAGATATGGATTTTACAACAATTATATGTATACATTGTATGATAGAAGAAAAGGAAAACGCTCATATTAACCCAGACTAAATGGAAATACAAAACTGTTTCAAAAACAAATCTCTGTTGCCATACGTAGTATCTACAAAATTAGACCTAATCATAGCAGTATTTATAAAAATAAATAGGCATAAGAAGAAACAAGGACGGAGAAGTACATCCCTAGCGCTCCTTATCTGATACGTTTCGTGTCTAATTACCCCCTTGACTCTCCATACTGTCTACCTGTTGTTTCAAACGAGAAACGTCCTTATGTAGGTCGGTACGAAATTCTTGACAAAATTATGAAAATACTAACAAGCTGTGTACATGAAACACCTGGACATTTTCAAGGTCTCCGACGGTACAGCATACTAGTCCGGGCTGGGAAATCTTTATGTGTAATTTGGTTCGAATAATTGTATTACAGCTAGCGATTTTAACATTGACCGTACTAGTTGGGGTCGTACTTAAAATTAAATCAAAATCTAATTTGATTAATCTATTCGCCGATTTCCATTTGGGTGTATTAAGCAAAGATTGTTATACGCATATTTTCCATACTAATCGAGGTTCTGTAATAGATCTTGCCCTTGCTTCGGCAAATATTATTACTAAATCGACATGGGGAAGTTCTTGATGATAGACTTGGTTCCCACTACTCTCCAATCTTCAGTACGCTGTCGAAAGATCAGATCTCTCTTTTACGTAACCTAGCTTTAGATGAATCCTGCCTGGTCATAATGCTCTCAATTTTTAGAGAAGCGGTTTGAATGCGTCTGTGCAGATATGCAGGCAAGATAAACATGCAAATACGTTTCAAAGCAAATTGATACCGTAGATCAACGGTGAATTTCAAAGTACAAAAGGCTTTTTCTCCTAAGAAAAGTCATGTATTGGTAGGATCAGAGTTGTAATAATAACAGTGTTAACCGTAAATTAGCACTAAACCCATCTTTTGATAACTTTGTAGAATGTAAAAGAATTTACGCGAAAACGAAGAAATTACTTAAATATAAGGCTAGATCTGGTTGGAGAGACTCCTGTGAACAGTTAAATAAGCAGACTACCACTACTAAATAAACCATCTGTTCCTGAACGTATTTTGCTCCAGATTTTATAGAAAGTGTTTCCTGTGATTCTAACTATTTGGAGTAACCTACCCATGTGTTGAAGGAACATTTTAAGTATCTTGAACTAGATCAGGCTTTAAAGACAACCACAAATACATCACCTGGTTTGGATAATGTTTTATATCTTATGATTAAACATCCACTTTATAATGCTGAAAAGATGTTGCTGACGTTTAATAAAGTATACATCAATGGCGAAGAAGAACTTGAAGTTAACATTATCGTTTCTATCATCAAAGAAGTTTAAATTATGAAAAACCCAAACGACCTTGGACCACCTCTCTACTTTCTTGCATATTGGGAACTCAAGGAAGATTTATTAAATTGCGATTAGAATGGTCGACTGAGAGTCGGAGACATTCTAGTGACTGGCAATGCCGATTCAGAAGAGGTTACATCACTCTATAAGCGCCGTTAATTAGTTTCCCAACGGCGAATGGTAACTCAGCACATCGAACCCGCCTAAGAAAGTACAGGCACTATACTTGACGAATGTTGGTTTCGAACTCGCGACACCGAGTTGGCAAATTCAGATTTTACCGACACTATTTAAATCAACTGTTAAATTTTGCTTTAATTTGAATATACGTATGTATTTATAACAGCGTGGAAACTGCACTATACTGCGGTACTGATATTTTTGCTTTAGAAAAGTAGTAATAAAATCTGCACTGCTAATAGTTACATTTACAACAATTGTTTTAAGCAATTGCCCTGATATTGATATTACTACAACCCTGCATTCTAACGAACGATACCAATGGTCTAGTATCAAAGTTAAGTGTGAAGAGGATATGGGCTTTCATAATTAATAATGACAAGTTGATTCTTAATGACAATTTGAAGATTACTTAATATTAATTAATAGTAAAAAGAAATAGGAAGAAAAATGTCGATCTTATATGTAAGAGCATACTTTGAAAGTTTGTTAAATGGCATACTATTAGATTTACAATATCTATATATAATCTACGGAAATTTTTTTTTCCTAAACCAAAACATTGCAGGCGTAAGGTCCGACAATCGCGTAGGCCATGTTAGCAGGTCAAGTTAACACATGGGCTGAAAAGTCCCGGGCCTAACAAAGAAAACACGTTTTCTTGATTCAAAATTAGCTTTATTTATCAACGTAATCTCCATCAAGAGCAACGCAATCATTCCAGCGCCGCTCTAACATTTCAATACCACTTTTGTAGAACGATTTATCTTTTGCCTCAAAATAGGCCTCAGTTTCAGGGATAACCTCTTCATTCGTGCGAAATTTCTTACCGGCGAGCATTTTTTTGAGGTCTGCGAACAGCCAGTTGTCGCAGGGAGCCAAATCTGGCGAATACAGTGGATGTGGGAGCAATTCGAAGTTGAATTCATGTAGTTTTGCCATTGTTTTGATTGACTTGTGACACGGTGCGTTGTCTTGATGAAACAAATTTTTTTTCTTTGCCATATGCGGTCGTTCCTTTGCAATTTCGGCCTTCAAACGCTCCAATAACGTTATATAATATTCACTGTTGATGGTATTTCCTTTCTCAAGATGAATATTACACCACGCACATTCCAAAATACCGAGGCCATAACCTTTCCAGCCGATTGCTGTGCTTTCGGGCGCTTTGGACGAGGTTCACCAGTTGCTGTCCACTCAGATGACGATCGTTTTGATTCCGGAGTGAAGTGATGGATCCATGTTTCATCCATTGTCACATATCGACGCAAAAATTCCGGTTTGTTACGTTTAAACATGGCCAAACACTGCTCAGAATCATCAACACGTTCTTGTTTTTTGTCAACAGTGAGCAAACGCGGCACCCACTTTGAACAGAGCTTTCTCATAGTCAAATGCTCATGCAATATAAAGCCAATACGTTCTTTAGATATCTTTACGATGTCAGCTAACCCACGCAACTTCACTTTTCGATCATTCAAAACGATTTTGTGGATTTTTTTGATGTTTTCTGGTGTTACCGCTTCATTTGGACGTCCACTGCGTTCTGCATCGTCGGTGTCTCTACGACCACGTTTGAAGTCAGTAAACCGACGTTTTATTGTTGTTTCTGATGGAGCAGAGTCCCGATAACACTTTTCATGCCATTGCTTCGCTTGAACGGTATTTTTTCCCAACAAGAAGCAGTGTACAATTAAAACACGAAATTGTTTTTGATCCATTGTTTTGAAAATGACAAAAGTAGCGTGACTCTTAGCACAATAACTCACAAACTAATGAATAGAATATGAAATTTTAACAGCTGTCTTTTGAAGGTTAGTACTAACTGAGAGAAAGGTCACTGCAATAAAACTAGCGTCATCAATGTGTTAAGCCCGGGACTTTTCAGCTCATGTGTTATACATTTCTCAGCAGATGTAGCATATCATATTTATTATTATAAAAAACAACGTGTGATATATTTCTAAGTTCACAGTTGGGCAAACAGGACCTCGTCTCATCTTGTTGAACTACATGAATGTACTATTTATTTTACTGATTTCTAAGGGCAAATCTCTACTTTTAAAAATAAAGGCAAAATGTTAAATACAAGAAGACCTCTCTTAAATCTTGATTACAGCGGTATTTTTTGGCTCCGTTTCTCGGATTTTGATGAATTTTTCATTTTCTAAACAACAAAACATGCAAAAAATACATAAAATATGTACGGGCGTAGTACAATGAAGATGAAATACTTCAAATATAAGTAATTGCAAAATCAATTAAAATGCTTATCGCAAATTAAAGTGGTAATGTAAATGTATTTCCTAAGTAAAGATTATTCCTCTTCTAAATGTGTGTTGAATTTGCCAGAATAAAGTGTATTGATTTTACTTACCTCTTGATTTAATTCTACAAGCACGGAATGGATCACCCTCATACCCATCAATGCAAGAGCACATGGGAATGTGGTTAACAACGTCGCACTTGGCGTCAGTTCCGCAAGTTCCTGGGCAGGGATCTTTGCATTTGAAATTTATGCAAGCTTTGTTTGGAGAACATTCAGTGTTCAATGTGCATTCCGGCCTGCAGCCCGTATATGGATCACCGAAGTATTCAGGGAAGCAGGTGCACATACCGTTATTGCATTGTGCATTTTCGCCGCAAGGCTGCAACCTACAAGGATCTTCTGGTTGTGATGGCTTAACTATAAATAGAAATATGTATGTTAAAAAGATTATCTATATTTATAGCTGATGTTGATTAATACTTTACCTGTTTTAGGATTGCATTGAGTAAACGGATCTCCTTCGAAATTCTCTATACATGAACATATTGGCATATGATTCTGTACTCTACATTCTGCATTGAATCCGCAGGAACCTTGACATGGATTGCGACATTTTTCCGTAATACATGCTTGATCTGATGGACAATCGGTATTGACAACACACTCTGGGCGACAATTAGGCGGTGACCCTATGTACGTTGGCATGCAGGAACAAGAAGCCTGTCCGTTTGTATCTCTACAAATTGAATTTGGTCCGCACGGTGATGGTTGACATGGGTAAGTAATTGGCGGTGGTAATGATGTAGGAGGTTCGTAACATCTTGTAAATGGATCGCCAGTTAGTCCATTCGGGCAACTACATATCGGGTTGTGATTGATAACCTCACATTTGGCGCTAACGCCGCACGCTCCGTTACATGGATTAGCACATTTAAATTTGTAACAGGCTAAATTTTGTGGACATTCCGAGCTAACTACACATTCAGGTTTGCAGTTTGGAGGCGATCCTATGTACTCCCTTTCGCAAGAGCATACTGCTTGACCATTGACATTCTTGCATTGGCTGTATGGGCCACAAGGTGACGGGTTACAAACGTCAACTGGACTTTCGGCTGGTGGCTGCGTTGGTTCTGGGCGACAGGTTGTAAATGGATCTCCTACGTAATTTAGTATACAGTTGCATGTTGGTATGTGATTTACAACAGAGCATTCTGCGAATTGGCCACATATACCGGGACACGGATCTACACACTTATTTCTAACGCAAGCTCTGTTTGTCGGGCAATCAGAGCTCAGTACGCATTCAGGTCTACAACCTTCGTAGGGGTTTCCGTAATAGTCGGGTAAACACATACAACTTCCAGCACCATTTCGTTCCTTACATTCTGCATTAGCACCGCAAGGTGACGGTTCGCACGGTTTTACGACATGTACTATCTTTTGACATCGTACAAATGGATCCCCAGTATAGCCTGATAAACACGAACAAGATACAGCATGGCTGATAACTCTACATTCTGTATTTTCGCCACAGCTTCCTGGACATGGATCTCTACACTTGTTATTAATACATGATTTCGTCGATGGACAGTCGGGATTTATTACGCATTCAGGTCTACAATTTGGTGGCTGACCCGTATAGTTTGGAAGGCAGTCACAATTAGCTCTGTCATTTATATTCCTGCAGAGTGAATTAGGCCCGCATGGTGAGGGCATACAGGGATCCAAATGTACAGGGGCTTCGGTTGGAATTTCAACAACCGGCAGGCACCTTTGGAAGGGATCTCCGGTCTCTCTTTCTGGACAGCTGCAAATTGGACTATGATTTATTACTTCACATCTTGCTCCAAATCCGCATGTTCCTGGACAAGGATCTATACACTTCTGATTAATACAAGCTCTATTTAGCGGACATTCTGCGCTAACTATACATTCCGGTTTACAGTTTGGTGGGGTACCGAAGTATCCCTGGATGCATGAACACACAGAGTGATCGTCAACAACTTTACAGATACTGTTGGGGCCGCATGGAGATGGCTTACAGAGTTCAACTTTGGGCGGTGGAGGCTTAGCTTCACGACAATGAGTGAATGGATCGCCTGTAAATCCTTCAGGACAAGTGCATGCCGGAATATGGTTAATAACATCACAACGGGCATTTTGGCCGCAAGTTCCAGGACATGGATCTTGACATTTGTTACGCTTACAAGCCTTATCTCGACTACATTCGGTACTCAATACACATTCTGGTCTGCAAGATTCATAGGGATTTCCAAAATATTCAGGAAGACATGTACAAACACCATTGCTGCATTGGGCATTTGGACCACACGGTGATGGGTTGCAAGGATCAGGAGGAGATATAGTTGCTGCAAAAAAAATGAGAAACTTGTTATTTTGTCAGAGATAAATGCTTCTTACTTACTATGTTGCATAAGAGTACATTGCATAAACGGATCTCCAGTATAACCTTCTTCACAAGTGCATATCGGCAAGTGGTTAAGCGTGTAACATTTGGCATTATATCCGCACGACCCTGGACAAGGATCTTTGCATTTTTGTTGTATGCAAGCTAATTTGCTGCTGCATTCTGAATTGATAACACATTCAGGTCGGCAATTTGGTGGAGCACCAGTAAAAGATGGCAGGCATGAGCAAGAGGGGATACCATTATGTAGCTGACACTGGGCATTTGGACCACATGGCGATGGATAGCATGACGGTGGCTTTTCCGTTGTTCTGGATGTATCTGGTGGTATCGCTAATCGAAGATAGATTTCGATAAATTACATCTTCAGAATAGTTCATTATACTTACGTTGTGGAGAACATCTAATGAAGGGATCACCCGTATAACCAGGGGGGCAAGCGCATATGGGATTGTGGTTCTTTGTATAACATTGAGCGCCCAAACCACAAGTGTTGGGGCATGGATCTGAGCACTTTTGACTTATACAAGCCCGATCCGGCGGACATTCTGAGTTAACTATACATTCTGGTTTGCAGTTTGGTGGCGTACCCATGTAGTTAGGTAGACAGGAACATACGGCTTGTTTGTTTACATTTTTGCATTGACTATTTGGACCGCAAGGTGACGGTTGGCATGGGTTTATAGATCGTTCTGTAGTGGGTATAATTCGAGGAATACATGATGGGATATGATTCTCGACTCGACAGTCACTATTTAGACCGCATACACCTAGGCAAGGGTCAACACATTTATATGATAAACATGTAAGTTTGATGTCGCAATCGTCGTTCGTCTCGCATTCTCTTCTGCAACCGCGTTCTTTATCGTATGGTGATCCTTCGTAACCGTTAAGACAGAAGCATGCTGCTGCTTGTCCCTTTTCACGACATTCAGCGTTTGGTCCACAAGGAGATGGTATGCATGGAGACGGCAGAGGCGTTCTTTCTGTAGCTATAATGATAATTGCAAGTTAATATCTACTCGAATAGCAAAACTTAATATATATGTAATTTCGAGCTCTTACATAAAGGTGGAAGTCTACATGCAGAAAGAGCATCGCCTACATATCCTGGCAAGCAAGAACAAATAGGATTATGATTTACGACTGTACATATAGCATTTTGTCCACATGATCCCGGACAAGGATTTGTACATCTTTCGTTGGTACAGGCTAAATTATTTGGGCAATCAGAATTTGTAATACATTCCGGGCGACAGTTGGGAGCTCTGCCAACATAGTTGGGTAAACAGGAACATGCAGGTTGGTCACTAATCACTCTACATTGAGAATTGGGGCCACAAGGTGACGGCTGGCAAGGATTCTCTGGTCTACTAGTAGATGAAGGCACTGAAAGAAAAGGAAGTAGATGCAGATACAGAGATGGAAATAAGAAAGTAGTAAAGTATAGAAAGAGGCTTACATTCCAAGGAGCATCTAACAAATGGATCTCCACTGTAACTGGGACTACAGGTACAAATAGGATTGTGGTTGATCACTTGGCATTTAGCATTTACTCCGCAGGTACCGGGGCAAGGATCTATACATTTTTGTGATTGGCAAGCTTTATTCTGAGGACATTCCGTGTTTGCCACGCATTCGGGTCGGCAAGTGGGAGGTGAACCAATGTATCCTACGTTACAGGAACATACCGCGTATCCATTAACTTCTTTACATTGGCTGTACGGTCCACAGGGAGATGGATAACAAGGATTAGTTGGGGGCTGTTCAATAGCTGTTAGAAGCACTTAATGAAATAATATTCATTTTCAATTATTAATTTTCTTACTTGGTTGAACTAAGTGGCAAGCTTTTGTTGGATCACCAACGTAACCAGATATACACGTACAACTTGGTGCATGATTGAACACTAAGCATTCTGCATTAACACCGCAAGTGCCTGGGCAAGGATCTTTACATTTATTGTTTAGACATGCTTTAGTCCGATCACAATCGGTATTAGTTACACATTCAGGTCGACAGCCGACGTAGGGATCCCCGTAATACTCGGGTAAACAAATGCAAGAACCTGCTCCGTTACGAGCAGAACATTGAGCATTTGCACCGCAAGGGGATGGTATACAAGGGTCTACGCTTTCTGTCGTCGCAGGAACTAAAATATTGCAATTAGGATAATAATAAAAGTTAATTATAGTCTTACTTTTTGGGGCAGGTGAACAGCCGGAAAATGGATCACCCGTATAACCGGAATCACATTGACAAACAGGTCTGTGTTTGATTACAATGCATGTGGTGAATGAGCCACAAGAACCGGGACAAGGATCAACGCATTTTTCGTTTTGACATGCTAAATTAGCTGGACATTCCGCATTGATTTTACATTCCGGTCGACAATTGGGCGGTCTTCCGATGTAATTCGATAAGCAAGAACATGCTGGTTGATCATTCACAACTCTGCATTGGGAATTGAGACCGCAAGGTGATGGGATACATGGATTTCCGCTAGGTACTGAAGGAGGTTTCACTAAAACGCAGCGTTGTATATGATAAATTAGAATGAACCGCTGTAACTTCAAACTTGACAAACTTACTGTCTTCCGTAATTTGAGTACACCGAACGAAAGGATCTCCCGTATAACCAGATGTACAACTACATATAGGATTGTGATTGACCGTTTGACAGCGACTATTTAAACCACATGTTCCAGGACATGGATCTTTACATTTATTTAATATGCATGCTTTATCTTGAGGGCATTCAGCGCTGATCATACATTCAGGTCTACAAGCAGGGGGCGCACCAATGTAATTTGTTTGACAAGAACATACTGCGTGTCCGTTAATTGTTCTACATTGACTATATGGTCCGCAGGGTGATGGTGCGCAAGGATCTAATTGTGGCGCTTCGGTTGTCACTTGAAAAAGGTTTACGTGATTTACTGACTGTACTGCGTTATAAATTAACTTACTCGTAGGTGGTAAATGACATCCAGTACTAGGGTTTCCAGTATATCCAGGTATGCACACGCACGTCGGATTATGATTACTTACTCTACACTCCGCATTTATCCCGCATAAACCTGGGCATGGATCTACACATTTATTACTACTGCAAGCTTTATCACGTGAACAGTCGGCGTTTGTAACACATTCAGGTCTACACCCGGTATAAGGATCCCCAAAATATTCTGGTAAGCATGTACAGGAGCCTGCGTCATTCCTCTCCTTACATATAGCGTTTGCTCCACAAGGTGACGGATTACAGGGATTTGTGGGTATGTCAATTTTTTGTACTGTAAAAATTACATTCTATAAAATATCTGAAGCACGTATGTGATGGTTGATGATTTTACTTATGAGTGAACAACCAGCGAAGGGATCACCAGTATATCCATTACGGCAGGTACAAATTGATCTATGAGTGATGACTGTACAATCTGCATTTACACCGCATGAACCAGGGCATGGATCTATACATTTTTCATTTACACAAGCGAGATTGCTTGAACATTCTTGATTAATAGTACACTCTGGTCTACAATTTGGAGGCCTGCCGACGTAATTTATTAAACAAGAGCATGCCGGAGTGTCGCCAAGAGCGCGGCATTGTGAGTTTGGACCGCAGGGTGAGGGACTGCATGGGTTTTGTTTAGGTTTTTCTATTCGCGCTAGAAAAGTAATCGCCGTAAAACCAGAAAACTATCTAAATATCGGAATATCGGCTTACGTTCTTCCTGAATACACCGTACAAACGGATCGCCAGTAAATCTTGGTATACAGGTACATATTGGATTGTGATTTACAACTAGACAATTAGCATTTATTCCACAAGTTCCTGGACAAGGATCGCTACATTTCATATTAATACAAGCTCTGTTTAACGGGCAATCGGCGCTGATAATACATTCCGGTTTACAAGCAGGTGGAGAACCTATGTAATTTGGTTGACAGGAACACACACCGTGTCCATTAATCACTTTGCAAACGCTGTAAGGGCCACAAGGACTGGGTGAGCACGGATCAATTTTTGGTTTTTCTTCAACCACTAGGAAAATTTAAAATTAAGTATGAAAAATTTTTTTACTAGGAGTGTACCTACAAGGCAAATGACATGCTACCATTGGATTACCAGTGTATCCTTCTAAACAGAGACAAGAAGGGGCATGATTTGGAACTATGCATTCGGCATTGACTCCGCAAGTACCAGGGCATGGGTCCTTACATTTATTATTAATACATGCTTTATCTCTCGAGCAATCGGTATTTATAACACATTCTGGCTTGCATCCCGTATATGGATCTCCGAAATAATCAGGCAGACAAATGCAAGAACCAGCTCCACTTCTTTCTCTGCAAACAGCATTAGCTCCGCACGGTGAAGGACTACATGGATGAGGTTCTTCTTCTGGGATAACTAAAGTATTATTATTAGAATGTGGAGAAGGCTTAGTTGTTGAACATCTTACTTGGACTACAACCAACAAATGGATCGCCTGTGTGCCCATTTTCACATTGGCAGGTGGGGGAATGTCTAACAACAGCACAAACAGTGTGTGCACCACATGAGCCAAGGCACGGATCTCGACATTTTTCATTCAGACAAGCTAAATTACTCGGGCATTCACTATTCATTATACATTCGGGTCTACAGTTTGGCGGTCTGCCAATATAATTTGGTAAACAAGAACAGGCAGTTCGCCCGTCAACAATTCGACATTGCGAATACGGTCCACATAACGAAGGAAAACAGGAATCTTCTTTAGGGGGTTTAAGAGGTGCTAGAAAGAATTCGTTTATGCGGATGTATGTTACCGTCATATACAAATGACATACTTGGTTCCAATAGGCATCTAACAAATGGATCACCGCTATATTTTACTGGGCAGGTGCATATCGGATTGTGATTAACAACGTAGCAATTCGCGTTGACACCACACGTACCAGGGCAAGGATCTTGGCATTTATTATTTAAACAAGCTTTAGTTTGTATACATTCTGCACTAACTACACACTCCGGTCTACATGTCGGCGGGGCTCCAATGTAATTTTGTTGGCAAGAACAAACGGCATGATTATTTACAACCTTACAGTCGCTGTAAGGGCCGCATGGTGATGGTAAGCATGGATTTCCTTTAGATTCTGGCGGAGGCACTATTGAAAAGAGATAGTAAAGAGAACAGGTAATAGAAAATAGAGTATAAAAGATATACTCATTCACTGCAAAAGCTCGAAGGAGTTAGGAATTAGTTCCATCAAAGATTCTATTGCTTCAGTAGCATCTCAGACTTTCATGGCCGTTTGTCATAGTCGTAACGGTTGTCTGGTTTGGCCGTGTCACTAGATGTCGTCAGGGACAAAAAAGACCTAGTGACATGGCGGAACCCGACAACCGTTACGGCTATTCTACTGCTTAGATGAAAATATATTTCTTAGTGAGCATTTTACAATGAAGAGTATATATATTACAGAAATATAGAGAAAGAAGGCTTACAGTATACGTGATGACAAGATCTTTGCGGATTTCCAGTGTATCCTGGGATGCATGAACATATTGGTACATGATTATAAACTTTGCATTCCGCATTAATGCCACACGTTCCAGGACAGGGGTCACGGCATTTATTGTTTGTACAAACTTTATGCCGCGAACAATCTGTATTAAGTACGCACTCGGGTCTGCAACTGGAATAAGGGTCCCCGAAGTATCCCTCGATGCAAAGGCAAGAGCCGGCACCATTTCTTTCTGTACATATAGCATTCATGCCGCACGGGGAGGGACTACATGGGTGTTTTGGCTCATCGTATTGTACTACTAAAATGTAGGGAAACGAATTTGGTAGTGGTAAATTTGACTTATACGTTCATATAAGAACATAATTAATTTCTTACTTTTTTGGCAGCCTGAAAACGTATCTCCCGTGTATCCGGGTAGACAGTAACAAACGGGTATGTGATTTACAACGTGGCATTGCGTATTTACTCCGCATGATCCTTGACAAGGATCTACACATCTTTGATTTACGCAAGCTTTAGTTAGAGGACATTCAGAGTCTACAATACATTCTGGTCTACAGTTAGGAGGTTGACCAAAGTAATTTGGTAGGCAAGAACAAACGGGTCGCTCCCCTAACACTTGGCAAGTTGCGTAAAGACCACAGGGAGACGGTAGGCAGGGATTCGTTCGTATAATATCGGGAGATTCTACAAAAGCCATACATGCAAGCTACACATAGACAAGTGGTTGTGATATCTTCTTACTTTGCTCTACACATTGATTGAACGGATCTCCAACGAAACTGGGAGGACAACTACAAAGAGGACTGTGTCCTACTACTCTACATAGAGCTCTATAACCGCAAGTTCCTTGGCATGGGTCTATGCATTTATTTTTAATGCAAGCTTTGTCTAAGGGACACTCGGAGTTTAAGACACATTCTGGTCTGCATATGGGCGGGGCACCTATGTAACCGACGTCACAAGAACATACTGGTCTGCCACTTTGAACTCTACATATGGAATATGGGCCGCAAGGTGATGGCGTACAAGGTTCAATATACGATATATTTACACCTATTGAAATAATATTTGAGATCGTTTTTTTATCTCGCAATTTTTAATTTTAAAATGTAAATATGTTCATCTCTATGTTCGTATGTTATTTAGTTCAATGAATATTTACAGTTTTACAAGTAGGGAACTTAAATTTCACATACGAACTTATTTGACATATTTACACCGCTATTACAAAGTTATAAACAAGGGGATATCTTACTATCGTAGTGTCTCTCTTGGCAGTATCTCAGTACGTTACCGGTATATCCCGGCAAACAAGAACAAGTCGGATTATGGTTGATCACGTGACATTCGGCATTAATACCGCAACTACCGGGGCAAGGATCTCTACATTTTTTATTAAGACATGCTTTATCCAATGGGCAATCGTTATTGACTAGACATTCGGGACGACAGCCGGCATACGCATCACCGAAATAACCAGAAAGGCATGTACAAGAACCATAACCGTTTCGCTCTTTACAAACGGTATTAGCTCCGCATGGTGATGGATTACAGGGATTCGGAGGTACAACATGCACTAGAAAAGCACATAAACAGAAAAGAAAAGCAATGCAAAAGAGAATATGGAGTAATGCAATGCTTATTTCTAAAGAAATGACTTACCGATTTCCTGGCAACCGGTAAATGGATCTCCTTCGAATCCTGGTCTACATATGCACATCGGGCGGTGACTAAGAACAGTGCAGTCGGCATTAGCCCCGCATGAACCTGGGCAAGGATTTTGACATTTTTTGCTAATGCAAGCTAGATGAGGTGGGCAATCTTCATTGATGATACATTCAGGTCTACAATTTGGTGGGGCTCCTAACATGCCAGGCAAACAGGAGCATACTGGTCTAGTATCCATTACTCTACAATCGGCATTCAAACCACAAGGGGAAGGTATACAGGGCGACAGCGGTCTGATGGTAGGTGGCTCTAAACAAAATGAATAAAAACGTGGTTGTAAATTTATATATATTCGTAATGACATTGTGTATCATCTAACAGATCACCATCAATAGCATAGTGCAATTGAAGAGTAGTACAAGGTGACATATAAAATTATAGCAGCAACTGCAGCCTATGTTCATAAAGCACTAATGTAAAAAACGAAAGTAAGGGAAAATTCCGAATGCTTAAGTTGAAATGGCTCTTTTTACTTTCGCTACAGCAAAAAATAAACAATCGGATCAAGTAAATACGCACGGGGAAGTTCACCCGCAATCAATTTAGTTAACATAATTCATGTGATTAACAGGTCTCATTAACAGTTTTGCTTCTCTCTATGATCGTAAATCATGCATTAAGAATAAAGAATTATAGTTCTCTCCATGCGGACGATCAGCTCTATCATGTTTGATAGAGATCAATTTTAAAAATCTTCCTTGAACTCTTTCAAGAAAGTTCTATTGATATAAATTGTATCGGTAGTAAACTGGGAATATACATTTTAATTAAGATTAACTTGTATATAGAACAAAGCTGCAGAGGTTGCTCATTTGTGCATTCGTTTTTAAGTGGAGTTGCTTTATATAACACTTACCTTCAACACATCGTACCAACGGATCGCCGGTCAGATGTGGTGGGCAGGTACAAACAGGATTGTGATTGACGACTTGACATCGGGCTTGTTCCCCACAAGCTCCTGGACATGGATCCAGACATTTTTGATTAATGCATGCTTTGTCCAAGGTACATTCAGAGCTAACAACGCATTCGGGTCTGCAGTTAGGTGGGGCTCCAAAGAAACCAATTTGACAGGAGCAAAGGGCGTGACCGTTGGTAACACGGCAGATACTGTTAGGACCGCAGGGTGATGGTTCGCAAGAGTTCGGACTTTCAGCTAAATGAAGAAATAAAGTATAGTAATTATGCGTTAATAAAATTTTTGTTACTCACTAGTGTGTGGCGTTCGATCCTCTTCACGACAAGATGAATATGGGTTTCCTACGAAATTCTTGATGCATGTACACATAGGAACATGATTGATTACACGACATATAGTGTTAACGCCACATAATCCTTCGCATGGATTTCGGCAATACTGTGCGAGACAAGCTTCATTGCTAGGGCATTCAGCATCAATTGTACACTCGGGCTTACAACCGCCAGCGTAAGGATTTCCAATATAAGGCGGTATACATTTACAAATTGGCTGATTATTAACAACCGAACATTGAGTGTTTTGGCCGCACGGGCTTGGGTTACAAAGATTTACAACATCCGCCTGTTTAATACACCCAACGAAAGCATCGCCCTCATATCCCCTTCTACAACTACAAGACGGTCGATGGTTGATTACGTTACATTCTGCATTGCGTCCGCACGTATTACTGCATGGATCTATACATCGTTCTTGCACACAAGCTTTGTTTATCGCACATTCACCATTCGTTACGCATTCAGGTCTACAATTTGGCGGACTTCCTATATACTTTGATACGCAAGAACAGACGGGGCGATTTTCTTTGATTTGACATATAGAGTTCGGACCGCACGGTGAAGGATTGCATGGTTCACCGGATGGCACAGGGGGAACAGGGGATATTGGGAGGCAACTCGTCAACGGATCACCCTGCATACCAATTGGGCATGTACATATTGGATTATGATTAATAACCATGCATTGCGCATTGAACCCGCATGTGCCAGGACATGGATCAATACATTTTCGGTTTATGCAAGCACGATTTTGTGGGCATTCAGAATTAACAATACATTCCGGTTGACAAGCTGGCGGGATGCCCTTAAATGTTGGTAAACACGTACATGTTGCGTAGCCCTGTTTCGATATTATGCATCTACTATTTGGGCCGCAAGGGGAGGGATCGCATGGATTTTCGGGTTTTATCATCGGGTAAACAGGTCGTTTGCTTGGGAAACAAGCAACAAATGGATCTCCACTGTAATCGGTTGGACAGAAGCAGATGGGAACGTGATTAACAGGCTGACACTGCGCTTCATATCCACAGACACCAATGCAAGGATTTACGCACTTATTGTTCATACAGGCTTTGGTGTATGGACAGTCGGTATCGACAACGCATTCGGGTGTACAAACAACCCACGGATTTCCAAAGAACCCTGGTTTACATACGCAAGCTAGTACATTATTATTATTCTGACAGTCTGCATTTGCCCCACATTTTATATTTTCGCAAGTTTCTTTTGGAGGAACTGAAACGATAAAATTATTTTAGTAAACTGTATGTGAAATTACAAAGGGCACTTACTTCGTCCAGGTTGCAAACATTGTTCGTATGGATTACCATACAAATCAGGTGGACAACTACAAACTGGAACATGTCCAACAACCGTACACAAAGCATTAAATCCACAGGAACCAGGGCAAGGATCGACGCATGTTTGAGTTAGACATGCCTTATCAAATGGACAGTCGGCGTTAATTAAGCATTCAGGTCTGCACCTTGGATCAAATATAGCATCAGGTCCCAAACAAGGATCGCATACAGCAACTTGACCATCGTAAATATTACATGTTTGCGAAGGACCGCAAGGTGATGGTGAACAGGGTTGAGTAATATTAGGTTGTGTAATTACAATAATAGCTGTAACATAAACGGAAAAGCTATATAGTCAGTAAAATTAACTAAAGTTTTTAACTCACGTTTTTCCCTACAGTAAATAAATGGATTTCCAAAGAAATTTCCTTTGCATAAACAGGTTGCTGTGTGATGGCTTACTTTACAATCGGTATTTACTCCGCAAAGAGCACCTAGGGAGCACGGATTAACACAATGCTTGTTAATACAAGTTTTATCATCTGAACAGTCACTATTTACAGTACACTCAGATTTACAACCGAACTGTGGATCTCCATGGAAGTCTGGCAAGCAAGAACACACTGCTCTATTGTTCAAAACTTGACACACTGTATTTACGCCGCAAGGACTAGGCTGACAGGAATTTAAAGGTGGTGATTTCTCAACAGCATAACATCTTGTAACTGGATTTCCAACTAAACCTGGATTACATGTACATACAGGTCTGTGTAGCTCTACTCGGCAGTTTGCATTAATGCCACACGCTCCTGGGCATGGATCTCGACATCTGTGAGCCATACAGGATTGCCTGTCAGAGCAGTCATTATCGTCCAGGCATTCAAATCCGTGACATCCTTCAGGGCCGGTAGGATCACCTCCCAAACCGGGAGGACATTGGCACATCGAATGACCTGAAGGCGTGACGACGCACAAAGCGCCGGGGCTACAAGGATTTGGTAAACAAGGACTAGGAGGTTTCGATCGGCAACCGCTGTATGGGTCACCGATATATCCTTGTCTGCAGAAACATTTTTCTTGATTCTCCGCAACATAACAATCCGCGTTAATACCGCATGGCCCAGGCTGACAACGACTAAGAGGTGGTTCTTCGCACGATTTATACGCGTTTCCGATGGTTCCGCTTGGACAGAAGCAAACGGGTTCTCTTTGAGGGTCGCACATTGCGTTTCTACCGCAAGGATTCGGATCGCACCTATTAATCGGTTCGATGCAACCCCTAATAGTATTAGGGCTCTCTATAAATCCAGCTAAGCAAGTACATTTTGCAAAACCGTTGCTTAGAATTGTGCATTGCGTGTTAGGTCCGCATGGTGAAGGACTGCATGGATTTTTAGGTAACTCACAAGGAATTTTTGGAGGTGTTCCCTCATATTCCGGTAAACAGAAACAAACCGCTTGTCCACCTACAATGCGACATCCTGAATTGGGACCGCAAGGGTTTGGAGTACATTCACCGCCTTCTGGGACTATAAAAGTTTAAAATAACTGTAGCTATGCCAGGTATTTGGTATATAATTGTTACTTACTGCAATTTTTAAACGGATTTCCAGTAAGGCCTTTAGGACAATAACATATGGGACTACCGTTATCTAGTTCACATAAAGCATTGAGTCCGCAAGGATTAGGTTCGCAAGGGTTTACTGGTGGATGGCATTCAATTCTTGGTATACCGGTATAGCCTGCTGGGCACTTACATGATGCCTTGTGGTTTGTTACATCACATATAGCATTTAGGCCGCATTTGCAAGGCGAACTACATTTGCCATTGATACATGCTTCATTAAATTCGCATTCTCTATCACTTCTACATCCCTGAACTATAAAAGTATATAATGTAATTAGATTAAGGCGTACTAAAGTGAATTATGATTTTACCTCTATTACAAATAATATACGGATTTCCCGAATATCCACTTCTACACTGGCAATCGGTTCCGTGATCTTTAGGTATACAATCCGCATTTTCACCGCACGAATCCTCAAAGCACGGATTCATACAGCGTCTGTTTAATCTATCGCAAAGTTTGTCCGGAGGACAATCTTCATTATACTGACAGACATCTCCCGGTTCCATTACTAAAACAAGCACGTTGAAAATTCGCGACTTCTTCGACTGATTTGCTTTAATTTCATTCAAGAGTTTTGCTAACCTGGAACACATCCTACGTATCCGTTGCCTTGGTAACCTTCCGCGCAACTGCAATCAGTTCCATGATTCGTGTTTATGCAGATAGCATGCTGAGCGCATGGGTCATGCACATCACAAGGTCGTTGACAAGCATGTCCAATACAGGCTTCCGTTAAGGAGCAGTCGTCATTTTTTACGCAACCCACTATTTTGGTGAACAGGAAGTGCAAGAGAAAGAAAACAGACATACAACGGTGTACATAGTTATTGCGTTTATACATTTGTGAAATAGTAATACATATTTACAAATGTACACAAATATTACAGCTTTGATACTCCTAAGAAGATATACTTTTTTATATGGAGTATCAAAGATTAATGGCATTAGTCAACATTTTAAGTTTTAAGTTTGGTCTCTAGGTTAAATATGGAAAACTGTGGCAAAGAGTAACTCAAAAACCTTTTAATTTTATATATATTTATCTGTTAAATATTATTCTGCTCAGATATAACTTTTAGTATTTGGAACAAAAAGTATGAGAGAGTGATCTGTTGAGTAATGCTATTAATAACCTATATATAACCTATATATACTCATAGAGCAGATTGTGACACTAATATTTATTATTGTCATATTACTTTACAAAGTCAGGAAAAAGATTTTGCAAAAATACCCATGGAAAAATATTCGTACAACTTCTGATCGGATTTTATTTTTCATCAAAAATTTTTTATATTGGATTTATGTTTTGTGAATGCGAATAAAAATAATTAATGATTTTACTTGCATGAAGTTACTTTATGTACTTAGACAAGAAAATGCATAGACGAGCATAATCTTATATAACTTTAACGTGCTTTCGAATTGTCATTAATATACATAGAGCGTAAGGACCATAACCAAAAGTATTTTAGTATTGAGCTATATAGGTATGCTGTTTCCGATTGCGATTTCTGGAGTCCTTACATTTTCGAAGAAGAAGGTGAAGTCATTACAGTGATATCAACTCAATATTGTTACATGTTTGAAAATTGTGCAAATTATTTGTATTTGGTTCCAACAAGACGACACTACAACCTACACCTCGCATCGTTCAATGAAGAGAACGTGGGCTCTCATTGTCAACCGTGTTACCGACTGAATTTATTAGCAGTTTAGAAAATGATAAAAATTGCGGCCAAGATAGGAGGAATTTAGGAATTATTAAAAGTCTGAGAAATAAAAATTGTTTTTACCTTAAAGCAGATAAAGGAAATAAAATAGTCATTCTGGACAAACCGGATTATTATAATCGCGTCAACACTATGTTAGCGTCAGGACCGTACAGAGAATTAAAGAAAACCCTCCTACCGTCAATGATTAGAATCACTAAAGATATTATTAAGGACTGTCCCAACTTAATCAATAATAACCTGAAATTCAAGATAACAAATTCAAACCCTACCATTCCAAAAATGTATTGTCTTCCAACAATTCACAAACCAGGCAATTCCATGAGACCTATAGTATCCGGCATTGATTCTCCAACATACAAATTGTCCAAATGGCTAGTGAATGAATAGAAGAACTTGCCCCATAAAGTAGATAACCTATGTGTAGAAAACTCCGTAGATTTTGTAAATAAAATTGAAAAGACTGAATTAAAAGATGGGGAAATCCTTGTATCATTCGACGTTTGTTCACTTTTCCCAAGTGTACCAATTCCAGGAACTCTGGAGTATTTGGTTGAATTTTTGGAATTAAATAACGTAGATGACGTGAAAACCGCGGAATATAAAAGGTTAACTAAATTATGCATGTCACAAAATTGTTTTCAAATAGGCGGAAAATGGTTCGAACAGGTGGAAGGCACGGCGATGGGTAATCCTTCATCTCCTTTTATTGCGAACCTTTTCATGAGCAAATTTGAAACGAACCTGAAAAAAGAAACCAAATATTCCCCCAGAATTTGGCTTAGGTACGTAGATGATATTTTCGCGGTGTTTGATCCCAACAAAGGAAACATACAAGATTTTCTAGCAGAACTGAACTCAAAATTTACCACGATCAAGTTTACTATTGAAGAAGAAGTGAACAATCGCCTTCCGTTTGTAGATACTCTAGTCATACGCAACAACAATAAATTAGAAATAGACATCTACAGGAAAGAAACTAATTCCAACAGATTCACCACGGTTGATTCGCACCATTTCAAACAACAAAAAATGTCCGCGATTAGTTTTCTTGTCAATAGATTCGTCAGATTTCCGCTAAACAAGAGCAGGTACGACAAAGAATTAAAGTATATCAAAGATGTAGCGAGGTACAATGGTTTCTCTTTTTTTGATGTCGACCGTATTTTAAGGAAGGTCCAATACAAACAACACATCAGAAATTCCACGACCTTGACATCAACAAACACAATACACAACAATAAGAAATTTATAACTCTTCCTTTTCACCCAACAGTAAAAGGGTTAAGTAAAATTTTCCGACAACTAAATATGAACGTGTCTTTTGTGTCAAAAAACAACTTAAAGAATCTCTTAGGGAATCCCAAAGATAAACCGGAGATGATAAAAGGGTCTGGAATATACCAAATCGCATGCAATGATTGTGAGAAAGGTTATATTGGACAAACAAAAAGGAGTATCGAAACGAGGTTCAAAGAACATATTAGACACTATCGTTTCGACAAACCTGAACTATCAAGCGTAGCAGAGCATATGGTAAAATCCGGACATAAGATTGATTTAAAAAATCTGACACTACTTAAAAACGTGACCTCGTATAGAGAATTAGACGCGTACGAAACGATATGTATGAAAAAGAACGGAAACTTATTGAACAGAGAACCACCCCCAATTGCACACTCGAGTTTGATGGATTTATTACCGTAGGCCCTGTTAAAGATACGGTTCGCTTTCGGTCCATCCTTTCCCGAAAATAGGCATTAGACCACCGAGTAGATTGTAAATAGTCATATGTTTTAGAAATTTTAGAGCCTGCATGTGTTATACAGTTTTTACTTTCAGTCGGTAACGCGGTTGACACGTGCTCTCGAAACGCTGCGTTCCGCATAATTAATAAATTTGTGTGAGTGGAGTTTACTGCTGTACCTGTGGTTGCATTGTTTCCGCATGAAGTTGAAATTTTGGCTCAGTGTCTACGAAGGACTGAGCTATAACCTATATGAAAGGGAACCCCACAGTGTTGCCAGATTACTTTCAATGCCAGTCTTATTACTTTTTTGCCATACCTCCCACACAGCCACACAGTAAATATTACATTTTTAATTTGATATACTTATAAATTTACTACACTCGCTACATAAAATTAGGTACATGTATGTGTGGTTAAGTTATATATTTCAATTGAAATTGATTCATTTTTGTAGACCTATGGTTAAGCTAGACATATAGGTGAAAAACGTAGCAACAGATAGAGGTTAAGGAAAGGTGGTTGCAGTATTTTGTGGTTCATTTGGATTTGTTTCTTATATTGCGTGAGGTAATACTCGCCAAAATAATTATAATCATTCTAAATATTTGGTGTTACTTCATTTCTATGTTTCTGAATTTTGTGGTACATAAAGTATCTTCATGGAACATAGCAATTTTAGCAGAATGCACGTTAAAAATTAATTAAATTTTATTTTATGATTTTGTGTACGAAGTTAGCGTAAGTGTTACATTTAAACAAATATGAGAAAATTAACGGATGTTAAATGGATCCTTACTTGGTTCAGGTTTAAAACACTTAATCGCTGGGTTGCCCTCGTATCCCATTTTGCATGTACAGATCGGTCTGTGCATTTTAGCTTGACAATCAGCGCTTTCAGCACAGGTGTTAGGTATATCACAAGCTGGTTGACACACTGACATGTAACAGGCCTCAGTATCGAGGCAGTCAGTGTCGAAATCACATCTAGTTAGTTTGGGCTGACCAGACTCTAGTAGAGTTATTGAAGTTATATATTAGTGAGGAATGTTAAAACAATAGTTACTGGTAATAGTATGCATGAAATGTACGTGGATTGCCGCGTCATAGTTATAAAATGATTAATAAGGGATTTTGTAGTGAATGTTACGTGATAGTTATAGTGATTGCATATTATTTTGAACTATGTTGTAAGTGGTAATTAGCTTGAATTAAATTACCTATACTCGTCTGTTAATAGACAAAAATTTCGAGTACTACTACGTCCAATTGCTGTAGTAGATGACTTGCGCACTTCCATATACATTTGTAACGAATTAAATTTATTAAATTTACATAAATATAGGATAGATACTATTATTAACAGATACTATTTGTACATTTATGTGCATATTTACAAAAAAAAATCATTATTATGTTGTAAATTTAATAAATCTGCGTACTGAAAGATGAAAATGGGGAAAGTACAACAAATTTTTATTCGTTTTATTTATGTTTATTTATCATTTAGTTAGTTGCAAAATTAATGAATGTAACATTTCATTTTATTGTCTTTTAAAAAAAAAATTTCTGTACTTTCCATTTGAAATATTTATCCGCTAACTACATTTTTTAATATAACTTCCGCAGTTTCTTCGAGATAGCTGTATTTACGTAATATTATTTTAAATTTAATCATTTCTTGTTACCTGTAGGTATTGACAAGTTAAATGTTAAAAACGCATGCGTTGTATCATTATTTGTAATACTACTGTTCCATAAAACCCGAATTAGATTTTGCTTTATAAAATTGTAATGTACATGTTGCATAAATTATAATCTGTACAACTCTTTAATCTACTATACCAAATTACTAAAAAAATTAAAGCACAAATGTACCCTAAAATTTCAAACTAAGATTATAAATTAGTATGTTATTTATACCTTGTTTACAGAAATGGTTTGGGTCGCCACGCAATCCATTTGGACATTTGCAAGTTGCAGTGTGGTTACGTACGGTACATATTGCGTTAATCCCGCAACTGCCTCGAACTGTGCAAGGGTTAATGCATGTGTTATTTGTGCAAGTTTCCGATGGAATACAATCGGTGTTCACGCTACAAGTTTTCTTAGTTGTAGAAACCGTTGAGTCCGTTACTTCTTCCAAAGATTCTGTACTTATTTTTCCAGCTGTAAATTCTTCAATTGCGGTGATAATTGACGGTTGGTAAGCCTCAGTTGTTTCCTCATGTGTTACTTGTGTTGAAGCAGTTGCTTCTGAAATAATTGTTTCGGTTGCAGTTTGAGCTGTTCCGACTGGAGTAATTGGTATCTCGCTTGTCGAAAACGGAGATGATCCTTCTTCAACGTCTGTGTTAGTTTGTAATATATGTGCTGTAGAAGTTGTTAGTTGAGGGCTTACAGAAGAAGCGGTTTCAGCGGCAGTAATAACTTTAGTACCCGTAAACCCAGTTGTAAATGTCTCTTCTGTCGTTAATGATTCATTAAATGAAAGAGTAGCAACAGTAACTTTTTCTGTAGTGACGACTTTGCTAGGAGTAACTTGCTCAACACTAGGAGAGAGTGTAGTGCTTTCCTCTGTCGTTAAAAGAGCTGAGGTACCAGTTGCTAAAGTTAACACTGCTTCAGTTGACGATTTTATCGTTGACTCATATAGTGGCGTAAATATTTCACTTGTGCTTTCGCTCATTTCAAATTCCTTGGTTGTACTTTCGCTTTTTGCATATTCTTTCTTTGTAGTTATTTCCGTGGTTACAACTTCCTTTATTGTAGTTTCTTCAGTAGAAAACTTGCTAATAGTAGCTTGGCTTGCTACATACTCCTCGCTAGTGGTGCCGATGCTACTTGTTGAGCTTGTAGTTACCTCAGTTATTGGGCTCGTACTTTTTGAAAATTGTTCACTTATTCTTATAGTGCCTTCGGTTGTTGGAGATATTACAGTGGTTACATATTTTGGAGTTGTAGTTAAGATAGGTATTTCGGTACCTGCAAATTCCCCACTGGTGCTAGTTTTAGGTTCGCTAGCTGTGGTACTTTCACTTATAATTGGGTGCTCGTCAGTAAATGCTATTGTCTTGGTGGAGCTTCTTATGGTACTCGGAGGTACTTCTGTAACGTATTGCTTAGTTGTTTTTACAGGAATTTCTTCGGATGTGGGCGCTTTAACTGTTGGCGTTGTAATCTCTGAAGTAGTACCTCGTTGGCTACTAATTGAAGCAATCGTGGTTTCTTCAGAATAACTAGTCTTTTCAGGTGAAGTGATGTAAGTAATGTTTGTTGGTTCTGTTACGGGTTCTATTTTCGTAGTGAGTAATCTTGTAGTTTCAGAAGTAGTAGTCGAACTCTGCTGAGGAGGAAATTCAGCTGTATTCACTATTGATACATTTTCTGTTAATCCAGGTGACTCTGTTACTATTCTTGTAGATACTTCTTCAGTAGTTAACATAGAAGGTGGCCGACTAGTCGCTGAACTAAGTGTAGTACCCTCAGATACTTCACCTGGATATTCTTCTGTTTCAGTTGTAAGTATTTCAGGTTGTGTGGCTATTGTCACTTTTTGCGAATAACTGGTGCTCTCTGTTAATTTTTCCGGTGTAGCTGTGTAAATTATTGGTGTTGGTGTAGTAGTATATCTGATTTTTTCGCTAGCGGTTGTTTCTGGAAATACTGTTGCATTACCGTCTGATGGAACAACAGTATGGTATGATATTGTTCCTTCTGTTTTAACAGATTCTGATGAAGTATAACCATCAGTTGGAGTAGTTTCCGTTTTAAGAGTAGTTAGGTACGGAATCGTTCTAGATTCGATAGATGTTTCCTCAAACAAGGTAGTCGTTTCAGTTGGTGCTTCTGAAGTAAAAGCTTGACGCATTGGCGTTGTTCCATTGAATGTTGTGAGATTAATTGAAGCTGCAAGAGTTTCCTCTGTAACTGACGGAGTCTCTCTACCTTCAACCGGTAACGTAATGTTTACTTCCACTGGGGACCGAGTGGTATTCAGACTTTCCACAGATGCTGTGGTTTGTGTTTGAGTTATAAATTCGGTTGTGTATTGCGACGTTTTATGACCATGTTCGTGGGTAGTAGTCTCTATAGGAGGTTCTAGAGGCACTGATGGTTCTGTTAGGTATGTATTGCTAGTAGTAGGTAATTCTGCAGTACTCTTTTCAGTTATACGCGGACTACTATAAGTCGACATAGTAGTTTCTTTCCCTGTAAGACCTTCCTCGGTGATCGTTTCGGTATGTACTGTTTCTATCGGTCCGAAATATTCTGTAGTTTTGGTACTTACTTTAGACAATGTGGTTTGTTCCGGCAAAGTTACTGAAGGGGTTTTCGCTTGTTCTGTTGTTTGCAATGGCGTTGTATATTTTGTTGCTTCAGATGTTTCGGTTCTAGAAGTAACTAAAGGCTTACTAGTGTATATACCTCCCGGTACAAAAGTAGTTTCTTTCCCTGTAAGACCTTCAGTGATCGTTTCGGTGTGCATTGTTTCTGTTGGTGCGAAATATTCTGTAGTTCCGCTACTTAGTTTAGACAATGTGGTTTGTTCCGGTAAAGTTACGGATGGGGTTTTCGCTTGTTCTGTTGTTTGCAATGGTGTACTATACTTTGTTGCTTCAAATGTTTCTGTAATTGCTACAGGTGAAAGCGTATGTTCTTTTGTAATACGCGGTATCTCCGAGGTTGTTATAATAGTCGCGCCTTCTTCGGTTCTAGAAGTAACTAAAGGCTTACTAGTGTATATACCTCCCGGTACAAAAGTAGTTTCTTTCCCTGTAAGACCTTCAGTGATCGTTTCGGTGTGCATTGTTTCTGTTGGTCCGAGATATTCTGTAGTTCCGGTACTTAGTTTAGACAATGTGGTTTGCTCCGGTAAAGTTACGGATGGGGTTTTCGCTTGTTCTGTTGTTTGTAATGGTGTAGTATATTTTGTTGCTTCAAATGTTTCTGTAATTGCTACAGGTGAAAGCGTATGTTCTTTTGTAGTACGCGGTATCTCCGAGGTTGTTATAATAGTCGCGCCTTCTTCGGTTCTAGAAGTAACTAAAGGCTTACTAGTGTATATACCTCCCGGTACAAAAGTAGTTTCTTTCCCTGTAAGACCTTCAGTGATCGTTTCGGTGTGCATTGTTTCTGTTGGTCCGAGATATTCTGTAGTTCCGGTACTTAGTTTAGACAATGTGGTTTGCTCCGGTAAAGTTACGGATGGGGTTTTCGCTTGTTCTGTTGTTCGCAATGGTGTAGTATACTTTGTTGCTTCAAATGTTTCTGTAATTGCTACAGGTGAAAGAGTATGTTCTTTTGTAATACGCGGTATCTCCGATGTTGTTATAATAGTCGCGCCTTCTTCGGTTCTAGAAGTAATTAAAGGCTTACTAGTGTATATACCTCCCGGTACAAAAGTTGTTGCAGTTGATGTCGTCCGATTGGGTTCGAACGGTCTACTAGTATAAATTGCACCTTGGGTAGTTACAGGCACGCCTTCACTTTCTGTGAACTTAACAGTAGATTGAGTTGTAACCGTGGAGACAACGGAGGGTGAAGTATATGTTGCTTCTGTTTTATTGCTAACTGAAGTTACAAGATTCATGTATTCCATCGTGCTCGTTTCTTCCATTTGCATCACCGTGGATTCAGTTATTATTGTTTGTTCAGGTGTTATTGTGGTAATAGGTATTTTAGTCAAGGGTTGTGTTTCGGTTAGTGTAGCTGGTGTTGTGGTGACATCTGTTATCGCAAAACAATTGTACTAAATTAGTGCCAAATCATTTATATACAAGTAAATTATTAATTTATGTGCATACTATATTCTTTATTTATAAGCATATAAACCCAACAGAAATAGAAGTATAGTCAATCCACCTGGAGATCGAGTGTTAGTCATTAAATCGCTATATTAGTTTCATTAAATATACAATAGATACATTGGAAAAGAAAGGGCAGTCTGTGCCATATGTGTATTTGCAAAGAAGTAAAAAATCTACAAAATTAAATACAGATAGTATAATGCTTGTATACCTACGAGTAATTGTATACATAGATAATCTTACTGTTTCTTTCGTAGAAACATACGTAGATAAAACCCAGTCCTCATGGTTTTTTTTATTTGAGAACTAACAATCGCAAAAGTTCCAAATACATTTAAAGTATAAGGTTGAAGTTCACATTGATAATAGTCAAGTTAGTGGTGTAAAACAGCAACACAGTCGTAGCAACATGTAGATAGAATAAGAACCTATGAACCATATAAAACTCTTACCTTTAATACAGGCACCGGTCGTAGGATCGCAGCTTACCCCAGGGGGACAATGTTCGCAACCTGTGGTAATACCAGGAACATCTGCAAATTTTTGATGTTTGTGGATTAGTCAGAGAAAAACTTGTTACCTGCCGGAAAGAAATGTTACTTACGTGGTCTTATGCAATCGCATCCATCACAAACAAAACCATATCCGGGACAATCTGTAGTTTTCTGACACTGGCATACTAAAATATGTTAATATTGCTGAATATTTCGTTACTATTCCTCGAACAACTATTTTAGATATTGTTAGAAGTATGCATGACAAATGCAATGATATGATGATACAGTCAATATACAAACATAATTAGCATATGTGATACAAATAGTATGTATACCTTTTACACAAACTGGTTGGTGATCTTGTATCTGACAGTCTTGTTGAACTTTACAGGGGTTTGCGACTGCGCACGGGTTCTGGCATTTGCCAAGGACGCAAGCTTGTTGCGATGAACAATCCGAATGCGAATGGCATGTTATATCTGACAAAATGAGAGAAAATATACATAGAAAAAATGTTAACGCACGGACGAAATGATTTTGAAACAAATGATCGGCGTACAATCGCAAAATATACTATACACACAAAAGCAAGTAAGCCAAAAATACAAAAAGCTAATTGATACAAACGTTACGATCAACTACAAAAATTGAACGAAAGATATGCCATCACCTAATCTACGCTACACATTCCCGAAAGATACCCATTCTTCTATACACTACTATATACATATATGTACAGTACTAGAAAAAACATGTAAATCAAATAAAAAAATGAAGTTCTCGCTGAGAACTTTGGTATATGATGATGATCCAGCTCTAACGACCATGCATATGATGGAGGTTCCTGTAGATTGACCTTTTTTTACAGCCTCGTGTAGATGCTGTGTATCACCGAAGGCTGTATTTTGTATAACATCATGCTTGCTTTTTGAGTCCATTATAGAGATCCAAGATTGCGTTGCAAGTGCTTTAAATCCCCCTATAGATAAGATATTCGTTTACCTGGTTCCGTTTTGCAACCAACTACTTCCACTGAATCTGTCGGACATAAACACAAAGGCTTGTGAGCGAATACGTCGCAAGTGACCCCTACAGGACAAAGGTTGTGGTAGAATGTACAAGGATCATGACAAATATTACGAATACAGGTTGCGTTGGGTGAACAATCTATGTTGGATTCGCAATGTATCTGACCAAACGTTGTTGATTCCTCATATCTAGGCGTTGTTTGAATGTATATTATGTTGCTATCAGCGGGCGGCCTCTTAGTCCTTTCTAATTCGGCAGGCTTGGTATATATTGGAATTTCTTTAGCTGTATAATCATATACCAGTGTTGTCGATGTTTGTTGAATATTTTTTGGAATTGTCGATGCTTCGGTTGATTCAGATGAAATTGTAATGTTTTCCCCTTCTTTGATTTTTGGTACTGTAGATGTCGTGTGTACTAATATTTTCATTGTACTTGGTTCTGATGTGAATTGTTTATATGTAGTTCCGGTATCATATTCTGTGCTAGAAATTTTTGAAGTCATTTGCATTTCAGTAGTTGTACTCTCAGCTGCAGGTTGGAAACTTGTGGGAGTTTTCGTTCGTGCTTCGCCCGAAACTGGTTTTATAGTGGAACTACTTACTTTATAAGTAGGCGGTTTTGTTTCGACAGCTGTTAATGTTACAAGTTCTCTTTCAGGAGATACAGTCGATCTCAAATCAGTTACACTTATTACTGTAGTTGTATCTGTTGGTTCCTCTTCGTTCGTAGTAGAGTACGTAATTGCTTTACTCTCTGAACTTGGATACACTCCAGTAATCTTTGAAAAAGTTGGGCGTGTAATTTCTTTGTATGAAGTTACGATTTGTGGCGGGCCTCTAGTTACAGTTGGTATTTCGTATTCAACAGTTGTAACCTCTTCAGGTTTAGCTGTTAGTTCTTTTTGATTCAAAGTAGTTTGTTCTGATGATGTTGATAATGTACTTATGTTAGTTGTTTCCTTAATTGTTGATAACGAAGCTGTGCTTGATTCGACAATGGGTTTTAGTTTTTCACCTGTACCTCCAACAGTGGAAGCCAACTGTTCTGTGGTTGAAACTATTTTGTATCCTGTAGCTTTCTCTGTTGGAAAAGTAGTTACTGTAGATTCAAATGAAATTGGTAAGAATGGACCTTCAACAGACACTAACATTTCGTTGGTACTTATTGGTACCTCCGAAGAAGTTAAAAACGATTCTGTTACCTTAACCTCAGGAGTTGTATATTTGTTGAATAGTTTCTCTGTAGTTTGTAATGTGGTTCCCGTTGCTTCCGAGAGAATTGTTGATGTTACTTTTTCTGTAGTTACTGCCAATCCACTTGTGGTTACTTCAGAGATAGTACGCTCTGGAATTCCTTTAGAAGTTGATACATAAGGTGACTGTGTTTCATGTTCAGAAGTTGTATATAATCCGCTAGTAAGGTGTTCTACAGTCGGTAAAGAGATGACAGTTTGTTCAAATACAGTGCTTGCTGTTTCCATTTCATTAGTTGCTGTTGTTACGCTTGTAGTAACTTCGCTCGTAGATTGTTTTACAGTTGGTACAGAGGTGTCAGTTGCTTGAGAAGCAATTGGTGGTGTTTCTCCCTCAAAAGCTATTGTCGTTCCACTCGTAGTTATTTTAAAAGTGGTACCCTCCGTCATTCCTGTAAAGATTGGTAGTTTATGTTCAGGGAATGTATATAACTCGCTCGTACGTTGTGCTGTGGTTGACGAAGGTGCGCTGGTTCTTGAAAATAAAGTAGTTAGCGTTTCTTCTTCAGCAGCTGCTGTCGCTCTGCTTGTAGTTATTTTGGGAGGAGGATGTTCTGTAATTTCCTCGGAAGTTGGAAATCCATGTATCGATGTTTTATATTCAGCAATTGTGTACGGTTTGCTCGTAGGTTGCTGTGTGGTTGGAAAAGAAGCGACACTCATTTCAATCTCAGTCGTTGGTGTTTCGCTTTCATCATCTGCTGGCATTCTACTCGTAGTTATTTTGGAGACAGTACGTTCCGTCATTCCCGATGAAGTTGGGAATTCATGTATCGATGTTCCGTGTTCAATTGTATATAATTCGTTCGTAGGAGGTTGTGTTGTTAATAGAGAGAAGCCGGGTAGTTTAGACGTAGTAGTTTGTATTTGCCTTTCAGTAGATGCTATTGTTGTGCTTGTAGTTACTTTGGGGATAATACGTTCTGTCATTTCCATGGAAGTTGGAACTTCATGTATCTGTGTTGTATGCTTAGAAGTTAAATATAATTCGCTCGTAGGTTTTGTTGTTGGTGGAGTGACGCCGGTTGGTTCGAACTTAGTCGTTCGTGTTTCTTCCTCAGCAGCTAGTGTTCCACGTGTAGTTATTTTCAGGTCAGTGCTATCCGTTGTTCCTGTAAAAATTGGTGGCGTTTTATGTTCAACAGTTGTGTATAATTCGCTCATCGGCTGTTGTGTGGTTGGTGAGGAGGTGCCAGGTGTTTCGAATGCACCAGTGGATGTTTCCCTTTCAGTAGTTGTTGTTCTGCCTGTAGTTATATCAGGGGGAGTACGTTCTGTTATTCCCGTGAATGTTGGATATTCATATGTCGATGTTTTATGCTCGACAGCTGTATATAATTCACTCCTAGGTTGTTTTGTAGTCGGTAAAGAGATCCTAGTTGTTTCAAATGCAATTTGCGGTGTTTCCATCTCAGTAACTACCGTTGTTTCATGTGGAGTTATTTTGAGGATAGTGCTTTCTGTCATTCCTGTAAAGCTTGTTAATTCATGTACTGGTGTTTTATGTCCAAGGGTTGTATAAAGTTCGCTCGTGGACTGTTTTGTATTTAATGAGGGAGAGCCAGTTTCGAATGATGTGGTTAGTGTTTCTGTCTCAGTAGCTCCTGTCATTCGAGATCCAGTTACTTTAGAGCTAGTACGTGATGTTGTTCCCTCGGAGGTATAAAACTCGCTCGTATCGTGTTCTATGGTTGACGAAGAAGTACCAAAAGAGATCCGTGTTTCCATTTCGTTGGGTGCTGTTGTTTTACTTGTAGTTACTTTGGGAGTAGTACTTTCTGTCATTTCTGTGGAGACTGTAAGTTTATTTATTGGTATTTTATATCCCGGCGTTATATATAATTCGCTATTAGATTGTTGTGTGGTTGGTAAAAAGGTAGCAGATGCTTCAGACCTAGTGGTCGGTGTTTCCATTTCAGTAGTTGCTGTTACTCTACCAATGCGTTCCGACATACCCGTGGAAGTTGGTAGTTCATGCGTTGGTATTTCATGTTCAAAGGTTGTATATAATTCGCTTGTACGTTGTCCTGTTAATGAGGGAGTGCCAGTTGTTTCAAATAAGGTGGTTGGTGTTTGCCTTTCTGCGGCTACTGTTATTTCATCACTAGTTATTTTAGGAATAGCACGTTCCGTTATTTCCGTAGAGGTTGGTAGTGTATGTGTTTTAGTTGAATGTAATTCGCTCGTAGGTTGTTGCGTGGCTGGTAAGGAGACGCCGGATTCTTGAGATATAGTAATAGGCGTTTCCCTTCCAATTGTTGCGCTTGTTCTGCTGCTAGTTATTTCGGTGAGGGTACGTTCCGTCATCCCAGAGGAAGTTGGGTATTCATATGCAGGTGTTTTACCATCGCCCTCTGTAAATAATTCGCTCTGGGGTTGTTTTGTGGTTGGTAAAGAGATGCCAATTGTATCAGATGCAGTCGGTGGTATTTCTGTCTCAGCAGCTATTGTCGTTTCGCGTTTAATACCCTCGGTCACTCCTGTAAAGGTTGGCTGTATTGGTGCTTTATGCTCAAGAGTTGTATACAACTCGTTTGTAGGTGGCTTTGTGGTTAGTAACGGAGTGCCAGTTGTTTCGAATAAAGCGGCTGGTGTTTCTGTTTCAATAGTACCTACCGTACTATCTGCAGTTATTTTAGGGAAAGTACGTTCCGTCGTTCCCGTGGCAGATGTCTCAGACATAATGGTCGCTGTTTCCCTTTCAGAAGTTGTTATTAGTCTGCTTGTAGTTACTTCGGGAACAATTTGTTCCGTCATTCCCGTGGAAGTTGGAAGCTCATGTACTGATGTTCTATGTTCAGGAACTACATATAATTCGCTCGCAGGCTGTTCTGTAGTTGGTAAGGAGGTCGTATATCTTTCAGAGGTAGGGACCCGTGTTTCTCTTTCAGAAGTTGCTGCTGGTCTGCTTGTAGAGACATTGGTAATAATTCGTTCCGTTATTCCCGTGGAAGCTGGAAGCTCATGTGTTGATGTTTCATGTTCAGAAACTACATATGGTTCGTTCGCAGGTTCTGTAGTTGGTAAAGAGGTGGCATATGCTGTAGACATAGTGGTCGCTGTTTCCGTTTCAGAACTTGCTGTTGGTTTGCTTGTAGTTACTTCGGGAATAATGTGTTCCGCCATTCCCGTGGAAGTTCGAAGCTCATGTACTGATGTTCTATGTTCAGAAACTATATATAATTCGCTCGCAGGTTGTTCTGTAATTGGTAAAGGAGTGATAGATTTTTCAGACATAGTAGTCGCTGTTTGTCTTTCAGAAGTTGCTGTTAGTCTGCTTGTAGTTACGCTGGGAATAGTTGGTTCTGTCGTTCCCGTGGAAATTGGAAGCTCATGCGTTGACATTTTATGTTCAGAAACTACATATAATTCGCTCGCAGGCTGTTCTGTAGTTGGTAAGGAGGTCGTATATCTTTCAGAGGTAGGAACCCGTGTTTCTCTTTCAGAAGTTGCTGCTGGTCTGCTTGTAGTAACTTTGGGAATAATTTGCTCCGTTATTCCCGTGGAAGTTGGAAGTTCATGTGTTGATGTTTTATGTTCAGAAACTATATATGATTCGTTCGCAGGTTCTATAGTTTTTAAAGGGGTGGCATATGCTATAGACATAGTGGTCGCTGTTTCCCTTTCAGAAGTTGCTGTTGGTCTGCTTGTTGTTACTTCAGGAATAATTTGTTCCGTCATTCCCGTGGAAGTTGGAAGTTCATGTACTGATGTTCTATGTTCAGAAACTACATATAATTCGCTCGCAGGTTGTTCTGTAATTGGTAAAGGAGTGACAGATGCTTCAGACATAGTAGTCGCTGTTTGTCTTTCAGAAGTTGCTGTTAGTCTGCTTGTAGTTACGTTAGGAATAGTTGGTTCTATCGTTGCCGTGTAAATTGGAAGCTCATGCGTTGACGTATTATGTTCAGAAACTACATATAATTCGCTCGCAGGCTGTTCTGTAGTTGGTAACGAGCTAGTATATGCTTCAGACGTAGGGGTCCGTGTTTCCTTTTCAGAAGCTGCTGTTGGTCTGCTTGTAGTTACTTTGGGAATAATACGTTCCGTTATTCCCGTGGAAGTTGGAAGCCTATATGTTGATGTTTTATATTCAGAAACTACATATAATTCGCTCGCATATTCTTCTGTAGTTGGTAAAAGTGTTGCAGATGCTTCAGAGATAGTGGTCGCTGTTTCCCCTTTAGAACTTGCTGTTGGTCCGCTTGTGGTTACTTCGGGAATAATTTGTTCCGTGATTCCCGTGGAAGTTGGAAGTTCATGTACTGATGTTCTATGTTCAGAAACTACATATAATTCGCTCGCAGGTTGTTCTGTAATTGGTAAAGGAGTGATAGATGCTTCAGACATAGTAGTCGCTGTTTGTCTTTCAGAAGTTGCTATTAGTCTGCTTGTAGTTACGTTGGGAATAGTTGGTTCTGTCGTTCCCGTGTAAATTGGAAGCTCATGGGTTGACGTTTTATGTTCAGAAACTACATATAATTCGCTCGCAGACTGTTCTGTAGTTGGTAAGGAGGTCGTATATCTTTCAGAGGTAGGGACCCGTGTTTCTCTTTCAGAAGTTGCTGCTGGTCTGCTTGTAGTAACTTTGGGAATAATTTGCTCTGTTATTCCTGTGGAAGTTGGAAGTTCATGTGTTGATGTTTTATGTTCAGAAACTATATATGATTCGTTCGCAGGTTCTATAGTTTTTGAAGGGGTGGCATATGCTATAGACATAGTGGTCGCTGTTTCCCTTTCAGAAGTTGCTGTTGGTCTGCTTGTTGTTACTTCAGGAATAATTTGTTCCGTCATTCCCGTGGAAGTTGGAAGTTCATGTACTGATGTTCTATTTTCAAAAACTACATATAATTCGCTCGCAGGTTGTTCTGTAATTGGTAAAGGAGTGACAGATGCTGCAGACATAGTAGTCGCTGTTTGTCTTTCAGAAGTTGCTGTTAGTCTGCTCGTAGTTACGTTGGGAATAGTTGGTTCTGTCGTTCCCGTGTAAATTGGAAGCTCATGCGTTGACGTTTTATGTTCAGAAACTACATATAATTCGCTCGCAGGCTGTTCTGTAGTTGGTAAAGAGCTAGTATATGCTTCAGACGTAGGGGTCCGTGTTTCCTTTTCAGAAGCTGCTGTTGGTCTACTTGTAGTTACTTTGGGAATAATACGTTCCGTTATTCCCGTGGAAGTTGGAAACCTATATGTTGACGTTTTATATTCAGAAACTACATATAATTCGCTCGCATATTCTTCTGTAGTTGGTAAAAGTGTTGCAGATGCTTCAGAGATAGTGGTCGCTGTTTCCCCTTTAGAACTTGCTGTTGGTCTACTTGTGGTTACTTCGGGAATAATTTGTTCCGTGATTCCCGTGGAAGTTGGAAGTTCATGTACTGATGTTCTATGTTCAGAAACTATATATAATTCGCTCGCAGGTTGTTCTGTAATTGGTAAAGGAGTGATAGATGCTTCAGACATAGTAGTCGCTGTTTGTCTTTCAGAAGTTGCTGTTAGTCTGCTTGTAGTTACGTTGGGAATAGTTGGTTCTGTCGTTCCCGTGTAAATTGGAAGCTCATGGGTTGACGTTTTATGTTCAGAAACTACATATAATTCGCTCGCAGACTGTTCTGTAGTTGGTAAGGAGGTCGTATATCTTTCAGAGGTAGGGACCCGTGTTTCTCTTTCAGAAGTTGCTGCTGGTCTGCTTGTAGTAGCTTTGGGAATAATTTGCTCCGCTATTCCTGTGGAAGTTGGAAGTTCATGTGTTGATGTTTTATGTTCAGAAACTGTGTATGTTTCGTTCGCAGGTTCTACAGTTTTTAAAGGGGTGGCATATGCTATAGACATAGTGGTCGCTGTTTCCCTTTCAGAAGTTGCTGTTGGTCTACTTGTTGTTACTTCAGGAATAATTTGTTCCGTCATTCCCGTGGAAGTTGGAAGTTCATGTACTGATGTTCTATTTTCAGAAATTATATATAATTCGCTCGCAGGTTGTTCTGTAATTGGTAAAGGAGTGACAGATGCTTCAGACATAGTAGTCGCTGTTTGTCTTTCAGAAGTTGCTGTTAGTCTGCTTGTAGTTACGTTGGGAATAGTTGGTTCTGTCGTTCCCGTGTAAATTGGAAGCTCATGCGTTGACGTTTTATGTTCAGAAACTACATATAATTCGCTCGCAGGCTGTTCTGTAGTTGGTAACGAGCTAGTATATGCTTCAGACGTAGGGGTCCGTGTTTCCTTTTCAGAAGCTGCTGTTGGTCTACTTGTAGTTACTTTGGGAATAATTAGTTCCGTTATTCCCGTGGAAGTTGGAAGCCTATATGTTGATGTTTTATATTCAGAAACTACATGTAATTCGCTCACATATTGTTCTGTAGTTGGTAAAAGAGTTGCAGATGCTTCAGAGATAGTGGTCGCTGTTTCTCCTTTAGAACTTGCTGTTGGTCTGCTTGTGGTTACTTCGGGAATAATATGTTCCGTGATTCCCGTGGAAGTTGGAAGTTCATGTACTGATGTTCTATGTTCAGAAACTATATATAATTCGCTCGCAGGTTGTTCTGTAATTGGTAGAGGAGTGACTGATGCTTCAGACATAGTAGTAGCTGTTTGTCTTTCAGAAGTTGCAGTTAGTCTGCTTGTAGTTACGTTGGGAATAGTTGGTTCTGTCGTTCCCGTGTAAATTTTAAGCTCGTGCGTTGACGTTTCATGTTCAGAAACTACATATAATTCGCTCGCAGGCTGTTCTGTAATTGGTAAGGAGGTAGTATATGTTTCAGAGGTAGGGGTCCGTGTTTCCCTTTCAGAAGTTGCTGTTGGTCTGCTTGTAGTTACTTTGGGAAGAATTCGTTCCGTCATTTCTGTGGAATTTGGAAGCTCATGTGTTGATGTTTCATGTTCAGAAACTACATATAATTCGCTCGCAGGTTGTTCTGTAGTTGGTAAGGAGGTAGTATATGCTTCAGACAGAGGGGCACTTGTTTCTCTTTCCGGAGTTGCTGTTAGTCTACTTGTAGTTACTTTGGGTATAATTACTTCCGTTATTCCCGTGGAAGTTGGAAGCCCATATGTTGATGTTCTGTGATCAGAAACTACATATAATTCGCTCGTATATTGTTCTGTAGTTGGTAAGAAAGTTACAGATGCTTCAGACATAGACGTTCGTGTTTCCCCTTGAAGAGTTGCTGCTGGTCTGTTTGTAGTTACCTTAGGAATAATTCGTTCTGTCATCCCCGTGGAAGTTGGAAGTTCGTGTGTTGATGTTCTATGTTCAGAAACTACATATGATTCGCTCGCAGGTTGTTCTGTGGGTGGTAAAAGGGTGGCAGATGCTGCAGACATAGTGGTCGCTGTTTCCCTTTCAGAAGTTGCTATTGGTCTGCTTGTGGTTACTTTAGTAGTAGTTCGTTCCGTCATGGAAGTTGGAATCTCATGTGCCGGTGTCTTATGTTCAGAAACTACATATAATTCGCTCGTAGGTTGTTCTGTGGTTGGTAGAGTGGCCGCACTTGGTTCGAAAGTTGTTGTCGGTGTCGCCCCCTCAACAAATGCTTCCATCCCTGGTGTAGTTATTCTCTCCGTCATTCCTGTAAAGATTGGCAGTTCATGGCTTGATGTTTTATGTCCTCGGGTTGTATATGATTCACTTGTAGGTTGTTGCGTGGTTATTGAGGAAGTTCCAGTTGCTTCAAATGAACTGGTTGGTGTTCCTCTTTCAAGTGGTGCTATTGTTCTACCTGTAGTTATTTTAGGAATAGTACGTTGCGTTATTGTCGCGGAGGTTAGGACTTCATCCATTGGTATTTTATCTTCGGTGGCAGTGTGTGATTCGCCAGTTGGTTGCTGTGTAGCATGTAAAGAGATGCCAGATGTTTCAGATGTAATGGTCGGTGTTTCTCTTCCAATAGTTGCTGTTGTTCCACTTGTAGTTACTTTGGGAATAGTGCGTTTTGTCATTTCCATGGAAGTTGGTAGCTCATGTGTTGGTGTTTTGTATTCAGTGGTTGTATATAATTCGTTCGTAAGCTGTTTTGTGGTTAATGTGGGAATGCGCGTCGTTCCAAATGAAGTGGTTGATGTTTGACTTTCAGCAGCCGCTGTTGTTCTACCACTAGTTATTTTAGTAACAGTATGTTCTGTCACTCCTGTGAAGGTTGTAAGTTTATGTATTGGTGCTTCATTTTCAATAGTTGTGTATAATTCACTGGTAGGTTGCCTTGTTGTTGGTAAATAGGTGCCAGGTTCTTCAGGCATAGTGGTTGATGTTTGACCTTCAGTAGTTGGTGTTGCTCTATTTGTAGTTACTTTGGAGTCAGTACGTTCCACCATTTGCGTGAAAGTGGGGTAATTATATGAGGGTGTTTTATGCTCGGTAATTGTATGGGACTCGCCCGTAGGCTGTTCTGTGGATGGCGAGGTGGTGCCTGTTATTTCAAATCTGCTTGTTTGTGCTTTTTCGGTATCTGCTATCATTTCGCTTGTAGTTATTTTGGAGACAGTATGTTCGGTTATTCCTGTAGTGGTTGGTAGTTCATATATTGGTGTTTTATGTTCAGCGGTTGTACGTATTTCGCTCGCAGTTTGTGCCGTGGTTAATGAAGGAATGCCTGTTGTTTCAAAGAAACTGGTTGATGTTTCCTCTTCAGTAGCTGCTATCGTTCTACTTGTGGTTGTTTTGGGGACGTGGTGTTCTGTCATTCCTGTGGGAATTGGAAATTCATACGGTGACGTTTTATTTTCAGCAGTTAAGTATAGTTCCGTCGATGGTTTTCTTGTAGTGGGTAAGGAGACATCGGCTGTTTCAAATATGGTTGTTGTTATTGCCTCCGCAGCAACTTTTGTCATTCTATTTGTAATTATTTCTTGGAGAGTACGTTCTGTCATTTCTGTTGGGGTTGGAAATGTATGTACTGTTGTGTTATGTTCACTAACTTCTCTCGTAGGGTGTTCTACAGTTGGCAAAGGGGTACCAATTGCTTCAAACGTAGGTGTTGGAGTTTCCCTCGCAATAGCTACCGTTGCTTTACTTGTAGTTATTTTGGAAATAGTATGTTCTGTCACTCCCACTGAAGTTGGTACTTCATTTACTGGTGTTTTATCTTTAGCAGTTGTATATAATTCGCTTGTAGATTGTTCTGTGGTTGGTAAAATGGTGGCAGTTGTTTCAAACATTGCTGTTGCTGTTTGTTTTTTAGTAATTGCTGCTGTTCTACTTGTAGTTGTTTCTGATGTAGTACGGTCCGCCATTCCTGTGGAAGCTAGATGTTCATGTATTATTGTTTTGTTTTCAGCAGTTGTATACAATACGCTTGCAGGTTGTTTTGTAGATGGTAAGGAAGCGCCAATTGCTTCTGTTTCAGTGGCTATTGCTGCTCCACTTGTAGTTATTTTGGACGTAGGGCGTTCGGTCATTTCTGTAGCGGTTGGCTGTTCATATATCTGTGTTTTATGTTCAACAGTTGTATATGGTTCGCCAGTAAGCTGTTGCGTTGTCGGTAAAGACGTGCGCTCTGTTTGATGCATAGTTATTTCGCTCTCAGTAGCTACTGTCGCTTTCCTTGTAGTTAGATTTGGAAGAGTACGTTCAGTCGTTACTGTGGAAGTTGGTAACCTCTGTGTCAGTGTTGTAGCTTCCGCATTTGTACGTAATTCGCTCACAGGTTGTTCTGTGTCAAGTGCAAGTGCGTCAGTTGTATCAGAAATAGTTGTAATTTGTTCTCTTTCAGTAACTGTTACCGTTCTACTTACAGTTGTTTTGGGAATAGTATATTCCGTCGTTCCCAGGTAAATTGGCAATTCATGTATTGGTGTTTTGTGTTCATTTACTTCGGACATTTGTTTTCCTGTAGATGTAAATATTTCTTCGGTAGTAATTTCTTTAGTCTCTATTTCTTGTGTTAACACAGATGGTTGAGCAGTTCCTTCGGTTATAGCTTCAGTATGTGCGGTAATGTAAGATGCAATATTATATTCTGTGGTTGCGTGTAACTTCGGTGCTGTAGTATCTGGTTTGGTTATTTCGGGTTTTCCCGAAAATTGAGGAGTTAATGTTGTTGCGTCTAGACCTCTTCCAGAACTGGTTCTAGTAATCATTGTTGTAGCTTCCGCTTCCGGAGAAGATTTTGGTATTTCTTTTATTGTGCCCTGTGTTGTATATGTGGAGGAGAACATTTCTTCTGTAGGTGTTAAACTTATTTCGGCACGTGTGGGTGCCGAGGTGTGCCCCTCCTCTACCGTAACCGTTTTTCCAGAAGATTCAGTTATTGGAATCCATGCCGATTCTGTTACATTAGAAATCATTGTCTGTATTGTACTGTATTTTTCCTTCTCAGAAGGCACAGAAGCTTCTGAAGTAGTCATTTCAGTAGATTTTGTTGTTAGTGAGTATTGTATTAATTCTGTTGTAGTTTCCGCACTTAGAGCAGTATTTACCTTGAAATTATCTGCTTCCAAAGAACCTAATTCTGATGGAATCTTGGAAGTATTTTGTTCAAGCAAAAAGGTAACAGGTGTAGTGCCTGAAGCAAACTGTGTAGTGGTTTCATTTGAAGGATAAATAATGTGTACAAGGGGCTTGGTTGTACTGGCATTTGTAGGTTGAGGATAAATTATATGAATAGGTGTAGTGCTAATTGTATCTGTTGTATTCGTAGGCAGGGACATATTTTTACTCAATTCAGTTTCTTCCATTAATTTGGTAGTAGAAAATGATCCAGTGGATGTTACAAAGGGTGTTACATGATCTTCTGGATAGGTTTTTGTGGTGTATTCTCTAGATCCTGTCCTTTCCGTTGTAATCTTTTCAGTTTTACTGGATAAAGTGCTTTCGAAATAGGTTGTAATTAACATTTGTGGAGTTGTTTGGAGAGGTGTGGTTGTGGTAAGAATTTCAGTGCTTTGGAGGATCGGGATACATTCTACGAACGCATTGCCTTCATACCCCGTGGGGCAAGTGCATACAGCTCGGTGCGATAATGTCCGACAGATGGCTGCTTTGCCACAACTGTTGGTGCAAAGGTCTATGCATACACCTCTAATGCAGGTTTGTGCTTGTGTACAGTCGGAATCCATTGTGCAGGTAACATTTGTAGTATTATCCGCTGTTGGTACAATATACAAAAAAATAAGACATATACAAAACAGTTATATACAGAATACAAATATCAGTAGATTATTAGTTATTAGCTAATGCCATAAAGTGTTAATACTGAAGAGAAAAAATATAATAAAGTACATAAGGAGTATATCGATAAAGTAAATAATATGACGTATTTTTTTTAGAAAGAAACAATATAGTAAGGAAATATAAAAGAATAAAGAGGAAGTATAGATGTAGACGAATTTTACAAGTACGACAAGTTTGTCATAATTTGTTTTAATTTAGTGGACGTAGATCATCCACTGTTAAGTAGACTTCGTAGCATAGAAAGGTTGGAATATTATGCGTATATCAAACCAAAAGCAACGTATGTAGTATTCATTGCTCATATCGAAATTTTTCATCAAAGCGCTAAAGAAGGTCTTACACCTGTAGTTGAGAGTTTACCTTTAAGACATCCATATTTCGCGTCTTGTTTATATCCGGGCGGGCAGAATTTGCAGACTGGTTTGTGATCTTCAACATAACACGGTGACTCGGTAGGACAGCTTGCGGTAGTACAAGGATCTTCACATTTAAACGCTCTGCATGCTTGCGTCGACGGGCAACCACTATCTCTCAAGCAAATTGAGAGGGTCGGGCTACAGTTTTTCATACAAATGCAAACAGGTTTGTGATTTAACACATCGCATGATTTTTCCGGCGGGCAAGGTGAAGTTTTGGAAGCTGTACATGGATTTTGACACCTTCCGCCTATGCACGAAGTCTTCGTTGAGCATTCGTAATCCCGACTACATTCTATTGCGTCTGGAGCACACGCTATCTCGCCGTGTTCGTTTACGATGAAACCATTTTTACACACGCAACTGATTCTATGATTGTGTACTTCGCATTTTTTGTTTCCCTTGCATTTAAAGATTGGGTTTTCGCAAGGGTTGTAGCAGTGCCCTGACTGCAGATTGCACGCCATATATTTAGGGCAGTCGGTATTAGACGAACACGGTTCTATAATGTTTGGTCTCGGATGTGTGCTCAGACATTTCGGATCTGGATTGCAAGCTGTAGTCGCCATGCCAACATAACACTGCGGACACGAGCACGTCGGTCTGTGTAGAACGGTCTTGCAAAGGGCGTTCAAGCCACAAGCTCCACGCAGCGTACACGGGTCAATGCATTGGAGGTTGATACAAGCCTTCTCGTTTGGACATTCTAAGTCAGAGTTACACTCCGCGTCTACGGGGACATCAGGAATCAGCAAGAAAAGAAAAGCATTCTTAAGAACTGTGAAAGGAAGTCTCACAACAAACAACAACGACGTGAACGACAAGTAATATTAAATTTATATCGTCGCATGCTGATAAACAAGATAACAGTCAGAAAATGAGAGAAAATGAAAGAGGCCGATTCAAATAAGACCGTTCAAGCGGCAGTATTTACAAGCAGCTTATGCAGCCATTACAACAATAAACGTGTATAAAACAAATAGGACATACAGGCCAATGTGAGAATGCTCCTTTCACAGTTCCCAATCTGACTTTATCATCAGTGACAACTGCAGAATATCAAACAGCAAATCAATAGCACGAATGAAAAATGTGAAAAACTGCAGTCGCCTAGATAATACATTCGATTTATATGTTTATGTATATCTACATCTACTAGTTGTTTTGTATAAATATGACAGTGGAATGTGTGATTACGAAATAAATAAACAAATGGAAGGTGAGGAAATTCGTGATAGGCAGATTGGAACTTTGAAGTGTACATTCCACATGTGGAAACTTCCTCTGTGTACAAAGAAAACGTGTGTAGTAATATCGCTATATACAAACAAAATAAATAAGATTAAAGATAAACAAAACGGTACATCATTCTTAATTTCCGTGCACCCAAACATTAAGATTATGATTTAAATTTCTACAGTATAAATGATAACATAAATAAATAAATAAATAAATAAATAAATAAATAAATAAATAAATAAATAAATAAAATAAAACATGTCAACGTGCATAAGTTTTGTACAATGTGTGATTAATTACTGGACTAATGCAACAACTGCATTAATAAATAAATAATCGAGCAGTAAGCGTATTTACTGCAAGTATACATTGTGTGTGAGTCTGTTTTGTGTTAGTCTGTTGATATTATGAGTTGAATGGGGTAAACTCACCCCTGGTACATTCTACGTTCGGCTGACCTGATGTTCCTGGTAAACATCGACAGACAAAAAATGCCTGTTCGCGTATACATTCAGCATTCTTACCACAACCTTGAGTTCTGCAGTCCGGTTTTTCTTCCGTCACCGTACCTTTTTTAATAGGAAAATATTAACAGCAAATTTATTTGGCGAGCGTATACTGTACTTCAAAAATAATTGGTACTTACATTCAATTGTTGGATCTCCATTGGGATAACTCTTCGGGCAGTAGCATTGGGGTGTTTTATTTATAATTTTGCACAAAGCCTTCACGCCGCATAACTTATTTTTACACAGCCCGATTAAATCTTTGTCGCACACGCAGCCTTTATACGGATCGCCTATGCAGTTCGGGGAGCAGTGGCATTCATAACCAGTCGCGGTTTGCAGACATTTTGTATTTTCACCGCATGGATTTTTCAGACATTCGTCCGGACCGCTTTGTTTACATTCAATTAAAGCATTGCCAATATAACCTGGTGGACAAGAGCATTGGGATTGCCTATTATTAACTTTACATTGGGCATTTGTTCCGCAGGCACCGATTTCTTGACAAGGATTCCTACACAATCTATCCTTCTCGCATCTCTTGTTACTTTCGCAATCTTCATCAACTCTACATTCGAAAGGTGTACATTCCTTAGTCGGTTCACCTTGGAAACCGTCTGGGCACATACATATACTGCGATGATCGGACATCCTACACATTGCGTTCTTTCCGCAGGGTCTGTTTGTTCTGCACGGGTTTTGGCATTTGTTGAGTATACAAGATTCAGTGTCAGAACAATCAGCATCAAACTGACAACCTGCTACGCAAACATTATTTTCACAAATTTGCCCCTTAGAGCAATGTGTCTGGGAAGCGCATTTTATCCTACATTTTCCCACGGAACAAGCTTCTCCGCATGGGCAATCTCCATCCCTTTTGCACGACTTTACGCAGTAGCCAATATCATCGCATTGACACGTACCATCGCATCGAACTGCTTGTTGCACGCAAGATACTAATGGATCGCCGAGAAAAGATTGAGGACAACTACATTGCGCTACGTGGTTTATCACCTTGCAGAGAGCGCACTTTCCACATTTAGCATGTCCCTCACAGGGATCTACAAAGCGTAATATATTAAAGGCTACCTCTATTAACTTTCAAAGTAAACTTACCTCGGCATTTATTGTTGATACAAGCTTGCTCTGGAGGACAGGTTGAATCACTGCGACAGCCCATTTCACAAATCCTGTTATTGCATATCTGATTTGGACTACATTTAGCATCTGAGTTGCATATTGCATTACAAACACCTTTAATACAACGTTCATCAGCCAAACAAGTGTGATCGCTATAAAGAAAATAATTAGAAATTTCCGTATTAATTCAATATCTTAGTATTACCTTCTGCACATTTTTTGACATATTCCACCATAGCAAGCCTGTGCGTGTAAACATTCCGTATCAGCAAAACAAGTTTTTAAAGGATATCTACAAAACTCTTCAGCATTTCCAATTAAAGGCTCAGGACATTTACATTGTTTTTGGTGGTTTATAACAGTACAGTTTGCGTTAGTGCCGCAAGCCGTAGGTATTAAACATGGATTGACGCATTTATTTAATTGACAAATTTTACTAGATAAGCAATCGTTATTATTCCTACATCCAGCGACGCAGGACAGATTTTCACATATTTCTCCACTTCTGCAGTCGTTGTCTTTACGGCATAATGCTTTACAAATTCCCGTGGTGTCGCAGCGTTCGTTGCTAAGGCATCCTTGTTGCGAGGAGCATATAGTTCGGCAGAACTGTTCATAACACATTGTCCCCGTAGGACAATTTTTATTTTCATTGCACGGCTGGGCGGGAGCTCTAACACAAGCTACTTTAGCAGATGGATTGGGAACAAAGCCTTGCCCACAAGAACAGCTAGCTCTGTGGTTAACCACTGTGCATAAGGCGTTTGGCCCGCATGGACTAATTTGGCATGGATTAGAGCAAACGTTATTCCGACATGATTCGCTTGCACTGCAATCTTCATCCGCTTGACATCCAATACTGCACATATTGTTCAAACAGATATGACCAAGGAAGCAATCATTATCGACTCGGCATGTTAGAATACAGTTTCCTCTCAGACACTTTTCATTGTAAGCGCAATCGTTATCGCTGGCACAAATAAAGTGACACATATCGTTTTTGCAGAAGCTGCCTTGTGAACAGTCTATATCCTTAGTACAAGATGATGGTACTGAAAGGGAAATACTATACTATAAAGCATACCACTTATCAACGACAACTTACTTCTGAAACATTCAACTGCTACGTTTCCAGTAAATCCAGCAGGACAACCGCATGATTTTCGATGGTGTTCAACATAGCACTGCGCGTTAATTCCACAAGCTGATTTTAGTTGACATGGATTTATACATTGGCCTTTGACACAACTTTCTTGTAAACCGCATTCGATATCAGATTGGCAGGTCGCTAATGGTAAAAAGAACATTGTATAACATTGTAGCATTTAAGGTATGCAAACAGCTTACGTGTGCATATAGCGTTGTAACAATAAGTATTTGATGGGCAATCAGAAGTGGTTCGGCAAGATACTTGCTTCGGTCTGCACCCAACTATTGTATCCTGAGGATTTCCCTCGTATCCACTTTGGCAAGAGCAATGGCCGACGTGTTCAATAGCAATGCATTCCGAGTTTGGTCCGCAAGCAGTGTAAATACAAACATCGTGGCATTTTGGTAATCCGTTGGATTTATCGCACTTCGCGGAATGAGGACAATCGCGATCTGTTTCGCATTCGACCGGTATTCGACACCCTTCGTTGTATGGATCGCCAATAGTGCCTTGCGGACATTGACATTTAAAGGAACCCCTGTAATTTTGGCATTCTGCATCTGGTCCGCATGGATCATCAGCGCAGAAATCAATCAATTCGCAGCCTTTTAAAGGATCCCCAGTATAACCAGGTTGACAATAACAGACTTGTCTATGTGTTTCGGACGAACAAAGTGTATTCTTTCCGCAAGGATTGCTAACTAAACAGGCTATTTTGCAGGTGTGCTGATCACATAATTTATCCAAAGAACACTGTTTATGAGATTCACATTCAATTGCGCGGCATCCGATTTTGTCGTCTTTCGGGTTTCCATAATAACCTCTTTTACAAGTACATACTGCTTGGTGACGTCTCGAAGAACATTCAGCATTTCTTCCGCACAGCACACCTTGACAAGCATCAACGCAATTAATTTGACCAACATTATTACGAAGACATTTCTCGCTGAAAGAGCAGTCATTATCATCTTGACATTTATATTCTTGTGTGCAGATGTTGTTCTGGCAAAATTGGAAATCAGGACAGGATGAGTTAGTTCTACAGGTTGGCTGACAAAATCCTTGTATACATAGCTGATCTCCAATGCATTCCCTATTTGTTGTACAGACAGCTGCAAAACGAAAAAGAAAACAAATTTGTAACAATTTGCAAAGAAGCCTTGATCCTAATCTTTGTTTGATACTTACAAGAGCATACACCATTTATGCATCTTGTTCCCGATGTGCATTGCGCATCTTTAGCGCAATATTGTAATTGTACACATCCTAGCTGTGCATCACCTGTATAACCAGGTTCACAACTGCAGAATCCTACATGGTTTTGGGAAATACACAGTGCTTTATGACCACATGTATTGGGTAAAGTGCACGGGTCAACACAATGCGAATCTATGCACGCTTTTTGCGTTGTGCAATCGTTATTATCTTCACACTCAATGGCTACACATTCAATCAATGGATTTCCTCTAGTTTGAGGTGGACACCTACAGGAGGCCTGATGATCTCCTGCGATACATTCTGCTCTAATGCCGCATGTAGATGGTTCAGAACATGGATTTTTACAACGATTGTTTTGACAGAAAGCCGTAGGTGGACAATCATTGTCTGTGAAACAATCACCTGGTTTACGACATCCAATTGTATACGGATCTCCTACTAGACCGTTTGTACATGAGCATAAAAATCCACCATCTGTATTTTGGCATCTGAAAGAGTAATGAGTATGATAAAGGTTTTATTATGCGTTTTATAAATTACACCACTTACATCGCTGTATTGTGACAAGGTTTAACTGACAAACATTCATTAACATCAACGCACGTTTCTTTGCTAATGGCATATCCAGCTTCACATAAACATGTAGCTTGATGATTCTTGATGGAGCATTGACCTCTACCACAGGTAACTTTATCGCAAGGATCTAGGAGTAAATTTGTTATAAAATAGTATTAGCAAAGATGGTTTGTCTTACCTATGCACTTATTTAATTCTGAGTCGCAATATTTGTCATTTGCGCAATCATTATCACCCAAACATTCTACTTTGAAACATCCTAAATTGACGTCAGTTGGATCTCCAAGATAACCGTAGGGACAAGAACATACAGCTCTGTGATTAAAGATGTTGCATTCAGCATTAGGACCGCATCTTATCTCCGGACATGGATTTTGGCAATTGCCATTTTTGCAAGCTAGATTAGACGCACAGTCTGTATTTCTATCACATTGATTAGGCTTCCTGCAGCCAGGGGCTAGGAATGGATCTCCAGCAGAGCCTTCAGGACAAGTACACTTGTATGAACCGGGGACATTCACGCATTTTGCTGAAGGATGGCACGGCTGAGCTTCGCATTCGTTAATATCCAAGCAATCGTGAGGGCCGGCAATGAAACCTAAAGTACACTGACATTTATTTTTAGCGCATGTTTGATATTGCTTGCAATCGGAGTCAGCTAAGCATCCAGGTTGACAGACGCCCTTAAGACATATTTCTCCCGGTAAGCAATTACTATCGCCGTAACAAACTTTTACGCAAACATTATCGTAACATCTTTCTCCACTTGCGCAGCTAGCAGTATCAGAGCAGGGTAGACTACATAAGTTGCCGATACACATATGAGCCGGGGGACATTGGTTTGTTCGTGTGCATTGCTTTGGTACTCTGATACATCCTTCTTCTGGTGTTGGATTCCCTTCAAAACCATCTGGGCAAGTGCAAGCTGCCTTGTGTTCAATATCGGAGCATAATGCGTTTGGTCCACATACACCTTTAATTTCGCAGGGGTTTCTGCATTTGTTATTAATGCACGATTCTCGTGAAGGGCAATCTTTGTTGTGCCTACAACCAAGGATGCAAGATCCATTTATGCACGCTTCATTTTCTCTGCACTGCTTGTGACTAACACAAGGAATCAGGCACATACTTTGCAGACACTTCTCTCCGGAAGTACAATCCTCGTTATTTCGGCACACAGGTTTACACTGGTCATTGTAACATACTTCATCACCACAATCCAAATCTGTGTTACATATTCGCGATATTCTCAAACAACCGTCTCTTGCCACATTAACGGACGGTACAAATCGTGCAGGACAAGTACAAACAGGTTTCCTATTAATAACGTTACAAACGGCATTCGGGCCACAGACTACTTTTTCGCAAGGATTAACGCAACGCCCTTGATCGCACACCGACTGCAACGGACAGTCTTTGTTTCCATTCGGGCAATCACCTACCGGTCTACATCCGCTAGTCATCGGATCTCCAACGAAGTTAGGTGGACATTTACAGATATAACCACCAGCTGTTGGTTCACAAATAGCCGAAGAATGGCAAGGATTTGGTTTGCATGCACTAACCGGTTTACAATCAATTTCTGCGACAGGATTTGGCTTGAAGCCTGGTGGACATTGACAACCCGCTTTATGGCCTTCAGCAATACATACTGCATTCGTTCCACATGAATCCTCATCGCAAACGTTAAGGCATGTGTGGGTAAGTCTATTACATAGTTGATGCGGGGGGCAGTCTATATTGTATACACAAGGGACAGCTTCGCATCCTGTTTGTAAGTCATTGGGGTCACCAGCGAAAGTGCCTGGTGGACATTGACACTGTGGTACATGGTTGTTCACTATGCATAACGCATTGGGGCCACATTTAATTAATTTGCAAGCAGGTACGCAGGTAAGCATTCCGGAAGTATCTTCATGGCAGGTGTGCTGTTCAGAGCATTGAACATCTGAAGTACATTGATTTGTAGTGATTGGTTTACAACCTGTTCGATCATTAGGGTTTCCAGTGTGTCCATCAATGCATTGACAGGAACCTCTATGAGCCACAGCAACACATACGGAATTAAGTGGACACGTGAACTGAGTACAAATCGACATGCATTTAAGTACTCCTAGCGCATCGGGATGGCATACAGCCGTATCTAAGCAGTCACCATCGGTATGGCAGTCGGGAACTGAAGGTTTCTCGCATGAAGATGTTACTGGATTCCACAAAAACTTATCTTTGCATACGCAAGTTGGATTATGATTTATATCTAACTTGCAAACTTCATGAATACCACATGCGACAGTTTTACAAGGGTTGAAACAACGATTAATCCCATTTTCGTCGACGCCACATACCAAACCGTCTTTACAATCTTTATCGTGGTTACATTCTTTATGTACCACCCGTTCCTCTATTTGACAACCAACTGAAAGATCGTCAGCGTTTCCATAATAACCAGGAACGCATATACAGTGAGATATATGATTTTCTCCGACACATAACGCGTTAGGTCCGCATTGCACCTTGCTGCAAGCGTCTACGCATTTTCTCAAGCCTTTTCCGAGCTGGAAGCAAATTTGCGAATCACGGCAGTCTGTGTTTGCATCACATTGACCTTTGAGTTTGCAACCGTTTCTAAGATCGTTAGGATTTCCTTCGTATCCCGGAGGGCATAAGCATTGTCCTCCGTCGCATCCCGCTCGCGGTCCACATTTTATTCTTTCGCATACATTTTTACAACGGCCTCTTTCACAGGAATAACCATTTGGACAAAGAACATTGTTGTTACAGTTGCAGGTACGAGCATCTTGGCATATTCCACCTTGTATTTTAGAACACATAACAAATGGATTGCCTGCGTAGCCTTCTTTGCAACGACAATCATAGCTACCGGGGATGTTTATGCAAACAGCACTTTCTCCACATGCATTATTTATGCATTCGTCAATATCTTCACAAATAACGTAAGGATTTCCGGCAAACCCGGTCGGGCAGATACATTCGACTGTGTTAAACGCTTCCTTGCATTGAGCTCCTTTTCCGCATTGAGTCGTTGCGCAAGATTTCTTCTTCTCCACACTGCATGTATCGTACGGATTGCCGGTAGTTCCCGCATTACAAACGCACTTGTTCACAATACCATATTCGCAGTGAGAATTTTTGCCGCACGCTGGATCACAGATTGGTTGAGTAAACGCTGTAATTAGAAAGTTATTTAGGTCGATTCAATTGGTAATACTAAGAACTTACGCGGCATGCAAAATAGATCTGGATCTCCAACAAATGCATTAGCGCAAACGCATTTATTGGTGTTTCTGTCACAATGAGCACCAATACCACAGATTACGCCTTCGCAACGTTCTTTGCACCTTCCACTAATGCAAACTTGAGGATCAGCACAAGGATTCGTTGCAGAACAAATATCTGGTACACATTTTCCACCAGGAAATGGATTTCCGATAAGGCCTTCCCCACATTTACAAGTAGCACCTTGATTTGTTACAATACATTGAGCTCCAACGGCGCAAAGTTGATTGGCACACACTGAAAATAAAATATACAGTTAAGTATTTGGTTGACAATGGCTTCGGTTTATAGACATACTTGATACGCATCGCCCTGTAGAGGATTCTACGTATCCAATAGCACATTTGCACCAAGCAGCGTGATTTTCGGGTTCACAATAGGCATTAGCGCCGCAATGTATAGCAGTGCAGGGATTTACACAAGAACCGTCATTGCAAGTTAGACTATTGGCACAATCGTTGTCGGAAGTGCATTCCACTCTTCCCGCACCAGTTGTTGCCAGTATACATTCTGTTTTGTAGGGATCTCCGGTGGTTCCCTTCGGACACACGCATTTATATCCACCTTTTTGGTTTATACAGTGGGCACCATAACCACAAGGTGTTTTAACACACTCATCAATATCTACACATCCTTGCAACGGGTTTCCGGTGAAACCGGTTTCGCAAGTGCAGCGTGGCGGATCACTAGGGGTGCATTTGGCGTTGATACCGCACGCAAAACGTTCACACGGAGTCTTACATTTATTGTTATCCAGAGGATCGCTGAAGTATGGTGGGGGGCATATACACTCTCCCGGCTGAACGCATTTTTCATTCGCTGAACATTCGCGATCAGTTATACAACGTTTTTGCGATGGAGCACATAGTCCATTGTAAGGATCACCGCTATAACCTTGCGGGCAATGGCACTCGAACGAACCGGGAAGGTTTATGCATTCAGCGCCATATCCGCATGCTTTGTGACCTTCCGTACATTCATTGACGTCTTGACAGGAACCGTCTGGGAGCGTTTTAAAACCTTTAGGACACGCACAATAACTAACACCACCAGTTATAGTTATACATTCGGCTCCATTAGGACATTTTCCATCCGGCGAACAGCTTGCGAGTACGCAGTTACCGTCTGTCAGTTTATAAGGTGGTTGACATCGACAATCTGGGCGGTTACATTCTGGAAATAGAAGATATTTTAGTCAAATGCAAATAAACGACGGTAAAATACAAACCTAAACATTCGGAAAATGGATTTCCATTAAATCCAGGTGGGCACTGACAATCATAGCTTCCTGGAAGGTTTTTACAAACAGCATTTAAGCCGCAAGCTGGTTTGTCTCTTAATTCTGTGCATTCGTTAATATCTCTACATTTTTCTGTTTGGTGATCCCTTACGTAGCCTTGCACGCAAATGCATACGTTTTCACCATGAAAATCATCAGTGATGCATTGTTCACCTGGTGGGCAAGGTTTTGTAGCTGAACAACTGAAGGGTATGTCCGTCTTTACACAACCGGAACGATAAGGATCACCCGAGGTTCCTCCTGGACATTGACAACTAAAGCTACCGGGTTCATTTTTGCATACCGCTCCTAACTGACAAGGGTTTCCAGCGCACTCGTCGATATCTGCACAGCCGGAATTTGTAGTAGTATATCCCTCTTTACACAAGCATTTTGCTTCTTGGTTAAGAAGCATGCACTGTTCGTTGGGTCCGCATTTTACTGATTCGCATGGATCTGAAAAACGACAAAAAATTATACTGGGGAAGAAGCACGAGTTCGCTAGTTATTCTTGCATGTGGACACTCCCGACAAAGTTTAAAATTTTCAATGCGTTGTATTGAAATAAAAGCTTCAAATATCAACTTTTACTTGTCTACAAGAAATGAAGGAATTACTTACGTCTACAATCGTTGCCTACATTAGGTTCGGGGCATAGACATCTTTTCAGTGGGTCGCATACAGCATTTCCTGGACAATCGTGATCCTTATTGCATTTAACTATTTCGTTGCATCTCGTTTTAGCGTCTGGATCGGGTATAGTTCCTTCAGGACAGTCGCATTTGTAAGAGCCCGGAAGATTTGTACACTGCGCACCCAGACCGCAAGATCCTTTCTGAGAACACTCATCGATATCCGTACATTTTTGAGTGGGATTACCGGTGAATCCGGATGGACACTGACAACTGTAACTACCAGGCAAGTTTGTGCAAATAGCTCCTGCACCACATCTTCCATTAGGTCCGTTTGCGAGGTCGCATTCGTTAATGTCGATGCAACCAGCAGATATGTCGCTAGGATTAAAAGTCCAGCCATCTTCGCATATGCAATAAGCTTCTTGCCCGTCTGGTTTGCAGAACGCATGTTCACCACACCTTACATCTTCACATGGTGCTTTGCATTCAACTCTTGGTGGTGCGCCAACGTAACCATTCTCACATTCACAATAGAAGCTGCCGGGAGCATTTTGACAAATTGCGTTTGCTCCGCATGGGTTTGTTCTACATTCGTCTATATCTAAGCAAGAAGCACCTTTCGGCGTGAAACCCTTTTGGCAGAAACATTGTCCGTCTGTACATTCGGCGTTGTTGGTACAATCAAAATTGGATTCACATAAAATATTGACGTCAATCTAAAAGAACAAATGATTTGATAAACTACCCTTTAGCACAACAAGTGATTTTCATACCTGTTCGCAGGCAATCTTTGCTGAAGGATTTGCTCTGTATCCTTGAGGACACAGACAGTTATAACCCGGCGAGGTATTATCACATACAGCATGGGTTCCGCATGGCTTCTCTAATACGGCGCACTCATCAATATCGACGCAACCCTTGACTGGATCTCCAGTAAAATCTTCTTTGCAAAGACATATATAGCTACCGACAGTGTCTTTGCAGATGGCATTTTCTCCGCATGGATTTGTTTGGCATTCATTAATATCTAAGAACATGTGCAAATATTGCGAAACTATTCGACAAAGCAAGACAATTTACCCTAAGAAGAAAGACTGAAAGAAACAGAACAGTAAAGACGAAAGACAAAAGGACACAAACGAAGTCTGTAAGAATAATAACATATTATACAAAATATATTAAAATATTAACAAAAAAAGTAAAATGCAGGCTTGATGCAGCAATAGATAATTAATCACACACATTGTACAAAAACATATCCGTTTTTAGTCTACGCTATCTACAAAAGTAAATAAAATAAATAAATAAAATTAAATTAAGTAAGATGAAGATACTTTGCTGGTTAGTAGATAAATGAGAAGATCTGGAATATGGAAAGTGAAATGAGTTGAAATACCGTGCGGTTATTATTGTACAGGTTAATACCTTTTATGGTTTTAAAAGTAGCTAACAGTTCCGTTGAGTTAAAGCTATGTACATTGCCTTAGTACTATTAGCTATTTTAAAAATAAAAGGTATCCAATATTAATGACATGAATGACAACTAACTTTCACAAAACAAATGCCCCTGTCCTTTAAAACCTGGTGGACAGATACACTTGTACGATCCCGGTACGTTAATACATTTAGCGTTTATGCCGCAAGCTCCTGATCGACCGCACTCATTGACGTCCAAGCATTCTTCTGTTACGGATCCTGTGTATCCTTCCGGACACAGGCAGGAGTAACTGCCGTTAGTGTTGATGCAGCGTGTGCCAACAGCGCAGGGGTTGGATTCGCACTCGTTAATATCTAGTGAGAGGCGTTAGTGCAACAATGATATTACACACATTAATGGTTAAATTTAGTGTAGGTGTATGTATAAAAAAAACTTGTGTGAGGTGTGAGGGAAGAAGAGAGATTTTCTCGTTATTCTTTTGTTAATTAGCCAATTGGATTAATAATCGAACGAAGATGGTTATGTCACCAATTATTTGATATTCGGCCGGTCAGAGAGAAAATGGAGATAACTAATGGCACTAATTCAGGGAACGGTCTCATGATAAGAAGTAAATGAATGTGATTGATCATTGCATAAATGTATTGTCTTAAATTTCATCTTAATTTCAAATTAATACCATTAGAGATATGGCGAAGGGGAATAATTACATTAAATGAGGAGAAAAACTTCTATCCTTACCACCGATTTATTTTTTTTGGTGAATTTAGTATTAGGGCCGCGTAAAAAGCACAAGCAGGGTTTTTATATTATCTATTGTATATGTATTTACTACACGGAAGATTAGACTTCTATTGCAGTAAAAGGTTTCGATTTAGTTAAATATAAAATGGGCAATATGGAGACTGAAGTAACTAGGTAATCACCGTGTTAAAACAAAACGTCATATCTATAAGAACTATGAACTTTCGGGTATTGCTAAATGTAATAGGAACATATTAGTTGCTTTTATCATCGAAATTTATAAATTTACATCGAAACACTTCGAAGTGCTATCCCACCGACTTTGTGATCGACAAAACATAATTATTTAAGGTGTAACAATATTTTTATTTCAAATGCTAGTACAGAAGTTGAGGTTTAGTAATCGAAATATCTTGCTAGTGACCTCCTGCTGTTGTATAACGGGTCTATATTCCTATACCAACATTTTCAATAACATTTTAGCATAATTATGACTCAATTTCTTGAATATCGTTAATTATGTTCTCCTTGAGCTTAAAAAGAATCCAGAGAGATTGATGTTAAAAATATCTGTTTTTTTATAGCTGTATATATGTGATTTTTCCTTGCCGAAACTATATATTTTCGACTTTCATGTTTTTCTATGCGTCAAACAAAAAATTTGCAGCGATGTTTTAATATTGAATTCCAGTAACAACTGTTATCTTCATTTTAAAAGAAATAGGGCCTCGTTATTCCAACATTACACCAGATTTGAAATAATTATTTATTTATAATAAATATATGTTGCTCAACTATATACCATCTGATTAAATATACCCTCCAGCAAGACATAACATTTTCCTTCTTTAAACATAAGTTGGGTGGATACCTTTAAAAACGTGCAAATTCACTTATTCTGAGGCGTAGTAACAGCCAATAAACCAATACAATACACATGACACATGTATTTTATTTGTCACTATCAAATCAGTACCAACAAGATATTTTGAAGAAATAGTTTCATGTCTTGCTAAAAGGTAAATTTATATCATATAGTATATACCATCAACCGTGACCAAGTGTCTATAGGGGTCACTGAGTGTCGTGGAATATCATATTAGATGTTATCCATGCTTAATTTTGACTAATTTTGATGTCAGCAGGGAACCCAGTGTATCCTGTATGAGAGAGAAAGGAAAGTTCTGGGAGTGGTCAGAGCCTTCGGATGTTCTTTGGTACCAAGAGCAACAAATTAGAAAGAAAATTATGCCGCCGATTGAAATCAGCAACCACAACTTTCAGGTGGACCCTTATTTTTCCCTTATTTTCCATTTTCTTTTTTAATTCAATTGTCTAAAAAGTTCTAAAAGTTCCTAAACTATGTATTTTGTTAGTTTTGAGACAGTTGTACATACGTAGTTCCTTTAAAGTTAGTTTTCTCTTAAGTTGACTTTGGGTCAATGTTTAGAACAGATTAAAAAAAAAAAGGTGTTCTCACTAACTCACCATTTTGTTTGTTTCTTATTTTATTGCGTTGGTGACTTTTTGTCGTTTTCTTATTAAAAAATTTATTTATTTTGACGTTTTACAAGTTTATAATGATTGGTTTCAAATATAAAATATAGATCCCTTTTATCTTTTTTCTTACTTTTACCCATTCTTTCAACAGTTTCCAACATATATGGCACTTTGTCACTCTGGTTGACGGTACCTTTGCAAAATATTTCTACTTGTCATTTGTCAAATGGTATATGGTGGGATATTTAAAAGTAATGCCAAGTTGGAACACCCTTTCCAATTTTTGAATTTGTCTCAATTTACATTTTATAACATTCATTACAGTCCATGAAGATTATAAGCTTCATTATAATCGATGATTAATACTTCACAAGGCTTCTTTGTTAGTAGATTTATGGTCTAATCCTATTTCGAAGAGTTCTAACTGTACGTTTATCTCTTTCTATTAAACTTGAAATTTTTCAGTATCGTAAAATTAACAAATTTATAGATGCGACATTTTATCTTATTACGGTAGTTTAATCATTATTTTATTCATTCAAAAATAAGAACAATTTATAGTTTTCTCGAAAATAGTTTTCCAATTATAATTCGAAGTTACCTTCTAATGTAAGTATGAAATTCTTCAAATTGATAGCAGGGAATTTGAAGAATCTTTTGTAATGTATATACAATAACTTCAAGCTAGGACAGCTTATTGAGTTGTTATCTTAGTTCTAGACGTATTATCTGTTAAAGGAAGCAATATTTTTTTTAGATAACTGGTATCCTGAGTTACTAGTACATTTTTAGAAGGATATTGCTTCCGCTGAAGTTTCGATGAAACAGCATTCGTCTTCTTCTCGAGTTTCTTCGTATCGGGTTTGGTACGATAATACATATATATTGTTAGTTTGCAACATCATCGTTTTATTGACAAATCTAACACAAATTTTGGTATTGTTTGCCAAAGATGTGTTTCTCTATACTAGGGTTATTTCCGCATGGGAAGTTATTTGTACTACGTTCTGTTTTCAAATACATTAAGGCTTAATATATAACGTTCTAATTGTGCACGTTGTTTTTTGAAATAAACATTAGAGGAAGTTTCTGTGGATGTAAAGACATTTCTTAAAAATACTGTGGTAATTTCAAGAACGCGAGATTCTCATTGTGTCTTATCCTACCATCGTCGTCCGAATAATGTTATATTATTATTCTCTTAGTTTTGTTATTGATTTACTCATGATTTGATGTAGGTACCTACTTGAACGGTTTATTAGATTAAAACAAAATCTAATGGTACATAGTTTTTGTACAAGAGAAAATCAGTCTTCACTTGTAATGTTTCTGTACACGGTTTCTATACAATTATATGTACAATATACCATCACGTGTTCACGAATCAAAATACCTGTGCAACCGATGCTGGGATCGCCGACGAAACCTGGTGGACAGGTACAGCTAAAACTTCCGTCTAGATTCGTGCAATGGGCGTTTCTTCCGCATGGAGATCTCAAACATTCGTTAATGTCGTCACAGCCTGTCGTGTAAGCGTCACCTTCATACCCGGGAGGGCAGATACACTGTTTACCTCCAGCCATGTTAGTGCAAACAGCACCAGGTCCGCAGGCACTTGGGGAGTCGCATTCATTAATATCAACACACTGAAACGTTTATTATTATGTCAATCGATTTTAACATATTATAACGAACGTAGAGAGGTACTTACGCCATCATATGGATTGCCACGATATCCATCCGGGCAAATGCAAGTATAGTTACCGGGATTATTGATACACAGGGCGTTCTGTCCACAAGCACCAGCTCTAGCACACTCGTCGATATCTGCATATATAATACATTTCTTTAGAAATAAAACTAAATTTCTGAAGGACACGCATTTTATTCCAGTAAGTTGTCGTAATTTGTCATAAGATAAAATTAACAATGTAGAAGCACTATAAAGTACACAAAGATGATCAATATTCTGTCTGTACAATATTACTCTGTATGAATGAATAAGGGATTTAGGCTTATCCAACTACGTCTATTTGTCTTTAGAGTCATAACAGAACCCTCATCGAATATCTCAATTTCTCTGATCGCAGCCGTGGGAAACGCTTACCTAGATATTTGAAAACACATACTTGACAACAGCAATATGTAAGACGGAACTTCAACCCAATTACACTGTTCACCATTGTCGTAGTTGCCAAAGTGAACTTTGATTTTGCGGGTTATCAATTAGCTGACATCGTAAAGATATCAAAAGAACGTATTGGCTTTATATTGCATGAGCATTTTACTATGAGAAAGCTCTGTTCAAAGTGGGTGCCGCGTAATAGTGAGCAATATTGACCAGAAACGAGAACGTGTTGATGATTCTGAGCAGTGTTTGGCCATGTTTAAACGTAACAAACTGGAATTTTTGCGTCGATATGTGACAATGGGTGAAACAGGGATCCATCACTTCACTCCGGAATCAAAACGATCGTCATCTGAGTGGACAGCAACTGGTGAACCTCGTCCAAAGCGCCCGAAAGCACAACAATCGGCTGGAAAGGTTATGGCCTCGGTATTTTGGGATGTGCGTGGTGTAATATTCATCGACTATCTTGAGAAAGGAAATACCATCAACAGTGAATATTAAATAGCGTTATTGGAGCGTTTGAAGGCCGAAATTGCAAAGAAACGACCGCATATGGCAAAGAAAAAATGTTGTTTCATCAAGACAACGCACCGTGTCACAAGTCAATCAAAACAATGGCAAAACTACATGAATTGAACTTCGAACTGCTCCCACATCCACCGTATTCGCCAGATTTGACTCCCAGCGACTACTGGCTGTTGGCAGACCTCAAAAAAATGCTCGACGGTAAGAAATTTCGCGCGAATGAAGAGGTTATCGCTGAAACTGAGGCCTGTTTTGACGCAAAAGGTAAATCGTTCTACAAAAGTGGTATTGAAATGTTAGAGCGGCGCTGGAATGAATGCATTGCTCTTGATGGTGATTACGTTGATGAATAAAGCTAATTTTGAACCAAAAAACCGTGTTTTCTTTGTTAGGCCCGGGACTTTTCAGCCCATGTGTTAAGAAGTGGAATACAAACATTTCATTGTATTAATTTTAACAACTTTATGTTGAAAGTTATAATTCAATCGAAGACATTCTCAAAATATTTTTCTTAATTTATTTTTAAGTTTAATCCGAAATACCGACTGCAGTGACGTGCCTCATTTTCGCTAATACTTCTTACGCACACCGCTCTATATGACAGTTTTAGTATTCGAGAAGTTATAACGATGTCAAACAAACAATGAAAACTTGTTTGCAACCTTGTTTATCTCGTCTACATATCGTTAACTAAGATGGAAGAGTAGACCTATATTCTTTATGCTTTTTTGGTCATGAAATTAAGTCTACGTCGTCAAAGCTGGAATAAAATTGCCCAGGATGCTTCGTAAATAGAGTCTGAAACCACAAAAAAGTATTCTCACCTGTACATGACACCTCACCGTCCCCTTCAAAGCCAGATTTACATTTACAAAGAAAATGCGCCGGCAAATTACAACATTCGGCGTTCTTCACACATCTTGCAGCAATGGTTGGGTCATCGCATTCGTTAATATCTGCAAAATAGTAAAAGAACTTATAAGTAATAATAAGGAGAATAGATTTGTTGCAAATATGTGGTAACCTGATGTGTTACATGTTCCGCCGTTAAGAGCAACTAATGGAAACAATCTTAAACAACTGTTGTTTCTCTCATCAAAGCAACAATGTTTAATTTACGTGACCGGTAGTAGCAAAAAATATTTTTCCTCGGATATTGCTTCAGTAACCTCGACCGCAAAGCGGCCCTTACGTCTCTTGTGACATAAATAACTGTAAACTTTATATTATAACGACTAAGAATGAAATTATACATAAGTATTTCATTATACAAGATCGATGACGTCATAGACTAAAAACAATATTAAAAAATAATATATGGTACTGAATAATTTAAAAAATCTGACAAAAGCTTTATGGAATATATTTTATTTTATTAGTTTGGTTAAAAATCTCGTTTCCATACGTTTGCGCAATTTTGTACATACACTACCGCTCAAAAGTGTTTAGGCACTCTCACTGACAGCAAAAATGTATAAAAACTCAGCGAAAATGTTAATAATATTTATTTTTTATGTACAGATATACGTACATGAATAAAAATATATTAAATAAATGTGAAAATTAAAACGTTTAATTTAAATTTTGCTTTCATCTATGTGACCTCCTCGTGATTTAATAATTGCAGCACACAATCGAGGCTTTCTCGCAATAAGTTTTGTCAGAGTTTCTTGTGTTATTGAGGTCCAATTCGATTGCAATTTGTTCCACACGTCAGTAGCTGATGTCGGAGCCGATTTCCGTACTCCCTATCTAGTTCTTCCCATAGTATCTTGATTGGATTCAAGTCGGGGCTCTGGGGAGGCCATTCCATAATTTTGAGAGTTCCTTCCTCTTCTAAATGGCGTAAATAGTCTTTACATAATTTAGAGGAAAATATTGGGTCATTATCTTGCTGGAAGATAAAATTTTGACCCAAAAGTCGAATTCCGGAAGGTATTGCGTGGTTCTCCAAAATTTCGCGGTAGCCTTCTTTTTTTAATATACCGTCAAGTTTCACAATGTCCCCTACACTAGTGCCAGCAAAACAGCCCCAAACGATGATAGAACCTCCACCATGCTTCACGGTAGCAGCAATACACTCTTCTCTGGCACGTTCACCCACAAATCTTCTTATGAATATGCATCTTCGGGTTTCGAACAGCTCAAATTTGGACTCAACCGTCCGTAAGACGTTGTTCCACTCTTCTATGGTCCAGTGTTGGTGTTCACGAGCCCATTTAAGTCGCTTTTGCTTGTTTTGTTTGCGTAGTAATGGCTTCTTTATCGCAAGACGTCTATGGAGCCCGGCTTTCTGTAGGCGACGTTTGACTGTAGAAACACTGACTAGTTGTTGGCGACCAACATTTAATTCTGCGGTGATTTCCGGGGCTGTTCTGCGTCTATTTAGTTAAGTAGTTATGTTGGTCGCCAGCAAGTTTGCTGGTAACCACTATTCTGCGATCATCTGCAGATGTTGTCGCTTTGGGCCTTCCACTCCTCTTTTATTAAGAAAACTGCCAGTTTCCCGATATTTTTTTACGTTATAGTCAACCGTAGCGTGGTGTATTTTCATTTCTTTTTGCCACTTTTATGGTAAGCTATTGTAACCGCACATGTTTCCGTACTAATCCCTCTTCGCGGAGGCATTTTAAAAAAAATGTCACACGATATTTCGCTCACGACGTGGATAGAGTAAATACCACACTACAACTGACCATAGGTTACAGATTTCACTATAATCTTCTAGGAAGGTAATTTAAACATTATTACCTACAATCTAACAGATGACTAAATTTACCCAGTAAATTCAGAGGGATTGTTATTGTAATTGCACCGCAATAAACTGTTTATGGTAATCCGACCAAGTGCAGGTAAATGATAGTAAACCTTATGCGATATAATGGGTGTTTATCTTACTGAACTACATTTTAAATACGTATTTCATTTTATTATAATGTTTTTTTGGTAAACATAATACTCTATGAATAATCTATGAAAACAGCCAATGTTTATTGCCGGATAAAATTTGTAGTAGTTTGGTTGTTACTGATAAATTCAAATTACATTACATATCACTCGGTTTGAAACCCTGCTATTTTATAGCAATTCATTTTTGTTTTTTCCTCCTCGGATAGCAATTTACCTTTTAGCATTTTTATTAACTGATATGCATACTTAGATAATATATATATTTAATAATAAATAAACCTTCGAAGGAGCTTAGAGGCTTTTTTTACACTGAAAGGTAATGCCTGATTTCGTAGGATGTGTCTAACTTCGTGGGATATAGAAATTTCGCTCGTATATATACGTTTATGCGGAAGTTACTTCCGCTACATATCTAACAGTAGTGATATTGACAAAATAATGTCTGCTATTTTTTTACGTTCAGAAATGCAATTCTAGGTAATTCCCAAATCATATCGTTGCTAAATGTTTATAGGGGAACTACAAAATTATATGGAACTATAGAAATTTCGCTGAGTATATTGCAGAAATTTATCGTAATTTTTGTTTCAACTGCAGAGATAATTAAACACACACAAAATGAAAATGATCCCTTTAACTTGAAAATCAAAATTACCTACGAGTAGGCGATGGAATTAATTAATGCGCCGCTTTTAATTTCTACACAAATTGGTATCTGTTACATAGTACATTACATAAATAGTTTACAATACCAAGATACCAACGCAAATTCGTCCTAGATTACTAGATATAACTTTCATTGTTACGGTATTTATTTAAATTTAAAACAAATGTCGTTATGTGCTTTATTTATTTTAGCATGTAGCTAAAGATCTACGTAAATAACATTGATGGCAAAAATTAATTAAATATATCGTCCGATTATTTAGCAACGCTGATTAGTGAATGGCCGTGATTTAAACACAGACTCTCTTAGAAGGAATGCTATAGAACATAACACAATATCTGACAAGATCAATGCCCTAAAGAGAGCAACGTCCGAACTTTGCAGATGGGTAATGTTAGCCGTGTACTAGTATTGATAAGCGCCATTAGATCATATGCATTTTCTATTCTACTTCGCATAGTCAGATATGTATGTTTATATACCCATTTCTCTTATATTTTCTGTGGATAAAATATTCAACAAATTAACAGTATATGTACTGCAAAATTAAAATATGATATTTGTCAATATTATATTTAATTTTACTTATAAATAAAAAAAAATAAATTAAAAATTCTATAAAATAATATACTCCTGCGTCATTCTCCACCATATTTTGGAAAAGAGGAAAATTATTGCATAAGAATCCGATTAGGTAGGATTTGCTCGATATTGAATGAAAGTTAGATGAAATAACGTAAAGAATCTAACATAAAAAATACCACAACGTGCAAAGTATTGTTATCTTCATTAGCTTTTCCAGCAGCTTTAGTAAAAGAACAGAAACATTTGTTTGTTTGTCTGTTTTATTCCAGGGGAAAGCAGCGGGTTAAGAAATATACTCAACTCTACCGAAAATTTTCGAAACAAGTTCAAACCGAACCAGAATTAACGCGAATTCTAAATGTATATTTGAAGAGAGCCCTTAATTAAGAAGCGCACCTCAATTGAATTTATTTTGCAAAAATTAGCGAATAAATTACAATGACGAAAATGTAAGAGAGAAATGCGATATTAATTCAAGCTGCAATGAACTAACGTAAAGTAACCAAATTGCTTTCAGTAAATAATAATAATATGCCTTCGCATCCCCCAGCAGCTTTCGCCATTCATTATGCTTGTGCCACTGTGGTGCGTCTTAACATATACACTACCGCTCAAAAGTGTTTAGGCACTCTCACTGTTAATAATATTTATTTTTATGTACAGATATACGTACATGAATAAAAATATATTAAATAAATAATGAAAATTAAAACGTTTAATTTAAATTTTGCTTTCACCTATGTGACCTCCTCTTGATTTAATAATTGCAGCACACAATTGAGGCATTCTCGCAATAAGTTTTGCCAGAGTTTCTTGTGTTATTGACGTCCAACTCGATTGCAATTTGTTCCACACGTCAGTAGCTGATGTCGGAGCCGATTTCCGTACTTCCCGATCTAGTTCTTCGCATAGTACCTTTATTGGATTCAAGTCGGGGCTCTGGGGAGCCCATTTCATAATTTTAAGAGTTCCTTCCTCTTCTAAATGGCGTAAATAGTCTTTACATAATTTAGAGGAATGGGACATTATCTTGCTGGAAGATAAAATTTTGACCCAAAAGTCGAATTCCGGAAGGTATTGCGTGGTTCTCCAAAATTTCGCGGTAGCCTTCTTTTTTAATATACCGTCAATTTTCACAATGTCCCCTACACTAGTGCCAGCAAAACAGCCCCAAATGATGATAGAACCTCCACCATGCTTCACGGTAGCAGCAATACACTCTTCTCTGGCACGTTCACCCACAGATCTTCTTACGAATATGCGTCTTCTGGTTCCGAACAACTCCAACTTAGACTCAACCGTCCGTAGGACGTTGTTCCACTCTTCTATGGTCCAGTGTTGGTGTTCACAAGCCAATTTAAGTCGCTTTTGCTTGTTTTGTTTTGCGTAGTAATGGCTTTTTCATCGCAATACGTCCATGGAACCCCCTTTCTGTAGACGACGTTTGACTGTAGAAACACTGACTAGTTTTTGGAGACCAACATTTAATTCTGTGGTGATTTCCGGGGCTGTTTTGCGTCTATTTAACTTGCTGGTAACCACTATTCCGCGATCATCTGCAGATGTTGTCGCTTTTGGCCTTCCGCTCCGTCTTTTATTAAGAAAACTGCCAGTTTCCCGATATTTTTTACGTTATAGTCAACCGTAGCGTGGTGTATTTGCGTTTTTTTGGCAATTTGTCGATTATTTATACCACTTTTATGGTAAGCTATTATAAGCGCACGTGCTTCCGTACTAATTTCTCGTCGCGGAGGCATTTTAAAAAATTGTCACACGATATTTCGCTCACGACGTGAATAGAGCAAATACCACACTGCAACTGACCATAGGTTACAGATTTCACTATAATCTTCTAGGAAGGTAATTTACACATTATTACCTACAATCTAACAGACTAAATTTACCCAGATTGTTATTGTAATTGCACCGCAATAAACAGTTTATGGTAATCCGACCAAGTGCAGGTAAATGATAGTAAACCTTATGCGATATAATGGGTGTTTATCTTACTGAACTACATTTTAAATACGTATTTCATTTTATTATAATGTTTTTTTGGTAAACATAATACTATATGAATAATCCATGAAAACGGGGGTGCCTAAACACTTTTGAGCGGTAGTGTATGTTCTCATCATTCGCTTTGAAGCGAGGAAAACCATAGAAAAACCCAACTCTGGGAAAAAACACCGGGGTTATAACCCGAATCCCCGAGTCTGATAGCCAAGCTCGCCCGCGAAACCAAGATAGGACAATGTAAAACGCTACCGTACAAGGCAATGTAAAATGATACAGGTATACGAGGTGTATAAATAAAGTAATGCGACTGGGAGGGTAACATTCAACCTAACAACACTCTTGTATAGGAGACAGGCCAACATCCAATGCACCTGGAGTACAAATTTGAACTCCCTACAATGATTTGGTAGTTTACAATAATTCTTGTGTGAACTGTATTTTTCTAGTGGATCTATAACATGTGTGGCAGCACTTCTAAGCAACTTTTGTTTCAGATTTGTCCAACAGAAGCTTTTTTTAAAACTTCAACAGGCATACTAAAACAGTATTTCATCGACCGTTTTATCGTTGATCAACGCTCAAAATGACCGAGAAAGGATTGAATGTTACTCACACAACAACAATTGGAAATGAAGAAAATCTGCGCGAAAATGGTGCCAGCTAATCTTTCGCGGGATCAAAAGGACAACAGAAGAAACTGTCATAACTTTTTACTACTGGTGACGACCCTGAAACAAACTATCAACACACTCCAGTCTCATCCTGAGCAAATCGAGGATCAGGTATGCTGATTTACTTCTTTGATAGCTAAGGAATCGCCCACAAGGAACTTGCACCTCAACGCTAATGCATAAACCAGCATTTTCATCGAAAGGGAGACTTCGAAAAAGAGTCGCTTGTATAAGACTGAACTGCAAGAATACTTAGATACCGCATCACAACAATGCGTCTTACTACATCACAAATTCTTGGTAAACGAAAACATCCCTATGGCTCCTTAGCTTCCTTACTCACTAGACCTGAATTCTTGTGACATTTTCCTTTTCTTAAAAAACTGTAAGGTTCAAGTCCAAGATTACAATTTTGGAACATTAGAAAACAAGAAGGCGATTCCAATACCCGAGCCCCAGTACTGCAATGTAGAGTAGGTAAAGTCTCGAGCTCTTTGACGTTTCTCGAGGCACTTTTTTGCGATTTGTAATTTTAATTAAAAAAAATATATTAAAAAATCAAGTCTCGTTCTTTTATTTACATACTCGTATACCTACTTCGCACTATACTGCACTGATTCTTACTGTATACTTAATACAAGGTAGTCATTTTATTAAAGAACCTCGCAATTTAGTTTCTAAATGTTCCGTTGGTTTTTAAATGATAATTCAAACTTCCTTGGTACTCCCAAGGTAGTTAAAGTTACCATTTCAAATTTAGCGACCTAAAAAGCGATTTAAATGACGATTTATTCAGACGGTCTCCGTGGTGTCAATAGTGAAACACACCAGTCTAGCGAAGAGGAGCTGTAGGTTCAACGCCTACCGGAAACAGTGATTTAATGTTAACAACACCAAGGAGGTTTGAATTATCAATTTAATTTTTGATCTAATATCGCAAATACATGCATAAACTTGAGTGTAATGTATTGATACCATCTAATAGCTACTAATGATATCAAAAGTAGATGTGGAGTAATTAAAAAAAATTAACCTAAAATAAATAAAATAGAAAGTAATCAAAATGTGATACGAGTTGCATTAGTTGTAGCCTTCCCACTAAAAAATTGCACAGACTTGGTACTTGCTCTCCAAATTCTAATTACATAAGATTCCTTTCTAAACAAACATAAAGAATGAAAAAAACTCGTTTCTTTCTAAATCTATTCCATTACACGAGCAAATACTCCTAGTTGGCAAATGTGATGATTACTGCTTTTTTTTTTGTACTATCTCTTAAAAATAAACTAGTTTTCGAAGTAGACATATTAAACAGGAGAAGATGATTTTATTACTAGAAGCAAAGCTATTCTTCTAATGTTAAATTCCTCGACAATAGCTGAGGTGATGTAGTGTATCTTTAATGTGCGATAAATAATAATAATGGTAGGATTAGTTTTTTATCAGGTGCTTAAACTTTCAAATTGGATGCCATAAATCCAGTTAATGTTCACTGTACTTGCAGAATTATTCCTGGAAACTAGTTATTACTTTTTTATGGCCTTGTCAAAAATGGTGGAGTTTTATTATATTTGCGTTCCTTTTCACTATCCTCGAGTTAGTATTTCTAGCTTGCCTAACAAAATTAACCATTTTAATAAAAGGCAAAGAAAAGACAAATTCAGTTGTTCATGTTGCTTTTTGATGATTCTTAATTTGACAGAAATTGAGTAGATATGACTTGTTTTAAAGAAAGAAATCGAAATAATTACTGATCATTTTATTAATATTTATGTTAAAATAGATTGTATACACTTCACAACATGAGTTTCAAAACAAAAGATTAGATTAAGAACAGCTTTTAGGTGTACTTTGAGATTGAAATCGTCGAAAATTCGTCAAAAATATTTTATGAAATTAAATGTTAAGGATTATATGAACGCAAGATCTTAATTTAAATCAGATACATTGCTTAATTACAAGCGCAGCAGTTTGATCAAATAAATCGGCAAATTAATTATTTCAATGCCGATCACGCCAAATGTAACAACTTGAAAGAGAAGCACCTAATATATGCAAAGTGGTTCTTTCAGGGTTACTGAATCAATTTTTAGAAGTTGACGGGATTAAGTAAGAATTATATGAAATACTAATAATGTCACAAACTTGAAGAAACAAATATTTGCATTATCTAGTTAAGAACAGAATTTGTCACTGCTGCTAAAGGGCCGCTGTTTATCGTAAATATCACATAATTACATTGAGTAATGTATTATAAAGAGGAGAAGTATGAGTTCACAAAGCTACATACAACGAAACTTACAAATTATCCCGGTCAATATGGGAGGTGAGTTTGCAAGGCGTCCAGGTTGTGAGTTGAGTTTATCTCACCTGATATTCAATGCGCTCGAAGGAGATTCAGATCGTAATTATTGCTCCGAAGCAGTTTCGAAACATTCGTAATACTTGAAAGAAAGGTGCCTCTACTTTCTCGGCGTAATCTACTACGATTCGCAAACGAGCACGTCGCCATAGAAAATAGATGGGGTGAAAAAGACGACTTGATGTAATGAAAGTGCCCAACAAAAAAGAATTTTGGTATGAACTACAGAGAGTTTGGTATTTGATTCCTTTAGAGACTTGTCGTAAATTAGTGGATTCTATGTTCTGCCAACGTGTAGCAGTTTTGGGAAATTGTGGTTATTAATATTATTAATATTTAGTTTATTTTTAATAGTGATGCGTATTGCGCCAATTTTTCTGCTCAGTTTGTTTCATAGATTTCTTATTTTTCAATGAATATGAACTTAGTTACATCTTCTCTCTAATAAATAAATTTGACTATATGCATTCGATATTTAACATTTACACTCACTAATATCTATATTTCGAGTTAGTTCTCCCGCAAAAAACTCTTGCACATATTGTTTTTGCACATCATATGTATCCTTGTATTATTTTATAGCCTCTTTCGTTCTAATATGAAGTTTTGCAACAAAAACACATTTTTCCCCTAAGAATGAGTTTATATTTTATATTTAGCGAAGAGTGTTATCCGTTCAAAAATAGGAATACAATCTGAGAACTATTCTACATATTCCGATCTAACACTGATAATTATAGGCCTATAAGTATACTGTCCAATTTCGCTAAAGTGTTTGAACATTTGCTGTACAAACATATATGCACCTGTATAACTCCTTTCATATCTGAGCGTTTTATTGCAGGCAGTTCGACGATCACTAATTTAGCCAATATCCTAGTAAAGCACTTGATAACCGAATGCAGGTGGATGTTATTCACGTTCATTTTTCTAAAGCTTTAACCACGCCATCCTACTACAAAGAATGGATGGATTTGGTTTCGGTGTAGGTTTCCTGTCGTTGATGGAGTCTTATTTTGTTGGACGAGGGTGTTATGTCTACTACAAGGGTTATTCCTTTAGACCATTTTCTTTAACATTCCTCAACGTTCAGATCTTGTGCCGATTCTCCTCAGTTTCTATATAAATGATTTACTATTCCTGTTTACGTGCATACGCAGATGACGTAAAGGTGTTTAATACTATTGGTAGCATTTATGATTGTAAACATTTGCAAGACAATCTTCGGCTTATTAATACTCGGAGCAAAGGCATTCTCCCTCTGAATATCAACAAGTGTACTGTGGTTTCCTACAATAACACTCACACTACTTTACACTATAACTGCTAGATTAATTATGCAGCCATACCACGCAATATCAAAACTTTATGTTTTATTTGATAATAAACTGTTATTTATGGAACACATTTGGTCAATGTGTTCATCTGTTTCCAAAATTCTCGGTTTTGTCATCCGTTCCTGCAAGCATTTCTTAGATTTACGTGTAATGAAGCGCTTATATTACGCCTACGTCCCGTCTAAGCTTGAATACGCCTCCATTGTTTGATATTCCCACCATTTACACCAAGAGCCTATGATTGAACGTGTTCAAAAGAGGTTTCTAAAGGATTTCTCCTTTCGAATGGACAACGTGTATACGCAGGGAAATGTTTGCTTGTATCAAGACTGTCCGCCTTCATTCAAGAAAATAATCGTTTCAGTTATCCACAATAGAATTACTGTTTCATATCAATAGAAATATTTTCTCATCATTTCTTTTTGCGCTAAGGAGAATTATTTCTATGCTTAAGAATTTCGTCTTTTAACTTGATTCAAGAAAATCTTGCAGAAAATTTGAAAATATTTATTAATTAGAGAAGTTGTTTGGGCAATTATCCTTCATCGTTTGCGAAATCCATCCCACTTATATCCGACGTTTCGGCAGTCTTCGGGGTATAGCCCGAGAAGGGCTGGTGTACATTTGCGAGATTAAATCCATACAACACTTCGATGATTTGTGTGTGCTGGACGTGTTGCCTATATGTTTTTTTTATTAATGAAACGGTCGTATCGAGGGATCGAAACTCGATTTATTCTTGTTCTCGATTTTCGTATTCCACCTGACTACCACTAAGCCAATAGGGGAGATCATAACTACTGCGTTAAACCTACATTTAAACTACAATTTCATCAACATTTTCCTAGCTTAAGACTAAATGATTTACTTCGAAAAAGCATTTTTTTGTCTTGCATTTATTTGATTCTCTAACCCCAAGAAAATATTTATTTGATGCGAGTAGAATTTGAAGAACATTGCTTTCTTATATTAAATATTTTTTTAGTCTTGAAGAAAACTATTTTCATGAATAGAGACACATTTTTGCGAGAAAATCTATTTCCTTAATGCAAGAGTGTACATTGAAAGAGGTATGGAATATTATAGCTTACTTATGGAGGATAATTTTTTATCCCTTGTTGGCCGTGAGCGTAACAGTGTGAGGTTTCTTTACAAGATCACAAAAAACAACATCGACTCACCAACTCCTCTAGCGCAAATAAACTTCACACTGCGTATTCGTCATTCTCGCTTCTATAACATATTTCGACTACCTAGAGCTAATACCAATATTTTGCTTAAGGCACCTATTAGCCACATGATGAGATATATAAATAAAAGGGATCTTGAACCATTCTTTTGAGTCACCCTTTTTTCCTTGTTTCCTCGTACTGTTACATTATATATTTTCAGCACATTTCTTACTTTTATTATTGCAAATATTATTGTAGACAACATATTTTGTATTTTTGAATTTTAAATAAGAATTTTGTAAATTTGTCCTGTAATTGGCCCTTGGGCAATAACGGATTATTATTACTATTATATATGTCTGAATTAAAAAGGAAACCGTACATTTACTTTTAATTTTTATGTTTTGCGTGAGAGAGATTTTATAATAAGATTATTTTATCCATGTATAAGCAAACGCTTTACGTGTTTTAAGGCAAGTAGTAGTTTTATAAGTATCACAAGGAAAGATACTGACCAAGTTACATCTGTTCTTTAAACCAGGAGAACGTAATAAAGACTAATGCGCATTTATTAATATACAAATTTGTTCTAAATTAATGTTTAAATTTACGTCCTGATTAGAAAATGTATAATGATATTTATTTCATATACATATACTTTTACTTTCTCTGCATTTCTTCCAAATCTCATTTGCACTAGCCTTAATTTGAATACCCTTAAAATATATTTTCCGGTTCACCTAATTAAAATCACTAAACTGCATGTGTAGCTGGGGAAAGAGAACGATAGCATAAAAATTGCAATATCCATGTTAGAAAAATGCTAACCGATCGTAGAGATACATTTTAAGGCTAAGTGCGCGCAAGTTCCAATCGAACATACGCTATGTAGGAAAAAAACAAGGATGGCGTACACGGCCCAGAGAGAATACGATGATTGCAAGCGCTACGAGCTTCGATATTCATCGAAAGCGACCATGAGCGAGGTCGTGACTCCGATATCGTTGATTATCCTTCGTTTTCTTTCGAATTCCTCGACCACGTGTCACGAGGGAAAGGCGAATACGGCGATTAGACCTTTAATTTCGGTACGCTAACTGTAAACGGAGTAAGGCAGGTAGGGAAGATGATTGGGATAAAACGAAAAAGAACGAAATTTCGGAACGTTCGTATTATGCAAGCGATAAAAATAACGGGAACGTTTTGTTTTGTTTTCTTTATCCTCTTTTATATATGGCGCGTTTACGTTCATATATACGTATGAACCTGCACATGACTCCGCAGTGACTCACGTGTACCAGCAGTTTTATAATTCTGTTTGCCCGTTTAGGCCTTAGGTATTTATTGTGTAGGTGTGTCGCTTACCTTCGCAATGGAAGCCGTCTCCTTGATATCCGGGAAAGCACGTACAGGAAAAGCTTCCCAGCGTATTTGTACAATGAGAAAATACATCGCATGGTCTGTATTTGCATTCATTTTCATCTGAAATAAAAGGAAAGCACATTTACTATTTCATCTATGCATAAATATGTGTCTAAAAACTATACTATGTATCAAGAACCAGTGAACTTGGAATAATAGACAATGTATACTTAGTGGCAAGAAAGCTAGTCACCCAGAAATATTTTTAATGGATTCCTTCAATTGCATATTTTACCTGCAGATGCGTGATTGACTGATGTTCTTACCAATATTTTTAGTATTTAATTCGATCCAAAATAATAAGGGGTGAGAGAGATTAAGCAACCTATGATACGCTTGCTTTTGAAACTGAGAAGCTGTTTTGATTAGGACGTCATAAATTCATAGACATCGATCGTTTTACACGGTGGTTACAAACAGTGGATAATATAATTTACTTTTTACAATTATTTCCATTTTGTTGCCTTGTGTGCTACATATATTATATAGTGTACATTAAAGTTACAGAATAGTTTAAGTGTTTTTACTTGAAGTTCATTTAATGTGTACCATGAGCGCACTTGCGACGTGTCAATGGCCATAATTGTGAGTAGGAGGAGGGTAAAATAAGTTGTAGGGCGATTGTCAGTTAGTATGCTAGCTCTGTGTAATGGTATTCTCCACCTTTGCTTAACTATTCTGGCGGGAGTAACTATGACTCTCTTCGCAAATCGGAGAGCGCAAGACTGGGGCCAAGGCCGGTGAACCCTTCAGGTTTACTAGACCGGGGGAAGGGAGGTGTCCTCACTTATGTATGTGACGACACCCCCTTCTCAAGGTGCGCATGGTACCTCCTCGTGGTGGCGCCGGACACTGTCGGAGGGAGTGTTGTAAGGCATCTCCCACAGTGACTAAACCATGCGGCCCGTCCCGTCTTCCGCGAGAACCCAGGCCCAGCGGTAGGGGAGAACGGCCACAGCGTCCACTCCACGCCCGAACGCTATGCTTCCGGCGGGTTAGGGTTACCAGCCCGAACCCAAATGCCGTTTACAAACTGGTCCTAACGATAGACGGAGCCTCGGACGAGAGGGGTCCACGGGTCCGGATTCCTCGGGACCGTCAGGGACCCTAGATGCCGGCCAGGCGAGTACCGGAAGCCCCGCGCCGACCACCTGCGCACCTAAAACAGGGGCCATCCCTAAGGTTCGTCCTGGGGGTGGCCCCCAACCAGCAAGAGGTGTTGATGGGGCCAAGAAGTTTTCTGGTTCCCAGCAGGTCCCACCCCCCATGCAGTCGGGTCCAGCGAGCCTCGGATGTGCGAGTTGTGGGAAAACATATACAGCCAGGGCGAACCTGGCGAGACACGAAAAGGACTGTGGTAAGAGGGACAGTCAGAAGTGCCTCTTTTGCCCGTTCTCGGCGAGCACCTTTGCGGGTGTTCGTCAGCACGAGAGACGCGCACACCCGCAAGAGTATGCGGCTGATTTGGAGGGAAAAGTCGGCGCCCCTGAATCACAAATTATGTCAAAACTAGCCTCAATCGAGGATAGCTGTAAAGGGGGCGTCGTATCGATTAAGGAATTGACAAAGGCAACCGGCCTGACCATCCATCAGGTCAGGAGCCGGCGGGAGAAGCCTCTCTACAAGAAATATTCCTATCCTCACATGGTTCTTTTCAATTTGAATTGATTCAAAGAAGCTCTCATTCCGCATTACTGCGAGGTCAGGGAGTATATCGCTAGACATGCGTTATCAGTTTCTAGTGAAGTCGGCGCTCGATTCATTTTCCAGTCACCCAGAATGCAATCAGCACGCAGCTTTTCACCCGACGTAACAAGTAATAGGTTAAAATACATAATACAGGTTAGGATAGCAAAGAAATAATATACCGCATATCAAAAACTTAACAAAGGCGGCGCTTTACAAAATAATCAAATTAAACAAAGAAAAAAAATTTCAATAATAAACACTCTTTGTTCAATTTAAAACGACGTTATACCTATTCACAAACATCATTAACAACTGACAATGCAACACTGGCAAATACACAATGACAGTTAACACGAAATGGCTGGTGGACATCATGTGACCCTTTTCGAGGGTTCGATTCAAATACCACGTCCAGACTTCGGGGCTCCTTTATCTTGGCCACTCTGTGCTTCTGTTATGCTTTCCGGGATATTTACTAAAATCGTGCAAATTTTTGCAACTTTATTGTTCTTACGTTAGAGTACTATTTTAGTCCTTAGGGTTTGATCGAAATCTGAATTTAGTCATCTTTTGAAACGAAATCAAAGTACATTTATGAATATTTTAAAATCAAATAAATTGGTATTGCGTTTGTTTATACTATTGTTAGACTATCAAATACCAGGATTACAGAACACATATCCACATCGTAACTTGATCGAATTAATCGCAGACGACCAATATTACAACTTAAATAATGTGTACTAGTAGCAAGTTGTGTTAATTGGAGGAACGGTTTGTCTAATTAGACTCATTTACTAGCTTGATTCCTTACTAAATCACTAACGAGTACGCCAAAATCGCCTCTTATATGTAGAGTAAGAGCTACTTCATTCTGGGTGTAGACTAACGAACGTCCTACACTAATGGTAATTCATAACTAATAAAATTTAATAGGCCAACTCGTCAAATAATATTTATATAAGCACACGATTTTCACATAAACAGTTCATTAGTAGTTGGTATAGTGCAGAGTAATTTAGTTAATGGGAATTTGTCACGCGTAAGTACTAATTAAAAGCTGCAATCAACTAGATTTAGATGACATTGCATCCTAAAAAAATAATCACCTCATCAAGGAATAATGTTTTCCTAAGATAATTAATTTGATAGGATGGAGACGATTGCATCTTGGTGAAAATTAAAAAACTCAACACGCATACATACAGTCATGTGTACGAAAATAGTTGTCATCTTAATTTGGCTGAAGTATCGATTTATACGTTAAATAAAATAAATTCAAATTTATCGAATTCTTCATTCCCACATGTTACATAACTACAATTATAAATAAATAGATTTCTTAATACCTGTTTATATTCCAGGACAAAAAATAATTGAGCATTAAAACAGCAGTCATTTCAAAATACAATCCAAATTCATTTTTAGGTAATTGGATTGAAAAACTTAATATTTTGTTACTCGGGGGTTACCGGTTGCCCACATGTATTTACTGCAATTCTTTTGCCCCTCAACTTGGCATATTCTCCACAGACAGTCAATATTTTCCGGTTTAGCAGTATCTTTCAGCTCCACCCATAAATTTTCTATTGGATTTAAGCTCGGTGATTGCGACGGCCAACTCAAAATGCGAACGTGTCTTCATTTTACGAGAAACATATGACGGCCAAGATAGGAGGAATTTAGGAATTATTGAAAGTCTGAGAAATAAAAATTGTTTTTATCTTAAAGCAGATAAAGGAAATAAAATAGTCATTCTGGACAAACCGGATTATTATAATCGCGTCAACACTATGTTAGCGTCAGGACCGTACAGAGAATTAAAGAAAACCCCCCTACCGTCAATGATTAGAATCACTAAAGATACTATTAAGGACTGTCCCAACTTAATCAATAATAACCTGAAATTCAAAATAACAAGTTCAAACCCTACCATTCCAAAAATGTATTGTCTTGCAAAAATTCACAAACCAGGTAATTCCATGAGACCTATAGTATCCGGCATTGATTCTCCAACATACAAATTGTCCAAATGGCTAGTGAATGAATATAAGAACTTGCCCCAGAAAGTAGATAACCTATGTGTAGAAAACTTCGTAGATTTTGTAAATAAAATTGAAAAGACTGAATTAAAAGATGGGGAAGTCCTTGTATCATTCGACGTTTGTTCACTTTTCCCAAGCGTACCAATTCCAGAAACTCTGGAGTATTTGGTTGAATTTTTGAAATTAAATAACGTAAATGATGTGAAAACCGCGGAATATAAAAGGTTAACTAAATTATGCATGTCACAAAATTGTTTTCAAATAGGCGGAAAATGGTTCGAACAGGTGGAAGGCACGGCGATGGGTAATCCTCTATCGCCTTTTATTGCGAACCTTTTCATGAGCAAATTTGAAACAAACCTGAAAAAAGAAACCAAATATTTCCCGAGAATTTGGCTTAGGTACGTAGATGATATTTTCGCTGTGTTTGACACCAACAAAGGAAACATACAAGATTTTCTAGCAGAACTGAACTCAAAATTTACCACGATCAAGTTTACCATTGAAGAAGAAATGAACAATCGCCTTCCGTTTCTAGATACTCTAGTCATACGCAATAATAATAAATTAGAAATAGACATCTACAGAAGAGAAACTAATTCCAACAGATTCATCACGTTTGATTCGCACCATTGCGAACAACAAAAAAATGTCCGCGATTAGTTTTCTGGTCAATAGACTCGTCAGATTTCCGCTAAACAAGAGCAGGTATGACAAAGAATTAAAATATATCAAAAATGTAGCGAGGTACAATGGTTTCTCTTCTATGGATGTCGACCGTATTTTAAGGAAGGTCCAATACAAACAACACATAAGAAATTCCACGACTTTGACATCAACAAACACCGGTAACAAGAAATTTATAACTCTTCCTTTTCACCCAACAGTAAAAGGGTTAAGTAAAATTTTCCGATAACTAAACATGAACGTGTCTTTTGTGTCAAAAACAACTTAAAGAATCTCTTAGGGAATCCCAAAGATAAACCGGAGATCATAAAAAGTCTGGAATATACCAAATCGCATGCAATGATTGTGAGAAAGTTTATATTGGACAAACAAAAAGGAGTATCGAAACGAGGTTCAAACATATTAGACACTATCGTTTCGACAAACCTGAACTATCAAGCGTAGCAGAGCATATGGTAAAATCCGGACATAAGATTGATTTAAAAAATCTGACACTACTTAAAAACGTGAACTCGTATAGAGAATTAGACGCGTACGAAACGGTATATATGAAAAAAAAAAAGAACGGAAACTTATTGAACAGAGAACCACCCCCAATTGCACACTCGAGTTTGATGGATTTATTACCATAGACCCTGTTAAATGATACGGTTCGCTTTCGGTCCATCCTTCCCCGTAAAAGGCATGAGGCCACCTAGTAGATTGTAAATAGTCATATGGTTAGAAATTTTAGAGCCTGCGTAGAAAATAATTTGCATGTGCGATACAGTTTTTACTTTCAGTCGGTAACACGGTTGACAATGGGAGCCCACGTGCTCTCGAAACGCTGCGTTCCGCATAATTAATTAATTTGTGTGAGTGGAGTTTACTGCTATACCTGTGAATTGTACGAGAAACATATTTCAGATCGTTATTCTGCATAAACAACTATCTTAGTGGCGTTTCCTCCACCGCGTATGGCACAAGTACAGTTTGTAATATGTTTAGATAGACACCAGCATTATGTAAAGGTCCGTGCCATGAAATACACTCCCGCGGCATGATGTTTGATCCTCCGAATTTTGCCGTCTTTCTGATGTCTTTGTACGTGTTGTTGGTATGCACCAGAATGAAATAAAACTGTTACTTTCATCTGGCCATGGTATATTACGCCACTTCTTTTCATTCTATTGCGCGTATTCAGAAGCAAACGACAATCTAATCTCTATTTGTACTATATGCATGATTGTACCGTTCTAGGCCTTCTTGAACGCAACTTTGCTTGAATCAATGTTCACCTAATAGTAGAGGTGAAATGTTTAACTCATTTTTAATTGCAGTTAAACTTATGAACGCTGTCTTCTTTGCACAAGTTATAATGTGTCTGTCTTCCCTAAAGCTAGTTTTTCTCTCGCCACCACAATTTTCTTTCAGTATTCTCGAGTTCTTAGTGTTTAGAATCATTTTCACAGAGCAAGGGTTTCTTGTATAAACTTGTTGCTTTTCCCCCTACTAAGGAGATCGCGTATAATTCCTCTTTTTTCCGATGAACTCAACTTGTTTATAATTCTTTAGGCATTTTGGGCCGTTTTAGAAAAAAAAAAAAGGATAAGGTTACGAAATAATGGACTATGCTTTTAAATAAAACATATATGGTCACTGTACTTAAACGGACACTGTTTATTTCGATTTATTAGTTGGTGGCTTGGGAAACATCTAATGGCGATAGGGTAACGTTCCAGCTTGAAGATATCAAACACCTTAAAGTATTGTCAATACTGGTCGTCAGTAACATCTTCATATCTATAGAAGTTTAAGTTAATTACCTGTTACTCATAACTTTTAAAAGCATTTCTATAAAAATGCGTGATATCTACTATATGGGCTGAAAAGTCCCGGGCCTAACAAAGAAAACACGGTTTTTTTGGTTGAAAGTTAGCTTTATTCATCAACGTAATCTCCATCAAGAGCACCGCATTCATTCCAGCGCCGCTCTAACATTTCAATACCACTTTTGTAGAACGATTTATCTTTTGCCTCAAAATAGGCCTCAGTTTCAGCGATAACCTCTTCATTCGTGCGAAATTTCTTACCGGCGGACATTTTTTTGACGTCTGCGAACAGCCAGTAGTCGCTGGGAACCAAATCTGGCGAATACGGTGGATGTGGGAGCAATTCGAAGTTCAATTCATGTAGTTTTGCCATTGTTTTGATTGACTTGTGACACGGTGCGTTGTCTTGATGAAACAAATTTTTTTTGCTATATGCGGTCGTTTCTTTGCAATTTCGGCCTTCAAACGCTCCGATAACGCTATATAATATTCACTGTTGATGGTATTTCCTTTCTCAAGATAGTCGATGAATATTACACCACGCACATCCCAAAATACCATAGGCCATAACCTTTCCAGCCGATTGTTGTGCTTTCGGGCGCTTTGGACGAGGTTCACCAGTTGCTGTCGACTCAGATGACGATCGTTTTGATTCCGGAGTGAAGTGATGGATACATGTTTCATCCATTGTCTCATATCGACGCAAAAATTCCGGTTTGTTACGTTTAAACTTGGCCAAACACTGCTCAGAATCATCAACACGTTCTTGTTTCTGGTCAATAGTGAGCACACGCGGCACCCACTTTGAACAGAGCTTTCTCATAATCAAATGCTCATGCAATATAAAGCCAATACGTTCTTTTGATATCACTACGATGTCAGCTAACTCACGCAACTTCACTTTTCGATCATTCAATACGATTTTGTGGATTTTTTTGATGTTTTCTGGTGTACCGCCTGACTGCGTTCTGCATCATCGGTGTCTCTACGACCACGTTTGAAGTCAGCAAACCAACGTTTTATTGTTGTATCTGATGGAGCGGAGTCCCCATAATACTTTTCAAGCCATTGCTTCGCTTAAACGGTATTTTTTCCCATCAAGAAGTAGTGTAAAATTAAAACACGAAATCGTTTTTGATCCATTGTTTTGAAAATAACAAAAGTAGCGTGACTCTTAGCACAATAACTCACAAACTAATGAATAGAATATCATGAAATTTTAACAGCTGTCTTTTGACGGTTAGTACTAATTGAGAGAAAGCCCATGTGTTAAAACTTCCAAAAAGATTGTTGATATCAATTTTAAAACATCTGAATCAATTTTCAGACTCATAAATGTTAATGTTCTTAAACTTCCAAGTAAATATGAAGTTAACTCGTTGTGTTTAAAGTTAATATTCTACCATTATTTTAAGATAGATGACTCGTTATCGTAAACTTATAAATGTTAATAAATAAATTTAATAATGTTGCATTCATAGATATTCAAGGCTATTATATATTGGTTGAATAGTCACAAAAAGATAAACATCATTCTTTTAAGTCAAATGCGTTATAGCCGCGGCTATATTATAATGCGAGCAAATTTAATACGCTTCAACAATGGGAAGGTTCCTCCGCAAGAAATTCAAGCTACAGGTAGAAGAGGATACAGGTGTCAGATGTCAGCGTTAAACGCGTAGGAGTTGAGGAAATCTAAATTATCTTCGTCAATTGGTAAGAGAGAATTTACAGTTTCTTTGCCTGCTTATGTAAATTTCGACCTCTGTGAAGCTTTGACCTTACGACAACGATATAAATCGCCTCCACTTAGTTCTAGGTAACAAGAAATGTTAGTAAGGAGGTGTTTCGCTTTGCAAACAAAGCACGCTTCCACTTGTGGCGGTAGTATTGTTGTGTAGTATTTGAAAGTGAAATATCCGTGATGTAATCTGAATGAAAGGTTTCTACGATAAACATGTACTATGCATGTATATAAAACATACCTAATAATAATCGTTGGAACGAATTTAATGAGATTTATAAGCATTTTAATGCAACGATATAACATTTACAATAAATACATACGTTTGAAATTCGTTAGCAGCTTAGAACTTGGAAAACCTGTTTAAGATATTGTCTTCAACTTGACGTTCGCGGTAAATAATTTAAACAGTAGCATGCTGTATGTATATATATATATATATATATATATATATATACATACAGCATGCTACTATATATATATATATATATGTAGAAAATTGTTGAATGAATGACGTCAGTTAGATAATGGTACGTTTGAACTTTTTAAACGTTTCCTCACAGAATTCTGCCTCCTGCGATGATAACAAGATATGGATTTTATGGAGAATAACTGAAATCGTCACAGTCAAAAAAAGGTTAATACACTAGGGTGACAGAATCAAATAGACACCAGGTAAAGCGGTATAAATATGTAAACAGCTAAATTCTAAGAACGAATTAAGACCTTTCTCTTGTCATTAGAGTAGGGGTAGATGTATCGGAAGGAATTCGTCATAGTTTAGTATCGTGGCAACTATGCCTCGCTTACAAGGTTCGAGTGATATTAGCGACTTCACCCGGGGTCGCATCGTTGGCCAGAGTGAACGCGGCGCTTCGCAACGTGAAATAAGCAAATTTTTAAATATTCCGTTATCCACTATCACATAAAAGTTCGTTCATGACAAATTAATAACACCAATTTTTAGCTTGTAATAGCAGAAGTTTAATTTCAGAAAAGATTGTTTATGAATAGGTTGCATGAAAATTATATTTTCGATACGTAGATTAATAGTTTGAGCTTTTGCATTGACGATTTGCGTGTGACAGGACGTTTCCTAGTTTAACAAGATAATGATAAGCACTTGATAACCTTCATATAGATGGCAGCATTCACTGTTCGTTTTTCTGGAAGAAATTTATGGTGGAGCTGATTGAATGTCAAAGAAAACGAATGGCATGGTTGTGACATTGTATCATCTTTACAGTTCTTATGGTACTCATAGAAATTCACTAGAAAAGAGTTGTTCTATTCTTTATAAATAGCCCCCAACATTTCATGAATCTTCTGGGAGTTTCTTCCAAGTTTCACAAAAAAATTGATGTTGAATCGTTGTTTCTCAATAAAAGCGAAAAAGTTCCACCTCTAACTGTACATTCCAATGGAAGGAATTGGAAGTGTCATAGGCATCGGTGGCAGTAATTTGCTAAGAATGCCTATAGGACTCCAAATGAGGCAGTGGGAAATAACTTTTAGGCGCAACAAGTAGTTAGGCTGCATATAAAAGGCACCTGCAACATGAACTCAAGCCAAATTAAGGCCTCGTGCTGGAACAGCATTCAAAGTCATGCCGAGGCATGTATTTCTCCTCGCCAAGGCTCAGGAAAGGCATTCGTATCTTATAGCAAAGGAGACTTTAGGCTAATGGCAGGAACCCTTAAATATCAATTATGCAAATTTGGATAGTTGACATTTAGAAACGGCGGAGTGCATAGTATAAATGAACATGTGCTACAATCAATTGACCTACACACATTTTCCAAAAGGGAGTATCGAACACCTTCTGAACTGAAGGACGAAGATGCTAGACTAACAGTAAGGTCTATTAGATTCCTCGAATTATTTCAACCACATTGGGGCCATTGTTACAATAGATTTATTTAGTTTACATTACTATACTTAACTACATTACTATACTTAATAACTTACCTGGCACCTCACAACTGCACCCTCCATATCCGTCGTTGCAATGGCACTGATGATCGAGGCAAGCACCATTCTGGCAAACAGTACCATCTTCTTTTCGACAGTCGCCTGGAAGAAGAAAGATCATTATTTTTGTATGAAATAAACTTTATGTTAGACTAGTAATATATATTATACCATCCTACACTAGATAATAACATGAAAAGTTTTAGTTGTAGCAAATGCAATAGAAAAACTGTATTATTGACGTATAAATACAAATTAATATAAATCCCATTTTCAACAAATTTCACGATCATCATCATCACAATTTTATCTAATAAATGAGGACTAAACTCCGGAAAAAATTAGCATTCGTATATGTGTAATAGGCTTGTTAGTATTGCAGTTATCTGGCGAAATAGATCTCTTTAATGAAAAACAGATAATAGAACAGGAATTACCTAACTTAATAGCTAAAGTAAAAAGAAAAATAAAAACATTTATTATATTTTGTTCATTTTAGATATTGGTTGATTATTATAAGTTCATTGATTAGATTTCGCGTAAGGCATTCAATGTTTCATTGGAATGAATCTGTGAGGACATATTTAAAAAAAAATCAGCAATATGAACAACATAAATGAATGATCGTTCCACGTAAAATAGTAATAATGTTGTAATTTGCATATAAATTGTTGATATTAAGAAATTATTATGCGTTATGTAATTTAAGTAAGTGTACTCATGTAAACAGCTTCTCTTGTGTGTTAAGTATGTTCTATGGTAAACATGTATCATTCTGGAAACGAGTTATTTTATTATCTGTATTGAATACCTTGACTCACTTTAAATATAAGTGTCCATGATCTTCTCATTTCTGCGTACACATGCAGCTTTCGTAACAATATTGCTACTACTGTATTATTATTATTATTACAAGTCAATTGTGTAGTGATGTTTATAGGTCTTAAGCATCCCAGGAAAGCCAGTACGTATAAAACCGATTAAATAAAATCATAAACGAACGCTTGTTTACTTTTGTACGATTTATAAGTCTCTAAATCATCATAATATAACAGATTGCTTGCATACGAACAGTGTCATTACAAATATCAGAAATATCACTAGGTTAGGGTGTCCCAGTGAAGGCATATTTGTAAATGCGTTTTTCCTTGTATTTCTTTGACATTTAAAAAATAAAATACCCGGAAGAAAGTAGCTAACTGAAGTGAAAAGGGCGCAAGTTGTTCTATTGGCGTCTCAGAGCTGTAGACAGGTGAAGATTGTGAAAAAAACTAGTGTTCGCATTGCGCCATACCGAAGAGGTATAGAGAAATTGGGGGTTATAAAAATAAGCCAGAGAGTGCTAGAAAATGAACAACTATACCGAGACAAAATCGTTCATTGTAAGAAATGTATTTGTGAGGTTGGAAGAAAAAGCAAAAGTCACTCGCTGATGAGTTGTGCCAGGTTATAGGAGTTCCAGTACCATCGAGGAAGATTAAATGAAGCGTTTGCAAAAGACCATAAGGACTGGAGCATAATGGCAAGGTCGTTTTGTGGGATAAATATGATAGTAAAAGCAAATTCAATAAATGTTAAACTTTAATTGTTATTAAGGTAAAATATAATATTATCTACATTATCAGAACAAATTAATTAACATCTTTAAGGCATTTTGAGATTTTTTTCTCACAATTTATCGTAAATTACTACTAAGCCTTCAGAGAGTACACACCCATCGACGGCGATTATATGTTTCGAAAGTCAGGATTCATACACGTTTGGTTAGTATGTATATGAATGACGAATTAGATTGACGAATCGACGTCGTTCTTTGGTATGTTCGACGCATGTTAATAAATTTTTTAACCGATTTCTGACACTAGAACACACCAACACTATTAATAAATGTATTGTTTGCAATATCAATATTTTACCGTACAGTATTTTTGTGTGTAAAAAATATGTTAACAGTAAACAACACCGGTTAAATACGCAACGTGATGTACCATATTATAAATTTCTATATGATCTTATTTATATGTTAAGTGCGTGCAACCTTATATATATCTAATTTTCCTCGGGTGAAAAACACGATTACGGATCACGTAAAGGCAGAGCTAAATGGTAAAAAAATATAGCTGACGGTAGATAGAACAACAAATTCAAGAAAGAATTGTATTTTAGTTAGTGCATACTTTAAAAAGCGGTGAGGGATCCTTGCCTCTTCTTTTACGTAGTAGGATACTAGAGAAGACAAACTCGGAAAGAGTAGTGAAAGCTATAGAAAATACCTTTGAGAGGCTTAATATATAGGCAACCCAACATAGCAACAGAATATGATTAAACCTGCAAAGTTACTAAATCAATCTTATTTTCAATTGCTTCATGTCTTGTAGCTGAATTTATTAGTAACAGTTACCTAAAAGCAGATCAATTTGTACTTTCTACCAAAAGTTTTTTTAAAGTCTCAAAAACGCATTTGTGAGTTTAAACAGGCTTGTCTGGGCATTTCTCAGTCGCCACAGCTAGTATTGACGAGATGGGAGTGTGGTCTAAAGTTGTTTTATATTATGGGCATTTTTAACACATTATTAAACCTTGTATCTTAAATTTAACACATGGGCCGAAAAGTCCCTGGCCTAACACATAGATGACGCTAGTTTTATTGCAGTCACCTTTCTCTCAGTTAGTACTATTTTCAAACTGCAGTGCGTATAGATGCGAGCTTAACTGGAAACCAAGGGTGCGAATATGCTGCGAACGATCTTTTTTAATTCGTAAACACCACACATCATTAGACGCAGTGTTGGTAGTAACCGAGCCCTACGCTACTACGAAAGCACTCATTTTTGTAGCCTTAATTACTAGCTACGGTAAAGCATGGGGAAGAGAATGTTATGTTCTGGAGATGCGTGGAGGTTTTCTGGGATCGGAAAAATATTATATTATACATGATATAACACACGCAAGCTTATTAGAATAGACTGCTACACCATGAATCGCATATGAAGATTCCGATTATTTCCAACTGAACATCGTGCAATGTTATACACCACGAATTGCGAATAGTTCGTAAGCAAAAGTATTAAGTTGTAAGATTAATTCGTACAATTCCTTGATGTGCCGACAGTATAAATTATTTACGCGTAGTAAAGCTGGCTCTCAGCGGTGACATCTATCTTACAGTTTACAGAAACTTATTAACAGACGCAACTTATTCCTATGTTCAGTCCATTTGAACAGTAGAGAATGGTCCAGTGCGTCTGATGTCAATATTATTGTTTCTTGGAAACTCATTGTATAAAAATTGCTTTAGAGGCTACGAATAAGTTTTACTGAGTAATCCTAGCAATATTTAAAACTGACTATGGAGAAGTAAATGATTTTAATGAGATTTATTTTCACATCAAATTTTTATATCCTTTCTTTTTCGCCTTTATCCAGCTGAAATATTCTGCTTTTAAGCCTTAAATCAATGAATGCCGTCAATTACTGTTCGAGTTGCACATACCTAATCATGTTTCCAGAAAGCATCAAACTATTACATCTTCTTCGGTTCTTTTCCTCCAACTCTAATTATAGATCGATCGTTCTAACAAGAATAGTGTTTCGTTCTTTAGTTTAAGCAGTAATTCTTCGTTTCATTTGCTCGTTAGATTCATCGATCACAAGATAGTCTTTATGCTTGACAGCAACTACGCAAAAAAGGACAATAACATTGCCAATTAGACGAGCGGATTTATTCAGGGCTTAGAGATGTCCAAAAAAGATATACCTCGAACATTCTACACTGAAAATCTTATTAGAATAGGTCACGACTATTCGACGTGATGGTACCTTCAGTAGATTTATGCTGTACCTAGCGCAGGACCTCTGGTGACCTCGCGATCGTAAATATAGTCCGGATCCACAACGATAGACGTCGAAGGGAAAGAATACGAAGTTTTTCCAAAGAAAAGAATTCCGAAACTAAGACGAAATGAAACGAAACAAAATAAAGCGGAACGGCGCATGGATGGGAAGGAAAGAAACAAAAGCGAATGACCGTGGTGGAATTACGTCAGATTGCATGTTCAGGATCGAACCAGCCGTTCTTATTCTTTTGCTACGTTTTATTTTCTTTAAGTTGGTAATGGAGTTTATTCGCTCCCGCAGCATGAAGTGATCCAAAATAGTAACTAGGAAGGAAATTATCGCTTCCTTCATCTTCTGTGTCGTTGCGTGTTAAGCCAGAAGGGTACAAAGTAGCTTCGATTGTTTTTTTTTTTTTTTTTGAATTAGACGTTATTCATGAAGTTATGGTCTGGTACATTAGCTACCGCTTTGCGTTTATCTTAATAATTACCGATCGATCCGGGTTCTATTCCTTTGACAAATAAATCTTCTCGTGAAATGTGAAATTTTTTCTTTATTGGTAAATCGTTGCCGTTTAAATGAGTTATTCCCTGCAGCGTAATGGATTATCCCTTATGGCGTTCTTTTACTGGAGTTAAATATGAACGTAGATACCGAGTTAATAAGTTACGTTTTTGCCGTTTTTCCGTGTTGATTATAATTTTTCGAATCTGATGTAACAGATGGAGAATTCCCAAAGCAAATATTGGTACATTCGCCGTTAACGTTACCGCTATGGTTAATCGTAATGTGCGAATATTCTAGTGCCTATAGGTGCGCGGCTGTGTATCTCGAAAGTTGACCTTGACGTTTTGCTTCGATGGCGCCATTATAGTCTGTAGAATAACAGGTGGTAAAGCTCATCACTATTATATTATTCATATTCTTTAATAATATAACTAATAATAAAACAATTGAGACAGAAGAAAGCGCCGATATTGAAAAATATAAAGGATGACAAAGGAAATATACTAACTGAGGAAAAAGAGATAATGGAAAGATGGAAACACTACTTTGAAGAACTCACAAAGATAAAACAAGACGGATACATAAGAGAAGAAGAGCATAAAACAAAAAACGACGATGAACGTACCACACCAATAAGCGACGAAGAAGTCAGAGAAGCAGTTAGCAAACTAAAACTAGGAAAGGCGGCCGGGGAGGATGGAATCACAGCTGAAATGATAAAATATATGGGAAACAAAGGTAACGAAGAACTACTTGACCTCTTAAACAACATTATAATAAAAAAAGAAATACCTAAGGAATGGAATATGGGAATAATTATGCCCATATACAAAAAGGGAGACTCTAAGGAATGCTCAAACTATAGAGGAATAACATTAACTAGCATCCCAGGAAAAGTATTGACAAGAATACTAGAAAAAAGACTCCGAGAGAAACTGGAAACAACAATAGACGATACTCAACATGGATTTAGAAAAGGAAGAAGCACCCAGGACTTAATATTTGTACTCAGACAATTAGGAGAAAAACTAATAGGGAAAGGAAAGGAAATACATATATGTTTTATAGATCTTAAAAAAGCTTCTGATAGGGTAAGAAGAGAAGATGTATGGCAGAGCTTGGAAGGGAGAGGTCTAGAGAAAGGAATGATAGAGATGATTAAGGCATTGTATAAAGGCAATAAGAATAAGGTGAGAACTTCCAATGCAGAATCAGCTGAATTCGAATCGCAAATTGGATTAAAACAGGGATGCGTATTGAGCCCATTGTTATTCTCTATAATAATAGACGAGGCTGTTAAAAAAGCTAAACAAAAAGGAAAAAATATGAAAGTAGGAAACTGGAAAATGAATGCAATTAACGTACAGGAACTAATGTTTGCATATGATATGGTACTGATAGCACACTGGGAAGAGACATTACAACAAAACTTGAAGATATACCAAGAAGAACTAACAAAGATAAACATGGAGATAAACACGAGCAAAACAAACACAATGATAATAGCAGCAGAAGAAAGAAAACATAGCATCAAAATCGGGGAAAAAGCATTGGAACAAGTTAAACGTTACAACTACTTAGGATTAATCATTGAAGACAATGGGAGAATAGAGACAGAGGTAAATGAGAGGATAGGGAAATCCGCAAAAATATATAACATATTGAGAAATTCGTTTCTGGATAAAAAAGAAGTACCAAAAAATAAAGACAGAGGTGTATAAAAGAGTGGTCAGACCAACATTAACATATGGTAGTGAGTCATGGATAACCACGAATAGAATCAAAAGCAGAGTAACGGCCATGGAAATGAGATTCCTAAGAAGAATAGAAGGAGTAACTAGAAGAGACAGAACCAGAAACATAATGGATGTCCATGTTTGTGTCAAATTTCATTTAAATGGCAGCTCCACTTAGCAGCCTTCTTTTCTTACTGTTATAACATTTAATGAATTAGACAGACGTTGAATCTTCTTTAGCAGTGTAATTCGAAAATGTAAGATCACATCTATAACTTTCTTTTCCTTTTCTATTACACTACTTGCGCATTTGACCGATGCACATCCAGATAACGGACATTATTGTACAAGCGCGCATTATCTAATATCGCATAAACAATATGGAAGATAATAGCTTGGTGCGCTTAATTGAAATCATTCCTTGCTTCATATAGAAATAAATCCTCATAACCGGCTAAGGCTGGTATAAAAATCACATTTAAAACAAGGTAACTATAATAAGAACGAACGCGATAGTGAAGGTGCTATAAAGACAGAAAGAGTAACGAAAGTTTACGACTTTAACCAACAATGTTGTTAGCTCGCGGCGTCGTGATCTTATACATTGATCCGCAGCAGAAATATTGTGTTCTTTTTTTAAATTCGATTTTCGTAACGTACAGGGCGGGAAATCAGGTTCTTTTGAAACTAAAACGAACGGTGAACATGCTTGTTAGTAAACAACTTGAATTAATTGTAGATGACGGCTATTTATATGTCATAAGAAATGTATACATTAAATTTTCTTTTTAAATTTCGTGCGAGCATATTTTAATACAGATTTTTCAAATAAAATATGATTTCTTTAATATGTTTATGCCTTATTTGACATTTTTTTAAGATACTGAATTGACGTACAAGTCACACTTGGAACATGCTGCAAACAAAGCCACAAAGGCCTCTTGGGTCTGCAGAGGAATGTTTGGTCGAACGTGGGGCCTAAAACCAGCAATGGTTCACTGGCTATACGCGAGAGTTATAGTACCAACTATAACTTATTCATCGCTAGTCTGGTGGCACAAAGCCAATCAAGGCTACGCGGTCAAGATCCTCGGCAAAGTCCAAAGGATTGCTTGCTTGGGCATTACGGGGGCCATGGCCTCGACGCCGACGGCTGCAATGGGGACCATCCTTGGGCTTCCGCCATTGCAGCTGGTGCTGAGGTCAGAAGCAACCCTAGCAGCATACAGAGTCAAACGTAGTGGATGCAAGTTCGGAGACCACACCAGCATCTTCAACTACATCGAACAGACAGCACCACTGTCGATGACGACCGACAAAATTCGGCCCGTGTATAGCTTTGCTGGGGGATACAACGTAATAATTCCCAACGGCGAAGCAATAAACGCATGCGCAAGCAAATCGAGACGGGGGATTTCCCGCTGGTTTGCGGACGCCTCGAAAACCTCGTATGGCACAGGTATTGGAATTTGGAAAGAGGGAGAACCGGATGGCGAGACTATCAGTCTAGGGGTCTCCTGCTCCATCTTTCACGCAGAGGTAATTGCCATCCAGACATGTGCAGAGAACTCTTTGAACTACGCACATGACCAGGAGGCGGTGGAAATCGTATCGGTCAGCCAAGCCGCTCTTAGGGCGCTACAAGCTGTCAAGTTTGACTCCGAAGTGGTATTGGGGTGCCATAGAAGGCTGCAACAACTGGCGAAACTTTGCAGCGTTACGCTGAGAAGGGAACGAAATAGCTGATATGCTAGCAAAAGATGCCAGCGGACGACCATTCTCAGGTCCCGAACCGACGTATGGGAGTACCTCTGGCAGTATTAAGACCTACGTTAGATCGGAGCTGGCCGCCAATCACTGGTCCTATTGGAACGGTGTAGACTGTAAATCCCTCAAATTTACAACGCAAGAATTTTGACAGTTACCTAAAACTATTCCTAATCTAGCTAATAATTTTGAATTTATAAATAAAGCGGTCTCTAATAACATTTATTTTTCTAACTCATACACGCAATTTTATAAAGTTGTAGATCTGCAACCGTTCTTAAACCTACAAAACTGCGCTAATTGTAGCTCTGGGATACGGTTGAATGCTCCTTGGAAGGATGAATAATATTGTCCTTGATTCCACGATATATGTATAAATTGTGAGCAGAAAGGATGAATTTTTAACTAAGCTAGCTCTTTAGCTAAATTTTATTTATTTAATTTAGAATTACGATGGGTTATAGATTTTTACAAATTACTTACATGCAAAATTTTTGTTTCACAACATTAACAGTCAAAGCCAACTCTTTATTTGTCTGGTTGCTAGACAACTTAGCATGCATACCGTACTGGACATGGTATTAGCTAACAATTACCTCTATACTGTTATGATCATGACAACGAAAATATTTTCTATATAATTTCCTGGAAGAAGGAAAGGTTACAAATAAGTTGTACGAAATGAATAACGACCCAAAACTCTGTAGAAACATAGTATGTCCTACTCTAGTAATATTTTAGTTAACATGTTATCATACACAATATTCTATAGATAATTTTATTCTTTACAGTTTGAAAGTACGCAACCTGAAAACACTCCCATCGTAACTCTACGGAGTCGTCTAAGTACCGTAACTCCTTAAATTAAGAAGGTTTAATATGGAAACGCAGCTAATACAGTCTACGTAATAAAATAAAGCAAAGTTGCGTAAAATTGATTCGTTTTCTTCAATAATGCGAGGAAGGTTCGTTAGTTGTTACGTTAATGGATTTCTTTTTCTTAAGCTGTGTTAATGTTCTAAGTGCTAAGCGTATTTCTAATTTCACACTGAATCAAGTTATGGAGGCTTATAACAACTTTGTTTGCTTTTAGCAAATACTAACTTTTTGTTACTTTGAATACATTTAAGCATAGACGTACATTTAGCAGCCCGTGGCTGCCGTAAATTTGAGAACTTTTTGAATTCATGCTACTTATTTTGGTGTATTTGTGATTTATGATGGCGTATCCCGTCTGTTAGCGTAAATGATAGGGTCATTTACTTTCTATTTAGCTGAAGCTAACCGATTTTCTAGAGAAAAAAATCCAGGCATCTGATTACACTCGTGTAAGATAACAAAGCCATCTCATTACCCTAACGAACTTGTTGCATTACAGTAGTGCATAATTTTAATTAAGATTTACTTGGAATGCAATTTTAGAAGTAATGACCGCCTGCCCAACTCCGTTTCACTTAGACTGCCTTATGCATTTCAGAGAGATAAGACGGCACAAACTAACAATTTAGTACGCCGATACTGTTTTATTGGAGATATTGGCCTATAGTTCGTTTTTGTGTAATAGATACTTCGCCATTAACGTTTAATATATGCAAGAACGTGTGCCGCGTGCTGCAGTTTTTCAGGTATTCTTGTGTCGTCTTGAACATGAACTATCTAAATGTCAAGGTCGTCTATATTTATGGATAATATATACATACGCCGTTGGCAAGAAGTGCTTGATTACATACCTTTCTGGTACGCAATTATTTGCTTATAAATACATTAAATACAAAGTGGCATCCTAACATGCAGCAAACATCAAAAACTGTTCTTCCGATTCTTAATTGGATTTAGTTATTAAAACCATCCTTAACCTACGTTAGAAACCGTTATGTTTTAGCACTTCCATTTTGAATTCTACTTGTATACGTAGTGCTTTATGAAATCTTGCTTTAGAAACTTCGATATTGTGCTAAGTATGCTTTATATGTCGGTGTTACAAAAAAGTCGTCTATACTGGTCAATTCCTCTAGGAGAACACGTATTAACCAGGAGTTTTATTTGCAACGAAAAGTATCCAACCCGGAATATGTAGTAGGTTCCCGCGGTATTTATTTCCTTTTGAAGAATTTAAGTTTCGCGGTTGAAACCGCGCCGTAATTACATGCGTCAGTTGCATGAACCACCCTAGAAAAAGCTCTACGTAACTGAGAGCGAAATCTAGGCAAACTCATGCAATTACGATGCGGTTTCAACCTGGAAATTAGCTTTTGGAGGGTGATGTCGGTATTCTAAAATCGGGGTTTCTCAGCTTGTCGTTAATTAGCATAAAGAATCATTGCGGGCAAATATGATACAAGAAGAATTGGAAGGATCCTGTATTAGTGAATCGTAAAGTGATTTTATTGATGTAGAACATAAGCGGAAAAGGTTAATATTGGTAAAGAGAGAAGGAATGAAAGTTAGTATTAGAAAGTGTTTAAATTCGCATCGGAGAGGTAAAACAAAAGGGTGGTTGAAGAGAAAATAAGTTGATGAGAATTTTGGAGTATATTTTTTGCAGCTGGATTAAATACGAATGTACGAAGTGTGCCTCCGACTACAATTTAATAGTGTCCTCCTTCGGAATACACACAGCGTTTCCAACGATCATTCCTGGTGAAAATTCTGGAAGCCTTGTTTCGTTCAGCTGTGTAGAACCTGCGCCGTTACTCTTCGGATATTGTTTAGTGTTTCGGAATGACGTTGTTTCGACTGTAGGGCTGGTGTGGAAGTAGTGGAACGTTTTCCACTGCCAAAAATTCTCCAACCGACAATGAAGTGTAACGCAAGATTGACGAGCTGGCAATGCCAGGTCGCACACACAAAACTCTTCTCTGCAAACGTTCAAGGACCTCGCGATAAAAGGTCCGATTCACTATGCGACCTTGCGGTACGAATTATTTGTGCCCACACCTACCATACAGTCCAGATACGGTTTCACGTGATTATTTTCTTTTCCAACGCTTAAGCGAAAAGTGAGAGGTTCTCATTATGGAATAATAAACAGCATCCAAATAGTCAGAACGCAAGCTCTGAACAACCTAACGGAACAGGACTTTCAGAATTATTACCAGGAATGACAAACTCGCTGGACACGCTGTGCGCATTCCGAAGGAGTATACTTTGAAGGGACCAATATTAAATTGTTGATACGTTCAATTAAAAACTTTAAAACTAATCAGTCTCATTAATTCTGAGACATACCATAATTGTTCATGATTTGGATTCACGATGATAGGTTTTAGAGGTGCAGTTAGATTATTTTTAAGCATCTCATGAATGGACGTTAGATTTCAAAAGCGCTCACGGAATAATTTACAGAAACATAACCCCGTTTGTAAGTCGCCTCTATGACATTAATGATGAAAATAGCAACATTTACGTTTGCAGAAGATGTAAAACTAAAATTAAATTGGTATGGTGCGGATAAATGCATTATTATGCATAAACTATTGTTGAATCTCAAATTTGCTGGATGATAATATAGGACGTTTGTTTTAAACAGTGTTGTGATAACTACTATTGTCCAATACGATAGTGGGACGCTTTTCTAAATCCTAAAGAATATAATTATTTTTTTGTTAATTTAGAAATGATCTATATTACATCTATATATATTATAGCTATAAATCCATCGTTGTTTCCACTGTAAAGTACGATATATATTTTTCCACTAACTTTAATTGTTTTTACACGACGTCTCTTCCACTCAGTTTCTGTTAAGATACAATTACACCTCTAGATGTGCATGAGTTTCGCATATAGAAATAGTTTATTAGAAAAATTTGCCACCTTGTAACACTTAAAAAATTTGATATTAACCATCGACAAAGGAATCACGTTATTAACTTGGTCTCAAAGCTGAGTTTGCTTTTGGTAACATCAATGGAAGGGAAGTTAGTTTTGGTTTTCAACGCGTTTGTGTACGCTATTATTACCATGACGAATAAAACTATAGCACATAGAATATTCAGAAATTAAGAAATATGCAATAGAAAATGTAAAATGCATAACATAACACATGGGCTGAAAAGTCCCGGTTATTTTGGTTCAAAATTAGCTTTATTCATCAACGTAATCTCCATCAAGAGCAACGCAATCATTCCAGCGCCGCTCTAACATTTTAATACCATTTTTGTAGAACGATTTATCTTTTGCCTCAAAATAGGCCTCAGTTTCAGCGAAATTTCTTACCGGACAGCATTTTTTTGAGGTCTGCGAACAGCCAGTAGTCGCTGGGAGCCAGATCTGGCGAATACGGTGGATGTGGGAGCAATTCGAAGTTCAATTCATGTAGTTTTGCCATTTTTTTGATTGACTTGTGACACGGTACGTTGCCTTAATGAAACAATTTTTTTTTCTTTGCCATATGCGGTCGTTTCTTTGCAATTTCGGTCTTCAAACGCTCCAATAACGCTATATAATATTCACTGTTGATGGTATTTCCTTTCTCAAGATAGTCGATAAATATTACACCACGCACATCCCAAAATACCGAGGCCATAACCTTTCCAGCCGATTGTTGTACTTTCGGGCGCTTTGGACGAGGTTCACCAGTTGCTGTCCAGTCAGATGACGATCGTTTTGATTCCGGAGTGAAGTGATGGATCCATGTTTCATCCATTTTCACATATCGACGCAAAAATTCCGGTTCTTGTTTTTGGTCAACAGTAAGAGCTTTCTCATAGTCAAATGCTCATGCAATATAAAGCCAATACGTTCTTTTGATATCTTTACGATGTCAGCTAACTCACGCAACTTCACTTTTCGATCATTCAAAACGATTTTGTGGATTTTTTTGATGTTTTCTGGTGTTACCGCCTCATTTGGACGTCCACTGCGTTCTGCATCATCGGTGTCTCTACGACCACGTTTGAAGTCAGCAAACCAACGTTTTATTGTTGTTTCTGATGGAGCGGAGTCCCTATAACACTTTTCAAGCCATTGCTTCGCTTGAACGGTATCTTTTCCCATCAAGAAGCATTGTAAAATTAAAACACGAAATTGTTGTTGATCCATTGTTTTGAAAATAACAAAAGTAGCGTGACTCTTAGCACAATAACTCACAAACTAATGAATAGAATGAAATTTTAACAGCTGTCTTTTGAAGGTTAGTAGTAACTGAGAGAAAGGTGACTGCAGTAAAACTAGCGTCATCTATGTGCAAGTCACAGAAACAGACACACATCCATTTTTGAAACGCGCAAAATTTAGGTTGGAATATAAGCACCTACAAGTAAGCATAATATACTCAATACTTATCATTTTGTTGTTTTTAAAGCTTCAGTTAATAATATTTTTAATACCAATGTGGCCACCAGTGTAATTTTTTATAGTAAAGAAATTTCCTATGAAAGGAGCCTTCAAAGCAAAAGATACAATGCAATATGTTTACGATAAAAGTTTTTTTATAAAACAAATGCTCGAAGACTAACTACGTTAAGAATTTGCTCAACTTTTAAAATGTTTGATTTTATTCGACTGAGTGCAATTTTTGTGTATGATTCAATATCGAATGCCAAGATGAGCAGTTATTGCAGCATGTACTAAACGCTAGTAAACATGTATTTTTAAAGAAACTTTTAAATAGATAGAATCTGTGTGGGAATTAAATGATCGAAAAAGATCTTTTTATGAACTCCAGTATCATTAGAAATTTGTAAATTTTACTACGAGTACTATATTTTTGCTTCATTTAGTCCATTTACGGCAGTTCTGTCGTAGTACTCTATTTTCTATTTGAAACTATTTGAAACCGTGGGGAATATAAACAAACGACTAAGACTACATTCAAATTAAATGGCATTCAATGCTACTTTGGAATCGATAGAGATTGCGGTGCATATAAAATGATCATATACACGTTCCCAATTCGCAAAAGTCATTTGCTAAGTAACTTAGGAGAGATCTTGGAGCACGTGATATATACGATTTCCATATCCTATGCATACATAAGTGCATTAATACATTAGAATTACCTATTATGATTTCATTCGCCAACTCTCATTGCTTAAAGTGTTTCCTTTCCACTCGTAATTGTACGGTAAAGTAGCAACTGTGTGTATGCACAATCTTTCAGACTGGTTCATTAATAATACATATCAGTCCTTGAATATAGGCGTTGCAGCGGTAATCGTCTAGCTACTATTCATATACATATACTACCGATGGTATTGTATGTGGGTATGTGATAAAGCACATTAGAAATCAGACCACCGGCTATTATAAGACATTAACGTTTTAAATTGATTCTTCATTATCTACAGGCAGTTTCATGAAAAAGGAAGAGAGAAACATCGTATTAAGGAAGGATCTCGAAACATAAAGACTTGGAAACAAGGTTTGACTACAGCACTATTATACTGCACGATTTTTTTTCTGAGGCAGTTAAAAAAAATTAGTTTAAGGAAGATGAAACATTTTTGTTATTCATCTCACATAGGAAATACTTCTTAATTTACGTAGTATTACGTGTGTTAATAAAATCCGGTTTCTGTACGACGGTTTTGAAGTTATACAAGATTTATTCAAAAAATAATTGTAGTTTATTTCTTTGACTTTCATTTGTAATCTTGCAAATTATTGATCCTTGCCCTCTTCAAAGTATTGTCCTTTCTTAATCATATATTTTCGCAAGCGAGCTTTACAAAGCTTATTTTTGAATGTCCTTCAGTGTTTGTGACAAATTTGTTTTAATTCCATCAATGGTCTCAAAACAGCCTACCTTCGGTACTAATTTTAATTTCGGGAATAAGAAAAAATGACGAATGGGACGACTGTGGAAGAAGTTATCTGATTTTTACCACAAAACTAAAGAATTAATAAAGTAGAGACAGTATTGTTGTGGCGCAAAACGACTACAGTAATCACAGTTGATTCTTTAACATTGAGGTAAACATTCAAAATGCATAATTCCAATTGAAATTCAAAAAACAGTGGGTATCCCTTTCACGTTCGATCAAAATTAATATGCTTTTTTCGGTGTGGAGATCTTTTACCAATACGCTGTGATAACTCAAATTTTTCCTTAATGTTGCAGGCGTAAATTCGCCTTGGCGTCTCCCGTTTGACTTTTTTGCACAAATAGTTGTTCAAGAACTTGTCGTAAAACATCCACTCGAATTTCTTTTTGCTGGTCAGTCATACTACGAGGAGCAAACTTTGGTGCATGACCTTATGGATATGCCGACCTCTTTTCCAAGTTCTTTGGCAGTTAAACGTCAGTTTGAATGCACAAAATCCTTGATTTTATGAACATAAGCGTCATCGGTTGATGTCGAGGACCTTCCTGGTTGTGAGTTACACTCACTTGGTACGTGTAAACAATTCAAAACATTGCGCACCATTCAGAGCATTATCTCCATAAGCTTAATTCTAAAGTTGAAATATGTCTGTGAAAGTTTTGCCCAGCCACACCCGAAGTTCTACGTTGCATCGTCGCTCCCAAAAATCGCACGTTGCAATAATTGTTACACTATGAAATACCTTGTGCTGAAATAACTCGTGTTAATACCCAAGAATTAGGCGGGATGTTAATAATCCGAAAACATGTGATTATTGCGGAAGGTTATACCCGACACAATGTTGCCATAATCACAAAGTTTCTCCGTTGGCACGTAATTCAAAATGCTCTTCCATTATCTGAACACATCTCGTAGGCATAATCTTAGAAGTGCACATTGAAAATCTACGTTTAAGATCATTATCGTGTATGCTAGATTACCTGCAGGTATTAAGAAAAGTATTGGTCGATAGTACATGGAAGACTGTAAGTACTCCATTTAAATTCAAATTGACGTAATTAGCAACACGAATGGGTTGGCTCCAGTTACCTGTGAATAAACTTTTTAAAGACCGCTTTTGATGTAGTCATGTTGAAGTAACCGACAAAGTAGTTCTCAAACATGAAATGAAATGTTTTGGAAAATCGCGTTTATTGCAAACTTTTAGGCATGACGTGCAATTTTAAGAAAATGGAAATTCTTCGTGATTTTGTTTTTCAAAGAAGTCCTGATAAATTCACATTTAGAGTTTGCATTGATATAGTTGCAAAATCTATTGACATTATATAATTGAAAGGAATTCAATAGTCTACATCAACATATATGCATGTGTAAGTGTAGGAAAGTAATTCATAATATTAAAAATAAGTAACAGATGGCAAGCTATTGTTACAGAAATATTTTGCGCAATATAATCATTCCTCCAATAGTACAAAGATTCCACTGGAAAAAAATTACTCTTCAACAATAGCGGATACTAGTGTTTTGGTTGACTAGAGATCCTAACCCCAATTCAAAAGAAAATATGTGTGTATCCGTAAAAAAATACATAAAGGAGATATTGAACCTTAAAATAGAAATAAGAGTTGGCACGCTATAAGTCACTTTTGGAATGACAGAAAGTTACATCACAAGGAGCCTAGTTCGGGCATGAAAGTTGAGACATTGATAAAGATGGCAGTGCAAGATATTGACGATATTCAGAAATACATGTCTATTATTGCGTTTGTTTACAATGTTGCTTCTCACATTATCTTTTAATATTTACTGAAATAGGTCGAGAATGTAGTTTATAGAGCCAGGATATGAAGGTATATCATTGCGGAATGTTGATAAACACGTGCCATAATATTGAACAATTTCAAACTGCTACAGATCCATAATTGGCTTGACATCTACCGTAGTATTAATATAATTTTACTTACGATCTTAGGATTGTAAAGTTAGATCCCGTTCCTTACATACTGTGTATTGTATATTAATTAATATATATATATATATATATATATATATATATATATATATATATATATATATATATATATATATATGTATATATTGTAATGATATGAATTATTGTCTATGAATTTTTCTAAAATTTTACTAGTTCACCTTATTCTGGTTGATGTTAGAAGTTGGAGGCAAAGCACCGTTAGTACTTCCTCTTTATGAATTTTTAAACACAGATATTTAATTTTTACAGGTTTCTTTCTAAAGTTTTACAGATATATACTTTGAGTTATTCTATAATAACTTATTATTCACAATTTTTCTTGTTAAAAAAAGTCCCTTCAACAACACTTGCAGAGGAGACGAAAACTTTACTATCGTTTATCGTATATATGGCTTTTCGTAACCATATTCTTTTATAAAAATAAATATTTCAAAATTTCATCCTTACAATGCGTTTAATACACTGTATATTTCAATTACAATGTATAAATATGTATTATTCCGACTGGCAGCATTTTCCTTTATGATCTCACACAGATCAAGTATGTATGTACTGTGTGGCCTACCATACAGGCGAACAAATGCGTTGCTATGGATATAATAGAAAAACCAACAGATGAAGATCGTGTCAGAAGTCAGACACGTTGGCATCGTTTCTCCTGAGAAAGAATATTTAGTTATTTTCTCATATAGCTCCGTAATTTTATAAATATTTCAGTTTATATCTAATAATAAAGTGTATCATCTGATACTACACATAAAATCCGGAAGTTTCGGACACATACTTTGAAAGCCGAACACCAGTCCATGTTAAAGGAGAGAAATCACGTGCGAGTGAGTACGTCTTCTAAATTATTTGTATCCACTGCTCTCATTTTGTTTCGTAAATTAATTAGAATATTTAAAGGTTAGCTAGACAGGGGTCGCATTAGGTTTTTTGTAAAAAATATATTTGTTGTATTCATGTAAAAGAGCGGTGTATATTTAATTCCTTCCAACTTTACATTTGGTTATTTTAATTAAGATACGTCATCTCCTAATTTATAAACAAATTGATCAAAATTTTAAATTAAAGAGCCCGTTTAAAACATTTAACGAGCCTGAGATTTTCCACCACAATATATATAAATGTCGAAAGATAAATTGGTATTCGAGAAAACAAAATTGAATTGTTATAGAGAGGTAGAGATTCAAAGCCGAGTCACAAATAGCATAATCCCATAAATCTCATCAACAACTTTATAAAGTTGAGTATTTCCTACGACAAAAACCGAGCTAATTCGAAGGCAGCGGTCAACGGTAGCTCGGTTAGCCAGTTCTGACGATCTATGTTTCTAATGTAATTCAAATTTATCAGTTGCGAATAAACGTGTATGACAAATTTTATCCGGTAGTAAAGGTTTTCGGTGATTGAAAAAGGTTTCAAAAGAGGCACAATAAACAGGCAAGACTGAAATTTGTGCAAGATGACATGAGTTGGAATCATGAGTGGAACAACGTCATATTTTCTGACGAGAAGAAATTTAATTTGGACGAGGCTGACGGTTTCAAATATTGGCACGATTAGCGCTGAAGTTGCGACGAATCGAAATTTTGGTGATGGTAGTGACATGGTTTCGACGGCTTATACCCATGGCAATAAAACCCCTATATGTTTTATTTCCATGCGAATGAACTCTAATTCGTATATACAACTTCTGGAAATGGTTCTGATAAACTTTCGTGAACAATTCCCGACGCAAGACTGAAAATCTTTGCGAAGTATTGGCAAGAGATGCGATAACGTCGTATTGGAATGATACTCCTATTTTAACATCGGCCAAAATGGTAGACAGCTCGAAGACCCGGACTTACTACCTGTAGAAGGAATTTTTATTTTTTTATATATTTATTAATTTTGTGTGAATGGGCCTATAGAAACTTCGCTGTTTTGATTTACCATTATTGTAAATATGCTCTGTATAAAATGTAATAATTTCTTTTAATGTTATTTTCTCTTGAGTTTGTATTTGTTTGTAGTTCAGCATTAACCTTGATGCATAATACGCTGAAGGCATTAAGAAAATCAAATATTTTATGTATATATATAAAAATTTCGTTGACTGTATATACAAGGTAGGGTTATTGTAGTAACAGTACAAAATACCATTCTCTTGCTCTATTGAATGAGTAATAACGGGAGACGGAGCGTTATCAGTAGAGGTTTTAACTAGCCGATACCGATATATATATATATATATATATATATATATACCAATATATATACCAATATACTTTATTTATTCATGATGACCAAGATTTTAATTATACGCTTACTGTCGTCCGGTTCGCGCGACTCTTTGCTACTTCTCCGCATAGATAAGACGAAGATGCGTACGTCTCCACACGTCCGTGCACAACTCCAGTCACACATTTTTCTGGTCCGGCCGACGCGCAACTGGTATTTATGTAAATTTTCGCCGGTGTAAATTTTAATTTTATGCGCGGTAAGGCGTATGTGAGTTATCGCTGAGAATTCGTTAGAAATCAAGTGATGGGTTCGGTCGCATTTACATCGTTGCCATCGTTTTTCTGACGGCGATGCTGTGGTATGCGTTCTCCGGAAGATGCTCTTCATTTTACGCAGATTAATCGACACAGTTGAAGACGCTAACTGCCTGATAGGAAGGTGTGTACTGTTATTATCAGCTTAAGTGCTTGTACCTAGGGACATGAGTCTAGGACAAGAAACAGGTTGGTAGTAGAAAGATACTAAGAGAAAATCGAGCTATCAATCGTTCTACATTAAAAATTTTACGGAAGATTGTATTAATAGGTGAGAACAAGGATGAGTCGACACCTTGCGAAGCTTTTAAAAGGCTTTCAGTTGTACCTTTTAAGATGTAATGTAGAATACTCTGAGCAGAAAGAATTACCAGATGTGCTAGACGGAAGCTTGAGGATATTTTTCTTGGTTAAAGATGGAGAAACGATAAGAATTGTCCAGAATGGTGGAAATGAACTTCACGCATTATTGAGTACTAAACTAAATTTTGTACTTAACTGTTTTTCTTTACTACTGACAATTCAAGAACCGTTGTTTTAATAAATTGTAGTTTTTTTAAGAATGGCACATTATGTTCTAAAATTAGAAGTTACGAATTAAAGACTAACTGAATTAGTGGAAGTGCGTGTGCGCAGGATAATATTTACATTCTGAATTACTAATTTGCTACACTCACAATTTACAATATATCGCATGCAAAGGAATGTAAAAGCAAGAAATGTAGGCACTTGTTTTTTCTATTGATGAAAACAAAACAAACGCAATTGGAAGTATGCCATGTCACGTACTACGCTACTATGTACTAGGAGGTGAAAGAGAGATTCACCAGCATTAGTGAATTTTGAGAATACTAAATTTTCAAGCCTATGAATTTTTGATCCAGATCAGTATGAGTATATTGTAATCTATTTACAGACAAATGTTGTAGATATATAAAGTTGAAGTAAAGTAAAATAATAATTGCTAATACGATCTTAATTTGCTAAAAGTTCTTGTTGAATTATTTAAGGTTCATCTAAAATCACCGATATACCTTCGGAGGTTATAGATATTCATTAGATCTACGAGGGGAGGTCCAGAAGTTCATGGAATGAATAAAATAAAACAATAAATCTTTTTCCTTTTCAATATAATCAGCCTTAAGCACAATACATTTATTAGATCTATGAATTAATTTTTCTAAACCATCATAAAAATATTTTTTATCTTTCGCCTCAAAATGGGCCAAAATTGCCTCCTTTACCTCATTGTCGTCGGAAAACTTTCTCCCACGTAAGTCTTTTTTAAATTGGGGAACAAATAATAATCACTAGGTGCCAGGTCTGGACTGTAGGGTGGATGGACTATTGATTGAAAGTCATGCTTGTGCAGAGCAGCCATTGGAACTTCGCTCCTGTGAACCGGCGCATTGTCTTGCAAGAGCAACACACCCTTGTTCAATTTTCCTCGACGTTTTTCCTTGATGGCCTCCTTTAATTTTTCTAATATCGCTGCGTAATATTCTCCGGTTATGTTCCTACCTTTTTCTTTGCAATCAATCAATAATATCCCCTCACAATCCCAAAAAACAGTAGCCATCAACTTTCCAGCCGATTCTGACACTTTGAATTTCTTTGGCGGTGGTGTCCCCTTTTTATGCCATTGCATGGACTTCTGTTTGGATTCAGGTTCAAAGTGATGAACCCGTGTTTCATCTCCGGTAACAATCCGCTCCAAAATCTGTGCAGGTTTGTCTCCACACAGCTACAAAAATTGTTTGGACGCACAGACGCGCTGCTGTTTCTGCAACGGCGTGAGCATTCTCGCTACCCATCTTGCACTAACTTTTGTCATAGCCAGGTGGTCATGTAGGATACGCAAAATGGTGGTATCTGATACTCCAACTAATGCAGATAATTGTTTTTTCTTCAAACCGGCATCTTGCAGTACACATTTTTGCACTTTTTCGAAGATGTCTGATGTGGTGGCCTCAAGTGGCCGTCCTGAGCGGGGGTCGTCTTCAATCAACTCCCGACAATGTTTAAAAAGATCATGCCACTTATAAATCATTGATTTACTAGGGCACTGTTCCCCATAAACGGTTTCCATTTCATTCAATATGGTTTGGGCGTTCTTTCCTTGCTTTGTAAGGAACTTTATCACAGCACGGTGTTCAATTTCCTCCATAGTTTCAGTTTTCTTCCGGATTGACTTGTTTAGCAGGCAACTATTCGTAGAATGACACCTGGCGAGCGCCGCTATCCCCACTCTATCCCCTCCATTCCCCGAACTTCTGGACCTCCCCTCGTATCTCGCTATCTTTTCCAGAAATTTCTTGCCTAAGATTAGTATTAAATGTATTTAATCACCTTGAATTGTAGTCCTAAAAGATTGCTTAGTTTTTAATTGCAAAAAGTCATCAGCAGCAAATATTCTAAAATAATTTAAATTTGAACAAATTTTACGAAGAAAGATTACTACAAAGGAAGATTCCACCAATTTTGTTTTCTACGCATTTTTGATGTGTTTTTAATATGTCCTGGTAAGTTTAAGCGATCATTCACATGTGCAGTTACTACTCTACTAACCCTACAAATTCAGTAGCGATTTCTTAGACGGGCCCTTTATAATATACGATAAGAGAGTTCATATTACTTCTCACCAAATCTGGAACTTGTTTCAAATCTTAATCAATTTAAGAAGAAATTACTACGAATTGTACCTTTCTTCACATAACACTCACACTCCTCTTTAATAAATATTTTCGATTGGAGAAAATTGAGAGTTTATAAAATGAAGTGAATCAAGCAATGGCAGAAAGATATGAATGTGATGCTCTATTGTTCTTTTAGGGCTACTTTGATGCCAAAAAGTTTACTTCAATAGCTTCTTTAAGAAATCCGATTTTTTAAGCTTGTTTATTATGCTATAATCAGTCCATAATAAACACTATCCGTAACTTACAAAAAATATAGTATCTACAAGCTCATAAACATATAGATTGTCCTATTTAAAATATGATACTTATGGGTGTTTTTGGTAAAATCGGATACACTAAAAAAAAACTGTTAAATGGATAAAAACATTACATATATATGTAGCCTAAACAACAGGTAAACTTGAACTAAATAATTCGGTAGCTACAAACCGGCTGTATCTATGGCATATATGTTAAAACTTGGTATATGTACACACATATATTTTATTTACTGTCAACAATGTGTTTATTTTATCCCGCTTTTATACCAGTAATAATCAGGATGACCACTTAACGGCCTGAATATTTTTGTTTAGTTAATTTATGCCAGTAGCATAACGTTGGGATATACGAAGAATAATCTCTTTTGTATATAATTCAATAATATGAAATTCATCTGACATGCTGTGTTAACGTCTTAGCTTTGATCTCGCCATATTCAATGCTAAATTTAGCACAATAGAAGAAAGAAGGTAATTTATCCTCGAGCAGATGTTGCCTTGAAATTTTATCGCAAGCGAATAATTCGACATTATATACACCGATGTTACCGCAAAATCGTGACTATGAATCATTTATTTCTGTTTCTTTTTTATTCTTTTAGAGTACTATCGTAACGACAAATGCATCGAGAACCGCAAAAGATGGTACTCGTATCGTTGCAAAGGTTAAGTTCTTGTTGTTTACTACGGGGACGCGCAAAATGCTGCAGAAACACGTTCACTTTCATTTTTACGAAACGAAATCCGCGAGTTGCCCACATCACTGTAGCATTTAGAGAAGCAGAAAGTATGCTAAGTGGAATAAGTAGGGAATGACCGATGCTGTATACATCCATTTCTTACCAAATACGTAAGCTGGTATTCAGTTTCATTACGGTTATTTATGTTACATTGCAAATGCTCGGAGAAGCCAACAAATGCAGAACGATGAAGATAAATAGAAGTAAAAGTGAATTCTATTTTTGCGATGCTGGGAAAACCTGTGGAAAAAGGATAAGTTTTTGGTTGGTGGAACGAAAACAATTTCGCCCGCCACAAGTTATACAAAGCGTCCCATTAGCAACTGCAATTATCGATATTTAGCAAAGAATGCGTTGAGGAAATCTAACAATTTAGTACAATATTTAACACATGCGCTGAAAGGTCCCGGGCCTAACAAAGAAAACACGGTTTTTTTGGTTAAAAATTAGCTTTATTCATCAACGTAATCTCCATCAAGAGCAACGCAATCATTCTAGCGCCGCTCTAACATTTCAATACCACTTTTGTAGAACGATTTATCTTTTGCCTCAAAATAGGCCTCAGTTTCAGCGATAACCTTTTCATTCGTGCGAAATTTCTTACCGGCGAGCATTTTTTTGAGGTCTGCGAACAGCCAGTAGTCGCTGGGAGCCAAATCTGGCGAATACGGTGGATGTGGGAGCAATTCGAAATTCAATTCCTGTAGTTTTGCCATTGTTTTGATTGACTTGTGACACGGTGCGTTGTCTTGATGAAACAATATTTTCTTCTTTGCCATATGCGGTCGTTTCTTTGCAATTTCGGCCATAAAACGCTCCAATAACGCTATATAATATTCACTGTTGATGGTATTTCCTTTCTCAAGATAGTCGATGAATATTACACCACGCACATCCCAAAATACTGAGGCCATAACCTTTCCAGCCGATTGTTGTGCTTTCTGGCGCTTTGGACGACTCACTCAGATGACGATCGCTTTGATTCCGGAGTGAAGTGATGGATCCATGTTTCATCCGTTGTCACATATCGACGTAAAAATTCTGGTTTGTTACGTTTAAACATGGCCAACACTGCTCAGAATCATCAACACGTTCTTGTTTTTGGTCAACAGTGAGCAAACGCGGCACCCACTTTGAACAGAGCTTTCTCATAGTCAAATGCTAATGCAATATAAAGCCAATACGTTCTTTTGATATCTTTACGATGTCAGCTAACTCACGCAACTTCACTTTTCGATCATTCAAAACGATTTTGTGGATTTTTTTGATGTTTTCTGGTGTTACCGCCTCATTTATTCACTGCGTTCTGCATCATCGGTGTCTCTACGACCACGTTTGAAGTCAACAAACCAACATTTTATTGTTGTTTCTGATGGAGCGGAGTCTCCATGACACTTTTCAAGCTATTGCTTCGCTTGAACGGTATATTTTCCCATCAAGAAGCAGTGTAAAATTAAGACACGAAATTGTTTTTGATCCATTGTTTTGAAAATAACAAAAGCAGCGTGACTCTTAGCACAATAACTCACAAACTAATGAATAGAATATCACGAAATTTTAACAGCGGTCTTTTGAAGGTTAGTACTAACTGAGAGAAAGGTGACTGCAATAAAACTAGCATCATTTATGTGTTAGGCCCGGAATTGCCCATGTGTTAATAATAGCAGCATCAACCCTCATAAAACATTTTAATATGTTTGTTGCTTCTGAATATTCATATGAATTTGCTTATTTTAAATAAACATATTTAGTTGTATTTAAAATTTTAAGTCAAGTTTACCCGGAAAATTTTTACTTTTGGAGTAAAATGTATTTTTTTAATAGGCTTTTGGATTAAATAACGATATTCACCAATTCAGCTATAATCTTAACATCAAAAACTTGTTATGAAATTTGTTCCATATTATCGCAAATCGCAAAATATTTCGTTCGAATAGTCATTACAGAAATCGTCGGGCTGTATACTTAGGAAGAGATAATGAAAGATAGGTAAGAGATATTGTATAATTAAAGAGAAAGAATACTAAAGCAACTATTTTGTAAATGAATAGTGATTTGAAAGATATGAGCTGCCTGCAATTAAGTTTTATTTTATGTTAAATATATTTACCGGTGTTAAAGGAAATGGCGGAGGCGCTGAGCTTTCGAGTTTAACTCCACTATAGGTATACATATATAAACTCCACTATAGATGTATTACATACATATATATATATATATATAGAGAGAGAGAGAGAGAGAGAGTCTTGGGAGCATTGGGTATAACATGATTCTCTTAAATCTTTGAACATGTTGAGTTTTTGTTTAAATGTCTTTAATTTGTATTTTTTTAAGTCGTGATCTCAATGTGTCATATTTCCGTCATTATTTGGAGGACATGGATTTTGCTAGTGTTGATTAGTGTTGCTACTATTTTCGATTGGACCTTTCCTAAAACAAACTTGCTGCTTCTCTATTTCAGCCGGGCACTCGGATGACTGTTATCATATTCCTATCTTGTGGTTTAGTTTAAAGAATTTAATCATAACATAAGACACCTCCGTTTCTCATGGCAGAAAAACAAATACGTACTTGACTAGATATTAATATGCACGTTTCACTGACCTTTCCTTCATAGTATTTGGAAAAACGTTCCGAAACTGAAGAATATAACTTGGAACTTGAACTGCATTACATGGAGACAAACTATGGTTTGATTAAGAGCTTCTTTGAAGGATGATATAGCTCGATTTTTAAATTGGAGGAACATTTTTATAACTTAATTTGACGATGTTATTTGCCAAGTGCGAGTCGCTTCGAAGACGTTACCACATTAAACGTATTATATTTTTATATGCCTAGTTATTAAACATACTGCATATATGCTCAATGATCTGATGTAGTATTTTTAAGCTGTCAGTCGGACCATTTATTGAAAGTTTGAATTTAATTCATGTTTCTAGGTGAATAAAATAATATATTGTAAGGAATAAACCGCTTTTAAACACAAACGTTCTTGATAAATAACTAAAATATAAACTAATTTAAATAAAACAAAATATTGCGATACTGACACTGGAATTTATGTCTCTATCGTGCAGGTAATTGGTGGGAAACCTTTCTTTAATAACGATATTTTTTAAATTAAACGTAATTAAAAGGAAGCCATAACAGTGCTTTTCCTTCAATAATAATAATAATAATAGTACACTACCCAGTTACAGGAAACACTAAAATTAATATGCATGATAGCAAAATACAAAAAGAAAAAAAACGAATATATATGTATATAAAATAATTGCTAAGTTACATGTATTTAATGTCTCAAAAATACTAAATATTACTATTACCCTATGGAATAAGAGTATATAAAAAAAAATCCTCACGAAAGAAAAAAAGGGTCACTGTATAAGACGTTGGCGTTTCTAGACATATGAGTTAGTGGTGCTTTTAATAGTACGTTGGTTCGTGCCGTGGGGATAAAAAAAGTGTCAACAGATCTATGATTGTAATGGGGTATGCTAAAGTCCGCTTGAGATAGTAAAGACGGGGAATCAATATGCTGGTGTACCAATTTAATAAGAAATTTCGCGCTAGCTGCGTCTCTGCGACGCGACAGCGAGTCGAAAATCATGCCTGCAGAGTAAATTGATATAATCAGTACCACGAGGAGGATAAATTCCATCAGATTTATAGGAAAGATATTTAAGAAATCTCTTCTGAACTCGTTCAATTGATAATTGGTGGTAGTGATAACATGGGTACCAAACAATAGGAGCATATTCGAGTTTCGAGCGGACAAGAGTAGACAGACTTCAAGGCGCAGGTGTTATACAAATTCTTGCAGGATCTGAACAAGAATCCGAGCGACCTAGACGCAGCAGAAGTCATTGCGTCTATATGTGGAGAGAATGAGAGTTGGGAATCAAATAAGACTCCAAGATCCCTAAAAACGTCAACTCTTGGGATGTAAGCGTTAGAGATGCTATAGTGAAATATTTGCGGGTTGGATGACCGACTAAAGGAAAGTACTGCACATTTATTAATGTTTAGCTGAATTTTATTTATATAGCACCAATCATTAATGACACCAACGTTTCTCTGTAACCTTAAAGAATCAGAAGAAGAGCTAATTGTGCTATAAACTTTAAGATCGTCAGCGTATGCAAGAGCATTACAATCCAATGATAGTAGAAGATCATTGATATAGATATTGAAGAGGAGTGGTCCCAAATTGGGGCCCTGAGGTACGCCGCTAGAAGCAATGAATGTGTGTGACACTAACCCATTGTAATGGACATAGCATAATCGGTTGTGAAGATAGGATTGAATTAGAGAGATAACGCTAGGAGAAAAACCAATGGCAGATAGTTTATCTATTAGGATGTAATGGTTAATTTTATCGAATGCTTTGGTAAAATCCGTGTGTATAACATCTACTTGTCGACGATTGTCAAGTGCTTCGCTGACATACTGTGTAAGTTCAACTAAATTGGTAACAGTTGACCGTCCACTAACAAAGCCATGCTGATTAATAGAGAAGTATGGCTTAACACAGTTGTACAACCTAGTATACAGAAGTTGTTCGAAAACTTTATGGTGTTATCCTACTAACCTTCCAGTAAGATGGAAAGGTAGAAGTGCGAATAGCCAAGTTGAAAATAAAGCAAAGAGGATCGCACAACACCGGAGCACAATCAAGCATGAGAAAGAAAGAATAATAGTAAATGAAAAACGTTAAATAGACGCAATACATAATACTAAAGAAAGTAAAATTTTGAAATAAATGGAAAATTGGGAATATTACTATATTTCCCCTTCCACTTCAATTACGTTTTTCTCTGGTAGGGTTTAGCATAGTTGTCTTTTTCCAATGCCGACTTCTAATCCAGATCTGGTTGTCTTTTTATTTCACCTTTTAAACTTTACTGCAGTGTAACAACAAATACATATATTTCTGCTTCCACTACATTCTCTCATGTTACCTACTCAATTTCTGCTATATTATAGTTATTATTTAATCTAGAGCAGTTATGGCAACGATTGGTCCCAATGCTCGTTTTGTTTCACGTCTGAAATAGTGGCAGAGATTAGAGATATACTTTTTTAGTTTTTACTTAATTAGTCGCGTTGATATCTATAGTTAATGTCCCTAATTATTCATATTTTAGTGCTTCCGAATTCTGTTTTTAGGAATAACGGAAAACTGTTATAGTTCAATAAAACAAAAATTGTTTGTCATATTTTTCTATTAGCTGCAATTAGCTTCTTGTGGATACAATAGCGTTCACTTTCTTGACTACTCCGCAAGCAGGAACTACCTAACCAATTTTATTACTGATTACTTTTGGTATATATAATGCGATACGTACCATACATAAACCTTTTTTGTACACCCATTAGATGCTATAGATATAATTCGAACTTGTACAGTAGTTACGGTATTTCACAATACTGAATATAGGTAGCAACATCAACGAGATGACATCGCGTGATTAGTAGCGGCATATCGAGCAATTACAGTAATTACCTCAAGCAAGAAGAGGTAACCAAGTGAGGATATAACGTAGTATAGGTACACCGTTGTTAAAACACAATCAAACGTGCGGATAATAACAATAGTAACGGTCAGCATGATGAATTATTATTAGCTTAAAATATATTATCTTAATGTGCAAAAAATGTTCAGGTCCCGATCCTAATCGCTTCCATTCCGTTACATAAACATTCCGTTTCGAGGTAATTCATGGTTGACGGCATTGTCAACGCGAAGTCAAGGAAAAGATACTTGGAACCGAGCAGAAAGAGAGGAAGAAGAATAATCGGCGCAAACATTATTCATTTATTGTAATCGTATGCAACTAAGCGCGGGATTCCTGTTTCGGTTGGCATTGCGGATGTATATTTGCCACTAGTTGGTGGCAGTTGAAGTCGCTGAAACACATGTAGTCGTGGTGGTGATCTGACACGCCCAATGTACTTGTATATACATGATGTACATATCCGAACAAAATTATTTGTCCCTTGCAAGAGACTGTGACAAGAGTGAAAGAACTTTCATAGAAATCATTGAAATGCCAAATCCCTAAACGTGATCTAACAGAGAATCAAGCAATGCAAAAGTTTATGTTTAATGTTAGTGAACATTAAGGGCCCGCCAATACTTTGGTGAAGTCCGTTTTTTCTCCGCACAAAGATTAAATTAATATTTGATACGGATAGAAATTACCTGTGCTTGATATAGGAATATATTCCCTAGTATTGGGCTTTTAAGCATTTACAAAGCTTCTAGTATTTTATGATAGTGCTAATTAGAAGCTAAATTGTACGGTAGACAGTACGAGGGATACTTTTTAAGTTTTGCATACTGGAACATAGAGGGCGTCACCGATTAAATATTAGTACTAAAAATTAAGCTCTATCTTGAGTTAACCCAAATTCCAAATTTCAATGCGTGTAGTGTCATAGTTACAACGAACTGTCAAAGTTGACAAGTTAGTTGAAAAATGGAATTAAACCGAGAACATTTTCGGGTAATTATTTTTCAGAATTTTCGAAGACGATTATCTCAACAAAAACGTCTCGCCGAGTTGGTTCCTGGTTTCGGCAATGAAGTAGCACATCGGTGTTATTGCCAAATCAAACGTGGACGAATTAGAATAGATCCTAGAGCAAAAACAATCACAGAGAGATGAGACATATCGCGAGATTAAGGCATCATTGAGAATTTCAAAGGATTCAATTAAAAAAATTTTGCATAAATAATTGCTTATAAGAATTAGTTTTCCGTTGGATAGCGGATCTCTCGATCTTTTCAATGCCGGAAACTCTAAGAACGTGTACATTATCGTCATTGGCTATGAATTTTGAATTTATTCATACGAGCCAGAAAATAACCGCCAGTTTTCTGTTTAGATGTTTAAACGTGAACAAAAGCCTACAAAAGACATGCGTGCTCGAATTACCTGGTAATGTAGCAGGTAATGTAGTAACAATTCCTCTCCAAAATCGAAGGACTGTTACTGCCGATTGGTATACAACCATTTGTTTGCCGCAAGTCATCGCTGAGCTTCGAAAAATCGATGAATTACCCTCCACTAAGACAATGCAGGTTCGCACTCACCACGCAAGATAGTTGAATTCTTAACGCAACAAAACGTCGAATTGTTAGACCATCTACCGTACAGTCTGGTCCTATGTCTCAAGGATTTCTTTACCTCTCTGAACATCAAGAACGGATTGCGTGGGTAAAGGTTCCAGTCGTCAGAGGGAGCAATCGATGCCTTCAAAAACATCTGCATTTCTTCCACGCTTATATCATTTGTAAAATTGTAGATACTACTGCCACCGATGATAATATTTTTATAGAGCGGAAAATCTTTCAATTGCAATGACTCCGGTCTTTTACATCACGTTAATATCAATCTAATTGCCAATTTTTTTGTCATTAAAATCATTCTTGTTAACTTGCGTGTAGCTGGCTTTTTTTATCTTTTTCGAGAGTATCCTACCAATCTAGAAGGAATGAAGCACCGCATGTGGTTTCATACTGTTTACTAAAATGGTTGGACGTTGGATAACTTAACATAACCTATGAGCAATTTACCTATTTATAAGCGCTCCCATTTTTAGCCAAATTAAATAATAGTTTATGTCACAATTAAGTAATTCCACGGAGTTGAATATGAAAATAAACGATAAATCTTATCGCAGGTAACATGATGCAAGAAACTCTCAAATAGTATTTTTAAACAGTTAACTGGTAACTTAAGTGTCATTCGGTACTAAAATCCTGTGCAATTAAGACAACCATTAAATAAGTTCACAAGTACTTGCCTGCAGCAAATATTACCCATAAATTTTAAAAACGTCACCGTTCTTTACATATGACTAGATGACTTAACGCGTAACCTCAGAGAAATCATGCACATTACCCGCATATAAACCACTAAAACTCTAACAAAAGCTCCAAATTTATATGACCGATGAGACAAGTAAAATGTGTAAAGAAAACACCTCAACCTTATTTTTTGATTTGATACTGGTGACAAAGGATCAAAGAAGAAATATGTGACCATCAAACAACAATAGCGTTATTTACTGGAAACATTAAAAAGTCTTCGCAAATATTAGTAAATGGGAATGTCTAAAGACAATGAAAAGTGATACTTGAAGAGTGTGAAGGTAAAATAGAAATCTATGAATTTAAAGTATGATTGGCAAAAGTTATAAAGTTATAGACCATACCAAAAAGAGCTTGTTGTAACACATTGGTATAATATTTTAAAATTTTAAATATAGACAGATGTAGCGTTGTATATTGATCTATTGGCAAAATTTTGCCGAATAAAAGACAAGTTTCAAACAACTTTAAGGTGATTTTAATATCTATCAAAAAATATTAGGTTTTATATATGTACGTATATGTATATGCATATACATTTACAACCGTACAACTGATTCTTTTATATGTACACCGTTGACATTGACATCGAAGGAGATCTCGTTTCTAAGTATGTCGAACAAAGCACAAGCAGAAGAACAGCGACAAGACAGCGAAGACAGTTAACAATCTCGAAATGTGCGACAGTCGATCGTCCAGTGCATGGCACTGAGTATGGATCGTGACTATGAATCATTCATTTCGTCCTTTCTTGTATAGAAGAAGTCGAGCGAAGTTTTTCACAGACGTCGAAGACGACGAGATGATAGCCTCTTGACCATTACCATTTTTTAGTTCGAAGAATAAACAAGCAGAATCTGATTGTGAAGAAAGTGGAAGTTAAAAACGCTTTTATTTTGCTGTAGTAAGTTAAATATTTCTAGCGGCTATTTTACGTGTTTAAGTATCGCTGTCGTATTGGTATGTGCAAAAATGCATGGAGTAATTCATTCTGTAGGAGATTTGAAGTGAAATGTGATATGTTTTCCTCTTAATTACGCAAAAACAAATAACAATCGTGTTGTGTAGCGAGTTTCACATATAACTATTGCCAGTTTCTTATTCCACTTGGATATTCTAAAGCATTTACAGAATCGATTTGTTTTGTATCGCAACATGTTGTATTATGTAGTTGAAGTTAAGTGGTAGGTCAAATGAAGATATTCTCGGTAATGTTAAGCGGCACTGCGTTCTGGGATTTTCAACTAATACTTTCATCTTTGTTACTATGGCATGTTTGCATGCAATAGTGAAATAGATATTATTGTTATTATTTATTTTCAACTCTGATAATGGTCTCAGTAAACTATCCCTCGAGGGGGTATACCTACAGAACTCCCAAATAACTGTTATTCATATTTCTCTCTTTGTTAATGCATTTTTAGTAAAACTATTAATGTAACCGCTATTACATGCCTATAAACTACGATATTGTTGCTATTTGAGGTAAATTGTTCGGTATATTTGGGAATCTCCACCAAAAAGGATTCACTCGAGTTTCCTTCTAGATCCCGTATTATTGGTAGCGGTGTATAAACAGAAAATTTACCCATCTAATCTCCAAGAGGCTCTCTTCTGCATAGCTTCTTTAATTCCTTTTCCCAACTCCTTCTTGGTCTTCTTTTTTCCTTCCATTAGCAGGCTTCCATTTCCAAACCTTTTGTGGTAGTTTGTCCTGGTCCATTCCCCCCATGTGGACATATCATAATAGTTGTTTCCGTTCTATTTCATGTATTAATGATGTATGAACTTGCATTATTTCTCTTATTCTTTGATTTCATTCATGATCTAATAATGTCCTCTTACAGCGGCGTGTCTAGTACATCATCTTTGTTGACATTATTTTGTTTTCCATCTTCATATGCAGCGCTCACACTTTACCTCCATAGGTAACATAGCTTTCATGAAAAGAGTGGAACATCCGCGTTTTTGTTTTCTTCGAAATATTGTCATTCCACACCACAAGGTTCAGTTGTCTAATTATATTTTTTTATTTTATTATTTTATTCTGTATGTCTATTTCACCTCTACCATCGTCAGTTAACGTAATTTCTAGCTATTTATACGAATTAGTTTGTTTGTATCACTTAATCTTCCACCACCAACTGCCTTTCTTGTGAACCGATTACCATGTACTTTGTCTTATTCATACTGACTTCCAAACCCCATCTCGCATTATCTTCCCTCAATTTCCTGGACATGTAATCTATGTCATCTCCGTCCTCGGCTAACAACCGGATCGTCAGCGAACTCTAACCTATATATACGCTGGTCATCGAGATACACCCCCGTCGGTGCACATTCCTTTCTCCAATCGTCTTCACGTATATTTTAAATTATTTTAAATAACGTTGGTGATATGCAGCATCCCTGTCACACCCCTTTATTTACAATGAATTCATCCGAGTAATTGTTTCCAATTCGCACTCTGCTTTCGTTATTTTATTTTAATCACGTTTACATAGTCTGTTTGTGCTCCGTTGTCCTTCATTGCCTGCCATAACTGATTTATGGGAATACTGTCATAAGCCTTTTTAGTTCTATAAATATAAGGAGTAGTTCACATTCATGTGCTATTTTTTTTTAGTTAGTTGTTTTAGACAGAAAATATTATCATTACAGGATCTTCCGTGTCTGAAACCACTTTGTTCCACTGAGTCTTTTACTTGTTCTATTCTCAATTTTACTATTTGTCCATACAGTCTGAACATAGAAAATGTTGTCAGTTAGAGCGAATATGTCGAAATCTCGAGGAAATTGGTTGTTTTTCATATACCGGGGTGCTCTTAACATCTCACTCTGTAGAATAAGGAGGTTCAGACCGCGAAATCCAGAAACTGTTGACCTCGTCAAGGCACTATAAAAGAGAACTGGTATCAAGTAGGCCTTATATAACAATAGCTTGGTCCCGACATTAAGCTATCGATTTCTACTTAGTAGTGCAATATTTTCGCTTGTCCAAGAGCACCTTCAAGTATTTGATCAAAGCTGTCGACTCCACTCGCATCTGGTTTATAACTGTGTTAGTGGACCAAGTTCTTCCTTGCTTCGTAAATGAGGTGGTTACACATTTTAATTGATTTACTACTTTAATATTCAATTCGAAGTCCACCCACATGCAAATCAACCGCCGATTGCAAACTGCCAGAATGTTTTCGTCGTGACAGGAATATGCTGTCATAATCATTATCGAGGACTGACAAATCTATTCTTCAATGCCTCAGAGCGTTATAAGCGTGTAGTAACGATAATTCTGGGCCTAGTAGGAATCTTTGTGGAACACCTGAGTAATAGAGTGTTTAGATGCTGATTTCATTCCAGCTTTAACTAAAAATGTTCTTCCCGTTATGTAAAGGGATGGTAGCATCTGCGAAACCATGCTGATCCTAGTTTGGGTCATCTTATAAATTAAACGTCTGTATCATACAATTTCAAAAACCGTATTGTGCATGTCCAAAAGCAATGCTTCCACTGTCTTCCCGCGCTCGAGGGCGTGATTGTCTCTGGGATGCGAAGTAACTGAGACTCATTTGAATTTAAACTCCTCGTCGGGTTAAAAGAAGTTATTATTCCTAGGATATCTTATTGGTAGCAGATCATTTATTGAATTCATAGATTTTAATCAAAAGATAATTTTAGTGCAGATCGTCCAAGAAAAAACGATACAAAGGGTTACTCGCGCTTGCATTCCTTCATAAAATCATAAGAAATACGTCTCCATTGTATACAATACATATTTCTAGTTTCTACGTTTAAAGATTAACCGGTTTGTAGTACTTGCGATCAATTATTAGTCACTTTTTTCCTATTAAACGATTGAAACCTTGTTAAAGCGGGTCACTAATGCGAATACTTTACTAATATTCCTTAATATAGGTCGTTATATAAATCATTGAGCAGTAGGATACTCTACTAATTGGACAGTTACTGCTCATACGTAAACAACACCAGATTATAGCGGAGGAAAAACAAGATATGTCGAAGAAAAAAGACGTTAAGCCATAAAGCGTAGCAGGTACTCGTACATGAAATATTAAAGATCGAACGGAGATGGTTTCCCTTATATGTACGAACGTTAGAGAATAACACGTTGACGTTTACAACATTTATAATAACACTGCACTCACCTGAACATTTAAGCTCGTTCCTTAATTCGTCCGAGCCTAAAAAACAGTTCGGTACTCCGTCGCATAATTTCGATAGTTCGAATAATTGCAACACATCAGTCGATTCGTTTACTTGACAGCCAAAATATCCGTCTTCTAAGTTTAGAAAAAATATTTCTCGTTTTATACCGTAGCCAATTCCACTTAAGGACTGGGCAGTAATCTGAAATAGAGGATAACAACAATTAAAATTCACAAAATCCAAGAGTATACGGGGTTAATATGTACTGTTAGTGGGCACATTTTTAATTCAATGTTCCTTTTTCATAAATTACATTTGCAAAACCACATCGTAAGTATTCAGAAATAATAAGTTAATTTACGGTAAGAAGAGAAAATTCTGCTCTATTCCTCTCGGCGGTTTGGGGTGGGATTTGTGCTTGTGTGTTGTTGTGATAGATTATGTCTTAGTTTGACTGCTATGTTTAATAAAATGTAATGTTCTACTGAATTAAACTCACACGTGCATTTCTTAGTGTCTCTATGTTCCGTATAGATTAACAAAAATAAACAGAAAACAAGAATTTAGTAAAATGTTATAGCACAATCTTTACGGTTTACGCCCACGTAACCAAGTAGTGATGTACACACACTCACAGTATCCGAACATCGATTATACAGACGAATATGAAAGTATCCGAACACAACACACGTAGTTAGTTACAGAATTTGATAACATTTGCATCTTCTTGAGGAATAGTTATACTTTATTTCGTCATACATGATGTCATATATTCGACAAGTACTTTACATTTTTCAACTACTTCATGGAAGTGGTTATTCATAGCCACATCGGTTACCTTTTGGAAATGTATGATCAAATAATGTTTTAATGTCAATTACAATGGGAAAGAATATACAATATAAAATGATATCTCAATTTCTCTCATTTTATTCATGATTGTAGAATAATTGAAGTTTAGTTGCAGAACTCACTTCCTTGCGTATATGTTTGATACTTAAATAAATAAAGAAAACGTTTGTACTAATATTAACATAACCTATCTGATAGGTGATTTTTAAAAATATTTGAAAGCACAGTTTTGGCAACAAGGTTCGTGGATATAGAAAACTATGTGCTTGTTATTTGCCGTTATAACTTCGTAATCATAGTTGCTCTCGAAAGAATCCTTATAGCTTTTGTAGTTTCTATTCTAGATCGTTTCCTTCTAAAAATTTTAAAAATAATTCTTTGAAAACTTATTATTGACGTTTTTAGATTTCTTCGAAAAATCTAATTCTTTATCATAACTGATACCTTTTGTATAAGTTGACGTTTAACATCTTTTATTAGAGCATTTATTAGAATACTCTAGCTTTTTGACTGGAAGCAACGTCCCTAACTTTCCTCTTTATTTTTACACAATCATATTCGCGAAATACGATGATGAATATTTTAATATGAATGTATTGTGTTAAAACAAATTGTAGAAAAAGAAAACTCTAACTTTTTTAGACGGAACATTACTTATAAATTATCGAAGGTGTACACCGCACCCATCCAACACAATAAAAACCGTAATGAAGTTAGGAAACGAAGGTGCAATAGGTGTAAGTACCGAGGAAGTTGGCGTGTATTTGATAGGGTAGGGTATGAAGTTGGCTTGTTCACTTCCTTTGAATCTTACAGTAAACACAAACGAAGGTACAGAACATTGTTTCATAAAAATTTTAAATGATGGTAAATTTCTTACAGAAAAGAAAATACCTCGCAAAGTATTATTACTGCATTTGTAACTCGGCCAAAATCACTCAGAAGTTTGTTGGCTTCCAAGTATGTGATCTAAAGCACACAAGTTTTCGTATTAGATGATCTTGAAACTGAGAGACCTCAAAATGTCAAATGATTCTTGAGTGTCTGAAATTAAGAATGCTGCTTGTATGTGAGCTACATGAAAGAGCCTGTAATTTAACGAAATGTTCACTAATCGTTTGAGATGAAATCCAAATATGTTGTATAACAATGCTTCTTTCTTAGATGAAAGCATGCTAACTTGTAGTAGGACCTCCAATCTATTGGTATAACGAAACCTGTAGTGTAAGGCTTTTATTGTTTTGAAAATCAGACTCGTTTTAATAGATCTATTAAAAAAACTAAAATACCATTAGCAGATTAGAGTACTACAGCAGCGCCATGTTGTTACTTGCTAATTTCGTTTAAAGTGATCGTATCACACAATATGATGTGATGCGAGAAATTGCTACTTAGGATTACAATCAGGTTTGTGATTTCCATTTGAAAAATTGCAACTAATTGTGTGAGATGTTTTTACGCTAATTTGACACAATTTTTAATAAATAGGCATAGTGGTATGATGATAATGCAAATGAAATTGTCTTTACCGCACAGTTTTAAAGATAAACGTATATCTTCACCGTGAAGCCATTTACCTATTGATGCTGTTTGCATATAACAGTTAAGTTCGTCGCCTCCAATGAAGCCAGTAAATAATTTAGTTATCGCGGAGAACTTAGTTAACAAATACAGAGCAATTTTTGTTATTAAATACAATTGATTATACCATGAATCTTAATTATCAATAAACTATATTTGTTAATTCTAACTATTATCAAGGAACAGTGATAGTTTTTTTTTCAGTTACGTATAGCACGAATAATAATAGTGCAAAACACATCACTGCGAATTATAAGAATGCCAGAGGAAGTTATATAATAAAGTCAAGGTGAAAGAGGTACATCTTTTTACGTATTACGTTCATACGTTGTTTAATTATGATTTTATCACACACGTGTATAGAAAATTACACAATAATTTGGTTAGTCTTGTAGCATTCCGAAATAATTTTCATTTAAAGAATGCTTGTTTTCTGCAAACCAAGAGTGGAGTCCTCTATTAAAAATTTTGTCGTAGATTATACATTTCTCGGAGACTCTCATTATATCCCGATTCATTATTCTTTAAATGACTAGATGGATAAGAGAAACCATCTTAATATAATTCGCGATGCGTGTATAGATCCCAATTATTCACTCAATTGCATACACGTGACAAATCTTCATTAGTTCATCTAATATAAAAAATTATGAAGAACAAGCGACCTTGATGATGTCCAACTTTGAATAATTGAAGTTTCCCGCGGTCGAAGTAACTACATTCTAACCGCAGTTCTCGATATTGCAAGCAGTCATTTATTATAAAAATTGCGCAGGCATGCATTTGAGTATATTAAGTCTGTACCGACAATGCGCAATTCTCTTCGCTTTCTTTCGTATGAACAGACGTCTTACGCCGACGTTCATTCGACGCTCATCTGCAATTTTCAGAGACGTAATAATAATAAATTTAATGACAGAGTGTACGGCGAAAGTGAGGCGATATTCCTAGCTAGAGATGAGTTCGGACGCATGAGACACGCAACCGCAATCCCAATTCTGGAAAGGCAATGCGGGAGGATAAACGATTCGTATAGGTATTTTAAGTTAATTCCCTTCACGATGAGTTCTGCAATTACCGGTTGTTGTTTGAATTTTCCTTCGGGATATGCAACTTTCGGACGACGCAACTTATTAATAGAAAGATTAAACAGTCGAATTACGTACTCACGTATGGCGGTATGCTAAGGTAGTATTTGCTAATGTTTGCTTGTGTTACGATTTAATTGTTGGGAGGTCATAATAATAATAATCTAGTGGTCCGAGATTAGAACCCTGCGGAACTCCAGATAGTATTCTGAAGCGAGTGGACGAATAGCCATTATAAAACAAGTAACCACTCCTTCCAGAGAGGTAAGATTAATTTCATTAACTTCACCAACGCAGGGCAGAAGCCAATAGCTTCCAATTTAGCAAAAAATAACTTGTGATTAATACGGTCAAATGCTTTAGCAAAGTCAGTATAGACGACATCGACCTGTCCTCGCTGGTCCAACACCCCGGATATATAATGGGTAATATTTGCCAAGTTCGTTACTGTGGATATTATTATATAAAATATGTTCAAATACTTTTGCAAAGTTAGCTAAAATGTTTATAGGTCTGTAATTCGCAATGTTATCCCGGTCACCTCCCTTAAACACTGGCACTATTTTACTAGTTTTCCAAATTGTCGGAAATGTGGAACTTTTAATAATTAAATTGTATAGTATACACAGTGGATACGTAAAGATAGAGGCACATTCACGAGCTAGAAAACTAGGTATGTTATCATCACCCGATGTCATATCATTAGAAAGCCTTGAAGCACTGTTCAGCACCAGTCATAAAAAAGAAATAAATGTTTCTGTATATAAATTTGCGTATAAAAAGCATTCAAATTAATTTTACTTCTAGTACTCCATTCCAATAAAAACGCTTGTTGTAATTTGTAGTACTTTCAGTTGTATTAGTTGTCAATTTGATAGATTTGTTGGATGCGTAGTTGACAGGAACTTGTTAAAATTGTATTGTAATTTAAAATGGTTTTTACTACGCAACACAAATCATTCATGGTTGAATCTTATATACGAGACGGGCATAAGATTGAAGGACAATGGTGGTATTTTCTTGAAGACCGTTTAGAAGAATTTAGAAATGAGTTTCCCAAGTTCTTTGGTTACAATAGTTTTCGGCACATACTTAAATATTGCATTAAGGTTTTCAGGGAAACACGGTGTGTTAGAATTTTTATTATGAAGACGAATTTGTAAGAAGTAAACTAAAGTCTTGCTGAACCTGTTATATTTAGCAAAATTCTTAATTGTTTCTGTGATATTCGATGTTTATAGATAAAACACTATAGACATCTAAAACTGTCGTTCGTTATTAAGCGACTTAGACATTAATCCATGAATAAGAATAAACTACTTGCTAATTAGTGCAACAGTCTTTGATTAATACCAAGCGTGTAGTACCGTTTTTACATTAAAAAGAAACACAGTTGTTTGATCACCCATGAAAGCCTAGCATAGTTTCTACCCGTATCAAGGCACTTGTCGTATCGCACGACCAGTTTCTAAATTCTATCTTCAGAGAAATATGTCGCCTGGTGTACTAGCCACTCTAGAACTGCTGTTTTGACGTCATCGTCGTTATAATAGATAATGATAATCGTATATCTCCTTTTCCTAACCATTTCATCAACTTTCTGTATCAAGTGATCATTAGTGACAGTTGCCCAATTCGTTCGCTTAAGACGTCCTGAGTCTTAAATAAAAGACATTTACGGTCCCTTTCTCCTATTATGTCGATAATGGTGTATATTTGAAAAAAAAAAGGATTATATCAAAATTGGATGCTGGTTTGATTTCAAAACTGCTGTTACGTGTCTTCGAGATGTACATCGATGATACAAGAATGTTCTCTTAGAATATAACATTAATCGAGATAGACGAAAATATTAATAGAGATTGGAGTAGCGTAGTTTCTACGAATAAATATTTATTTTGGGCCTGAATTCCTAAAAAAGGGTTTGGACATTTCATTGGACTAGAGTTCTACAAAGGACCGCAAAGCAAAGATGTTCGTGTTTGGATCATTTTATTTGTTCATTGAAAATTTAAATGCACAAAGAATAGCGGAAGTTTATGGAAAATGTTTATTAAAGTCAACCCATTCTACAATTGATTAGATACTACAAGATGATAGTGACTGTAAACACCGAAGCAACCTATATACGCTGTGGAAAGTAGCAAAGGCTTTCGCCAACGTGCTAGAAAGGTCATCACAGTCGCCAGATGTCTAACTGAATCATGGGTGTCTGGGGCTATATGACGACCAAGGTTAAAGGAAACAGTTACCAAGCAATATCCAAATTCGAACAATTTGCCCTTCATTATATCAAGAGTATCTCCAAACCGTGGTTGAAAGCATGACATAAAGATGACAATTTATATTTGGTAATGAGGGTGATTCGACATTTTGCTAGATAGGCATAAATATTTTCACTAGGAATGCCTGTAGTCATAGCGTCCTATATGTTTTTTCGATAAAGACGTGTTTTAAGTAGTTTGCCACGCACGTCTAAGATAATAAGCTCTTCGGAATTTTGGAAAATATTTACGAACATAATAAAAATTTGATTATCATTTTTTAAAATGTCGTAATGACGATAAAGCACTGTTTGAAGTTTTTGTACTATTTTTACGAGTTCCCCCAGAAATAATATAAATCTATTCGTTTTTGCGTGTAAATATGGTTGGTGCACAACCTTGCTGTTCTCATCGCTGCCTTGTGGGTCGTGAGAAGAATTCCAGGAGAAGCACAAATGTTCGTCTATCAAGATTTTTAAAACGTGCTTAGAGAGAAGAAAATGTATGTTTTGCAGTAGGGTAGCTTTTTGTGGTCTAACATGGCTCATGAGGAAACTGCACGGTTACCCTTCCAATTCTTTAAATTTTACCTTGTATTTTTTACGAAGGATTAAAAGTAACGTGGATACTTTAATATTGCAAAATTATCGCACTTTCGTTATGTAGATTACACTTCTTTTTGGAAAATTTCTTTTACTTTTACTTTTTTAAACGTGCAAAAAGGTAAAGCAATTTTCTATGGAATACCTAACTAAATCGTTAACACTTTATTTTAAATTTATGCAATTATAATTTTTACGAATTCCTGATCGCTTGTTTAAGGAAGAATACATTTTTGCCGCATATTTAGAGATTACCATATCAATTCTCGAGTTAACTTTTCACCATCTCGCCTGATTAACAATTCTACTGGCATCTTGTCGCGAACATCATTAGCAGCATCAAGTAACCTTACCTACGCGCAAACTTTTTTTGTATTATACTCCCTTTTATCTACCATCTGTGGCGGTACATCATCCGCACACTCTATCAGCATTGACATTGTCCGCACGTATCTAACAATCTGTCCAATCATGTCAGGAAATGCCGTTCGCTTGCTAAAGATGGTCGGACGAATCCTGCCAATACGTGGAAGCATAAAATGGAAACGTTTGCGAATTTATCGGCGTTGCATAAGCGGAGACCGTAGTGAATAAATCACTTAAAAAGCGTTTAAACGGCCTCTTCAAGTGTCCATCGTCGGTCTCCGCGGTGGAAGATGGAGAAACAGAAGAAAAGAAAAGTATGCGAGTCGCTATTGAGTGTTATTCGATCGCCATTTTTAGTTGATATAGCAGACATGCTGCATTATTAAGTGTTGCGAGACATTGTTATTAATTAGTGAAAGGCAAGACATCTATAGATGTTGCGCAATCTTATTACGGAAGCGTTATATGCAGTGACATCCATACGCTTGTTCTACAGTTATCCTTTTCGCTTCGATGGCATGTATCAGAGGTAACAGCCGCTGGCCATCGTTTTATTTTATTTAGGATTGCACAAATTTTGAACTTTCAACGGTGTTACTATGCCAGTATATCTGTAAGCAGTAAAGCGAGGCTGATTGGCTCTTCAGTTGGATAGATTTGCAGAAAGGCATTGAAAAAACACGCAATTAATTTGTTCCAACATGCTATTGCGCATGTAAGAGTGGATATGAGTGGATATTAGATGGTGATGGTATTATTTGTATATAATAGGAGGTAAAGTTTTTTAATTCAGTCGTCTGATTTGAGAATACAAGTAACCAATATTTTTCGATTGTAACTATTGTTATATACACTATACGAAGAAAATAAGTTTGACCAATTATTGTAAAAACTGTCTTATTCTTACAAATATATACTACTCTCACTTGTCCTTCAGAGTTACGATATAATAGAAAAGTTATGTAGTTGTATTTAGTAGGTGAACAACATCCAAATTATTTACGTACCTTTCCGTAGCAGTCAGGTTATTAGGATGCAAAAGTTTTACGTTGAGGTGTTCTTAAAGATTTGTTTATTATCCTTTTTTACTATCGAGTCCTCAATAAAAAATGATAAACCAAACTATGGTGCTATTCGATGATTCGAAGGAGATTGCAGAGAGAATAAATAACTATTTTGCAAACATAGAGAAAAAACCAGCACAAAATATGTGAACTCAATAATAGCGACAACAAACTACGATGAACACCTAGGAATAAACTTTAAATTGGATAGAATGAAGACAATACAGGTAGAAGCAGTAATTCAAGAACTAAAACTAGATAAAGCAATAGGATTTGATAGGATGACTATAAAACTAATAAAAAACAACATCGAAAAATTAGCACCGATAATAACGAAACTGATAAATGATGTAGTAGAGGGAGGAATATATCCTCAACACTTGAAAAGAGCGGAAATTATCGCAATATACAAGAAAGGAGATAGTAAGATTATAGATAGCAATAGACCAATCTCACTATTGACAATTCTAAACAAATTACTGCAAAAATTGTACAGATGCAGCTATCAGATTATTTACAAAGGAACAGAATAATACAACAATAGAAATATGCATTCCAAAAACAATCAGGGACCGTCTCTGCTACTATTGACCGGCTGAATAATATCAAGAAAGCAATGGAAAAAAGAAATACACTAATTGTGATTTTCATTGACCTGAGAAAAGCATTTGACACTGTAGGCAAATCAAAGCTGATCCACAAAAATAGAAAAAACATAGAAAGACAGAAAGCCACGGAAACGAGAAAAAACTGGTGCAAACATACCTATCCAATAGAATACAAACAACAATGGTAAATAAACAAGAAAGCGAAAGACGAAGTCCTGAATACGGAATACCACAAGGCGGAAATCTACCCCCAATACTCTACGTAATAATACATGGGCTGAAAAGTCCCGGGCTTAACAAAGAAAACACGTTTTTTTTTGGTTAAAAAAAATGAGGTCTGCGAACAGCCAGTAGTCGCTGAGAGCCAAATCTGGCGAATACGGTGGATGTGGGAGCAATTCGAAGTTCAATTCATGTAGTTTTGCCATTGTTTTGATTGACTTGTGACACGGTGCGTTGTCTTGATGAAACAAAATTTTTTTCTTTGCCATATACGGTCGTTTCTTTGCAATTTAGGCCTTCAAATGCTCCAATAAAGCTATATAATATTCACTGTTGATGGTATTTCCTTTCTCAAGATAGTCGATGAATATTACACCACGTACATACCAAAGTACCGAGGCTATAACCTTTCCAGCCGATTGCTGTGCTTTCGGTGGCTTTGGACGAGGTTCACCAGTTGCTGTCCACTCAGATGACGATCATTTTGATTCCGGAGTGAAGTGATGGATCCATGTTTCATCCATTGTCACATATCGACGCAAAAATTCCGGTTTGTTACGTTTAAACATGGCCAAACACTGCTCAGAATCATCAACACGTTCTTGTTTTTGGTCAACAGTGAGCAAACGCGGCACCCACTTTGAACAGAGCTTTCTCATAGTCAAATGCTCATGCAATATAAAGCCGATACATTCTTTTGATATCTTTACGATGTCAGCCAACTCACGCAACTTCACTCTTCGACCATTCAAAACGATTTTTTGGATCTTTTTGATGTTTTCTGGTGTTACCGCCTAATTTGGACGTCCACTGCGTTCTGCATCATCGGTGTCTCTACGACCACGTTTGAAGTCAGCAAGCCAACGTTTTATTGTTGTTTCTGATGGAGCGGATTCCCCATAACACTTTTCAAGCCATTGCTTCGCTCGAACGGTTTTTTTCCCATCAAGAAGCAGTGTAAAATTAAAACACGAAATTGTCTTTGATCCATTGTTTTGAAAATAACAAAAGTAGCGTGACTCTTACCACAATAACTCACAAACTAATGAATAGAATATCATGAAATTTTAACAGCTGTCTTTTGAAGGTTAGTACTAACTGAGAGAAAGGTGACTGCAATAAAACTAGCGTCATCTATGTGTTAGGCCCGGGACTTTTCAGCCCATGTGTTATATACTAATGACATCGCCAAAATAAAAATTACTGGGAATATAGATACCCATGCCGATGATACCTGTATTGCCTTTTGGGGAACGAATAAGGAGCTACAACAAGGCATAAATAAAGAGATGGATATATTGGAACAAGGGTGCAAGGACAATACTTTAATAATAAACGTATAAAAAGCAGAGTATATGATATTCTCAACCAGTAGAAAGACATCAAAATTCAACATAACAATAAAGAAATCAGGATATAAAAGAAGTAAATAAAGTAAAAGACTTTAGATTAACAATACAAAACAATTTGAAGTGGAACAACCACATCAATGAACTAATTAATAAGAATGCAATGGCAATTGTAACGATATGCAAAATAGGACGAATAATACAAGAATTTGTTAGAAACTCTGTATTCAGTGGAACATGATACACACAACAGAGGTATACAGAAAGACAGAAGAAATGAACATTGAACAGACAAAGACATTCAAAGATTTATTACTGATATACAAAATGGAAATGAAACGTATAAAAACAACAACAAAGCTAAGAACTAATAGAGAGAGGTTCATGTATATGGAACAAGAATAACATCACATATGCAAATAAAGACTGCGAAATAAAAAAAAGGTAGATGGTGCTCATATTAAAAGCAGTAATGTGTGGTATCTAGTGGTTATCCTTTCGTTATTTTTGTGAATTACTGGGTCTATTATTTATTGTAAAATACTTATATTACTACTATCTCAAGTAAGCTTTCGTTATCTAGAAAATAATCTCTGTAATGCAATCTTTTATATTTAGCTTCCAACGTTCTTAAAAATTATGGAAATATTTTCGTCTATACAATATTAATTTAACTAATGTTATTGCTGTACTGATCTAGGTTCATAGTCATATTCTTATGAGTTCTACGTAACTGAATTAAATTTTGGGTAAGTATGAACCATTTAGGACATTGGAATTGCAATTTTAAATGGGATAATATAAAAGAACTAATCATTAACCAACAAACAGTTGAATAGGTTAAATTATATAAGCATCACATGTAAACCAATCTCTTGGGCAGCGGTTTAAACCGAATTTAATGGACGTACGATAAATTCTTTCATAACTTAATAAGGAACGTCTGAACTAACTTCAAGAAAAGTGCAAATGGGTTTCGAAATTACTAGCAATTGCTAGCAGAAGATTAAAAATTTAAATAAATATTAAATCACCCGCTGCACTTAGAAGTTTTAGTCGTCAAAGCCTAATCACAGGCAGCTGAATTGGAGATAGTTTGCCAAACTTAAAGAGGTGCCCAAATATCTGTCGTACAATTTTGTGGCAGTGCTTTGCCTCATAGCTTTTGCTGCTCTAGGCGGTCATCTAGTTTGTTTATATGGTCCTGCGATGTTTTGGTTGGCGTTTATATAAACAAGAGTAAAATATCTAAAACAACAAGATAAAAGATATACGGAAAAATATTCTAACTAATTCTACTACAAAGATACCAAAAGAAAGGCAGAGAAGAAGATACTAATAATAAAAATGAAACATCGCAAGGAAGTACTTGATGCATGTATACAGTAAAAAACATCAGAATAAAAAGAAGACCAAAGGCAAATATAAACGAAGATGGTTGGGCAGACAATCAATTTTGGAGAAACTGGAAGTTCGGAAAATATTGAAAATCATATGGAGAATAATAAGAAGTGGAATACATTTATAGAAAGTTGATAAAACACATTCTTCCACAGGAAAATCCAATTGATTATAATATTTTTCTCAACTTCTGAGTCCAAACTTTTGTACTCCAGGCTCGACTTTGTATTTTATTCAGTAAACAAAGTAGATTGAAGTTGTTACTTTTGGCGTTGCTCCTTTTACTTTTCTGAGTATTCTATACCTACTATGTTCTTTGAATTATCTAGTTTTTAAGTAATCTATTATCTCAGGTATTAGAAAATTTTCTTTATGTGATAGAATTAATTTAAAGCCCTCGCATTTCTCTATCTTCGTCAAAAAATTCTTGAAGAGCTGGGCATGACTTTTACGTTTATGGATACTTTAATTCATTTTTATTTTTAAATTTCACCTCCAATAAGCAATAAAGCAACGACTACCAACTGATTGCAGAATCCTCTGCCAAAATGTTAAAAACGTATGCTATTGAAAATCTAAAATCAATTCTATCGTTATTACAGTACAAGCAAATTTGATTTACGGTTACTATTGCTGATAATGAGTAGAATTTACATTGTAGAATTTTGTATGAAAAGTCCTATGAATTGTTGAATCCAAAGTCAATTTTGCTTTCATATTCAATTTAACGATCACGTGCCCAAAACGAAGAAAAACTTATAAATTCTTATCCAGTTACTGTTATAACTTTGATCATATAACAGTCTTGTTCGCTTATACGACTTTGATACCTCGATGATCCTTTAATTTCTCACTTAAAGCAAGGAACGCCAAGTTTCATTTTCTTTCGAAATCCTTTCGCTTTCAAATCGATAATTGCAGTTAGAATTAGTCCTATGCTATCCGCTTGTTCATTAAGTTGTAAAATGGCTTCAATTCCACTTTCATCATTGATGTTAACCCGGCGAAATGATATATAATTACACGCTATCCCGTGAAGACAACACTAAAAAGGACACTGCAGCGGCGCAAGCAAGAGGATCGCTTCTCGAGAAGGATGCGAGCGCTCGCCTATATGGTAGTAGAAAAGACGCCGCAATATAACGCTTATTGTGCGTCCACCGCAGTCCTTCGTTCCGTAAAATTGCTCGATCGTTGTTTATTAGGAAGACATTCCAAAGCCTACTCCGTCGTCGTGGTCTTCGAACCACTAGTTCGTTTCACTCGCATCGCTAACCATATTCACGCGTCTGTCCTTTTACTTCGTTCGGTTCTTTCTTTTTAACTCCCCGTGCATTGACAATTAGTGCTAACAAACTCATGTAGCTGTCCGTTCTTCGCGGATGCGAACTCCTCCTATCCTGTCACTTACTCTACGAGGAACATAAGTATGCGCCTGTGCTTCTAACTCTCGTTTGAATTGTAGCTATTGCCTGATGAGGAATTCAGATTCTCCGTTAAGGTCATTGAAAACAGAGAAGTACGGAAAGATTGAAAGGTATATGTTAATATCTAGAGAAATTTGTGTGTGATTGACTTGAGTTACAGCTAACATTAGCGTTCAAAAGAACGCATATACTACCAAGTTCCTTTAAGTAAGTTTAAGTGACTATATTTTTTTTCTGTTTTCCGTTGCGGTAGATGGCGCTGATATGAGAATTATGGTGTATATCCTTACAATGCCGTTAGGGTGATTTGGAATTTAGAACTTTAGCTATTACGAAAAGACATTGTAGCTGAGGGTATGGTTGGAACTTCTAAATGGAACCTCTAATTTTTTATTTTCCTAAAGAAAGCCTTAGTATGGTAACGACTACAATTTTCTACAGTCTACCTTTTTAAATAATAAATTTTTATTTCTTCTTTTTAAAAGAGAATACAAATTAGTAACGTACACAAAATAGACGTAAATTACAATAATTATATCATTTTATAATGGAGCTTGCCTAACGTGGAAATGAAAACTATTCACAACAAAACTTTAATAAAACTAAGGGACGATCAGAGCTATGCATGTTCAAGTGTAAGTCACGTTTAGTAAGACTGAGAAGCAAGATAAGTAAAAGCTATTCTAACTTGAGGTTACTTTTTAAGTTTATGGTAGAGTACATATATTATTTAGAGTGTAACAATATTTCTTATGGCAAATGCTAATGCAAAAGGTGCAGTTTAATAATGTAAAATGTAAATGACACTACTGTACAGATTTTCATTGTTTTACCAAAGTTTTTAATAACATTTTAGCATAACTGAGCTTCAGTAATACCCTTGATTATGTCCTCTTTAATCAATAATTTCTGAATTGTTAGCATAATTTCTTTGCTTTAAATAATCTCAAAGAAAAACATTCAGAGGGAATAAATAGCATAATTTAGCTCGATAACGTTTTCCCCTTCCACAAATTATTAAATCACTGTCGTAAAACTCAATCTATCTAAATGGTGTTCTAGTACAAAAATTTAAAAAGTAATCGCGAATGCTGCAATAAATTTTAATTAAACGGAATACGCATTTAGTTTTGTTAAAATTGATAACCAAGCTAAGACAATGTGACAATGTGAAGAAACATTAAATGCGGCTCTGTAAAATGAAAATTAGATATCACATCGAATGGTTACACTAAATGTTCAAAGTGAGCTCCTTCATTTTCTACACATAACGCCACTGATTTCCAGTTATTGAAGGCATTCTTTAAATTATATGGTGCAATTTTTACGCGGACATTTCGGATAGTTTCAGTAAGTTCGTCAATTATATGAGGACGATTTGTAAATATTTTACTTTTTGGGTGTGGATATATGATGAAAACATTGTGATTTATTGTAAACATTTTTGTGTCAACAAACTAATACAGAACACAGAATTTGTCACCGTCAATTCACTACTCATTACCAGCAAGATATTTTTGAGAAATAATTCCATGGTTTGCTAGCGGGTAAATTTACATGACCATATACACTAGGGTGACAGAATAAAATAGGCACCAGGTAAAGCGGTATAAATATGTAAACAGCTAAATTCTAAGAACGAATTAAGAACTTTCTCTTGTCATTAGGGTAGGGGTAGATGTATCGGAAGGAATTCGTCATAGTTTAGTATCGGTACAACTATGCCTCGCTTACAACGTTCGAGTGATATTAGCGACTTCACCCGGGGTGTCGCGTCGTTGGCCAGAGTGAACGCGGCGCTTCGCAACGTGAAATAAGTAAATTTTTAAATATTCCGTTGTCCCCACACTTAACATTGTGATTACACAATTTAAACGCAAGGAAAAAACAACAGTGGAGCCGAGACCAGGTCGTGCCGGACCTTCTGAAAGAAGTAAAAGGGTGCTTGTGCGCGAAGTGTTAAGAGAACCGGGAAAAAGTACAGCTGAGCTTGCGGCAACTTCACAGAAAAGTCAGCGCACCGTTCCGCGATACCTCCACGGTGTGGGGATGTATAAAACGGTGGCAAAGGAAAAACCTCTCCTTACGGCGTTTCAAAAACGGCGTCGAATGGCTTGGGCAATCGAAATGCGAACGAAGCCCGAAGAGTTTTGGCGGTCTGTCATTTTTTCAGACGAAAGCAGATACCGCCAATTCAGTGATAGTGATCGTACGTGGGTATGGTGACGTTCGTCACAGCAACTGGACGACAAATTTTTGCATCAGACGGCGAAATACGGCGGTGTGAACATCATGGTGAGGGGCGCGATATGGTATGGTGGAAGATTGCAATTAGTAATCTGCGGCGGAAATATAAATACGGCAAAATATATCCAAATATTAACAGAAGGACTACTACCGATATTCGACAACGCCATTTTATCTAAAGAAGACGCCACTTTTATGGAGGGCGGAGCACCCTGCCAGAAAGCAAGAACAACATGGAACCACATGGAAAGAGGAACAGGGGATTCGGATTTTACCATGGCCAGGCCAATCACCAGTCATGAATCCGATAGAGAATGTTTGGCATATAATCCAGACAAATATGGCGAAACGACCCCGAAAACCCAGCAATAAGGAAGAACTCGTGGCAGCTGTTACAGAAGAGTGGTTAAATATTCCAGAAGACACCATTAATCATTTAATAGATTCCATGCCACGACGACTCGCAGCACTTCACGCAAGTAAAGGTGGATCGACAAAATATTAGTCGAATTTAAATATTTTAAAATATTTTGTGTATATAACGAGAATAGAATCTTTTTTTTAATTAGTAGGTGTCTATTTTATTCTGTCACCCTAGTGTAGTACTCACTAGCGTCTCTATTACAAGTTTCCTCTTTTTAAAGTTGTTATTAATAGATAATTATAGCAATGAATATAAAGTTAACTACGTTACAAAGCAGCTTTTATACAGATTGGGTTAGATAGAGATCATGGACACAATTATAAGGTAAAAATAGTAACAGTATCATCTCACATAGAATCATACTCAGCGATCTTACGAATCTATTTTGTAACCTTCGTTTGACTTTCAGTATATATTATTACAAATTACTGTTTTGTAATAATAGCTAAAATTATACGACTATGTGTGTTCTACAATGTATTTGGTGTTGTGCGATCTATGGAGACAAATCACATTTGACCTTGCAATGTAACGGTCTATTATGAACAGGCGCTTTGAAGAGTAGCGAGTAACGGAAGTATTTTCGGTCCATGTACTCGAGTTTAACTTGGCGACCACTAATGTGATACCGCGAGTGTATGCTAATAACGTACTGTAATTAATTAGTATGTTTTAATAAGAGACGTGAGGCGACTTTAAAGTCAAATATTTTAGTTAATTTTATGGAAAAATGATGTACAATTTATAAGATCGTGATGAAGACAGTAATGGTTTTAGATACTTCAAAAGTATTTATAATTTTGTAATTTTTTTTTGATTAAATGTAGCTGCCCGATAAATGCTTTGACACAGCCAAAGTTTTCAGATAATAGAATTAATGTGCTAAAATTCAAAATATGCAAAAGTCTGTCAAGATTAGAACTTGAGTGTTAAATTGGTAAGTTACATTAATATATTATAGTAAATCAGGAGGTCTGTTGCAGCTTACGATAATATTATTTTTAAGTAAAGATTAGTATTCTAAATTCTGAAATATCCTATTCAGAAACTAAACGGTTTTTGAAGTATTTATTCTTTAAGAAATAACAAAGAAACACTGCATTTGTAAAGTTGCCTTATAAGACCGGTATCATCTTTATTACTCTACAGGAAAAATAAGAATAAAGAAGTAAAATGTGAACATTTTTTTAGTTATAAATTAAAAAATTTCTAATTATAGTCTAACTGAAAATATATTATTTAGGATTTCGCTTTAATGCATAACTACTTCTTATTGAGCAGGATTACAGCAACCTACTCCTTTTAAATTATAATAATGAGTCCCCCTCTATAATGTAATAAAGAATATTGTTACACAACGTAATAATGAAGTAATGGAGCTACCTGTTCGTCATCATCCAAAGTAATTTCTTTACAGTTGTTCTTTCAGCTTTTCGAAAGTGGTTACGAGGGCTAGATCTAAAGAATGTGGAGGTTGTTCAAAAATTCTTATGTTCTGAGCAATGCAATTTTCTTTCCCGGTTTCCTTTTGTAGTAGCACACAGTTTTGGCATTATATTCGAGTAATATTGATCTGTTACGATATGGAGCCATCCTTTTGCTTTCACCCCATGCTTTGGCAACTCTGGGTGAATGTGACAAACACAGGATTTATCCACCATAATTAATTCCTTCACAAATTCACTTGGATCTCTGCTAATAAGGGCCACATTAGTCTGTGTAGTTTTTAATATCCAGCGAATAGTGTGATCTAGCTTTGACACGCATTAAAATGGGATCTTCTCCAATGAAATGACAAAAGAGAACGGCGGTTTCTTACACAATATCTTTCACATACCCATGAACATTTAAAAAACCATTTTCTACAGATACGAGCTTACATCGTAACGGAAATAATTATTCTTACAACTACGTTACTTTACAAGAATTCTTTTGTATCGTCTTCACAATGATTGAAATTGAGTAATTTACATCAGGCATCCTCATTGTGCCATATAGAACACCCTACACATTTTATGTCTACTGATATAGAATTAATAACCCTTTAATTTTATATCAAAATTGTATTTAGAAAAAATATAATAAGCAATTCTTATCTATAATATGTGTGGCTAAAATCTTCAGATACAACAACAGTACAACAGCTCTGTGTATACGCTTGCACATAAAACAATAAAAGTTTTAATCATAATATGCTATTAATACCAAACACTAGGTAATTAACAACGTTTTATGAATGCTAAAAGTACTTACTATAACCTATGGAAGTGCAAAATTTAATAAATAGCTTTAGTGCGTAATTATTTATGTTTTATTTCTTGTCATGCGCACAATTATTTATTATACACTGTATCTATTTATTATATACAACATATAAATAAATATATTATTAAATATATTTCATTTCGCCTAATTCTCGCTTTTAATCTATAAACTAACAAACATTAACTTTAGCTATCATATTTGAATAGAAGTTGTGGGTTCAATTCCTACCAGAAGCTGTGAAATTTCACGAACTAATTATGTTTTAACGCTGGAAATACCATGGAAAAACAAAATTTATCATTAAAAAATGAATATTGCATTATTAACTGTTTGCCCAGATATTACGATATACCTGCAGGCATTAGTAGATTAAGGTATTAAAAATGATTTGTTACTATCGTCTTTACGACGTAAACGACAACGCGTCTAGCTAACAGGAGCTGTAGGTTCTAATCCTATCGGAAACCGTGACATTGTTAATTTCTCAAACTAATTAAATTTTAACATTAGAAATACCAGGGAAAATTGAAATCTAAGACGTAAAGCTAGATAGGGCTGCAGCAGTAAAAAGGCGGCAAAATCAAATCGTATCATAAACCGTCTCGGTAAGAACAAGGTAAAAGAAATGGTATGTACATTGAATATCAAAATTTATGGATTTATTGTAAAGGTATATAGCCTCTGTTTAATGTGGATTTACCATAATTAGCAGAAACTGCAAAACAGAGAATACACTGTATACTAAACATGCAGGTATTGGGATAAGCAGGATAGAGGTAACTTAATGAATATCTTAGCTACGTTCTAAGAGAGAAGTTATATACATACATATGTGCGCCTTCTAACCAAGACAGCGATCTCTAAGTCACTTCCTAATAACTTTTATAATGATTTTATTGCACCCAACGTAGGAAGTTACATGCTGCAATTTTTCCTAACAATTTATTACTGTCGCATAACTTAAGTTATGTGCCTTCCTATTCTAGCTCACTTAAATTATTACGCTTCTGACCCCGGTTTGCAAATTTTCGTAAACACATTAATGCGTGAAATGATATATGCGTCGCCTCGACTATAAATTTTATTACCCTGTAATTAGGTATTCAAATAAACTTCATATAGGTTTCACTTCTTATATGGTTCTTTATCAGATGCATGATGTATGATATCTATGACGTTCTGGTTCTAAAATCTTCTTTCTTTTAATTTCATAATAAGTATGACTAAAAATTATTCAAAAATTGACTTTATATCTTCTTCTTCTTTCTATTCGAGATTATATTTAGAGAAGTTCTCCACCATTTTTCTGCGAATTCCAATAGAAATTATACGTACTAAGAATATTTTATATTAAGAAAGTTTTTGTCTGGCTATTCTGGACGATTGCTTTATGTACGTTCATAATCTAAGGAAAGGAAAAGCAAAGAGATGTTTGATTCGCAACCGAGAAGATGGTGTAACACTCCGAGCAGCCATATCGTTTCTAATGTTTGTATATTTGGAGATTTTATGAGGAGACATGCTGAGGTACAGTACAATGATTTCATGCTGCTATGAGACAAAAATAATGTGTATTTCAAAGCTCGCGTACGAATGTGCTATAAAATAACGTTATTAAATTCGAAGTAATTTATTATTTTGTCGTGTAGTTTTCATGACTTTGTGTAGGTAGCAATTATCATATGTAAAGTATCACAAAAATACACTGTTTCCTATAGAATCATAAATATAAAAAGCTAAAATTTTAGACCTTCCCTCATCAATAATCACGTAGCTTCTAGTTCAATTGTTATAAATTCCTGATTGTTTCCTTTACGTTTCAACTCTGCTGTTGAATGGTACGTATTCCTCAAAATTTCATATAATTTCAATCCTTTAGTTTCAATATTTGTAATTGCAACAAAACCAAAAATATTCAAGGAAGTTTTATTGCAATAACTTTTACAGAAAAAGAACAACTAAAAGCGTCTGGCATTTTGATAGCATGAAATGGGTGAGATTAATTCTTGGAAAATCATATTCCATTCTTCCCTGACGGCAATTCCTGCGGCAAAGCATTTTCTCAAAGCATCAGAAGCGTGTTCCATTATATTACAATCTGAAGAATTAACTGACTACTTCATTCCCTTTACACCAGTTTTATGAAACCCTTCATTGTATTGTGTGTATTTCTAACTTCGTTATAATTAGCTATGATGCTAATAGGTGTGCTTATTAGCTCACATTGTGGAGCTCTTTTATGCTGTGCAATGAAAGGAATATAAACCAATGGTTTCTGGGTATATAAGCCATAGCTATGTAAATGATTTCCTATTGTATGCATCAATACTACCCTTCCAGTGGCAGCAGCAAACTCGCTTCGAAGTTGGGTTGCAATTTCAAAAATTGCAGATTACGCTTTGGCTATCCCTCGGGTCTTCCATCTTTCAAATGACCCAGGGGTATCAAAACTGTTATCCCTAGCAAATCGTTGTATGTTTCCATTTCTGACGCCATTAAAAATTTTAAGTCTTCACAACAAATCGCACTCATACATTTCTAGATTCTTTTTTGTATAATCATGGGCGAGGCATGGGCGAAAAGCAACTCGGCCAGTACCTCGCCTACTCATCAAGCTGAGCATCCCCAAGGCGAACCTGTCTTTCCCTGCACACTGCCGGGCACTTGACAAGGAGGTGTACAGGGGCTTCCTCTGCTCTCCCACACTTTCTACATGAACGAGAGTTTACTAGACCCATGCATGTATTTCTTCAGTGCGCAGTGTCCAGTTAAGATCGCCGTGAGTGCGCTCAGTTTGGTCCTGTTCATAAGTACTGTCTTACGCCGTCTTTCCTCACCTCGATAAATCCCGAGATATTTGCAGTGTTTCAAACTGTCTGCACTGTTCCAGTAGGACCAGTGATTGACGGTGAGCTCGGATTTAACATAGGTCTTAATACTGCCATAGGTACTCCCACACATCTGTTCAGGTCCTGAGAAAGGTCGTCCACCCGCATCTCTTGCTAACAAGTCAGCTACTTCTTAGTGTTAACCGAGGAGCATTTTGAAGAGCGCCTTTGTACATTTATTCTTGTAACATATTAAAACGCATCTGTGTATTCCGTTTCTTTATTAAAGTTTGTCACTCTCGATTTATGTGGAATATTCGTTAATTCTTTGATCAGTGTTGCAAGCAAATAGCAATAATATTAAGTGTCAGCGTTTTGAGATACAGAAAAGAAAATGAAATAGCAACCAGACAGCAACAATATGAAATAAAGGATGCCACTGAGTCAAGCTTCTTTTTCTTCAGTATGTGGATTGCTTTGTTTCACTAGCAGCTCCCAAATTGGCAATAATTAATCTAACTATGAATGTAAAAATTAAATTCTAAAATCTTTGTTATTTTTTTTTAGATATACTTTTCTTATTTCTTATTGCTACTATTTCTGAAAAAGAATGTTTATTATGTCAAATGTTTCGCAAATCGCTAGTGATCTTTTCAGAAATTACTCAAAATACAGTTCCTTTCAGGTTTAGTTTTTAAAATTATCGTTTAATTTTTAATCACAAGCCTTCTCGATAAGATAGACATGCCAATCCTCAAGTTTACGTTCCCATTAGTGATTTATTTATGTCGAAGTAATTTTAACTACCATATTACTGTTAACGCAACAATTTCTTTAAAGTGATCCCTTAGAAATTTCCTGAAATATCCAAGTAATTTGATCATAGAAACATTTTAGAAAATTGTATCTTTTGAACCGCCGAATTCTTTTTTCTGTATTAACTCACCTGTACCTTCGACATTAACATCGAAATATTTTAGAAAAATGAGAAAAGAAATTTTCGCAAGTAGATGTTATAGAAATGATAAGCCTCGGCTTAATTTTTATGAAGATTGTTACATTGAAGAATAAGCTTAAATGCGGGTCCTTGTATATAACCATGCATGTAATGCGCAAAAGCTGTCGCTAATTAATTATAAATCTCGTCTGTAACGGACAAGTTAATTGCCGTGAAATCAGTCGCATATTAACGTTGAGCGAGGCGGTGGCCAGAAATTAAAAGAATCGCGAAGGTAGGTCGGCGAGCATTAAGAGTTCATTTCCCATGTTTCCTGCGAGTACGCAACACCATGCAAATCAAACGGCTAAATTTAAACCACGATCCTTCTTGGAAAGATGAACGTTGAATGAATATGAAATACGATTATTACCACTTTCCTAGTAGATAGCTGGTACAGGTTATTTTAGTATTCTATAGAAAGAGAACGTAATTTAATAGTTTGTGTGTCAGTAAGCAGACAATATTGATGATAATAAAAATAATAATGTTTGTAATAATAATCCTATTTTTGCCGCGTTTTGTTGTTTATAAATATTACTCAAAATAACTACAGTTTAATAAAAAGGTATATACTGTACATAAGACATACATACATATATGACGTACCTAAAGCAAATGTATTTGTACTGTAGATATTGCAGTGTTCGTTGACCTGGTTTAGCCAATTTTACTATGCTATTTCATGTTTGGCATATACACTACCGCTCAAACGTGTTTAGGCACCCCTGTTTTCATGAATTATTCATATAGTATTATGTTTACCAAAAAAACATTATAATAAAATGAAATACGTATTTAAAATGTAGTTCTTCGGTAAGATAAACACCCATTATATCGCATAAGGTTTACTATAATTTACCTGCACTTGGTCGGATTACCATAAACTGTTTATTGCGGTGCAATTACAATAACAATTCCTCTGAATTTACTGGGTAAATTTAGTCATCGATTAGATTGTAGGTAATAATGTTTAAATTACCTTCCTAGAGGATTATAGTGAAATCTGTAACCTATGGTCAGTTGCAGTGCGGTATTTACTCTATTGTGTGACAATTTTTTAAAATGCCTCGGCGAAGAGAAATTTGTACGGAAACACGTGCGCTTATAATAGCTTACCATAAAAGTGGCATAAGTAATCGACAAATTGCCAAAAAAATGAAAATACACTACGCTATGATTGACTATAACGTAAAAAAATATCGGGAAACTGGCAGTTTTCTTAATAAAAGACGGAGTGGAAGGCCAAAAGCGACAACATCTGCAGATGATCGCAGAATAGTGGTTACCAGCAAATTATATAGACGCAAAACAGCCCCGGAAATCACCGCAGAATTAAATGTTCGTCGCCAGAAACTAGTCAGTGTTTCTACAGTCAAACGTCGCCTACAGAAAGCCGGGCTCCATGGACGTATTGCGATGAAAAAGCCATTACTACGCAAACAAAACAAGCAAAATCGACTTAAACGGGGTCGTGATCACCAATACTGGACCATAGAAGAGTGGAACAACGTCCTATGGACGGATGATTCCAAATTTGAGCTGTTCGGAACCCGAAGACGCATATTCGTAAGAAGATCTGTGGGTGAGCGTGCCAGAGAAGAGTGTATTGCTGCTACCGTGAAGCATGGTGGAGGTTCTATCATCATTTGGGGCTGTTTTGCTGGCGCTAGTGTAGGGGACATTTCAGAGTTCAGAGACAAATTCAGCGATAGTGTAGTGGAACACTGTTCTATTTTTAAAAATTTTTGAGACAAAAATCGTGAAACATTCTGGCACTATTTTCAATTCCATTTATTTCCCCTTCTAATCAAATACAGACTACGCCTGCATATATCGTACGTGAAATAACATCCATATTAGTAACGATACTTGAAAGCAATCTCATCAGATAACTGACGGCTAACATGAGACGTCGTTTTAGTTCCATAACACTTTCCTACGTGTTTTTCACACTTCGTAATTTGAAACAATTTAATTCCACTCATATGGAGGCTTCATTATTCAGGTAATTTTATCATCAGCACATCCATAAGCCGCAGCGTCGGGTTCCATCAAGCCTTAATGATCTTGGAGAGAATTAGACGCGCATCATGTCCGGTTAAATTGAAAAAGCACAGGCGTGGTAAATAGAGAAGAAGAAAGGAAAATGCACGAATTCTCTTTGATGCTAAACGAGCATTCTCTTACCGAATTATAGTATAAGTCGACCTTGGGGATGTTCGTTGCACGTACATACTGTCGTAATTGAGGATATCGTAAAATTTTATCTCATTTGCCTTTAAGAAATTATTCTGATGAAGTGATATTGCAAAGAAATCTGTAGCTAAGCGAGTCGTCGTAACGAATCTGCGATAGTTTTCCTCATCGTTCCGTCCAAATCCTATAATACTCTGTGGAAAATTAATGATTATGTTACAATGTATGCCTTTTGGTTAAGAAATAACCGTTGAAAAGAATGAGTATAAATAAACCAGGAAGTCAAAAGGTTGGTTTAATTGAGAGAAACCAAATCGTGAACAGAATTATTTCATGTTAAAGGAGGACACGCTGTCTTGTCATGGAAGGGATTGCGATTTAGAAATATGATCGCATTTAAAATGTTTCCCGTATTGTACGAGTATCGTTGCTTTATTCTCATTTTGAGAAACAATTGCAAGATAAAAATGTGGAACTACAAAAGCTTTCGTCCTCATATTACGGAAAAATTATAAATGACCAGTATTAACTTAAATAATTTACCTGACATTGCTAATATTCCTGGAAATTATGAAAAAATTTCACCGAAATATTAAAAAATTCTAAACTTTTAAACATATATTTTAAAATTACATACGAAAAATTCTTAACGGTATCAAAGTTTCGGTATGTATAAGGGTATTAAATCTCCTCTTCCTTAAGATAATTCATGCGCTAGCGTGGAAACAGAACATCTTTACCTGACAGATGGACTCCTATAGACTTCTATGGTATTTATTACATTAGCCGAGAAATAATTTCTTTCTTTCAGCTGATTAAGATTTGTTTTTAACTAATATAAGTATTTATAGTTTGCTGAAATTCCGTCTTATGAAGCAATATGTTAAAACTCTAGACTTTGTCAAGTACATATGTAAAAAAGTTTCCCCGAATAAGTTACGATAAAATTAAACTGGGGTACTTGATGGACCTCAAGTTAGAACTTTAATGAGAGATCCAAATTTCAAAATCAACTATACGAACGAAGTTGAGAAAGAAGCCTGGACTTCATTCACTACAGTCGCGATCAATTTTCTTGAAAACAAAAAAGTCTATTAATGTAATATTAATTAGTTAATTAAAATTAATGTTTCCACACCGCCTAGGTTGTAACATGAGCATAAAGCTTCATTTCCTTCATAATCATCTTGACAGGTATTCCGAAAATTTTGGTGCTGTAACCGATGAAGAAGATTTCATAAAGATTTAAAACTCATGGAAACTAAGTACCAAGGACAGGTATAGCAGTAAATTCCACTCTCACAAATTTATTAATTATGCGGAACGCAGCGTTTCGAGAGCACGTGGGCTCTCATTGTCAACCGTGTTACCGACTGAAAGTAAAAACTGCATCACACATGCAAATTATTTTCTACGCAGGCTCTCTGAAAGTAATTTGCATGTGTGATACAGTTTTTACTTTCAGTCGGTAACACGGTTGACAATGAGAGCCCACGTGCTCTCGAAACGCTGCGTTCCGCATAATTAATAAATTTGTGTGAGTGGAGTTTACTGCTACACCTGTGAATTGTACATCCACACAGTCCTTGCAATCGTCATTAGGTACCAAGGAAGTTGGGATCCTCATATGATGCCCGACTACTTTTGGAGTGTTCAAAAGGACTGCCAAACCAAAATACACAGCAGAAAGTGTATCAAACTAAAATTGATTCCCTGATTGTTGCTTGTGTTTTTACAAGTACTCTTGTAATTGTTTTAATGATTATTAAAAAAAATACTTCTACTATACCCGCGACTAGTGTTGTATTTAAATAAATAAATTATTGAAATTTAAACTTTGTTTAGGTATTACCAGTTCTCAAGTAACAACTTAGTGATTTTTCGAAGAGCATAGTATTTTCATTTTAAAAATTAAGAAAATCAGCGGAATTCCCAATGGTAATGCAAATTTATAGCTCTTCTAGGGCAAGTAAAGATGCTCATTCACCGTGTTAGCCGTAAGTTATATTAATAACAATTCAGAATAACACCCGGAGGTAAAGTTACACCTAGAATATGAAATATAGCAACACTGCTTTGCGCAAATTTGAAATTAAACTCCCTATTTACAAATAATGTATCACAGTATAACTGTGGATTCACATTTAGGGATTCTGCAAACATATAGAAATACATCTTCGGAAGCGCTTGCGTGTTGCGAGTCTGATATAACCCCAAAAGTTACCTTCGTGTTATGTTCTATTGGTAAAAGAAACGTAAATTCAAGAAGTAAAAAATGATCTAACTTTTTACCTTTGAACGTAATTTTATTCTTCGTAAGTTAACATAGTCCTTTTGTAACGTTAGTGTTCCTAAGATTTTTTATCAGTGGAATAAAATACTTAGATACTTTGGATGCCAATATAATTATTGAAATTTATTAAGGGGAAAATTAAATGATTAGAAATTACATATAGTAATAAGTTTTTGGAAACTAAGTTTAGTTGAAGACCAGAAATGTGCTGAAAACGCACTGGTTAATTATTGACTAACTAGTGAATGTAGGTGTAGAATAGCCAATTCATATCTAGAGCTATGGATAAGGAGGTAATTGAAAGACGACGTTCGTTAAGTTATGTGCTAAAATATGTAAAAACACAGATAAACCGAAAATTTACATTTTTCATTTTTTTCGGTTGTAAACCTATCTTTTATTAATCAGGACCATAGCGATCTATAATGTGCAACTGATTTTGGGTAAGCAAATTTTGAGTTATTGAATAGGTGGTACTTCTGCCCTTTCAACTTCAACAATAATATTCAGATTTTATTACTGATATTGTTTACAATTGAGAAGCACTATCCGAGTTTACTTATTTTAGAAAGGTTGTGATACTAACCGTATATTTAAATCTCCAAAGAAATCGTAGATTAGAATAAAGTTAGTAAACTGTTCACTTTTAAGTGATATAATATGTGTCGTATTCACGACTTTGTGGGTTATCTATCACCTTGCATGTTTTACTCAATATACATTTGCCACTTTTGAAAATCAGTGAGGTTTGTTTCAATGTCTAGCATTGAAACTACCAAAGTTACTGTGAACACGTATTAATATTTGACAGAACCTAACATATATGCTTTAAAATAGCAATGTTGATTGTATCAAAATATAATATCAATCAAGTAATCGAGAATATAGTTTTCTTTGTATTAATATTTGATGTTGAATTATCATTTCGTATTTCAAAGTTAAGTTACGGCTGGAGATCGGTCCCAAACTAAAATCGCAGCTGTAGTTAATGATGTTCTATTATCCAGAACGGTACAGTTTGGAAATTAACTATAAATAATCTCCTTTCTTATGTTTAGTTTTATTAAATAATATACCCTTCAATATGTTTACTTATTTGTTAGTTGTGTGTAGTGGTGTTGTCGCACCTTTATTTACTCAGTTACTATTTCTAAATGTTAATGATTTTTCGATCAATAAGACTAAATACTGTTTTATTCAAATATTTTATTAAGAATACGCTAGTTGATGTTAGTACTTTTAAAACGTGAAGATGATACTGCGAAAATTATTTGTACGACATGTTAATGAATTTTGTAAAACCACCCATCATCTTTCCATTAGAGAGATTCTAAAGGTAAGCCTGCATTGAAGGTACTAGAAATGAGCTATTACGTCTATACTTGTGTATAAGTAATGTAAAGAATGCATGTAATATAAACGTGCACATATAATACATGCCAAACGAGTTAATAGTTAAAATAATCCTAGACTCTCTTATTTTCGTTTACAAAAAAGAATGCCACTATAAAGAAACTAAGCGTGTGCTAAATTTTCTTTATGTTTTAAACGTGTCTGCATTCGCTAATGGCGCCGAGTGTAATGCATTTGTATTGCTTAGTCGCCACATAAAGGCAATTTCACAGGGGTCCGGTATATGCCGAGTTGAACAAGTTGATAGGATTATTTACGTACCGCTCTGCATAATTTAGAGTTTAAAGCTACGTACGATGGCATGTCAGAATAAAAGTAAAAGGTGTGTTGCAGAAACATATGTGAGAATAATTCATGACGGCCGTATATTTGAAGCTTTTCTTTTTCGGCGGATTTACCTAAGAAATGATGTAATAGCGGTTTTATTTATGTGACAGTAAATCATACCCTTACGACGGTAATGCAGGTTCAAGACACCTCATTCAGCATCCGCGGATTAAAATCAAATGCGTAAGTGAGCTTCCGACGTTGTTGAGAATACGCTATCGAGATTGTAATATTATGCGGTAGCAGTAAATTAACAAGATAAAGCCATATTAAATGAGAAAATGCGTATAACTATTCGAAATACTAAATTTGCATTTACTATATAATGATCTTGCTTGTCCTAAAGACGCTGTTTAAGCGATAACCGGTGAGTCTTCTACAATTTCGAATCGCACATTTCTCTAAAGAGCACATGCTTATCGTAAAAGGATTGCCCTTCGTCTCCTCTCTGAAGATGCTGAGTAATACGTGATACTTATGCAGACAATTTCAACAGCAGAAAAACTCATCAGATTTCGGTTTCGTTTAATGGTTTATTCATAGAGAACATCTCCAAAGTTCACATGAAATAAATATGATATATCACAGCGCCTTTTGGCTGCAACAATATAGAAAAATAATAAAAGCTGCGTTTTGAAATTTGGCAGGTAGTAGTTTTAGGTTAAATTTTTTCTAGATAAAAATTATTTTACTTCTTATTACATAGGAAGTAGACACTGCTTTATTTCAAATGGAACCCCAATTTTTATAATCGATATGAATTTTTAAGGCGATTTAAACCTAATTTGTCTAATAACATTTGTTTTAGAAATGTTACAAGTCTAGAAGCTAATTAGAAATATATTACATTACTTCTTGTATGAAATTTAAAAAAAAACAATAACAAAAGCCCTTCAGAAAACCTTGTACCATCAAAAAGCATCCGATAGCAATGGAACTATTGGACTTTATTCAATCATTGCAGAGTTTGCTTTCTTGATTGCACTTACGTAATTGTTTCATCATGGAATTTTTTAAGCGAAACATACCTCAGTTAATCTCAGGATGTTCAAAATACTGAAAATGCTCCCATAGTTCTATTAGAAATTCTTCGGGTGGGGCCAAATCTCATATACAGTCGTTTGTGTCTTTCGGAAGAACAAAGTGTTGTACAATCTATCATTAAAAATGGATGAATCCAAATCTATTAATTGATTGTCATATATTTCATTTAATAATCGCCTCCTAAACTTTTTAAATCTGAAAGACCTGGGAATGAGGTAGTTTATCAAAGTGATTGTTTTATGTCGCTTATATTTTTTTTCGTAACTTAGGATTATTTGAAACTCTACCTTTGTTTCTCTTGCCGTCTATGTTTCCCTCCCTATCTCAACAGCTCAAGAGACAATTTAAGGATTGTTATTTTTACTGCTGCATTTCGAAGATTGCATTATATTTTCATCTTTTTGGGTGATATAAATATTGTGTGTTCTAGAATACAATTTTCTAGTCATTTACATAGATTAAAAAGTTATTAAAGAACATTTAAAAATTCTACACTCAGTCAAAAATATGCGTCACCTTCGCAAAACAATTCTTTCCTACATTAAATAAAGTTTCGGCTTTGAAAGGGTTAAACTGCTACCGAATCATCTTCTGAGTTTAATGCCGTAACAGTGCGATTATTATCTTGAGTGTAATGAGAGTATAAGCTGCGTTATTTATGCACATTTTTTGAGAATATGTTATATGATTATATCGAAAACTTTGTTACATTAAAAGACTAAATAGATGACATTCCATTTAAAGGAGCGCAAGCTATGGAGAAACTTCACACATTCAACAACCATCTAGACTCTCGATACTTGAGTAATACAGACGTTCTTCTAGAACCAATATTAGCGAAAATAGTTGTTGGCTAGGATTGCACTATATATGACCGTAAAATACAATTTTACAACTATAGCAATAATATAAGAATTGAAAGAGTATAAGAATTGAAGGATATTCATAACTGGCTTACTCGTCTTTTTAACGACTTGACGGGAAAGTACTCGGATGCGATTTTTTCAGCGAACGAGCTTGACGGGACTGTCACCTAATTAATAAACGCAGTTAATAGCTACTGGTTTGATATCATTCTTTTGAATAATCCTCTTAAATTTCAACTGAAAGTTCACTGATATGCAGATTTTCATATCTATATACTCCTGGTAAATGCACGTGTAAAACTTTTACTGGGTTTCAAGGATTAAATATGTTTTGCTTACCTGTTTTGGCAGCACTGCGAATTGCTTTTCTCAATTGAGCTTTACAGTTTTTTATATTGCTGCAGGTATTCACATGATTTAAGATCATAGATAGGATTCTTCAGTATAATTTTACAAATAGGATTTAAATTCTTGCTTTATCAGTATTTATAATCTGAGAGAGATCGCCTGCTGCGTGAACAAGCCGTTTAAAGAGTCACAAGAGTACGCTTTCATCGCGTCTCGACGAAGTAATGATGATGAACCTTTTTTCTTATCAATTATGCAGCATGTTCGTATAAAAAAAAGCTTTGACGAATCGGAAATCGTAGAATAACAGAGCTGTTGTATTTCGCATCTAAATTTTACGGCACGTACTTTTCAAACTATGAAGAGCGTAGAGGTAATTTCACAAATTACTAACGTGCATGGTTGAAGAGTACGCAGCATGTCTACACACAAACATATCTAGTGTGCTCGGTAATTTTAGATCATCCGGTTTTATGTCGATAACTGGTGTCGTTGTACTTGTTACTGCACGACGTTCTATACCTAATGTCACATATATTTATCTGTTTATTAGCGGTCAGCATTCCTGCTACAGAGCTGTTACGTATACATAGATACACAAAGACAGGGACGATGTAGGGACATTCAACACCCGCTTGTATTTCCAGGTTGCTGTTCTTCTTGCCTAACAAAAAAGGTTTTCTTCTTCACATAGTGACTGGAATTCGGTTCTGCTAACATTAACGTCGCATGCATATACGCACGAAGATACTAAATGATTTGACTAAATAGACAATATCCTTTTGTTAAGGACTTAACATTGTTTTTTGTATTTTCTAAATTTTTTTTTTTTACTGTTATGTATTTTATCTTCTTTGCATTATTATTTTTCATTTAGAATATTATTTTATTTTCATTTTTATATTTATTTATTTTCATTCTTATATTTATTTATTTTGCTCTCTTATATCCAATTTTATTTTAATATGTATGTACATTACGCATTGTATATGTATGCAAGTCAGTCATTCGCACTACGCTAGCTAAAACTGCCTAATTAGAAATCATTCACTGCAACGTCGTCGGATATGTAATGGGAGTTTTCTTGAAATTTAAGGTACACAAGCATAGGCAGTCGTCTCCCGCGCGACAGTCGAGGTATTAGCGATCGTGCACTCTCGGTCACCTTTCGTGCCTCGTCGTAACGTGTACAGTAACGTCGTCGTAAGATTATTAGAAATTTCTAAGTTTTTCTAGTTTTGGCGGGAATCGTCGAGGACGTTGTCTATACATTTATTTCTGGCGGGAGTCATTTGGTAACGTCGTCGGACCACATGTATAGATTTTTTTAATAAGTATAAATTCTCGATTTTCTATCATCGTACGTCGAGGCTACTGTGTCCATTGTCGTCTATACATATTTTTAGTCTTCAGTTAAGTTTGTGTCGGAAATTATTTTGGTGAGATTGTCGGCGCGCATGTATAGACCTCCTCTACAAGTACGATCACTCCGCTTCTTGCTGACGGTCGTTGCGGCCGCAGCGCCCGTTGTCTTTTGTACGTTTGTTCGGTCCTTGTCGTATCGGGACTTAGAAATTTTTTAGTTGCTCGTCGTAGCGGACGAGTGTCACGGGCCAGTTTTCTTATGTAATGTCGGCATCATCGCTCCGTTTTACTTGTCGGTGCGCAGTTCGCACATTTGCTGGTTACTGGATTTTTCCCTTCTTAGGGGCGCAGTAGTATAGAGCTAAAGATTGCACATAGCGTAATATTTCAAACGAGAACGCCTGGGTAGCTGTGACATTACTTTTGTATTGAGATCGGCTATTATCGCTACTGTCGCCCTCGACCAGGCGTTCAAGCTCTAAGAGATAGGGTGGGTTCTCCTATAAATGTGAATATAACAAACGTATTTGGTCAAGTACAAATACATGCCAATAATACAGGGCCAAGTCCTTAGGCAAATTTAAAACAAGGAAAGTATATTAGGCTCCCGGAAAGGGACATATAAATAAGCATAGCACCGAGGTGCGCTTATAAATTTAAGAAATAAATAGGGTTGGCTCCTATAAAAAGGTAGTGGTGCATGCAAACAGATAGAGGCATTAGTACATGCCTCTGACAAAGCTTCAGCGGAAGCATATAAGAGTTTAACCTTTTAAACAGAATTAAGACATAGCGTTGCAACGTACATGCTGAGGCATTACTTTATGTTGCTACCAATGAAAATACATATACAAATGCTAATGTACATTACATGTATAAGAGAGCTCGAATAACTGCAATTATTGCAAATCTATATATCTTACGTACATCGTACATGTACATAGGCAAGAGTGGAAACCGTGTAACCATTTCATTTTTAAATATATTTTTTTGCGCATGCGCATTGAGTTTCACTGTACAACCTTTCCTCTAGTAAATAAGCGAACATACTCTACAAGTAAGTATTGGTCAAGTAATTTAGGAAATTACGAGCAGGCTACAGCGGCGTTGTTCTTCAAACCAGGAGAACGTAACACCTTTATATCACAAATTTAAAGTATAGTGGCCTACTCTAACCAGGTTAACGTCCACATACTCCTTGTGTGAAAAACATACACTATATAGAAAATATTGTATTCCCGTAGTATAAACAAGTTCAGGTTTTCTACACATATCTGCTAACATATACATACATACATAAGTATGCATTAAAGTAGGTAAAGTAGCAAGAGAGCCTGCTCCTCTTGCAATACTGGCTGGCTGGACCTGTACTCTTTCGAGTCGCCTTTCGCTGTTGGGAAATAATTAACAACGCATAATTTTTCATTTGGAGAAGATGAAATAGTAAGACCATAGACACATTAATTATCGTAGACCTTAGGCTTGGGGTTATGACACGCTAAAATAAGTTCTAACCGTACGAGAACTGAAAAACTGAAAGACACAATTTCTTTGATAAAAATGTGTAATTAACTCAAAACGACAAATACGAAGAAGAAAACGCATTGGCAAAATGAGAAAAAGACGAGGAACTAGAAAACACCACAAGACCACCACAAGTAATTTGCTAGTAAGTAACTGCTGGTGATCTACTAACCGAACTCTTTCAGAATCGTTGGTTAATTAGACGTTGTCCAATTTTATAGATAGCTTGCTCGCTAAATTGTACACCTCTTGGTTTTTATCTTTTGGAAAATGTAAATTTCAAGAAGACTTTATATGTATTATAAACAGTATTAATCAATTAATCATTATAAAGACCACAAAAAGTGCGAATAAACGTACTAAGACAAAAATGTGTTTAAGGATTTGATTTAAGTTCTCTTTGTTATGTATTATTTTAGGCAAACTTAGTCGAAGGCTGCCTGTGTTTCCTCTTATTATGCAATGATGCATTTAAGTGCTATTTTTAAGTATAGGAAAATTGTCTGTTAAGTAATTTGAATTTATAATTTCATCTTTCAAAACTTGGAAAGAGTACCGAATGTTCTCTTAAGAGATTGTATTTATTTTTAGGTGTCTTAACAACTCAATACCCTATGCAACTGTTTTCCTAATTCCACTATCGTTAACAATGGAACAAATTGTATTACTTTCACAACTTAGCTCTTTATAGTTTTACCAACAACAAAATTAGCAGCATTATCAGCAATATATACGTATGTATATACATCCATTAGTTAATGCCTCGTAAATTTATTGTTATTTCTAGGTGTATGCAAATAAAAAGAAATTCCATCGCATTTTTCTTAGCAATTCAGTATTATGTTCTTGGAATACATACGAATACGCGTACAGTCTTTTGCAAAGACACTAACTAGGTATTGTTGTGTTTAGTGACCGTTTACGCTGGTATTAGGTACAATTTCTAACGACCTGGTAGATCTTAAGACAGTTCAACCTAGGGGAATAACCAGTTTCGCGTAGCACTCGTCGTTTCCGCGCAGAAAAACGCGTCCAAGAACAGGTATCCGTCGACATTAAATAATCCAAAGCGTAATTGGAAAAATATGCAAATTCGGGTACATAAATACCAACGGATCTATCGGGAAATGTTCACCATGAACATATTATTAACGGTTTAGGACCATAACTTATAAATTAATCGCTAAATATTGAAACAGATACCGCCGTATCGAACGATAAACTCGAATGAAGACGATATCTAAGTGAGAATCAATTAAACGTGTATAATCGCCGTTTAGATGTAAGATATACAAAGTCTTAAATCAAAGAATATTTTGTTTTTAATTCCAGATATGAAATAAATGCTTACTGTTCATTTTTTCCTTTTAATTCATTAGAATATTTCTTCAATAAATAATTCTACGGTTTTAATTTACTCAGAAGATGAGGCGAAATTTTTGTTTCGTTATGTTGTGAGTAAGGACAAAGTTTCTTAGAAAGCATTTTCTAAAAAACATGAAGCAATTCAACTAATTCCCAGCTATCCACAATAATAAAATACCTATGTTGAATTTCACTAAACTTAGACGTTGTCAGTGTATAGTGCAAAATACTGTGGCCCATAAAGGTTACGTTTCTATATTCACGTATGATATACATTAATTATTATTTAAGATGGAAACATAATAGGATCAATGTAACCGACCTCCTAGAAATATTTCACATTAATGCAGAACCTGTTTCACATTAAATATAAACGCCATAATACTAGAGTAATCCAAAAGTAGTGAAAATTATGTCGATGCACAATGGTCGAGTACAGAATGTGAAGATCATTGGAAATATTTTATTTGATAATGAAAGAAACTGAAATATGACAAGGCAAATCCGAATTATGGATGAATGAATGAAAAAAGCAATATACAACATTTGCTAGACCTAATCCAGATTTGTTTCAATAAGTCCCAATTTAAAATGAACCCACGCAAAATCTTCACGACCATTTAATTGTTGTCTTTTCTGAGCATACGTATTCCAATACCTCTTTGAATGCCAACAACCTCTATCTATTAGTGTAAAAATTTTAAGCCTCAATTACATGTCTGAAGGTTAGTTGGTGTTGTAGAAACTTTAAGGCTAGCGGATCTTCACCCATAGGTTTATACCATTAAAACTAAGGCGATGCTTTCCGAATCACTAGTGCTTTCCAATTTTACCTATGGATTGCCGTGTATGGACTGTATTTTGAAGAATGCCCCTATTCAGAGTACATTATCATTACAATCGCCTACCTTAATTCGTGAAGCTGCTGCCAATGCCAGCGTTCAGGTAAAGTCGTAAATCAGTTTGACTTATAAAAACAAATTCATTTACTACTATCATTATTAAGATTTTACGTAAAATAATTGTACACCATTCTGGATATATGTACACTACCGCTCAAAAGTGTTTAGGCACCCCTGTTTTCTTGGATTATTCATATAGTATTATGTTTACCAATAAAACATTATAATAAAATGAAATACGTATTTAAAATGTAGTTCAGTAAGATAAACACCAATTATATCGCATAAGGTTTACTATCATTTACCTGCACTTGGTCGGATTACCATAAACTGTTTATTGCGGTGCAATTACAATAACAATCCCTCCGAATTTACTGGGTAAATTTAGTCATCTGTTAGATTGTAGGTAATAATGTTTAAATTACTTTCCTAGAAGATTATAGTGAAATCTGTAACCTATGGTCAGTTGCAGTGTGGTATTTACTCTATTCACGTCGTAAGCGAAATATCATTTGACAATTTTTTAATGCCTCCGCGAAGAGAAATTAGTACGGAAACACGTGCGCTTATAATAGCTTACCGTAAAAGTGGCATAAGTAATCGACAAATTGCCAAAAAAATGAAAACACACCATGTTACGGTTGACTATAACGTAAAAAAATATCGGGAAACTGCCAGTTTTTTTAATAAAAGACAGAGGGGAAAGGCCAAAAGCGGCAACATCTGCAGATGATCGCAGAATAGTGGTTACCAGCAAGTTAAATAGACGCAAAACAGCCCAGGAAATCACCGCAGAATTAAATGTTGGTCGCCAAAAACTAGTCAGTGTTTCTACAGTCAAACGTCGCCTACAGAAAGCCGGCTCCATGGACGTATTGCGATGAAAATGCCATTACTACGCAAAGAAAACAAGCAAAAGCGACTTAAATGGACTCGTGAACACCAATACTGGACCATAGAAGAGTGGAACAACGTCCTACGGACGGATGAGTCGGAATTTGAGCTGTTCGGAACCCGAAGACGCATATTCGTAAGAAGATCTGTGGCTGAACGTGCCAGAGAAGAGTGTATTGCTGCTACCGTGAAGCATGGTGGAGGTTCTATCATCATTTGGGGCTGTTTTTCTGGCACTAGTGTAGGGGAGATTGTGAAAATTGACCGTACATTAAGAAAAGAAGGTTACCGCGAAATTCTGGAGAACCACGCAATACCTTCCGGAATTCGACTTTTGATTCAAAATTTTATCTTCCAGCAAGATAATGACCCAAAACATTCCTCTAAATTATGTAAAGACTATTTACGCCATTTAGAAGAGGAAGGAACTCTCAAAATTATGGAATGGCCTCACCAGAGCCCCGACTTGAATCCAATCGAGTTACTATAGGATGAACTACACCGGGAAGTACGGAAATCGGCTCCGACATCAGCTACTGACGTGTGGAACAAATTGCAATCGAGTTGGACCTCAATAGCACAAGAAACTCCGGCAAAACTTATTGCGAGAATGCCTCGATTGTGTGCTGCAATTATTAAATCAAGAGGAGGTCACATAGATGAAAGCAAAATTTAAATTAAACGTTTTAATTTTCACATTTATTTAATATATTTTTATTCATGTACCTATATCTGTACATAAAAAATAAATATTATTAACATTTTTGCTGAGTTTTTATACATTTTTGCTGTCAGTGAGAGTGCCTAAACACTTTTGAGTGGTAGTGTACATAAGTACTATGATATGTTGTTTTGGGTTCTTTGCTGTTTTCTCGCGTTTGATGCTGCTCCGCATTGTGATATGGCTTGTTTCTCGACGTTTCGATGATAGCTTCTTGATCTTCTTCTGGAGATTGTCGGTGGATTCAGAAAGATGAAGCTCTCATCGAAACGTCGAGAAACAACGCCACACCACAATCCACGTCAGTATCAGACGCAGGATAGCATCCAAGAATTGAAAGTGACATATTACAAGCACGAAAATATCAGGACCAACGTACTACAAAATTAGTTTTGGCTGTAACTATTGAATAGCAACTGAAACTTCTTCAAACAGAAGAAAAAAGTATAAGTTGTTACTTACAAAACAGTCAATGATGTCAAATTCTAATTCTACAAATGTCATCCAACAAAGTAGCATCTACCATTAAAATATGCCCATTGCATACAATTACTGTACGTGTTCGAGCATTTTTACAAAAACAAATTCCTTCTACTTTATGAATTCCATTCTGTACTGTACTATTTTAGTGCGTCCACATTTCTCAATCTTGTATACACACATATTTAGCAGAAGTAACTGCCATCCAAACATGTGTATGTGTGAAGAACTCTATTGACTACGCGTATGACTTTGAAGCGGTGGAAATCGTATCGGAGAGCTAAGCCGCCCTTAGAACGCTACAAGCTGTCTAGTTTGACTCCGAAGTAGAGGGGAGGCCCCTGTTAAGAATTAGAGCTAAGCGAGGATACTCTTTAAGCTCCAAATGTAATAATAGAATACGTACTCTTTGTCGCATGTGTAGATCTAGATATAACCAAAGATACCACTTTATTTATAAAAGTCAGAATTTAATTCGTTTGTTGAAATTTTTCGAGATATACTGATTATAAATATCCCTCCACTATTTTCTTCTTTTTCTTTACTTACTTAAATGGTATGGTTTTAGAAATAAACCAGTGAAGATATTCTGTGCATTTATTTTAACTTTGCACATGTTTTACATACATTCATGCATTTTTTAAATGGACATAGAACAGAATTACAGGAATTAGGACAACACCGACTCAATATTACGAGAATAAGAAACAAATAAAATTGAAACTTGGCACATTATTAAATTTTGTTGACAAAATGTCGGTCTTCTATTCATTAAAAAAAACATCAAAGCTTTGAAAGCGAATATTCAGAGATAAAAGAAATGTATAATACGTATATGAATATATCTCGTGTGTTTATTACTGAATATACTCTTTGTTATTAGAAACGAGCACGTTAAAAAGTGGGTAGTGCGAAATACGATTATGATGTGGTAATATTCTGACATTATTTAATCTTCTCACCATAATTTAATTTGTAACACAAAAGGAAGGAACTTTCCTATTCATACGCGACTACCTTAAGCGTACCTTGGTATCTACATATATACCCATCATTTCGAAATGGTAAATAGCATTGGTTTAATGACCGCACGATTGATGTGCACGAATAGACGCCGTTCTACGCGTCCGTGTCTTGAATACGATTCGATTAATAGACGTAACGTGACGTCATCGACCGTGCTGGTCTCCGGCATTGCCGTGATTAAAGCGCAGGAGGCATGAATACGCCACAGGTTTTTAAGAGCAGAAGATGACACCCGCAGCAACAAGCGAGGAGATGCTAGTAAGTATCATATATACTTATGGAGTGGGTACTTCGTGATTTCTATCCATCGTAACGAAGCATCGACGGGACGGCGGTACAAGGAAGATCCAGGAAATCGTGAGAAACGGTAACAATTAATACATGGAACGGCATATCATTCGGGTCTAATTGATATGAGAACGTGGAAAACGATTTTTACGGAAAGTTTGAGCTTGTAAATGGTTAGGTTTTGTTCAATTTATTCGCTTACTTAGTTCTAAATATACCTGGTGTATTCCGAAATTGACTATACGTTCAAATGCAATAAGTATATGCGTGCATATTTATGAACAAATAGGCAAGAATCAATTAGAACTCGAAATTCTCGAATAACATTTTAAAGTCATACGTTTACAATAATGTTGTTAAACAGAGAAAAACAAAAATTTATGCTTAAAGATGATTGGACAATTTGACAGCGACAACAGGTAAGTACCACATATTCTCGGATTGACAGGCTTACACATATACAAACGTGTTCAAGGTGTGTTAGTTGCGCATGCGTTAAGTCTACGCTATAAATACTAAAGTTACTTATAAGAGCTGTAGTTACTAATCTGCAACCAGGTAACTTTATTAATATATAAAAATGAGTCTGTTAACTTATAGAACACTACGTGCTCATTAAATTTTCAATGTAAGGGAGATGTACTACGCCTAATGAAATTAAATAACTATTTAGATGACATACTTGATGATTTATGCCATTCATATTCTATTAATAACTAGAGTTGTCGTTACTGTATTAGACATACGTATACACATATGAAATTTATATTTTATTTTTTAAATTTAGACCTGACATATCGCATAAGAATATCTGTGGTGAAAGTGCCACAGTGGATGATCGTTAGGTTAGTGATTGGATTCGAAATGTATTGCCGGGGATTTTGGGGCGGTATAGCGAAGATGATACTTTCAATGCTGACGAGACAGGGTTATTTTTCAAATGCCTACCTAAGAAAACTTTAGCCATTAGAGACGACAAATGCTATGGTGGAAAACTTAGTAAAGATCGGGTCACATGCCTTCTAGCAACGAATATGAGTGGCACTGAAAAACTAAAACCTCTCATAATTGGCAGAAGTGCAAAGCCACGATGTTTTAAAGGGGTAAAATGGCTTCCTGTAGATTACGAGAACAACGTAAAGGCATGGATGACCTCTGAAATTTTTGGAAAATGGTGTGGTTATCGGACAAGCAATTTTCACACGAGAATCGAAAAATAATAATGTTTATAGACAACTGCCCTGCTCATCCTGCAATACAACAGAAGCTGAAGGCCATCAAATTGCAATATTTTCCACCAAACGGAACTTCCAAACTGCAACCTTTAGATCAAGGCATCATTAAAAGTTTCAAAGATCATTACACAGGAAGAATCCTAAAAAAACTTTATATGCATTAGAGAATAACGATTCTCCTAGCATATCACTTCTCGACTGTGTGAGAGAGGTTGCCATGACATGGCATGTGGATGTTCAACAAAAAACCATTCAAAACTGTTTTAAAAAGGCTGGTTTTGGTAACGAAGACGAGGACGAAGACGAAATTCCCCTTGCTCAACTAAAAGAACGACTGCAAAATTCAGAAGATAAAGAATTTCCTGTTGAAGTAAGACAAGATTTTGAAAACTATGTTGAGTTGCTAAATGTCGAGAATGTATTTCTTGACACTTATCTTGAAATTGATAATAACCTCTTAACTACTGACTATCCGACAGACGAAGATATTCTAAGGAGTGTATCAAGCATTACAAATGAAGAAACCTCCGAAGAAAGCGATGAAGAAATTGTGGAGCAACCATCACACAAACAAGTTTTACAAGCATTCGAGACACTAAAGAATTATTTTATGTCTCATGAACAAACATCTGATAGGACATATATGTTCATTAATAAAATTCAAAAATCGTATGAACACATCCGAGCGGCCAATATTCGGCAACAGTTGATAACGGATTTCTTTAAAAAAACATTTTAATTATGCAATTGTTTTATGTTCCCATGTACAAGTACACATTTAATACCTATGTATATAGGAAAATTTTTGTTTAATTTCATACATATACATATAGTACATATATATATATATATATATATATATATATATATATATATATATATATCCTAATGCATGTAATTTGTATTTTCAGTTTGTTTTTAAATCATTTTTTTATTTATTTTATATAATATTGTTATTACATATTATGCTTTATAAATATATACATATAATGAAAAGTAAATTGTGAATTTTCTGTAACTCAAATTTTCTCTAAGTCGAATTCTATTTGGGGATTTAGGTGGTTCGAGTTAGGGGAGTTCGTACAGTTTTGTTGATTATTGTGCTACGGAATTTCGTGCGCTATATATAATTATGTTGCAATTACGTAAATCAAAAAAGCGACTATTTTTCTGACAAAATAAAGCAATTTGTTAATGAATTTTCAGATTTAATTTACTATGACACAAAAACTAATTGTTTAGTTTTTGATAGACCCTTATTGTGCTGGAACAAATTTGGTTGTAAATGGCACGTGAATGGTCTACAACATATGTTATGTGCCGTACAATCAAGTAATCAATTTGTATTTGATATAAGTTTAACAGTGATTACAAGTACTCTATCATTCTTCAATAAAAAGATGATACATTCCTATCAGTAAGTATTCTATCAGTACATGAAATCATCAAATATAGTGAAAGGAAGATAGGAGAAACGGCATAAAAACAAGTAATTATTATATTTGCTTATGGAAACATCAGAAAACAACATAAAAGATTATTATTCCTTTATATGTTTAATGTATAACATGTTATAGTAAACAATTCCTAATTTGTGTATATGATTTCGCGCCATGTCAATAGTAATCTCGAGAAATCAATATTTCTATACAATGTTATTTTGGTTTGAATATGTTCAATACATCCAAATAGGTATACTAAGTTAAGATACTCAAGTTAATCGACTTGCGACAAGAGCTAATAATTCCTGCTCAAGAAATTATATGGTGCTCTCTTGAAAAACATACAATGTAGAGCAAAAACATTACATTTACGCTAAATATAGCTCATTAATCATTGTAGTCAGTAATTATAGGACTTCAGGGCTAAAGACTATGTAATTACCGTAAAGCTAATTATAAAAATCCCATTATGAAGTTTTTTGCAAAAAATCTAGATGCAAAAACATCGATGTTATCGTCGTTCTTAAACAAACCGAAGATGATGACAGGAAATAAACGCTTCAACAAAGCTAACTCATCGATTAAGTGTTGGTATCCGGTATTTTAACGTTTAATTTGTATTTTATAGAGGAAAATATAAAATGTAGTAAACGAGAATAATTTTATCGCATAATACGTCCGTTTCAACGAAGTGAAGTTTTAATAAGAATTAATAAGCTGACAAATTTTCAGTTTTTTAATAATATCTAGCTTACAGTTGGAATTTTTAATGAGTACACGAAGGAAAGCTCCTTTATACAAAAAGTTATGTCGCTATTATTATTCACTAGTATTTACCGCATTTTTCTTCGCTTTCACTTCCACTTCGGAAGCAATGATTATTAAAAAATTTACGACAGACAACTCTGTCCTGACTCATTCGTACTAGCGGATTAAAATTGCTATTTGGAAGTGGCTATTTTCGAGTTGTCACGCGATCGTGTGAATTTGGTTACACAATAGTCTCCATTGAAAACAATGAAGCGAAATTGAAGTGTACTTGAAGCTATGGCTACGGAAGTTCAGGCACAGTTAATATTTCAAACGCACGCATGAATTTTCGCGAAATATAACGGCACCTATCTATTTTCGCTTCAGAAATTCTCTGCGAGTTGAATAGCACAATAGTGACATGAAAACAATAATAAATCGTGATGTAGTTTCATTCTCGTAAAATAAGTTAGCATACTTTCCACATTAAATAAATAGATGTCTTACGTATTGAGTCTCTATGTCACCTGTATGAACTGGGCGAGTAGCTATTGAATCTTTCTAATATACTTCTACGCTTTCCGCACTTTCTAGATAACTTAAGTGTAATCGAGCAAGTTTGTGTGTTCTAGACCAAGTTGAGAACTATTGCAAATTGGGTGAAAATAATATAACAGAGTATGGGCTAGTTCGGTGTTAAATGAGTTATATTAGTCGTGCGCAAGCATTTTCACCGTTAAGGGAAAACGGCAGTAAAAGGAACAACACGTACTAGGGATCATACATCATATTCTACTACAGTTGCTAGACCAGGCGTTCAGATTTCTAAAATATACTGGTACCCTAAGACAGACAAATGTTTTGTCGAAGTAAAAAATTGAAGACAGTGCAAAGTGTCTTTGGTATGACGACAAGGTTCGTCGGAAGTCAGAAACTGCTTATATGCACACATCAATTTCCTCTACTTACATAAGTCCTCATATTATTAGATATGCATAAACACACTTCCTAAGAAGTAGCGAAAACTTTTATGTACATACAATATAGACATAATCTTAGCAAAGTTCTACGTGAAAGTGAACCTTAGCACTTGACCTGATAAAATCGCATATAGGAAATCGATTTTCCGTAATTATTTTACTGCGAGACCTTTGACAAGAAAATTAGGTAAATAGTAGCCTACAGCTAGAGACTTGTAGAGCATGCACGAATATATCTGCTATGGAAATTCTGACAAGTAAACTGATGCCGTTTGTTTGATGTTGTAACGTAGTATTCAATATTTCCTGCTACTATTGTATATTTAATAAATTCTTTTACAGAGATAAGTGCAGAAACTTGCCAGACTAGTCGCCGTACGCGGCAGTGAATTCTCAATTTTAACGAAAGATAGTAAAAGCAAAATCATAGGTATTGAAATCAGATTCTTTAAAGAAATAGAAGGGATTACAAAAGACGAGTGAGAGAGAGAAATGAGATAGTAACAATAAAATTGCCTAATATAGTTAACCAGTTGAGGTAGTCATTAAAGAAGACAAATATGTTGTATAGGCTACATGCATAGGATGAAGGATGAAAGATTAAAAAAAGAAGTGTGTGAAATCAGGGCACACGGTTAGAATGAAATAGATTACTGCTATTAGAGTGCGAGGATTAAGAGTGACAAAAAGTTGAAGAATGAGGAAATTCAGTAGAGTCTTGCAATATGATTAACTCCGGGATAGAAATGCTTCAAAAAAGCAATTACACGATGTACTTTAGGACAATGAGTTACATGTTTTGCTTTTACAGTCCTACTGCCAAGGCCACATGGGACTTGGGACTGACTAAATTCAACATTGATGGCAAACTTTAAAGTAATACACATTATTGATGGTGTTTGTAAGGAAGAGCAATAAGAAACGTAAAATTTTACCCGAAATGATGGCTATCTATTTACTCAGATACTGATATACCGCTGCCAAATGAAATGAAAAACAAATTACCTTTAGAAAATTATGCTATTCTAATTACTGTCTAATATTTATTTTAATGCTATTGCAAAAGCTGTAATAAATACTGTTACTATTAAGATTAGTTACAGCAATTAGCTAACACATGGGCTGAAAAGTCCCGGGCCTAACACATAGATGACGCTAGTTTTATTGCAGTCACCTTTCTCTCAGTTAATACTAACTTTCAAAAGACAGCTGCTAAAATTTCATGATATTCTATTCATTAGTTTGTAAGTTATTGTGCTAAGAGTCACGCTACTTTTCTTATTTTCAAAACAATGGATCAAAAACAATTTCGAGTTTTAATTTTACACTGCTTCTTGATGGGAAAAAATACCGTTCAAGCAAAGCAATGGCTTGAAAAGTGTTATGGGGACTCCGCTCCATCAGAAACAACAATAAAACGTTGGTTTGCTGATTTCAAACGTGGTCGTAGAGACACCGATGATGCAGAATGTAGTGGACGTCCAAATGAGGCGGTAACACCAGAAAACATCAAAAAAATCCACAAAATCGTTTTGAATGATCGAAAAGTGAAGTTGCGTGAATTAGCTGACATCGTAAAGATATCAAAAGAACGTATTGGCTTTATATTGCATGAGCATTTGACTATGAGAAAGCTCTGTTCAAAGTGGATGCCGCATTTGCTCACTGTCGACCAAAAACAAGAACGTATTGATGATTCTAAGCAGTGTTTGGTCTTGTTTAAACGTAACAAACCGGAATTTTTGCGTCGATATGTGACAATGGATGAAACATGGATCCATCACTTCACTCCGGAATCAAAACGATCGTCATCTGAGTGGACAGCAACTGGTGAACCTCGTCCAAAGCGCCCGAAAGCACAACAATTGGCTGGAAAGGTTATGGCCTCGGTATTTTGCGATCTGCGTGGTGTAATATTCATCGACTATCTTGAGAAAGGAAATACCATCAACAGTGAATATTATATAGCGTTCCTGGAGCGTTTGAAGGCCGAAATTGCAAAGAAACGACCGCATATGGCAAAGAAAAAATTTTGTTTCATCAAGACAACGCACCGTGTCACAAGTTAATCAAAACAATGGCAAAACTACATGAATTCAACTTCGAATTGCTCCCACATCCAACGTATTCGCCAGATTTGGCTCCCAGCGACTACTGGCTGTTCGCAGACCTCAAGAAAATGCTCGCCGGTAAGAAATTTCGCACGAATGAAGAAGTTATCGCTGAAACTGAGGCTTATTTTGAGGCAAAAGATAAATCGTTCTACAAAAGTGGTATCGAATTGTTAGAGTGGCGCTGGAATGATTGCGTTGCTCTTGATGGAGATTACGTTGATGAATAAAGCTAATTTTGAACCAAAAAAAAACGTGTTTCCTTTGTTAGGTCCGGGACTTTTCAGCCCATGTGTTATATCAAAATCATGTCAACGATAACTTAGATACTACTATTGATCATTATTGAAACGACCTTCCTTCCTCGCAGTAGCACTAAAACAGATTCTAATAAAACTAATTTAATTATAATTTCAAAGGACTTCAACTTCAACTTATCACTCTGCAATTAATACTTTATTGCCATCCGAAAAGAGCGTTTACAGTTTTAATAAATTTTGTAATGTTAAATGAATTAAAACCTTTCGAGTACATATTGTTTACATTTCGTAGCAGGATAGTTTGAATGTAGAATATATTAGCGTTATAGTACAACTTTGATGTAATAATTAGTATAATCGCACAGCGAATCATTCAGTGGAAATTATGACTCACAATATTGTTTACATTAAACATTATTGATGTGCTAAAATGTTCCGACATAGCGATAACAACTTCCTCAAAAGGTAATATAAATGTACAAGCCCACTAAGTGAAATCATCACGCGTATATGAAAATTGATATATCCTGAAAATGCAGATTACCGGCTTGATGACGAATACATTATATTTTTACAGTTTCGTTAAGACGATCGACATGTCTACTTCAAAGATTATTAGCTACTGTACTACTAGGTACCATAGTTTCGAGTTGACTGGTTGTGATACGCAACGTCGTACGGGAAGTTAACTTGAGAGCTTGAACAAATAAATGATCCGAGGAAACGGCATAAAATAAACAAGTTGCAAATGCACCCGGAGTTAGTGCTTCGTGAACTCTTTACGCATTCATCTCTTGGAAGTGAGGCAGGACATTTAATTTACATACCAACAGCTTCGTAGCCATAAAAATTATCCTCTAAATCAACTATGTTGGCCGTAGGTTGTTATTATGTTACCTGTAAACTGTTAGGCAAACTACCGCGTATTGAATAATATGTTTCTACCACTGAAGGATATTTGTATATATACGTATGTATACATGTGAGTACATATAGTGGTATTTAAGCGCAAAGAATATAGCTGTTATAGACATATACGAGGGTTTCTGGGAATAATTCTGAAATATTGTAATTTTCATATTCGTAAAATTTATTTCTAACCTATGACTCAGGTGACAGTTTGTATTTAAGTGAACTGATTTTACACAGCATCTAAGAGGAACTGGTTCTGTGCAAATATCAAATTTTTGATGAAGGAGGGTCTTCTGGTAGCATTACTCTTTTTCTATGAGACCAAAATTTGTGTTACAGGGTATATAGGCGTGGTCATTTACTAGGAAGTCACACCAAACATATGGCTTTATCTATCGTAACTGTAGAGATTTCCACAACGTAAAATTTTTACCTACATTATTTTTTTCACTTATTCGATCGGTTGGAGTACGCTTCTTCAATTTGATTTACCATTTACGCGACATATGTAAACTCTTTAGAGTCGATGCAAAGGAAGTTTTTAGAATCTATGTATTTGAAAATCGCGGGATTTTATCCTGAAAGGGATTTTGAGTAACAAATTCAATTTCACGTCACTCTACAGTAGAAGAATAATTTCGTTACTCAAATTCCTATTTTCTCTTTTATACAATAGAGTTGACTACGCGTGGCTAGTAAATAAACGTAGCTTTCTTGTTCCTAGAGCCAACTCCAGGTCAGCCTTTACTTTTTATTGCGATCGAATTGCAACATATGTATTGGTTAGATCTCTTATGGGTAATGTACGCCCATTTTAATCGATCTTCTGATCTCTGCAATGTTGATGATGATCCGGTTAGTTTAGCTATAGATACTGTTCTCTTTTGTTTCGGAGGAAGGAACTATATAAGTATACGGTTCTTCAGTATTGTTTGGGTTTAGGCTGGTATATATGCACTACCGTTCAAAAGTGTTTAGACACCCCTGTTTTCATGGATTATTCATATAGCATTATGTTAAAAAAAAAACATTATAATAAAATGAAATACGTATTTAAAATGTAGTTCAGTAAGATAAACACCCGTTATATCGCATATGGTTTACTATCATCTACCTGCACTTGGTCGGATTACTATAAACTGTTTATTGCGGTGCAATTACAATAACAATCCCTCTGAATTTACTGGGTAAATTTAGTCATCTGTTAGATTGTAGGTAATAATGTTTAAATTACCTTCCTAGAAGATTATAGTGAAATCTGTAACCTATGGTCAGTTGCAGTGTGGTATTTACTCTATTCACGTCGTGAGCGAAATATCGTGTGACAATTTTTTAAAATGCCTCCGCGAAGAGAAATTAGTACGGAAACACGTGCGCTTATAATAGCTTACCATAAAAGTGACATAAGTAATCGACAAATTGCAAAAAGAATGAAAATACACCTCGCTACGGTTGACTATAACGTAAAAAAATATCGGGAAACTGGCAGTTTTTTTTATAAAAGACGGAGTGGAAGGCCAAAAGCGACAGCATCTGCAGATGATCGCAGAATAGTAGTTACCAGCAAGTTAAATAGACGCAAAATGGCCCCGCAAATCACCGCAGAATTAAATGTTGGTCGCCAAAAACTAGTCAGTGTTTCTACAGTCAAACGTCGCCTACAGAAAGCCGGGCTCCATGGACGTTTTGCGATGAAAAAGCCATTACTACGCAAACAAAACAAGCAAAAGCGACTGAAAAAAGGGCTCGTGAACACCAACACTGGCCCATAGAAACCCCAAGAAACTCTGGCAAAATTTATTACGAGAATGCCTCGATTGTGTGCTGCAATTATTAAATCAAGAGGAGGTCACATAGATGAAAGCAAAATTTAAATTAAACGTTTTAATTTTCACATTTATTTAATATATTTTTATTCATGTATGTGTATCTGTACATAAAAAATAAATAGTATTAACATTTTTGCTGAGTTTTTATACATTTTTGCTGTCAGTGAGAGTGCCTAAACACTTTTGAGTGGTAGTGTATATATATGTATATGAATTGTTGATTATTTGTTGTCTATCTTAGTAATCTCCTCTAATTGGGTGTTGGAAATAAATTCACTATTATTTTTATTGTTGTATTCAATGGCATCGAATATGCCGTGTACAACTAAAAATGACCACACAACCTTTGTTTCAATCTGCACTGTTAACACATACGAAATTTCGTTTCTGAGTAGTATTTTCAAAGGGCTAAATACTACTTAACTGAATGACAATTCCAGGCAAGACCTCTATTTCCTGGCAATGATCTTAGAACTGGCGGTCAGTTGTTGGGTACATTTGCAACTTTTTAAAATCGTTGGCACTTTGCATCTTTGTCGAGTTTTGTTTAGCATATGGCCCCTGTTTAACGAAAAATGCAAAAAACTCCTCAATTACGAAGTCTGTCTCAGAATTACTGAGAATGATTAGTTTTAAAATGTTTAATTGAATGTATCTACAATTTAATATTGTTCCCTTCAAAGTATGCTCCTTTGGAATGCATTAGAACCTTTCAATTTCCGTTTAAGCGTAGGCAAAAGGAAATAATCACAGATAAACATGTCTGGATTGTGGGGAAGGCGTAGGAGTACTGGAATATTTTTCTTTGTAAAAAATTCTCTAACCGACAATGAGCTGTGACTGAAGACATAGTCGTGATGCAAGATCCACGAGTTGGCAATGTCAGGTAACACATGCAAAGGTGTTTTCTGCAGTCGCTGAAGAACCTCGCGATCTAGGTTAGATTCAAAATGCGAAATTGAAAGGTTCCCTTTATAGAACAGTAAACAACATCCAAAGAGTTATGACATACGCTCTAAACGACCTAACGAAATAAGACATCCAGAATTGTTACCAGGAATGGAAAAGATAGTGGAGACGCTGTGTGCATTCCAAAGAAACATACTTTGAAAAGGACTATATTCAATTGTAGATGCTTTCAACTAAACATTTTGAAACTAATCATCCTCATTAATTCTGAGACAGCTCGTAATTGACGAGTTTTTTTTTGCATTTTCTGTTAAACGGGTTCCATATGCTAAACAAAACTTGGCAAAGGTCCAAAGTACCGACAACTTTAGAAAAGTAGCAAATGTGCTCAACAAATGGTCGCAAGGGTAAGTTCTAATACAATTGTCAGCAAATAGAGGTCTTACCTGCTATTCATTCAATTAAGTAATATTTGGTAATATTACTTAGAAATCAAATTTGGTAAGTTGTAACTGTGCAGGTTGAAACAAAGTTTGTGTGGTCATTTTTATACTGGTGTCTTTTTAGTTGTACACGGTATCTTTAATGTAATTGAATATAATAATGATAATACTAATTTATTTCCATCATGTTATAATAGCCAATTACAGAGTTATGACAAGTTCTAAACAGCATAACGGAATAAGACTCCCAGAATTGTTACAAGGAATGGAACACTTACTGGAGACGCTGTGTGAATTCCCAAGGAGTATACTTTGAAGATTTATTTGTAGATTAAACATTTTAAAACTAATAATTCTCATTGATCCAGAAACATACATCTTATTACCACTAAAGTTAGTAAACTTAACAATCTTTATATATAACATATATAATAAAACGCTTCCATATTTGCGTTGACAGACAGCTATTTGTTGTTTTGAAAAGTAATATATTCAAAGGTATTCAATGGTAAATCAGTTTTGAAGTTCTTGCAAAACCATTTGGACACAGAACCTCTGTCTTCGCTGGTATTCATTTGTAACGAAAGTTAATAATGAAAGATTCACAGTCTAAAGTGAAAATTTTATATCTACAAAGTGAAATAACGAATGTATTCTATTGAAATATAGCAAACTAAATTGACTCGATATCGTCATCATATTTACGTTATTTTGTGTCCAAGGCAGACTTGACGATAAATTTATTTAAAAGCCTGTTACATTTTTCCAAAAACGGTGTTATATACACAAAATTATGCAAATTAGTGCACATGCTATTTCTAATGCTAATATAATCTTTTACTGATTAAATTTGCAAGCACGTTACCATTTCCCTATAGACCTGTCATATTAGGAGGAAATCTGCAATAAAACCATGTAGTAATGTTGGCACGTGCATGGAAAATTCAGATTGTACAATTCTACGCGTGTAATTCGATGTTATTAAAATAGGTACGTTAGTATCGCAATCGTTACACGTTTTGCATAGAGATTGTTAGTTGGTACAGTATAGTTTAAATTCTTCAGCAGGTTTCATCGACTGCTCGCCTGTAATAACAAAATGAGCAACACAATTGGGTGTAGGCTCTTGTTTTGGTCTTATACCGTTTCCAGTATAGTTAACGTAAAATTTATTCTGGACGTACCACAGCGTCAGTGGTTCTAAGACATATGTTGTATATATTTAAATTGTTGCCACACATGTAATTTGAGTCGACGGTAATATAAAATAATTTTATCGTAATATTCTAAACGGCCATTTTAAATAATAATATTTCTTCACAAATATGCTTACATACGTAAGTATACATACTAGTCATAAAAGCAAAGCAATACGAACAAGGAATGCGTCATGTTTTATGATAATAAAAGATGATATTGCGTCATATATTATATAATTTACTATGCCATTTATGAAGATGTATCTAATTTATACAGGAATTTCCGTGGGAGGAGGTTTGCACGAGAACCTGAATTGTATTTATAAATAGCAAGTAAAGTATGCAAAAAGTAATTTCGGACTTATCTAAATTTGGAGTTCGTTCTGCCAAATTACTATATAAAAACGATTTATGGAATTATTCGTGAAATTTTAATGTTATGGTTAGTTAAGTTTATATGTAGAATATACACGTAGCTTCTCCGTAAAAAAAGCTCATGATAAATACAATTATGTAAAATTTAAAATGTAGCTAAACTTACTTGTAAGATTGGAGGTTTCTATATTACAAAATAGTTTCAGCAAATACAGTGGTTTCAGTTTTATTTGTCATATTTCCAGGTGAAAGTACTCAAAATAGATAATTTAGAAATATCGGTGTTTTTCCGCAGCTTTTATTGGTTCAAAATAATTTGAATGAACATCTAACTTGGGAAAATGATATTGCTGCTCTTCATCAAATTATTATCAATCATTTTTTTGATGTGATTGCCGCGTTCCAAATTAACATTAAGTTCTCTACATTCTACACTCTCTACACAACGTACATACATACTATGGATCGATAAATGCCCAGAAAACAATACCTAACATAGTCATGCTGCTAATACAGCTACTCTTAGTAGTGGTGGAGTCATTCGCGGAAAAGATAATATGAGGAGAAAAAAACTCTAACACACGGACATGTTTCTGCCTAGCCGGGTCGTCATCAGCGTGGTTTCGAGCGATTTCTAACTCGACACGTTGCAGTTCCCTCCCGGCTACACTCACCGCATCTAAACTAACAGCTTAAATGAGTATTCTCGGCGTTAAATATATATAATAATATGTCGAGCGTTTTTTCGCTCCTCACATTGTTTTGTCCCCGGATGATTCCACCAATACCAAGAGTAGTTGTATTAGGAGAATTATTATGTTAGGTAAGAAAGTTTTCCGACGACAATGAGGTAAAGGAGGCAATTTTGGCCCATTTTGAGGCGAAAGATAGAAAAAATATTTTTATGACGGTTTACAAAAATTAATTCATGGATCTAATAAATGTATTGTGCTTAAGTGTGATTATATTGAAAAGGAAAAATAGATTTTTTGTTTTATTTTATTTAAAACCCTTTCATTCCACGAACTTCTGGACCTCCCCATGTATTATGTTATGTCATTTCGTCTTACAATAACATCCCATACACTATTGAGAGTTTACCGATGTCATCGTTTAAAGAGGTAACTAGAAAATATATAATTTTCGGAACTTTCTATTTTGTCGACGAATATTTAAATTTACGCCATTTTTCTCTTGTTTTGACTTGTGTAAGCACTATTAGTATTACTGATGTATGTATTTATGTAGTAACTTTTACTTGTTTATTTTTTAAATTTCCAAGTTACGGGTATTTTTGACAAGGGAAACTATTCCTTTCTAATTACCTGGTGTGTTTCTAGTGGGTTCTTTTAAAGAATGAGAATTCAAATCACTTATTATGTAAAGCGTTGTAAAAATATGTAAATGTATCGATCAACCTGAAAAAATTTGTAATAAAGTTAATCAAATGTAATTAGTAATACTTCCGTATAAGTCAATTGTTTAATATAATGCAATATATGAGCATTTTGTGCTTTTCTCTCAATTTTTAATGGTAATATTTTATTAAATTTATTAAATTATTCAAAATAAATGGTTAGATGCTCTATTTGCGTTTTCTATTTAACTACGAAAAACGATATATGTCATACTGCCAACATTTTACTTTTGTCGTGCCATCAGGAAATTGGGAACAATGTTTTTCAGTACTTTTCCAAACGCTTCATGAGATGGAATATGCTTTCTTCTGAGAAACTTAACTTTGCGAATTGGCCGATTGTGTAGCAAGTTTTATACGATTAAGAATTCTTCCAAAGCACTACGTCAAATTCTGTTTTCATAACTTCTTCATTTAACCTATTCGCTATAGATTCAATATGAAGGACCGCTCGAGCATCCTATAAAATTGTTCCCATCAGCCTTTTTTTCGATAAAATAATATTTTGGGTGTTTCTAACGGTGTAGTGCTTTCACAATTCTGTTGTATTTGGTAGTTTTGATTTCCTAGTCTTATTAGCGCTCTATCAAAGTACGAGAAAAAAATTGTTTTGCAACCATTCCTTCTTTTTGTTGCTTTGACTTAAGTGTACATAATGCATACCGCAAACATCTGGATGGACAAATAAATAGAAGCCATACAACACATGGGCTGAAAAGTCCCGGGTCTAACACATAGATGACGCTAGTTTTATTGCAGTCATCTTTCTCTCAGTTAGTGCTAACCTTCAAAAGACAGCTGTTAAAATTTCATGATATTCTATTCACTAGTTTGTGAGTTATTGTGCTAAGAGTCACGCTACTTTTGTTATTTTCAAAACAATGGATCAAAAACAATTTCGTCTTTTAATTTTACACTGCTTCTTGATGGGAAAAAATACCGTTCAAGCGAAGCAATGGTTTGAAAAGTATTATGGGGACTCCGCTCCATTAGAAACAACAATAAAACATTGGTTTGCTGACTTCAAACGTGGTCGTAGAGACACCGATGATGCAGAATGCAGTGGACGTCCAAATGAGGCGGTAACACCAGAAAACATCAAAAAAATCCACAAAATCGTTTTGAATGATCGAAAAGTGAAGTTGCGTGAATTAGCTGACATCGTAAAGATATCAAAAGAACGTATCGGCTTTATATTGCATAAGCATTTGACTATGAGAAAGCTCTGTTCAAAGTGGGTGCCGCGTTTGCTCACTGTTGACCAAACACAAGAACGTGTTGATGATTCTGAGCAGTGTTAGGCCATGTTTAAACGTAACAAACCGGAATTTTTGCGTCGATATGTGACAATGGATGAAACATGGATCCATCACTTCACTCCGGAATCAAAACGATCGTCATCTGAGTGGACAGCAACTGGTGAACCTCGTCCAAAGCCGCCGAAAGCACAACAATCGGTTGGAAAGGTTATGGTCTCGGTATTTTGGGATGTGCGTGGTGTAATATTAACAGTGAATATTATATAGCGTTATTAGAGCGTTTGAAGGCCGAAATTGCAAAGAAACGACCGCATAAGGCAAAGAAAAAAATGTTGTTTCATCAAGACAACGCACCGTGTTACAAGTCAATCAAAACAATGGCAAAACTACATGAATTGAACTTCGAATTGCTCCCACATCCACCGTATTCGCCAGATTTGGCTCCCAGCGACTACTGGCTGTTCGCACACCTCAAAAAAAATGCCCGCCGGTAAGAAATTTCGCACGAATGAAGAGGTTATCGCTGAAACTGAGGCCTATTTTGAGGCAAAAGATAAATCGTTCTACAAAAGTGGTATTGAAATGTTGGAGCGGCGTTAGAATGATTGCGTTGCTCTTGATGGAGATTACGTTGATGAGTAAAGCTAATTTTGAACCAAAAGAACCGTGCTTTCTTTGTTAGGCCCGGGACTTTTCAGCCCATGTGTTATCTCTACCACTTCAAATTACTTAACAAATTCATTTAAGAGTGTATTTACCCTCGCTACCTAAAATCGAACTAACACTTACTATTAATGAAATATATAGCACTTATTGTTAGTATTAACTAGTTAATACTGAGTTCAATATCAAATTGATTTCAACCACTGAGCATCATTAATGTTACATATGATCATAAAGGAATTTGTGCCATCTACGTACTGTACAGTTTTATTTGATAAATAAGGAATATTTTGCATACATCATTCCAACATTTTAAGGTTTCTGTGGTTGTGACAATTCAAATAGCTTATAACTTTGCTACTCCGATCACTTCAGAAAAAAAAAAATGATCCATTATTTAATGGTACGGGATACCCGAGCAATATTAGAGCTAGATCAAGTATTAATATTAGTAATCTACAGCGTTTCTGTAGTTCCTGTCATCTTTAATAATTTCTTAAACAGCCGTGTAATTTGTCTTATAATGCAAATAAAGTATCTAACTACGGATGCTGATTTCCGCATAATATTCGTATTTTCATTGAAACGTGCGACTTTGATGGGTGCAGTTCTAATGTTACCATATAACGTACGATAGAGCCTGCCTCCGTATCAAATGGCATTGACCTTAAAGGTATCGTATATACCGCTTATACGTATGGCTGTATAATATTAAAATTCAAACTTTGTTCAACAGCAATCTATTATGACGGGTACAAAGCATAAACGTCCGATTCAATTTTTCTACAATAAACTTTAATCGATTGTGTTGCTTCACGTTCGCCAAAAATCTCACAAATACAACGTAAAATTATTCTTTCCAGACATGTAACATCCTTTGCTTCAAAACGTGACAAGATTTTTTTCCCTTTTTTATCGATGTGTCTTGTTTCGTTTCAATGTTTTCTGAGCAGCCTTGATATTTATTCAACTTCGATGTTCTAATATCAGTAAGATGGCTAAGTTATATGGACGTTCACTTTCATCCTTAGAAAATGTAAATGACCGGTACCTTATGTAAACATACATATGTAAGTTTGTCACATACTAGGTTGAGTTATTTTAGGGTTAGGCGAATGTACGTGGAAGAAGTATTTCTGTTTATAGCTAAAACTCTGGAATATCAAAAATATATTAGAAATTCTAATGATATTAAGGGAATATAACAGCTTTGTATAATAGTAAATACAGTTATCTTGCTTTGGAAATTTACTAAGTGACACATTTGCTTTTGCATACCAAGTTCTTGGCGCGGAAGATACTGTATCAAATTTTCATTGATTATTATGTAAAAGTTTGACAACATTTGGAAATACGTTAAATTATTATTTACTAGTTCAAATATGAATCGTTGCAGACGTGATATATCCAAAATATTAATGAAACTAGGTACGGATTAATTTAAAATAATATATTCAATATGTAAACATTCATTTCCCGAGAGATTTTTAACAGAAAAATACTTTAAACGAAAATTCAAAGCACCTACAAATATTGGAATTAACTTATCGACATTCAAATTAAACACATAATAACGTCAAGAAGTCGGTTAAGTTGATAGTGTTAATCTCAAATAATAAATATAATTATATTGGCTACATTATTTTACTAGGAAATTTTAGACGATAGCACTTTTTTATAAAAGAATCGTTTACCTTACACGTACTAGTACACCTTTTAATATTAAACATGTAAATAAAATTTAAATTGCAGCATGACGATCCGTTAGGATGATTACACATTACAAAAAGGCAATGTAGTTATATCCTGTTGTAAAATAATATATGCACATACATGTTTACCAATGATATCGAAAGCACTTCTAAAATTAGTACAGTAATATGTAAATGCTGATATACCTTCCTAGATATTCTTAGAGTATTATAAAAAAAATGATTTATCATCGACGTACATAGTTATCTAATATCTTCTTAAGGATATAGATTAGGTGTTGTATAAAGCAGGCGTGCGAATCAATTTTTGGATTCAGGTAGTTCTCATTACTTTCCTAGCGACATCTGTATTGCAAATGTCTGATTATCTGTGAATCTACAATATGTATCGGATGTCAAAATAAATACAACTGAAGTAAATTATTCATCAGTAAACATTCAAATTTTATATAATTTAAAGTATGAGTATTCAAGGCAAAATTAGACAAAGAAAGATCTTCCGCATCATCTAATGTCTAGAAAATGTGCCAAATTAATTTTGGGTTTAAGCACCCTATACGTAATTACACTAGGGTGAGAAAATAAAATAGACACAAGGTAAAGCGGTATAAATATGTAAACAGATAAATTCTAAGAACGAATTAAGAACTCTCTCTTGTCATTAGGGAAGGGGTAGATGTATCGGAAGGAATTCGTCATAGTTTTAGTATCGTTACAACTATGCCTCGCTTACAAGGTTCGAGCGATATTAGCGACTTCACCCGGGGTCGCATCGTTGGCCAGAATGAACGCGGCGCTTCGCAACGTGAAATAAGTACATTTTTAAAAATTCCGTTGTCCACACAGTTAACAGTGTGATTACACAATTTAAACGCAAGGAAAAAACAACAGTGGAGCCTAGACCAGGTCGTACCTTCTGAAAGAAGTGAAAGGGTGCTTGTGCGCGAAGTGTTAAGAGAACCGCGAAAAAGTACGGCTGAGCTTGCGGCAGCTTCACAGAAAAGTCAGCGCACCGTTCTGCGATACCTCCACAGTGTGGGGATGTATAAAAGGGTGGCAAGGAAAAAAACCTCTCCTTACGGCGTTTCAAAAACGGCGCCGAATAGCTTGGGCAATCGAAATGCGAACGAAGCCCGAAGAGTTTTGGCGATCTGTCATTTTTTCAGACGAAAGCAGATACTGCCAATTCAATGATAGTGGTCGTACGTGGGTATGTATACGTTCGTCACAGCAACTGGACGACAAATTTTCGCATCGGACGGTGAAATGCGGCGGTGTGAACAGCATGGTGTGGGGCGCGATATGGTATGGTGGAAGAACGCAATTAGTAATCTGCGACGGAAATATAAATGCGGTAAAATATATCCAAATATTAACAGAAGGACTACTACCGATATTCGACAACGCCATTTTATCTAAAGAAGACGCCACTTTTATGGAGGATGGAGCACCCTGCCACAAAGCAAGAACAACAACCACATGGAAAGAGGAACAGGGGTTTCGGATTTTACCATGGCCAGGCCAATCACCAGACATGAATCCGATAGAGAGTGTTTGGCACATAATCCAGACAGATATGGCGAAACGACCCCGAAAACCCAGCAATAAGGAAGAACTCGTGGCAGCTGTTACAGAAGAGTGGTTAAATATTCCAGAAGACACCATTAATCATTTAATAGATTCTATGGCACGACGACTCGCAGCACTTCACGCAAGTAAAGGTGGATCGACAAAATATTAGTCTAATTTAAAAAGTTTAAAATATTTTGTATATATAACGAGAATAGAATCTTTTTTTTAATTAGTAGGTGGCAATAAAAATAATACCATACTGGGAAAACTTACTGGAACCTAACTGAGAACTAGTATGGAAATTAAGAAACACACATATCTTAACAAGCTACCTAGATTTAATCAATAAATTGTAAAATTATACTGAGGGCAATTTCACGATGAAAAATGATAAACGTCACGACGATACATAACTGCACAAATCACTAACTTTATTATATTATTTATTATATTTATTATATTATCCTTGTGAAATGTCCTTGTTTTATTCGATTGGCCTTGATTAGTATCAAATGTACTTTACGAAAATAACTATTGTGTAACTGTGATGTTAGCCAGGTTGTAGGTAAGATTTAGACATGAATGATTATCACATAGGGTCGTTGTAAAATAAAAAAGTACGGAAAATTAGACGGTGTAATTATATAGAAAATAAATCCAAAAAACTTTCAGTCAAAGCAAAAGGTCAGAAATAAAAAAAATCCTACGAAGTTGTAATATATGCCGTAAACTCACATACATGCACGCAGACCTCATACACTGCAATAGCACAGCTGTCGATGTTATAAAAACTACAAGATAGGATAGATAAAGACTACAATACAACAGTTGCAATAGAACGTCTGAAAAAGCTATAGGGATAGCTAAGCATGTCATACATTACGATGTGTTAAATATATTAGAAATATTTGTAAAATTGTGTTTTACTTGTTCGCCCATGTTCGATATGGATTTCTAACAAGTGCCGGCCGATTCAACCGTAATTACAACATAACACTGTCTACCTTACAAACGCCATGCTAAGAGTTCAATAATATGCTTACATACGGCTATTTCGGCTGTGAATAATAAAGAAATTTTTATTTTAAATACCTTCATTATTTTTTTCGCGCGTTTGCGAAGGAATTTCCGCAAAATGTTTTGGATTTAAGTCTAATAAAATTAGATCTTTCCATTATTTTATTTCATATAACACATGGGCTGAAAAGTCTCGGGCCTAACAAAGAAAACACGGTTTTTTTGGTTCAAAATTAGCTTTATTCATCAACGTAATCTCCATCAAGAGCAACGCAATCATTCCAGCGCCGCTCTAACATTTCAATACCACTTTTGTAGAACGATTTATCTTTTGCCTCAAAATAGGCCTCAGTTTCAGCGATAACCTCTTCATTCGTGCGAAATTTCTTACCGGCGAGCATTTTTTTCAGGTCTGCGAACAGCCAGTTGTCGCTGGGAGCCAAATCTGGCGAATACGGTGGATGTGGGAGCAATTCGAAGTTCATTTCATGTAGTTTTGCCATTGTTTTGATTGACTTGTGACACGGTGCGTTGTCTTGATGAAACAAAATTTTCTTTGCCATATGCGGTTGTTTCTTTGCAATTTCAGCCTTCAAACGCTCTAATAACGCTATATAATATTCACTGTTGATGGTATTTCCTTTCTCAAGATAGTCGATGACTATTACATCATGCACATCCCAAAATACCGAGGCCATAACCTTTCCAGCCGATTGTTGTGCTTTCGGGCGCTTTGGACGAGGTTCACCAGTTGCTGTCCACTCAGATGACGATCGTTTTGATTCCGGAGTGAAGTGATGGATCAATGTTTCATCCATTGTCACATATCGACGCAAAAATTCCGGTTTGTTACGTTTAAACATGGCCAAACACTGCTCAGAATCATCAATACGTTCTTGTTTTTGGTCAACAGTGAGCAAATGCGGCATCCACTTTGAACAGATCTTTCTCATAGTCAAATGCTCATGCAATATAAAGCCAATACGTTCTTTTGATATCTTTACGATGTCCGCTAACTCACGCAACTTCACTTTTCGATCATTCAAAACGATTTTGTAGATTTTTTTGATGTTTTCTCATTTGGACGTCCACTGCGTTCTGCATCATCGGTGTCTCTACGACCACGTTTGAAGTCAGCAAACCAACGTTTTATTGTTGTTTCTGATGGAGCGGTGTCCCCATAACACTTTTCAAGCCATTGCTTCGCTTGAGCGGTACTTTTTCCCATCAAGGAGCAGTGTAAAGTTAAAACACGAAATTGTTTTTGATCCATTGTTTCGAAAATAACAAAAGTAGCGTGACTCTTACCACAATAACTCACAAACTAATGAATAGAATATGATGAAATTTCAACAGCTGTCTTTTGAAGGTTAGTACTAACTGAGAGAAAGGTGACTGCAATAAAACTAGCGTCATGTATGTGTTAGGCCCGGGACTTTTCAACCCATGTGTTAAATCTAAAGAGAACTTGTTAGAAGCAATGTCTTATCTTGCGATCAAACTTGCAAGATACTTCAGGGTTAAATATGGAGTATATATAGCAAAGTTGCAATAGTGCAATTTAGCAACAATAACTTTCTCAGATGATTCTGCCTTATACCCAGAAATCGTACCGCAGTGTCAAGGATACCTCAGATAAATTTAAACGAGATGGAAAATTTAACGAGAAGGTTGTAGACTAAACATGAAACACAAACTTAGATGTATTCGGAAGTAGGCTATAATATTATTGCTGAATAAATAAAACTTAATTTTAGTAAGAACGAAATTTTTACACTCAATATTGGGAATCTGCATACCACCAAAATTAATGTAACCTAAGTTACTAGGATTGATGAAAGTAATGCCCGTATTTTGGCCACAGATGTTATTTTTTATGAACAAAACGAATCTTTAATGGAGAGTGCGTGCATGAAAGTTTATACTCTTTAAAGAGATGTGATAAACGTTATTTGAATTAAACATTCCCCTAACGGAAATTTAATTTATTATTATTATATATTATAATTTTTATTTTTGTATCGATCTTTGGTTTATTATGGTACAAATTTATTAATTTTCAGGTTACCTCTTTAACATGTGCTATATCACTAAAGGTAACCTTTCTGTCAGAGTGGATGCATGCTGAAGGGAGTGTCATTAGTTCTGCATGAAGATTTGTCAATAAAAATGTCTCTGAATAAATTGATATTTTATCATGAAAAGTTATGTGGCGAATTCTTTTAAAATCCATGAATAAAATTTGGTTTAGTGACGATTGATATATGATAATGATTCCATAATCCCTTAAAACCAAGGTGCCTAAGAAAATTCAAAGAAAACTTCCAAAATTTTCCTATCCTTATTAATAAGGCTTTAGCTTACGCTGATGATCTTAAAATCTACAATGTTATCGATTCGCTAGTTGATTGTGTTAAGTTGCGGACTTACCTTACCCTTATTAATGATTGGTGTACTCTGAATGGCATATCTCTAAATATTGGGAAATGTTTAGTGATCTCTTATACCAGACGCTCTAATCCGAACATTTTTAATTACTCTGTTGATTCTACATTTATTGCAAGAAGTGAAAAAGTGAGGGATTTGGGAGTACTTGTTGACACGAAACTAAGCTTTTCTGATCGCATATCTGCTATATGTCTTTCTGCATCTAAATCTTTGGGTTTTCTAATAAGAACTTGTCGCGCCTTTCGTGACATCTCAGTGGTAAGGACTCTGTACTATACTCTTGTTCAATCTAAATTGGAATATGCCAACTTAATTTGGTATCTTTACTATACGTGATTTGAATTGAACGTGTACAAAAGCGGTTCCTCAAATACCTTAGCTATAAGGCTAGCGGTAATTACCGTGATCGTGGTTCAGATTATGTAACATTGCTGCAGCAACATAATTTTGATTCATTAGAAGATCGTCGCCATAAAAACAGCGCAAGATTTTTATTTAACCTGTTATCTAATGAAATAGATTCACCATCATTATTAGCTTATGTCAATTTCCGAGTACACCACGTTACACGCGACCCCTTGATTTTCTCGTGGCGTGTAGGCACAATACGAATATCTTGGCCAAATCGCCTATATACCATATGGTCACCAATTTCAACAGAATATACTCGTGGAATATTTGTTTATGTTAGGATTATGTTAATTGTTATGAAATGTATTGTACATGTGTGTTGATTTGTAATAGTATTATGCATGAGGTATATATATAATCAATGTAATTGCACCAATTGTTTGTATGTTGTCCGGTAAGTGATAGTGATCGTTGGACAAATAAAGATTATTATTATTATTATTAATAAAGCGTATCATAAATTTGATAATGCCGTCGTTGCATTTCTGTAAGAAGGGTAAAAATACACTTGCTTAAAGGATCGTCAATAATATATTGCGCGACAATAAGAGAATTACCATGTAATATAAAACAAGTAGTGTTAAAAACCAAACTGAAAAAAAAAACAATGAATGTCCGACATGGCGCATTACTTAAATGATTTAATTCCCTTAAGTAATATTTCAATTGCGCATCTTAACATATTCAATGTTGTATATATCTTAATTCTTTTTTATGTATCTATACTTTAAACATCTCGATGAAGCTGGATAAATTTTTAATGCTGCTACTGATTCACAAGCTACAGAGTATCCCGTGACGTTCTCTCACATCTAAACTAAATAAATAAAATAATTATATCTACTTCTAAATAATCACTGCGCTTCCCTATTCTAGTTCACATTCATTTCAAAATAGTCCTTTAACAGCAGTTAGCTTAAAGATGAGTGCTTTTATCGCTTAAGGGTCAAGTTGCTAGACGAAGTTCAAATTCTTTTCCACCCGAGATACAATCATCTTGCGAGTCCCGTTAGCTAAAACTGGAAAGCCATTCGAGGGCCTTAATCAAACCTTTTCAAAAGGTATCGGTTCACGGACCGCTATTTTCTTTATTCTCACAAGCATTAGTTTCTGATTCCACCGCGTATATACAGCGATCCGTGGCGGTTATGGTATACGGTTTTAGTGGCAAAGGTTGAGGTCAACAGCAGTATTATTATCGTGAGCAGCGTTTCATTTTCATTCAAAACAACTCGTTTTCCATATTACGTAAGGACTGTTAATATTGCCTAATTAATTCGCTATATTCCGGATCGCGTTGGCGGCAATGTCCTTCGTATTCCATACGAACCCCGCAATCCGCGCGTAACAACATGCAATATTGTATCACGTAAACGTTCGCATACGCGCTAGACGACCATATTAGGCGTCCGCGATAAGATTCTACGTCACTTCGGTTCCCCTTTGTCGCTATTGTATGCTGCCGTTCTGTTGCGTTACATTCGAGTTTTGTTTCGCAAGTGATGACCGCACCTATTGGTCATAGCCGTCTGGATGGAAATCACGAATATGAAGAAGAAGAAGAAATGCTGCGTTGGGAGATGGTGGGCGGATTTTAATGGTACTAGTAAAGTTATTTGAAATAATGTCCCGTTGGTAAATTATTGTTTAACATCGTCACGAGAGCCGTAATGAAATATGTTATCATAAAATAAGCAGACACGGAAAGGACTCGTAAGTTGGTTGAATTATGTATATTTTTTATGTTTATGATTAATAACGCAATATATAGCGGCCTACATTTAGTTTGATGCAATCGGATATATTTATTCGTTATAAAGGTGTCTAGCTCATATACAGGGTGCCCATGAAATAAAATAAAAAGGTAAGAAAAATGGAAAGATCTAATTTTATCAGACCTAAATCCAATATATTTTGCAAAAATTCCTTCACAGACGCAAGATAAAAATGATAAAAGTATTTAAAATAAAAATAGTGTTATCTTGTAGTTTCTATAACATCGACAGCTGTGTTATTGCAGTGTATGCAGTCTCCGTGTATGTATGCAATTAATTTCAAAGACACCCTATATATCCCGTCAATCTCCTGCTAGTGGTAACAAGTGAGTGGCAAATTATTTTCTTCTAGTTTGGCTAAAAGGGTGAAGTGGCTTACAACGCTGCCTGTCTAAACACAAATAAATGTATTGCGAAATTTAATTTTTAACTGTTTTGCGTACAATTTTAGTGCCACAGAATTCTTAAAATTAAGTAAATTCATGTTTCGCAAAAAAGACTTAATAGTTAATTGTTGTGATTTATGAAAGACAATGATTTACTGTCCGATAGGACTATGAAATTAAATGTTTAGCTTTTGATTATGACGCGTTTTTATGAAGCCCTACACGTCCTCCATAGTAAAAGATGTGTTCCCTCCTCTTATTAAAATGAATTTCATATCTAAATTTTCCATATGAAAATAAAGAAATATGTTTCGAAATTATTAGTTTGGATTCCCATTTCCAATAAAGGGAAACCTTGTTAATACCTAAATTTACAAAAAGAAATGTATCTGGTGATTTAACTTCTTGTAATCTCTTAGTGTATACTATGCCGCTAGTAAGGTGATAATGATAAAAATCACTTAAATTAAAAAAAAGAAACTAGACAGAAATATGCCGAATGCACTTTTAAAGGTATTTAAACCGAGAAATATATTGTAATTGAATATCTTTTATACATTAGAAGAGTTGAGAGATGAATATGTTAAAGTATTTCACAGAGGAATGCAAAACAAGATACAGAACCAACCGTGTCAACTTAAAGAATATTAATTATCGCATTAATAGACATTTGCACGAGCAATGCCAAAGTTTATTCATTTATTGTAGGCAACGCTGGCCGCTATAATTCTCTTATAATTTCCTGTCCTTATGTAATTAGATAAAGGAGATTTAGACTTTGAAAAATAGTCGTCGAAGGTACTTTCTGGAACAATAACTAGATAGTGAAGGTACTGTCACGAATGGCCAACAACTACAGTAATTACAATTAAAACTTCTAGCAGAGTTATTCGCTAATTCTTACAACTGCGTTTGTTTCCTTGCTAATTAGTGAATGCAGCAATTATACTAGGAAAATGAGCAAGTCGTGCTTTTACACGCCTACGTGTTGCTCTAACACCGAAATTAAACAATTAAAATAAGTTACAGACTAATGACTACCTGTATTTTTTAATAAATTGTTATTAGAAAGACTTGTTTAACGCAAGCATTCAAAATTTCTGAAATTCTTGGTATTTTGGGTATTTTTCCAATTATAACTTATAAAAATAGAGTTAATGGTGAATATTATCACGTCAGTTGATAAGAAGCTTTTAAAGGTACTATTTTTTTTCGTAATTACCGATATTGCAATGATGCACCTTTACAAGTAATTCGGCAGAATGTGTACCAAAACCGTTGTTTGATTAACAAGAATTGTAGCACGTAACGTGGAGAATTTTGAGTTATCAATCTTCAGGAAAAAAAAACAACATGTTATTAGAAATGCGCAGCACGTTTTGATTTGCCACTCATATTTTGCTTTTCGGAAATCCCTTACGACACATTCATTGTAGAAAAAATTCTCACGCTCAAACAAAAAATTGAGATTGTTGCAGTTTCCAATAAAGAGAAATTAAGTGTAAGGAACTTATCCAAGCGTTTTAATATTGGAAAAACACAAGTTGCAGATATAATTAAACATAAAGAAATACTACTAAACAAATGGATGTCGAACAGCAATTTGAATGAAGAAAGAAGCTTTTTGACGGGTGATGGTACTAAAATTGACAAATTGTGTAATGACTGGTTTACAGCAGCTCGGCATAAGGGGATTCCTTTAACAGGTATGCATATGATTCTTTTAGATAAGGTTTTCTTGTATTAATGCGTTGATTTTCTTTTCATATTAAATTCTAAAATAGATAAAAGAAGTGAGATTACCAATAGGTTTCTCGTGGCAAAAACACAAAAAAATAATTCTTTTTAGGCCCGCTAATACGATGTAAAGCAAGAGAAATAGCCGCTTCTTTGGGACATTCTACATTCAGTACTTCTTCTGGTTGGTCTCAATAAATTTAGAATCCGCTACAATATAAGTTTTAAAACGATTTCGGGAGAAGGAGCTTCGGTTAATGCCGAAGATGTTTCACCGTTTTTAAAAAAATGTCCTTCTTTGATTAAGGGATATTCACCGAGAGACATCTATAATGCCGATGAGACAGTATTTTAGGGCTCTACCCGACAAAACGCTCACATTAAAGAAGGAAAAATGTGTTGGGCGTAAGTATCCCAAAGAGAGGTTTACAATTTTGCATTGTGCAAATATGGCGGGTGAAAAAGAAAAACTCCTAGTCATTGGTAGAGTAGCTAAACCCAGAGCTTTTAAAAACATTAATATAAATAACCTGCCTGTAACTTGAAAATACAATAAAAAAGCTTGGATGACAGGACAAATTATGACAGAGTGGTTGCAAGACCTAGATTGGAAAATGGCTAAAGAAAAAAGAAACATTTTGTTATTTTTAGACAATCCGGGATCTCATCCGAAAGACGTTCGCTTAAATAATAAAAAAATATATTTTTACCTCCTAATTGTACATCAGCTTGTCAACCACTTGACCAGGGGATTATAAAGAATTTTAAAACTTATTACCGAAGTCTAATACTCAAACATCTGCTAGTAAACATTGAAACTGCTGATACAGCTTTTGAGTTAATAAAGAAAATTACACCAGTGGATGCAGTTTATTTGGCAAAAACCGCTTGGGACCAAGTAACCAAAGAGACAGTTCAAAATTGCTTCCGCAGGACTTAATCATGTAAATGTGCAAAGTGAAGACCAGTTAACTGAGGCTGATACATCTGATCTAGAAGATGATTTGTCTCTTAGTGTACTTTCAGATATCCTCAAACATAAGAATTTATTGAAATTGATGAATAATGAAAACCTTAACAATTTTTTGAACGTAGATGAAGATTTGTATCCTGAAGATCCAGATTCAGAACAAGAAATTGCAAATCCTGTTGAAATACAAGAACTTTTTGAAGATTCTGATGTCGATGAGATTCCAGTGCCAACAGGAGCTATCCCAAATTATGGTAAAGCTATTACCCTGACCAAGCAGCTCAAATGTTTAGTCGAAAATCACGGAGATACTGAGTTTTTGGAGCTTCTTTCTAAATTAGAAATACGATTTCAAGACGCCATTTTAAAGAAAAAGAGAAGACAAACAACAATATATGAATTTTTGCGTCCTTAAAGTGACTATTCATTTCATTGTTTTGTATTACATACTACATCTATGTATCTATGTACATACATATATTATACTTTGTATGTATATATCTAAAGGAAATAAACTTTATTTTCTTAAGTTTAAAGTATCTTATTTATTTTAAACACATTTATATACGTATATGATTTAAATGTCCCATTTTCTTTAATATATTCATTTTTCGTTAAAATACGATTTTTGTTGCATCTACTACATATTTCGTTGGTGTCCGTTCAAGGGAGATTTCACTGTATATAGTATAGTATACATTTAAATATATACACATTGTATTACGATAGTGGAGTTTATGTCTTCATTATACAAGTTGTCTAAGGGACTAGATAACTGTAAATTCCAATACACTGCATGGAATATATATTTGAAAATTTAAATTGAACATTAGAGTGGAGGGAGCCCTAACGGCATTTTGTCTCCAACTACAAGAAAATATAATAAGGCCGCGAACCAAAGGAAGAATATTTAAAGAATTTAGTGGAATTTAAAAAAAAAATATTGAATTCCAGATGAGATGGATTATAATTTTGTGTGAAATGAAAAGATGTTCTTTGAAACCACCTCATATATGATATTTATAGCGGACTTAGAATAATTATATAAAGCTGTGGAGGTATTTACGTAAATAACCTTCAATTAACTAAATGCTTTACCCAATCTATTTTGATTTACTCCATGTTTTTACTATATCAAATCAGCTCAGCCTATTTTTACTTAATAGTAAGCCGTTAGTTAAATCGATTGCGTATAATGAATTCGCATTTTTGCTATATTACATGTTGTCGTATTGGATTTCAGAATGAAACATCTAGGCCCCAGTATTCTATCTTATGTTATGGATTATATTGGCATTAAGATCTAAAAAAAACGTATTATTAGCGCGTCACTTAATTTGATTAATATGAACAATTAACTGGAAAACAACCCCCTTTATTAAGCTACTTTACTCTTGCTCGTTGAAGTGGTTAATTTCTGTAACGATCTCGTCCATTACATTTAATAGTTTTCCATTAAATCCATTCCGGTTATTATCATTAAATATTTGTACAAAAACCATTCAGATTAGAGATATGACATTTCTCTCCTCCTTGTTCCTAAATAAGTTAGACCATCTCAAATATGAAACGTCATTGCAAATAATCTGACGTAATTAAAATAGAGAAAAGTCAGCGTCGTCATGTTTTCAGAACGGTAGCATGCATACATACATACGGTACTTCCTCTATTACATTTAACAGTACTTAAACATCTTCATCCGAGAGAGAAACGTTAGATATAGAATGGAGAGAACATTACCATACACTTATAGTTTTTTATTGTCCTCGTCGTCATTCTAGTGAATAAAGGTATACTTTTACCGGTTAAAGAGTTCCTTGTGAGTTCGTTTAGCAGTCACGAAAGTGGCATTTACAAAAATGCTGCACCATATGTTTGAGGCTTCATAACGGTACTATGATTGCTACATTAGTATTGATGACCTAATGTGCATAACGAGAAAATGTTTATGCGAATGCAATAATTCGTTAGCGACCGCGTAATGTTCTAATAATACTATAGCGACTAATGGATAGCGTAGCTCAGTGCATAATACATTATATTAAAGAAAAAATCTTGGACACGCTCGTAAATCGTAAAATTTAATGCATCAAAGTATAAAATCAAGTTTTGAATGGTAATATATTTACTAAACTAGGAATTTGAAACCGTTAACAATAACATTCAACTTAATGTATTCATGTATTCATCTTTTCCGAAAACTTGCCGTATTAGGGCTGTTTTCTACAACAATTTTAATTTATTGTGGACACTACAGCTTATTGGCAACATTTACGATCACATTTTTGAAACAAGTAGTGCAGGTGATTACAAATTTATTGTTAATGAATTTGCATGGTCATTGTAATCAAGGCGAATCTTTATGATAGATAGATAGTTTATTTAGCTAACAAGCTATACAATAACACAGAACAAATAACTTCAATACACAATCACTTACAGTGCTCAATAATATGTATGTACAAATGCTTTTTAAAGGTACTAATATTATTAGTTTTAATTTCATATGGTAAACCATTATATAACATAAGACCACTTACAAATATGTTTTTAGAAGTCTGGGTTCTATGAAAGGGAGCAATATAAAAGTCGTTATAGTTTCTAGTGTTGTAAGCATGAGTATCTTGGACGGTTTTCAATTTTTCACCAAGGTAATTTGGAAGTAAATTATTTTTCATTTTATGTATAAACACTAGACTTTTAAATAAAATTCTTTGGCGGACATTCATTAAATTAAGTGTGAGTAACATATCTTTAACTGGGGTATATCTGTTACATTTTAAAATTATTCTCATGGCTCTATTTTGTATTTTTTGTATTTGCTGGATTTCATTCTTATTTAAATTAAAAAGTACTGTTGCACAAAATTCTATATGTGGTGCAACTACAGATTTATAAACAAGCATTTTTATATACAGCGATAAAAGTTCTACTCATAAACCCTACTTTTTTTGACATTTTATTCATAATATGTTTTGCATGATCTTTGAATAGCAAATGTTTATCAATAGTAACTCCCAAGTACTTAATGTAGTTTACCCTTTCTAAATCACTGTCCTCAATTTTTATTCTAATACTTAGCTGTATCTATATTATTCAACTTATGCATGCTACCTATAACCATATATTTTGATTTGATAAGATTAATGCTTAGTTTATTTATACACAGCCATTGATATAATATCGTAAGTTGATTATTCATAGTCTTCATCATATCGCCCACACTACTACTACTTATGTATAACATAGCATCATCCGCAAACATACATATATTGCAGCCTTCCATTGACAACAATAAATCATTAACATATATGTTAAACAATAAGGGACCTAACACCGTGACGTGTGGAACACCATTATTTGTATTTGAACTATTAGATGTCCTATTATTATACTTCACTTTTTGAGTTCTATTATTTAAATATGAATTAAACCAGTCCTTAACTTTGTCACAAATACCATACATTTCTAATTTCTTTATTAATAGTTTTCTATCAATAGTTTCAAAAGCCCTACGGAAGTCCAAAAACACAGCTATCACAACATTTCCCTTATCCATTTCTTGCAACCACTTGTGACATATATCCACAATAACAGTTTCACATGGATGACCTTTTCTAAATCCAGATTGATTATGATGAATCACATTGTTTCGCTCACAAAAATCATATAATTGGTGTTTTACGCACAGTTCCAGAACTTTTTCGTAACTTGGTACAGTATTAATAGACCTGAATTCCTCACATATCTTACGTAAGAATGTACGATCTTTCCCAGTTTTCCGTTCCATTCACTATGTGAAGGATTCTATTTGCAGACATCTGAGCAGCATCCTTAATAATTTTGGTCATTAGTCCATCACCAGTTACGTCTCCTGTATCTTTCAACGTGTTAATTATAGCTTTGATGCCATTCAAAGTTATACTGCGAAATTTTGCAAATTTATTGTAGTTTCTTTCATGTATGCATATAGGTTTCGTAACTGTTATATTTGGTATATTTTGAACTATATTATCTATGCTTTTTAAAAAATATTTGTTGAAATTTTGTGCAATTTCTAAATCATCTCTCACCTCCTTGTTATCAAAAACTACGTATGTATTGGTGGAACCACTTTTTTTTAGGCAAAAGTGTTTTTAAAGTTTTCCATAATTCAACAGGTGTATGTTTATTTTCATCTAGTAATAACCTATAGTATTTTTCTTTGGTATTACGTAGCATAGTGACTACTCCATTTCTATGAATCCTGTACCCTTCCCAGTTTATGACGTTGTTAGTAAACATAGCTATTTTATATTTTTCATCACGTGTGCGCATTTCTTCTATAATTTCTGAAGTTATCCACTTGTTTGTGCAATTATTACGTAACAGCACCTGTCGTTTCGGACATATAGTGTTAATAATATTACGTAATGACTTGGTCCAGCAATTGGCCATTACGTTAACATCTCCTGAATTATTCCACATTGTGCTAAATATTTTGTATTGTAATGTATCTACATCGTAGTTTTTTAAAGCATCGTCTTACAATCATTTTATTATTATGTACATCTTTAAATTCATTAATACGTATTGATAGGCGTTTCTATTATATCACCAAAACTGGCAATCTTAATAAACCTTTAACGTTGCCAGTAACATAGAAATTAATATATGAACTCTGTTAATGCTGTGAATTTGATAGCAGTTGAATCTAGTTTTGAAAAGAAAGGAATTATTAACAATAAAGAAAACAACTGAGCCATTTCTATAGTAACTACACGTAGTGAGATTGAAAATATACTGGATCGTAGTTTATTAAAACATTTTGGAAGCCCTCGTCTTTTTTCAGGGACCAGTTTGATCTTAGATCTAGTGGATCAAAATAATCCTAATTATTGATGCATTCCATATTCGTCTTTAAATGCGGAAAGCTTAAGTTGCATTTTCTGTGATCTTACTAAAGCATTTGATAATGAATAACAACGAATTTTAATACATAAACAGAGTGAAACATTGTGATAAAAGTAATAAACTATTCGATAAAACGCGATTTGCTAATTTAGGTGAAAACAAAAAGAAAACATTCGTTGTGGAACATCATCTTAAGTGTTAAGTATTAGTCAAAAGAGAAAAGATTCGTAATAACTAGATTTGTTCTTTAGGCTATTTTGATCGATGGAAATAGCCGAAACAATCGAACGTCAATAATATCAGGTCAAGAGTTAGAAAAGATTCGTTATTGCGAAACCATTACTTCTCTACTAATACCACTAGTTGGATCGTTAGACCATAATGAAATTTATGAAATGCAGCAAGCTCCCTCAAGAAAAAATAAGTATATCTTTATATTAAACGAGAACTTGTATGTAATTCATATATTCCATATTAATCTATTGCTCTATAAATTATTTTTTTCGTCAACTAAGACTTTTGGGATATATCTATTACCATTACAGTAATCCGTTGTTACTTGCATCAATGTTAGGCCTATGCTTCCATTATAGACATTTTCTAAAAATAAGGTATTATACTATTGACAAAAAATGAAGATGATAACATTTTAACAGACGTGCATTGGCATCCAATGCACGAATTAATTAACCCTGACTATAGAATTAACCTGAATGTTTTCTTGCCATTTCACATTAAAAAAAGACTAAAAGCAAAATTCTGTCAACTGGTTCCGAAGCCAGAATTATTCCTTGATATTCGTTCTCACCGTCTTCTAGTGAATAATGGACTAAATATTGCTGAATGCATTGAATAAAACGTTTCTCAGAAGTTATATGATATTATTTTATCGTGGGAAATTATCATAAATTTCACTATCCGAACTATATAGAAGCAAGGTCCCTATTATCGGTTAAACAAAAAAATAGTATTTAATCTTTGTATAACAAAACTCGAATAATTTTGTTAAAATAATCCCGGTTGCAGAGATACGAGATCTTAAAGTTGCAGCTTGCCATCATTGTAGAAATAATTAGTTAAGTTCAGTTAAATATATTTTATTTTTCTAACAAAAGATACTTAATACTGTAAAGATAGTAAACAGTTACAACAATAAATATAATTAGGTCTAAAACATTGTTTCATTTATGAACTGAAACAGGCAAAATATTCTATGTTAATAAGCAAGTTAATTATGGCAAGTTTATATTTGCGTTGAAGAATACAGTTTGTTGTTGTACTGTTTAATGTGCAGGTTTATTAGACATTACAATAAATTAACTACAGTATTAATTATCATGTAAACTGTATATGTTAGCCCATATTTCAAGTAGTGTTACCTATAAAGTAGTATCTCAAACTACATTCTCTAATACTTTGTTTGTCTTAAACATAGATTTTGTTAAAATATATAGAATAATAACTAAACTAAACATGCATTAGAGGTGTATTTTTTTTCTGATTATTTTTTCTACATTATTTATATCTTGAAATAAAAAGTCTAACGAATTTTCCACAGAAATGTAGGAAATTATAGAGCTTAAAAGAGTAATATGCGTGCATCGTTATTATTGCGCCGTGTTATAAGAAAATGTATGAATTGTATAGTTATTAATTATAAATCATAGACACTGTAGGGGCAATATTAAGATACGTTAAATAAATGCGTTATATTATCGTTGTGGTACAGGCAATACACTAGGGTGACAGAATAAAATAGACACCAGGTAAAGCGGTATAAATATGTAAACAGCTAAATTCTAAGAAAGAATTAAGAACTTTCTCTTGTCATTAGGGTAGGGGTAGATGTATCGGAAGGAATTCGACATATGTATTTATCAATGGTATCGTCATTGATTTAGAAGATCACAGTCAAGCAATAAATTATTTAATTTTTATTTCGGTGTGGCTGCAATTCTCTTTTGGCTACTATCAGCGTATCTAAACTATTAGTCTAAGTGAATATTCTGTGTGCTAATCTAGTGCTACAAGCATAAAATGCTCGTCTGCCGGTTCAAATACAGCGGAACAATTGGGTACAGTTTCCCAACCCTTCTCCGGAGCAGCTCGTGGACTGCAAAACCAGAGAGAACGCGCACCAACAGTGCAACATAATAATGAAATGACGATTGCAAGGACTGTGTGGATGTACAATTCACAGGTATAGCAGTAAACTCCACTCACACAAATTAATTAATTATGCGGAACGCAGCGTTTCGAGAGCACGTGGGCTCCCATTGTCAACCGTGTTACCGACTGAAAGTGAAAACTGTATCACACATGCAGGCTCTAAAATTTCTAAACCATATGACTATTTACAATCTACTAGGTGGCCTCATGCCTTTTACGGGAAAGGATGGACCGAAAGCGAACCGTATCTTTAACAGGGCCTATGGTATAGAGAATTAGACGCGTACGAAACGGTATATATGAAAAAGAACGGAAACTTATTGAACAGAGAACCACCCCCAATTGCACACTCGAGTTTGATGGATTTATTACCATAGGCCCTGTTAAAGATACGGTTCGCTTTCGGTCCATCCTTTCCCGGAAAAGGCATTAGACCACCGAGTAGATTGTAAATAGCCATATGTTTTAGAAATTTTAGAGCCTGCGTAGAAAATAATTTGCATGTGTGATACAGTTTTTACTTTCAGTCGGTAACACGGTTGACAATGGGAGCCCAAGTGCTCTCGAAACGCTGCGTTCCGCATAATTAATTAATTTGTGTGAGTGGACTTTACTGCTATACCTGTGAATTCAACATAATAATGCTACATAATGCTAAATACAACTGCTCAATACCATAAGTAGCTGTATCTAGCAGCATTATTGTGTTAGATATTGTTTTCTAGGCATTTTTCTGTTTCTAAGCAATAACTTTCTACTATATATATATATATGTACTCCAGTGGGGTATCGCCGCTTCTAAAGCTTTCTCGAGCAAAAATTTATTATTTATGGGGCAGATCATTATTTTTATATTGTTAATCCCACTACTTCTTTTTAATCCTGGTAAATTGGCATTTAAGTTAAACATAACATTTTAATTAATTTATGAAATTTTCGCCGTATCTGTGACATTTTATTCACTTACAATCTCATATTCTAGTGCAAATAATAAATATATTCTTGTATTACTTTTCTATAGACAATAATATCTAGCTTATTTTGATAACAGGATATAGCAGATTTTTCCATTTACGTGCTTACATAATGATGGTTTCAGCTGGAATTTGCACTGTCATTCAAAGAAATTGATATACTGCAGAGTTGTGTGGCAATACTTGAAGAATCCTTGTGAAAGAAAGCTTGGTATATTAAGTTATATGTTCGTAAGAACATAACGGGAATTTGAAGTATATATAGACTTCGTATTCGCTGCGATGGAACTTTGGGTAATTAGAATTTCGAACGTACTATTTTAGAATACTCTTCCATTTCATGAAACCCGCATTAAATTACATCTACTTTGTCGTAATAAGTATTACAATAATTGCTTAAAAATGAGTTGAACACTTACAATTGGTTGCGCAAAATGTTGTGCTAAAGTGAATGAAGGACTCACCTGAAACAAAAGAGCAAAAGAAATTAGTAGTAATTCATACGTTTATTATGAATTTATCTACGTGTAAATTCAGGCTATGTTACTTAACATTTAGATATGTTTAGTTTCATGTAAAAGGAATGAAATAACGTTGTAGTTGATGAATTTATTGACTGTCTTATGATATACGTACGTCTCCTAAAAGTGAAAGGCTTTCACGGGGTGATTACACGAACGAAACATTTTTATATCAAAAACATGAAAGAAATCACACGTGTTCAGAAGAACCCAGATTATTATTTAACTAACAGATACGGATTCATGACATATAAACCTTATTAATAGTAATACAATGAGGTAGTATTTGATTGCGGTATTCATTACATTTTAACAATTTTTTGGTTGTATTAAATTGAGGTAATAATATTCAAGGTAGACACATGTATATAAATTATTGCAGAATTTGCAAATGATAAATAGGTGAATAATAAGGAGATCTTTTAAACTAAAGACCAAATTGAGCCGGGAACTACTGTAGTTTACAGGTTAGAAAACAAGCTACAAATACAAAAATTAATCTATTATAAATGTATGTATGCGTACATATTATTATCATTATTGTAGGATATTGTCTATACATCAGAGTCTGTAGCCGTTCTCCTGCAAAAGCTGTGGCCAATGCCCTAATGCCATACTGCTCTATTAATCAGCACACGGATTTTACCAAAGCATTCGACAAAATCGACCATTACATCCTAATAGATAAGCTATCTGCCACTGGTTTTTCTCCTAGCGTTATCTCCCTAATTCAATCCTACCTTCACAACCGATCATGCTATGTCCATTACAATGGGTTTGTGTCACACACATTCATTGCTTGTAGCAGCGTACCTCAGAGCTCCAATTTGGGACCACTCCTCATCAATATCTATGTCGATGATCTTCTACTATCATTGGATTGTAATGCTCTTGCATACGCTGACGATCTTAAAGTTTATAGCACAAGTAGCTCTTCCTCCGATTCTTTAAGGTTACAGAGAAACGTTGGTGTCATTAATGATTGGTGCTATATAAACAAAATTCAGCTAAACATTAATAAATGTGCAGTGCTTTCCTTTACTCGGTCATCCAACCCGCAAATATTCCACTATAGCATCTCTAACGCTTTCAACCCAAGAGTTGACGTTTTTAGGGATCTTGGAGTATTATTTGATTCCCAACTCTTATTCTCCCCACATATAGACGTAATGACTTCTGCTGCATCTAGGTCGCTCGGATTCTTGTCCAGATCCTGCAAGAATTTTTATAACACCTGCGCCTACTACTCGCTTGTCCGCTCGAAACTCGAATATGCTTCTATTGTTTGGTACCCATGTTATCACTACCACCAGTTATCAATTGAACGAGTTCAGAAGAGATTTCTCAAATATCTTTCGTATAAATCTGATGGCATTTATCCCTCTCGTGGTACTGATTATATCAATTTACTCTGTAGGCATGATTTCGAGTCGCTGTCGCGTCGCAGAGACGCAGCTTGCGCGAAATTTCTTATTAAATTGATACACCAGCATATTGATTCCCCGTTTTTACTACCTCCAGTGGACTTTAGCATACCCCATTACAATCATAGATCAGTTAAAACTTTTATTATCCCCACGGCACGAACCAACGTACTATTAAAAGCACCTAACTCATATGTCTAGAAACGCCAACGTCCTATACAGTGACCCTTTTTTTCTTTCGTGAGGATTTTTTTTTGTATATACTCTTATTCCATAGGGTAATAGTAATATTTAGTATTTTTGAGACATTAAATACATGTAACTTAGCAATTATTTTATATACATATATGTTCGTCTTTTTTTCTTTTTGTATTTTGCTATCATGCATATTAATTTTACTGTTTCCTGTAACTGGGTAATGTACCTGTTGGAAATATATTACTATTATTATTATTATTATCTTGGCATTTCTCTATTTCATGTTTTAGGTGGTTTCTTGTGGATCAGAAGATGATGATGCTTACAGTTTCCCTTGTCAGTTTATGAGTCCCCTCATTTTCCTGTATCCTTTGGGGGTTGCGACCCACTACTGTGTGAGCCGACTTTGACGCTTGAATTGCCTTAACAATGTATACAGGTATATAAAACAATGATTTAGCCATAGATGTCGCTATGAATTTCATTATTAATAGAGTTTTGATTTTGAGCAAAGAGCTATCTTAGGAGAAATTGAGTTAAAAGGTTTTTCATTAAGAATGTATAGTACCTCGCTTATGTTTGGCATGTGCAATACCCACGCTTCTGGTAGTGCAGTAAGAGAATTAAGTGCAATGGACTAGTATCATGAATAAAAGAAAGATAATTATTAGAGCTGCCACAGCATAATGGAACTATCCATGTTTAATGTATGTGCTAAGCAATTTTCATACAATTTGCATTTATTGTAAGTTAGAAATCTTCAAACTGTATTTGCTATAAGGCAGTGTAAGAAAGAGATACGATAGAATTGGTGATGTGAACTATTCTACGCCATTACTGAAAATCAGCACTAATGGATTTGCTAACCTTTTTCTTTTAGATTAAAACGAAATAGAGGGTTAGATAACGCTAAAATAAAAAGGATATCTCTGTTTATACGTACACGTATTATAATCTAGCATGCAAATTACAATATATACACTTTCCATTTTGTCATATCTTCCTATGCTTTTAAGTAAACAAGCCTAGCAATTTCCAAACATAGATAATACAGATTACTTTTAAGAATATCATATGTTTACTAGAAATCTCAATTAGATCTTAATAAGTTGCTCATTTCGGTGTCCTTATTCGACGTTTTATTTCATTTATCTTTATCGGTTTGTTTACTAAGTAACCAGAACTTTCAATTTTAATAAATTAAATTATTTAAAAGCAATCTCTACTCGACTTCCGCATGACTATTACCTGCGACGTGAACGTGAACAAAACCAACAATCAAGCTGAGATAGAATCGGTGCACCACAGCAACAACTAAATGGTTAAAGAAGGAAACTCGTTCAGCTCTGGGTATCCCGACCATCTTTAATGGCTAGCCTTGCTCTTAAACGACATAACGCACGTAGTTCAGAGAATAATCGTCATGATCTGTGCCGTACATAGTTTTCCATGCTTGGATTAAACGGGGGAATGTCGATCGCTGTACGGTTTTCGACTTTTACCGGCAAATGATGTCACAAAGGTGGAACGCTTCGTTTGAAATGCGCTGTTTCGTTTATACGGACGATCGCGTGGTTTTTATAGGAGCATCCTAAATGGCAAACTCATTCGTTTAGACAGTGATGGGCAAGAAGGCTCCGTGCATTTTAGCGTGAATATCGAATTTGCATTAGTCGTAAGTGACACTGGTTAGTAACAGTACCAAACGTTATGTTACTTGCGTAACCAACTGAAATATTAGAACATGTTATTAAATACGCTATATTTGGAAATTACCAGTTTTCGAACATTTGGTCGTTTGTTAAATAGTTTTGAAGATACTACAAAAAAACGGAGGTCATATTAGATCATCGCAATTGTAAAAAAAATACTGGATTCGTATCGTTGGGAGCATGTAATTAATTTCTATTTGTGGAATATTTCGGACATTGTCAAATTGGTGCCATTAATGCTAGTCTTAGGTTGTAACTAAGAAAAAAAACACATAAAAACACCCACTTTCAAAGTGTAGATATCTATTTTTATTAGAAAAGCATCAACGCATCAGAAATATCCACAGGGTCCTTATAAAAACAATCAGTAAATGTCTAAAACAGATAGCAAAAAATTGCAAAATAAGAACCTGTTTTACTTTAGAGATGAGTACGTCAGAATCTTCCATTTGAGTAAATTGAGTTGCATTGATACAAATGTACAGCCACTACGAGAAAAAAGCCCCTAAATTTTATTATATATTTCTTTACAGCATTATGAGATTACGCTGAATGCATCATCTTTCGTCAGTGGATTTTATAACTGATTCAGTAGCAATCTTGTGCGACTTTGCTAATTGTTAATTAATGTATTTATTTCACAAACATCTACCATTCATTAAGGTGTGATTTATAAATGGACCTTATACAGGGTGACCGAGATAAAAGAGACCCGAAGTCATACTGTATGTTCCCAATAGTTGTGAATAGGGTTCTTCAAAATGCTGTTTTCAAACGAACAAAGAGAATTTAATTTGAAAATTATTTGGAATGTAAATCGTTTTAACATTAAATGAGAAGTTCACGATGAAACATCCACAAACGTCTGCTCCTTCCAAAAGTGTTGTGCAGAAAATGATTACTAAATTTGAAGCTACAGATTCAGTCGCTAACGCCACCACTTAACCGTGTAAAGACGGTTTGTTCACAGGAAAAGATTCAACGTGTTCGGGAGATTATGCTAAGGAATGCATGGAAATCGACTAGATGTCTATCCTCCTAACTAAACACCAAGCGAACGCCATGCCAGGACATGTTGAAGCAGTAACATATGCAATCGTACAAAGTAAGAGTGGTACAAATACGGTCTTACGAACTGTGCAAAACGACAACATTATTGCGAATGGTTACTCACTCAAGTCGCTGACAGTTATTTGGATCCGAATCTATACTATACTGCAGCTGGAGCACGGTTCCATCTTATATGTGAACACTCAAAGCATCCATTATTGGTCAAAGAAGAATCCCAAGGAACGGTGCCTCTACATGATGCGAAAACAGGCGTTTGGTGTGCAATTTCAATCCTACGGATTGCAGGCTCCATTTTCTTTAATTACACCGTGACCTCTGAAATGTATGTAACAGAATCGTTGCAACCGTTCGTAGCGGAGCTGACGGAGAAAGAACCTGAGTATGGGTTTTTACAGCAAGATGGTGTCACGGTGCATACTTCACGGTTTTCAATGTCATACGTCCATGGAACTTTCGGAGTTTTTTTTTTCGTGCAGAGTCCGCAGGTTTATGGCCTCTCAGATCGCCCGATCTGTCTACCTGGGATTTTTATTTGTGAGGTAGCTTAAAGGGTAAAGTCTATAGCAATAACCCACATATAATTGAAAAGTTGAATACAATTGCTGATATTGCACCAAATGCAACTGACAAAAGTTAATAATATAAATATCACAAAAATTTGAACAGATGTTATAAAATAAAAATCTACTAATGTACCGAGGATGTTAATACCTGTTCCAATAATGTTTGTTATTTAAAATTCTATATATACATATGTAACACATTGGCTGAAAAGTCTCGGGCCTAACACATAGATGATGCTAGTTTTACTGCAGTCATCTTTCTCTCAGTTAGTACTAACCTTCAAAAGACATCTGTTAAAATTTCATGATATTCTATTCATTAGTTTGTGAGTTACTGTGCTAAGAGTCACGCTACTTTTGTTATTTTCAAAACAATGGATCAAAAACAATTTCGTGTTTTAATTTTACACTGCTTCTTGATGGCAAAAAATACCGTTCAATTGAAGCAATGGCTTGAAAAGTGTTACGGGGACTCCGCTCCATCAGAAACAACAATAAAACGTTGGTTTGCTGACTTCAAACGTGGTCGTAGAGACACCGATGATGCAGAACGCAGTGGACATCCAAATGAGGCGGTAACACCAGAAAACATCAAAAAAATCCACAAAATCGTTTTGAATGATCGAAAAGTGACGTTGCGTGAGTTAGCTGACATCGTAAGGATATCAAAAGAACGTATTGGCTTTATATTGCATGAGCATTTGACTATGAGAAAGCTCTGTTCAAAGTGGGTGCCGCGTTTGCTCACTGTTGACCAAAAACAAGAACGTGTTGATGATTCTAAGCAGTGTTTGGCCATGTTTAAACGTAACAAACCGGAATTTTTGTGTCGATATGTGACAATGGATGAAACATGGATCCATCACTTCACTTCTGAATCAAAACGATCGTCATCTGAGCGGACAGCAACTGGTGAATGTCGTCCAACGCGCCCGAAAGCACAACAATCGGCTGGAAAGGTTGTGGCCTCGGTATTTTGGGATGTGCGTGGTATAATATTCATCGACTATCTTGAGAAAGGAAATACCATCAACAGTGAATATTATACAGCGTTATTGGAGCGTTTGAAGGCCGAAATTCCAAAGAAACGATCGCATATGGCAAAGAAAAAAATTTTGTTTCATCAAGAGAACGCACCGTGTCACAAGTCAATCAAAACAATGGCAAAACTACATGAATTGAACTTCGAATTGCTCCCACATCCACCGTATTCGCGAGATTTGGCTCCCAGCGACTACTGGCTGTTCGCAGACCTCGAAAAAATGCTCGCCGGTAAGAAATTTCGCACGAATGAAGAGGTTATCGCTGAAACTGAGGCCTATTTTGAGGCAAAAGAGAAATCGTTCTACGAAAGTGGTATTGAAATGTTAGAGCGGCGCTGGAATGATTGCGTTGCTCTTGATGGAGATTACGTTGATGAATAAAGCTAATTTTGAACCAAAAAAACCGTGTTTTCTTTGTTAGGCCCGGGACTTTTCAGCCCATGTGTTATTCCATGTAAAATATTCGAACGCAGGAAGTACGCCAACCGTCCCCTGCCCCCCCTAATATATTAGTAATTCACTTTTCTGTAAGTATTTGTACTACGGTATTCATACCGAGCCTCCTTCATCTTGGCCACTCTGTATATACTGTTGCCCGTTTTTTGTTGATAAAATGTGCAAGATAATCGTTTAAAAATAACTACATGTATGATATCATTACGGTGCACTGAAACACGGAATACGTAATGCAATTGCTTAATTGCTGTTAAAAATAGGTAAAGATAAACGTGAACATGTTTACTGAGATCTGAAAGAAGTTACATAGGTGTTACTACTTAACATAAATTTTGCAACACCTGGGCAATATATAGCATTTGTATTGTTATTGGCTTAGTGCTTTTGATAATAGAGTGATAAATTTGTTCGATAATCATTCTATAATGCGTCGTATGCTTTTTGCTCTTTTGCTATAGTTTCTTCGTTAAAATTAAACTGGAGTTACAAGTTTTCTGGAGTAATTTGAATTGCGTGATATCGTTAATATTTAAGAGATAGATTACGTAATAGTTACTTTGTTGAAACTACGATTAAAACACTTAACAGTCTTAAAAGGTAATAAATAGGATGTAATCATCAATCACATTTATTTAGTTCTTTCATTATAGTTAGTTTATCATTGTGGTGAGGTTACGAAATTTATTTCATTTATATTGGTTCTATTTTATTTTACGATCCAGAGACAATTTTGTGGTTTTGAATGCTATTTACTAGCATCCAAAGCTATACAATTCGAACAATAATTCAATTCCTTCTCCATTATAATTTGTGTATTCAAATATCTACAGTAATACGATTAACGGATATTACTTCTTTCTCATAAGCGGTGTAGTATGTATCGATATTAAACGAGAGAACCTACAAGAATTTATTGATTCATCATTACTTCAGGGCGCCACGTGGTTCTCGAGTCTCTTTATGTCGTACCATGTTGCGCTATTAATAACTGCGTTCATAAACGAAGGACCTTTTTAAGTATCTCACCGTCGCATACTTCGAGCAATAAATAAAAACCTCCTCGAGGGAATTTATGGCGATTGTCGATCAACAGGACACGGCAAATCAATTAAATATGTATGTTAAGAGCTTTTCACTTAACTTAAACAATAAAAGACCAATAGAGTTTTTATCTATTACTACATACATGTACATATATATATATATAAATATGTTTAGATACATTTAAAAAGTCTTGTAAATAACACCAGGATTTGATGGACAAGCATCCATAGTACACAAAAACGTATCACTACGTCACTGCCAACTGAAATGTGAATAAATGTTACATGTATTCCAATGGAGCACAAACGTAAACTTTGTGATTTTCATTGAATTGCTATTGGTATTTGTAATCCAGAAGGGTAAATATGCTTGTCGTTTAATGTTAGAAGCATCATGAAGTTCATTTGCATTTATGTCAAATGTTATTAGCCAAGACACGATTTTTGAATATATGCGTGGCGCATTTGCAATAGTATTAGAAACTATCTTCTACTTAAAAGTATATAATTGGAAATATTGTTGAGTAGCAGCGTTGGATATTACTTACGAATCCGACTTCGATACCCTGGTTCACTTTTTTTTAAATTTTGTATTTCTTGCTATTCATATGGTAATTAAATTTATCTCATAATAGCGTAGCCCAAGGACGTTTGGCCAAAGTGAGATGCCTATAAAGATTATAACGTGTCCGTTCGCTTCTCACATCTATTAAAATACCTTTCGCATATTTAATAAACAACACTAACAAAAAAATGTAGGTTCCGAAGAAGTATACAGTTACAATGTAGATAATCTTCTTTATTCCATCCTTGGATAGATGCATTAATTATATTTTAAAATATTGAATTTAGATGTTATGGGGTAATAAATAAATTTTGAAATGCTTACTTATCTAGTTGTACCATGCATCGTCTTAGCTTTTAAAATATGTGAAAACTGATAGGTGTGATGTTATAACCTCAAGTATTAAGTCTTTCGTAAAAGTTAGTCCTTTTATTAAAGTTAAATCTTTGGCAAATACTTTCTATGGTGTAATATTTACCGTAATATATTACGGTGTTTTGAGAGAAACAATCCAGAATAATAAATATTAATGTAGATAACAAAGTTGTTGAGTTATAATATATTTACATAAAAAACACAGTAAAGAAAGCGCTCGGTCGAACATAGACAGAATAAGGCTAGTATGAACTTGGATCTTATCTTAAATGTCTTGCAAAATTAGCTATTAGCTTCGGGATTCCGGATTCGAACCCCGACGTTGTTGCTTCTCCGAGTTGACATTTTCTATGGCTTCTCTTACTCCATGGCGAATGATGAGTGCAAATAATTTAATACACGGATGCTGGCATAATAATAGCTTATGCCCGGTCGATGGCTTCCGTAATTTGCGAACGCTGTTCGAGGACGTGAAGGCATGGATTCTGATTATTGTCATCTTCGCCAAAGATCTTTTGTAGTGTAAAATGTAAAACTAGTTTAACTGCTAGATCATATCTAAAGGTAAAGGTAATAATATAAAGGAGCTAAAGAAGCTACAAATAAGTTATCAAGTTAGAAAACCCACGAAAATAGAGAGGAGCTGAAGCGTGAAGATATTAGCGATCGAATTGACAAAAGAAACAGCTTCATATTGTAATGCAGACGATTTTTACATTTGTCTTTACCTAAATAGTGGGACTTGGTTCGAAACTAAGGGTATATCACATACAAAAAGGAATTGACAATGCTAATTAGCCCTCTATATTGCTGTCAGACAATGTGTTAAAATGGATGCGGTAAAAGAAATTCACCCGTTGTGAATTACGATCAGTGATAGGACTTCATCCGGGGTCGCATCGTTGGCTAGAGTGAACGCGGCGCTTCGCAACGTCAAACAAGTAAATTGTTAAATATTCCGTTGTCCCCACAGTTAACCGTGTGATTACACAATTTAAACGCAAGGAAAAGACAACAGCGGAGCCGAGACCAGGTCGTGCCGGACCTTCTGAAAGAAGTAAAAGGGTGCTTGTGCGCGAAGTGATAAGAGAACCACGAAAACGTACAGCTGAGCTTGCGGCAACTTCACAGAAAAGTCAGCGCACCGTTCTGCGATACCTCCACAGTGTGGGGATGTATAAAAGGGTGGCAAAGAAAAAAACCTCTCCTTACGGCGTTTCAAAAACGGCGCCGAATGGCTTGGGCAATCGAAATGCGAAAATAGCCCGAAGAGTTTTGACTGTCTGTCATTTTTTTAGACGAAAGCAGATACTGCCAATTCAGTGATGGTGGTCTTACGTGGATTTGGAGACGTTCGTCACAGCAACTGGATGACAAATTTTTGCATCAGACGGTGAAATACGGCGATGTGAAAATCATGGTGTGGGGCGCGATATGGTATGGTGGAAGATCGCAATTAGTAATCTGCCACGGAAATATAAATGCGGCAAAATATATCCAAATATTAACAGAAGGACTACTACCGATATTCGACAACGCCATTTTATCTAAAGAAGACGCCACTTTTATGCAGGATGGAGCACTCTGCCACAAAGCAAGAACAACAACCACATGGAAAGAGGAATAGGGGTTTCGGATTTTACCATAGCCAGGCCAATCACCAGACATGAATCCGATAGAGAATATTTGGCACGTAATCCAGACAAATATGGCGAAACGACCCCGAAAACCCAGCAATAAGGAAGAACTCGTGGCAACTGTTACAGAGGAGTCGTTAAATATTTCACAAGACACCATTAATCATTTAATAGATTCTATTCCACGACGACTCGCAGCACTTCACGCAAGTAAAGATGGATCGACAAAATGTTAGTCTAATTTAAAAATTTTAAAATATTTTGTATATATAACGAGAATAGAATCTTTTTTTTAATTAGTAGGTGTCTATTTTATTCTGTCACCCTAGTGTAATTGTGTAAAAGATACGGGTATGCCACAATAACGATGGTGTACTTAGAAGTGAGTAAAAATAGAAAAATTTTTTGAATGAAGTACATATTTCAAAATGTGCATCTTATCATTTCAGCTTTTTTTATCTTTTTTTACAAATAATTCTTCTTCATTTATTTCTGCATTTTGAAATCTTTTTCCTATATATTTAAATTTAGTTAAAGTAAATATAAAATATATTCCCTATATGCATTCTGTTGCAAAAAAGTATTGACGTTGACAATAACACTCTTAAGGCACTGTAGTTAAAACTTCTACTACCTACTGATTAAATATTTACCGATTATTCCGCATTATGCATCGGTGCGGTCAATCTAACGGAAAGAGTTCCATCCACGCAAACTAAGAATCGTCAATTTGATGGAAGAGTAAGCCGGTTCTAACGACTCCATTAATTAAGGCACAGGTTAAGCCGAACGGTATATGCTGACCATTATACGGTGATAGGTGAGGCAGATTTTCAATGGTATACTAAACGTTATGTGGATCGTTTAACTTCATAAGCCATTTATATATTTTTGGGAATGCAGTTTATATATTTTTCGTAACTTTTACTGTGCTTCATTTTTTATTTCTTTATAATCACGGTGATAAGAACTATTAAATGCACACGCTACAAATCACAGCATATTATCTGTTTTTAATTTATCTAACAATTAATAGTTAAGAAATTCAAGTGAAATGTGCTTGGTAGCGTTTAATCGAATTCCATTGGAAGTAACTGCTGATAGTACAAGGAAATTTCCCATAGTACCTGTTTTTTAAACATAAAAGTTTACAATTTACTTTGGTTTTATATATTGATTTTCAAAAATTATCAAATTTCAATAGAGATAAATGTGGCATGAATGGCATATACGAGGTATACCCAAATAGTGTCGTTTACGATTTTCACATAAGCGCGCAAGTCCTTGTCTTTCTGAGAATTGACTAATGCCATGTTGATACGGACGCCTCTTGCGTTCTTTTCGTAGTTAGGGTTTATGATATTAAGATACACGATTTGTATTGGTTCTAGATGACGAATTCGGTGTTTCATTGATTCCTCCAACATTTAATTAATTAATTCGGAGTAAAATTTAAACCTTCGACTCGCGCTTGCCGGGCAGAGATATTGGCTACCACACACAAAGTCTTGAAGAATATACAGACGATGTAAAAACCAACAAAAAACCGAATCGGTCAGTGTTTAAGTCTTAAATTTAGTATTTTTTTGACTTGGAGTTTCTATGTCAGATAAATAATCGAATTAAATTATTTCATATCTTTTCTTGCCAGGCGTTTCTGGATTTTCTTACGCTTTATTCATAGCAATACTATTGTTCATAACATTAAACGAAGTTAAAAAGCCATACGTTACACATAATCATTAATACCATAATAAAACTTGTGCTTGCAATGTATGTACAAGAAAATTGGGAATATCACTTTGTGCCAAACACGTGCAAACAGACAAAACACTATGAGCGATTCAATGGTGAAACAATTTAAGGAAGAATTTTCAAATATGCATAATGAAGAACGGAGTGGAGTAGAGAAATTAGAGAAAACATACCTCATGAAATCGTGTCTGAAAAACGGAACTGTCGAAAAGTTTGTGCTCATTGGAAGCTGAAAGGCAAATTGGAACGTTATACAATTTGGAGCACTGGATTTTTTTTATTTTTCAATGAATATGCCAATGCCTTTTTAAGCCATGGATAGGGATTCGAAATCACTAAATCACTTGGAGTGGCGATACATAGATGCACCTTTACAACAGGTATAATTAAAGTAATTTAAAATCCAAACTAGTATTTTGATATTGTAATTATCCTGCACCAAACATTAGTATGTCACTAAGTCTTCTTCGGATTTCATCCTACCTTAGCTTGTACGGTGTACATTTCGTTGTTCACGCATTCAGCTTCTTCTAGAGGTGTTAGTCTATATCTGGGAGAAACATGCAACTGGTTTGCACCAATGGTTTAATGAACTTAGTTTTGTACTTAACGTAGAAGTATGAGGTTAAGGTCGATCTATAATTCTATATCTTATTGATAAAAATAGAAAAATAAACAATGGAATAGCGCGTCTTTATTATTAAAAGTTATTCCGAATGTGGTGAAATTTACGCAGGAGTAGCAAGAAGATTCTCTGCAGAATATAGAGTAGAAAATTGTCCATCGTACGTTACCAATCAAGATTGTTACAAAATTTGATGAAACCGTAGCAACAAAGGATGAAAAAACCAAAGGGCACTATCATGGTGGTCGCTTAGAAAAAAATATTGCAGTTGTAAGCGCTAGTGTCATTAATGATTGAAAAACATCAATTCGTCATCGTTCTTAGTAAACTAAATATCCCAAAAACCACCTTATTCAGAATTTTGTACAAAGACCTCCATTTAAATTCTTACACAAGATTCGAAAATAAAGCGAGTGAACTCCAGATTATGCCGTTAATTCGTTCCAACAAAATCTTCTTTAGCACCAAAGCGTACTTTCAACTGGGTAGATTTGTAAACAAGCAAAATTGTTGAATTTAAAGCGAATAAAATCCACGAAAAAACCGTTGCATTCATAAAAAGTCTGGTGGAGTGGTTATAACCATATATCTTTGAAAATGAAAACGGAAATGCTGTTTCTATCACAGGAGCTCGATGTCGAAACATTACTGCAAACCTTTTATTTGACGAATTGGACGGCATATACGTCGACAACATGTGGTTTCAGCAAAATGGTGCCACATCTTTTATAATCACAGAAACAATAGACGATTTACGTCAAAGATTAGCAAATATTGATTGTCTCAAGTGGAAATATTGATTGCTTTATGGCATTCTTTTAGATTGATTGCTGTAATCATGCATGATCTAATAAGCATTTGAAATGACAGTATTAATTTTAAAATGTTACCTCAAATTGGAACACCTCTTATTCAGCACAATAGCGAGCTGTATAAAGTAGAGTTGAGTGCCACTGTGCTTATGTTAGTGGTGATATTTCAAATCAGAAAATTAAATAGTTGAAAAGACTTCTAGTGCTTTCGAAATACAGGAAAATACTCTGCATTATATCTGTGCACTTAAGGACTACTTTTTCAAATGATAACCCCGGAAATGCCTCATATATTCCAGCAATCTATTAAAGTATACATTACCCACAGTCCGAGAACCATTTTGCCAACGCTGAAATTACGTACATCAACGGCTAATTTTCATATGGACCGACTTTTTCGCTATCTGCACGCGCGGACGTGTACTCACGCAAACGTTAGCACAGAATCCGTCTTGGGATTGCGATATCGACGTAACCGACTTGCGTCATTGTAACGACGATGCTAGAGCAACAAAAGGAAAAGGAAGCAGATAGTCCGTTTGAATTCTACTATTACTTGACGTACCACTAAGGGCAAATTCAAGCTACTCGACGTTTACAAACACTATTGCCTATATGTTACATGCACACATTGACGGCCTTTCATAAATAAGAGAAGAAACAGCTGATGAAAAATGTACTTGTATGGCTATACGGCATTTTTTACTAATTCCAGTTGTAATTCTGTAATTGCTGAGGTTGCATCGCCGGCAATGGAAGCGAATTATCCAGAGATATATTAACTACTTTTTATGAGATTACAGCTCGTAGTTAAAATCTCCTCGAGAAAGAACGGTTTTCTATACAATCATGCAAAGTGTGGGTTTGGTATATGTAAAAACAAACAAAGAGCAGATTGCTATCTGTGCCTATCATTGTTTCTGGAAAACAGCTGAAATTAATATTTTACAATGCTGGACTTGATGCCTATTATGCCTAAGTTTATAGCAAAATTTACTATGGTATTATATTTTGGGGTGCATCCGTGGACGCTGGCAGAATTTTCAAATTCCGGAAATCCTGCGTTCGAAGTGTTTCTGGTCTGCGTCCTAACTGAATAACACCCGCGGTATCAAGGCAGCGCAGCTATTGCCTCCGCAGACAAGTAAGACGTTAGTTTTTTAAAAAAGTGTAACGACTCGAATTGTTAAAGTGTACAATCACATACCGCACGAACTGAAACGTAATGAAGCCACCAAGTTCAAGTCACAACTGCGTGCATGTCTTCAGAAAATGATGCTCTATTCAGTTGCAGAATTTTTTCAAAATAAGTTTTAATTTTACATGTTGATAACAATATTAATCAATGTTGTAAATAATTGTTAGTTTGTCTAGATGTTTATACAATGCGTCCTTGTTCTTTATATTTAATGCACTTATCCTACATGTATTTGTATTGACTTGCTCAACGGTTTATTGGCATTACTGAATAAAATATATATTATTAAGTCCCTTATGTCCTCAAAAAAAAAACTGGAAGGTAATTTAGTTTGTGATAAAATAAATTTCCGTAACGTATAATACTAAAATGATTGCATCAAAGTACTAGTAGATTTTTTTAAAGATTTGTTGGGATGACACCATTATTAAAGAAAATCCCCTTCGGTTTTTAGTGAAAATAAATTCTTTAACATGGAAGTCCCTTGTAGAAGTGATTTTACATAAAGATATTAATTTATAATGATTTTACAAAATATTCGTAATTGCATATTTAAAAAACGCTACCAACGGCAATAACTTAGAGAGGCTTGGCAACACCGCGTGCAATTATTTACCAATATGTCGGATAAAAGGTAATTAAGTACACAACTTCCTACATCGCAGCAGCAAATTGAAACATATAAATATTGTACTTCGTATTTGCTTCTACATATTCTTAATTGTTATCTTTTAACCGTTACATAGGTTTCCAACACGCGACGCCGAAATAACACTATATTTACCTACACATCCCACATTAAACTGTTTTATGGTAGCGCTGTGTTATCTTAATTTCATTTGTAATTACCGTTACATTCGTTTCGGAATTAAATTAGTAAGTGACATTAACATGACATCAAAGGCAGCGTTAATTTATTTTCAAAACTTATTTAAAGAGACAGATAAGATAAGGTATTCATTCTTTTATCTCATAACCGTATAACGCATTTCAAGTTGTATAGGTTATGTCGGTTTTCGTAGATTCAGTAAGAATTAGGCTATTGTCCCGATCTAACCTTTACGCTTAAGTTTTAGTGAAGTTTCTGTTAAAAATATTTGTTTTTTTCTCTTTTCGAAGAGTTGCACGCTGTCATTTAACATGGATGTCAAATAAATGGAAGCTTATACAAGAACGAAATATTATGGTGGCTGTCCTCATATGGTAGCGAATAAGGACGTGTCTTAGTGATGGCATGCTTGTGTTGCAGAATCAGATAGAAATATGCGATATTTTAAAAATGCTTCACATGAAAATAGACGCACTAAAATTCAAGAACCTACTCAAATGTTGGAAGTCAGCATGGCACCTGTCCGCTCAAATATTCATTGTTTTAGCTATTGCGATGAACGTAGAATTTATTCATTCAAACTTTGTCACACTGTTGTCGATAATAAATCTTAGTGTTATCTTAACGAATTCATATGATAGAGTTTGTAGTGGCAGTATACGGAATCTTAGCAAAAAATATGATTTCAGTTTTCAGTAGCAAATAATAACCATACTTTGGATTACCTATATATAACATATATAATTTTTTATCCTAGTACGTGCATTTTTATTGCAGCGATTCCTACGTAAAATATATCTTTCTTTTGTTAACCAAAAAAAAAAGAAATTATAACAGAATTAGGGTATATGTGTGTATCTACATCAATTTACTATTTATATTAATATAGTGACGGTAATAATATTTTATGTTTTCAATTATAATATTGGCAAAACTCTGATAAGATATTGGCTTGGTAGCAGACTGATTGCCGACTTTAAATGTAGATGGAAAGAGAGTTTTTATGGAATGACTTCTGTTAGCGTTACAGTTATATAGTTTTGGCATTTGTCAACAATTTCGTTTACTTAAAAACCGAATTAAGTGTACTTTTACAAGATAACTTTCTGTGCGTTCAATTTTAACATGGAGAATAAAAGCGTTAATTTATTTTCATCATATTTTGGTTTATTTTTTCTGAAATGGAAAGAACGTAACACAGTTACAAAGTTAAAAGCGCATGGAGATGAAGGTCTAAAAGAAAGGCAATGCCGGAACTGGTTTGATAAATTTTGTCCTGGTGATTTTTCACTCAAAGACCAGACGAAATTAATAATGATCGAAGCCTTAATTGATTCGAATCATCGCACTCCTGTTCGAGAGGTTGCAGAAAGGTTAAATGTATCGCGCACAACAATTGAAAATCTTTTAAAGCATAGGATTCGCTAAAAAGCTCGATGTTTGGCTTCCCCATGAGTGAAAGAAAAAAATTCAGCAACGCATGTCTCAAAAATAATAAATCTTACTATTACCCTATAGAATAAGAGTATATACAAAAAGAAAATCCTCACGAAAGAAAAAAAAAGGGTCACTGTATAAGACGTTGGCGTTTCTAGACATATGAGTTAGTGGTGCTTTTAATAGTACGTTGGTTCGTGCCGTGGGGATAAAGAAAGTGTCAACAGATCTGTGATTGTAATGGGGTATGCTAAGGTCCACCTGGGATAGGAAAGACGGGCAATCAATACGCTGGTGTATCAATTTAATAAGAAATTTCGCGCTAGCTGCGTTTCTGCGACGCGATAGCGAGTCGTAATCATGCCTACAGAGTAAATTGATATAATCAGTAACACGAGGAGGATAAATGCCATCAGATTTATACGAAAGATATTTAAGAAATCTCTTCTGAACTCGTTCAATTGATAACTGGTGGTAATGATGACATGGGTACCAAACAACAGAAGCATATTCAAGTTTCGAGTGGACAAGCGAGTAGTAGATGCTTGTGTTATAAAAATTCTTGCAGGATCTGAACAAGAATCCGAGCAACCTAGATGCAGCAGAAGTCATTGCGTCTATATGTGGGGAGAATGAGAGCTGGGAATCAAATAAGACTCCAAGATCCCTAAAAAGCTCGACATTTGGGTTCCCCATGAGTGAAAGAAAAAAAATTCAGCAACGCATTAACCGAAAGCGGTCATGGTCTAAAGGGAATAAATCAGCGTAAACAACATCGAAAGCCGAAAAGGATCAGAGAAGGATTATGCTGTTAGTTTGGTGCGATTACAAAGGTGTGCTTTGAGCTATTTCCTAAGAACCAAATGATCAATTCAGGTGTATACTGTTGCCAATTAGAGAAATTCAACTCAGTTGGCGAATCGTAAAGGTGTTGTATTCCATCATGACAACGCTAAGCTACACACATCATTGGTCACTCGCCGAAAATTATTGGCGCTTGCTTGGAAAGTTATCTCATATCCACCATATAGCTCTGACTTAGCACCATGGAATTACCGAAGTCTTACAAAATTCCTTAAATGGTAAAACCTTTAATAACGATGACGCTTTTAAATTAAATGTAGTTCGGTTTTTCTTCCGATGAAGACTAGAAGTTCTATGAGCCTACGATAATGAATTTGACGAAGTGAAAGTTTAATAATTATACATAGAAAAATGTTTCGTTGGTACAAGAAAATCGGCAAATGTTTCGTTGCCAGCTCAATAAATATTTTTTGCTTTGCCATACTCCATACTAATACGCCTAGAGAAGTACACGTTTTGTCTTATTTACAAGGAAATATAAATTTTGTTGGCTTGAAAGGGAATTATCGTTTTCATGGTACTTCTCCCCTAATTTGTAACTCATATTGAAGATCCACAATCCAGTATTTATATCTCTAAATTCTTTACAGTCTCTCCATAAACGGTTTAGTAAAAACTAAAAATTGACTGCGTAATAATCATTTTCTTTTGTCTAAATACACCGCAAGTGTTTTACAAAATAAAGTTTCTAGCAGTGCTACACATCTTAAATTTCGTTGTATGTTGAAGCGACTGCAGTTTACTATGTTACTGGCGACCTAATAGTAAAAACAATAAAAATATATAATAATTAGAATATGTGCACATGTATATCGCGCTTCATTCGCAAAAACTATTTTTTACTTTGGTACGAAGAAGCTTCTACAAATGCGAAATGCGTAAACAAAGCACAATTTTTGATACCACACCTTTTACGAATACGAAGATCCTTAACAGAATATTAATTTTGAACATCATTAATATTAGTTGGGCGAGACCACATCTGGTAAATTTACCTTATACGTCGCTCAAAATTAATATGCCTGCCAACTAAAACTGGACGTTTCATTCTTTTCACTGATAAATCTTCCTCGAGTATCCGAAGAACTCACATACACATCTCTTCGTTAGTTATGTACATATGTTTTGCGCGAAGTTTATTTTTAGGAATGATAGCAAGTCGTCAGAAGAAGAACCGTAAATTCGGACTTGCCCAACGTAGAGATGGCAAACTTTAGCGCTAAATTATGTGTGGGGGTCAAACTGTTGGTCGGGTATTGTTCAATTAAGAAGCGAAATCCGGCACCTGTGTGTTATTATGTTATATAAACGGCTCAAGGTGTTAGGTCAACAAACTTTGTACTGAGGGTTATCAAATGACAGGTTTACTGTTAGCATATGAAATTGAATATCTTGATGCTTGTCAGTTTAGCGCAAAAAATATGTAAATTTAAAATACTGTATCGTTACCAGAACCAGTGAATTTAAAATAAACGAACAAAGTTTGTAAATAATCAACAAGAAATATTCCTATCAGTGATATTAATCTTGAAACGCATTTGTCTTATTATACTTCCATGACGGAATAAACTAATTTACCCTCTAAAACAGACATTTCCATTTAAAAGTCTCTTATTTTATATTTTCAATTAGTAACATACATACATTCAGTATATATTCTACTGTAATTAAAAACACTAACTTTTCTCCACGTGGTTTTGCGAACCCGAGCATTCTTTTAGTTACCATTTCTTAAAAATAATCTGGTCGTATTAAGAAACGTGTCAGGTAAGGTCACTGTCATTTCGTACTCATGTTGAAACCTCCGTCGGACGTATACTTGCTTCCCATACTTTGCAGAGAAAAATATTTCACGTCGCCATTAATTTACCAAAAGAAACGGTATATCTACACGATTTCCTTGTAGCATATAAAGTGGAACATCCTCACTTTTGTTTTAAACTCGTTTGGCGTTATAGGAAGCAAAGATGTATTAAGCGATTTAAGCAGACCGACAGCGCTGTACGTATGTACATATTTTCTTTTGTGGATCTAAAGAATTTCGCGGGAATGAAAGAAAATAAACTTGATTTATCAAAGTATATGGCCGGCTCTGTGTACGAGCATAATGTGCTTCAGATAAAACGATTAGTTTAGATGGTATTGACAAGTCGGAAGTTATAATTTAAACGATCTGAGATAAAATTGCTTATTTCTAATGATTATTTATTTATCCTGTCTGAAATTTATGTCCGATTTAGATTTAAGACGATCGACTTCTAGCGGAAAAGCAATCATTATTTTATGCTTAATAATCTTTATATTTCACAGTAGATTACACCAAATTGCTACTGACGTATTGCAGTGATATAAACTAGATCATCTGGAATTTTACTACATTTTTAAATATGCTCGATGATATTGTTTGTTTCACGCTCTTATTATATGTTATTGCTGTTGTTGGAGAGAAACTACCGTTAGTTACTTTGACAACGTGTATAGTGGAGACGCAAACTCTACCGTCGGTTTTCTTAAGAATATATTTGTTTATATTTAATTTCGTCAAAATTATGTGTAAGGATATGCAATACACTGTACTCTTACACCTTTTCAAACACTGTTTTCAAGATTCTCGTATGTGGAAGGTCTGCCACGCCTGGCAGCTTTGTTAGTAATTAGTTTCATTCTAACAAGGGTGTAGGCTGTGTAACCTGCCGACCAGGCAACTATGAGTAGTAAACCATGGATGAAAGAAATGTCGCCCCGGAAATAATGTCTCTTTAAAAGAAAAATTAAATTTATCTTCGAAAAAAGTATAAATATAAGAAAATAGTGCTCCAGCTCCTATACATCAATTTAAGTGAAGTTCCCATTGCACTTGCGGAGTTACAGACCAGAATAACTAAAATTCAGTGCATATATATATAAATTTCAGGCTCTTATTTTGTCCCATATATATATATATATATATATATATATATACGGATAAGAAACTTTTAACTAGGCAGATGGGACAAAATAAGAGCCTGAAATTTTTTAACGCAGTATATGCAAAGATATATTTACTAGTAAATCTTCTATTGGTAAAGTAAACCAAGGCATATTTTTGTATAAGAGTTAATAATAATAATAGTAACTTATTTCCAACAGTTACACTACCCAGTTACAGGAAACATTAAAATTAATATGCATGATAGCAAAATTCAAAAAGAAAAAAAAAACGAACATATATGTATGTAAAATAATTGCTAAGTTACATGTATTTAATGTCTCAAAAATACTAAATATTACTATTACCCTATAGAATAAGAGTATATACAAAAAGAAAATCCTCACGAAAGAAAAAAAAAGGGTCACTGTATAAGACGTTGGCGTTTCTAGACATATGAGTTAGTGGTGCTTTTAATAGTACGTTGGTTCGTGCCGTGGGGATAAAGAAAGTGTCAACAGATCTGTGATTGTAATGGGGTGTGCTAAAGTCCACCTGGGATAGGAAAGACGGGCAATCAATACGCTGGTGTATCAATTTAATAAGAAATTTCGCGCTAGCTTTGCGATGCGACAGCGAGTCGTAATCATGCCTACAGAGTAAATTGATATAATCAGTAACACGAGGAGGATAAATGCCATCAGATTTATACGAAAGATATTTAAGAAATCTCTCTGAACTCGTCCAATTGATAACTGGTGGTAGTGATAACATGGGTACCAAAGAATAGAAGCATATTCAAGTTTCGAGCGGACAAGCGAGTAGTAGGCGCAGGTGTTATAAAAATTCTTGCAGGATCTGAACAAGAATCCGAGCAACCTAGATGCAGCAGAAGTCATTGCGTCTATATGTGGGGAGAATGAGAGCTGGGAATCAAATAAGACTCCAAGATCCCTAAAAACGTCAACTCTTTGCTCTCAAGAGTTATTTACTTCAGGCAAAGAACAAAACTTCTTTTATATTAAATAAAACATTTTATTTGTCTAAATATTTAACTTCCTCAAGAAAATCTACAAGGTGGTTAATCGTAGAAAATAATTACTCGATCTAAATATTTCATTTGGGGTTACTGTCTAAATTGAAAGAGCAAGCGTTCACTGAGGGTATACTTCTTATTTTTTGTATTACTGTCTGTATTAAACACACGCACTAATCAGTGTTTATCGGTTCAATAACAGTTGCCATAAACGTATTCCACCCTTGAAACAATTTGTTTCAAGAAATCCAAAGAAATATATTTTAATGGTTCACTGGCTAAAAATAGATGTAGCCAAAGAAAACCAAACAGTATCTATACAGTGTGTTTCACGAGGTACTACATCGATCGGTATGTGAAGGAGTAGACTAGATTCGACGCCTACTACTGAACTAAAATATTTTCAATAATCTGACACTTTTCAGCTATTTCCAGTATAATAAAAGCTTAATTTTTTAAATACATAATTCTTTATTAAACTATTCGTACATTTATTACACAATTAAAGTAGACGTTTTACGAGATATATAGGACAATATGTATTGTATAACAGTTTCCCTATAAAAGAATACCCGGAAATGTATGTGTAGTGTAAGAATATAGCTTATGTAGTTGTTTAAAACGTCATCCAACTTTGGTATATCTAAGTTAGTCATGGTTATTATCAAACAATCCACAGCGAATAAAATTGCAATTATTCTCAAATTACAAACAACGCATATAATGCAGCACTTAAAAACAAAATTATCTAGATTTATTTGTTATTTATGGTGAGTGCAATAGTCAGATGCAATATCTTTGTCGTATTCATGAAAAGAAAAGCCGTCACCAAACGAACTTTACAGAATTTTAAAAACATCAACCCTATTGATGATACAAACATGTAAGTTAGTTTGGAATACTTCATAGTAAAAACAGAAGACGTCATGTATAAATTACAGAAAAAAATAAACGGTAGAAAAACGTAAAACTTCAAATACCAGTATCATTGTACAATCATCTCACACCTTAACAGCAGCAGAAACTTAATTAGCAGTTTTTATGGTCGGAGAAGTAAAACTCAATTTTAGAAAATTTCCAATATATTTATCACAATATTATTATGACATGTTTCGCTATCACTCTAGCTTCATCAGATATTCTACTCCTACTGAACAAAAACCTTATTTATGCTCAAACTTAAGGTAACCTTATCTCATGCTAATTAAGGATAATGTGTACAATATGTTTACGTAATGAGTTGATTATGTCTCTAAATTCTTAGTACTAGACTTTACAAACAAATTTAACAGCGGTGAATTATTCATAGTCTACTTGATCATTAACTAATATATCTGCATATTTAAGTTTATTTATCTGTAGGGATTCGACTAAATTTAATTTTAGACCTTTACTTTCAGAATGTAAAATTTCGAAATAACTATTGAAATTGTGGTTGTTTTCCAATAAATGGCGAGCGTAATTGGAATCTTTATTTTTGTGTACATAGCTCATGAAGTGCTCATGTATTCTTTTTTCAAAACTCGAATCTGTTTGGCCGATATACGTTTTTGGGCAATCAAAGCAATCGTCATTTGATTATGGCTCTCCAGCCCAAGGAATTAAACCGATTTAGTAAGTCGGTAACACGGTTGACAATGGGAGCCCACGTGCTCTCAAAACGCTGCGTTCCCCATAATTAATTAATTTGTGTGAGTGGAGTTTACTGCTATACCTGTGCAAAGCAAGATAGTTTATAAATTCCCTATTTTTTTCCTTTGTTTATTTTTGATTTATTATTTTTTGTGAATTTTCCTAATCAGTTATTGGTTTTGTAAGTTATCGCCAAATTAGATTTGATTAATAGTTTGCCTATTTCCTCAGTGATTAGTCCTGTATAACGTAGTACTTTGTAACTAATCCCTTTTTCTTTTATATTTGGATACACTTTTCCAATTGCCTTTTTATAGTTCTTTTACTTTAATATTCGATCTAATTCGACTAATTTGGGATTGTATCCATTATTTACTACCATTTGTTTCATGATGTTTAATTCTTTATGGAAATTTTCTTTATTTAATGGTAATGAAATTAGTCTGTGGATCATATAATGAAATGACGACAATTTTTGCTTAAATGTTTAACCCTAAACCTTAAAATTTAACCTCTTATTTCTTTTTCAATAGTGAACATAATATTTTGATGTAGATTATTAATGAATTCTACGAAATTGATTAATTGTCTATCTGTTCCTGTGAAACAAGTTAAAATGTCGTCCACACACCTATACTAATAAAGAAATTGTTTGAAATTTGGATGTGTAGAAATTTGTTTTTGTATGTAATTCATGAATATTTCTGATAACATTGGGTTAAGAGGGTTACTCATTATCAACCCATCATTGCAAGTGTATATCTTGTTAAATTCAAAGTCTCTTTTATCCTTCAAATATCAAATTTACGTAACTTTTATCAATGTCTTTCAGAAATACCCATACGTACTTAATCGAAGATTAACCTAGTTTCTATTATCAAAACATTAATGAACATTATGTGAGTATGTAGTGTTGAAATAACTAACAATAATCTCTCCGTTATTTTCAATGCAACCTGTTAGAATTTCACTTACGTAACTTCGTTAATTTCGCATGCATGGATGCAACACTCCTTTCTATTGTTTTTTATTACTCTAGAGTCGATTCGTATTGGATTAATACAGAATCCGTTCTAAGTAATTGTAAGTGTAATGTGATAAGCGTTTTGTTTCGAATAAATTACAATACCCATTTTAAAAAATGTGTCAAATAAAAGGTGTGGTACCAAATGGGGAGTAAATTGATGAACCTTATTTTGTAATCAACCTTCTTTCTTCAAATGATATATATATATATGGAATAACATTTATTTGAAACATCTTTCATATATCTACCATATTGGAAAGTATTAAGTAAATAGAAAATCTTAAGTATTCATATTTACTCTTCAGCCACTGACTTCTAATCGGGCTAACCATAAGATTTAAAGCCAATGTACTGTTACAAAGGAAATCGATACATTTTATTTTTTCCTTTACCAACAGTTTTATTGAAATATAAAAGTTTGCAGTACCGAGAGAGATGAAAGTGGAATTACTGTTAATCTGATGTTCTTTTAATCTGTTAATAAGTTCTATAGGGTTTCTAATCGGATATGTGATTTTAATTAAGGCAATTTCAGACTAAAAGTAATTATTTTTAAGTAACCATTTTTATGAATATAAAAATGTAGGGGTAATGCGCTGATGATGTCTTCTCTGTCTGGAAAGGTGCGCAAGAAAAACTGCATAACTTTCAAAGTTATCTGAATAACACATTAAAATTCTACTTTGTAACATTAAATAAGGTGCTCAACCTCTTTCTTTAACGATTTTAAGATTCACATTTTAGTTTATTGTTTTAGGAGTTTTGTACGGTTCAGTTTAATAATGTCGTAGTTATGAACGCGAAAAGCGACCACGGGTTTACAAAGTACAGAAGATTATTGGTGAATTTCCAAATTTAATACAATATGGAGCTAAAATAATTTGTGGTGTTTTCAACTAAACTTGCATATAGGAAACTCGTGCATCGTGCGGAGTAGAAGAAAATATGCTGGGTTAAACAGTCAATTTAAACTAAATTTAGGAACGTTGATTGGATATAATGTACTGTTTATGACCGATGGTGTCGCAAACATAGATTCTGCAGGTCGATCTCTTAAGCAACATTGCTATAACTTGTAACACGAGTGAAATTCATAGAATACATTTTGCGGTAGAATCCATTCTAAGGTGTTATCCAAAGGTAGACGGTTTAATAGCGCCTTCAAAATCAGTGTTTCTCAAATCTCCGAAACATATTCGGAATTTCACAGAAAATATCCTGACATGCCCAAAACTCCACACCCGATCCTCGCACGTTGGAAAATGTGGTTACAGGCAGGATTATGTTATCATGAGCGCTTCCAAAAAATTAACGCTGTTGTTTCACAATTTGATTCTAATGAAACAGTTGCCATCGAAGAAGATCAAAAGATTTGTCTAAGTTGAAGCGTATTTAGAAATTATTTAAGATTATTAGTGGAGTCAAATTCAAATGTTGGACACTGTATAAACACGGCTAGTATAGAGACAAACCCCAACAATCTGATAACAAATTTATTAAAAATGCGTGAAGTCGTTGAGGTAGAAATTTGCTAAGCTGTTTGTAATTGTTGTCCAACAAAGGTCTAAGATCTCATGGGACTAATAAAAAGTCTGTCTAACCTCTACTTGTATGTGTCACCACCAGGATTCAAACTACCATCGTAACTTATATAGTATAAATGTATCACATACATTTACATCCTCATGTTCGCTATCTACGTTATAAATTCTGACTAACAGTACTAGCTTATTTATTGCTCTCGCAACCGAACCGACCATTACGACCAATAAATTCATATTGCCTCTATGTGCCAGCAACGTACGAATGTACAATACCGGTTAGAAATTAATTCTACATCGAGAAGTAAAGAGAAGAAAACCATGGTTATATGAGGTATACGTCTTTTTATCTTCGAAGACAGGTATGAAACGTGCATGGGGCAAGTGGGGCAAAGGGGGTGAAGCGCACTTTGCGGGATGGTAATTAGAAATAATTATTGCTTGCAGTCGAGATAAAACGTCAGTTACAGTCATATAATGCTACAAATATTTCATTACAGTACATATATATGTTCAATTTAATCTCTTTATGAGGTGGTAAAGGATTTCTTTTATTTTTGATCCTCACATTAATGCAAGTTCATCGAAGGATCGCTGAAAGGATGTAAAAAAAAATGAAAAATACAAAATATAATTTGCTTATACAATTACAAATTTCAAAATTAAATCCAATGCTGTATTGTTTCCTTGTCACAACAATAATTTACATACTCTACTATGCATAAGTTTGATCGCATCTATACTACAGTTCGGATATTGTAGGAAGTGACTCATACATAAGAAGGTATCACTATTCCCCGCAACAGCCATATGTTGAAATATGAATTACTGCCTATATTATAGGAACTGATATTGTGTTACACTTAGAACTATTTTAAAAATATTTCTTACTAATTTATACTAGTCTTCTTAGAATGGCATTTACAATCTAATGTTGATAGTGTATATTCATAACAATAAGACCTATTTACGATATCCGTTCAAACACAAAAACAATTTATTCGGGTATTAAATTTTATGATGACAATAATGCGTTTTTAATAGGAAAATTGTGTACTGAAACATCTCCTTGCCTTATAATAAACTGTACATTCAGTATGCATCCAGTATATTGCCGATGTCACATTGTTAGTTTATTTTATGGAAGATATGTAGGGAATTAGATATTGAAACGCGCCAGAATATGCGTTTTACACAAAACAAATGTTTCAAATGGAGAAAATTCCTCGAGAACTATTTATTTCTGAGTTTTGTTAGGACAATTAAAAGAAAGGAAGAAACCAGCAGGCTTCAGAACAGAAAGCAAAATCAAAGGTCCGAGATCAACGAAGGAATGAGATAACCAATACATCCGAGTGATTTTAAGAAATCGCCCCATACCGCACCTCAAATTAAGGTAGAGTTCAATTTACAACATTTTCAACCTGTAAGTGTGTCGACAGTAGAACGGAGACTAATAAAAGTCGATCTAGGGGGTCGTATAGCAATAAGGTAGCCGCGGTTAAGTTCTATGCACAAACGGAAAAGACTAAATTGAGCAAAATCTCACGCAAACTGGAGTGTAAATGATTAGAAAATGTGTTATGGACGGACAAATTATTTATTAGTAAACATCGCACATTTGTTCGTCGCTATCCTGGAGAAAGAGTATTAGGTAGATGTATTTCAGAAACAGTAAAGCATGGTGGAACAGCACGGTATGGGGTTGCTTTAGAGGCGGAAAGATTAAAATTAGTTAAAGCAAATGAAAGAACAATAAAAGATATGAGCATCCTACAAAACGATGCAGTACGAACTGAATGTGAATTAATTGGAGACGGGTTCATTTATCAGCAAAATAACGACCCCAAATACACTGCAAAGGTAGTTAAAGCTTATTTTCAAGACAAATCTTCTGAAAGAATCCTATCCTTAGCGGACTGGCCGCGGTAGAGCCTGATTGCAACCCCATAGAGCTATTGTTGGATCACTGAGAATGAGGTCCAGAAAAAATCTCCGACTGGCAAAGCAGTATCCTGGAATGCTCTGCGGGAAGTGTAGAATGCTGTGGACGAATCTTATTTCGAGGTATTAGTTTTAAGGATGCCGCGTATCTGTCAAGCAATTATTAAAGCTAAAGGTGGTTACTTTGAAGAAAGATTATAACAGTATGGTCAATAAAATATTTTTAGTTAATCAGTAAAGTTTGTTTTTTTAATAAATTTCTACAGTGGGATCAAACTTATGAACGATAATCTATACCGCATGTCAATATCACCAACCTTTAAAGTAGTTGCTTTGTAAATATTTTAGAGGAAGATCAAGCACCAACAATTCAATTATGGGACTTAAGATTCGCAACGCAAGCATTGAATACGTTTGGAAACCATCAAAGAGGAATTCTATCGATGTCTTGGTGTCCAGCCGATCCAGATTTGTTGGTAAGTACTGGTAAGGATAATCGAATACTCTGCTGGAATCCAAATTCAACGAACCCTGGCGGTGCAATTTGTAACAAAGAAAACCTCAGCAAAATATTTTTTTAAATTTGTACGGTGATGTGAACGGTTTTGAAATTTCTGAGCTTATTGCAAATAGGCACTTTTACATTACTGAAGCACGTAAGTTCATTGTCGGGTCACTAAAGAGATGAGAAAGTATTTAAAAGTTCGATATTCTTTTTGCACGCTTTGCATGATCAAATCACGTAAACTTATTATCGGTTCGCTAAAAAGGTACAAAAAATTAAATAGATGTTGACTATTGTTACTCTACGAATTTAATACTCTAGATTTATAGTAACTTTTAGGATGACTCTCGTCTCTTTCCAATTACATTACATTGCCTGTGACATGGTCTAAACAAATTAACGAACAAAGTAGATAAACTACTATATACTGTTTATGCATCTTCCAGATTTTCAAGGGATTCGTTTTGTAAAATTTGCTGTAATAAATGGCGTGTAGCTCCACAATTATAGGCATTTCTTTGCTTTAAACGGTTAACCCTTTTATATGGGACATATCCTTTAAGTTTTGCATACTGAGACATAGAGGGCGCCACGAATCAATACTAAAAATTACAATTGAATGCAAAGTTTTAGTGTGATACGTGTTGTAGCTGCAACGAACTGTCAAAGTCGACAAGTTAATTGAAAAATGGAATTAAATCGAAGAACTTTCGAAGACAATTACCTCAACAAGAATGCTGGACTGTGTTGGTCTCTGTTTTTGGCAATGAAGCACTACATCAATCAACAATTTTTCGTTAATATGGAGAATTCAACCGTGGACGGATTGGTTTTAGCCACGATCCAAGAGCAGGTGCACCAAGAAAGTCACTTAGGAAAACATCGCTGCTGTACGTAAGATTATCAATCAAGATCGGCATGTAACATATCGCGAGATTTAGGCAGCATTGGGGAATTTTAAAGACCTCAATACAAAAAATTTCCATGAAGAGCTACGTGTAAAAATTTCCCGTCAGATGCCGCATCAAAAAAAAAATTCTCTAAAAACTTGTACAACATCGTCAGTGGTTATGAATTTTGGACTTACTCAAACGGGTCAGAAAATAATAATAATAATAAGAAAAGCCGGCGACAGTCATCCGTCCTAGAAATGTCTCCAAAGAGATTATCATGACATCTTTCTCGAAAGCAGGAACAATTTCTCCTCGAGATCGAAGAACTATTGCTGCCGATTGGTATACAACCATTTGTTTGCCGCAATTCATCGTTGAGTTTCGAAGAACTGACCCCGAACGACTTCTACACCAAAGTAATGAAAGGTTGGACACAGTACGCAAGACAATTAAATTTTAGCACGACAAATCGTCGAATTGTTAGACCATCCTCCGTACAGTCCTAACTATCACCTTACTTTTCCGAAAATCGAGAACGGGTGGTTGAAGGTTCCAGTCGTTAAAAGAAGCTGTCGATGCCTTGAACAATGCAATTTTACTATACCAACAAGCCGGTGGAATAACTGCTTCCAGAATTAGTTCGAGCGCATGCAAAAGTTCAATGATCTTAGCGGGGAAAAATAATAAAGTGTTTAAAAGCTGCAACACTTAAAAAGCAACCCTCGGGTATTACACGTTTCCAGAGAATTTCAACAAACTGGAGATGATGGAATACCGAGCTTCTTTGTACGTGATTGTGCTCCTGTTCTGTCCTATCCACTGTCAACTATATTCCACCTAGCGATAAGCACGTCAACTTTTCCAAAGGTTTGGAAAATTAGCAGAATTACTCCCGTATTTAAGAAAGGAAACCGATCTAACATTGCTGATTATAGGCCTATAAGTATACTGCCCAATTCCGCTAAGGTATTTGAACATTTGCTTTACAAAGAAATATCTGCCTGCATAACTCCTTTCATATCTGAGCACCAGCACGGTTTTGTTGCAGGTAGGTCGACGATCACTAATTTAGCATGCATTGGCCAATATCTTGGTGAAGCGCTTGATAAGCGAAAGCAGGTGGATGTTATTTACGTAGATTTTTCTAAAGCTTTCGACTGCATTAATCACGAGATGCTACTACAAAAATGGACAAATTTGGTTTTGGTGTGGGTTTCTTGACGTTGATTGAGTCTTACCTTACTGGAAGGAAGTGTTATGTCTGCTACAATGGTTATTCCTCTACGCCGTTTTCTCCAACATCAGGTGTTCCTCAAGGTTCAAATCTTGGACCACTTCTCTTCAATTTTTATATAAATGATTTACTATCTCTGTTTACGTGTCACGTCTTAGCATACGCAGATGACGTAAAGATATTTAATACTGTTGGTAGCATTTTCGATTGTAAACATTTACAAGACAATCTTCTTCGCATTAATACTTGGAGCAAGGTCAATTATCTCCCTCTGAACATCAACAAGTGTACTGTGGTTTCCTACAATAACACTCACACTACTTTATACTATAACTACCAAATTAATTATGCAGCCATACCACGCAACATCAAAACTTTGGATCTTGGTGTTTTGTTTGATAATAGACTGTCATTTAAGGAACATATTTTGTCCAAGTGTTCATCTGCTTCAAAAACTCTCTGTTTTGTCATGCGTTCTTGCAGGCATTTCTCAGACTTAGGTGTAATGAAACGTTTATATTATGCCTACGTTCGTTCTAAGCTTGAATACGCCTCCATTGTTTGGTATCCCCGTTATTTACACCAAGAGCTTATGATCGAACGCGTTCAAAAGAAATTTCTAAAATATCTCTCCTTTCGAATGGACAACGTGTATCCTGCAAGAGGTATCGAGTATTATAGCTTACTTGTTGAGCATGGTTTTCTATCTCTTGCTGACCGCCGCGAGCGTAACAGTGTGGAGTTTCTTTGCAGGATCCTGAAAAATACTGTCGACTCGCCAGCCCTTCTAGCGCAAATAAACTTTACCGTACCTACTCATCATACTCGCTACTTTCATACATTTCAAGTACCTAGAGCTAATACCAACATTTTGCTTAAGGCACCTCTCAGTCACTGGTGAGGAACGCAAACAAACGGGATCTAGAGCCATTTTTGTGAGTCTTTGTTTTTTTTTGTTTCATTATTATATACATTTTCAGCATGTTATTATTGTAGGCAACACGATTTGAATTATTTTATTTTATTTTAAATAAGAATTGTATTGTAATTTGTCCTGTAATTGGCCCTTGGGCTGTTGGGCAATAAAGGATTATTATTATTATTATTATTATTATTATTAACAAAACCCATTTCATGTATGTGGTATTCTTGTAACTACATAAATATGAATCTGTGTACATACGTAAATATCTAACTTCAGACATTTGCGTAAGGTAAACATCAATGACATACTTCTACACCTTTTTGGCAATGCGACAAAGAATTTAGATTGTTTGATTACGTAAAACCCCCTGGGTAATAATTTAAAGTGTATAAGCAACACAGTAACATACAAAGTGATCCAGTAAACCTTTTATAACGAAAAGTGGACGCCTATGTTTCGTTATACATGGTTTAACTTTGAATAACTTTTATGCGAATATTTTTTTGAATTGCTTAAAAATTTGAATATCTTGAATAAACTAGGCAAACCCGTTATACAAATCATAAAAGTGAGAAAAAGACTCATAATTTAATATAAAACGTTGATGATAAATATTTTGAAATTATTCCCATCTAAACATAAATTTAGCTGTAAATTATCCAGACCAATTTTAATTAGCTATGAAAAAATATTTGCAAACTTGGTCTCTTTAAATTCATTCTCTCTCTTCATTCGTTTTTATGTTTCTTCTTACTTTTAACTCATAAACTCACTCGACGGCATGTAAACTTCTCTTAAAACTGTTGTTCTTTTTACTCGCCAGTTACAACGTGTGATAAAAGCGAAACGTACAACGTCCGAGTAAGTCCGACCAAACGACTCTTAGTTTCTTCGTAACGGTTTTTACCGAAACGGTCACGCTAAAAAATCATCATCGTACCATCAACTCGATCTAACGATGCTTATCCTTACCGGCAGGTACCGCAGAAGAGGAACCGAGTCAGCGAACGTTGTCCGCGTCTAAAGAAATTATTACTATCATCACGAGGCTTAATAATAATAAAAAAAAACGGAGATGCGATACAAGCGTGGACGTTACGGCGGCATTGCCCTTTTAAACGACGAAAAGTACTTCCGCTATATGAATAGGATCGTGCTTATCGGCCCACAAACAATTGGTGGATAATAGCACACTGACAATTTGCAACCAATTGCTTAAGGATTATTTACTTTGTTCCATGGCTGCGATAGGGCGATGTTTATGTTTTGAAATTACAGCATCGGATATAATTGACTGATTCAATATAATTTAGCTGCATAAAATCGTCGGATTATTAAGCTTACAGGTAATGACTTATTTATATCATGATTTTTAGAAACAATAACGAGTAACCTAAGTTTATGAAAAAGTGAATTTGAATTCATTGAAGCTACGGTTTTTTTTTACAAAGTTCCACTTTGAAGGCATCAAGTTTTATTTTGGATTTGGTACCGAAGCTAAAAGCATTGACAGTTTAAAGTCTGATGTGAGTTATATGCTTCTTTTAATAAAACATCTTTTTTGTGCGATTTGCAGTTTGACGAAGGATAATTTTTTTTCATTGCAAACATACACTACCGCTCAAAAGTGTTTGGGCACCCCTGTTTTCATGGATTATTCATATGGTATTATGTTTACCAGAAAAACATTATAATAAAATGAAATACGTATTTAAAATGTAGTTCAGTAAGATAAACACCCATTATATCGCATAAGATCTACTATCATTTACCTGCACTTGGTCGGATTACCATAAACTGTTTATTGCCGTGCAATTACAATCACAATCCCTCTGAATTTATTGGGTAAATTTAGCCATCTGTTAGATTGTAGGTAATAATGTTTAAATTACCTTCCTAGAAGATTATAGTGAAATCTGTAAGCTATGGTCAGTTGCAGTGTGGTATTTACTCTGTTCACGTCGTGAGCGAAATATCGTGCGACAATTTTTTAAAATGCCCCTCGAAGAGAAATTAGTACGGAAACACGTGCGCTTATAATAGCTTACCATAAAAGTGGCATAAGTAATCGACAAATTGCCAAAAAAAAGGAAAATACACCACGCTAGGGTTGACTATAACGTAAAAAAATATCGGGAAACTGGCAGTTTTCTTAATAAAAGACGGAGTGGAAGGCCAAAAGCGACAACATCTGCAGATGATCGCAGAATAGTGGTTACCAGCAAGTTAAATAGACGCAAAACAGCCCCGGAAATCACTGCAGAATTAAATGTTGGTCGCCAAAAACTAGTCAGTGTTTCTACAGTCAAACGTCACCTACGGGCTCCATGGACGTATTGCGATGAAAATGCCATTACTACGCAAACAAAACAAGCAAAAGCGACTTAAATGGGTTCGTGAACACCAACATTGGACCACAGAAGAGTGGAACAACGTCCTATGGACGGATGAGTCCAAATTTGAGCTGTTCGGAACCCGAAGACGCATATTCGTAAGAAGATCTGTGGCTGAACGTGCCAGAGAAGAGTGTATTGCTGCTACCGTGAAGCATGGTGGAGGTTCTATCATCATTTGGGGCTGTTTTGCTGGCACTAGTGTAGGGGACATTGTGAAAATTGACGGTATATTAAAAAAAGAAGGCAACCGCGAAATTTTGGAGAACCACGCAATACCTTCCGGAATTCGACTTTTGATTCACAATTTTATCTTCCACGAAGATAATGACCCAAAACATTCCTCTAAATTATGTAAAGACTATTTACGCCATTTAGAAGAGGAAGGAACTCTTAAAATTATGGAATGGCCTACCCAGAGTCCCGACTTGAATACAATCGAGTTACTATGGGAAGAACTAGATCGGGAAGTGCGGAAATCGGCTCCGACATCAACTACTGACGTGTGGAACAAATTGCAATCGAGTTAGACCTCAATAACACAAGAAACTCTGGCAAAACTTTTTGCGAGAATGCCTCGATTGTGTGCTGCAATTATTAAATCACGAGGAGGTCACATAGATGAAAGCAAAATTTAAATTAAACGTTTTAATTTTCACGTCTATTTAATATATTTTTATTCATGTACGTGTATCTGTACATAAAAAATAAATATTATTAACATTTTTGCTGAGTTTTTATACATTTTTGCTGTCAGTGAGAGTGCCTAAACACTTTTGAGCGGTAATGTATCTTTAGTAGTCTTCGGAAACACATAATTCTAAATTCCTAATACTGAAGTAGATGTATACAAGGAATAATGATATTTAACAAAGCTTACTTTTCGCAGTGTACATTCACAGCGCATATGTGTGTATGTACTTTGTCAATTATTGAAGGCAATAGCTATAATGTATTATTATTATTATATGATTCTAAGGAAAACTGAGACCTAGTTCCGTTTAATCCCTTATCGAATGTTTTAACATCAAATTCGAGAGTGCCAGAAATTCGATGGTTTGAACATACTTTAAGGCAAATATTAACGCAGCTGTTGGCGAAAGTGCCGAGCAATTGTATGTTTCCTCAAAATTTGAACTATACATAAGCTCTAATACCTAATATGAGAAGATAGTTTCGGTATCAATTGTGTTTTCTTGATATTTTGTTACTAAACAAGAAGATATTTTGGTTTACATTAGTAAAAGCTATATTGCCTTCATTCTCAAAAGACTGATTTAACAACAAACGAATAATTTTTTAAAGTGTTTATTCGAGAAACATAAGATTATAGAGAAAATGACGTATATTAAAGCTTATTGTAATTTCCTAAATTGTTCAATTAAAAAAATTACGGTCTACTCAAGTACCTTTGTTAGAGCAAATTTCTATTATAAAACATTGTGGAAATTTAGTAGAAATTGTTCTAAAAACTGGTAAAGCTGTAAGGAATTATATAAATTTAATCACGTAATGATAAAAAAATAGATTTAGAACTTTAATTGTTATAACAAAGCTTTTGTCGCTAACTTTCATTAATAATACTTTTAAATCCTGAACATAGTGCTACACTAAAATACGCACCAATGATATCGGTCGATGAAAGAACATTTTTGACATATAAACAATACATATTAAGAAGATAAAAGTTTACTTTATTTTACTAAATTAATTCTTAACTGGTTTGGCATTTTAAATACATATACACTACCCGTCGTAAGTTTGATCGCTCGTAATGTATTGTATTACACTAAGAACTATCTTAGAAATATTTTAGGAAATTCATACTACTCTTCTTAGTAAGGTATTTACAGTCTAATGTTGTATATCTCCATATATCAATATACATTTTATACCTAACAAATGTTTCAAATAGAGAAATTGCTCGACAATTAGATATTTCTATGTGTTGTTTGCACAGGACACTTAAAAGAAAAGACGAGACTGATAGGTTTCAGAAGAGAAAGCCAAGTGGAAAGCCCATATTAATGACGGAATAGAACCATCAATGGATCCGAGTAATTTTTCTAATCGCCGCCTTACCGCACCGCAAATTACGACGGATTTCAATTTAGAATGCCGTCACCCAATGAGAAGGAATATGTCGACAGTAGAACGGAGACTCATAAACACCGATCTGTATAGCGATAAGAGAGCCAGGATTACGTTCTATAAACAAACGGAAAAGACTAAATTGGACCAAATCTCATGCAACCTGGAGTGTAAATGATTGGAAAAATATGGACGGACTAATCGAAATTCGAATTATTCAGAAGTAAACGTCGCAGGCTTGTTCGTTGGCGTCCTGGACAAAGAACATGAGTCGAGTGTATTTCAAAACATAGAGGAGAGAACATCATGCTATAAGGTTACTTTTGAAGGCGAAAAGATTGGGAAATTGATTAAAATAAATGAAAGAATGATAAAAAAATGTGTATTTGAGAATCCTAAAAAACTATTCGGTACCAGCAGGATGTCAATTAATTGGGGAGGCGTTTATTTATCCGCAAGATCGTGACTCTAAACACATCGCAAATGTCGTGAAAACTTATTTTCAAGACAAATGTTCTGAAGGAGTCCTGTCCTTAATGGAGTAGCCGCCACAGAGGTCTGATTGCCTTTTATGGGATCACTTAGACCGTGAGATCCGGAAAAAATCTCAGACTGGCAAAGCAACACTCTGGAATGCTCTAGAGAGAGTGTGGATTAGTTCTAAAGATGCCGTGTATCTGTCTGACATTATTAAAGCAAAAGGGGATTACTTTCAAGAAACGTTATAACAGTATTTACAATTATGTAATTGTAGATAAAAGGCATATTAATTTATATATTATTTTTGTAAAATTTTTGTGCATTGAAATTCAAACTCTGGTGATCAGAAAAATGTTTGATAACTAATTGAATCCCTAAAGAAAATAAGTAGAAATACTTACTTACTGCCCATATAGCTCTATGAATAGATGAATTTGTGTAAGCATATCTATACGTGGAAGCTTTTTGAAGTATATGTGAACAAGGAAATAATATAAACCAACAAGCAGATACTACAGGTCACTCAGTAGAGCATCTCGTCTTTAAATGTAATCAGGTTATTGAAAACGTGCGCTTACAGGCAGGTTTTTGTTTAACAAAAAACAGTGTTTGTTGTATACATAGTTTTTATAATTGTATCCATTTAATTATTTTCGATTTATTATATTGCCGTACAATATCTAGTATTTTAGAATTCCATTTTCAGATATAAACGATTATTTGACTATGCCTGTAAGTACCAGAACAATAATTCGCAAACAGGGGTGTCTCTAATGTTTCTGGATATGCTTTATCTAATAGTACTATATGTATAAATGTTTCAATCGAGAATGTACTGTCATCAATAACTCAAAGAATTTGCTCTTACGTCACGTCGATCTAGTGAAGATAGTAATATTATGATGTGTATTTATCGAAATAATTTGCTCGTGAGTATCGCTTCGTCCTATCCTTGAACTTTGCGAGTTAAAAGCAACCGTAAATCACACCTTTCGCATACATACTAGTTTGTATCTACATACATAAAGGTTTAGTTATGTATCCTTATATTTATTAGGTATACTTTAACTTGTTGGCCAGCGGTCCTCGTTGTTGTGTATTATATGTAAATGCTAATTGTTCCATTAGTGGTTTTCATTCATCACAGTGTATTACTTCCCCGCTGTATGATCGGATCTTTGTACAAGGACGTGCGGAATCCAGTAAATTTACTGTTAATCATTCTGACAAAATAATAGCATGTATGTTTAATAATAATTTGCCACCTACTGATTCGTTAACTACCGTTATTTCCTTCGAGGTAATTAGATAATTTATTCATATATGCGCAGAGTAAACGAAAATTGTATTCATCTCTTCTGCATATATAGTAACTTCATTGTTTTTCTTTTATTATAAAGTCTACTTAATCTACTTGCTTGATATTTAGGAAACGATATCTGTTATTCCTTGGGAACTGTTGTGTGTTCCATAAGGACTAAGGACTAGGTTCACTAACGGTACACTAGAATTCTAGGCTCCTTTAGTGTTGGTGATGAAAATATCAATAATCCCGACAAGATTGTGAATACATTTGCTGTCAGATTTTTTAGCACACAGATTTTGAGTAGCTCGACTGACATTAAAATAATGGTCAAGTTTCCTGATAGGCGTACTGCTGGTTATAATGGAATTCCAAGCTTCAGAATTCGTGATACAAGATTTGTGATGACGAAGCCAATGATGAAAATCATGTCTTTCTTTGTCTACCTGCTCTGTTTCTTGTCTATAGGCCTATAGCAATTTTATGTAATTTTGCGAAAGTATATGAACATGCTATTTATTCCAATATACTTAGTAGTGTGACATCTACACTTTTTGAACGTCAACATGGCTTTTTACCTAGAAGATCTATGTACAGTAACTAACTTGGCAGTTGTCAGGCAATATATTAGTGAGACTTTTCGTGTGCATTCGATACAATCGACAATGGAATTCTACTCAATAAGCTGGATTGTTTTGGATTTACTTCCTTGTTTCTCAAGCTTATGAGCTTCAATTTGTGGGAACGTATTAACTACGTATATTACAACGGTTATATCGCAAGAATTGATATCTACTTCTAGCATGACGCAGGGCATCACCTATTCTGAAAACAAATATTTTTCACCATGCCCCCATTATACGGTATGTGTAATTTAGCAAATAAATATTATACTGATATTTTTATTGAATCTAAATAAGTTTTCAATAATTTCAATTTGTTTGGTGCAATTTCGACGCGCACTATTTATAGTTACTCTTTACGTTTTTTATTATTAGTTTCTAAGTTTATTTTCGCAATGTATGTGTGACTTTCTATTATTTTGTAATTGGTATTCTGTTGGAGAATAAGCTCTATTATTATTATTATTATTATTATTAATAAGTTAGTACTTAGGGCGGTTTGGAAGGAAGTAAATTTCGGCGGGTTAAAACTTCTTCACCCTTTATGATACCCTTCACCTGGAATAGTACAATATCTCATTCTGGTCCTACGCTTGTGTCGACAGAATACAAGTGTTGCTTAAGTAATAAATTAACCGTAACTTGAAGAGTATGATAATAAAAGTACGTTCTCCATAACTACAGTGACTGCGCCATCAATTTAAATTTACACAAAATTTCCTTTAAGTTTATTGCTTTCTGACAGTTTCTCTGGCTGTGATTTCCGTAAGTAACCATCAAGAGACTAACTGAAGGCAATCAATTTTATCCGCTTGTAAAATGTATTTCCAAGAACTACGGCTAACGATTTCTCACAAATTGTCCAATTCGAAATTTGCCTTAAATAGATGTTTGTGAAGTGATTATTATTTCACCACAAAATTCTTTTTAATTTATTAAAATCTATTCACTACTTCCTTTTCTTTAATTTGTTTAGTCTTTATTGAGGATGTAATTTATATATTGACGTAGCCCTGTATTGGCGTTAACTTTATTTCAAAATACTATATGAAGTCATTATGTTAACATTACAGTGAGTACCTCACCCAAGTGAGTATGGGCAGGTTTGGAAAAAGATATAATTCGCTAAGATGTTTTATTTTATGTGAAGGTTATTTTAATGTTATATCTCACTACGTATCATCAACTTTATTTGATAGCTTCCACAATAATTCAGTTTTACACTACTTAGCATTAGTAACAAATAATTTCTATTACTTAATACTCTTACTACATAATTAAGTAGGCTGAGTAGAAGACAATAAATTGTATAAAAAATTAAACATGTGTAATAACGTACAAACCAACTTAAGTGCTCTAGTAAATAGTTGTAAGCCACAAAAACAACACTTGAAAGTGTGAAATAGGAATACCTTTCATACTTGTAATACCCGTCTCGAACCGCTTAAATTCATATTATGGTTTCATAGTGATTTCAGATTGTAGTGGTTTTGCTTATTGATGCATTACTTATTTCAATTTAACATATATGGCTTTATTTAAATAAACAAAAGAGCATCGAACAACTTTTGTTGTTAGGTTATTTTTATTTGGAAGATGCAGGAAATACGTCTGCTTGTACTTCTAACGGAAATTTTGAAACACCTTGCATTCTTATTCTCGACGAAGAATGCGGTTACAAGCCTTCTCAAATTTAGTGAGTTAATTTCAAAACGAACATTTTCCGAAAATTCTTTTGATATGACATAGAACATGCTTATTGGTCCTTCAACGTTTGTCTACCTTTAGCCGAAATCATTGTTCTTGTTGAGAAACATTTTTGAAGCATACTAAGGCAAACATATTAAAACAGTTCGTACAATAGTTCCTTTTACCTCTTATCAAGTGTTCTTATACTTACATAGTTTAAAGGGCGTGAAACAAGAAGATACTTAAGAATTCTCAGAAAGCCTAACAAAAACTATCTAATCTCTGCTATTAGGAACATAATATCGATGGAATACGATTAATCGTATAAAAACTCAGCACAAAAGAGAAGTCTTAGTATGGCACACAGGCAAATTAAAAATAAAGGTAGTCGGAACTGGCACAGGCCACGTAAAAATGCATATAGGACTCCAAATTAATATATTTTATGCAGAGATCTATGTTTTGCACATACGCTCCAAAAATATTCTCGAGAAAGGACTCAAATATTTGCCAATAAAACCCAAGGTAATATGGACTTCAAAATTACATTACGTTGTGGTAAATCCCATTCCACTAAGAAGGTTGATAACCTGCCCAAAGAGAAAGCAAGTAGGACCAGCAAAAAGTCCGAAATTAAGTAAAGAAGGAATCATCAACAGAGCTCGCATTAGGGAAATATTCCTGGACATGTATTCCTTTTGTTCTCCCCTAGTATAGCAACAACATTGATATCTATCAGCCAGGACCTCAGATTACTGGTAGCGATATTGACAGGACATGTAGCACTCAAACGCCATTTGCACAAACTCGCACACAAACAGCGCCTGCCAAATGCAAACTGATTTAGGGTATTTCTGATGCGCTGGTTCCAAAAATAACTGACATTTCTTCCTAGCAGCTTTAGCTTTTGAGATACCAATTTATTAGTAAAACCTTATCTCTTAGTAAAACGTTATCTATTAGCAGAACAGCTCGGATGTAACATGAGCATCAAGAAACATCAGCATTATGGAGTAAAGGTACCACGGAAGATGGGATACCCATATGATGGCAGATTACTTATGGAATCCTCAGCGCAAAAATTCCGGTAAGCCTCACCCAAGGAAATCTTATATAAGGAAATATTTAACTGACAATTCCAAGTTATATATGCATACTTTTGTGTAAAATAAATACTCCTACCCATTTTTTATGTTTCAGTTAACAGTTATCAAATAGTAAAATTTAAAAAGTTTCGTACATAACAAAAAAAATATACCTAATGTTGGCGAATTTTTCCTAAATAGGGAAAGAATGAATTTCGAAGAATATATCTAATAGAACAAATCTGCCGGCATATTTAGATTAAGCACCCCAAAATTGCTTAATTACACTTAAAGAATCCGAGGCACCAAAACGTGTGTTGGGCAGTATTATATATGTGCTGTCATCAATCACTTACGACAAGAATTTTTCAAAAAAAAAATTTCTAACACTGTTTATGGTAAACTACTTGTAAAGGCCAGTGATTTTAGATTAAGGTTTTCGGACCGTTCTAGCCATTTAGAGCATTAGGCCCTCTCTAATAGTACTGATCTGTTATCAAGAAGTGCAGTTCTTCTTATATAATTCAAACTTTGCTTACCCAAGGAAAGACGATCTTCTTATAGTTTATTTTCTTAAACGAAGATTATCAAGTATTTTGCTCAAAGCTGCGTGTGTGTGTAATAAATTGTAAAAAGGATGATTGTAAAAGGACTGATAAAGCCATGGTGTTCGAATTATTTCAATTATCTACTGTTTTGGTATATTTTGGACAGGTTATTATTTTTTAAACCTGCAAGTAGTGTTGATAAAAACTTGCGGTGAAAGTCTAAGCACCACTTGCACCAATTTATTGCGTTTGCTGGTAGCGGTACTAAGAAAAACAATAACCAGCTGCAGATTCCTGTATTTCGTGTTTGGGTTTTCGGTGTACTCTGTATGTGCACAGAAAGATGTATTGGATAAAGTTTGGAATGAAGAGGTAATTTCTCTCTTCTGCTGCGTCAATGACTCGCAGCACAAGTGACACATTACCGGAAATACGTGAGACGACTATAATACCGGATGCTACCGGAATCGTGTACCAGAACTACTGCAAATGACTTCGCTGCAGGTATTCTGTATATGCTGCAGTTGCTCTTATTAATTATATTACGCATACCTAAAGTAAATGAGACCGCACCGGTGCTTATTAGTTTTTTTCTTTTTGGATAAATGCAAGAACCGGTTGTATCCACGACGAAGAGTATTGTATTATTCTTAATGTTAATTTGTACAAAAAATCAGCTTTCTGCATTTTATCCGCAGACTACACATCCCATTTTTCTCCGTAAGGAAACATTGTTGGATAGGTACGTTAGCGTTTATGTATTTAGTGATGCGTATTTGTGTCGTTAAATTTCTTTTAGAGAATTTATTGTAAAATATGCGTTTTATGTAATACCGTAGTCGCAATATAAATGGTTAGTAAGATTATGCAATGTTGCAGCTAGGAATATTAATTACATCAAAGAGCGAAGATGATGTAATTTACAGCTTACTTCGCCTACCTAAAAGCTTTTGTATAATTTCTGTTGATGATGCGCTTTAAAGGCGACTGAATAGTTATCTTGGATCATAAATGTATACAGTTCTTTATTACAAGATATACCGAAGGAACGCACATTTTTCTGTACAAGGTATCAGTTAACCTGAAAGTTGGTTCTGTATGGATCGGAAGTACATGCCTGTATGGTTTGAAAATTTATATACTCGGTATATTTCGGACTAGGACATTTGGTTTTAACTGACCCATAAATGTAGTCCACGCATCGAAATATGCACAAAATACCTTGCAGAATACACATTAGTGTTATACCTTCTTTATTTACGCGATAACATGGTTTCATTCCTGAGATATCTACTACAGCCAACCTTGCAGACTTAGCGCAGTATATTGCCGAATCTGCGGATGGACGTCAATAAGCGAATGTGTGGCCAACCAACGTGACTAGCCCATGAAAGTGTTTGAGGTAATGAAAATTGAGTACCGCGCAGTCACCAAATTTTTAACAAAAGAAGGGCATACGCCTAATCACATAAAACAATGTTCGGCGTTTACGGTGACTCATCTGCTTCGTATTCCACTGTAAAAAAGTGGGCAAAATGTTGGGGCAAGGATGTCTGGAAGATGCCGAACGGTTGGGTCGACCAATTGAAGCGATAACGCCTCAAAAAGTTTCAATTATTGAAGATTTAGTGCTAGAAGATCGCAATTTGAAAGTGAAGGAATAAGCAGTGATAACAAACATATCCGAAACAAGTAGTTTCCGAATTCTCCGTGACCATTTGGGTATGAACAAGATTAGTGCAAGATGGGTACTGCGACTGCTTTCTGCTCTCCAACATCAACGTCAAGTTGAATGTGCGCGGTCATTTTTAAACAGGTGTGGAGACGACTCAAAACCGATTTTGGTCTCCATTGACACAAGGGATGAAACAATGGTTCTGTCTTACGATCGTCGCTCGAAAAGCGAATCCGTGGAATGGCGGCGAACTGATGAACTTCGTCCCAGAAAGGCGAAAGTCGTTCAATTATCGAAAAAGGTGATGCCGACAATATCCTGGGATTGTGGGAGCATTTTGGTAATTGACTTTGAAGAGCGCAATACAACTGTGAGCTGCACATATTATGCGTCTTTATTCTGTAAATTAGGGAACAGTATTCAAGCAAAACATCGTGGAAAATTAACAAGAACCGTCACTCAAGCTGCCATCGGCGCATCTGGCTTGCAAGAATTAGAATATCTGCCGTATAGTTCGGATATGGCTCCTTGTGGTTTTTATTTCTTTTATAATTTAAAGAAAAGATCTTAGGGGACGTCGTCTCAAGGACGACTTTGAGTTGCCAGCAGTTGTTATAGAACATTTTGACGGAAAAACTTGAGATTACTTTTACAAGGGTTTCGAATTATCAATTGGTCGTTGTCATAAATGTGTAGAAGCTAGGGAGATTACATTAAAAAATAAATATGGCGCCTACCTTGCATTGACTTTAGTAAGACACTATCGATCATTCACTTACTATATCTAAACGAAGTGATTTTTTAACATTTTCTGCTTCCTCTGGTGTATGCTCTCTTATTCAATATTTATTTGGACAACCTCTTGCATAAACTGGATTGCAATGTACGTGCATACGAGTAAGCGTGCTATCGTAAGCTACTCTAGTTGTTATAGATTTTACAGTTATCAATACGCCCTGAGTGAAACTATTATCTCTAGGAACCTAACTGTAAGAGACCAGAGCGTGCTCTTTGATACAAATTTTTCATTTACGGACCACATAGTGTAGGCGAAACGCGGCCGTGAAATCCTCAGGACTTCGAATACGAAGAACCCTGCGCGACTAAAATCGTATTTTTCACTTGTCCGTACTAAACTAGAGTACGCCTCGTTAATCTGGCGTCATTAGTATTTCCACCTATAGATAGCACTTAAAAGAGTGCTAAAACAATTTTCCACTTATCCTAGGCGCAAAGTCAATTGTGCGAGTCTGCTGACAAAGTATGGTTTTGTTTCTTTATATGATCGAAAGAAGGAATTTGGTAGCCATTTTATATTAAACTGGTTAACCACATCATTGAAGTTCCATCCCTTCTCTCCAGAATTAATTTTGTAATACCTCAGTACGTTACGTCCTTCCCTACTTTTGAGATCCCGTCAAGTAAAACAAATGTATTACTCAAGGCACCCATTACGCACATGACGAGAACGGTAATGGATTAATTGGGATTCTTTTTGTAAAAGCCGGCATATGGTTTATATGGTTTTCACTTTTGAGTATCGCCGAGTTGTTACTCTGTGATTCAATTATACCATTCTCCAAATGTTAATTTATTTTTACTGCACTGTATATGTTGCATTGTGTTATATTATTTTGTAAATTGAATTATTTTCTCTTAGGCAATAAAGGATATTATTATTATTGTACTGTAACCTAAGTCATATGACATTGATAGTGAGCCGTTATTATACTTCTCGCCTTTATTTGGGTATTGCAAGTGTTACCTGCTATCTTTTGCACTTGCTGTTTTTTACAGTTGTTTACTGTTATTGTATTACTATCATTAGCACATTGTTAGCGGCTATGGTTTAAACGTCTCCTTTATTCAAAAACTGTTATTGTATTTTCTTTTTGTAAATGGATTTCTATTAACGTATACTTTCATCCTATACTATCAAGCATACATGTCTCTCTGCATGCATACAACACGCAGTTTTTTGGTACAAATTATAATAAGCTCTTATTACTGGTGTGTGTTAACAATTTATATTTATCGGCTAAACTTTTACTGAATTTGAAGTCCTTCGTTCAATCTTTTCAATCTTTAAATTTGCTACTACTAAATTTGCAGGTGTATAGTTTTTAGAGTGTCATTATTTACCTGGAGGATTTCCCTACAAAATAAGAATCGTAGTATTTACGCTGTATATAGGATTTATTATTTCATTTATTATTTAATACCAATTTCTTTTCAATAAAACTGATTCCTATGATGACTGTTATGTAACATTTTAAAATAAGTTTTGGAATTTTCGTAAAGATACACTACGTAAATTTGGTAAGAAATGATTGTTTTTTAATTCTGTAAGGAAAACTAAGATTACAATTATTTCCTTGAAGCGATAACACATCCGCGAAACGCGTTATACGTAAGACGAAATAAAATTATGTTAAATAATGAGAATAGGTTATCTGATTCAAAATTCCCCATACCAGAAAGGAAAAAAATATTAAATTGAATAAAATAAATTGATGTTACTGACCTAGTCCTTTGTCCTAACGTAATTAATGTATTACTGAGTGTACAGTTCGGTTTACATGAAATATAGTTATTTTCTTTACAAATGGAACAACTGAGATATTGAGAAATTAATAAAAATCGTCAAAGATTTCTACATCTCAATGGATAACTAATCAAACAATTAGAAGAAGGTATTGCTCTTTTTCCAAAACATAAGGTTTATAACATTACTTTTGTGTAATATATCATTCGGCAACATTTCTAGAATATTAATTTTTATCTCACTTTTTTACTATTTTTGCCATTGTTTGTAATGTGCTTGTCCATACTCTAATACTTAATTTCTTGTGTGCTCAACAAAAATAGTTACCAATATTAGTACCATATTCCATGAAACCCAAAAGCAGGAAATCATCGTCCACATGAAATTTTTCCCTGAAGTTGAATAAAATTTTATCGCAGACATTTCAAGCCACAAACATTACATCTATAGATTATCGAGAATTTCTTTTAATAGGCATTATTTTCTTTAAGAATACAGAAGCACAATAAAAATATTTAAGGAATAAATAAAGAGTAAATAAAAAGAAACAAAAGTAATACATCGATTACACTTGCAAATACGTCATAGGATTGCGTACAATCCACTTTTTGTATTCTATCGTTTCAATACATTAATAATTATTTATTTTATTATTTATTTTTTTAATTATTTTGCCAATAAACGAACTGGTAAGATTGTAAGTCTCCTTTTTAGGGGGTCATCTTGTGGAAAAACTAGTTTACCTTGAAATATTGGATGCATCTAGCGTATTGCAATACTGCACCAGTTATCATTCAAAGATGCTGTTGGGGCAACACTCATTATAAATAGCAAACATTATTTAGTACCTATTTCGAGCAGCATTTTTTTGTTGTGGTAGAAATTTTTCGAATTTTAATGAACTTCTAAGATTCTATTTCCTCCAGTCGGTAACACGGTTTGACAATGGGAGCCCACGTGCTCTCGAAACGCTGCGTTCCGCATAATTAATTAATTTGTGTGAGTGGAGTTTACTGCTATACCTGTGAATTGTACATCCACACAGTCCTTGCAATCGTCATTTCTAAGATTCTATGCTGACAGAAGTGTATTGGATAAAATGAAAGTGAACGTACGGTATTGTGTGTGACATATTGCTGCATAAAGAACGAGACGGGGATTTGGTGTTCAATTTGAGAAAAAGGAAGGTAAAACCATTTTGGCGTTTTATTTAAACATTTTTAAAAAGGGAAGAATTATCCGTTATCAAAATTTTAGGATACTCAGTATATCATTGGAACAGATAGCATCTTACGATTTCTGTAATATTCATATTGCAGTTGAGTCTGTAGAAAACAGTGTCTCTTACAAAATAATATGATATGAAGGAAGATGGAGAGCGTAGAACACTATCCCTGTGTGTTCTACACAGTATTGTACACCAATTTTAAACAATGCATAAAGATATAATTTCATAAACTAAATATTACTAATACAGACAAGTATAATACAATACCGAGACCTCCTGCAAATAATGACCCTTCCTAACAATTTTAGCTGTAAACCATCCATAGATAGGCGCGTATTTGTAGATAAACGACGCACAAGAGCCGTTGCAGAAATTGCAGTAATTATATTTTTCTCGAATGCTCTTTCTTCCCTCAGCAAAACAGCTCACAGAAGGAGACGAAAACATCGGCGGCGGTGCAGCGCGGGATCACTATAGTGCCCGCGTGTACATCTGGGTTACAATTACGTTTTGATTGTAAGCGTTTAAAGCCGTAAATGTAACGGAAACTGGATTTACATTCGTAACTGTTTGTTTTAATAATAAATTCATATCCAGTAACTGTAAAACAGAAGGCGCTCAAAACGAAACGGAACGGCCACTCGCCTGGCGGTCTTTCGTGAAGAAAGGCTTTCAAGGGATTTTTTTAATTGTACAGCATCACAACTAATACCGTTTTGTTTATAGCGCATTCCAAATAGACCAGTAACTCAGATTAACCGGCATATGGTATAATAAACAAACTAGTAACCGTGAAATGCTACTACAATAATTTCTTCACTGCAACGAATGAGTTTTAACAATGTTTAAATTTGTATTTCGCGAAGACCATGGTTACCCTGACAGGGTTCTAACTACGTCTAAATCTTTGTTACAAACAATAGGCATTATTAAGCATATACACTAGGGTGTATAAAATAGACACCTACTAATTAAAAAAAGATTCTATTCCCGTTATATAAACAAAATATTTTAAAATTTCTAAATTAAGACTAATATTTTGTCGATCCACCGTTATTTGCGTGAAGCGCTGGGAGTCGTCGTGGCTTAGAATCTATTAAATGATTAATGGTGTCTTCTGGAATATTTAATCACTCTTCTGTAACAGCTGCCACGAGTTCTTCCCTGGGTTTTCGGGGTCGTTTCGCCATATTTGTCTGGATTATGTGCCAAACATTCTCTTTCGGGTTCGTGTCTGGTGATTAGCCTGGCCATGGTAAAATCCGAAACCCCTGTTCCTCTTTTCGTGTGGTTGTTGTTCTTGCTTTGTGGCAGGGTGCTCCATCCTCCATAAAAGTGGCGTCTTCTTTAGATAAAATGGCGTTGTCGAATATCGGTAGTGGTCCTTCTGTTAATATTTGGATATATTTTGCCGCATTTATATTTCCGTCGCAGATTACTAATTGCAATCTTCCACCATACCATATCGCGCCCCACACCATGATGTTCACACCGCCGTATTTCACCGTCTAATGCAAAAAATTGTCGTCCAGTTGCTGTGACGAGCGTCTTCATACCCACGTACGACCACCATCACTGAATTGGCGGTATCTGCTTTCGTCTGAAAAAATGACAACTCTTCGGGTTTCGTCCGCATTTCGATTGCCCAAGTCATTCGGCGCCGTTTTTGAAACGCCGTAAGGAGAGGTTTTTTCTTTGCCACCCTTTTATACATCCCCACACTGTGGAGATATCGCAGAACGGTGCGCTGACGTTTCTGTGAAGTTGCCGCAAGCTCAGCTGTACTTTTTCGCGGTTCTCTTAACACTTCGCGCACAAGCACCCTTTTACTTCTTTCCGAAGGTCCGGCACGACCTGGTCTCGGCTCCACTGTTGTTTTTTCCTTGCGTTTAAATTGTGTAATCACACGGTTAACTGTGGACAACGGAATATTTAAAAATTGACTTCTTTCACGTTGCGAAGCGCCGCGTTCACTCTGGCCAACGATGCGACCCCGGGTGAAGTCGCTAATATCACTCGAACCTTGTAAGCGAGGCATAGTTGTAACGATACTAAACTATGACGAATTCCTTCCGATACATCTTAACCCTATCCTAAAATGACAGGAGAAAGTTCTTAAATCGTTCTTAGAATTTAGCTGTTTACATATTTATACCGCTTTACCTGGTGTCTATTTTATTCTGTCACCCTAGTGTATAGGTACACAAAAATACATTACACTACTGAATTGTCAAAGAAATGAATAAGAATAAAATAATAATTCACGCCTTTACCTACCCCAACAGCTTCCCCCAATTACAAGAGGCACTGACCTGCTATGGATTATTATTATTGTGATGCGTCTTAAGATATTCACTCTTAATATTCGTCCTGGACTGAGGAAAGCTATAGAAAATCTCAACTCAGAGAAACAGTAGTTTCGGGGTTAAAATCCGTGACCTTGAGACAGATGGTAAAGTGCGGTATGCACTGGAACACCAGCTCCCGCAAAATAATGATACAATAATAATAATAATACTAATAATATATACAGCGCTCAAATATATGTCACCTCTAGTTGTCCATTCCAATAAAAACTTTTATCGTAACTTTTACTATTTTCAGTTGCTGTAGTTGTCAATTTGACAGAGTACTCGTTCAGAACTCGTTAAAATTGTACTGTAATTTAGAATTATTTCTTGCAAATGAACATTAGATTGTAGTTAAAAAAAATTGTTTTATGATCCTGACATTTGCCACGTCATTCAAATAGCTTATACCAAACAAAATTCATATTAAGAGTTTCAGTAAGAAGCTAAGACATAATTATAATTTCAAACGCTACTTTGAGGTCAAATTTATTTGAACTCATGATATTTGCTTTCTTAATAAAACTGTTACAGAAAATTTTATAAGTATATCAAATTCACATAGGTTAGTGATGTCTAACAAGAAACATATTACATAAAATTGTAGAAATAGTAGTAGGTATATATAATGGTGTGAAATAAATGTGTATAAACAAAACGTCTAAATAAATAAAAGTATACCCAATGAAACAGAAAATCTGAATAAACAAATGTAACGTTAAATCACAGATGGATGAGCTACTTAACTAAAAACACCTGAAAATTCTTTGTGCTTCCACTGTCATCCCCAGGAGCGCATGGAAATCTGAAATGTATACCGATTTCGCTGCCACATAATTCCCTATATGTTTAATTCCCTTTATTGCAAATTGTGAGGAGAGTCTACCCACAAGACTGTTAATGTGCTGGAACCATTTTAGATATGCATCTACCAACACGCTCAGAAATTTTGTTCCCGAGGGTCCTTTACTTCATCTAATATAGTGGTATTTTTATTATTATTTGCAGCGAATCAGTCACAGCGACTTTTGCTTTCCGACGGAGTGCCCCTTTATCTTCGTCCTTAACCAAAAGCACTGTGTCGTCAACATATAAACATATTTCAGCTTGGATAATATTAAAATGAATAAAGTATGCAACCTTGGGGTTCTCCGGATTTGCTCCGCATGAGCTGGGATTGAACTTAGTTCCACTCAGTCACATGTACTCTGTCTTCGAAGTAAGATCGTAACAACCTTAATGATTTCCCTCTGATTTTGTAAGGATAAAAAAACCGCAAACTATATTTATGTAAATAAAGCTTTTGTAGAGATGAAAAAGACGATGTCAGAAATAAATAGATATACACTTACTTGAAATACAAATGAGACAAATGGAACCTAACAATTTTCGGCTATGTTATAAAATCGTTCTTCTCATATATGTACACGCTTTCACTTTGTGTTTGAATTGTAACAACGTGCTGCAATCTTTTCTCTATGGTCGAGCTAATGCTTGCTATAATATTAAATGGCTCTATAGTGAAATTTTCTCTTAAATAAAACGATTCTATGTCGGGACACGTTTACGTTATGTAAACCGCGAATAGCCATTGCATAATATACTTCTCGATTGTGTATAAACTTATATTAATAACCTGCAAGGTATCTCAATTTCAATGCCTTTATAGGATGTCCCAAAAACCATAACAAGTATCAAACTAGTCAAACAAATAAGGGCGCCCCTTCCTTTTTTTTCAAGAAAATAATAATAGGTCAATTAGCTACTGCGATCAGGGTCGAAATCTCAGGGTAATATGCAGAGTTTTGTTATTTCCAAAATATACTATATCTCAGTTATTATTGTAGTTACATAAAATTTGTGAAGTAATAAAACACAGCGTTTCAGCTCTAAAATTTATTGGTGTAATCAATGTTTTATTTGATTTCATAAAAATGATATAACCTTTATGAGCACAACACCCGACATGTTGTTAAGTAGTTATTTTTCAGTTCTTCCAAAAGTCAGTTTTTAACAAAAAAAAATCTACTGGTAAGACGACCTGCTTATGACAAATAAGACGTCATACGTTCGAGCACGGAATCTGTCAATGTAGTGGACACTGATTTACTGCTATAATTTTCTCATCAATCCTTGGTGGTAAACACAAATCTTCAATGTTTCTGTGCCAGATTAAAAATATGCTGAAGCTTAAGTGTTATTGCATACCACCTGCTGTACTCGTGCTACTGTAAAAGCTTGCATTCCGCACTATATCTTGAAACAAATAGTATATATGCATCTGTGCTTTCCAATTTTGCGTTAATCATTGGGAAAATAATTAACGGCGCTTCGCCCTTCGGGACAAGAAGGTAAAGTAGCAAGGCCATTAAACATTTTACACACGCTATCCTACACCTTAAGACTTCGAAATATCTTTTAACCATGTTAAACTGTTCACCGCAAAATAAAATCATAAAACAATAGTACCGGCAACGATAATACCAATTAACAGTAATAGCAAAGAAGTAATTATAAAATTATAGAACATAAAGGAATGCATAACATAACCATAAGTAGATAACGTAAACTGTATAAGGTGTTGAAACAGCTGGTCATCATTATCCGCACATAGTAGGCTCTGTTCTTGCACGCCATATGCGCTTTGAATGCGAACTTTGATTAAACTTTTAACGGTCGTTTTAACATTTTCACAAAATTCCTTACCGATATTATGTATATTTAGATTATTTTTTCCAAATGAGAAAGTATGTTTAAGTATAAATGAATATAAAAAAAAATTTGAACAGGAATTTAGACGCGGCCGTTTAAAGTGTTACCGATATTCGTATTTGAAATGCAGTAATTCGTGCAGTAACTGCGTGAGTAGCAACTGACAGCCCCTTAGTTACAGCTATTTTAACAGATAAAGGTACCTTCTTTCATTAAAATCTAAATTAAAGCTATAGAGAAAATTATTTTATTTAGCTATTTTCTTATAACTGTCATAAGAAAGTATCAAAAACTAAATTACAGCGTGTATGCCGTGTTTTAATTAAAAAGACTAAATAATTCCTTGTAGTGGCGACACTGCCTATAACACATGGGCTGAAAAGTCCCGGGCCTAACAAAGAAAACACGGTTTTTTGGTTCAAAATTAGCTTTATTCATCAACGTAATCTCCATCAAGAGCAACGCAATCATTCCAGCGCCGCTCTAACATTTCAATACCACTTTTGTAGAACGATTTATCTTTTGCCTCAAAATAGGCCTCACTTTCAGCGATAACCTCTTCATTCGTGCGATATTTCTTACCTTCTTTTTTGAGGTCTGCGAACAGCCAGTAGTCGCTGGGAGCCAAATCTGGCGAATACGGTGGATGTGGGAGCAATTCGAAGTTCAATTCATGTAGTTTTGCCATTGTTTTGATTGACTTGTGACACGGTGTGTTGTCTTGATGAAAAAAAAATGTTTTTCTTTGCCATATGCGGTCGTTTCTTTGCAATTTCGGCCTTCAAACGCTCCAATAACGCTATATAATATTCACTGTTGATGGTATTTCCCTTCTCAAGATAGTCAATGAATATTACACCACGCACATCCCGAAACACCGAGGCCATAACCTTTCCAGCCGATTGTTGTGCTTTCGGGCGCTTTGGACGAGGTTCACCAGTTGCTGTCCACTGAGATGACGATCGTTTTGATTCCGGAGTGAAGCGATGGATCCATGTTTCATCCATTGTCACATATCGACGTAAAAATTCCGGTTTGTTACGTTTAAACATGGCCAAACACTGCTCAGAATCATCAACACGTTCTTGGTTTTGGTCAACAGTGAGCAAACGCGGCACTCACTTTGAACAGAGCTTTCTCATAGTCAAATGCTCATGCAATATAAAATCAATACGTTCTTTTGACATGTTTACGATGTTTACTTTTCGATCATTCAAAACGATTTTGTGGATTTTTTTGATGTTTTCTGGTGTTACCGCATCATTTGAACGTCCACTGCGTTCTGCATCATCGGTGTCTCTACGACCACGTTTGAAGTCAGCAAAGCAATGTTTTATTGTTGTTTCTGACGGAGCGGAGTCCCCATAACACTTTTCAAGCCATTGCTTCGCTTGAACGGTATTTTTTTCCCATCAAGAAGCAGTGTAAAATTAAAACACGAAATTGTTTTTGATCCATTGTTTTGAAAATAACAAAAGTAGCGTGACTCTTAGCACAATAACTCACAAACTAATGAATAGAATATCATGAAATTTTAACAGCTGTCTTTTGAAGCTTAGTACTAACTGACAGAAAGGTGACTGCAACAAAACTAACGTCATCTATGTGTTAGGCCCGGGACTTTTCAGCCCATGTGTTGTACTGCGAGTACAGCGTATTGAATAGAGCGCTCGCCCGATATTGAATCGCGTATAATAGTACGATTTTTATAGCTCTAAAATTGTAATCACGATCGCAAAGTAGTACCAAATTTTTAAAAGAGAAGAACAAATTTGATTGTCAACTGTGAAAACGACCAACAACGCAGAAGTCGTAAATGAAATGAACTGATCGCAAAAGAGACTACAAATCCATTAAACATCTCTTATGGTAGAACGTTTACTCACGAGGTGGTTGGTTACAACAAAGTGTATGCACGGCTGAGTGCCTCATCATTTAACATTTAACGAACGTTATCCTAGAAATTGTCCACGGTTTTTGGAACAAAATTATTACGGTATTTTAAGAGTTGTGGAAACACAATAAGTCGTAACAGCCAAAGGAAGTAAAAACAAGTGAAGGTTAAGCTTTCTCGATTCCAAGGGAGTTTGTCTACTGCGAAGTTAGGTCCTAGGGTATGACAATGCCGCATCATACTGTTCGATTTTAGAAAAATTGCACAAAATTGCATGTCAAATCAATTTCATTATACCACGTTCAGGATCCAGGCAAACAAATATATTTTACTGTTTCGCACCTAGAACAAATATCGTCATCAGGTTCCCAATACGTAGAATATGTAGCAGCTTCAACTCTATGGAGTTTGGTGTGGTAGATAAGCATACCTGCTGCTTACCGTCTCTTTTGGCATCGTGTAGACTCCAGATACATTATGCATAGTTGAATTCTTTTTCCATTGTTCTTTTTTTCTTTTTAACTACTGGTAGACTTTTTTTTTGTTATATCAAAGCAATTTGGACGTGGCTGTAGATAGTCATAGTATGATGTAGTTAGTTTTAAGTTCATTGTTGTTTGATTTACCTCCCTGTTTCCTCTTAGTTTTATATTTACTTATAGGTAACTTATTTCTACACATGTACACTAATTACTAAATTTTGCCTTGTAATTGGATATTGTTTTATCTGTTGGGCAATAAAGTATTATTATTATAAACCCATTGAATAGCAAAGACCGGACACATTGATGAAGTGTAGCAAACAGCCTTTAACTGGTTAAAGGAAATTGGTGAAGTTTTTATACAAGTAAAATAGAAAAACTAGTTTAGAGGTTTGTAAAGTATTTAGAACTTGAGGATTTTATCAAAAAGTATATAAATCTATACTATTTTCTGTTCTACAAATATATTTTTCTGTAATATGTGCGCTTGATAGAGGGTGTGACTAATTTTCTGATCCTCCCTTCTGACAATCTACAAATTTTAAAAACGGTTAGAGTTGGAATATTACCTCTCGATACTTCGATACATGAGCACTGATCACATCCATGACCTATAGTTCTACAGTTTTCTCGTAAAAGGGGCCGGGAATATCTTCATTAAACGTTTTTGGTATGGTTTTTGAGAGAGCTTATAAATACGTGGAAAATGAGACATGCTGCATGTACTTTTTCCTAATTCTTCTGCCTTCTATATACTTAAATATCTTGATTGCTGAGAAAAGAGTGGTATTATCAAATACCTTTAAATTCCTAAGTACCACTTGCAGAACCAAAGACTTAGTGCACGAGTTTTAAGCTAATCGCTTTCGATAATTTGAAAATTACAAAACCAGTGCAACCATCATTCTCATCTCGTTCGTTAATGCCGACGTTAGCTAACAAGAATCCAACACTTACATCACGCGACGATACTTCAACCTGATGTTTATAAATATTTAATCGACCAGTTTTATGCGTGACCAGGTTGATTTGTTCGAATAATATGCGTGGTTTCAATTAAATAAAGAACACCTTCGTACAGAACCGATTTATTTAATCGCATCTTTCATGTGAACGGCTCGGCATCGTCTTTATTAGCTGAACGAGAGGCCCGCCGGTTCGCTAATGAGAAATAATAAAGAAATAAATGTGTATACACGATGTTGTCTTTTCTACGGGGCGGCAAAAATGTATTGCGCGGTACTTATAATTTGTTATATATTGGATGCATGGAAAAATGTTCTGAACAGAAATACTTCGGTAATTTGTTTCCCATCCGATCAATAAATATGGTCACTTATTAATAGGGCAGTGAACTTATGTATATGTGCGATTTGACATATATAAGCTGAGATGTAGTGTGAAATAATGAGGCATGTCTCTAAGCTCATTCAAAATCATAAATTACGACCAACTTTATTCTGGTTGTTAAAAAAACGCATGAAATATTACAATTAGCATATGGTGATAATGTAGTGACACTAAACACTATTCACAACAGGTTTGAACGATTCTATGGCGGGTGCGAACCGGTTCAAGCTGAAAAAACATGTGGAAACCCTGTTAAATTGGCGATGTACTATATACTTTTCCATAATGGAACAAATGATCAATTTATCTAACACATGGGCTGAAAAGTCCCGAGCCTAACACATAGATGACGCTAGTTTTATTGCAGTCACCTTTCTCTCAGTTAGTACTAACCTTCAAAAGACAGCTGTTAAAATTTGATGATATTCTATTCATTAGTTTGTGAGTTATTGTGCTGAGAGTCACGCTACTTTTGTTATTTTCAAAACAATGGATGAAAAACAATTTCGTGTTTTAATTTTACACTGTTTCTTGATGGGAAAAAATACCGTTCAAGCAAAGCAATGGCTTGAAAAGTGTTATGGGGACTCCGCTCCATCAGAAACAACAACAAAACATTACTTTGCTGACTTCAAACGCGGTCGTAGAGACACCGATGATGCAGAACGCAGTGGACGTCTAAATGAGGCGGTAACACCAGAAAACATCAAAAAAATCCACAAAATCGTTTTGAATGATCGAAAACTGACGTTGCGTGAGTTAGCTGACATCGTAAAGATATCAAATGAACGTATTGCATGAGCATTTGACTATGAGAAAGCTCTGTTCAAAGTGGGTACCGCGTTTGCTCACTGTTGACCAAAAACAAGAACGTGTTGATGATTCTGAGCAGTGTTTGGCCATGTTTAAACGTAACAAACCGGAATTTTTGCATCGATATGTGACAATGGATGAAACATGGATCCATCACTTCACTCCGGAATCAAAACGATCGTCATCTGAGTGGACAGCAACTGGTGAACCTCGTCCAAAGCGCCCGAAAACACAACAATCGGCTGGAAAGGTTATGGCCTCGGTATTTTGGGATGTGCGTGGTGTAATATTCATCGACTATCTTGAGAAAGGAAATACCATCAACAGTGAATATTATATAGCGTTATTGAGCGTTTGAAGGCCGAAATTGCAAAGAAACGACCGCATATGGCAAAGAAAAAAATTTTGTTTCATCAAGACAACGCACCGTGTCACAAGTCAATCAAAACAATGGCGAAACTACATGAATTGAACTTTGAATTGCTCCCACATCCACCGTATTCGCCAGATATGGCTCCCAGCGACTAGTGGCTGTTCGCAGACCTCAAAAAAATGCTCGCCGGCAAGAAATTTCGCACGAATGAAGAGGTTATCGCTGAAACTGAGGCCTATTTTGAGGCAAAAGATAAATCGTTCTACAAAAGTGGTATTGAAATGTTAGAGCGGCGCTGGAATGATTGCGTTGCTCTTGATGGAGATTACGTTGATGAATAAAGCTAATTTTGAACCAAAAAAACCGTGTTTTCTTTGTTAGGCCCGGGACTTTTCAGCCCATGTCTTATGAATCTCAAGAGTCGACAAGAATCTAAAACAAATAAGAGAAAGAAGTGATTCACACTTTTTAAATTTATAAAGTAATATTCGGCGAAAAAAAGGGTAAACAGTATCCCTCTCCACTACGACAACGTGCCGTGCCATACATCGTTTCTAATACCGCCATTTCCACCGTGACAGTGTATTCTTATCCGTTTTATTCCCTAATTCTAGCACTGTTTGCCATCCGGCTTTCCCCTAAAGTTAAAATTATTGATTAAATGACGAAAAACTGAACACGCATCATGTTACAGTAAAGTGTGTGCCTCTTCCGATGGCGGAACAGCAGAAAGAAAACGGATGATTCATGCAGAAGATCATAATGAAGACGAAGGTTGGGCTTAAGTCCACGACATGGAGACAAAAATTCATAATCGCCGTAGATAGGCTAACGATTTACAGGGCCAAAAAAATCCGTCAAATCCTATTGCATGTCAAAGTATTGTACGGTGTTTTAGAACACTTTGACATTTCGTCAGTGTTGTGTCGAAAACCAGATGACTGCCCGCCTTCAGTAAGCGTACTCTGCGATTTTGTTTATTTCCGAGATTGAAATCAGCGCTGAGGTGATATTAAAACAAATTCGTGACAGGCATTAAAGCGCATCTCGAAAAAGCTTTCCAGGGCTGCTCTACGAAGTGAAAGCATCACTGGGAGAAGTGCCTAAATAGGGGCGGGGAGTGCTTTGAAGGGGAAAAAGATCCAAGAAATCTGGAGGTCGCACAGGCTATTGTAGAAAACGACTTCCATCGATCAACCTTTAAAATAGTTGATTATTACTCAGGAGAATAGAAAACCAAATTAGTTTGAATACCAGCTGCTCAGTTTATCCTTCTACACTAAACCGACATTTAGTTGAACATTTCAAGTTATTCAAAGCCCCATAAAAATGTTTAGTACATTGAGTTGCCTTGATACATTGTTTCTTTACTATTAAGATTGAAAAAATCGTTTAAAATTTGTAGTGTGTAGGCAATACGTAAATTCTAATCATATGTGTTACAGAAATAAACACATTTTCAATTGTATTAATGCACATTTGTTTAAAATATTAAAATTTAATCATATAATACCTTTTCCTTACGCTTTAGTAGAGTATTGTAATGACTACTCATGATACTAAGTGAATTTGGAAGTACACATTTTGTTAGTATTTGTATTGAATATTTCTCGCAGAAGGCTTTGTCTCTTGCAACCGATTTTAGTAGCTAAAAGTTTTATATTTAAAAAACTAAATTTATGTCTGGTGTCTACACATTGTGCAAATAAAGCAATAGAGGCCGCTGTCATTAATTTATCATTATTATGCTGTTGTTTTTTTGTTTAACGGCACACATCGCAAACACGGAATTTTCAACATTCATCGCCTAGGCAACACCTTTCTAAATCTAGGTTGTTTTGCACTTTATATTATTGAAAGTACGAAGTTTGCTTAATGTATTTAAATTGTATATAACAATGCGTTGATTTTAATCTCAAATGCACATTTATTATTTTTTATAAAAATGAAACACTAGTCAAGCCATACACATTACTATCTCTATTATTATCTATTTCTTTGTATGTTCCCTATAATTTAATTCAAGTTTCGACGGAAATGCTTCAAATTTGAGGTATAATTTTGACTATTAGCACATGGGTTTAACGACAGATTGCATTGCTTTCTAACTCATCACGGCCGTTAACTTGAGCATTGTGTACTGTTAAGTGTTATTTATTTATTTATCATTATTTTATTTATGAGTAGTTTTTATGTTTTAAGGCATCTATATTTTAAAACTGTTTCCTTTCTTGAAAATGTAAAAAGAACATAACTAAAGAGAAATAAGAACCATCTTCCAAATTAAAGAAGGGAACTAAACAGATGATATAGTAATTTTCTTTAAACTATACAATTAGAAATAAAACTTTGGGTCAGAACACTTTTACCTGCAATCCATGTTTAGCGCGCTATGTGTCTACTTTTCTGCTACGCTGTATATGGTATATGTACATATATGTATGTACATAATTCGTTTACGATCTGTACATCGAACTACGTCATGTATACCTCAGAATACGAAATAAGTTTCGTCATGCTGTTTTTTTCTAATTTTAATTAGTAGACTCTAATTGGTTCTGAGAGCTTCTTCAAAGCGATAGCAAAAAAAAAACGATAGACTTGTGATATTGTGTTAGGTGCTGTAGCCGCCATAATAAATAATTATAAGGTGCTGAATTCGTTATAAATGATTATTTGCAAACAATTTTACAATGTTCAATAGGTACAAAAAATGAAAGGAATGCTTTGTATGAATGTACTAACTACTACGATTGGTCCTGAAAAGGATCCAACAGCTTTCTTAACGCTATAAAGGCCTTTGTATATTACATCCTGAATAGCTTTTGTAATTTGTACAGTTAACTAAATGGAATGTAAAGATATCTTCATAAAACTTTCAAATTGGAAATATATTTTCTAGTGTATCAGCCTGCATACAGTAAATATAATGTCTAAAATTTCTTATTCAGCTAACGCCCCTGTTGGGTTGACTATTGATAGGACATTAATAGTAATATCGGTAATACGTTCACTTTTACAGACTTGAGATTAACTAGCTCCGCTTTTGTCTTAAAAGTAGATTTCAATTTCTAATGACGTAAGTTTCAAAATTTGAAAATGTTAAATGATATCATTGTGAAAGGTTTTGGGAGTTTTACAAAGCGCTAAAGTTTTGATTGATTGGAGTTAATTTCTATTTGATGATCGATGTCACAGTTAAGTTTTCTTTTGTATAAATGCGACATCATCGAAACTTTGTGCAAAATAGTAGAAAATTAAAAACTGGTCACAGTTATTTCATATTATGGACTAATAATAGTGTAAATACAAGCTTCTTTTATCCTCACTGGTGAATCTAGCACTATAAATGTGATGGTTGCTGGAATATCTGCAATCATTCTACGATGTCATGCAAGTAATATTCACAGATTTAGATCTACAACACTAATCGTCAAACAAAAACCATTTCTAGGTGAAATACTTACTCTTACTTTATATTATTTTCTATTATAAAATCCATACTTTGAGAAGTGCAAGCATACTCGTAGGGAATACGTTGAAAACACAGGATGGATAATTTGCGAGCACGGTAGATATATAGGTAGATAGACTAGTATTGTTTTGAAACTGTATTACATAATTGTGAAGCTCCTATATTTCTTTCTATGGTTTTTATTGTAGGAAGTGATTAACAGGAAAAAAAGGCATAATTCTGCAAAATAAACAATATACCAGCAAGAAAAAGAAACGTGATTTTGTAACATGGACTAAATATCTTGAGGAAAGCTTCTAGGATTTTTCATTTAAGGAAATGAACAACTTTCATATTTATTATGCATAATAATGTATGGTTTTAGGAAAAACATATTCCCAATTGAAAAGAACCAACACACTTCCCTAATACGAAATAATAAGAAACAAGGAGAACTGAAATTTACAAGCTGTCTAACGACGGCTAGCAGTTTCCCAAAGAGATCAACACCTCTTCCACGTATACATACATTCATTCCTACGCCATAACCATTCTACGATGCGGTCTACGAAAGTCTCCCATGCAAAACGGTTGGTGGCAAACCAAGCCTTGGTGGGTCTCCAGCAGGACTCAATCTTCTGAGTGTGAACACCTTCAGCTGCTGTATATAATATTTTCATAATTTACTACCTTTCGGTATACTTTTTGTGTAATCTTCGAAGTAATAATTAGTTAATTGCATTCAACACCAAACTAATTCATTTATTTATTGTAGCTTTTATGTATTTCGGATGCTATAATAAATAATACCATTCACTAGAAAATTGTTATCTTTATTGTGTTTGTCATTTTTTCTCTGTTAATTGTTTTCTATAATGAGAACCATAGAAAATACACCATGAAAACTTCACAATAATATAAAACAGTTTCAAAGCAATACTTGTCTATTTACCTATACTGTATTTAGAAGTAAATAATATGAGATAGTAAATATTATACATCAAATTATTCCCCAATACTCAAATCAAATTTTACCACTCATCAATATTTTCTATCTGTTTTGGGAACTTTTAATGCAAACACAATAAGTACCAACTTAAATTTCGTAAACTATGACTAATATACCACTGAACATAACCTAGAAATAGCCCTTTTGAAATGGATTTTTAGGTAGCTTAAACTAAATTCCTAACAAAAAGAAGGGCCATTTTAAACACAGCAAGACGCCAGTTTTACGTTAGAATCCGGAACTACAGCCTTGTAATGAAATAGTTGCCATTTATTCAAAATGTTGATTATAACTACTGGATAACAAGCCACATTATTGCTATAGAATCAGAAATACCAAATGACGTATGTTAAAAAAATATTAGAAGAACATCGACGCTATTACGTACTTCAGTAAATTCGTTGTTATCTTAATAACGTAACAATTTTACATCTTAACCGCCCACACTACCAGAACAGCATACAAAATATTATCAACAAGAAAACTGCCGTAGTATCGAGATATGTATAAGCGAGTACATAACAGATAATTACGAAGGACTATTTCAAAAATGTTGGTCTAATGGCTTGCTTGATACTTTGGCTTTGTACATTACAAATAATTTTTAGATCAAGAAGTATGTAAAAATCTATTTGTTATCGTCAACCACAAACAAATTACCGGATAGTTTCTTCTGTTCTTGTAATTATTCATGTCCGCCTAGAGTGCCTTCGACGTCTAATTTCAAACGAGTATTATACCCTATCTACCTCTTTTCTTTGCCTTCTTCGTTTGTTCAGAAACCGACAGAACAGGTTGTCTACGCTAGCCAGTGTCGAAGAGTTGATTCCTGGCGCGATAAAGAAAAGCGCCTTATTATTTAAAAAGTTGACGTCATTATAAAAATAATCACATGTAATTTATATTTCCCGTCATGTCTTCGTGTGTAGCCGAAACAAGTCTTCTACAATTTGCTATTCATCCATTGTCTGACAAATACAGGAGCCGTTATGTGTGAAGTCAGTTGGTCATTACGTCTCAAAAGGTAAATATGTGATAATATTTGCTGTTGATTACATGTACTAAAGTTTCTGGCATGTACCGTTCCATATTAATCATTATCTGATGTTTTCACACTATTAGCACTCCCTTATAAGGTTCCACCATGGCAATTTTAGAACACTTCCTTTAACTATCTCAATGTAATTGCGGGTGTGTCTATCACAAGAGACTAATAATTACTATACAGAATTGTATGTATATAGTTTCATTATATTAAGAGATATTCCTAGATAATGATAATTGAACATTGATTGACTTCAAATGTTATTTGACTTATCCTGTACCACTTCTATATAAAAAACACGAGATGATAATATACGTTAAAGTCAGTTGCAGTTTGCACTTTAACTTGACATTTGCGGTTATTTGTTGTGTTTATTTCACTTTATTTCAACTTTTACCACATTATTTGAAAAATCTGTCCCTTGAAGAGCAACTGCATTGACCTTTGAACATTTGAGTAAGTTATCTCTATTATTTCCGTTATTTTTGTTGCATAAACTTAACGATTTTTGACGAAAATGCCAGAGTCGTCAGCTTCGCAACTGTAACAAATAGCACTGAATCTTCAGGACTACTTCAAGGGCGGAAAGAAGAACGAGGGAAAAATCGCACAGTTTACTAATCCTTATGCTCTACTATATTTTTATAGGTAAACATATTACCTTAAAATTACTAAATGTGGGGTTGCAAACCAGAGAAATTATACTTATTAGTAGACTCTCTTTAGTGTAGAAGATTTAGGTTTTAAGTTTAAAAAGAACAAAAAACAGATTGAACGTCTAGAAATTGCATGAATGCGAAATGTTTTCGAAGAAAAAAATCGAAATAATTTTATCTAACAGGAGTAGTTTTCCTTAATGAAACATACATGGTGCATTAAAAAATGGGCGAAGCTCTGGGAGGTTTGCTGGCAAAAGACACGTTGTCCATAGTGGTTCTAAAAAGAATTTTAAAGGAGCTACAAACCTTATTTCCATTTTAAAGTCAACAAACAATGAGTTAGCATGGTGGAATGAACAATGATGCATTTATGGATTGGCGAAAATGTAGATTTATGCAACATCTAGATAAGGTCATCAATTATAATCCTCGATAATGTACGATACAAAGAAACATGTACCCAACAACTGAAATCTTGCAGTAGCTGAAGGGAAATAATTTATATCACACAGTAGCTATTTCTATAATTACTATATTTAGTAAAAACAAATAAGAAAGAAAAACTGCATATGGTTGACAACTTATTAAGGGAACATTGCCAGTGAACTTTTCTGGTTACTTCGTTACCATTGCTAATTGATGCTCTCGAATTGATTTAGGCAGGAGGAAAATCATACTGCCACACGTATATTGGTGATAATAATGTGTTCTAGATATGGAAAGGAGTGTGGACCACATGAAGCAAGGAAATGTAAAACAGCAGTGTATGTCATACAGAAGACCTAATTGAAAGGTGGCGTGAAAGGGAGCAATACCTAGTCAGTATGAACGCTAATCTACTAATTATACAACTTAATGAAGATTATAGCTCTAAGTTGGAGGAGGAATCTGATTAATATGTTTAAGATAACTTATCTTGCCATATTTTGTATATAATTTTATTGTTTGTATTATGATGCATTTTCCTTCCAATATTTCCAGCATTTCTAGGTGACAATACGAATTAAGACTTATATACATACGTTCACTTTACATGTATATATCTTGTTTTGTTTATATATGTGCATATATATAATTTTGAAATATATAAAGGGTGGTGCTTACGTTTACTTTGACGAAATATCTATTACACACATATATCAAAATCTTAGCACACTTCTTTTCTAATCAAGAAATGTATTTTGTAATCCCAACTTCATAATACCAGCGATGTTTGGCATGACTTAAAAAAATTGTTGCCCATCTTGCAATTGTGACATTTCTATACGTCCGTATGCGGCATTGTACATGTCATTTCCAAGACAAATTGCATTATTTAGTAAAGCACTATGCATAGCTTAAAATGTGTGTATTCTATGTATAACTTTAACTTTTTCTTTACATTTGAACCCAGATGATCCTAATGATGTTATATCTTACAGTTGAATACAGAGTAATCTAAATTCTTTTTAAATACAGAAGAATGAAGATATAACATTTGGAAACTTTGGCCCGTGTAGTTTCATTATGTTTTTGAATAATAGAGTGTGGGCTTTTGGAGTATGAAGCAAAAGCATCTTTATATACAGGTTGTTTTTTGCAAAATGTACTAAACAGACGAAGAATTGTATTAAAAAATGTTAAGTTATACTTTAAAGAACTTAGGCTTTCTGGATGAAACCGGACATTGCATGGAACTTCTTCTGGGCTGCTATATGTCGTACGATGCGGTTTCGACCGAGAAGCCTAAATTCTTTAAAGGAAAACAACGGCCACGGTAGTCTACAACAACATAATATAAATTCCCTATTTTCAAAATTGAAACAAAGCATTGGAGGAAGAACTATAAAGATGCTTTCATGAAAAGCGAACTTCCGTTGCTATACAAGAAGCAATTAGATGCTTTTTATAAACGAACCCATCTAACCATAAACCAAGGCGGTTGTCAGTGGACCATGCAATTAAATTTACTCATGGTCAGTTTAGGAAATCTGCCCGACAATTTGTCTATGCTCTATGATCTCTTCTTGTACAGATCTAATGCAATGTTCGAGATCGAGACGTACTCCAGAATCGTATTTTATACACTCGGCGATGATTTCATTCGTTGAGCCAGATAAGTACATCCAAATGCGTACACTTGAACCGTTGTAAAAACTGTACATGAATTAAATTTAAGACTGAAGATCAAAGATATCCTTGACGCGGAAACAAAAACTATCGGTGCGAAACAATTGCTTTCCTTTAGCAGCGAAGGTGTCTGCGATCTCCACTCATAAAGCGTTACGCTGGAAAGCCATTTAAGCGTTGCAGATGCCGTATATGTGCGGGTGATGCCCAACTATGCTCCATGCACGAAAGAAAGAAAGCAAGTTACCGCATAAGAGTCGTCGTCAATCAACAGGAGAATAAAATGGTGTGTTATGACCTAGTTACCGTAAGCATTGCGTTGTCACGATCTCGAAGAGTATGGCATACGAAGGAAAAGTATTTTATGTATTTAAGTTACCCATCTGTTGTTTTTACTTTTAGGAAGGAATCTGTTATACGCGGTTACTTCGCTTTTCCATTGAAACGATTACTGCTTATGGGATTGCATACTTGCATACAAAGATTTAATTGAGATATTTATTTGCCTACGTACAGGTGTATTTAACACGTTTGAATAAAACTATTTAGATAATTTATTTAGCCAACAAGCTATACAATATCACAGAACAAATGAATTCAATATACAATCACTTACAGTGCCCAATAATATGTATGTACAAATGCTTCTTAAGGGTACTGATATTATTAGTTTTAATTTCATATGGTAAACCATTATATAACATAAGACCACTTACAAATATGTTTTTAGAAGTCTGGGTTCTATGAAAGGGAGCAATATAAAAGTCGTTATAGTTTCTAGTGTTGTAAGCATGAGTATCTTGGACGGTTTTCAATTTTTCACCAAGGTAATTTGGAAGTAAATTATTTTTCATTTTATGTATTAACACTAGACCTTTAAATAAAATTCTTTGGCGGACATTCATTAAATTAAGTGTGAGTAACATATCTTTAACTGGGGTATATCTGTTACATTTTAAAATTATTCTCATGGCTCTATTTTGAATTTTTTGTATTTGGTGGATTTCATTCGTATTTAAATTAAAAAGTACTGTTGCACAAAATTCTGTATGTGGTGCAACTACAGATTTATAAACAAGCATTTTTATATACAGCGATAAATGTTTGCAAATTCTACTCATAAACCCTACTTTTTTTGACATTTTATTCATAATATGTTTTGCATGATCTTTGAATAGCAAATGTTTATCAATGGTAACTCCCAAGTACTTAATGTAGTCTACCCTTTCTAAATCACTGTCCTCAATTTTTATTCTAATACTAGCTATATCTATATTATTCAACTTATGCATGCTACCTATACCATATATTTTAATTTGATAAGATTAATGCTTAGTTTATTTATACATAGTCATTGATATAATATCGTAAGGTGATTATTCATAGTCTTCATCATATCGCCCACACTACTACCACTTATGTATAACATAGTATCATCCGCAAACATACATATATTGCAGCCTTCCATTGACAACAATAAATCATTAACATATATGTTAAACAATAAGGGACCTAACACCGTGCCGTGTGAAACACCATTGTTTGTATTTGAACCATTACAATTTCTATTATTATACTTCACTTTTTGAGTTCTATTATTTAAATATGAATCAAACCAGTCCTTAACTTTGTCACAAATACCATACATTTCTAATTTCTTTATTAATAGTTTTCTATCAATAGTTTCAAAAGCCCTACGGAAGTCCAAGCTATCACAACATTTCCCTTATCCATTTCTTGCAACCACTTGCGACATATATCCACAATAACAGTTTCACGTGAATGACCTTTTCTAAATCCTGATTGATTATGATGAATCACATTGTTTCGCTCACAAAAATCATATAATTGGTCTTTTACGCACAGTTCCAGAACTTTTTCGTAACTTAGTACAGTATTAATAGGCCTGAATTCCTCACATACTTTCGTCCCTGCCACTTTGGGAATTGGAAGAACGTACGATGTTTTCCAGTTTTCCGGAAATGTACCTGTATCGAGTGAAGCATTCACTATGTCAAGTATTCTATTTGCAGACATCTGAGCAGCATCCTTAATAATTCTGGTCGTTAGTCCATCACCAGTTACGTCTCCTGTATTTTTCAACGTGTTAATTATAGCTTTGATGCCATTCAAAGTTATACTGCGAAATTTTGCAAATTTATTATAGTTTCTTTCATGTATGCATATAGGTTTCGTAACTGTTATATTTGGTATATTTTGGACTATATCATCTATGCTTTTTAAAAAATATTTGTTGAAATTTTGTGCAATTTCTAAATTATCTCTCACCTCGGTATTATCAAAAACTACGTGTATTGTTTCTGGTATGTAGATAGCTATTCTTCACGGAAACTCTATCTAAATTCTGGTAGCAGGTGTTATAACGCATAATTTCTTCATTCTTCCATACATGTACTACAATCTCATTGTTTTTCTACGTAACAAAATTTAGCTATGTCAAAAATACAGATATTTACATAGTTTTTAATAAAACACCACTTTGCGAGAAAGTAAGCTGTACCTCATAATAAGTGAATTTGGTATCGTGTGCCTTAGTTGTAACATAAAAGCCTTTTGTATTAAGTTAATTTTAAGCCAAGTAACTAGTGAAAGTACCGCCCGAAGCAAATCCAAACATATTGATATAGTATTAAGGCTTACATATCTGGAGAAGTGAACGGATAGTTGCTTAATCTTCTGCACCAACATTTTTTAGTGTATGTGTATAGTTTAAATAAAACAAAAATGGGATTAGATTTAGTACATGCGCATTGATAAGCGTTAAATATTTTTAACACTTTTTTTAGGAACTGTTTCGAAAGCTATAATATTTATGTAATTACTATGTTATTGCTTTTCAATGTATCTACGTATTTAAAGATAAACTACTCACATAAGAAGAGGACATTTAAAACTTTCTCTGAAAATTAGCGAAATGGAGCTATTAGGGAAACACCTGGGACATAACCTCGCCAAGACAATGGGAGAGTCGATTTTATCAGTCAGGAGAATGATATAGTCAACCAATAGAACATACCCTAGCGTCTTTCAAGCGGAGATCAACGCGATTGGAAGATGTATTCAATTGAACCTTGACAGGAACTATCGAGGGCAAAGCATTGCAATTTTCTCTCATAGTCAACCACCCATAATGGCGTTTAGTTCTAACATCATCGGCTCGGAATTAGTCTGGGAATATCTAGAAAAATTAAACAACCTAGGCAAAGAAAACGGAGTTGCACTATGCTGGATACCAGGACACGCTGGAATCAGCAGCAGCAAGGAAGCTAATCTATTAGTAAAACAAGGCGGCCACAACTCCGTTTGTGGGACCAAAGCTATTCTGTTGTATAGCGATGAGAACCTATGAAAAATAACTTAAAGACTGTGAGGAGAAGCTCAGAGCATTTCTTTGGAAGAATCTTCCTGGTCTGAGACATTCCAAGGTATCCTTTGGAAACTTCAATAAGCAAAGAGCAAAGACTATGCTGGAACTTAGTAGAAACAACCTACGTGTTCTCGCAGGTTTTCTTACAAGGCATTATCACCTTGGAGAATACATGACAAGGATAGGTCTGAAACAGAATAGCGATTGCAGCGGCAGAGGCTGAAAGTCCGGAACACCTAACATCTATCTGCACTGCCATTATAGAGATCCGTGCCAACCATCTTGGCAAAGACGTCACAGACGAGGTAGAATTACCTTCTCTGGAACCATCACAGCTATTGCAATTTATTAAAGCTCTTGGACTGGATGGGGAACTATAAGTGCGGGCAAATCCTAGCAGCTTGCAGCTCATATAAGGGGGCGCAGTAGATAAATAGGGCACAGTGCAACATCATCCTTAATTAATCTAATCTAATCTAGTGTAAAGGACTTCCCAATGCACCTTTAGACTACTAGGCGCGCTTATATATATTCTTTTAAAGTAAAAGATTCAGAAGAAAGATAGAGTTGAATTCCTCCATATAAACGTTGGTAGATACATGTGCTGGATATACTCTTGTAGTAAATGACCTGATAGGAAAAAGGGCAGAGTTGGGTAATTCTCTAGTCTACATACGAACACACGTTGCAATACATATAGGCTGTAGCAGATATTGCAATACAAACTACGCTTATGGAAACTTCTTTGTAAGTAAAAGACATAAGAGAGATGGACTAAGGTTTTGCACGTTTTACGAAATACTATGCACAACTTGCTCTTACACAATTTCTTAAGGAAGTAATACAGATTTAAGGTAGCTGAGATTCTCATACTCATATTAAGCGTATAAGATTTCGTATGAAAGAATTGGATGCATATACATATACGTGCATAAGCACATACCACATACATATGTATATACACCATACCGAATTATTGAATTATTCTATACAAATATACATATTTGTTCATCTATACATCAAGGTGAAAACCATACATTTTTTGTATATCCCATATAAAGGAGATAGTTGTACTTATAAATGTATAGAATAAGAAAGTATTCGTCCAACAAGTATCATAAGCAGCAGAACGTAACAATAAATGTTCCATATATCTTTGGGAAATAGGTGCAATTTAGGTTCGTGACCGAAGTCGTACCTTTTCTGTCGCACTTCTAGAATATTTCTTGAGGTATATGCTTCCGCAGGATAATAAGTATAATCTTTACTTAACTGTGCACTCAGTTTTAACTCTATTCCGTTACAGTTGAGGAATATGACGCAAGGTCTAATACTATGTGTACGATTCAACAGTAACTCAACAAAAATTTCCTGTATTTTATTACAAATTCTAAAAACGCAGATAAAGCCAAATTTTAATTATTCCAAAATCACATTTTGTGTAGTGTTCGCATCTAGCTTCCAGATTTGGAGTGTATCGAAACTTTTTTGTAAATAACAATCAAAATTATTTATTTTTTTGACAAAGGTAACGGATTTAGAAGAAATATTATACGAATATTGACAAAAGAAAAGCATTATAATAGGAATTTATCCTAAGTTCCATAAAAATAAGAAAAAAACACTTACCGTTTGTGAATTAATCCAGAGCCACACGACTAGTGGAAGAATTACTTTCATCTTTGCTGTAAAAGAGAGATAAGCGTTATTTAAGGTTAGCGTTTCTTTTTCGAATTAGATATATTGATAAAATCACATTTTTAATAAACAAACGGTATTACTAAGAGCTCATGACAGTAAACTCGTATAGTAAGTTAGTAATGTAATGAAAGCGGTATAATAATTTATATTTAAAGGACACGGAGGGTTTAGCATAAAATCAAACTTTTAATACTAATGTATATATATATATATATATATATATATATATATATATATATATATATATATATATATTACATAGAAAAGTCAGCATTTATTGTTAGGTTGGTTGGGATTATTGTATTTTTATAGTTGTTTAAAATAAAGGAGAAATCAACACATTGCCCTTTTTGGGTTCTTTTCACTCTCATTGACGGGTTACGACATTGAATTTATTCTGGCATCGTATTGCAGAAAACCTGTATTCAAGTTTCTACTGTTAATGAATTGCGATGGGAAATATATTGACACAAGCCTCTTCAAAGTAATCTGGAAGGGTACTTATCATCTAAGAACGCACATCGTGTTGTTAAAAGCTCGGGTCCTTCCAACTTTCGAAGATAAGGATAATTTCAACCATTTTCTAACTGATGTTGGGCAGTTAGAGCATTTCTGATCGCTACCTATTGTCTTGGGTAATGATGGCAATTTAGAGGACAGATTTTCAGTAGAAGATTTGCCCCAGGTGCCTGTCATGGACCTAGATTAATATCTGTGGATAATCTTATACTTTAAACAATATATACGGTATACAGCTGCGACTGGTAAGCACAGGATGAGGCTGATGAATCTTACGTACGAAGAGTGTTATTCTGTGCTAAACGCTGCAGATGATAGAATGGTTACTGGGTGGCCTTTGTCACTCAACCAAACATTGGCAATTGACCTACTCTTGTGCTGCGATCTTCTTCTCTTTGTACTCCACTATATCTTCTTTGACATTCGCAACCATTCTTAAACTACTTTAGATAACATCTAACGATAAACCGACAATAAGCATAGCAGCAGGATTAAAAACAAAACCCCATCACTTTATTCAACTAGTCTCTATCATCAAAAATACCAAAGAAAATATCCCTCTGTCTGCAATTTCTTCCACTGGGCATGTACGTAGGTACCAGCAAAATTTGTTTCCAAGTATTAAAAGATTGAATATGTCTCAAGACACTTGTAAAAAGGATTGCTTTCAAATTAGCACTATAATTCTTATTTTCTTTTGAATCGTCAGTAATTTTCTTATTCTTTTCCTGTTCTAACAATCCCAAGGGTCTTATTTAGATGACATGTTTTAGCCATCCAGTATCGTTGTCCGTTTGCTCTGGCGTTACTTGGTAGTGTTTTCAGTCGATCTTTCTCTTTCTCTATTTCTTTGTCTTCATTCTTTGTATTTTTTCTCTTTTCCTTTCTTTTCTCGAAAAGTAATCGGCAAATATTGTAATTCTGCTACACCAAATTTAAAGACAATGAATGGAGTGTCTTGGATGCTATAGTAACTCCAGTAAACTTTTTACCAACTATTTAGATAGAGAGATATAAGACACAACAATAGCACAACAACAATTGATAATTCAATCAATAGATTATTTTGTATAATTACGTATTATTATCCTCGTTGAATTTTAATTATTCTTAGTTATTTAGTTTCCTTGCCTTTCAAATTATAGCTTTGATTTATTTTACTTAAATAATTCTTTGCAATTCGAAATTTAACTTAAAACAATCTTGGTCTATATCTTTGTTGTTATGGTTGCATTAAATAAAACAAATTTAATAAAAATATTTGATTTTTTATGTACACCTTATTAAAAATACGTTAACATGAAGTACAGGAGGCACATTATTTCGCATCTGAAAATTTAATGTCTGTTGTTTAGAAGCGTGCTATTTTACAAAAATGTTTGGAGGTTGGCAGTAACAGGCATATGAAAAAATAAATTAAAAAAATAATATTGGGAGGAATAAGGTTATAAACTGTTTTTTTTTGTAAGCATTTCAAAAATATTTACAACGAAAGCTAAGAAACAATTGGTATTTTAAAAGAAATTTAGTTTGAAAACGAAGATTCAAAATTCAACAACAGACAAAATTTGCATTGGGATTACTGGAGGATCTCACAAAATGTATTCATACGCAAGCAGATTTACGTTACTTTTTTTAAAGTCGAAAACTTATAACAGTTACAACATTATAATTTTCTTCTGCGAGCGTCACGTTTCAGTACATCAGTTAGTATTAGTATGTCTAATAATAAGCTTGTGGTGAATATTTATAATTATCTGTCAAACACATAGCAATGAAAGTTTGTCTAATGTCCGATGTGAATAAAGTGCATTACATCCCAACACCAGACGGCGTAATGATATCTATGGTAAATCTCATTAAAATTAAAACCCAAAGGCGCACAGTAAGCACTAACGAGTCATGGTCGCATTCTGAATGTAATTTAAGTTTTATTATAACTGTAACGACAATTTTACGTTTGTTATGTCTTTAAGGTACACGAAGCTCACGGTAACAAGAGATCTAAACTAACGGCTCATTATAAAAAAACCCTACAGTAACGACGCCTTCTTTGGAATATATCGTCAGTACGTTACACAGTTTTTGCGCTCATCTTCGTAATTTCTAACTGTTTCGTCAAATTAATATCTATACATTATTTTTTCTCTTGGCAATATAAATGTTATCCTTCTATCCTTTCATACGTGTGTCGCTTCGCATCAGGCCTTTCTAAATTGTATGACCTTTTTGACATCAACGCTAAAAATAGTTTATATATAACATTGACATTTAACGGTATTCAAAAACGCCTCACAATGCACACTTTGAAGTATGAAAATGTAAGTGCAGCGAGCGTATATGTTAATTGTGTGTTATTGCAACAGTCACTGTTGTTTATTATTTACAAAGTAATAAAAGGTAGAAGTTTCCTTCTTCAGTTTACTGATCTATATTTGCTGAAAAGGCCAGGTGCGCTTATAAATACCATAATTACGGTATAAAATTACACTTGTATGAGTATGTGCATCAAACGCAGCTTGCTAAAGGAGAATCTACTAACAAAACCGCCGCTACACTATATTTAACTGATATCAACTCGATTTGAATTATAAGACGTGTAATTATATAATTAAAAATTTCTAGTTTGATTATGATTAATTTGTTTACCAAGTTAGTGCTATTTAAAACATTAACGATACAGCCTGCTACATCACATAAACTGACTTAATTCATCACTGTTTTTATTTTTGCGATGCAATTACATTTGGCGCCTAACATTATGTGAAACTGGTTGTCTGCTTAATATATTTGAAAAGTAGTCATGCAATTTTCTCAACAGTTAAGTAGAATGTGGTATAGTTAATGACATTCATGAACCGAAGACAGTATTCTACGCTTGTTAAGCATACAAATACATATATACAGGGCTATATGATAAGGTTTAAGATGAAAATATGATATTAATCCCAGTAATAGTTGTACATACAGCATTTATAGTTTCCTAAACCACAGCAGAGCAAATTGATGAAACAGAAGAGCTAGAATTAAGTTCCTAAGAAGAAATTATAATTTGTAGACACGAAAAACCAGAAACTCATCTTTGTGTATGATACATAAACACCTCTTTGTGTTGATGAGTTTTACCCGCATTATAGATACAGATTTGTATTGTTCCATGTGGTTTATGAAACGGTTTTGTAAATTTTCAAAGGAGTTTTTATCGAAACAGAAAATTATATTGCTTGAACCATGAATATTTTGACAAACAAGCACTTAGTATTAGATAGTGTATTTTTTTTAAAATTTAAATACTGAGGTTATACGGAAAATAACCTAACTTTGTTTCTTTTAACTTTTCACGCACATTTCCCAGCGGTTTTTCTACTTGACAAAAGCGCTCCAGAAAACGTGTTTTGAAACAAACTAGAATGAACAGGTACACTGGCACGGTGAGTAACGATTAATCATCTCATCTGTGGTCACTTTCTGCGAATTTGATTGTGTAGCCTTTGCAAAACGGTTGTGTAACATTCACGGTTGACTGGTTGTAATTGAGGCAAAAATTCAAAATGCATAATTTGGTTAAGATCCAAAAAAAATTAGCATTACTATGAGACTAATGTGCTTTGTCAGTTTTGCGATCAAGATTTCATGGCACCTCTGTGTTGAGATGCCAATCTTCCCCATAAGTTCTTATTGCTAATGTCTCTACTTTCGCTTTGTTTTCCATTTTAAAGTATTTGTTCCTCAATACGATGTCTCTGAGTCTGAGATTCGGGATGCTTTCATTGCTTCTTGCCGCACTATCCTCCACTATCTGGAGCTTCAGAGTTTGTTAAATCGCCTCCCAGGTAATTAAACTGATTCACTTGTTCGATCATCTTCAACCTGCAGTTTCCATCTTACCGGTTCTTTGGATGTTACTAGACATTTGATTTTGTCGGTGTTAATTATCATATTCAATTGTTTTTCTGATTGGTTAAAAGAGTGCAGTAATGTTTGCAAGTTGTCTTCAGGGTCAGCGATTAGCACCGCGTCGTCTGCGTAACAGACAGCATTGAAGTAAGTATTGCCCATTTTGTATTTAGGTAGTTTTCCGACTATTTTATCCATAATCATACTGAATACAAATGGAGTAAGTGAGTCGCCTTGTTTTAACACAGGAGAAGGCGAAATTATTATAATTCAAATAAATGCTTTCGTCTATTAGCGGTGATAATTAATTTGGTAAGTATTTACTTAAAATAATTTTAAATACGGCAAACATCAGTCAAGTGCCCCGTTATTTACTTGTAGTAACGAAGCCATACGGCGTGGAGATTTGAACATCACAATAGCATGCATACGTATTCAAACACAAAAACGAAACTTGTCAACTATATGACTCTAACTCTAACGAATACCATTTTAATTGTTCGCAATTTTGTAGGGAATATTAAATATTTATTTTGCTGATATAAAAATTTTAGTAAAATCTAAAGAAGGGATTGCAAGTCGCTCAAATATAGGATAAAGATACCCTAAATTTCCGGTCGATATCTGAAGAGGTAGTAATCTTAGTCGCATATATAAGTCCGTATTTTATCGGAGATTTATAGCACCTCCGCAATTAAGTTATTTAGGGCTCTACCGTTGAAAATAATTACACCAAAGAATTATTTTATTATTTTCCCAGGTTAACGATGATGATGCTGTTAATTAGTTCATATCGGAGCTGTCAGCATAATTTTTTAAACTAACGGATATAGGTATTAATTTTTAAAGCGGATACTAAATGTATTTCTACTGCCTATTAATATTTTCATGTATTTAAGAGCTCCAAGAACAGTTTTATACACTTTTCTGCGCGATATAACACAGTTCAAGTATGAATATAACTTGCATATTTTGCTGTTTTAAATCTATATTTATTTTTTTAACTGCTAAAAAGATAGCTATTTATAATGTTGAAATAGTAACAGTTTAAGAACGGTATTTTCCGAAATCACAAGCATAAACTTAATCGGGCAATTTTCATCATCTCAGGATTCGCTACTAATATTAAGATAAAGAGTTGTTTGCAAATGAGATAGCGGTTAAACAACGAGTACGTAAGAAGTTGTTCAATACCATGTCTGAAAACAAGAAATTTAAAAGCAAGAGCTCTAAAAAAACATGTTGAGGTTCTTTCTTGTATTGATTTCATAGCACATAATTTCAGGTTAGATATATACTTGATTTATTGGAGAACGTGCAAAATTATGTGTAGAGAGTAACAATGTATTATTTGCCAGCCGAATAAAATAAAATATGCGAGAAATGACAGTTAATTTTCGTTAGGAATACAAGGATGTCCTTAAGCAAATTAGCGTGCAATATTTTCGTTTAACAATGTTAAATGAACAGTATTTACAATATATATTACTTGCAGAAAGAGGTAGAAACTTAATCTTTGTATGTTACTTTTTCCTAGTGAATGTTCAAAGAGACTTTATGTCATTAATGATTTCATAATAATGATAATGAGTGCTCTCGGCAACTTCATGCAGTTTAAAATGCAAGAACATATATAAATAAATTCCAATCGATCTTTTTAACGGTTGTTAGTTTCGTCTTTAAAGAAACATGACTTCCTCTCGCAATACAATAATAAAATGAGACCTGCATTTCTCCCTTATTAGTTGCAGTACTATTTTTAGAATAGAATGTGGTCCTCGTCGACATGCGATTTTTGCTTATTAGCGACAATTATACATGAATATACAGGCTGTTACGAGTATCATTTATTGACTCTCAATGAAAACTTACTACTGTACTCTAGTTTGAGAATTCCATGTGTACTTTCAATGAATATATACACTAGGGTGACGGAATAAAGTAGACACCAGGTAAAGCGGTATAAATATGTAAACAGCTGAATTCTAAGAACGAATTAAGAACTTTCTCTTGTCATTACGGTAGGGATAGATGTATCGGAAGGAATTCGTCATAGTTTAGTATCGTTACAACTATGCCTCGCTTACAAGATTCGAGTGATATTAGCGACTTCACCGGGGTCGCATCGTTGACCAGAGTGAACGGGGCGCTTCGCAACGTGAAATAAGTAAATTTTTAAATATTCCGTTGTCCACAGTTAACCGTGTGATTACACAATTTAAACGTAAGGAAAAAACAACAGTGGAGCCGAGACCAGGTCGTGCCGGATCTTAAAAAGGAAGTAAAAGGGTGCTTGTGGGCGAAAAAGTACAGGTGAGCTTGCGGCAACTTCACAGAAAAGTCAGCGCACCGTTCTGCGATACCTCCACAGTGTGAGGATGTGTAAAAGGGTGGCAAAGAAAATACCTTTTCTTACGTCGTTTCAAAAACGGCGCCGAATGGCTTGGTCAATCGAAATGCGAACGAAGTCCGAAGAGATTTGGCGGTCTGTCATTTTTTCAGACGAAAGCAGATACTGCCAATTCAGTGATAGTGGTCGTACGTGGGTATGGTGACGTTCGTCACAGCAACTGGATGACAAATTTTTGCATCAGGCGGTGAAATACGGCGATGTGAACATCATGGTGTGGGGCGCGATATGGTATGGTGGAAGATCGCAATTAGTAATCTGCGACGGAAATATAAATGCGGCAAAATATATCCAAATATTAACAGAAGGACTACTACCGATATTCGACAACGCCATTTTATCTAGAGAAGACGCCACTTTTATGGAGGATGGAGGACCCTGCCACAAAGCAAGAACAACAACCACATGGAAAGAGGAACAGGGGATTCGGATTTTACCATGGCCAGGCCAATCACCAGATATGAATCCGATAGAGAATGTTTGGCGCATAATCCAGACAAATATGGCGAAACGACCCCGAGAACCCAGTAATAAGGAAGAACTCGAACAGCTGTTACAGAAGTTAAATATTCCAGAAGACACCATTAATCATCTAATAGATTCTATGCCGCGACGACTCGCAGTACTTCACGCAAGTAAAGGTGGATCGACAAAATATTAGTCTAATTTAAAAATTTTAAAATATTTTATATATATAACGAGAATAGTATCTTTTTTTAATTAGTAGGTATCTATTTTATTCTGTCGCCCTAGTGTACTCTTTGATTGTGTGATTCTAATAAAAAAGAATAGATAATGTATCAAATTACAGATAAAAAAAAACAAATTCATAAAGAAATAATATGTACTTACACGTACGCGGTACAGGATTTCGGAATGAGAAGACTGGATTTCTTCCAGAAGGGACAAACAAAAGGCAATACAAGATGGCGAACAATTGATATTGAAAAGTTGCATGTTAGTAGCAATTGTTTTAGGAACTATCACGAAAAGACCTACTTAATTCCCAATTTCGAGAAACAATTTAATCTACACTATAATAGTACGCAATCTTAAACCAACCTCTCGGCCATGTACAACCGATCGAAATAACAACTTCTAGCCCAAGGCTCTTCCAATTATTGCCATTGAAAATGTCTTTATCTTCCGTAAAATTTAAAACCATCCACGTGCAACCGTATAATTTGTCACGGACGTAGATTCCTTGTTTTTAGGATTATCTTCGTGGAAATAACGGTAGTAACGTTATGGAGACTTCGACGAACGAAAGGCGAAAAATTCTCGCTCGTCTAAATTTGGCTCAGGGATCTAATTCGACATCTGAGCTCATTAACAATGCCATGAATGGTTAAGAGATGTTCGAACGGATCTCGTGTATCAATCTACATTGCCCGTTCGTCGTTCCGTAAGGCCAAGAAAAGCTAACGTTTCGATCTTGCCGACATTGTACTGCGACGCTCGCGATGGTGGATGTGGATGTATCGATGGCGAGTATGTATCGATCTAAATATGGAAATGTTTTTAGATGTCTAATACAATCGCGGTAATTAAGTTTGATAAGAAAAAGAAATAAATTAGGTAATGAGTGAAGTGTGCAAGCTCCAACAGCAGGGGTTTAAATTTTTATGTTTGCAATTGTTTTTTCTTAAGTCAAAGAAAATTTGCAAAATATAGTAAGGTAAGCTTATTCCACTATGTTTACGAAGCAACACATTTAATTTGGGAATAGATAAAATTTATAAAGTCAACAATGCATTTTTGAAAAAGCTACTCTAAACATGGAAGTAAAAGAAATATTATATAGCGTTTGTTCCTGTTACTAGTATTGATACTGTAACGCGAGGTTAATGGTGGAAATTTAAACTGTTATATATACAGAGGAACATAAAACACTCCACTACTGAAATAAGATCAATTGGCACTTCTTAAAAGTAATTACCTATCAATTGGCTAAAAGGTTGTATTTTTATAGTTGTTTGATACGCAAACAAATGGTAACAGTTTAAAATAAAGGAGAAGTCAACACATTGCCCTTTTTGGGTTGTGTTCACTCTCATTGACGGGTTACGACATTGAATTTCTTCTGGTATTGTATTGCAGAAAATCTGTATTCAAGTTTCTACTGTTAATGAATTGCAATGGGAAGTATATTGACACAAGTAGTCTAGAAGGGTACTTATCATCTAAGAATGCACATTGTGTTGTTGAAAGCTCGGGTCTTCCAACTTTTGAAGATAAGGATAGTTTCAACAATTGTCTAACTGACGTTGTGCAGTTAGAGGGAGAGGGGATACCTGTTGTCTTGGGTAATGATGGCAATTTAGAGGACAGATTTTCAGTAGAAAATTTGCCCCAGGATCTAGAATAATGTCTGTGGATAATCTTATCCTTCTACCCCACTTTATACAATATATATGGTATACAGGTGCGACTGATAAACACAGGATGAGGCTGATGAATGTTACGTACGAAGAGTGTTATTCTGCGCTAAACGCTGCAGATGATAGAATGGTTACTGGGTGGCCTTTGTCTTTTATACAGTTCTGTATAAATAATGAACTCCGTTTTAATTCCCATATATACCGTAGTTGTGTTTTCCGCTTCTTTTCACGGCAAACTTACATGTATAAATTCAACCTATTTGTTATATATTTTTAGCCAATAAAATTTTGGACATTTAAACAAAAGTATGGAGTGGTAACAGCTTGGACCAAACTACTGAAGCTCATTCAATACTAGCAGAACGGATAGAAAATTTTCTTTACTACTTTCCAAAGTTTCAAAGATATTAACGCAAATAACGGCGGATAACGAATGGGTGCATAAAAAAGTATTACTGTTTCTCTTCTGTAAGCCCACAAAGTTTTATTTAATAGTAATGCACGAAATGGACAATATTTATATTGGGACACGTTCAACTTATAAATCCATATATTGAAATTTATTACCTATATATACATTCCCTTTTAGTAAATTCAAACAAGAAATCAAATTCAACGCTTTAATAGCCTTTACGAATTAAATTGTATCAACATGTATAAATTTACATGTAACATTCAACTCAAACATTGTGTAACTGTTTATTGCTTAAGAAAGTTATTACTGAGATTTATGTATTGGACGTAGGAACAACACGATTTTATTACAACCTTAGAATTGTAATAAATCCAAAAGGAATTTTATGTACTTTCTCACTAAGATATCTAATTAACTGAACGATTTTGATAGACATCGGGTGTAAAATTCCTGCAACGGATGTCGCGATGTTTAGTTTTTATACATGCGTTAATTTAAAGGTAGGAACGAAGTTGCAGCTCTAATTACAAACTATACTGTAAACTATCGCGAGAACAAATGGAAAAAAATTTTCAATTATCTGCGAGAGGAAAGACAAGTTATTAATGTACACTAGTGAATAATAATGGCGTCTAATATCACGCACTGTAGATTTTAAGCAAGACGAACAGGAGGCGAATTCCTTTATATGTGTTTACAAATTGCACTTTTGGTTTCCTTAACGTGCGAGGAGATAGAAGATGTTGAAATTAATGTTGCAGTAATAACTACATTTCCTGTGTTTTACAACTGGATAGTGTTTTCCTGGGATAGTTTTCAGCTTACTTTATTGCTTTACTTAACTACTATAAAGTTAGTATTAAAGGCTTTGTCGACATTTTATAAAAAAATGTAGTTGTCCTTAAATGAGAATGTCTTCAGTGCTATTTATTGCTCTATATATATTAACGTCATCGGCATAGGCGAATACTGGATAGGTAACAATTTCAAATAAATAATTTATAAAGATATTGAACAATAGTGGGCCTAATTTCGCGCCTTTGCAATACTGAAAGTTGGCAATAAGTCGTTGGAATGATATCCATTATAAAATACATAATTGCATCTTCTATTCAAATAGGAATACGTAAGCTTTTACAGGATAGATGATACTTCAAAGCAACTCGATTTTCGAATTAATATATTGTGATCAATGAAGTCAGAAGCTTAGAAAACACTAAGGTATATCAAAGTACGCAATATTATATATCCTTCCAAGATGTTATATGGTCTTTATGGTATTTAGAATGGTTGAGAAAGTTTCACTAAACATTAAAATTGCATACAACAATAACAATTACTTTAAAATTTACATACCAATAATTACAATATCTTTGTTTTATCGTATGAAAACATTGTTACATGGTTCGCACCTAACACTTGCGCGATAAATTTTTGTAAGATGACTTGAAAAGTTTGGAGCTACAAACTTAGTTCTCTACGCATCTCCATAAGAAAAAGTCAGAATATTTGAAATCTAACGATGACGGAGGCCACTTAAAAACATTGCGATATATATATCGCTGCATAAATTGTGAAGAAATTTTGCTGTATTGTTTGAAACAACGCAATTTTGTTGAGAATATGTTCTTTTACGGATATTCGACGACATAACTTCAAAACAATTAAACCAATCACTAGTTTCTTCGACCAATTAATTTAATTTGATTGTGAAATAACTAGTACGGAAGGAATTCAGAAGAAAGGAAACGTAAAACTCGAAAACTTATTATTTTCATTCATTAGTTAATTGGCTTATCGTGCAACTTGATCATGGAAAAATCTCCACTCTTAGCCAGCTGTGTCAATGAATGTTATGGTCAAAGTTTAATAGGGAAGGATTCATATTTTAGCAGCTATTTCTATCAAAATTTTTCATTTTTCATTCGAAAATAATTCCCGGAAGAAGTCGCTTGTACTAAACATTATATAAAAATCGTAGTTTTCTGTAAATAATAGGAAATTTAGTGACCTAATAATAAATTCTTGCATTCAAAAGAAATGGAATTAAAACCTATGCGTACTAGTTTAATTGGCGGTGAATGTTTCGGGTGGCTTCATTGGAAACATTGTGGGTTTCATCGAAAACATCGAAGTGTGTTACCAAATAATATGGGGTGGTCATTGAATTAGACTTGCACACTGAAATGTATTCAGACGAGTATTCCTAAGAAACGGCGATTTTTGGCCGAAAGGACAACTTTTTAGGTCAATTTGCAAAAGAACGGTTGCATTTAAGGTATTTTGAAATGTCCACTAGTTCTAAGTTCTAAGTTTGTTTCATAGGATAAAGCTTTTCATCGAATTATTTGTTTCTACTTTGAGCGCATTTTCAAATTTTTGACGTATAGTTTAAAAACTGTTCTAACCACGACCCTAAATATAATTTTTGCTTTAGATAGGAAGATTCCTTTGGCCAACGTTGTATGCCTGGGACTATAGTATTATCTCTTTTTATACCAATCGACGGAAATGTACTTATTCACATTTCTCCACTATACAAATAATAGTTTTTAGATCGCATATGCTGGTATATTTCGTAGTCAATTTGCGAAAACTTCTTTCTTAGACATTTTATTTGCACTGTACATGTGTAAGTATACGTTCTGCTCATGTGGTGTGATTCTTTTAAATATGTTTCGCAATCAACTCACAAAAAAAAAATTTACTCTACATTTAGGTTAACATCACTAGATCACCAGATATCTCTATGTCCATTATTACATAATTATACGTACAATACATTGGTTTAACGCGAAATAACGCATAATATCAAACGGTACTATTGCCAACAATTAAGGCAACTGTTACGGTGTAAGATATTATCTGTAAGAGGTCGCTAGCTTCGCGCCATGGTAGCACGTTCGAGGACTAAATGACTATGTAATGATTTTCATTACTTGCAATGTAGCTAGTAGGTTACAAGTTCTTTACTTTGTTTTTCAGTTGCCTCATTATGCTCGATACATCATATTTAAATATCGAGCCGCCATTACTGATTACGTTCGCTTCATTATAGATGGCGCTATTAATATAAATTTGATACAATTATGGAACATAAATCTTGAAATTACTTTAAGGCGGCCTTGACAAGTTCTGATTAAGGCGTCGATGTCCAATGAAGCAATTCTATTCTTTTCTAGAGGAAGTTCGCTACTTCTTATCACGGGCTCATTAGTGTGTGCTAAACAAGTTGCATTGAAAAAGTGTCCGAGTGCTGTTTTACCGACTATTCGGTCTGCTCTTGTAAAAGAATGCCGCAGGCAACAGCTGACCGACCGTTATGATCGTGTTTTCATTGCCTTTCACATTTAGACGATAGTATACATATGTAATAACCAAGCCTATTGCAACTCCAGCGTTGGTCGCATTGAATAAGAAAAAAGCAATCCGGTAACGGGGAAATTGCCGTTTTATTTGGTAATAAGTGTTTCCTAATTCTTTTTTGATTTAGAGGATTTATTAGAAAAAGTAATGTTATTAATGTTTCACGATTCACTTGCTAGGACAGTAAAGTTAATATATTTATACTAGTTAATAAAAATATGTTCTTGTGGCATGTTAAAACTCGCTCAATTTGCATCGATAGAAATTAAACATTTTGCGTCCACGTTCAGAAATTCATTTCAGTAGTAATACTACGAGGGGAGGTCCAGAAGTTCGTGAAATGGAGGGGATGGAGTGGGGATAGTGGGGCTCGCTAGGTGTCATGCTAGCGTCAATCGTTTACGAATAGCTGCCTGCTAAACAAGTCAATCCGGAAGAAAACTGAAACTATGGAGGAAATTGAACACCGTCCTGTGATAAAGTTTCTTACAAAGCAAGGAAAGAACGCTCAAACCATATTGAATGAAATGGAAACCGTTTATAGGGAACAGTAAATCAGTGATTTATAAGTGGCATCAGACATCGTCGAAAAAGTGCAAAACTTTCTACTGCAAGATGCCCGTTTGAAGAAAAAACAATTATCTGCATTAGTTAGCGTATCCTACATGACCACCTGGGTATGACAAAAGTCAATGCAAGATGGGTACCGAGAATGCTCACGCCGCTGCGGAAACAGCAGCGCGTCTGTGCGTCCAAACAATTTTTGGAGCTGTGTGGAAACAGACCTACATAGATTTTGGAGCGGATTGTTACCGGAGATGAAACATGGGTTCATCACCTTGAGCCTGAGTCCAAACAGGAGTCCATGCGATGGCATAAAAGGGGCACCGCCGCCAAAGAAATTCAAAGTGTCGGAATCGGCTGGAAAGTTGATTGCTACTGTTTTTTGGGATTGTGAAGGAATATTATTGATTGATTACAAAGAAAAAGGTAGGAGCAGAACCGAAGAATATTACGCAGCGATATTAGGAAAATTAGAGGAGGCCATCAAGGAAAAACGTCGAGGAAAATGGACCAAGGGTGTGTTGCTCTTGCAAGACAATGCGCCGGTTCACAAGAGCAAAGTTGCAATGGCTGCTCTGCACAAGCATGGCTTTCAATCAATAGTCCATCCACCCTACAGTCCAGACTTGGCACCTAGTGATTTTCATTTGTTCCCCAATTTAAAAAAAGACTTACGTGGAAGAAAGTTTTCCGACGACAATGAGGTAAAGGAGGCAATTTTGGCCCATTTTGAGGCGAAAGATAAAAAATATTTTTATGATGGTTTAGAAAAATTAATTCATAGATCTAATAAATGTATTGTGCTTAAGGGTGATTATATTGAAAAGGAAAAATAGGTTTATTGTATTATTTTATTTAAAACCCTTTCATTCCATGAACTTCTGGACCTCCCCTCGTAACAATAAGTAAAAATGCGTTAAGTATTATAATACAGATTCCTTTTAATGAAAGTCTCCTCAATACATATAACAGATGATATTCCAAACGTTATAGTGTTTTAACACATGAAAAGGTAGCCACAAGAAGTTCTTTTATTGACATCAATTACATCTTCGATTATGAGTTTCTATAATATGGTATTACTAAATGATATTCCAAGAAAATTATGGGATATTTATTTCTAGACTTCTGAACTAATTACTTGGCGTAGCGATTAAACAACACAGTTCGTCGAAAGTAATTTCCTCGACTAATTTACAGCTGTCAACTTGAATCATTATCTTAACCGATATCTAAGAATTCAATGTATGGTATTTGCTGTGACGTTCTGCTATCTATTTTCAGCGAATCACTAGCATTCACACTTTTCTTACAATAAGATGGTTTATACAGTGCTCAATGGAATATAATTAACAAGCGTTAAGACGTACAAGGGTCTTGGACGCCTTGGCGCCTTTCGCATACTACTAACCCAAAATATAAATAAAGAAATAATTCACCCTTGTGAAATCCTTCCTGTCACCTAACCTTTAACTAAGTCCTTATTTCTAACACCCACGATATGTAGCTTGCCGAAGAATTGTCATGATCGTAGTGCCTTTGCAGTAATTTGCAAAACTATTCTACATAATTATAGAAAGTTTCAGTAAATAGTTTATTATTCGTACACCAGTTCTGGCTTCCTTAACTTTCTGTTAATTCTTCAGGAGTATATATCTATATATGCATAACACCGCCCAACAGAATAATTTTTTTTTCGTGGCGCCTGTAAAATATGAACTGATTTAGGGTATTGTGCTGGTTCCAAAAATAACTGGAATTTCTTTCTAGCAGCTCTAGTCTTTGAGATATCAATTTATTAGCAGAGCCGTTATTTATTAGAAGAACAGATACTTTCTAACTTCCACACGCTCGGATGTAACATGAGCATGAAGATTTATTACTTCCGCAGCCACTTAGATCGTTATCCAGAAAACTTTGGTGATGTTAGGGTTGAGGGACAGGGTGAAAGATTTCACAACATCAGTATTATGGAGGAAATATACCAAGGAAGATGGGATAACCATATGATGGCCAGGTACTGTTGGAATCCGAGACGGTTCCGGTAAACTTGAGGAAATCTTATAGAGCCGTTATTTATTAGTAGAACAGATACTTTCTAACTTTCACACGCTCGGATGTAACATGAGCATCAAAATTCGTTACCATCACAGCTACTTAGATCGTTTTCCAGAAAACTTATGTAGTTAGTGAGGGGGAAAGATTCTACAACAACATCAGCACTACGAAAGAAAGATGCCAAGGAAAATAGGATAACCATATGATGGCCAAGTACTGCTGGAATCTTCAGCGAGACTGTTCCAGTAAACCTCAGTCAAGGAAATCTTATAAAAGGAAATTTTTAACTGATGTTTGAAAGTTGTATATGCACATTCTTTTGTGTTTCAATCTACAGTTATCAAATGCTAATATTTAAAAAGTTACGTACATAACAAAACACTATATCTAATTCTGGCTAATTTTTCCTAAATAGGGCAGAGGGAGTGAATTTCGAAAACTAGATCTGAAAGAACAAATCTGAGGCACCTCCAAATTGCTTAATTACACTTGGAAAATGCCAGGCACTAAAATGTGGGTGTGTCAGTGTAATTGAATAATAAGGAAATGTGAAATTTCGCTTGTATATACTAAGATAAATATTCAAATAATCTCATATACTTCTAAATGTGATAGTTTACAGAAACTTCCATAAATGCATTTTTTATCTTAGTAGTTTTCTTTTATAAATAAAAGGTTAAAGCAATTAAATTGTACATATGAGTAAATATTCCATTTATCATCTCCATCCGCTGACGCCAGAGAAAAGCTTGTTGCTTTCAACGTTTTACTTATGTTCCTCTACTAACTTTTTTTGTCACAATTTGAATAATATTCTACATTCTTTATATAACTTTTTTATTTAAGACAAATTTGTCTAAGCAAGATATCTTGTTGAATAATAAATTATTTAAAACTAAATGTAATGTAATCTTTATTTTAAAAAAGCAGGCTTAGAGCTACTTTAATTGTCATAAATAAATGTTAATTATATATGGTTGACATACTGTATGTACATGCTATTAGTGAATATGCTTAACCTTCACCTTATAGTTTAAATCAGCATATACAAAGACCCATTATTTATTATTGGGCGTGGAAATATCTGGTAATATAATTACACCTTCTCGATTTGGAAGTTGTTGATGTGTTGGTGACCAACTACTACTTATGTTAGCTACCGATCTAATGCAGAAAAGAATAAAGGCGTATCTCGATACAATAATTAGAAGCAACATGCTTGTCTTGATGGAAACTTATTAAATGCATATAAAATAATAATTGTCGATAAGGCAACATGAGGAAGATTTCCACTGAGTATCTTTTCTTTAGCTATGTGATGAGCGGACTTGCTAGTTTTAAGGTATCTAAGCCTGTAATATCGAAAAGAAGTGTGTAGAAATTGCAACGGGTTTGTTACTTCATTCTACCTTTGTCACATGATTCAAACGATGATTTGAGAGGTTTGATGAATCCACTAGAAAAACTTTCTTTGACTAGTCTCAAACCCTCGACTATTAATATTGGCACAGTTAGCACTGGATTACCCAGTCTTTAATGATGAATAATGTTTCTAGCGCATTTAACACTAATGTGGTAGATCAATCATGGAAGTGTACAAAGGACCCATCAGTTAACATCAAAATTTGCTGTGATGTCGCCTTATATTATGATAAGCTCAACGTTAATAAACTGCTGTGTTTGCTATTGATCTTTTATGATTCTGTGCTGTCTCATGAATCACTGCAATATTATAAAAACGTGCTCCCTACAATACACTACAAACTTAACAACTACCTCAATAAATCAAAAATACAACGAATTCAAATGAAGAAGTTTTTAAAGTATATGTGCTTGAAGAGGTGTGAAAGTGTAAGAGGTAGATTGAACAAAAGATTAGAACGTACAGAAACAAAGGAAGCATAAACCAAAAATGGTGGGTAAAAAGAAGAAACTCAGAAATAAGAAAGGATTAAAACTATGATTAGATGAGATGGAAGAAACTGTAAGAGAAACAGAAAAAACAGGTGCAATATTGCTAATATATTGCATTATTAGCAACCCTACTGAAGTTAATCATGAATTTACAAGCATAGTAGAAAAGTGGCAAGAGAAATATTCAGAGAGACCAACGAATTTATAAGTAACATCGAAAATGACATACATCGAAGATAAAACTTTGCTTATAAAGTAATTAAATCATTAAACTCTCAGGAAAATGATAAAATGCAAATACATAATATGTCGCTTGTTTACTTATGACAATTAAACCAAATGAATTTTACGAAATCCGCTGCATAACTAATTTTGTAAGTGCCAAATTCAACCGTAATTTTGTTTCATTTTAGTAATTTATTGTATCTGTTATACTTCATCAGAAATGAAAGCATCAAATCTCCCAAACCCTGCATAGAATCGCAACTGCACGCTGTTGTATAATACGAAGGCTTCGTAATAATTACTCTGAATACACGTCATAAACATGCAATCTGTATTACAAATTCACTTTCACGGTATGTACATCCGTACGTTTGTTTCATCTACGAAATGCATATTCAAACTATCCGTTCGTACTACCTACTTGCGTCTGAAATACGTTCAACCGCTCTCCACTCTTTTATTCTCGCATTAATTAATTCCATTTCGCAAGTTGCGCGTACTATTTCACCCGCCAGAGAACATATTTCATATCTTCTGTAATTATAAGTTAGTCGCGTCCGACCAAGACTGCCTAACCTCATTGCTGGGCAACATAAGCGTTGGGATTTTAAAATGAAGGTAGTGTAATTCGCCGACTGCACGAGACGTTTGCCTTTTATACCTCCCATAATGCCGGTAAGGTACGGTGATATTAAAATACCCTGTCCGACGAGACATGCTAGAAGTGTAAAGACTTTGAAGAGTATGTTCAAGATTATGTTACGCAGTGAGACGTAAATTAATTACGAGTTGTACGGCACATAAAATTCAAGTCTAGTCTAAGGCACATACAGGTTGAATACTCTCTTCCAGCTAATAGTTTGATGAACTTGAAAATGATCAAGGAATAGGAAAAGTGTTTCTTAAACGAAGATACTCTATATTTCGCATATTCCCTAGTTACGATTGACAAATGGCGTAAAACGTTGATAAGTAAGTATATCAATTGGTGTAAAGTTATATTGTAAATAGAAAAGTAAACGAAATTAAGATAAAAAACGAATACAATATATATTTTAAAACAAACTAAAGAAAAAACCAAAGGAGAACGGTCAACCTGCTTTGTGTTCGGTAAAGTGAAACAATTTTTTGCACCAGATATTGTTTAATCTGTTTGAAGTACAACTCTAAGAACACCCTGGTAAATTTTATGTTATGAGGTAATACGTTGTAAGATTTTATTACTCCCTTCCTTTCGAAACGTGTCGATTTATTGGAATGACTAGATTAGCAGCGCTTCTTGTTGAGGAATGTATTTCACGGTTATGTTTAAATAGATAGGAGGCTTAGCGCTGAAACACAAGTAACTCTACTAAACTAAAAATAAAGTAGAGTTAAGTTCCTTGCAGGAGTCTCTGGAGTTAAGAAAGAGCTTCTGTAAGATAAATAGGACATAGGCATCGGTAGAGAGGCCCCAGAAGCAAATACCTTAACCAAATTAACATTGTACAAGCGAAGTACTTAAAAAAAAAGACAGCGCAAGTGATAGCTATGGTAAAATGTTTTATTCATCTTATTCTATAGTACCTCGAAATGTCTTATTTTACGTTATTTTCTATTGTTACCCAAAAGTTTTGCGAATTCAGTATTGGTATTCCACTAATATACAGTAAAGGCGTCGCATTAGGGTTGTTAAATATTATAGCTTTCATTTTATCATTATTTATGGAAGGACAGTTCATTTAATACCGCTGTTGAATGAGACTTACTGTACTATATACGGCGTGGCACAATATGTTAAGTAACAAACTTTGAAGAATAAATAAAATATTTGAGTATGTGCGTGCCTTCATGTCGGTAATGTAAGTAAGGGATATTAAGAACCGCTTTAAAAGTAAATAAATAATAGAATAAAATCGCATGCTCTCAGCGTTGTACTACTACTGAAAGATTTTAATAAATCAAGAGCTACGCAATCACGTAATTCCATAATTTCCTATATTAGATGCCATAATTTTAGTAGTGTCAAATACACAGATGACAATTAACACATCGGCTGAAAAGTTCCGGGCCTAACAAAGAAAACACGGTTTTTTTGGTTCAAAATTAGCTTTATTCATCAACGTAATCTCCATCACGAGCAACGCAATCATTCCAGCGCCGCTCTAACATTTCAATACCACTTTTGTAGAACGATTTATCTTTTGCCTCAAAATGGGCCTCAGTTTCAGCGATAACCTCTTCATTCGTGCGAAATTTCTTACCCCGGCGAGCATTTTTTTGAGGTCCGCGAACAGCCAGTAGTCGCTGGGAGCCACATCTGGCGAATACGGTGGATGTGGGAGCAATTCGAAGTTCAATTCATGTAGTTTTGCCATTGTTTTGATTGACTTGTGTCACGGTGCGTTGTCTTGATGAAACAAAATTCTTTTCTTTGCCATATGCGGTCGGTTCTTTGCAATTTCGGCCTTCAAACGCTCCCATAACGCTATATAATATTCACTGTTGATGGTATTTTCTTTCTCAAGATAGTCGATGAATATTACACCACGCACATACCAAAATACCGAGGCCATAACCTTTCCAGCCGATTGTTGTGCTTTCGAGCGCTTTGGACGACGTTCATCAGTTGCTGTCCACTCAGATGACGATCGTTTTGATTCCGGAGTGAAGTGATGGATCCATGTTTCATCCATTGTCACATATCGACGCAAAAATTCCGGTTTGTTACGCTTAAACATGGCCAAACACTGCTCAGAATCATCAACACGTTCTTGTTTTTGGTCAACAGTGAGCAAACGCGGCACCCACTTTGGACAGAGCTTTCTCATAGTCAAATGCTCATGCAATATAAAGCCAATACGTTCTTTTGATATCTTTACGATGTCAGCTAACTCAACTTCACTTTTCGATGATTCAAAACGATTTTGTGGATTTTTTGATGTTTTCTGGTGTTACCGCCTCATTTGGACGTCTACTGCGTTCTGCATCACCGGTGTCTCTACGACCACGTTTGAAGTCAGCAAACCAACGTTTTATTGTTGCTTCTGATGGAGCGGAGTACCCATAACGCTTTTCAAGTCATTGCTTCGCTTGAACGGTATTTTTTCCCATGAAGAAGCAGTGTAAAATTAAAACACGAGATTGTTTTTGATCCATTGTTTTGAAAATAACACAAGTAGCGTGACTCTTAGCACAATAACTCACAAACTAATGAGTAGAATATCATGAAATTTTAACAGCTGTCTTTTGAAGGTTAGTACTATCTGAGAGAAAGGTGACTGCAATAAAACTAGCGTCATCTATGTGTTAGGCCCGGGACTTTTCAGCTCATGTGTTATTTCCTTATTATCTTTTTAAGAGTTTAATTTAAAAACCAAATAAAAACGTATAAATAATCTTGTCCTAACAACATCGAGATGGAAATCCAAATTAGGATTTAGAAAACGGATGCTGAGTTCTAAAAAATGAAACAAACGATTATACATATCTCTTTCGCATATTTCAGAAAAACTCTGTAAAATGGAGATAGGTGTATAGTTGTCAACGTCGAGCTAGCTTCTCTTTTCGAGGACTAGAATTAGAACGACTCTTGCCACTTTCAGATCATCAGAAGAAACGCACTCTTGAAACATACATTCACAATGTGTATCAGGCGTGACAATATAAATAATGCGCTTAGCTTAACCATGTGCATTGGTATAACATCGAGGCAACATGACGATTTACTAAAAAAACAATTTTTCGATTATGTGGCATAATTCAGACTGAGATGCGGGATGGAAGAAGAAACTGATGGGATGTACATATATGAATGGGATTCGGCTTTATCTTCATCTGCTTAGATGAATCAAGGACTACTTGCTTAAATCATCCGAATTCGGAAATAAACAATAACAGTTTTACAACTTGCCGGTCATAATTTGGCGTAAGGACTATACACTATATTTGGTTTCGTTTGTATTAAAAAAAAGTTACCAAACAAATTAGAAATATTAATTGTAGATTATCTGTAAGTAAAATGTATGTGCTACAAAATGTTAAAGTGTCCATATGTTGGCAAATTAATACTTTAAGTCAATTTAAGAACTGCTACAGCAAATACACAAGAGATATTTATAAGATTTAATGAAATAAGTACATATAGTCATATAATAAACTACCCAAAAGATGAATAAAGTTTAGTAGTGCTGTTTAATATTTAATTATAGATGGTTTTAGCATTCTAGAAAATGTCTCTCCAAAATCATTGGACTGTGGTTCTGTGTTGGTTAGATTTTTACAGTATATAGGAGTTAAAATCATCTTTAATATCAATTAATGCAACTTTATAAACAAAGAAATTAGTACTTAATATTGGTCGTATGAAATTATATCCAAATTACACCTGGATATTTGCAATAAAATTATTATTATACTTTAAAAAGGATTTCGTACAATTTCGCCGCATATACTAACTCTGCAGAAAGATTCAGATTTATACAATTGTAATGGAGAAGAGAAGATTTAGTTTTTAAAAACATCCAATTGATGAAGTATTTTACGACGATGTATCAAATACATTGCTTATCTTTTAAAATTGTAATCTATATTAGTAGTAATAGCCTAAAAAAAGAAGAAATAAATCACCTGAGACTAATTAATTAATACTAAATAATAGTCAACACAATTTATTCTCAAACCACTGTAATCCAACGTTAACACGTTTCCTTATCCCATATTCTGCTTAATACATAGTTACAATGTAACCCTCGTATCTCACGAGCATTATTACAACACAGTATTATATCGAAAATATAAAACTTTCACTTCTCCAGCGATCCAAGGCTGCCGATTTATTTATGTTGACCGAAACCTACTTCGACTGGTACTATCCTTTTATGATGCATATGTCAAAGGAACATGTATTTCGCGATGACGAGCGTAAGTGAGTTTTTGTGTTTTTCTTCTTGTACTTAATTAGATTTTGTTAATGGTATTATTATAAGTTTTCGAATGAAACACGGCGTATAGTTACTAGAAGGACAGGAAATGCTTTACAAAGGAATTCAAAATTTAACACAGCCATTAATTTAAACATTTATACCCCATGTCTGACACGTATTCTGAAATGAAGCCGCGTATAAAAAAATCTACCTGTGTACCTGCCGGATGCATTTTATATCCCTTTTTCTCACTCAAATAACTTTGAGGTGATACAATTTTGTATATGATACAAGTATCAATGGGCTGCATGAGTTTATAAAATATAAATATTGTTGCTGAAGCTAAAGGCAAAGGTTGACTGATTAGTTAGATAACACTCTTCGAAATAAAACATGGACACTTTCTCTATCAGCGAATAAGGTATCTTTACAGTTAAAATTATGAAGAGAATAAGCGATATAAATGCTTAGGGTTAGCCAACAGCGTCATAGAAAAAGAGCGGGTAGAAAATGTGTAATTAAGCTTTCCGGTCACGTGCTACCGCGGATATAATATCCGGTGGTGACTTATAGGTTTTTTTTTTACATTCACTAACACATTAAATTGAATATAAGATATGCACATCGGAATCGTCTTGCTGTCGATAAAAATCTTGTATGAAAGGATTTGTATTGTTTTCTTATGTTTTATTTGTTATGTCTGGTTCTTAGTTTTAAAGGAAGCTGGATATGAGAACTTTCGGATACAAATACACGGCGCCCACGTTTACCCAGTACATAAATGTCGTACCCAAGGCTTTATATTATTTTTATTATATCCTTAACACGACTTGCCTATGTCAGAATATTTTACAGATACTGTAAAATTTTGAATGAAATTTTTATTTATTAAAAAGATGTGCTCTTCAAAATGGTTATTAAAAGTACTTTCTGTATATTAAAGTGTTATTGATCGGATTCCTATCTTACTTTCGCTTTATTATAAGGCTATATGAAAGATCAAAACTAGTTTTACTGCATTTTGAATTCAGCCTTTTGGTTTTCGCTGCAAGTACAATATTTTAGTTTGTAATCGCTATCTTTTATAATCTTTATAGCAGAAGAAAACGAATGCTATTATTATTACATGAAGTGAATATTTCGTAGATTTCGCATTTAATAGAGTCTAGAAAAGAAGAAGCAGTTTGAAGAAAAGAGGAATCGACTATAGTCTTGGTGTTGCAGTAGTGGGTTACCATGTCAACAACACGAATTATGTCTAAACGGATACTATGCACTCATAGGGATTACCATTGAATGGGAATTAGCACAGGGCGGAGTGTAAGCCGACTACTTTCCAACTTAATTATTATGAACGACATCATGAAAGTGGTAAAAAATTGAACGAACTTATACAAATAATTAAATGCCCCTTTGCAGACGACTTGATGATATTCTGGAAGATAAAAGAGACTTCCAAACAAATTTGCAAATATGGATTGAAGCTACAAGTTTTGAAATAAATAGGGAAATAGCCAAAGTAGTGCTAACTGCAAAATAGAGATCTCTACGAAGACATATACACAAATTATTTTGCTCCTATTCGTGCATTAGCGTGTAACACCGAATTCAAACAAGCAACGTAGAAGCAGAGCTCCCACACTGTGAGTTGTAATGAGTACGTATGTAGAATACCAGGGACCACAAGGAAAGATGAAGTGGAGAATCTAACAGTAATGGAACAGTTACAGGTATGACCGATATTGAAAATAATACACAATTACAATCTAAAGTGGTTCGGATATTTGACAAGTTTAAAATAGGCCAAACAATCAGGTTTAAGAAGCAAGAAGGCATTAAAGGAGGACAGAGGCTGACTTAGAATGATCTATAATGGAAATACTAGTAGCGAAAGGGACAAGACAAAAACACTAGCTTTCAGTAAAGCAGCCTGGACAATGTTTATTTGTGGAGTAGACGTGGTTAGTTTCATTATCTGACACCATCGGGTATGTCGTAATAAATTAATAGTGGAAACAGTATTCGTGATCGAAGTAGTGATAACAATTGTTGAACTACGAATACTGAATAAATGTTATGCTTAATGAATGAAAACAAGAGCACATCGTGCAAGCGAATGCAAAGTCTACTGGATGTTCACACCGATTTGATAGCAAATAACATATCCATTTTAAACTATGTAACACATGGGCTGAAAAGTCCCGGTCCTAACAAAGAAAACACGGTTTTAAATTAGCTTTATTCATCAACGTAATCTCTCATTTCAATACCACTTTTGTAGAACGATTTATCTTTTGCCTCAAAATAGGCTTCAGTTTCAGCGATAACCTCTTCATTCGTGCGAAATTTCTTACCGGCGAGCATTTTTTTGAGGTCTGCGAACAGCCAGTAGTCGCTGGGAGCCAAATCTGGCGAATACGGTGGATATGGGAGCAATTCGAAGTTCAATTCATGTAGTTTTGCCATTGTTTCGATTGACTTGTGACAGGGTGCGTTGTCTTGATGAAACAAAATTATTTTCTTTGCCATATGCGGTCGTTTCTTTACAATTTCGGCCTTCAAACGTTCCATATATAATATAATATTCACTGTTGATGGTATTTCCTTTCTCAAGATAGTCGACGAATATTACAGCACGCACATCCCAAAATACCGAGGCCATAACCTTTCCAGCCGATTGTTGTGCTTTCGGGCGCTTTGGACGAGATTCACCAATTGCTGTCCACGATTATGACGATCGTTTTGATTCCGGAGTGAAGTGATGGATCATGCTTCATCCATTGTCACATATCGACGCAAAAATTCCGGTTTGTTACGTTTAAACATGGCCAAACACCGCTCAGAATCATCAACACGTTCTTGTTTTTGGTCAACAGTGAGCAAACCTGGCACTCACTTTGAACAGAGCTTTCTCATAGTCAAATGCTCATGCACTATAAAGCCAATACGTTCCTTTGATATCTTTACGATGTCAGCTAACACACGCAACTTCACTTTTCGATCATTCAAAACGATTTTGTGGATTTTTTTGATGTTTTCTGGTGTTTCCGCCTCATTTGGACGTTCACTGCGTTCTGCATCATCGGTGTCTCTACGACCACGTTTAAAGTCAGCAAACCAACGTTTTATTGTTGTTTCTGATGGAGCGGAGTCCCCATAACACTTTTCAAGCCATTGCTTCGCTTGAACGGTATCTTTTCCCATCAAGAAGCAGTGTAAAATTAAAACACGAAATTGTTTTTGATCCATTGTTTTGAAAATAACAAAAGTAGCGTAACTCTTAGCACAATAACTCACAAACTAATGAATAGAATATCATGAAATTTTAACAGCTGTCTTTTGAAGGTTAGTACTAACTGAGAGAAAGGTAACTGCAATAAAACTAGCGTCATCTATGTGTTAGGCCCGGGACTTTTCAGTCCATGTGTTATATATGCAAATAAGTTAGTATATTGGCGAGATGGAACTTGGTTGTGGATAACTGATTGTAAATTCATTATAGTACTTCGCATTTGCACGATACTAGTTCAGACTTTGAAAAATGTGCTTACCAAACATTTCCAAAATTTAGAAATCATAAGCAGTCAGAGGTTATATTATTTCTGTAGATGTTCGTGAATTGCAAATATTTAGATGTCATTATTTTGTTGATTAGTTGAAAGTTGTTACTCTAAAGAAGTAGTACAATGACTACTTATTAGCAATACCCAAACACCCTGATGTTAGTTCTTCATATGATGCTGTAGTCTTGTCATCATTTTGTTGATTAGTTGAAAGTTGTTACTCTAAGGAAGTAGTGCAATGACTGGTTATTAACAATACCCAAACATGGTGATGTTAGTTTCTCATATGATGCTGTAGTCTTAGATATATGTAGATAGATTACTTATCTTGAAACTATAGTTGCCTATATTATCTCTGCTACTTGTTAGACAAGACTGAAATTACAAAGAGTGTAGAAGAATGTGGAGGAAGTGTAATTAACTTCATACTTCTACATTACACAACTATGTTATAATATACATATATGACGTACCTCCATAAAAATTTATTTCAAAACAAATAAAGAAGACATAAGGTAAAAGTTTCAACCATAATTTAACTGTACACGTGCAACCGTTACAAAACATAATGTAATTAAAATGCCTTAAATATTTCTTTATAATTTATGCTCACATTTTGACTTCAAAGGAACAAAAGAGTAATAATAAAACAACGGCCAACATAAAATTCTTCTAAAAACGCGTAAATGGTATACAATAATGCTAACATGAACCATAATATGAAGAGGAATTTGAATAAACTAGTAATAAAAGTCCATAATTTGATACGTGTGACGCCATAAGAACAAAACACGTAATTTCACTTTATGGGATATCCCATCATACCATACGCTATATAGTACAGGTAGAGAGAGCGTTTTTTATAGCGACAAGGAGAGGAAGTACCGAAACAACATATGTTACGAAACAACTACGAAAACGTATGATAGCCACCGAAAATCTTCAGTTAACCGGCCTTGTAGTTTATTTTAAGCTATAGCCGAGGCCCAAAATTAACTGTACCTCGTCAATTATAGGTATAATGAACCTTTTCTCAAACAAGCGGTTTGTAATTTGAATTCGCGCCTGAGGCGACTGAGGGATTTATTAGACTAAACGACCTTTATATTTCTACATGTTGCATGTATCCGTGTATGTGCTCGCATTCTTACTCAGATTTAAAATCGTAGTCTATTTACCAGCCAGTTTATTGTGAGAAAACTATAATTATCTAATTACCTTTAAGCGTTCAATTTATTATTATACCATAACCTTTTCCATTTAAACGAGGTATCATTTTCTTTCTAAATAGAAATGAAATGAAAAAATAATAATAAGCTTTTATTAAATAATGCTATACTGTACAGATTATACCAGCAAATGCCAGATTAAAAACGTACTGAATAAAAATCACATCTAAAAATTTTATAAAATTTACTACTCACGTTCCTAGATTAATAAGAAATAGAAAAGATTGTTTCTTCAAAAGATTATGAGGCAGTTCTAAGAAACTCGAACTGTAGAATATGTATATATCCTGGCAAAATTGTTTTCAGTAGCACTTTATTCTTTCGCACTGGATAATTTTCAATACCATACGGTAAGACATTCTGTATTTTTACTGTTGAACACGTTTTTTGAATTTTCGCATACCACTACTTCCAGGTCGGCTTGGAAAAGATCTCATCTAGTATATGTATATGTAGTTACTCTCGCCTATTAATGAAATCATTGCAGTAAATTTTCCTTTATAAGCAGCCAATGTGACATTTTCAATTGAATAGTGGGTCAGCTTAAGCTTTTCTATTAAAATAAAAATCTCATTATTGTAATTAATATTTAAACCAATTGGGTTTGGCATTGCGAACCTGATAAATTTTGTTTTGCCTATATTTGGTTTCGAATTATATGATATGAATCAATTATCAAATGTATTTAGAGAAATTTGTATGTAGGTGGTCTCTAGTTTTAACTACAAAACTGCAAAATATTTCCTCTACTATACCCGCATATGAACAGTTACAGTGGAATCAATAAAAAAACTTGCTCTATAGTAACTATTCTGGTTACAAAGATATATGGTCTAACTGAAATTATAAAGAAAATTAACAAAAATAGGAAAGAGGAGAAAAAAGGACATTAAGAAAAAGAGTCTAATGAATTGAACGTCGTTGAAATTGAAAAACATAAACAAAATCACATTAATAAACTTACAATTAAATTTTTATGACTATTATCTACTTTTTAAACTTTCCACTCGTTTGGCGCATGTGGGTAGAGTTGTATACGTAGCATCATACGATGGTTCTTTCTAGAAACTACTGTAATAACTTTAACATTTCTTCAGTTATTGTTTTCAAATTTTATTAGCCATAACTAAATATATAGCCAATGACACCTTTAATCTTTCGGATGTTTCTGAGATCTCAACAAGTAAACAATTCCTGTGGATTTTTTCAAAATAGTTTTACCTTTCACCAACCCCTTTCTGTGTTATCCTAGAGTTTCAATTTTAACATTCTTTCTCGCCCCCTCCTCAGTATTTATTAATCTTGAATTCGCTATAATCTTGTTCAAAGAACACGGGTATTAAAACCATATACGATGCAGTGGTTAAGAAAAACCGTGGTAAGATTCATAGTAGTATACTACTGCATAGTTCATTGGGCTAAGGTTATGCAAAAGGAAACGATAAGAAAGCTCTTAAAAATCCAGCTGGTCTAGCTTATTTGTGTACTACTGGATCAATAAGAGGCTGTCCAATAGCTGTCATGTAAACTATGTTAAGTTTGTCGCCTCTTCACATTTATCTCAAGGGAGAGGCAAGAATACAAGAATACATGCTAAAATACTACGAGAGCTGGAGAACCCGATGTAACGTGGGACACGCTGGAATAGAAATGGAAATTGTTATAGTAGAAGAGAAATGGGAGTTGACCTCATTGCGCTCCTTACTTTTACATATCAGTTCTGAAATAACCATCATAATTATAACATTTATTTTTGATATGGGCGGCGATGCAATAGTTGCTTTAACAAACTCTTTAAGATATATCTAGACTGGCAGAAATAGGGAGAAGAGGGAGGAAGAAAACCCAGAAAGATTCAAGTCTGGTAAACAGATGAGTCAAAATTGATGGGTATTAATTCTGGCGCAACTGTAGAGCAAGTCGATTTGCATTATCTCGGGCAGTTTAATTGAATTTAAATGCGGTAGCATCAAATCACATCACCTCTAAGTAGGTATAGTGCTTGTGGGAGCTAGTAATCTTGTCTAAATGCAACAGTATTGCATTGGTGTAGATATTGGGGCACAGGAACAGAACAGAACAGTCAACGAAATTGTTTTCGCTGGATCCGAACCGGGTATAGACATAAGAGCATCTCTATAAAATGGAATTTTCTATAGAAGAATTTATATGCAGACTATGCAATGACGGAGGAAACAGCCTGTGAGGTTATTTTCGGCAGTGCAACATTAAGTTAAAGAAAAAATATGCTGTACATATTGGATCAACTATTGGAGAAAAGTGTACAAACCGTATTAAAGCTAGTTAAGGAGAAGTTAACCTGTCTTAGCAAGCCAAACCAAATGTTGGGAAGAATACAGTTGGTCTTTCGGCTGCGGTATTGGAGATACAGGATTGAAATTAAACAAGAATCAATTCCAATTCAGAATATATAACTTTACAGCTACAAATAATTTGTTTAATCTATAACAGTTCATTTTACTGACTTGAGTCTAAGTACTTAATACAGACCATCACATATGGTTGCAGTGAGTAAAATATTTTGTAGATACTATTCCTAGAGTACATAAATTTACGGTAAGGCACAAATATATTCCTTAATGTCTCTCTGTATGTCACTTTCTATACTGTTCTCTAATTACTTTCAATCTTTCAGATAAGTTAGATTACTTTCAATAGCACCTCCTAATTTAGTTGAAGCTTAGTTTGGGAATCAAGGTTTTGCGGTCGTACAATACTGTGGTTAGTGCTTAAACTATTTCTTTGATAACTTGACATGTTTGTTCCTCAACGAAAATAATTTATTTTAAATATCAGTAGTTAGATCTAGATATATAGTGATAGACAATCTGTCAGAGTTACAGAGTTAGAGTTGAGTTTCTACGCATAATTTAAGTCGCTTTGTATAGTCTTCGCGGATACATTCATTGACAAAATAATAAAAAGCGTTAAAACGACGTAATTGAATCATTTGTGTATATCCTTGGTCCTTCGAAATATAATCACTAAAAGAAACTAGTATTGGAGCGACCAGTTCGATACAGACCACACATTCCCGATTTTAGCTCCGCACAAACAAACATGATATATATATATATACATATATATATATATACGTACAAAATATAGTAAAACCAACAAATGTTAATAACAAACCAAGCATTGATCAGAAGGGCTGATCACCAGCAACATCGTAGCGGTCATTATTGAGGCATAGTATGCGGTCACCCTTCTCTCAGTTAGTACTAACCTTCAAAAGACAGCTGTTAAAATTTCATAATATTCTATTCATTAGTTTGTGAGTTATTGTGCTAAGAGTCACGCCACTTTTGTTATTTTCAAAACAATGGATCAAAAACAATTTCGTGTTTTAATTTTACACTGCTTCTTGATGGGAAAAAAATACCGTTCAAGCGAAGCAATGGCTTGAAAAGTGTTATGGGGACTCCGCTCCATCAGAAACAACAATAAAACGTTGGTTTGCTGATTTCAAACGTGGTCGTTGAGACACCGATGATGCAGAACGCAATGGACGTCCAAATGAGGCGGTAACCAGAAAACATCAAAAGAATCCACAAAATCGTTTTGAATGATCGAAAAGTGAAATTGCGTGAGTTAGCTGACATCGTAAAGATATCAACATATTGGCTTTATATTGCATGAGCATTTGACTATGAGAAAGCTCTGTTCCAAGTGGGTGCCGCGCTTGTTTGCTGTTGACCAAAAACAAGAACGTGTTGATGATTCTGAGCAGTGTTTGGCCATGTTTAAACGTAACAAACCGGAATTTTAGCGTCGATATGTGACAATGGATGAAACATGGATCGATCACTTCATTCCGGAATCAAAACGATCGCCATCTGAGTGGACAGCAACTGGTGAACCTCGTCCAAAGCGCCCGAAAGCACAACAATCGGCTGGAAAGGTTATGGCATCGGTATTTTGGGATGTGCGTGGTGTAATATTCATCGACTATCTTTAGAAAGGAAATACCATCAACAGTGAATATTATATAGCGTTATTGGAGCGTTTGAAGGGCGAAATTGCAAAGAAACGACCGCATATGGCAAAGAAAAAAATTTTGTTCATGTCAGTCAATCAAAGCAATGGCAAAACTACATGAATTGAACTTCAAATTGCTCCCACGTCCAGACCTCAAAAAAATGCTCGCCGGTAAGAAATTTCGCACGAATGAAGAGGTCATCGCTGAAATTGAGGCCTATTTTGAGGCAAAAGATAAATCATTCTACAAAAGTGATATTGAAATGTTAGAGCGGCGCTGGAATGATTGCGTTGCTCTTGATGGAGATTACGTTGATGAATAAAGCTAATTTTGAACCAAAAAAACCGTGTTTTCTTTGTTAGGCCCGGCACTTTTCAGCCCATGTGTTATAGGATCAGTTTGTCTTTGCTGTCCGACAAACAATCCCATTACTGATTTACTGCAATAATTTTCTCATCAACCCTTGATGGTAAACAGAAACCTTCAAAATTTCTGTGGAGATTAAGAATATTCTGAAGTTTAAGTATTATTGCATATCATCTCATGCGCTGTAAAAGCTTGCATTCGGCACTAGATCTTGAAACAGACGGTACTTGCTTTCAATTTTAGTCGAGTGAATCAAGTATGAGAAGAAAAATGATTGGAATCTTCTATATACGTAAGTTAAAGATAAGTAGAACATTTGTTTTTGTTTAGTGTTAAAATTAATACCTCTAAATTATGTATGTTTTAAATTCAAACTACGCATATGCCACATAATTAATTAAATGTATCACATCAAAACGAGAGAATATGAACTTTGAAATAGTATTAAGTCTAATATCGACAAAATTTTTAATTGAGATCTCATTTAAATAACATTAAAACCTCCAAAACTATTAAGTTATGACCTTTTCAGTTCGCTATTGCAATAGAGCAGCGTGGAAATACAAATATCGCATACCGTTGCATCCAAAAGGAGAGCAAGTAGATTGAACTAATTCAAGTATGTTAAGTAGTGTAAACCGGTATGCTTAGCGGGCTATATCAAAGCTCTTTGCATTTGCATTAAATTTCTTTTTTCACAATTGCTTGTCGAATAACCTGATTGTATTGCTTAACCGCGAACTCGTCAATGTTGGACCAGTTTGTTACAAAATGAAAGTAATTTTTAACGTAGTGAAATCCATCTGGGATAACCAGAGAAGTGGTCGTTTGGGATGGTGTTGATTACGATAATATATCTGCTCACAATCTTAAGTTCAGAAAACTAAATTTTAAATTTATTTAAAAATAAGTAATGATTGGGCTGTACATAAGCAAACCATGCACATATATAGGGCTGTTTGCATATTAAACATCAACTCAGACACCATTTTACATTGAATTTATATTTGATTTCTCATGTCCATATTTATACGTGATTCTTGGAATGTATTCTCAGGAATCTGTGCTAGGTCCACCGTAATTCTGAATTCGCGATTAACATTCAAACTATGTAACGCAAATGCATTCCATATGCGTTTGCATTGTTTGAAGTTCGTGGTCTTTAGGTACAATTTATAAATATAAAGTTAAGCGTTACGTCATATCAATACCAACACACCTACGAACCAACTTCGAATGCACGCGGTGTCTACATTTTTTCAACAAGTAGGCCAAAGAGAAGGTAGAAACAATTCGCATGCATCTTTCGCTCTTTATCTCGGTCCCCTTCTCTCACATATTGTCGGCTGACTTCGGCTTACTATAATGAAAACGAACAAGAAAAAATAAACGAAACTCGAATAGGTTTGAAACCGAAAGGTTCCTTTTTTAAGATGTCGTCCGATTTTCTTCGGAATTTTGATTTCTGTTCGTTGCGGCGGTGCTTTTAATTGTCTTCGTTGTTGTCTGTTCGGTCTAGTCCTGCTTAAATTCTAGTATTTTTTTTTCTCCTACACAAATTAAACGACGTCCGCTATGGATGGTGGTTTTTTTTTTTTTGAAGGTGACCTCTGCAGATGTAGGTTGTCGATTAGGATGCAACTCCTGCTTTCTAAATGAATCTACTTCAATAGAGAAGTGAACCGCAAGATTGTAAGGTCACAGTATTTTTCTCCGTAAAGACATACCAAATGTGGACATTGAATCTTATAAATATTCAATTTACGAAATTATTTAAAGAAACTGTAAATTATATTGTTAATAAAAAACTTAATATGTGAAGATTCAGTTATGATTGCATCATAGATTCAAAAGATGTTTTTTAATTTTAGTTTATAACTACCGAAATATGAATTTTAAGGTATACTTTCCGTTTCAAAATTCTGTGGACAAATGTAAAGCATCATATTGAATTTTGACGTATGCAATGTTCATTTTACTTCGAAAATAAGTTTTGACTACTTTAGAAGTTAGAATTTAGTGATTATGATAGTCAATTTAATTTTAAACTACTTCTAAATAAAGTGACTGGAGAAATTGATCTTCAGCATTATTTGAGTTCCAAAGACGAACTCTTTTGGAACTGACCTTGCAAATGAAGTTGCAACTAACATTTTACGAACTGAAGGTTGCATATACAATCGTTCTGCCTTCTGTACTAACTAAGAGATATTTTTCGGGCAAGTGCGCTTATTGCTAGCAAAGCTGCAAATGGGAATGAGTCATGTACACACAATTATACAGCGGATACCAACAGTTCTAGTCACGAACAGCTTTTATTTCACTGTTTTTTTAATTTGCTAATATTTTGCAACATATAAAATGTACTTGTATATCGCACAGCACGCCTATATTCATTATGACATCATATTAAATCGTTTATTATTAACGTGTGCACTTTCAGTCTTGATTAATTTGCGCTTTGGAATTATGCGCACTATACTCTTTGCCAAATATTCGTATTGAGAAATGTAATTCTCCATAGTTTAGATATTATATTATGGACAGCTTCGTTTAAATCGGAAGTAATGAAAGTACGAGGGGCATTCGAAAAGTAGAGATCGGTTTGTTTTCACACCTGAGCGCGAAATTTTCGGTGATGTGACTGACAATCCATCAGTTCGGAAGTGGTGTATCATGTTTAATGGCGGACGAAAGAGTGTTCACAATGAAGATTTCGCGGGCCGACCCTCAGTGGTAACTGACGTTTCACAATTAGCAAACATTCTCATTCTTTCCAGAAATTTCAAGGACTCTGTTGTACATAATTATTAGTACAGATTTGGGTTGTAATAAAGTGTATGCCAGGTGGGTTCCTCGAATTTTATCAGACGAATGGCAGCTGCATTGACATTTCCCAGTAGCTATGACAAGTACGGTGATAAGGTTTTGAACCACACTGTCACTGGTGATGAGGCTTGGGCAACACATTTTACACCAGAAACAAAACACCAATCAATGAAATGGTACCGTCCGCAATCTCCAACGAAATCGAAAAATGTAAAACAAATCGTAAGCGTCAGAAAGATTATGGCTATGGTGTTTTGGGATCGTAAGGGTATCCTGATCATAGACTATATGCCTAGGGATGAGATCATAAATGCAGCGACCTATTAGCGAACGCTTCAATGATTTCGCTGCGCCATTCAAAACAAGCAGCGAACATATTCTGCTTCACGACAAGGCACGTGCACATGCAGCGGGAGTGACACAAGACTTGATTCAGCAGTTTCGGAAGGAAATTTTTCAACATCTGCCATACAGATCGCACTTAGCCCCAAGTGATATTCACTTATTCCCTAAATTGAAGCATTTTAGTAGATAACGCTACGGAAATGATGATGAACTTAAAGATGCCGTTGATCAGTGGTTCAAACTTGGCGGAAACTGAGTATGCAGAAAGCATAGAAAAGCTGATAAAATGGTACGACAACTGCCTAAATTTGAACGGTGACTATATTTGCAAATAATTTAATGCAAGATAATAATTTTTCTCTGATGAAACGTGATTTCATCTTTCGGGTTATGTCAGTTCCCAAAATACTCATGATGTTTCGTAGAATTGTTTGACCTTTTTTTTTTAATTTCACAATTTAATGCTGAGGGGTATAGAAACATTTTGAATGAATTTATTTAGCAGATGCACCAAGATGAATGAATCCAGCAAAATGGCGCAACGGCACACACAACGGAAAAAATTAGTGATTTTCTTCGTGAGTTTCTTGAAGATCGGATTATAAGCCTGCATACGAAAGTTGAATTTCCACCAAAGTCACCTTTTTTTGGTAATTATTGTCTTTTTCGCGTTTATCCATCTAAGAATAGAATATTTAAAACCCCTGTTGCTACTTTGTAAGATCTGCAGTAAAGAATTATTGAAGAATGCCTTTAAGGGCATGAGAAGGCGTATAAACTTGGAAGTTGAAAAATGGAGAGGAGAAGAATTTCAACACTTGCTTTAATTTCATCTTTTTTTATTAATAACATCTTTAATACGAGCTGGGCTTGTTATTTTGTTGTGCCTTTAAATAAAATGACATATTTATTGATATCACGATGATACTGTCAAAATAATTTTCAAAGGTGAAGGTTGTGTAATGTGAATATGGCTTAAGTTCAGACATATATTTTCTATTTCAATGATTTCACAGTACTACCTTAATAAAAATGTCAATCAAATTAGAAAATGGAGTACGAATATGTGTCAAATCTGTATTTAGAAATGATAATATTTAGGTTACCGTAGCTACTGGTGCTTATTATACAAATATCTGATTCTTTATTATATGTTTCGTTTGACATTTTTATGGAAAGAATAGTACAATGTTTAACTTAAAATATTTATGCTGCGTAAACGGGTAGTAGTTCCATCTATGTAAAGTTCTTCGTGGTGTTATTTTAAACTTATCGCGTTCTTGCTACTCGAACCCGTCATCTTCAACTCGAGAAGTCTAAATCCGTCCATTTTACAAGAAAAAACGAAAGCTTCTAAAATAAATATTGACCGATTTATATCGTATTGAACGAGTCGACTTCGACTTTAATGGAATGTTTAAATCCCACCGCGGCACATAATCCCAAATGGGGTTTTGTAATTCGAGTGAAGGCATGTTACAGCATTAGTTCGGAGTATAGAACTTATGTCCGTGTGCATGAACAAATATGTACACGGAGTGTAGAAACTCGGTGCCCGATGTGAACGTGTATTTAACCAGCAGACAGTTATATCAATGAAGCTTATACGCCGCGGTAAAGAGAGATTTAAGAATACGAAATCGGGTCTTGTATAAACGGCGTTGTTGGTTCTTGTTCAAGGACTTTCGGTGAAACACAATGCGAAGTGATCCGTCGTTTATGCACTTACGATCAACGCAACCGTATCTGAATGGTATATAGAAACGTACTGTACGATTGCTACGGTTACTGGTTGCTGTTAAATATCAAATTCATTAAAACAGGTTGCATGAGTTAATTTCGAAAGTAATACATATTATAACGTATTGTATCTCTAGATCGTTTTAATCTTCGATGTTATTTTATTTGTGCATCCGATTCTATACGTCAACGTGCTTCGGTTAAAATGAATTGCGCCCGGATTAAGTCTATATGTATAATTAATTGTGATATGTTAATTAATTCAATCAAATGTATGAATCTGACCATTGAAAACTGCAACAAGAGGCTTTCGAAGACATAAAAGGAAAGAAAAAACATTTCTCTGTCATTAAATTTCAGACAGCATCTCAAGCAAGTACTGTAGAGGCATGTGTACGTACATGCGTATGTATATTGTATGTAAGATCAATACGAACATAAAAGCAAATATATTATAGCATGTTAATTAGAATTTTGGTGCGATGGTTAATGTATTCAATATTGACATTGACAGAATGCTAACTGGTACATGACTCAACGCTGTAAAGGAATATCGCATATCTTCAACTGCTAAATTCATGAGTAAACAAAATCGTTTTTAATGTGGAAATCTTGATGAAAGAGATTGAAGATCATCCTGTTATTTATTTATACGTTACGTCTTGAGTTATCTACTAACCATTGCTAACAGTAAACTTGATCAAAATGGTGATTACTATAGTGGACTTGCCACCAATGCGATGTGAAGGATTATCCAACTTTCTTAAAGACTTTTCGTCGGATCTACGAGGTTGTTATGTACCGCCTTTTCATTTACAAACTATTTAATATAACTTCTTTCTACATCTTGAGCTTCTGGATTTTTTCATTTTATATGTCCATAATATTTTATCGTCCAGACTAGTTTGCTTACGATAAAACTTTGTACAGGTTCAATGTAATATTAACATTTATCGTGACTAGTTTATGTTTCTCTAGTTCCTCTTTCCTCCTGTTGTCTAAATACGAATCAAGTATCTAATTCTATTCAATCCAAAAATGGCTCCTCTCTCATTATTTATGGCTGTGCATCTACTGAATACTCCACCCCATGTAAATCTTTAATTGTTGCTGGCTTATTTCTTCAACGTCCTTTTCTCGGTGTTATTTGTTCGTTGAAGATAGGCATTAACGCCTTGAAAATAAAACGTTCAATTGCTTTTTTATTCCCGCCATATAATTCAGAAAGAAGTTACCAATTATAGGAGCTGAAACCATAAGAAGCTACAGCTTAGCAATAGTGCGCTGATAGTTTTAAAGGCAGTATATACTGCAAACAACCGACCAACAATTTATGTCAGCACTAATTTATTCATAGAAGTTGTGTTATATAACTTGTTTTCGAACATTAATTTACAATTTTACTGTCACCCGTAAAGGATATACCATAAATGCAGGAATATCTATTCTTGGCGTTAAGATATTATGCTAATTTAAATTAGTTAGAGTTGTGCGTCATTCAAACATTGGCGTCAGACGTTATAACTGTCCTTGTTGGCGCCATATATTTAAATCAAATTTCCCGCACTAATTACCATTGGAGGGGCGAGCTCATTAGGGCTTATGTATATATATATATAGATATTGTATTGACCACAACACAATGTTCAATGTACAATTAACAGCAGTGGCTGCTTATAGTTAACTTATTTAACGTCGAATACAACAAATAAAACAATTACAGTAGTTTATTTTTTACTACAAGAACCAGTAACATTTCACATCGTACATATTTTTGGTCCTTCGAGCCGGATTCGCATGCAGCGTGTTGTGTCGTACTGGATCCGTTTCAAACACAATGCGTTGCAAGTAACAAATAAAAGAATTGGCCCGATAACCTATCCTGAATTGCATGACTCTTTGATGAGGCTGGTTCGATTGTCTCAGTCGGACTCGTTTTCTGACGAATTAAAATCATTAAGAAAAAATAGAATTCTCAGAAATAAACATTTACAAGCATTAACACCATTCATCGATCAAGATGGATTATTAAGAGTAGGCGGGCGCCTAGCCAATTCTGAGTTCAATTTTAATCAAAGGTGTCCTTTACTACTGGATGGCAATCATATATTAACAAAATTACTTTTTCGTCATGAGCATATACGACTTTTGCACGCCGGTCCTCAATTACTTTTGTCATCAATTAGAAACGAATTTTGGCCTACTAAGGGTAGAAATCTAGCACGAAAAATTGTTCGAGACTGCATCAAATGTTTCAGATATAAGGCCGAATCAGTAGTACCCATTATGGGCCAACTACCAAAACATCGTGTCACCGCAAACCATCCCTTTTATGCAACTGGTGTCGATTATGCTGGACCTGTACTAATTAGAGACAAAAGAGGTCGAGGTTCTAAAATAATTAAAGGATATATAAGTTTATTTGTTTGCCTGTCTACCAAGGCTATTCACTTAGAACCTGTCACAGATTTAACTACCGAATCATTTCTGTCAGTACTTCATGGATTCTGCGCCAGACGTGGCAAGCCCACAGTAATGTATTCAGACAACGGTACCAACTTTGTCGGTACCAATTCCGAATTATCACAATTAAAAACCTTTTTTGAAAACAGTGAATATTCAATTGTACAATCGTTAGCTACTGAAGGTATTGATTGGAAATTTATTCCGCCTAGTGCACCACATTTCGGCGGCCTTTGGGAGGCCGGAGTAAAATCCACAAAATTTCACATCAGAAGAGTTTTAGCAAATGTTTCAATTACTTTTGAAGAGCTTCTTACCGTACTCACGCAAGTAGAAGGGATCTTGAACTCACGACTCATTTGTCCTATGTCTTCCGATCCCAATGACCTAAACGCCCTGACACCTGGACACTTCCTCATTGGAAGACCCATCATTTCTCTTCCACAACCCAACTTACTTGAACTCAAAGAAAACACCCTGTCAAGATATCAGCGACTCCAACAAATGACTCAACATTTCTGGACAAGATGGTCTCGTGAATGCATCAGCGAATTGCAACAGAAAACCAAATGGAAGTCCAACCTAGGATCCATCAATGTTGGCGATTTAGTTGTAATTAAGGACGATCATCTGCCTCCTTCTCGTTGGAAGTTGGGACGTATCACGGAAGTTCAGCCGGGAAAGGACAATGTTGTTCGAGTAGTCACCATGCGAACCTGTACTGGACAAATGAAGCGGAGTGTGACAAGGGTGCGTCCATTGCCAGTGTTGAACGAAGACTAAATTATCAAACAACGTGTTCCAGTGCGTCACATTTACATAAAATCGCTTTTGAAAGATATTCATCTTTCAAGGGGGGAGTATGTTGGCGCCATATATTTAAATCAAATTTCCCGCACTAATTACCATTGGAGGGGCGAGCTCATTAGGGCTTATGTATATATATATAGATATTGTATTGACCACAACACAATGTTCAATGTACAATTAGCAGCAGTGGCTGCTTATAGTTAACTTATTTAACGTCGAATACAACAAATAAAACAATTACAGTAGTTTATTTTTTACTACAAGAACCAGTAACATTTCACATCGTACAGTCCTCATATATGCGTCTCGTGCATTAGCGGGGGCAAAATAGTCGGACTCAGACTAATGAGGGCAATGCATCTGATGAAATTATGGAACCGACTCTCCCCTACCACCAATGAGTAAAGTTACCTTTCCCGAGGTAGCATCGAAAACCGCTCTCGGGATTCGCAATTCGAAAGATCCGGACGACAATTACGCGAAAACGCGGAAAAATAACTGCGATTACGCCGATTAATTTCGCTATTGTACGTCGCACGACGGAGTCGCTGTACATCGCAGATGACAACTGCGCTAATAGTCAGATGCAAATTATATAATGAGATCTTGCGGTATATTTTATGAACGGTTTCCGCTGTTGTACGTGCGCTCGAATAAATTTAATTCCTGTCGACAATTGCAGTCTACCGTTTTGCTGCCTGATAGTTTATGCCTCAAGAAAGGATTCTGACGATTCTTAATTGAGATAAGTGAGCGAGAAGCTTCGCAACGTATCAATCACGGGATCATCAACCGATGTGTGTGGCTTATTTCACGGTTTCATCCGTTGGTTGCAAGCTCATCCCACTAATAGCGCTGAAATCGATATGGTGGTCTGCTTATTTTGCACGCTAAGGATTCATAAGTACTCGAGTAGATTCAATTTTACGCTGAACAAATGAAGTCCGATGGAAATCATATTTTTTGCTATTATCAATTTCGCTGTAAACCCTTAAAAAAGTAATTGAATTAAACCGAACTCAATCACTCAGACAAAAACAATGAGTTGTGAAATAATGGATAATGAATTCCTCTTACGCACAGTTTGGAGATGTATCGTAAGAGACTGGCCCAGGTGCAGAGAAGGGCTGCACTGAGAGTTGCCTCGGCGTACCGCACTGTATCGGAACCGGCGGTCCTAGTGGTAGCGGGAGTCATCCCAGTGTCGCTCCTTGCTCAGGAAAGGAAGCGCATATATATGAGGAGACGTGCAGGTGAAGAACGAGTCGCCAACGAAAGAGACCCCACATTAGAAGCATGGCAACGACTTTGGGAGACGGACGGAAGAGGGCGCTGGACTGCGAGACTGATCCCGCGCCTCCGCCCTTGGATCTCTAGAACCCATGGGGAGGTGGACTACTACCTGACTCAGTTTTTGACCGGTCATGGCTATTTCAAATCGTATCTACACCGAATGGGTAAGACTTAGACTGGAGCATGTTTGTATTGTCCAAATGAGGTAGATGATGCGCACCATACCTTCTTCTTATGTGAGAGATGGGCGGAACCAAGACGGTTACTCGAAATGGAGATCGGCGAATTTACGATCGACACAATTATAACGAAGATATCAGCCAATGAAAATTGCTGGACAAGTTTAACGCGATACGTTCAATATGTCCTGCGCACGAAGAAAGGCGATTTGGATCGCAACATGGAAAGAGAATTGCTCTAATTCGAAAGTCCAGTGGAGCGTGGCCTTTGTACAGCAAACTAGACACAGCCCGAACTAAAGTGATTAACGGGTGGTGGCTGGTAGTCCTCTATTGAAGGGAGTCCGAGTATTGATGTTTATTATTATTATTATTGTTATTATTATTATTGTTATTGTTATTATTGTTGTTATTGTTACTGTTATTGTTATTGTTACTGTTATTGTTATTGTTGTTACTATTATTAGTTTCGCGGTACGTGCAATATGTACCGCGCAAAAAGAAGGAATTGCAGCATAGACAGAGAATTGTTATAATTCCAAACCACAACGGAGTGTGGCCTTTCTACAGCCAAATGCATAGACCCAGCCCGAAGTAATGTGATAAACGGTTCCGGACTGGTGTCTAGAAGAAGAAGTGTTTTAGTTGGTAGTCCTCCTTCAGAGGGAGTCCAACATAACTAGTATAGATGGATATACTAGTATGCGTCAATGCATTTCATCTCCGCAAAAAAAAAAAACGCACAGTTTTTACTATAAATTTGAAACTTTATAAAGTTTACCTAAATTTGTCAGTAACTTTTCCTGGCACCTGGCACCTAGTAATTTTTATTTGTGCCCCAATTTAAAAAAAGACTAACGTGGAAGAAAGTTTTCCGACGACAATAAGGTAAAGGAGGTAATTTTGGCCCCATTTTGAGGCGAAAGATAAAACATGTTTTTATGATGGTTTAGAAAAATTAATTCATAGATCTAATAAATGTATTGTGCTTAAGGGTGATTATATTGAAAAGGAAAAATAGATCTATTGTTTTATTTTATTTAAAACCCTTTCATTCCACGAACTTCTGGACCCCCCTCATACATATATACATTCGTATTGTAGATGTTTTGCGTTAAATTCGTTATAGGTTTTACCAGTGTACCAACTGAAAAATATTGCTATTAAAAGAATAAAACATAAAATTAGTAACTTGCTCACATGTAAAACAAAACTATTTTTAAAATGTTAAAACTCTTTAAGCGCACGTGATTTGGAATATGGATTGTCGCTGACTTTTTTACAAAAACCTGCGGGATAATGTTTTTCAAATCAGACCAGTATATTAATGTATAAATTACATTTTTAAATACAAGAACGTGTTATTATGGTAATAGATTCTCTAACAAACTGGAACACCTTGGACAAGAAGGAAGTAGACAATCGAATTCTACTGTATCGAAATGTATGCAGGAACTTCAGTTGTGGGATGTTGAGGTGAAAAAAAAAACTAATAGGAGAAATGCGCACTTAATGCGATCTGAACAACTGCAAAACAGTTAGCTACAACTTCATTAAAAGTTACAATTACTACTACGTGAACGAACTGCAAATGCAGAATTCTACTCGTTGCTACGGATGCTGCACATTAAATGGACAATTAAAAACTTGCAATGTCATTTATAAGCAATAATAATGACTGCATATGTACGAATATAAAACCAGATTCAAACCTACAATCCTCCTGTAACAAACCAGGAAATTGCTTTACACTCGGTATTGCTAATATTATTAGATATTATACGACAAGCGCAGGTGTAGAGACATGGGAATATCTTTCCGTCAACTGAAGAATGCAATATGATGAAGTTATGATATGTATAAAAGCAAAAAATATATAAGAGCAGCTTTATTAATACTGTGAAGTGCAACTAGGAAGGAAATATTAAATTCTACCACAACAGTAAGTTATGTATACACGACCACTCATAATAGAATGAACACTTGAATTTCAACAAAATATTTTAAATTGAAGTACTTTTATTCATCTAATAATTCTATAAGCATCTGCACAATTTACTAATTTAAAGAACTTAATTAAAAAACAACCAAACTGGAATATTACTTTTCAAAATCGTGAAATAATTAGGTACAGTACAAATATAGTATAGTATAGATATTTTAAATACAATACGGGTAGAAATTTTATGACACGAATGATTAACACAAATGAAACCCGAATTCTAAAAATTGACTGAGTTCCTGTAGAGATGGTATTAACTCCATAAAGTATGGATAAATTAGATTAACAGTGAGTTTAGTTCATCATTAGATACCATAACGTGCAGCTTGATATTATTATTTCTTTGCGCGAGTAAATAATTTAATTCCGGTGTAAAAATGTCTCGTGGAAGATCGCTTAGTGTTGAAACACGATCAGCAATATTAACGCTACATCAATAAGAATATTGCTTATGGAACATTTTCGAGCGACTTGATGTAAAAAAAACCACAGTTCGTCGCTTCCAACAAACTGGTATATTTGCCAGCAAAGATCGTCCAAGACGTCCTCGGGCAATATTCAGGGGACACGATGAACGCATAAAATTGCTCAAATAAAAGAAATAAGCGATTAACGGCTCCTGAAATTACGGCGGAAATGAATCGGACTAGAAAGAGGAAGATATCCGTTAGCACAGTGAAAAGTCCTTTAAAACAACCCAACCTCCATGGCTGCATTGCTACACGAAAACCATTTCCAGTTGGCTAACACTCACAAAGACTGGACAATAGAACAATTGAAATGCACCATGCACTGATGAGTTCAAATATGAAGTGTTTGGTCAAAACGACAGAACCCTTGTCAGGAGTTCTAAAGGCGGTCAAATTCTTCCTGAGTGCATTACATCGAGAATAAAGAAAGGTGGTGACACTATTCTTGTATGGCGTTGTTTTTCATTAAGTAGAACAAGAATTATTGGGAGGTATTAGAAAAAAATGTTCTACCATTCGGCTTGTGGTTAATAGTCAACAATTTTGAGTTGATGTGCCAATACGATTCGAAGCACACGTCGTTATTATGCAAAAACTACCTTGCTGATGCAGAGAATGTAGGAATATTAAATATAATGACTTGGCCTCCACAGAGTCCAGATCTTAATCCGATAGAGCTTCTGTGGGACGAACTGGACAGAGCAATTAGAAGAGAATGTTCAGCGTCCAAAACCCATCTCTGGATGGTATTATAGAGGGAATGGAACAATATTCCTCAAGCTATACTGGGGAAATTGGTAGAAAGAATGCCACCAATTGCGCCAGCAGTTATTAAACAAAGAGGTGGTGTACACATGTGCAATAAGCCGTAGATGAATAAATATTTTTCTTATAATTGTTTCGTTTAAAGTTTTGCAGCAACCGGCAAATTTTGCATTATATAAGGAGTGTCCATACTATTATGAGCTGTAGTGTACATGAAATAGGTGAATCTTTTTATTTCTTTTACAGTATCGCGTATAAATTACAATGGAATGTAGTTTCTTCTTACCTCCCGGCTTGCTATTTCTAAAGTACCCTCACGATTTACTAAGTAACTTTCTCCTTCTAAACGGATTTAAATATATTAGAAAACATTCATCGCAAGTAAATAAACGAATAACATTCGAATACTTGCGCTAATCGCGGAATTTACGTAGCTCACGTATTCGCGATGTAAGAGCAATTTTTGAACTAATTATGACAACATCGTTAAAGGATGATGGATAACAGCAAAAAGAACGTACTTCAATCTCCAATCTCTCTCGTGCCACTATTGGATGATGTCTTATCAGGAAGGTGCGCAAAAACAATGATTGCATACTTTCGAAAGAAGCGCTCCTATGTGGAACTGCACTTCTTAATTGCGTGATTCATTAACCGAAATAGACATTCCATCAAGGCGAGCGACGTTTTTCTGGGCGATTTGAGGTAATTTTGTGAAAGAAATGATAAATCAATTGCTGTTATTATCAGGTTCGTGGAATTTTTTAAACGTCGACAAACTATTTGCTGTAATTTGATTGCTACAGCTCTTGGGTTGTGGAGGAAAATGAGTGCATATGAAATTCTGCTGTACGCGTAGGAAAGTTATTATTACACTCAGGAACGAATGGAAGTGTCTTCGGGATTGGTCCATTACTCAGGAAAACCTATTTCTTTCGAAGCCATTTGCCGCGTTCGTTCCGACAACCTATTAAAGATAGCAATCTATATGTGCTAGACGTGATAATGTTTTCGTTGCTGTCAGTGCTCTGCCGGTATGAATGTATAGGTTAAGTGTGGATGTTTGTGCGTACGTAAATTCAATTTCGAAACTACGTTCAGTATAAAAGATTGAATACCATAATAATAGACTAGAATAGATTGCGTACTAATGTTTATAAATTCACTAATACACAACATGCAGAATTCCATTCAAGGTGTATTCGTGTGGTTTCCGAAAAGTTTGGTTTTTCACTTATTCCGCATTATTTACTATATTATATCATAAATAATAGTTTAACAGTTTTTTAGTGTCGTTACTTTCTATTCTTCTATTTTTGAAGACCATTTTTGATATTACACAAATTACAGATTTAAGCCAACTGAAAGCTAATATCACAAGATCACATTTTACGTTATTTAGTAATGTTTTCTGTTCCTTTTTCCAAATTTCCCAAAAGTCTAGAGAGGTTTACTTGTAGAGGCAATAAGGTTGTATAAGTCGAAAACCAGCTTCTATCTCTGCTAGAACTTTAAAACGAGACTAACATCTCCGAACAACGGGCCACACTTTTTTTCTTTTCTAAGCATACAATATTTCCCAAAAAAATCTATTTCATTGATAGTAAATATAGATTGAACTGAAGTATTCTAAAAAATTCTCTCAATTACGTCTTTTATTTGTACATGCTACTATTCGTAAAATTCTTTGGACCTTACGGTGCTTTATGATGACACTGCTCCATTACAAACATGACTGTATTAAAATATCTCTGTCGAAAATAATTTTAGCCACCTTTAAATGTGTTTACGATCCTTATCTCGATAATAAACGAATCTCTCTCAATTATTTTACATTCATTTGCTATCGCATCTTTTTCTACTATTCGCAAATACGTATCTTTTGAGAGTTTTTCGTCTATTGTAACTAATCCTCTCATCGTTCTGGCCCAGAAGTAACCATATACAATAACGTTTCCTCTTATTAATTTCTTTGAAATAATTTAGCAACACCGTTCCAGATATTTACATTCCAATATTCTTCCAATCACCGCAATCAATGCCGCATCTGGTGGTATTTGAATCTACGCCCATCAGCATAAAAAGCCAACGGAAGCTTTATATCAATTTAATCTACATTTCAGTTCGCATATCCCAATTTGGTATTCTCTGCTTGTGCAGGAATGGTTTTCTTCCCATGGCCCTCAATATTTTACTCTCACCATAGGGTTCAACCAAATAAATTACTGACATAAATTAAAAACTTAGCAACGTAGACATACACATACAACACCTCTATTAGTCATATATAGATCTACGATTTATAATAAAGCAGATGGTTGACTCAGCCTTATTTCCCAAATTCTGTTGTATAATACATTTATCTCGAATTTTTCATCATTATGGAATTATTGTTTTATTGCGGGTGTAAAATTTGATACAAGAACACAGTATCTTTATGTTCTACGTGGAATTTTTTACTATAATGAGTGCATACTGTAAATCTGAGATTATAAATTCTAATAAATATGTATGTATATAAATCTGCTGAAATCTTTTATACTAGTTTTAAGTTAACATTGGATGCCTTTAAATGTATGAACGGTGGGTGAGGGTAATAGTAAGCAAACGATGCAAGCTTTTATGTGTTCTTGTAGCAATGATCTTGCTTTTTGATTATAGAAAAAGAAACTACTTGTTTCATATATTGGTGGAGGCTGTAACGGCTAGCACTGTTAAACATAACGCCAGCCCATTGAAGTACAGTCCAATAGCATTTATGAAACTCTACATATCCACGTTTTCTTATATTTGTCTTAATGTAGCAATAAGGGATTTATTCGCAAGAAACGAAGAATCGCCTGGTTCTCTTAATCAATATCCATGATACCAGGTAACCCTTGAAAGCACATAATCTATATATTTTTACTGTAGATAAATGGTTGATGAGTAGATGGGATCAAGAAATTTCTGTATACCTGTTCTGGTTTTATGTTTTCGTTTAGTGCTTAGATTTTAGTTAAGTTTCATGCATGCAAATCGTATGCTTCACTAGGATTACCGCAGTTATTGCAAATTTTCCTAATATTTTTTTATATGCAAATATTCTTCAGCCGTCTCCATTTTCACTTCGATTTTACATATATGGGATTGGATTGGAAATAGTAGAAATGATTCCCTTTTACGATTCATTTTTGTCTGTCAAATGTTGCAAGAAAAACCAAATACGTCCTATTTCATTGTAATTTCTTGTATTGAAAAATAATCTATCTATTTCAATTTGCGTAATAGCAAACTTTTTTTTTAAATTTATTGCAGAGTATTCCGTAAATAAGCGATATACCATAGTGTCACAAAATATTAACACCATTACATTTGCGTTAATGATTAGTTATTTTGCCATTAATATGTTATAAAATTTCATTGGAATTTGTTTCTCTCAAAACAAATAAGAGATAAGAATATAAAAACGTGAAGGAGAAAAACTAACTTAGACTATCAAAAGAAGTATACGGAATCTCGAGAGCAAATTGCTATGATGAGCATCTTCATCCAAAAGCTAATTCTCGAAAACCCACGTACACAAATTTCAGATTTATGGTTTTTGAAATTTGAAAATGTCCTTCTAATTTTGCAAACTTACAACTCAACATTCTAGTGTAATATAAATCAGGTTATCTAACTCGACAACATTAGCAAACAGAAAAGCTATATTTGCAATGCGATATGTTTTATAATTTTTGAATAGGGGAAACGCAAATACGCTTAGGTTTCGGGAAGGCTGATTGAAGCAAATTATGCGCATAAATTTATTTGCCAACGGCAACTAATTATAGATTGAATCAACAATTTTCAAACCGAACAATCTAGATACATCTTCACATACAGAAATACCAAATGTTAGAGAATAACAAATAACCTTGCAGTTAGGTAAAACAACCATTGCCGATATTAATTATTACGTTATACATCTGACCTTTATTAACGTATTCCATTAGACCTTACTATTTAAAGGTTAAACAGCATATATGTGCATAAAACTGAGCAGATACGTTTGCCAAAATTAGTATTACCAGTTTCTACTATTCTGGATAAAATATGAGAGATAGAAATTTAAAAATGTCACATTCTCTTCACTCCCAAGTTAATTTTATACACTTCCAACGAATTGAAATCTAACTGAATTGAAAATTTGTAAGCTATTCATGCAAGAATAACCATAAATGTCTCCTTTCTAACTTACAAGGCATGAAATTAGAAATAATTATTTAATTAATCAACAGAATGTTCTCTTAATTTTCAAATCAACAGGAACCGTATAATAAGATTATTCATACAACGTTAAAAACCAAATAAGTTCGTCGTAGTGAAAAAAGTTATAGAAGACATTGCTATTCACCTAAGCACGAACCTCTATTCACGACCTCCTAGAAAAGAAGCCACAATAAAAATTTAACGTAATTGACACTTCATTACGTCGACATACCAAGAAAAAAAAAGCGTTAGAAAGAAAAATCGCGAAGACGGGACGCCCCATAGAATGAATTCGCCATATACAGCGATTCATTACTTCTATACCATTTTAAAGCCGTACCGAAAATTTCCTATAGGATAAAGACACGTAGATAGTCGCGTTTAAGCGTGACGAAAGTTTTCGCAATCGCCGCGGCGAGGTCAGCGAGTCTGTATATACAGTCGAAGATATTTTACAAAATCGGACACCGATCGACTGCCTACATTTTGTACTACCTACAATCACCGTAAGCAAACGTCATCCAAGTAAGATATTTTTAAATTCAACATTTACTTCGATAGTGATATACAGAGCGCCGCCAAAGTATGATGCGTATTAGCTGATTGTTGTTTAAAGTACGTTTATACATAGGACATGTTCTTATGAAATTATTAATTTTGTCATATATCCTTGCACCGCACATAATATTTTTTAATGGGACATCTCTGTTTTTCTTTATAAGATAAGCAAAAATTTTGTAATACACTGTATACATTTTTTTTTGGAATCTAATGTTACACCTTATAAATTTTGGTAAAATTAAAGAAAGAATTCGCAATGGCTCCATTTCCCACCATGCTTCGTTCACCCAATATATATGCTACTGAAATACGTAAAGTGCTAGCACTACCAGGTGTCTTTTACAGTTGAGTAGTTTGACTAATTTGACAATTGGCTGTATTTAACATCATTTTAGTGTAATAAAGTGGTTGGTTTTAATACCATTTTTTATGCGGTGTATATACAGAAATTATGATTAGAAAATAAGTCTAAAAAGGTTGACAGTAATAGATTTTTTTGCTGAGATTTGTAATACTTCATTGAGAGTCGAATTTTGATTAATAAAAATCGGAATAAGTTTTATTCCTTGGGTACTATCAATATCAATTGAACAAAAACCAACCAGTAATACGTTAATTCGTGTTATGCATGAATGTAGTTACTTCATCGGTCACATCTGAACGAATTTTTAAAACACAGCTCTAAAACTACGTCGAATGCAATTTCTCCTCTTCGAGTTCGCGCGCTTGGAATTTTGAAATGTTGGTGGGATATTTGAAAACAATCTAGTTCAATAATGCTTTATAGCATTATTATTTAAAAGTATATATCTCATTTAAGTAGGAGAAGATTTTCTCTCCCGTGACTTTAGAACAAATCATGCAAGACTAAAATTCTTAGGAAAATGTGTCCATTCTGGCAAATATTGTGGTTGATTCGAATTTATAGTTTTTACGTAGATTTGTTGTACTTTGTCTATATTACTTTAAGTGGTGCAGCCTTAATAAGCTTAATCTCTATTATATTACTGAATGATCTATGTTATACCTAAAACTACGATGACATCCTGGCCTTTCTTGTTAGGGATTGTTCAAATATATTTGCTTCTCCTCTTTGCTACTTGTTCAGTCTTGCTCTCAAAACATCCAACTTCCTATCTATGTGGAAGATTGCCAAATTGGTGCCTGTTTTTAAAAATGGTGAGAAGTGTGTTATTTCCAATTATCGTCCCATAGCGTTATTAAATAATTTTGCCAAAGTTTTTGAGAAATGTTTGTACAAGTATATTTATGCTTAAGTTAGGCCCTGGATTTCAAATGACCAACACGGTTTCATTGCTCAACGATCTGCAGTAACTAATCTTGTTACAATTACTCAATACCTATCTGATAGTATTGATTCTAGAAGGCAGGTAGATGTTGTGCATACTGACCTAACAAAAGCTTTTGATCGAATCGACCGGACCCTGCTTATTAATAAATTGGACAATATTTTATTTTCATCTTCTTTGGGACATTCTACATTCAGTGCTTCTTCTGGTTGGCTCAATAAATTTAGAATCTGCCACAATATAAGTTTTAAAGCGATTTCGGGAGAAGGAGCTTCGGTTAATGCTTTCATCGTTTTTAAAAAAATGTCCTTCTTTGATTAAGGGATATTCACCGAGAGACATCTATAATGCCGATGAGACAGGCCTGTATTTTAGGGCTCTACCCGACAAAACGCTCACATTAAAGAAGGAAAAATGTGTTGGGGCTAAGTATCCCAAAGAGAGGTTTACGATTTTGCATTGTGCAAATATGGCGGGTGAAAAAGAAAAACTCCTAGTCATTGGTAGAGCAGCTAAACCCAGAGCTTTTAAAAACATTAATATAAATAACTTGCCTGTAACTTGGAAATATAATAGAAAAGCTTGGATGATAGGACAAATTATGACAGAGTGGTTGCAAGATCTAGATTGGAAAATGGCTAAAGAAAAGAGAAGATCCAGATTCAGAAGAAGAAATTGCAAATCCAGTTGAAATACGAGAACCTTCGGAAGATTCTGATGTCGATGAGGTTCCAGTGTCAATAGAAGCTATCCCAAATTATGGTAAAGCTATTACCCTGACTAAGCAGGCCAAAGTTGTATCGAAAATCACGGAGATACAGAGTCTTTGGAGCTTCTTTCTAAATTGGAAATACGATTTCAAGACGCCATTTTAAAGAGAAAGAGAAGACAAACAACAATATATGAATTTTTGCGTCCTTAAAGTGACTATTCATTTCATTGTTTTGTATTACGTACTACATCTATATATCTATGTACATATATTATACTTTAATAATAAATAAACTTTCTTTTCTTAAATTTAAAGTTTCTTATTTATTTTAAAAACATTTATATACATATACGATTTAAATGTCCCAGTTTCTTTAATATATTCATTTTTCGTTAAAACACGATTTTTGTTGTATCTAGTACATATTTCTTTTATGCGGACACCCCTCCTGAACGGACATCTTCAGTTGGTCCCGTTGGTGTCCGTTCAAGGGAGATTTCCCTGTATATATTTGAGAATTACGTTATTGCTTAAACCCATTCCCGAGTGGTGAGTAGGTACGGGCCATCTCTCAAAAATTTATAAATTAGTTTATCTCCGAGATAAGTGACGGTCACACTAAGTAAGCAATCTATTAGCATGTTTATTTACTTTAAGCAGTAGCACAGAAAATAATATTTCATACTTGTTTGCGGCCACCACAGTAGAAAAACGTATATATTTCACTTTTAATTACACTTTATTACACTTCAGTTTACAGGGAATGTGATATATAATTCTCTTCAAGAAATGGAACCACTTAGTAGAATAAATTTAGTTCTAGTTATCATCTGTAAAGATCGTGCGTTTTGATTAAGCTTTTCAGTGTAAAATGAAAGATTATTCTTGATATTTGCGCGAAACGTATTTTATCAACTTCGTAGTTATTCATGGATTATAGTTATATATGCAATATTCACCTGTCTACTTGTGAGTGTTTTTTTTTTCTGTTGAAATCACTTTAAAATGCATCTGTAGCTAATGGAAGTACTTTGAAAAATATAGAGGAAAAACCTTATGTTAATTAAACTCGTTAGCAAGAATATAATGATGTATTGCGAGAAATTAAACGTAATATAGAAATGTTTATACGCTTTGCGCGAAGCAGTCAAACAAACAGATAAATATAACATTACTACACAGGTAGAAAAATCAACGATTGCTCATCCTTGTGGCGATGATGTAAGCATCCTTGAGAAAAATTCGTTTCACGAAGCTACACCACAGTAGTTTTAAAATTCCAATAGGATTCGAAGGAATTTTATAATCGTAATAGAACGTTTACTTGCAATTAGTAGCGCACAGCATTGAGTCACATCTTCCATTGAACTTCCAACTTAACTTGTTTTTTAATACTGCGAGACGAATTATTTAGATATACATATATAAATATTTGCTGAGGAGCGAAACGGCTATCTATAATTGCCGTAACGCTACTTGTTCAAGCCTAAAATTCGAAAGACGTGCGTAGTAATGCAAAAAATTAATAAATATTGATTTGACTCTTAAGCAATGTGGCAGCATTCTTTACTTCACCATTTATAGTTAGAAAATGTTTCGAAAGGAAGAAAACAGTATTTTGGTGTTTTGAATATTCAAGATTACTTACAATATTTTATCTGGGATTTTCGAAATTTGCCTAATTTTTGCAATGAAACCTACAGCATAAGGTAACACATGGGTTGAAAATTCCCGGGCCTAACACATAGATGACGGTAGTTTTATTGCAGTCACCTTTCTCTCAGTTAGTACTAACCTCCAAAAGACAGCTGTTAAAATTTCACGATATTCTATTCATTAGTTTGTGAGTTATTGTGCTAAGAGTCACGCTACTTTTGTTATTTTCAAAACAATGGATCAAAAACAATTTCGTGTTTTAATTTTACACTGCTTCTTGATGGGAAAAAATACCGCTCAAGCGAAGCAATGGCTTGAAAAGTGTTATGGGGACTCCGCTCCATCAGAAACAACAATAAAACGTTGGTTTGCTAACTTCATACGTAGTCGTAGAGACACCGATGATGCAGAACGCAGCGGACGTCCAAATGAGGCGGTAACACCAGAAAACATCAAAAGAACCCACAAAATCGCTTTGAATGATCGAAAGGTGAAGTTGCGTGAGTTAGCTGACATCGTAAAGATATCAAAAGAACGTATTGGCTTTATATTGCATGAGCATTTGACTATGAGAAAGCTCTGTTCAAAGTGGGTGCCGCGTTTGCTCACTGTTGACCAAAAACAAGAACGTGTTGATGATTCTGAGCAGTGTTTGGCCGTGTTTAAACGTAACAAACCGGAATTTTTGCGTCGATGTGTGACAATGGATGAAACGTGGATCCATCACTTCACTCCGGAATCAAAACGATCGTCATCTGAGTGGACAGCAACTGGTGAACCTCGTCCAAAGCGCCCGAAAGCACAACAATCGGCTGGAAAGGTTATGGCCTCGGTATTTTGGGATGTGCGCGGTGTAATATTCATCGACTATCTTGAGAAAGGAAATACCATCAACAGTGAATATTATATAGCGTTATTGGAGCGCTTGAAGGCCGAAATTGCAAAGAAACGACCGCATATGGCAAAGAAAAAAAATTTGTTTCATCAAGACAACGCACCGTGTCACAAGTCAATCAAAACAATGGCAAAACTACATGAATTGAACTTCGAATTGCTCCCACATCCACCGTATTCGCCAGATTTGGCTCCCAGAGGCTGTTCGAAGTCCTCAAAAAAATGCTCGCCGGTAAGAAATTTCGCACGAATGAAGAGGTTATCGCTGAAACTGAGGCCTATTTTGAGGCAAAAGATAAATCGTTCTACAAAAGTGGTATTGAAATGTTAGAGCGGCGCTGGAATGATTGCGTTGCTCTTGATGGAGATTACGTTGATGAATAAAGCTAATTTTGAACCAAAAAACCGTGTTTTCTTTGTTAGGCCCGGAACTTTTCAGCCCATGTGTTATACATACATGTAATGTCTGAGGTTTTCGCAGGTACTATGTATGATAGCGCTTATGGTTTCTCGTTGGGCGTTGCATCAAAGCTAGTAAAATCTTTAAGTCGAAAAATAAATCCTAATAGTTTAGAAGTAGCTGTCACATCTGAGACCTGACTTGAGCAGGTAAACTTTTCATCATATATCATACCTAAATCTTTAATAGAAGATTGACGAGCAATAGTAGTATTGTTAATACAATACAGAATATCGATTCTATGTATCCTTTTTGTAAAAGACATAAAAAAAACATTTATCCAGATTTAATTTTAAATTATTATGCAAACACCAGGCATGAATCTTGTCTAGGCTAAGTTATAGAAAGTCAACATCAGTGATGAAGTTAACAGCGTGGTGGATTTTAATACCGTATTGTACCTCAAAAGCCAAATTATGCTATCTTAAATATATTTGGAACTAAGATACGAATTGTTTTAATATCGACCTTGTCGTACTAATTGGCCACCCATTTCTTAAAGTTTTTACGGGCGTGGAAACATTTTGTTGGATGAAAAGAGGAAGGTAGTTATTGACAAATATTTTGCAGATCGTAAAGAGAGCATTTTTTTAAGGGAGAATTGAAACCTTGGAATATTCCTCGATAAAATATATTGCATAATCAGATAATGGCAGTGTAAATTTATAACTGGTCTTTTATTATTAAATTATCCAATTATCATCTTACTCTCCTAGAAGTGTATAATATTCTTGTGCTTACTACAATACACATCTTCAATTATTATATGTTTATCTTTATTTCACAGTTCTATTTAAAGAGATAAATCCACAGATGTTAAAGTGAATAAAAAAACAAGCTTGAACCATGACATTGTTTGTCAGATCTTCATTATGATATCAGTAACAACGCCTATCAACACACAACCAGAAGCACGTTCATACATGTTATGCAGATTAAATGCAATTACTTAACTCTACGGTGGGTATTCTTTGTAACGTCAATAGTAGCCGAATCATCTTGTATAATTTATAGGACCACCGCTTTAACACAGTACCTGCTTGTCTGATGCGAATGGTCTTTCATTGGTATTTATTTCAGCGAAATGGCGCTTTAAAATTTTAAGAGGTTAGCAACAGGTGTCGTTACTCAATTACATATCGAAACATATTTCAAAAGAAGCTTCATTCGGAACTACGCCAGTTTCCAACAGGTTTATTTTGGCAAGTATCGATCGTACATGGGCCCATCTTTTTTGAATTATTTATATTTATTCTTTTGCTGGCGTAGTTACTTTTTTAAAATGAATTCTCGGTATCTTTGCGCAATTGTGACGTTTAACCGATGCGAAATATCGATTCTTCGGACATGAGAAAACTGATTATCTGTTGGAAACTACTTCGTTCGAGGCCGCCGAAAGAAACCTGTTGAATGTTGAAATGTAATTTTAAATGGTCATGTTTGTAATACTCGTTAAATTGCGTATATATTTCTCCGTATATTTATTGCATGGTTGCATTTTGGCAACGTTCGAAGGTTACCTTTGTAAATGGTTTATTTTGACATTAACAACCTTTATTTCAATGATTATATTACGTTTGAGAAAGAAATTCTTCAAACTGAATGAATTACAGTTTGCGTTGTTCTTTATTAAGCTGTTCGTTTCAAAAATTATTAACCCTACTTCTTCACAGTTATTTCCACATTTATGTTCTGGCTTTTATACTGAAGAAATTTTATATTTTACAGTTTTTATTTTTGCTATACAGTTAAAGTTCTTGACAATTTCCTAAGTAATGAATACTAATCAAACGTTATCTGAGAACACATAATTGTAAGTGCATTTTAGGAAATACAGTGATGTGCCTAAGTTGTTATTTGCAGTAGAAGACACCTTTTAAAAAGTTTCCAATTGTATCACGTAAGCATCTGGAAAGCCATTTAATTAGGTATGAATAGAAAGTTAAAATATGTAGTGTTGTGCTAGGTTTTTAATTTATGAATGTGGTAGCAGGAAAATTCTTCAAAAGCAAATCAATTGGCTAATAATGAAGTAGCTAAAATTATGATTCCCTTGCATTTTAACCAAGGTTTTTAAATTCCCGAAAAAATATCAGGTAGGATTTGAACCCACGACCTCTGCGTTACCGACGCATTATACTGCCAACTACATCACGAAGCTGAATGCGAGTTCAAATCGCTTTTAACAATGTATGAACTAACATTCAGTCTCGCGGTGTTGTTGGTAGCATAATACGCCGGTACCGTAGAGGTTGTGGGTTCAAATCCTACCGCGACTGATATTTTTTGGGAATTTAAAAACATTAGCTGAAATGCAAGGAAATTTTAGCCTTTCTTAGGCCATTTTAACCAAATTTGATGTAATGTTACTGGATTTTTAAAATGTAACTTCGGTTTATAATTTTCACATCTCATTCCTTTTGATTTATAGATACCTATAGAGTAAATGAATTTCTACATGCTTTGTTAATTTAGCTTGTATCTACTGACTTGCCCTACAATAATAATGAAATGAAATAATTAAATTTCGAAATGTCTATACGTCGCAAAGACTGTTAAAAGCTCACGTCGTTTCTGGCATATGTACACATACATATAATGTCTGAGGTTTTCGCAGGTACTATGTATGATAGCGCTTATGGTTTCTCCGGGCGAACTTTGTCTGACGGCCAGTCAACCACCGAGTAACTAACGCCTGAAGATGGTAGACAAGACTCTACCGAAACGTATCACCTGTTATTTTCAGGACAGAAATACTTTATATACTAAAGCATTTGGCACGCTATTAATAACGATAATAATGCCTTCTTACACCAAATTATAACTATCAATCGGGGGATCCAAGCAGAATATGTAGTGAAAGTATGGAAAATCTTTGAAGGTGGAGAGATGTCGATGTAGCTTGTAGTCTTAAAGAACAATTTATGTGCTAACGCGAAGAATAAAGGCAGGAGCAACAAAGAAATGAAGGATTCCGGAAACGAGAGTCGGCAGCCCGAAAGTTTTACGGTTGTTTTCACGTATTTTTTTCGATCTGTTCCATAGTTGGGAACCTTAAAAATACATCGTTGTTCTGAATAATAATGTTGGCCCCTATGCAAGCAATACGGTTCGAGATCTTATGTCTTATCGTGAATGAAAATCTTTTTAAACTTACTGAATGCCAATTTTTAGGGCTTCTAGAATATTGATACATCACGTGATTGCGATCTTTACTTTGACGCAAGCTGTAAAGATAATTTTTCAACCATTTTCTCGGTAAGAAATAATTTCCACGTAGTAAATGAAGTACTATTTAAAATCCTAATCTCCCAAAAACTCCTTATATCCATTTCATCAACCATACGCAACGTGCGACTACATCGTTTGAATGCTAAATATCGAAAATTATTCTTAAACTGCTTAAATTAACTAAACTATCACAGTTCAGTGTTGAAACCAATAAAATTATCAATAAAAGAGGATACCATGGAATTTTAAATAATATTCACCGCGAATACAAAACCACAGTCTCATGAATTTTGTTTTTGTAGTGTTGCAATTCGCCCTGACTTCTTTACAAATTAGTATTTTATATTCCGTCAGTGGTGTACGCTTATAACATACTTAAATGAACACATTTTACGGGTAATACACAATGCCTTCTTGCTCTTCGCGTATATACACAGTAAATTTTTCTGTTATCATTTCGTTTTAAAGTTCGTTAAGTAGAAAATCTCATTGTACGAAATTCATAATTATGTACACGAGCCGGAGGAAACGATATATTGACTTCAAAGCGGTTAAGTAAACATTTCATGTTTACGCAAAGAACATTGACTCGTTCAAAGAAATAAAGAACCAATACGCAAGCAGCTAAATAGAGGAAACCTTTTTAAACAGCGAGTACAGACACACATTTACAGCAATGCTTCGTTCGGAAACGCTGTGGATTATTGTTCAACACTTCGTGATGTCCCTCGGAGAATTCCCACTCTCTTTCTGTACATCTTTGATTCTCCTCTTATTAGCTGTAGAATCCGAATTATTCGTCAAGAAACTCGTGACCTTGGACGAAGGCTAACTGGATTTGTTGAGGAGTCGTCGTTTAGGCTTCAGTAATTTTTGACGCTTGTGGTAGCGTTTAATTTATTATTGAAAAAACTGTTATTTAGTAATTTTGTGGTAAAGTAGACAATACTACGGTATTTGTTCTTAATAATATCTACTCCATCATTACTTGCAACGGTAAAATATAAATGCGAGTTTTTACAATGTGATACCAATTTGAAGTTTAAGTCACGTTTTAATTAACAGTGATTAAAAATGTTATTTGTATATATAAGAGATTGGAAATTTATTTATTTTTTTCGGAAATAACATAATTCACGGGATGTAATAAATTATAATAATAGCAACGATAATAATGGTCATTCAACCAACAGTATGGAAGACATCAAGAAACAATACCAGAAAATAGACAAATTGAACAAAACATTTAGGAAATTATGTTTCTGTTAAAAAAATCAAACATTTTTTCATTAAATTCCCCTTCATGGTTTACCTAAAAGTACGCGTAAGGTTCGTCAGTAAGTGTGACCAGTACCATGTTTCAGCAATAACTTGCAATAGTGGGTTTTCGCAAAATATGCACACAAAGCCGTTAAGGTAAGAATACAGTAATGCTGCACTTAAAAATAAGACGATTTTTGCTGTATACAGCTACAATATACTTCGACAGAATTACCCTAGAAGAAGATCCCATACCTTCCAACCTCAGATCTATGTAGGGACATCAGTTTCTACACGGATTTAGGTTGTAATTGTCCTTGCGCGTGTACCATTCTATAATTGGTGTATTTATTTGCTCCTTCAAATTTAAAGCACTATTGAGTTGCAGTCCAGAGATGTTACGTGGCTAGTCCTTGATAATTGTAGGTTATTTTTACAACATCATTTTATCTATGGAGAAATGGATTATTTTTGTTTTATGTGGATTCAGTTGTGTGTAAATTATTTTTGGAAAATCACTTGCCCATTGCTCTCATACCATTAATAGTTTGAGCTTTCACTTATGGCTTTGTTTGGAAGTAATCACCAATGTATCATCTGCATACTTGTTGATGACATCGTTGGTTATTTATGGCACGTCAATTGTACATAGTAGGAAAAAGAACGTTCCCAATAGTGAATGTGTACAAGAAAAGGACGAATGTCATTAGACGCGCAACATGAGCATTGGTAGCAACAATGTGGATGGACGAAATGCATCCTTGAGTGTGGAGCTGGAATTCCGGAAACCATCCACAAATATTATTATTGGACGGTCTTCATCTCAAAAGCCAAATAAGAAAGTACGAAAATTCCGTTTCTACACAAAAAGACTTTTTTTCAAAGATTTGCAAATAATACCGGTCTCTTAACCACGCACTATCAACCGAAAACCACATGTGAAATTTGATGAATATCTGGGTTGAAAAATGTTATAGAAATTTATAAATGAATTCAAGTAATTTACTTTTTCTTAGCAGATTTGAACCTAACTTTGAATCGTTTTGTCTTAGCTGGTGACAGTATATACACTTAAGTTAGTTTGTGAAGTTATAAAGTATCTTATCTCATGAAAACCTAAGGTCGAACTTACAACTTAACTTACGAGTTCTATAAAGAATCCTGAAAACGTTTAGTTTTTGATATTTCAACTCATTCTGTTGCTCCAACATTCTTTGTAGGATAATTTTTAGCATAATTTATGAGGCAATTATAATTACTTACTGTCTTGGTTTTTCCGAAACATTAGGCACAATTTTAAAATCAATAGAAGCTTAAATTTCGAAGGTAGCTGTGTATAGGGCTACAGTATATACGCTAGAGCGGCAATTAAAGTGATATAGGCAAATTATAACCAAAATATAGAAATTTAGGCCAAGTAGAATAGTTTTGAATCGAGAGGAATACATTTGTTCAATTTCCGTATCGGTACGCCTCATCAAATATATATCATACTTTTTTAAACGCTTTTCATAACGCATACGAATTAACTAATGTTTTATAAAACACTGTATGTATTGTTTTAAAATTCGCTTGCAACTATTGGTAAAATTAAGGGGAAAGCTCGAAATACTTTATTCGCCTACAATATACGCTACGTAACACATGGGCTGAAAAGTCCCGGGCCTAACACATAGATGACGCTAGTTTTATTCCAGTCACCTTTCTCTCAGTTAGTACTAACCTTCAAAAGACAACTGTTAAAATTTTATGATATTCCATTCATTAGTTTGTGAGTTATTGTGCTAAGAGTCCCGCTACTTTTGTTATTTTCAAAACTATGGATCAAAAACAATTTCGTGTTTTAACCTTACACTGCTTCTTGATGGGAAAAAATACCGCTCGAGCGAAGCAATGACTTGAAAAGAGTTATGGGGACTCCGTTCCATCCGAAACAACAATAAAACGTCCGTTTACTGACTTCAAACGTGGTCGTAGAGACACCGATGATGCAGAACGCAGTGGACGTCCAAATGAGGCGGTAACACCAGAATACATAAAAAAATCCACAAACTCGTTTTGAATGATCGAAAAGTGAAGTTGCGTGAGTTAGCTGACATCGTAAAGATATCAAAAGAACGTATTGGCTTTATGTTGCATGAGCATTTGACTATGAGGAAGCTCTGTTCAAAGTGGGTGCCGCGTTTGATCACTGTTGAACAAAAACAAGAACGTGTTGATGATTCTGAGCAGTGTTTGGCCATGTTTAAACGTAACAAACCGGAATTTTTGCGTCGATATGTGACAATGGATGAAACATGGATCCATCACTTCACTCCCGAATCAAAACGATCGTCATCTGAGTGGACAGCAACTAGTGAACCTCGTGCAAAGCGCCCGAAAGCACAACAATCGGCTGGAAAGGTTATGGCCTCGGTATTTTGGGATGTGCGTGGTGTAATATTCATCGACTATCTTGAGAAAGGAAATACCATCAACATATAGCGTTATTGGAGCGTTGAAGGCCGAAATTGCAAAGAAACGACCGCATATGGCAAAGAAAAAAATTTTGTTTCATCAAGACAACGCACCGTGTCACAAGTCAATCAAAACAATGGCAAAACTACATGAATTGAACTTCGAATTGCTCCCACATCCACCGTATTCGCCAGATTTGGCTCCCAGCGACTACTGGCTGTTCGCAGACCTCAAAAAAATGCTCGCCGGTAAGAAATTTCGCACGAATGAAGAGGTTATCGCTGAAACTATTTTGAGGCAAAAGATAAATCGTTCTACAAAAGTGGTATTGAAATGTTAGAGCGGCGCTGGAATGATTGCGTTACTCTTGATGGAGATTACGTTGATGAATAAAGCTAATTTTGAACCAAAAAAACGTGTTTTCTTTGTTAGGCCAGGGACTTTTGTTGTCAGTACTAACACTTAAACAGTTTGACTGATTTGACACATGACTACATTAATTTTATTAGTACATCAGAATAATTGATTTTCATACTATTTTAAAAGGATTTGAATGACAATGACATTTTTTGATGCACTTCATAGGATGGGAGATTCGAATTCCTAATTATTAAACATCTAAAAATTTGTTTTTGGTATTACGAACGTGAACATAGTGCCGAAGAATCAGTAAGTTATTAAAATATATTAACTCTTGCAATGCATGAGAGCAGTTACTTCATCGATCGCACCTCAAAAAAAAGGAATTGAAATACATCTTTAAAATTAGGTCAAACGTAATTTCTCATCTGGTTCGAGCCTTTGTACTTGTAAAATATCGACGGGTTGAAGAAATGTGATTTGTATGTTTTAAGTAGACCAATAATGCTGTACGCAGCAAAATCGATAGTTTAAAGTAAACCAAAAAGGAATTTATTTGATTTAAAGAAGAGAAAAGCTTCCATAGCAAATTATATGGGACTCAGATTCTTACAAAATCTTTAGTAAATATTGTGTTTACTTGACCCGAATTTCAAATTTTTACGCATATTTCTTCTAGTTTCACTGCAAGTGTTTAAGAGGCGCACCTCTTTATATGTATATATAGGAAGTTCAGGATTCACTAAACATTAGTAACTCCCTAGTAATGTTATACTGCTGAAAATGCTAATTTCTAAAAAAATGGATAAAAATTATTTGCTAAGTTTTAGTTAAACTAATATTTTATTCTAGATTAATCTACAACCATTAATTGCGATCTATCTCTATAGTTCCTGACACTAAATCCTTCTGCAAACATTAACATGACTTCATCTATAACAACTCCCCATTCCCTAGAGTGTATTAAAAACAACTCACTTAAATTCCTTTAACGTAAAACATGTACAATACCGATTGTACATGATGGTGATACTTAAAATTCTACTTAGTTTGTCAGAAGCCACTACAAATTTGCATTTAAGTTGAATTAAGTGCACGTATCATAGATAGAGAATCATATTTTCACATAACAGCGAAAGATAGGGTATTGGTTTATTAATTGTTTTCACGTCTCGCAATACCTCAAAACCTGTATTGAAGTTTTCACATGTCTTTCGAAACTTGTATATTGTGATGGTTACTCACAACCTTGGAAAATAAATGACATTATCTGCCGTCACATTATACACGCGGAGCGATAATATTATTCAATCTCCTTATACATAAACATGTAAAAATTGTATAACTTTCAATAATAAACTACATTAAGAAAACAGCGCGGGTCGCATTAAAGAAAATCGGCATATGTTCTCTTTGGGTATTGTTTTCGGCTAATAAACATAGGACTTTCTACATTGTAATGGAAATTGCCGTCGCTCTTACGTATGTATATTTTGTCTGCAATGATAGACTTCTCCGTGCAAGCGTGTGCTCCATCATGAACCAAATATACACATACGAAACGCTACGCCGACTTGAAATGACGTCAAATACTTTCTCTTGCTCGTGGGTGATTATTTCATGGATAGAGCAGATGGTAACAGAATTATATCAGATATAGGCAATAAATGATCCATGTTCGTTAATTTTCAATGTACATGAGGCGTTACGACCGAAAATTTGAATTGGGCGGGGAAACAATTGTGCAAACCTAATTTCTATTTGGTATTTTAATGCTCGTGGGAAGATTGAAGTATTGCAAATACTAATCGTAGGTGTGAAATACCTCAACCATTTTCTAAATTAACTGTTATTGCATCTAAGGAGTCACTTAGGACATAAATAATATAGAATAGAATATTCAAAATAAAATAAAACGCAATTATATAAATTCGTTATAGTTTTCTTTCAATTAGAAGGTCATGTATCTACTGCCATTTCCATACGTTGGCGAAGGTATCAAATGCTATGTCGCTAAAACAAATCTTCGAGAAAAGATGTAGACAGTGAATATTATTACTAATTAATTGTAAGTAATTAATGAAGAAACGGTACGTTTTGAAATTCTTTGTTAAGTATAAATAATAATGTTTACTGCATCTTGGACGCTATTCAAAGAACAAATGGCTAAATTTCATCGAAGGCAATTCGAAGGCGAGAAGGAGAGAAGAGAGGCAGGTTATCAAACACAGTGCGTCTAAAAAATCAGTAGGTGCAAACGGTTCACACAGCATATTAAAAATACGTTCTTTGAAAAATGTATGTATTTGTAATAATCTTCAAAGTTGTATTTAATTAACTGAAACACTCAAGATTTTTGTGGGTTTTTAAAATTTATAGGATAGTAGTAATTACTTTTAGTTCTTTTTTAGAACCTTGCAAAGGATAATTCTAAACTTCAAGAGCCTTTGTTGAATCTACTTTACCACGCGAGAATACTAAACAAGAACATCATACGACAGTTTAATGATGCCAATCTCTGTGAATTCTCTTCAAAGTCTTAGTATGAAACTTAATATTTTAGACGTTGGTTCATTAATTTGTAGAAGAAATAAGAAGATGGCATTGAAGAGATTCCAGTTATTACCTAGTCATTAATGGAAGTAACGCGGAGTATGCATTAGATCTCTATCTTTCCTTGTGTATGTAACTGTGGAACATTTAGTGGAATTTATTTTATGCGTTGTCCTTTCACCATCTACCAACCACATCTAACCCGCGCTTCAGGAAATCCTATCGCATGGCCCAGATATCATCAGATAACTTTTTAAATCATCAGTCATCATAGTATATAACTAATTCTATTTTTTAAGCATGGTCTTGTCAACCCCAGAAGATAACGTGAAGACTCAAACGAATTAAGCTTGCCAAGATGTATATGACAATTCATTGTATCCGTGCAGTTAACGTTAGTTTAACCACGACCATCTAGGAGATCACATTATCAAATTAGTTATTGTAGGTCAACCTGATATAAAACCACGTTCGAGTGGCGAGAGATCCACATGAGATTAAATAACAAAAAATTTTTTCATAAGCTTTATTTATGAGGAATTACAAACGAGGTATACAATCATTATCCCCAATAAACTTATTAAGACAAGACGTCATAGCAATCAATGTTGAAAATAAAAAACATACTACTAATTCAGGATATTTAGGACTAACATCAAAATAATATGGACAAATGTTGGTAAATAGAGGTAAACCTACTTTACGAATACGGAATTAAATGTTGCTCAGGTACCTTCAACACTAAACGTAATCAACAACGAAGTGCAAACGGCTCTCACTTTCAGTAACCATATCGATAGTTGGTGGGGATAACATAGATTTAGAATTTTTGCTTTAAGACTCTTATCTCCCATATATCAACCAATAGAATTGAAAGCATTCAAAGAAGGAACGTTCATAATTGATGTGAGCATCCTTTCTATAAACATTACAGGCAGACTTTCTCTTAGATAGCTATTTGTTCTCAGTTGCTTGAGCTGTTTCATTTCATGTCATAATCTTTTCTATTTGAAAATCCTACTTTAACCCAGATATATTTTCTGATGTTTTAAATTCAAAAGAATTGGCTCATTTTTCGTCGCTTCTATCGCGTTTAACGTGGTCAATAATAAGGAGTAATATTCCTGCTTCTACGCAAGATATCATCTTGTATTATACAAATGAATATTGTAGGGGTACTATTCCTTCTAGGGTCGTTCTCTGTCTGTACTGTTTCCAAAACGAATAATACTACTGTTAACGTTATAGGCATAACTAATGAAAATCGTCCCAGTCTCAACACTTATATATAATGTCCTCAAGCAAAATTCCTTGCATCTCAATTGTGTTTGCTTCAAGCTTTATTCTTACTTACCACATACCCCAAGGTTAATCTCCGTATCATCAAAGACAGTTTAACTATATTTCTAATTAAGTACGTTAAATTTTACCGTCGACAATATCTTAATCGTGGCAAGTTAAAGAACTATTCATAGTGGTATTTACACTGGTTGTAAAGTGGTTTGAAAACTGCCATTTTGTTTATCTTATTACTTCCGCATTGAGTTCGACGCATTTGGGTATTAGCCAAGTATTCTAATAATATTATTAATGGGGAAGAGAATATCTTAGTTTGGTATTTGCGAACATTACAAAAATTAATGCCTTAAGGTTATTTTATGCATGCGGAAAACGTCCACTTGTCAAGTAATATAGATGTTACATATTGCTTCGAAATTACATGCATAGAATATAATTTCTTACGTAACAAATTTAGATGGGAAGGAAGAAGATCCTGCTATCAAATGTCTTTTGGAGATGAAAAACCTCGCTAGCTGGTTCAATTTATTATCTAGTATGTCAAGTGTGGGTAGATTGCAATAATTTCGTATCTTGGGCATGTGTTATAATTACAATCTCTCAGAACCAAGCGCATATAGCCAATGGCCGTGTAATATTATGTAAAGGTAGGTACACACTAGTGCACAGATTCGTTTGCATAATATAATTAAGATGGTTTATAAGCTTCCCGTGTATCTGTAATGCATGTAAATATAGATACGGCATTATCTAAATAATTCGTTATGATTTATAGCTGCAAGAGGAGACCTAGCACAATTCGAAGTAATTAAAAGTCGAGGGAGAAGAAATATTTTCACACTTTCTAACCTAGTCTTGTCTAGCCTCTGGTTATTCGTTTTTCAGGAATTTAAATTTACGTCTACGCATATAAATTGCATTTGAATTATAATAAGGGACTACCTTACCCCAGCTTATAAGGAAACTGATTGCAGATTCAGGTTAACGTGTATAAGGAGCAAGTGTATTCAGTACACGTCTAAGGCTAAAGAAAAGATGCCCACGCTAGTTATCGTCTAGTGCAAAAATTCCACGATGGAATATGGATTTATACACGTACGCTTAGTTGCTGGTGTTAATTCTGGTGATAGAAAGAAGATATGTCCGTTATATGAGAAAATTACAGCGATCGATTACAATTCCTTCGTTATTATACGTTTGATCTCCTTGACCACAGCGCATTTCCATACACGTCCATTGGATGGCTTCTTTCATTCGTTGTTCTCGTGTACCCGGTTTAGATCCGCTAAGGTATGATTTTAAAGAAACAAGAGCCAGTATTTTAATAATTACCGATTCTTAACTTAATGGATGTTTTGGTCAAACCGAGAGAGCTATTGAGGTAGGTTATTAACGCACACTCCCCAGTCAATAAAAACGAATGATCTTCAAAAATACAGCGACCTAATTACAAAACAGCTTTTAAATGGCTTTGAAAACCATTGATGCCGATAACTAAACCAAACATTAGGCTAGCCGCATAAACAGGTTACCCGCTTCTACTTTACCAGTATTGGTTTGCCACTAAAACCCCTTTGATTACGTGACCAGCTTTTGATTCGAATAAAAGCATATTTAGCATATATATAGAAACAGAAAATAACAGACTGTTTGATGATATACCAGAATCCTTAAGTGCCATCCAATGTGATTAATTTTGAATGCTTAAGAAGTAAAAATAAATACAAAAGGAGATGCGATGTTTTTCATTGAAATTAAGACAAATAAAAACTATATTATCGATCACATAATAAAAGTAGAAGCTACAGGTAAGACTTCCAAAAAGAAACACTAAAACAAATCTACTTTTCGAACTGTAACTAATGTAAAATGTAAATGTCTAAACAACCGAAGGATTTCCAAGTACAATTAGCATCTTTTGTCAATTTACTATAAGGCTTTTCAATGTAATATCATCAACATTTATATTACAACAAGTGTGCTTAAAAACCTGCTAAATTTTCCAAGAAATTAGTGTTTTCCATTTAGTCCGCTGATATCAACGTTTTCCTAAATGTTGAAGTGACTCAAAAAGAGTTGTATGCAATACGTATAGAAAGTCTTATGTAAACTTTACCTGGCATTTTATCTTTTATTTAAAAATACTATAAGAAACGAGAACTTTTATTTAAAATAAGCAAATTGATACCCCATTGCGGTGTAATTATGGTATTTCAAACGTTGAGAATTACAACGTGGAAACGCCCTACCTGTTGGTGGATGAATCACAGTTAACTTGGATTTAGTTATTGATACAAATTATTACACAGTATGTCGGAAAAATAACGGAAGTTTTCAAATAAAAAAGGAAACAACTAGTTACTTCGCTAAAATTATTTATTTTTATTCAAGATAATGCAGCTCTAGTCATGTCCAACCAATGATAGCATAGTCCCTTGTCATTTTTCCGAATTACCTCAGAGATCCTCATCCCGTCTCCTTGAACTTGTTCAACATTGTCGTAAACTCTCTTTACAGCCAGTTTCAGCTCTGGAAGAAGAAATAGTCACGTAGTGATAAGTCTGGCCAATGCGGACGGTGTTGTGACACACGGGCATGTTTTCTCGCAAAAGATTCACGAATAGTGAGAGCCTTCTGTGGTGGTGTACTATCGTGTAACGAAAACCAACCTCCCGGCTCTTAAAATTCGGGCTTGACTCGAGCGATTCTCTTCCATAAAAGCTCCAAACACCCACGCAATATTCGCCAATGACATTCTGGCCCTAATTTAGAATACCTTTAGAGTCGTAAAAACAAATCAACAGTCTTCTCTCGTGACTTCTGGAAACGCAATTTTGTCGATTTTGGAGAGCCTGGGGACTTCCACGTACCACCTTGGTGTTTTGTTTGAGGATCGTACTTGAAGCACCAAGTCTCATCACCAGTCTCAATCGATTCTAGAAATATACGATTTCGTCTGGCTGTTCTGGTAAGGTCCTTGCAATATTCAACGCAAGCAATTGTTTGGTCCTCAGCTAAGTCATGAGGACCAAATCGAGTGCGCTTTCCGTTTGCTCAGATCTTTCGTAAAAATTTCGTGAATCGTGTCTTAATCGTATTTAATCTCTCCTCTATCCATTTCACAGTCGAATTCGTATTGTATGCGATAATTTCATGTAGTTTTTCGACCAGTTCTTCGCGATTTTTGTTTCTTGGACGGCCTGACCTTGGGTCGTTTTCCAAAGCATCACGACCATCCTGAAATCGTTTATGCCACTCGAAAATACGTAAACATGATAAACAGCGATCACCGTAAACTTTTTCCATTAATTTAAATGTCTCTAAAACTTTTACTATGCTTCAAATAAAATTTAATATTAGCTCGTTATAAAAAGTGTAAAAAGTAGTGTTACTTTAAGCACTGTAAGTAGCACTTGACACCAAATTATATATTGTTTCGACAGATGGCGTTAGTGACATTCTGTAAATTTAGAAAGCTCAGTTATTTTTTCCGACATACTGTGTATATACGTATATTCTATTTATATCTACTTGCGTTTTGTGTCATGTTACCTGATATACTCTATATTGAATGGGTAAATAAATAACTAATCCAACAGTGCTAAAGATGTTATTTTGACTCATCCTGTACTTAACCAGGATGTGGAGGTATTTTTAAGTCTTTAAGTACTAATAAGTGCTAACAAAACAATTATTTAGTAATTCTAGCGGATGACATCACTTACGAGATTTCTAAACACGTAAACAAAACTAATTTAATTTGATTCAATCATTGAAAAATGTAGTGATAGCCTTGATCTAAAAAGAACAGAAAAATCCGTAGTGTCTCATTTACAAGTAACGAGCAAAAATGTATAGGCGAGCAAAGCTACGGCACTGTTTCTGTGAAATCGTCGGCCTCGATATTGATGTGATAGTATAATGACGTTTCCAGGCGTTAAATGAGGAAATTCGGAACAGTGCTGCGGAGTAGAAATTCTTCACGCGTTACAACACTGACAAGGGAATCGTGAAGAGTGAAGAACGATTGTTAGAAAGGAATTCTACTATACTCGCGGATTACAATACTAGAAATGACATTTAATTAACTAAAACGGTGATATACAAGAAAACTTTAGTCTGTTGTGTTCGGATGAAGTTAATGCATACTTGTTTTACTTATTTTGCGTCTTTAAATTTATTTTAAAACATATATCGCATGAAATACCATATACTGCAAGGCATTGGGGTTGGTTCGTGGCGTTGGTCGCGGTGTTACTTTATTGTGCCGTATCTGGGTTTCAAATTAGCTCCTATATTTGACGATATAACTCATATATTATTATCTCTATGATTTCAACGTGTTATTTCGTTTCATATGATAGTTTGAATATAATATTTTTATGCGTTGCTGGTCTTAGGTAAGTTCCAGTGCCTCAAAGCAAGGAACAGAAACCAATTTCTTTCTTCTTTTTGAAGAAGAAGAATTGCAAAGGATTCACACATTAACATTCCGGTTTCAACCTTAGTAATAATAACAGTGATAAAAGCCGGACTTAGTACGTTGTGAAGCTTCACGATATATATAACATACATATTTGGAACCACAGAAAAGATTAGTTCTGAAAATCTCAATAATAAACTCTGCGATTTAAATTTCCTTTATTTTCGTACTTATTGCATACAACGTTAAGTGGAAGCAACGAGGACATTGGAATCGAATTAAAATTGAAAAGATATAAAAAATAAAATATATGTGCTAAATAATATGGTTACAAATAGTAAGAATAAAAAAGCAAATAAAATAAAAATAAATGAGGTGATAGCACCGTTGTTTTTCTTTAGGTACAAATAAATCAGTAATCATATTACTGATTTATTATTTATATGGTAGTGAGAAGAAATGATAATAACATAAGAGAGTTAACGCAATATATATAATAATTATAAAAAATAATCGCAAATATTCAAAATATCACCTTAATATTTGCGTTGAAGCGTTTGGTATCGCCTTGGAAATTTTTGTTTCCGTTAATATGTAATATTACCAAAACAATCTATTTTTCTAGCAATTAAGAGCTTTTGGAAATTTTATAGTTTTAAATTCAAAATTGTAGTTTTATTTTCTGGCATAATTAACAATTAAAAGGCAATCCAGGGGATAGTGTCGTTTATAACTGCAAAAATGCAATAATAAATAGTATCTTTACTGCGCCAATAACTATAAACGTCCAATTAAATTGAATTAAGAAAGAATAGTGACTGTAGTGCTCACAATTACAGGGTAAGATTGAGAGGGATATCTTACAATATACACATTGATACGAATAATAACACAAAGGAAATGGTGTAAGTAAACAAATACGTCTGCATCAATAATTGTAATTAAGGCAAAAGTATAACTAAAACAAGTAAATTCAAACGCAAGGATCTGTTCTTTCATATTTATTCATTAAGACAGTCCAATCTCGAAAGCAGTCCATTCACTGATTTCAATTTATTATACAATCTGATGGGAGTAATTACGAAATATTAACTTAACCTTGACATCCCTAACCAACCCCAGATATCTTCACTGAATACGAATATTTAATTTTAACGTTCCCCATGTTGGATTAAGTGCATTAGTTGACAAACACTCAAACAATTAAATATATCCTCAGAGGATTCATTACGCTAGTCGCTCGCGAGAGATTTATCATTTAAATAAAGCTCCCAGTTAGGACGTACATAGAATATAAGTCGAAGAAATGATGCATGAAAATAGTTACTAATTTGATCGATTAATCATTGCAATGCACATAAATTTGTACATCTAATATTGTATTAAATAACATACATACATGTTTATTTAATTTTCAACGTAATATTGTAATAAAACTACAATTACGTTAGTTTCGTTAGATCCATAGTGTAATTCTGTTATCCGTCAACACATCTTCAGAATAATAGGACAGCTTACCGCTTAAGAACACTGTCGAGCATTACATTATATAGCGCACTAAAGATAACCTAATGCCTTACGTAATTCTGACTGAAAAATGAGGAAGAAACGTAGTCATTATAATACAGTTAGAAAGTAACAGAATTTACATATTTTATGGTATCAATTGTGATTTTTTTGTTTTGAATCTATATATGTTTAAAGAGCTAGATTTTGGAATATTTAAAATCAATAGAAGCTTATCAAAACATATTGCACTCAAGACGATATACTGACAAAAGATGATAAAAAGGATAATTTTAGCTGTCTGTTTTTGAAAAGGTTTTGAAGATTGAATGAATATTATTTCTTCGTTGTTTTATTTTAAGATTGTGGGAGTTTTTTTCTGAAACGCATAAATTAATACAATTCCTATTATACATGGTTATTCATAATAATTGTAATATGATCTAATGCGTGATAATGATCCTCAAATGCAACCTAATTCTACTACTTTCAGTTTCTGAACAAAGGAACCTAATGAAGAAGAGTCGCTGTTTCAGTTTGATCTGTGGTAAATCACGAGCTTCTAAAAGAGAAACGATACACTAATGAACAGAAGCACACGATTTAATAAACAATAACTTATAACGCAAGTAATTTACTAAGATACACATGATTTCATCGTCCCCTTTCCAATAATTTATAAGCATATACTAAGCAAACTGATTTTAATTTCTTTTTGCCGATGAAAATCCTAAATTAACAGTAACGATAAATTTCGTATTTCACATAATTTGCCCAGAATATTGTATGTACAGGTAAAGACAAAGTTTGAAATTAATGTATATTCCAGCACCTACTACGCATTGACGGTTTATTTCCTTGAAACGTCTAGGGTTCTGAAGGTGACAAAAATGTGTTTTAGGTATCATCAAAAAGAATCTGAGAATGTAGAAACAAGGAGATGAATTCGTGTTATTGTGAACTCATTTGCAATAAACGAAACCACGTTTTTTTTCCATCTTGGTTAGTAATTTGTATGTAAGTTGCCAGTTACTCAACAGCAAACCTAAGTTTGACAGTCTGAAGTATTAATTATATATACAACCTACAAATCTCGAATAGTCTCCATGGACGGTGACTGAACAACAGCAAACAAGTAGTCGTGTCAATATTACAGGTGCATAACCCGGCTAATTTGAATTATTAAATACTTGTGTCATGTATAAATAATTATTAATTAATCATTAGCTATTTATTGCGGTACTTATTGTACACCTATGATATAGCACGAGCAGAAGTACATCTAATTTCTTACAGTTCCGATGTCAAAACATTAATTTTTCACTAACAACACGTTGTTTGAAATGAAGTACATTTCCCTAATGAAACATTCCAACCCTGAGTACCAATTAAAAATGAAGGTTTTTTTATCCAATCATGAAAGTTCAGAACTTCATTGCAACAAATACCACGGAATTTTGTGTTCCATACAACCATAAAGGTGTCTTGTACCAACTTAAAGGAGCGTTTGATAAATGCGTTGATTGTTCTCTGACACAAATTATCGAAGTGGAACTGCGCTTCACAGAAGAACAAGTATTTCAGTCGTTTACCAAGCAGAAATTTGAAAGCTCTGGAATACCATCGCGTAGATGAATGTCAGAATTCGATTAAGAACTGATTGCCAAGTTTACTTTTTTTGTTCTCAAATATTGTAGTTCTAGGAAATTTAATCTATCATGGAAATACTTACTGGTATATGTGTTCTCGGCAAAACTAGATAGTATTTTTTAATACTATCCATTCATGCATTGATTTTAGTTAAATAATTAAAGCTGTCATCGCTTTCGATTTCCAACTAATGACGTCATCGATTGGTAGATCATTTAATCGTCTAAGTGCTGCCATCAAAATTTTAATACTTCACATGAAAAAATTTATGTTTCCCAATCTTTAAACAACTTTTGTTCGAAAATGTGCTCATATGATGTATTCAAATTGTAATGGTATCACTTAGATAATTAAGTTACTATTAAAATAAAAAACTATCAATAATGTTATTAATTGAAAACTAGAAGTAGCGGAAAGTTGTAATTCATGCAAAAATTTATATTTTAAAAAAATAAAGTTTGCCTTGTATAATATCTGAGCAAACACAATTGGAAAAAGAAATTCACATAATTCAATTAATAGCCGAAAGCGATGGATGGATAGATGCTTACCGAAGTCTAACCTCTAATTAGGGAGAAGATTGTCAACAATGTTTTATGCTGCTTTTCAAAGTAGAGTATAAGTTGAGAAAGAAGAAACTATGGGAAAGGTCAAGAATCACTTCCCGAAAATTCGCGAAGCTCTTAAAGCATGGCGTGTGTTTAAATGAAATAAAAACGCATACAATTGCTCCTGCGTTAAACGGTACTATCGATATATGGTTTGATTAACAGGAATTTCTTACAAACGACGTTCTCTGACTGGATAAAATTATGCTGTCACAAGCAGGTATCCCAACACCAACATTAATAATTTCACTAGTATAGAAATATTATTGGAATTTCTATAAATATATCACAATCAATGCAGCACTTCGCGAAACACAAATAATGCAGTCATCTTGTCAGTCGCACCAATGCCAATGAATAAATCTCAATTCTATTTTCTCTTGTAGGAATTCTGATTTCTTCACCGTAACATATGCGGGCTACGTTTCTGTCGTGAATAATTCGTAACTATGAAACCCTTTCTTTACCCACCTGCTGCGACCGTTACAATCGGATTTACGATCTGATCTTTCTCCGATCTGTTACAAGGGTGTGAAGCATTGTAACGCGAAATAAAAAATAAACGCGAAAGAAATACGGAGAATATAAATGATAACGTCTAAACTCTAAACGTTGAGAAATAGATGGAAAGAAAATGGAATCTAATGAAATAAACTGCGGGATGTTTAATTCAGCCATAAATTACGATCGGTCCTTGCCCAATGGGTACTCGGGAATCTTCTAAACGTACGCGCACGTAGAGCAGGAATTATTCATATTTGAATTGTAAAATACCTTTGAATTATACATACGCTAGTGCTATTTAATGCAATGCATATTTAAGGTATGCTTGTTTACGTCGAGAATTCATGGATGCAGATTTTATTATCATTGGAGCGCGCAGATTGGAAGACGGTTGGATACGAGAAATTGTAAAAAATCACAACTGCGCTTAATTAAACGAATCTAATTGCTTTTGTAATTAGTCGCTTAAAGTATGTGGGAGGTGGATATCTGCTCATGAAATATTATGTTTTTAATAACTATCGCTGAATATTTTAAACGCAATCTAGCTAATGTAAGTCGTATGTTTCCTAGATAAAAGCAAGACATTATGATGCGTAACTGTATAAGGTGGTAAATGTGCAAGTTTATTAAATGGTCGCACTAATAAGCAACTAAAAAATTATCAATTTGTATATAATATATGCAATGCGCTACTGTTGCATACAGAGCTTGGAAGTTTAAGCAGTTAACAGATCCGTATTCAGGACGTTAAAACCTTAGTAGAAAGGCTGGTAGATGTACTTAATATCTGTAATATCAAAGGATCCATACTACACTATAAATTTACACTCTATTTATGCCACTCACATTGTAATATTAAGTGCAGTTGAAGAAGTATGTATTAGTGTATGCTATAATGTAAATTTACAGTCTTTATGGTGTAAATACTATTAGAAGCAACATGAAATGTTTATATGATGTTTGTATGATCTACAGGCCTCACCTTTTGTTATTTGATGCGCTTTTCCGCATTAATAGTGAAATGCACAGTACCTTCTATGAAGATATTCATATCAGTTTAAAGTGTGATCTAACCTAAAAATCGTAGATAAATTTGTAGCTTTTATCTGATTTTCATTGCAATCTGTAACGGTAGCTTTAACAGCATTAAATAACATTTCAGAAGCAAAAAATTCTTGTAATTAAGTCCTCATGCTTACATGCATGCAATAGTTACTATCTTCTGTAGATGTGTCGATGTGTCATAGGGGTCAAAACGAGTCATCAAAACGAGTCATCATAGACTTTCATGCCATCTAAATCTTTATCACTTTGAAGAAGTAAAACTACAGATTAAATTACACGCTAAAATTTTATATCACGCTGGGTGTGGTGATTTCTACAGGCAATAAATAAGATTCCACGAGAAACGTAATTTTCGCCTGCCGTATACCAATAGGTGATTACTTCGAAAGCATTATTTTCCATTGTTACACTGCAACTTTTGAAATAAAAATGCAGTAGCATTTTAAATAATTTGTCTGTTCTAGTTTAAATTGAAAAAATAACTTCAAATTGGAATATATTTTATTAAGCTTAAATAATAGCGTCATTGAGGTAATCAAAATTACTGAAATTCTGGTTCTAACAAAGCTTAGAGGCAAAATAGATGCTTTTCGGAAATATATAACTTTTTTGCTTACAAAATGGATAAGAAATAATTAATATCAGCACCTTAAATGTGTATAAATATGAATTCCTAGAGGGCTATACCTAAAGTCAATAAGCATTTGGTTTTCTAAATTACCCCTTGATTTCGCCTTCTATCACTTAAGTCACGAATACCAACTAAGTTATTGGAAAATAGTTAAAGTTGTACCAGTTTCTAGCCTTTGATCAGACAAAGAGGTAATATGACTTTTACCTGACATGAAAAATTAACAACCTACACCAGTGATTTAGCCCAACTCATGAAGAATCGATGGGTAACGTGACAAAAAGCTCCTAACAAAAGAAAATGAGATACTAAATGAACTGTGTCCGGATTTGGACCATGTCATGATAAAGTATATAAAAAGGAAAAATAAGTAATAATAGTAAGAGAGAACATGGAAATAGAAAAGAGATGAAGAGGACAGGAAAGAAGAAAAAGAGAAATAAATAAATGGAAATGAGGAAAAAAACAGTGAATAGAAACGAAACAAAAAGGAGAGAGAAACAAAGAGAAAAGAGGAGGAGGACAGAAATAAATAAAAATAAAGGAAAAGAAAAGGGTCGGATCTCTTTCCTTTTCTTTCCTTTGTTGCTGTCCCTATACTTTATCATGACACAGTCCAAATCCGGTAACAGTTCGCTCATTACTGACTCTGGTAATGGAAGCCTACTTATTAATTTCAGAAAATGAGGTTTCATTCCAGAAAATGGACAATAGAATGCATTTAATATTGTCCTATCCTTCTAATGAATTAACTGCTAGTATATATATAATTTTACGTGCAATTATATTAATTATCTTGTAATTATAATTATACTTTTTTATGATCTAGAGGTAATATCCTGCAAAACTCGAAAGTGTATAAATCAAGCGTTAACCTTAAAAAGCGATGTACATTGCGTTATGGAATTAATCTTGGAAATATATAAAAAGTTCCATGTAATTTCTACACTGAGTTTTACGAAACTTTTATATATTCTTACATATATGTAAAGTTTCGGTAAAAATCTCAAGCCATCCGACCAGAAACCTATTTTTACAAACATAAAAGCATCAAGCCTAATGCTTACATTGGATCATGTTTGCATCACTTACTCTAAACAGGTTGGTTACATAAAATTTTGACTGAATTCTCAAACAATGTATTTAGTTTATGCAAAAACTATGACAAATTATAATTTATTAAATTAGTTATCATTGTTACAACGTCATGTTTTAACGCTGAAATGAAATCTTTGTTATCGTCGAAGTTTACAAGCAATATATTTTCAAATACCTATTTGTTCCGATTTTACTTTCTCTTCAATAATTCTATTCAAAATATTGAAAGTGAATCAGTTGCGACCAAAAATGCAGGGTAATACTTTCACTTTACGAGTTTTTACATTTTGTATTTCGGTTACCAAATTAACAAATAATTACATTCATCTTTAATGGGCGAAGAAATAAAACATAATTTTACAAACTATTTCCAATATATTTAACACAACGTAGCAGCACACTTGAATATGTTTGTAGAACGGTTAGTAGGTAATTACAGTATGTACACACTTTATCCTTAATTATTGCAAGAGAACTTCGGGGGTTCTAGAATAATGTATTTTTCAATAGTCTTAGTACATCTGAAGAAACTACAGTGTTAACGAAACATGTCATATCACTTTGTGTAAAATTGTGTTTAGTTCTTCGCTCATGTTCAATATAGATTTCCAAGTATCGGCCGACTAAATCGAAATTTATCTTTCAGTTAAATTGATTAAATGTAAACACCGAATGCTCGCAATTTATTATACATATTTTATGCATTTTTTTTGTTATATTAAACTGTTTATAATACAGAAGTAATGTATTCTTTCAGACTCTTTAGCTATAATATTTATTGACTTAACAGTATATCTCTACGAATAGTACAATACACATACTGGATATAACAAACACTGCTACTGTTACTAATGGAGTAATTAAAACGTATATCAACCAAGGACTTGCAGGAAATTTGATAATTGCTATTAATTATTTTAATTTGAAAATTGCCTTCGTTCTATTGATTAATTTCACGTAGTATAATCTAAAGGTACAATAACATTTTTTTTAAAAAAGCAAGGTGCCTTCGATAATGTTTTCATGAGCAAACATTTATTTCAAATTAAAATAAATTTATTGATTTATTTTATTTTCTAGATGTTGCATAAATAACTGTTGATTTGAAAATATTGTAAATTTGTTTGAAGGTATATATATGTTTTCTTATTCATTAAGTTTGAAAAAAGTTCAAAATATAAGATTTTGGAGCGATTTGCATGCTACAGATAAACAATGACAACTTCAGTTACAAGTACCGTTTCAGTATTTGAAAAATAGCAGAAATACATAGAATTTCATTAAAATCTAGTCCCTAAATTTGCAATCTATATTGAAACATGAATTTTAATTTGAATTTGAAAGATCTAAATCTAAAATCTGAATTCGCAGTACAAAAAAAATCTTTATATTCCTTCGAAATGACCGATAAATATATATTTTCTGTAGAGTATCGTATTATTACACCGAATTATAGTATGCTTGGCTTCATTCTTTTCGAATTGATAAACATCTTTCTCATCACACACACAGTAGTCTGCACCTGATGTAGGTCACACCGTTACGTTGCACATTTTCATCATTATTCTGCTTGCAAAAAAAGCATGCGAGTACCATATAAAGTATATACGTTCGCCGATAATTTGTACGAAGCGGTACTTTAAATGTCGATTATGTTATAATTTAATGGAGCGGTGTTTCCACTTTAAAATAAAATTTCGATTTTGAAAAACTTTCTTATATACAGGATGTTTAATGTTTGAACCGGTCGGTATTTTTTTTTGTTATTCCACTTTTCGAAATTTATAGACGATCATTAACTGTGTTTATTGCAAGTTTTACCGAAAGTACGTGTTTCATACATAAATCAGCAGTGTGGGTGCTGCGCTGAGCTGACAATTTGTAAGCGAAATTGCCAAGCTTACCCTTTCTTTAAAATTGCTAGCACCAACATTTGGTGAATTATTTGATTACATTTCTGTTGCATTTAGTCCTCACAAGATCAACGTGATAGATGCTAGGTTTAAGAAATTACTTTCTAATACAAAGTTTGGGGAACTTGAACTATCCATCACTATAATATCCCTGTATTTCCCTTCAACACACTGACATGGCATTTATGTGTTGTACAGCATTAATCAGAAATATATACATGGCGTATTGAGAATATGTGCTATGTTTAATCATGTACGACTTAAAACTTTTAATATACCATGGATCTTTCTTTAAGAGTCACCAAAGGAGACTGATTTGAAACTTAGATAACGGATTTTCAATGATAAATTTTGCTTTAATAACAACGGTTCCTGAAAGAGTTTTTGCTTTTACTTTGCTTCCATAGTAACTTTTATTCGGTATGAAGAAATAAAACGCATGAGGGTATTAATTAATAGCATTTCTGAAACTCTATATAAGCATGAAATACGTATTAAAGGTTTGTCTATTCACGATTATCCAAGATGCACGGTCAACTACTCTAAGAACAGCCGCACTTTCTCTTATATATATTTTACTGCTGAATACTGCACTCCGGTTTGGCAGGGAAGCCGTCATATAAGCAAGGTAGATGTGCACTTAAACGACATCATGCATATAATAGCTGGAACATTAAAATCGACCCCATTGCCATAGCTATACGTCACAAGCAAACATAACTCCTCCGGAATTAAGACGCCAAGAGGCTACAGTCGAAGAATAGAAGAAGATAGCGTCCCACACCTTACAAGACCTTACGATCCACGATGTACTTGATAATATTCGAAATACACTTTTAAAATCATCGATCGGAGATCAGAATGCTGTATTTGATCCCACAAAACCCCTTAATGAATTCAATCTACCTAGAGAAGAGTGATTGAAGTTAAACTGCATTCGAACAGGTAATATTCTGAGTCCCCAATATGTGACTGCGGCGCACCGGACCAAACCCTCAGTCATATAGTAGAAGCGCGTCCGAAGAGGAAATATAATGGACCCATACAAGATATTTACGAAGCTACACTCCGAGCCTTGGAATGGGTATGCCGCCTAGAAGTAGATCTGTAGTCACCAGTGCTCAAACCACGCTGATAATTTTTTGCCTTATATTTTTTACTTTGATATATTGTTTTTATCTTACATTATATGCTTAAATACAAGAAATATTATACAAGCACTCGGACAGTGGACACAGCATTACCTAATGGTAAAATCACGTCAATGACTTTGATTCACTACCATTATTAACTAAATTTTACTCCAGTTGGCAGTCTTAGATAATCTATCTCAAATATTTTTTACTATAATTAAAAGGATCAGTTTTATTGAAATTAAAAAAATCAAATCTATCGATATCACATACAAAGTACAAAGTAATAAAAGCGAAATACGAGAGCGTCAAATTTTCGATATCCTATAGATTCTAATTAACCACTGCATGTCACCGAATCGTGTCTAGCTGCGTACAAAACAAGTTAGTAACGGATTCTCAATTACTTTAGCACGGAAAGAAAGGTCATCACCATTAGCGACTATTTAATAAACTTTGCACTTATTCAATCGTTAGCAACGCCGCCGTCGTTTTTCCAAGTACGAACCTACGTTAAACACATAATGATCACGTTTAGGTAGACGAAGTAAAAAATAAAGGAATAATAATTCGACTTTGAAATTGTAAAAAGTCACTCCTCAATACAACACATACGAATAGATATTTATTTATAAAATTTAATGCTGCTCAACTAATCGCAAATATAAATAAAGTATAATTGCAAGCCGTTATGAATACAGACATCGATTTCAAATTACGTAAGAGAACCTATGATTCACGATTTAATTATTGGTAATGTTCTATAAAGGTACCCATACGGTACTAATTAAGTAAGTTTATAAACTGTCCCGATGTTTACCTTTAATTGCAAGTGTTTTAATTGTACAAACGTAGGATTGTTAATAATTAAATACGGTTATCTTTTGCAGTCAAGACCAGCTTGTTTTCGTTGCTTCATTTATTTATTTTCTATTTCACAAGTTATCGAAATATATGCTTAAATTATCTATCCGTATTTACAAAAGTTATGTGTGAAATAGAAACAAAATGTAGTCACTAAATCGAAACATGCGTTATTAAGTTTCAATCTTAGATACTTGCTTATAATGTAAATTTGAAAGCACTTTCCATTTCTTTATACTGTGTTACAAAAATGTTACTGCAGAAGCGCAATATAACTAGATCTTTACAGAAAGTTAATGTTTGTCTAATCTATGGAAAGATATATTGTAGAAGCTTCTAGACATTCGTTACGTTGTATTACATTAAGCCTTTCTCTATATCCGCTGTAGATATTTCGATTGAATTGAAATCGCGAAAAAAATTAAAAACAGCAACTTTATTTTTATTTTAGTGAAAAGACAACTGTTCTGAGCAAACTTAATTATATATGATCATTGAAATACTATAAAGAGGTTTCGCGTCTAATCCAGTATTAAAATTTTGTTCACTTCTAAATAGATATTTTTCTCCAGAAGGTATATCACACCGAATCTGAGCCGCCAAATTTCTATCCATGGAAATAGTTGTATCTACCTACTATTTTTCTATCATCTTATTCGTTTTCACAGCAAATTTAATGCATTTGGATGTTGTAAACTCCATAAGTAAGAACATTATACGAGTTTTAGGTCTCAGTCAAATAAATTACAACCGCCAAACTAATTTCGACCAAATTTATATTACTGATACAAATTTGTCTAATAATGAACAAATATCTATATGTATTTTTATTGCACTTATGCTTATTTATATCAAAAGTAAATGTGTGAGACTGCACGTATAAGCGAGATATGTATGTACTTTTTGTTATATTGAGAATAGCTTCTCAAATTCACTTTTATTTCACTGCATCAAAGATGTTCGTGTCATCTTACGATAAGTGGTGAAACTAAGTAGTAAGAACTGTTAAAATTTCTAGTAGTTTATAATCTTAGTAACATTACAAGTCCAATGGTTGATTCACAATATACGTTTCCGTTACTTTCAGATATTAAAGAACGCAAATAAGAGAATGTATTCATATTCACCTTTTCATCTTCATAACAAATATTTCAATACATCACTATTGTATGGAAAAGATACATGTACAGTGCGAACAATAATATATATATTTTAGGGAATAATGTTGAGATACACTGCTGCATCCCTAATTTTCAATTTTAGAAATGGGTAATTGCACCTATCTACTCAATAATAAATAAACAGATATAGTTTTACGTTAAAAGGTATTCAAGTAAAAACATGTTTTTAAGCGAATTCCCATCTTGTTTGCCAAGTCTACACGAAATAAATTTAAAAACCGCTACCAGCGCATTCCAGCGAATTTGTCATCGCACATTTGTGGTCGATGAGGTAAAACTATTTGCCATATTGTCGATGGTTTATGGAATTTTATGCATCAGATCGTGAGGTATCACCTCCATTCGTTTATAACTTAACTGAGATTGCGTTAAGAGTCTATTGCTTAGCTTTTTCTTTGTACGTAAAGTTTGCGGATAATTTAAAGATTTTCACGTTATACACAGTGAAAATGAGACCATTTTTTTTTTAAACAAATGTATACAATTTGTGCTGAAAATGAGTAAAGTTGTAAAAAAATATTAAACACGTATATAACTATATCAAGGGTTCATAGTTTAGCGGTCCAGAATTGGTGTGCTATGTATAGTGAGAGAGCGCTGAAGATTTTTGTAAAAATGGATAAAATGTTAACGGTAGATTAGACGCGAAACCTTTTTATGACATCTCAATTTTAAATTTTTTAAAGAATTATTTTTTTTGTAAATTTTAAACTAGAAAAGATTTTCTTTAAGATTGACGTTTTCTTTCACCTTCGTTATCGATCTTTAATCAAATGTTCCTTACGACTAATATAAAAGGAAGGATTGGTGCAATGCAATATTGAGTGTCTAAAAGTTTCTAGAAAATATCTTCCCATAATTTAAAATAGCAGAAAAAAATAAATGTTGTAAAAATAGATAAAATGTTAACGGTAGATTAGACGCGAAACCTTTTCATGACATCTCAAATAATTTTAAATTTTGAAACGAAATATTTTTTTTATAAATTTAAAATAGAAAAGATGAATTTCTTTAAGATTGACGTTTTCTTTCACCTTCGTTATCGATCTTTAATCAAATGTTCCTTACGACTAATATAAAAGGAAGGATTGGTGCAATGCAATATTAGGTGTCTAAAAGTTTCTAGAAAATATCTTCCCATAATTTAAAATAGCAGAAAAAAATAAATGTTGTAAAAATAGATAAAATGTTAACGGTAGATTAGACGCGAAACCTTTCTTAAAATTTTAAACAGTTTTGAGTTTTGGAAGGAAATATTTTTTTAAATCTGAAATAGAAAATATTTCTTTAAAAGCGAAGCTTTCTTGCATATTCTTTATCGATCTTTAATCAAATGCTCCTTACAATTAATATAAAAGAAAGGATTGAAGCAATGCATTAATAAATTACTAGAAGTTTCTAAAAAATATTTTTCCATAATTTAAAAAAATACACCTTTCGCATAAACACTATAACGAATCTAAACTTGACATCGATCCAACGCGATTGGTTGTCTAGAATTTTTATTGTCAAAAAATTAAATGTCGTATTTACAGTAAAAGGACGTAGCTAATTTAAGTCACAAAATTTGCGGTAAAAATAAGTAAATTTTCAAGAGATGTCACTCTATGTAAATACATTTATTGACAATATAACGGCGAAGAACCGGCGTAATATAGACTTCTTTCTATAAATTTTACACAATATTACCATAAGCTTTTCAGTTAGCGTGTCGAAATCGGTATTAAATGGTGCCTTCTAAATGCAATATCCTGTTTTACACGTCGTATAGAACCATATAACGATAGCGTTTATCCCGTGAAAAAAAAATTAAATATACCTTTTATAAGCTACAGTACATAATACTAGACGCTAGAAAACAAGTTTTGTTAGTATTGGAAATTTGGCAGGAGAATAACGGTAATGGTGTAAGTTTGTGCGATGGAAGGTCACTCAGATATTAATTTAATACCGAAAAGAAAAAAAAAGTCACTTTGCAAAACACTTTACTCAGTTTACTGATTGTCCGCATGTAAACACTTTAAGTGAATGCATTTGGGTCGAATGAAATTTCTCCATAGCGTATAGTTTCTTTTCTCTTATAATTTTCTTTATATAACATCAGATGTTGAGAATTGCGGAAATTAGGTACGCTATTTCCCAACAAGAAATTCTTCGCAAATTTTGCATTTCTTCTTTTCGAAATTCTTCTAATTCACTAATAAATGTTCACACACTGTTTAAGTCTCTAATGTATACCTTTGCATTTATAAGTCCTAAATTAGTCTTTATCGATTAAAATCTGTAAACAGATGTATTCGAGCAGGACGCCGAAATTCACTTGCACACGTTTCTTTCCCATTCGATTTTTTTTTTACTCTTAAATACCGTTCGAACTGTTGAGCACTGTTATTTTATTAATCGGTTTTAAGGTAAGTGAAAGGTGTTCTTAGCGGGTATCTTAAGGAAGCTATCGCAGAATATAGAAAAGGCTTTGTTAGTATCTAGGATAGGAAAGTGGTAAATTCTAATAAGACTCACCAGTCGCCATGGCCTGCGGTTTGCCAGGGCCCCTATTGTGCCCTATAATTCTCCACTTTGACTTCGGAATATACGCACTAGCTACTCACTCAAAGTCTTGCGTTAGACTGTTGGCTCTAAGAAGTTTAGCGTCTTGGTAAAACGGCTGGCCGTGAGGCCAGCTACGCGATTGGTTCTCGCGGATATGAAGTCAGAAGTCAGTCACTCTTTGTACGGTCTTAGAGAACTCTAGCTTTAGAAGGCGCGCTGTATACGTACGCTCTGTATGTACCATGTATGCTGTAGTCTGTTCGCGATGCAGAATATTCTACTTGTTGCTGCATCCGAAGGGGACGACGAGAAGCGGCCGCGGCTGTTTCTTCTGATTTTTTACGGCCGATCCGTTCGCGACCGGCAATGACGAATTGGTTTATTTCTACGTTCCGGAGAGAGCGAAATGGTGGAAGACGCGATGGAGGGAAGGAACGCGACTGATTTTAATGAGATTTTATTTAAATAATTGGAAACGTAGCCGGATCATTTTTTCTGTTTACATTCGATTTTCGCTTGTTCGTGCTTCCGAGGTTGCTCATTTTAAAATTATTTATCGATATTTAAATAACTAATTTAATAAATTGTGAGTACATTGTGTTGAGAAATACATATACTACTAAGAAGATATAAGAAAATTACTACTATTAATACAAATCAAAATATAATATATAATAGGGGCAAATATTGATAAAAGTCAGATGTTTTGTAGTTATTAAATTAGACCGTTGACTCCAACGCACATATATAAGGTGTACCAAAATTAATTTGCTACTATTGATACGACAATTTAGCGATTCGCTATATGTTAATATACTCTGTTGACATTCGAGGGATAATTCTCACGTCTACCCCTCACCTATTTCTAATTGTACGTTTGGTTATTGTTTTATAAAAAATATAATGCAACTGTACAGCATAGAGATTCACCCTCGTAATGCGAATGTACAGTAGTGGTCTGAATTAATGTCTCCCCCAATTACGGAGAGAATACCAAACCTACTTTCCCTGTGATGCCATAGACAGTTTGACTTCTGTCGGTTATTGCAAGTATAAATCTCATCTACAGAGCGTATATAAAACCTTCTTATCGTTTACATACACTATCCCGCTCTAAGAAATAATCCATAAATAAACGAAGTGCTATCTGAAGAAGAAACTGTAGCGTTGTATTTAATAGAATACTCTTAAAACAATAAAATCGATTATATTTATTCAATAATATAATTGATGTGAGACAGAAATATTATTTCTATGTTTCGTAGAAATGCCCTCCTCTACCCTTCATTCAATGTCAGGTCCGGTTTCTCTTCCATTCTACATAGTTTTTCGACGTTCTTCTGCTGGTCTCGTCGCTTTCCGTCATCTTATTCATTTGCAATTTAATAATAAGTCAGTACCTTGATATTTTTAACGTTATAGTCTACAGTTCGACGACTTAATATCAATTGACTTCCAATATCTCTTCGGCCAAGATTATGTTGAACAACAATCATTGTGCGGATTTCTAATTTCAAATAGTTCCATTAACGATCTTCATTGTTTACAAGAACAAAAACAACTAAGTCCAAATTCATAATTTTAGTTCGAATAGGTAATACAAAGCCGTAATCTCTACCTGCACCACATTAAATATCTACTATTATTATTACTATTGAGGATAATTGTGTTATGTTCCCGGTACCTTATTAAGTATTAGAGGAGTCTTTTATGGAACCAGCTCGTCTATTATCTTTCTTCTGCTTGTTGAAAAATAATTATAGTCCCTAAATAACAATGAATAAAAAACTTTATAAAATTCAAGTACGGATATGTATGAAAAAATAGTTTTCACCTGCAGTGGATGTAATACCTTGTAAAATACGATATTGAAAACTGAGAAATATATTGTATAAACTTGTACAGTGTATCTGGCGTACTTCACTCGCCTACTATAGATCGTGGTGTCTCTCCAGCCGAAGAGGCAAATTGTTGGTCGGTCTGCTCGTTCGGGTGTCTGTTTGTATTTCCATCCCTCTTCAAATTGATCCTTGTCCATACCGCACTGGCGAAAGTCAAGTAGGCCGAAATAGATGTTTGCGGTTACTTCTTTGGTGGGCTTTGGTAATGATGCTGTTACTACTGTTTTGTATTCTAACCCGCGATACCCCTTTTTGTAATTTACAGGGATATTACCGGATTAACACTAAATATTTGACAAAGTAACAAGTATCAGAACCGTGTTTATGTTGAAATTGTAATTTTTTAATACGTAATGTCCAAACTAAAAATGTAAAATATTTCAGAAGTGCCTACGCTAGATGCCACTGTAAATTTACAATCGATTTACATGAGCAACACTACAATATTAAACGATTGCGCATATAATGAAAAACATACAGGCTCACGAATGGAAAAATCATAATTCTTGTGTTACTGACTGTTAAAATGCACATTTATAGCAAATTATTACGCATTGGTAGTAAAACTAGGAGCAATATTTTTATATCATGACTATACCTGACTGTTTACATATTTTCTTTGCTTTCCTACATAAATACTGGAAATATGGTTTAAACCTTATCATCAAATATACTGGAGGCCGTAGTTGCTGTTACTCCAAAAATTCAAAAAATACGCCTTATACGAATTTGTAGAATTAAATGTGATATTTTCAAACGATATTACGTTGAAACTAAAAGCTCTTATATACACTACCGCTCAAAAGTGTTTAGAAACCCCTGTTTTCATGGATTATTCATATAGTATTACGTTTACCAAAAAAAAAACATTATAATAATACGTATTTAAAATGTAGTTCAGTAAGATAAACACCCATTATATCGCATAAGGTTTACTATGATTTACCTGCACTTGGTCGGATTACCATAAACTGTTTATTGCGGTGCAATTACAATAACAATCCCTCAGAATTTACTGGGTAAATTTAGTCATCTGTTAGATTGTAGGTAATCATGTTTAAATTACCTTCCTAGAAGATTATAGTGAAATCTGTAACCTATGGTCAGTTGCAGTGTGGTACTGGTTACTCTATTCACGTCGTGAGCGAAATATCGTGTGACAATTTTTTAAAATGCCTCCGCGAAGAGAAATTAGTACGGAAACACGTGCGCTTATAATAGCAAAAGCGACTTAAATGGGCTCGCGAACACCAACACTGGACCATAGAAGAGTGGAACAATGTCCTATGGACGCTTGAGTGCAATTTTGAGCTGTTCGGAAGCCGAAGACGCATATTCGTAAGAAGATCTGTGGGTGAACGTGCCAGAGAAGATTGTATTGCTGCTACCGTGAAGCATGGTGGAGGTTCTATCATCATTTGGGGCTTGAATTTGTCGATGACTGTTACCCGTTCTATGGTAACTAACAATTAAAGCTCGCATCACTATGGACAACACCTTAGTGTTTAAAATAATGACGAGAACATCATTCGAAAAATTAAATGTTTGAGATTTTATGGTAAATCACCTGTTCTGGTGAGCATATTTTTTTTGTAAGGGGAGGTATTGCAAACCTTATTGATTAAATAATACTTAATGGCGAAAACAGCAAAGATCTTAATCTTATTTAATGTAACAGTTTAGGTTCCCTCCCATAAAACCGAATGTATTTTAACATACATGGTATTGTTTATTTGAATTCTATATAATGCATTTAGATAAACTTCTTAAACCTCAAGATGTCTATCGTGCAATGAAATTAAATTCTTATACCACATTCTTCATCAACACAACGCTTTCCATCTGCTGATAATCTCAGATATAATTTCGGCGAAACGGATCACACCTCTTTATATAACTACTCACTTAATTTCATTAGTATAAAAGAAGCATTCACTGCTTTTTATAATTCTACAAATGCATTTTGATCTTGATTATTCGTACCATAAAAAGTCAATGTTTCTCGTCTGATATCAGCACCGGTCTTAAAACAAAAAGTTATTACCACGAACAACGGAAAAATTAACAATATATTCTTCCTTCATGGATTCAAGATACTGAGAAACCTTGTCGGGACAAGGTAATTACATGCAACAATTGCGTAACATGGAAAGCTCTATCAAGACATCCCTGTCCGAACTGTGGAGTTTCCTTCGTGTCGAACGATGATCTACTCGTATACCTGCTAAACTTTATAGTGATGATGGTCGGGTTCTCACTAGTCCCAGTAAAATAGTAGATGAATTTGCTATATTTTCTTCTATACAATCATCCTCTAATTCCAGTACCGTTTTTAATGAATCTGGATGCATTGAAGTAATGGCTACTTTGTCTAACAAAGGCACCGCTGGCAATGATTTAATGCCAGCGTTTTTGGTCCAAAACTATAGTTATGGGTCTGCCCTTCCTCTTCAAATAATTATTAACTTTCCCATTTTAACTAGTGTCTTCCCCGATCATTGGATAAAAGTCAGACTCCACACTTTTATCTAATTATTAGTCTCGGTAAAGTAGGGCATGTTGTAGTACAGTACGGATAACAACGTGGTGGGGCCGAGCAGCCGTATGAAGCAGAATTCAGTAACATTTACCTACTCTCATCGTTTATGATCGTGACCTTCATGAGTGAGCATAGGCGACACTGGCATGTGGACAAGGTGCTGAAACACTTACTGTTTCAAAAAGTTTCCACGAAATCACAAATTGGGTGGCATCTATTACTTATTAGAATTATTAAATACGTTTACACACTTGTTTTACTCAAATGAGTATAGCCTGCGGAATAAATATCTTTTTAATGATGAAAACGACCGTTTCACATCGGGTGCTTTAAAGTAATCTTTGTGACAACTTGTCTTGGTATGAAAAAATCTGGATCTTTATCAATAACAATTTAAAGTTTTTCTATTACAATTTAATGTTTTTTGCCTTCCGCCGTGCATAGGTGTGAGTGAACAGTGAACATCCACTACAATTTGAACAAAATTCACAAACGACATCGAATCATTTTGTAATTTTTTAGTTTCCTCCGCTAGTCTACAGTAGTTCTTGCGAATACTTTCTAAATCACATTTTACCTGACTATCCTCAAACATTTTCCGGCTTTTCCTGATAGCTTGGGGGTGTCTCAAATCGAATTGTAAAATTACCTTCTTTACATCATCATCATTAACCATGTTCACCAACGCGTAGTAATCGGCTGTGGTGGTTCATGCACTTCGGGACACGGTTCCATATTGGCCGAAGAAGGAAAACAATTTTAGGAATATTTCCAATATATTTAAGACAGCTTAATATTACATGTTTCCCTATCACTGTAGATTCCTAAGATGTTGATCTGATGCGTGGAATTATAGATAATTCTTAATAAACCGATTTTATAAAAATTCTGCAACGTTCATAAGAGCGTGGAACTTCTTTTTACTACCATAACGCTTTAGAAGACCTAATGTAAATCGTATGCACTCTTCATTATATCATTAAATCACTAAATAAAATTAAAATTATAGTTTATTATAAGTATACATAATTGCCAGACATTTAGATACTAAATGTGAGCTTCTGTGTAATAATGAAAAATAATGTATGGCAATTTGAATGAAGGACAATGCTTGTATGTGGTCTACAATTACAGGATCTCCTTCTTGTAAATCGTGGTGTTTCACTTACATGGGCCTGAGGACGCTTCTGGAATTTATTGCGCTTTTGTACTGTATTTTAATTTTATAGCCTTTTGGCTCTATATTCTACTTTAGTACTACCACATTTTAAATGTAGTATTGCATCAATTAAAAGCGAAACAGACGTTCAAGTTAAATTGATTCACTATTTTCCTTACTTACTGCAATGCAAAGTTTATACTTTGCACTGCATTGCTATATTTGTATATAGAAGCAAACTAATACACAATTTAACTTTTCATTATTTTAAAACATTTTCATGGTTTAATTGGTTTACCCAGTTTTAAGTTAAAAATAGAAACAGTTCTGTTCACAAAAGATAATTTAATTTCGTTTTGGATTTTAGTGAATAGATTTTCCGTTTTATAACATCCTTCGTGCTCCATATTTTTAGAACAAAAGTCCACGTGAGAATAGAAAATCCACATTTTAAGTGACACATTTCTATGAAATGGTTACATCATATCCTCTACTAAAATTTTCTGCTTTCTTGTTTCCCGAGGAATAGGTAAGAACTTGCACCACAGACACATTTTCCTGTGTTGTAAATTCGGATTCAAATGTTCTATCACTTACAATTTCTCGTATTTGAGGTCCAACAAGAATACCCTCGCTTATTCGTCACTTTCGCGTCAAAGTTTATGGTCTTTTCTTTTTCCATTAAAGTTTGATGTCGTACATTGCCTTGTCCTGGTATAAAGTAATTTCGTAATGGCCATCCGCGGTTAGTTAATGGTTTACTCAGTCACGACTGTCCCAAAATAAGTGCAACAATTTAATATCCGGAATATTCATTATTTTCTCTAACAATATTTTCAGGATTTCATAGATTTTCTTCATAGAAACACCATAATCCATTGGAATAAAAGAATAAGGTTTTCTGTGATATAACGAAAGCACTTTCAGACTGGTTTTGGATGCATCTGTGGATAATCTTCACGAATTGGGGTCATTATATACGAGGGTCACGCTATATATTTCGAGATACAAGAAAACTACAAGTATTTTTACGAAAATGATTTTATTGATGTTCAAAATAATCACATCCTGCATCAATGCACTATTGTAACCAAAGCTTCCACGACGTATAAGCTTCAAGCCAATCATCTTTTGGAATACTATAGAAAATCAATCAATTTATCTCATCCTTCGTTGTACAACATTAGTTGCACAGTGTACAACAGAGGTTGTACACTGTATACTCCAACTAATGCAGATAATTGTTTTTTCTTCAAACGGACATCTTGCAGTAGAAATTTTTGCACTTTTTCGACAGTGTCTGATGTGGTGGCCTCAACTGGAAGTCCTGAGTGGGGGTCGTCTTCAATCGACTCCCGACCATGTTTAAACAGATCATGCCACTTATAAATCATTGATTTACTAGGGCACTGTTCCCCATAAACGGTTTCCATTTCATCCAATATGGTTTGAGCGTTCATTCGTTGCTTTGTAAGGAACTTTATCAGAGCACGGTGTTCAATTTCCTCCATAGTTGCAGTTTTCTTCCGGATTGACTTCTTTAGCAGGCAACTATTCATAAACGACGCTATAGGGCTGCAACTTAACCCATATACTAATGATGAGCCGCCAATCAGAATGACACCTAGTTAGCGCCCGTATCTCCACTCCATCCCCTCCATTCCACGAACTTCTGGACCTCCCCTCGTAGATCTGGCCCTGCTCCGCAATGTTGGACAATATGTTCAATGGTCTGGTATTCCTCACCGCAGTCACATATGGAGTCCAGTACTTTGTTCCATTTATGGATTAAGTCTTTACATAGGCCGCGCTTTGCTCAATGAGCTAAAGGATCGTATAGGGCATGTGTTATCATCCATTCGCTCTGAAATGTACGTACGGGCTTTAAATGCCGCTGTTAATCGTTAGTTAGTATGCGTTGAGCGTGATGGCGAACAGGTTGAAGTCGCAAGTATTTAGCACTTGCAGCATATTATATCACACCTTCAATGCACTTCGTTTTTAGGTGTATGCATTTCCGTTTATATATGTATGGAAAGTTAATAAATTATTTCTGCCATTTGAGTGTTAACATAACTTTGACTAACCCTGTATTGCTTAGATTATCTTTGTTTCTCTGTGGAATTTCAATTATTATATACACCCGACTACCCCAATTCGCATCAACCTCAAGTGTCTCTAATACGTTATTTGTACAAATATGAAAACTGTAACATAATGTAGGGACTACCGCAATGTGTAATTGACAAAAAAAAAGCAATAGAGCACCGTTATTGTTACTTAAGAAACACAAAGGTTGCTATTTTAGAACTTTCCATCATTGATGATTCATAGGTGCCTCTCATCTAGAAGCTCGAACGTTGCAAAACCAAAGGACGTTTTTTCTTTCGCATACATCAGCGATACCGGTTTATTTTTCTTAATCGTGGTAGGCGTCGTTCGTTCTACTTTCTTATTTTATTCGCTTAGTATATGCGCATGTTGTTTTGTAAAACTCGAGACGATATTCGACGGAGTGTCACCACGGTTTCGCGAAAAAGAAACAGATCATTTCCTCATAACGTTAAATCAAAGTCAGATACTGTGGGCGTAACGAATGATGGCAAAATTTTAGCAACATTAGATATTCGGATTCGATGGTTTATTAAGCACGTTTTGATTCAACTGAAATTAAACGGACACGCCCAAATGTTTCACCAGAATTTTATGCGAGAATATTTATTTAGGTGTACTGTAAGATGCACTATATCCTTGCGTCCGTGTAGTTGTGTAATGTTAAGAAATACCTCGTACGTGTATAACATCGAACATTCAATATTCTGTGATTAGTAGAGCTGCTCCTTTTGTCGGTGTACCAAGGACGTCACCTCGACTACGTAATAATTCTAACAAAATAAAATAAGTATTGCTAAGTAAAAAAAATAGTGATAACCACCGAATTATCAAAACAATATTAGCAATTTATGAAACACTGTAAGCACTTGCCTTCGTAAACAACGTCAGCGGTTACTTTAGCCCAATACATTTGTTGTATTAGGTTCTACAGTGGTTTTATGGAGCGATATTCGCCATAATAAATAAGGATCTTATATGCAGAAAATGACAGTTCGATATTTAATAGTGTAACATTTGCACAATTAAAATAATAATGCAAAACAAATTCACAGACACATAAATATTATACTTTGGTTTAACCTGGCAGAGTCTGGATCTTTTTTCAGAACACTTTCAAATTTTGTCATTGCAAACATTTGCAGTGCATAACAGTGACGGTACATCATTCATTATTCGCAGTGGCTCTCACTAACTAACTGCTCATCTATTCCTTAGTAATTAGTATAAACAGTTTTTAATCTCCCTCAACTTAGGAAGATTGATATATCACCTAGTTTTCTTTGATAGGATCTAATTGTTATGCTTATTTTGCGAAAACGGTCAAAATAATAAAATGTTGCTTTTAACTACGAGCAAGAGACTAAGAGAGATCCCACCTTTCTCTTTTGGTCTCTTTCTTTTTCCTTTTTTCTTTTTTTCTCTCTAAATTATTATTATCAATTACATTATTGTAATAATTAAAATATACTGTTTAGTTTTGTAGATTGTACAACATGGCACAACTCAAAAGAAGAACTGTGTTTAAATGGGTACGATGCGTATTTAAGGAAATAAGGATTCTAAAGGAAAAAGGAGCTATTTCTCTTTAAAAGCTAATCTAAGTGAGAAATTCCTAAAGAAACTAGACCTTGTGTATCTATTTTGATGATACTTAATGTCTATAAATTAACAAAAGTGATAAAAAGCTTCGCAAAATCAAACCTCTAAGTAGAAAATATGGTATAAATGTGAACGTCATTACAGTGTGACTAATTACAGCTAAATCTGCGCCCTATTAAAGTTTGTATAATTGTGTAGCATTAAGTAAAAAGAACGTTTCATTTAAATAAAAAACTCGAGCGATTTCCATACACTTAATAAACGGCTTAAAACTCACAGCTAAAACCGAATAAAAACAGGTAATTTCTTTCTTTATACTCTCTAGTAACACCGCTAATATGAACGCCAATCCTATTTAAATAAGTTATTATAAAATTCCACAGTCAATTATGGAACACAAAAACCAGAGGGGATCAATGGACATAATTAATCTCGCTTTGGCTATACTATGCATGTGTAAGTAAACATAAAGAACAAGGCTTCTTAGAATCTCTCGTATAACATTAAAGTCTCCACAAGCAGACAATGAGATTCAAGTTTGTTCATTTGACATTAAGTCGCAACACAGTTCGCTCATTTATCATCGATAGCGCTAGAGTGGGTTTGATCAATCGCCTACTTCAAACATTTGGAGGACCTCTCGCTCATAAATTCTATTATTAATGAGGTTAATTGCTCGAAGAGAGACGAAATCGAAATTTAGATTAATTGCGCTATTTATTTGTGTTAATTGTTACTGCAGCTCCAGGCTGGGAAAGAGATCAGGTTGCTTTGAATACAAGTTAGTAATTTATATAACATTTATATAACATTTAACGGTGCGAATATTTTGTTAAATGATTAAGAGTATTAATTCGGTCTTGTTCCGACTTATCACGTTTATCTATAAAAAGGAAAAGTAGTTATAACTTCACATTATTCAGTATAGTGTACAAACATGTTCTTCAATCGAAGATCGAAGTATTGCTGTTATGAGTATCAGTCTAGACAGGGTCAGAATTCTATTAGAATTATCTCAAACAGTAGGTGATGGTTGACATCAAAAATGTTTAGAGAAACTTTGCCTGTAGCTTATTCATACATATTGGATTTTCTAAGAATTATAACTTAATTTTAAAAAGTTCTACATACATATGGACTACTCTGGTTGCCCTAGATAACATCTTCTTTACATTGCGGTCTTCTTTATAATAGGTACATGTTTTATTAAAAGATTGTATGGTTCCTTAGCACGAGATATATTTCCTTAATTACACTTCATTGCGATATTTTTTCAAACAGTATCGAAATGTAACTTAGAAAAACAGAAAAGCATATGCATTCAAAAATTAATTTTGATAATTGTAGACATAAAAACAAAATTGGATAATACATATGGAAGAACTTATACATATATATTGATAGTTTAATTTCCTATGTCTTACCAAAGTTAAATTTTAATTTAATTAGTTTGTCAAATTAAAAATTTCACGGTACTTGTAGAATTTGAACCTACAGCTCCTACTCGGTAGACAAGTGCGTTTCTCATTTACGCCACAGAGAGTGTATAAACAAATCTGTACATACTTTTTCGCGGTCGCCGTATGTGACACAATATTTTCGGATTTACAAATGCGTATGTTCTTGGATCGAAAAGGAGTCGCCATCTTTTCCTGAAGAACAAATATCTGTCAATTGTGTCCAGCGTTTTTTCTTTTTGGTTTACTATTGCTTGACATACTTGAACCAATACCAATACTTACATCTACTTTTATCTTCCAATTAGTCAATCAGCGACTATAATAAAAAACCACGTATGAAGAAATTCCACAATTAAATCTGTATTTAACATTTAATTGCCAATAAGTTCTTATTATTACTGTTAAAGGATTCTTACCAGCTACAACTTAGACAAGTGAAATTGCATTACCTTTTTTACTTATTCATTTAAATAAATGAGCTACAGATTTCCTTTCTCCACAAGAAGGTTAACAAAATTCTCTTATTATATTAATTTTTTCCACTGCTAATATAGATTAATCCTTTTTTTATTTGGAACCACAAGGTCAGCGAATTGCTTCAGCAGACAAGTATTCACTTAGAGTGTGTTTCATTGTCATGTGTTTGGCGATTTCAATGCTTAGTCAGTAGCGAAACCTGATTTTTTTAATAACAACAATTTATTAAATAAAGATTTTGTTTAACAAAACTCTATTATATCAGTTTTCCGTAATGTTAATACAAATCATTTCTATTATTTTACAACCATAAAGTCAGTTTTAGTCGCCAACCATTCGCTGAAGCTATATTTCATTGTAATTTTTATGGTGATTTCAACGCTAAGTCAATGTCGAAACCCGAGTTTTTACTAACAACGATTTATTAATGATTTATACTATAGTATGAATTAATTGAAAGCTTAAATATTAATAATCTTAAGGATGAAATTAGTTTTCACAATCAATTTCTCAGCGACTTTCTGTTTTTGAGAAATTATGATATGAATCTGATGAACAAAGAAAATGTTAACAAATTAACGTTATTTTCAATTTTATTAAACCGATTACCTGTAACAGAAAAAAAACGGAAATTAGCTCACTAGTTCGCCACCACACAAAGAGTTTCGAGAATTTTGTCTATCAATATGGACGTGGAAAATTTAAAGTTTTCCGAGACCACTAATATTGACCAGCGAAAGGGATGCACATGGCATTGTATAGAGAGCCACACAGCAACTTATAATTATCTATCAATTTCTCTCGGTGGTATTGCTAGGCAAAATTGAATATAGGCGTAGACTATCCAAGATAGTTTCCTTAAACTAGCTTTTGTTCAGCGGAGACTTATTTTTATAAATAAGAGAACTCGAACACGGTGGCACTGATACACTGAAACACTTCACTATCTCTCTAATTACAACACTTTACTAAAAATTCGACAGCTAATTTATCATCTTCAGCAGTAATACTCAACTATTTTTTATTATAAGAATGTGAGAGGAATAAAAACTGAAACTGATGTATTATACTGCAATATATTGTAATGGGAGTTTTTGAAGCCCATGTTCTCCTCGCCCTTTTTTATTATATTTGCTAGACTTAAGAAAATACCTCGAAAGTTATATAAAATTTGTAGTGGACCTGTCCCAATAATTATAGTAACCAGGCCAACGGAGTTATTAATTATCTTGCCAACAGTGAATGATGACTCAGAAGCATACCGTAGCACCCCGGGAAGGTAGTGCTAGTATGCTTTACGGGCGTTGGTTTCGAACGCACGGTATCTGAGCTGAAGCCAAATTCAAGTCCAGATCCTCTTACCACTAGATCACTGAGCTGTTTCTAATGAACCTTTTCCACCCAACTTTTCAGTTTTTTCGAGGTACACTTTTAGCTTATAAATTTGATTATTACCTTCAACAGCTCGATCTTTCTAAAATTCCGTCAATTATAGATGTGCTTGGTTTTACCTTATTCCTAAGATAAAGCGCAACAAGATGTATTCTGAATATAAATCTATCAATAGGTTACTAATTTTGAGGAAGATCATAGAACCTGGAGCTAAAAAACAATTAGAATGCTTTCTGGAAAACAGTAATGTGGTATTTCTCCTCGATCTCAACAAAGTATTATTAATATATGTACATATTTATTGTATCCGTTGAAGAATTTTTTACGCCTCCAAGTGTAACAAACAACACTGAAATGGGTTTCGTATTACAGTATTAAACGACATTAAATAAATTTGATGTTAACTTTAGCAGTCAAATTTTTCACAACTTACCTCTTTCGATTTAAACGAAACTTGTAAATATTGAATTTAAGCATTGATGAACAAGCTACGTTGTTCCTTGTAAAATTCGTAATAGGAAATTCTATTATTAAGAGATATCACATTCCATATATTTTTCACATTTTCAGGATCTTTACAAACTTGTCTAAGTTAAGACCCTTTACTAACTAAAAACATAGTAAAAAAAATATATATTTTATGTAACAGATTTCACTAAGACTAACCATCGATAAAATCCAACTATTAATTGATAGTTTTTTTAATAATAGAAATTCGTAATTGTTTTAAAGATAGTGCCATTATCTTCATATATTATTTCTTACAATGCAAATAAAAATGAAAGAAGATGAGAATTTTTACTACTCGAACTTGTGTCTCAAACACACGATCTTCTTATCTACACCTGCAGGATTAACGAGTAAAACGAAATGCAAGTGGTCATATCTCCATAACTCTTTACGTGATAAGAGGCATTAAATCTTATACGGGCAAGGTTGATTTATTTAAATGCCTCAGTAATAAAGAAACACAGTTTTGACTTTATATGATACATCGAATAACGTAGACCATTAATGAATACCTTCGAATATAAATTGCGTATGCGTATACGGTGGTAAGTTAATAGTTACGTTGACACGTTCACGTTTTAAAGCTTTGATAACAGTACCAGTTTGACGTAGTTATGTCCCTTTATACGTTTTCAGAGTTTCTTAAATAATTTTCCACGTATTCTGCTTACAAAAATAATAAATATGAATCACGATGCTTTACATTTCTTCTGCGAAGACTGCATAATGTTGTTCCCTTTCCTCACGGCTGTTCTAAATGCCATTGACTCAATCAAAATTCTTTTCATTTAAGAAAGAAAAATTGAGAAGAAGGACTTAATCAGGTAGCTTAGGAGACTTGAAGCTTTGATTTTGATATTTTTTATAACTCTCCCGGAATAACCACAAACATTTTTGGGAGCTTTTAACTATGTGTACGTTATGATGATTTGTTACATTTTAATTTAAAGTCCATCAGTGAATATTTGGGTGCCTATAGGAGTATTTAGAGGCACATAAAGCAGTACTGCATGTATAATTCCGTAAATTTAGAAATATCTGCTCCAAAGTGTCTTCATTCAGGCAAAACAACCTTTGAAATGGTTTTCCAATTAATTATCTTAACCAAGTATTCGAGTCAACAAATTCCTTATTAAAAAAAGTATAGAAATTATACGCATATAAACATCTACAACTATTCACGTTAATATAAGGAAGTAGGAGTGTATCTATGTAATAAGGGTCTCCAGCATTAAAAGAAGAAGGAAATGCTTTATTTACAAGGATTTAATAAGAGTATTTAGTAATGAACTTGCAACCTTGATCAGGGAAAATAGTAAAAAACAGATATATTGATTTTCTTTCGAACATAGAATTGGAAACAGCAAATTTCTCAAAATTTTAATGTCCTAAAGTACCTTATTAACAGTATTCGTGAAATGTTTTGATAGATTCTAACAATTGAAGATGACTTAAATACAGATAAACTTTGAAAATGATACCTAACATAATAATGCTGCTAAATACAGCTACTATCGGTATTGGTGAAAACATTCACGAGAAAGACAGTGTGAGGAGACAAGAAGAGCTAGGATATGGTCTTGTTTCTGACTGCCCGGCGACATCAGCGTGGTTTCGAGCGATTTTTTGCTCGACACAGCGCAATTTCCTCTCTGCTACTATCACCATATCTATCCTCACAGGTCAAGTGAGTAATTCTACAAAACACTCGTTTGCCGATTCAAGCATAGCGAAAAGAACCGGGTACAGTTTCCCAACTCTTCTGCCGAGCAGCATATCGATTACTAGACCGTGATGTATTGCTTTTCTAGGCATTTTCGATGTGTCTTTGAAATTGGTGACACAAATGTGTATACTTTAAATCGCTTGTTATAGCTCTACTACGGAAAATTGTAGATTCGCTGAAAAATAAACCAGTAATTGACGGTTTGATGCAGAAGCGATTGGTGATTCATTTTCGGCTATTGGAAACATGCTTTTAGGAATAACGAATGAGTCATTTCAGATGGGTATATTTGTGGATATTTGGAGAACAATTACGACTATACCGATTCCTAAAGTAAAGGGCAAAAAGATGCATCCTGAATCTGAGGTCTATGAATGCATTACTAACCTTGAACAAGGTTATACGACGGCTATCTTTGTTCAACCTCCGTTCGTGCCTGTAAACAGTCACGCGAGCGGTGGAAGACGAGGATGCCCAGAAGGTGACTGCGCATCTCCCCTACTTGCAACGTTATTATGCCATTTTCAACTGAATTGCAGGTACATAAACATGGCTAGTACAACTTATTCTTCCGTCAAGTGTGAATCGCGTAGTGTAATTCGATTCCTTCAAGCACAAGAGAACACTGCAGCTGAAATTCATCGAAGAATGAGTTGGCTATGTGAAAGATGTAGGAAGTTTAAAGAAGGACGAGCCGATGTTCACAAGAGTTCTAGAAAAACCAAGGTTTACCATCAGTGAGTTGAGTGTGAAATTTTACAACGTTATGGACCATCTCAACTCGCTAGCGGCAACATTCTATGCAGAGGCGACTGGAATGTCCGTCCATAGTTATAACAAATGCTTCAATCTTTACGGTGATTATGTAGAAAAGTATCCATGTTGTACATAACTTTTGGTAATAAATTCATTTTGTTAAATAATAACGTCTTAGTTGATATTCAATCGGATTTCGGTAGTAGCCGTCTAGAAGCAAAGACTAGGTCGTTACAACAAAATTATAGCATTCCTCCTCAGTCTCAAAAAGATATTTGAGAAATTACTGAAAAAGGATAATAGTGTTAATGGGGTTAAAAGTTTAGCTCTCAGGAAGGAAACGAAGAACAAGGTATGACTATAAAGATATAGATTTTAAGGAAGTTTCGTTGTGAGTACCGTAGGGATCTATTTTGGAACCACTTTTATTTATCATATACGTAAATGACGTAGCACATGTCACTACGGACTGCAAATCTAGTCTACTTGCGTATGGTACTTTAATAAATATAATAGAAAGTAATAGTGAATAAGCAATTATGAAATTAAATAGTGAATTGGAAATTTTTAGCAAAAACTAATAACCTGAGTTAAATACATTTGTTTACAGCGGTGCATTAAGAGGTATTAATGAAAAAGATGTAATTATTACTGAACTTCTTAAATGACTATAGTACAGAGGTATATGTATAGATTACGGAAATTACAAAATAAGGAAATGAGAATTGTCTTAAGTTGCAATAGATATACTGAAATCATATTAATTTTACGTACATTGCAATGACTTTGTGTTAGGCAACGGATTCATTTTAACATTCTACTAATTTTTGAAGTGATGATGGGAGGATATCAAAGTATTTAAATAAATTTATTTTATACAATAATGACTGCAAAGCAAGAAAAACAGATAGCTTCAGAGTAGCTTTTACTAAGAAAATAACCTTACAGAATAGTATTTTTACAAGGTTAAAATTATTCAGTGGTATATCTAGCGCAGTCAAATGATGCACTATACCTAACACACTGCTGTTCAGTACAGTTACTCATGGTGTTTCGCATTATGTTAATACTGTTTTCTAGGCATCTTTTCGATCCTTCTGAAGCAGCCTCTTGCGACGGAGGCAAAACGTCGAGATCCCACCTTTTTCTTTTGTTCTTTTTCTTAATAGTATGTGCTTTCAAAGATAATTAGCTGCTAGTAACCAAAGTTACATTCGATTCACAATTAAGTTTTCTATAGTGTCACTTCACTCGATGTAGTTCCCAAAGAGAGGTTTACAATTTTGCATTGTGCAAATATGGCGGGGTGAAAAAGAAAAACTCCTAGTCATTGGTAGGGCAGCTAAACCCAGACCTTTTAAAAACATTAATATAAATAACCTGCCTGTAACTGGGAAATACAATAAGAAAGCTTGGATGACCGAACAAATTATAACAGCGTGGTTGCAAGACCTAGATTGGAAAATGGCTAAAGAAAAAGTAAACATTTTGTTATTTTCAGATAATGCGGGATCTCATCCGAAAGACGTTCACTTAAATAATATAAAAATATTATTTTTACCCCCAAATTGTACATCAGTTTGTCAACCACTTGACCAGGGGATTATAAAGAATTTTAAAACTTATTACCAAAGTCTAATACTCAAACATCTGCTAGTAAACATTGAAACTGGTAGTACAGCTTTTGAGTTAATAAAGAAAATTACACCACTGGATGCAGTTTATTTGGCAAAAGCCGCTTGGGACCAAGTAACCAAAGAGACAGTTCAAAATTGCTTCCGCAAAGCAGGATTTAATGATGTAAATATGCAAAGCGAAGACCAGTTAACTGAGGTTGATACATCTGACCTAGAAGATGATTTGCCTCTTAGTGTACTTTCAGATATTCTCAAAAATAAGAATTTATTGATATGGACGGATAATGAAAACCTTAATGATCTTTTGAACGTAGATGAAAACTTGTATGTTGAAGATCCAGATTCAGAACAAGAAATTGCAAATCCAATTGAAATACAAGAACTTTCGGAAGATTCTGATGTCGATGAGGTTCCAGTGCCAACAGAATTTATCCCAAATTATGGTAAAGCTATTATCCTGACCAAGCAAGTTAGAAATACGATTTCAAGACGCCATTTTAAAGAAGAAGAGAAGACAAACAACAATATATGAATTTTTGCGTCCTTAAAGTGACTATTTATTTCATTGTTTTGTATTACATACTGTATCTATGTATCTATGTACATATATTATACTTTTTATGTATATATTTAAAGGAAATAAACTTTTTTTTCTTAAGTTTAAACTGTCTTATTTATTTTAAAAACATTTATATACATATACGATATAAATGTCCCAGTTTCTTTAATATATTCATTTTTCGTTAAAACACGATTTTTGTTGTATCTACTACATATTTCTTTTATGCGGACACCCTTCCTGAACGGACATATTCAGTTGGTCCCGTTGGTGTCCGTTTAAGGGAGATTTCACTGTATATATATATATATATATATATACATACCTACTTCACAAATCTTTTAAGATGTCATGTTTCACTGTCGTACCTACTTCATATTTCTTACATTAGGATTATTCATCCTGAACGATATTCTTAATCCTTTCACTCCCACGCTTCATACTACTTCTTTTTTGCATAATTGGACGCCCCGTACGAGTTGCATAAATCAGCAGTAGTAGATTATTATGCATATAGAGAGAGCCTTCATTTATCATTTTTTCCATTCAGAAATGAAAATCGATGTTTGAGTATAAATTCTGTAAAATCAAATACGTTCCGACTCTGATTAATGACCAGTAAGTTGTATAGGTGAAAAAACAAGTTTAATTAGGTACGAACGATCTTCATTACTTATTATGAATATTATACACGTCCAAAACGCAATATACATGACGAGCTAAAAATAGAAGGATTAGTAAGTCGACTACTGTATAACATAAATATTTATAAAATATTATGTATTCTTAGATGTAATACATGTTGTGATTTAAATGAAAATAAACCAGAAAACGTAGCCACCATTACTCGAAGAGTAAAACTAAATCTGTATTATACAGATATTTCTAAGATGTACAGAGTATAATTTGTGGTTTACTACTGCATTATAGATATTTATTTTCTGCAATAATAGAGAATGTTCTAACGAACGATGGGAGAATCTAATAAAACTGATAGTTAAACGAATAAGTCGATTCATAAGTGTCATTATGTAATTGTTAACACAAATAATTCATTCATTTAATTAGCTTAACCTTATCGAGCGGAATTTTAATCTGATTGGACCATCGCCAGTTACCGTCTTATGCTAATTTAGTTGAAACCAAGTGCCATGTAATGGTAAATGTTGACAAATCTGCATTCTGTTTGAGTCCACCACTATAATAACGTTACTACAACATTATTGTGCTTTGCTTTAAGAAATGCAAGTTTATATAAAATTTTTATAGCGCCTATGGCAATATTCTACAATTAAAAGCTTTAATTAATTATAGAATTTGAACGTTAAGCTTGACAAAATGCGTAGAATCTTCAGAATAAATTATATTTGTTAAGGACTTAACATTGTTTTTTGTATTTTATAAATTTTTTACTACTATGTATTTTATCTTCTTTGCATTATTATTTTCATTTAGAATATTACCTTATTTTCATTTTTATATTTATTTATTTTGCTCTCTTATATCCAATTTTATTTTAATATGTATGTACATTACGCATTGTATATGTATGCAAGCCAGCCATTCGCATTACGCTAGCTAAAACTGCCTAATTAGAAATCATTCACTGCAACGTCGTCGGATATGTAATGGGAGTTTTCTTAAAATTTAAGGTACACAAGCATAGGCAGTCGTCTCCCGCGCGACGGTCGAGGTATTAGCGATCGTGCACTCTCGGTCACCTTTCGTGCCTCGTCGTAACGTGTACAGTAACGTCGTCGTAAGATTATTAGAGATTTCTAAGATTTTCTAGTTTTGGCGGGAATCGTCGAGGACGTTGTCTATACATTTATTTCTGGCGGGAGTCATTTGGTAACGTCGTCGGACCACATGTATAGATTTTTTTAATAAGTATAAATTCTCGATTTTCTATCATCGTACGTCGAGGCTACTGTGTCCATTGTCGTCTATACATATTTTTAGTCTTCAGTTAGGTTTGTGTCGGAAATTATTTTGGTGAGATTGTCGGCGCGCATGTATAGACCTCCTCTACAAGTACGATCACTCCGCTTCTTGCTGACGGTCGTTGCGGCCGCAGCGCCCGTTGTCTTTTGTACGTTTGTTCGGTCCTTGTCGTATCGGGACTTAGAAATTTTTCATTTAGTTGCTCGTCGTAGCGGACGAGTGTCACGGGCCAGTTTTCTTATGTAATGTCGGCATCATCGCTCCGTTTTACTTGTCGGTGCGCAGTTCGCACATTTGCTGGTTACTGTCTTTTTCCCTTCTTTGGGGCGCAGTAGTATAGAGCTAAAGATTGCACATAGCGTAATATTTCAAACGAGAACGCCTGGGTAGCTGTGACATTACTTTTGTATTGAGATCGGCTATTATCGCTACTGTCGCCCTCGACCAGGCGTTCAAGCTCTAAGAGATAGGGTGGGTTCCCCTATAAATGTGAATATAACAAACGTATTTGGTCAAGTACAAATACATGCCAATAATACAGGGCCAAGTCCCTTAGGCAAATTTAAAACAAGGAAAGTATATTGGGCTCCCGGAAAGGGACATATAAATAAGCATAGCACCGAGGTGCGCTTATAAATTTAAGAAATAAATAGGGTTGGCTCTATAAAAGGTAGTGGTGCATGCAAACAGATAGAGGCATTAGTACATGCCTCTGACAAAGCTTCAGCGGAAGCATATAAGAGTTTAACCTTGTAAACAGAATTAAGACATAGCGTTGCAACGTACATGCTGAGGCATTACTTTATGTTGCTACCAATGAAAATACATATACAAATGCTAATGTACATTACATGTATAAGAGAGCTCGAATAACTGCAATTATTGCAAATCTATATATCTTACGTACATCGTACATGTACATAGGCAAGAGTGGAAACCGTGTAACCATTTCATTTTTAAATATATTTTTTTGCGCATGCGCATTGAGTTTCACTGTACAACCTTTCCTCTAGTAAATAAGCGAACATACTCTACAAGTAAGTATTGGTCAAGTAATTTAGGAAATTACGAGCAGGCTACAGCGGCGTTGTTCTTCAAACCAGGAGAACGTAACAATATTCTTATTGTACTACAAGATATTATGCAGTTGAAAATATTCCATAAGTCAGGAATTTATTCAGGTTTACCATCTAATGGGATAATCTTTAAATATAATAAGTAATGATCACTTCACACAACAAACTTACTTTACTGCAAACAGGAAACTGAATTGCAGTTAAAGTAAAACACGTTCTGCATTTTTATATGGGAATACATTGCCGAAGGATGCTCTCTCCATCGAAGAAATCCAATCAAGGGACCAGGAAATCTATTCGTAGCCATCCTACTAAATCTTTTGCGATTCTAAACTGACCAGTTTCAACATTGACACTCACGCTTTGTACGTACAAAACGACAAGTTACTTATAAATTCTATCACCTCATCTATACATCGATAATAACTTTTCAATTCGTCTTATTTTAATTTACCCGGGGAAAACCAGATGCCATTTCGTGCATTTAATATGCAAATATTATCCATTCTCTGTCTATTTGCATTTTAACTTGTGCAGAACACTTCAGCATTTTTTCGCCTTTTAGTTTCGTCCATTCCTAGTTTTATACTGTATATTAAGCCTCGGATTATTTTTACAACTGTAAAACACAAGATACGCTTACGTTATTTCAGATTAAAAAGGATATTATTTGCTTATACGGTTATCTTTGCGTTGCTATCACGTTTACAGAAGTAGAAGTAGTTTTTGTACTTACAATTAAATCTTCTATTTCATGCGAGTCGTTTGTTGGCTCAAAATCGTATACGTAGCATAATTTAAACTTGCAAAGTATGTACGCGTACCAATTAAAATTGTACAGTGTCATTTTAAAATCGTCTTTTAGCAAAGTGGGCATCAAAATCTTGGTATATCATCATTCCTTTCATTTTCTCTCTTTCTCTTCATAAAAAAATGCTTTACCTTATTCTCACTAGACTGGAAAAATCGAATGTTATCTACCTGCGAGATACCAAATAACAGGATGTGGGTTCCGAATAGAGAACATAAAAATGTGAAGCGATTATTGTTAAAAACAATAGAAACCTCTTTCATAAAAGAATGTTTAGCTAATTTAATTTGGAAATAACGCGCATACCTTTAAATATTTAGAGAATCGTCTAGCAACATTTAACTCAATAGGTATACATGTTTCCAATAAAGAATACGCCAGAAACGCGATTTAGATTGAAAAGTCTGTTCTTCTACTAATTAAAAATTGCAATGAATGTTTATATATTTTCTAGTGTTAGTTCTGATTTCTTATACAATTTTTTTACTGTGACTCTTCAATGAAGATTGATTTTTTGCTACGTGTGCTACCAGCAAGCCAAAGTATTAAAAACAATAAAAGTAAATGACCTTTTGACACCTTCAGGTTCCTTATATTTAAGCGCATGCGTTTAATAATAATGATATTTAATGCTCAACAGATACAAATATCCAATTACAAGGCAGAGTTAAATAATAAATGTACACAAATATTATAAGCAACATAAAATTAAAGTATATCAAATTACAAAACTTAGTTACTAGTTGCTTTAATTTAAATTAAAAAAAAAAGTAGTTTACCAGTGGTTAGGAAAAAAGGGAGAACGGAAAAAGTATTCAACTAAGTGTACCGCACCCGCGGTTTACATACCGTCAAAAGGGACGGTAAACTGCAGGTATGTATATCCAACTCGACAAACTCCACAGAATTGAAGTTGCTACACAATCTATGTATTGGGGACCTAATGGCGATGTTTGTTCTTGGTGCGAAACAGTAAAATGTATTTGTTTGCCTAGATCCTAAACGTGGTACAATGAAGTTGATTTTACTCAACAACTCAGGGACATCAAGACCATTATTAAGTAAAGTAAATAGGAATTTACACTCAGCCTGTTTTCGACGTACTTCTAATGAATCAATATTAAATGTCTCTAAAAAATTGACAGAATTTACATACTTGATGCTTATATTGTACTCCAGTAACAAAAACAACTTCACAGTTTACTTAATCGAATCTGGTTATAGTGTTATTATAAATTTCAAAGGATTATGGCCGAAATATTACACAAAGAACGTGGCTGCTCATGAAGACTACTGGCAGAAACATTCCACGAGATTAGAAGCAACCACTTTTCATACACCGGTGCAACAAAAGGCTGTGTAGTTGTACGCGATTTTATTCTTACCCTGAACCAACACACCTTTAAACTGTCTATAAGCAATGAAGTTCCAGTTTTCCCACCACAAAGACCTAATCCGGATGTAAATATTTCTATCAAAGAGAGAAAGATGAAGGCAACAAGAAAGTTTCAGGGTGTTACAGAGACCGATGAAGTCCCAAGTGTGCGAGAATTTTATAACGAAGTTTCCCAGTAGGTTACAATCGCAACACCTGCATATGATGATGATTAATAGACGCTCATTATTCTCGCAACGGCGCCAGTGTTTAATCCAGTAAACACACCCAAGATTCCATCCTCTACATTTAATATCCTCTACGGCCCCGCATGTACGGGTTTCGTAATGCGGTAGCAAGGTGCCTCAGTCTCTCAATTTTTTTAAAGCGTAGATACAATTGTATATGTAAAGGACTGTTTGCAATATGTATAACATCGGACATAGTTAGCTCGGATTTGCCTTACGTTACCACCTGCTTTACCATGCAATAGTATAATATTTGATAATTTTTGCATCGTAAAGTTAACAATGTTTGTCAACGTGGGTTATCGATCGTTTCGATGCTTTAAGAGACTGGTCATCAATCAGTATGTGTTTTATCGTTCCGTAGGCGATAGCCATGCTTGCATAATAATGACAGATAATAGCATGATGGAGATAAGCAGGATTGTTGGGATTCGTTCTCTTGAACGGACGCGGACACGAGAAAATGTTCTCTTAACCGGACAAAAAATAAAATAAAATGAAACGCCTTATGATATTTTTAAATCGAGAGGATTGCTAGTGCATTTCTCAATCGCGCCGCGCGCCAATTTCGCTGGGACTTCCCCGTATAAACCGGAGATTTACCGACTTTAATCTTTCGGTACAAATGCAGCCTATGTCGTGCATTTCTGCCTGGCGTAAATTAGGGACCTCTCCAAGTTGATCGGGGATTTACCATTCTTATTCTTTGGGTGTACGCTTTCGATTGAATCTGCTTTCAATATTAGTCTGATGTCTATGTGGAAAAGACACAGTGGGCGACATATTCATTGTAGAAATGGCTCCAAATAGAAAAATTCTCACGCTTAAACAAAAAATTGAGATTGTTGAAGTTTACAATAAAGAGAGATTAGGTGTAAGGCACTTATCCAAGCGTTTTAATATTGGAAAAACATAAGCTGCAGATATAATTAAACATAAAGAAATCCTTCTAAACAAATGGATGTCGAACAGCAATTTGAATGAAAAAAGAAGCTTTTTGACGGGTGATGGTACTAAAATTAACAAATTATGTTATGACTGGTTTAGGGGATTCCTTTAACAGGTATGTATATGATTTTTTTAGGTAAGGTTTTCTTGTATTAATGCGTTGATTTTCTTTTCATATTAAATTCTAAAATAGATAAAAAAAGTGAGATTACCAATAGGTTTGTCGTGACAAGAAACGCAAAAAACTTATTTTTTTTAGGTCCGCTAATACGATGTAAAGCAATAGAAATAGCCGCATCTTTGGGACATTCTACATTCAGTGCTTCGTCTGATTGGCTCAATAAATTTAGAATCCTCCACAATATAAGTTTTAAAGCCATTTCGGGAGAAGGAGCTTCGGTTAATGCTGAAGATGTTTCATCGTTTTTAAAAAAATGTCCTTCTTTGATTCAGTGATATTCACCGAGAGACATCTATGATGCTGATGAGATAGGCCTGTATTTTAGGGCTCTACCCGACAAAACGCCCACATTAAAGAAGGAAGAATGTGTTGGGGGTAAGTATCCCAAAGAGAGGTTTACAATGTTGTATTGTGCAAATATAGCAGGTGAAAGAGGAAAATTTCTAGTCATTGGTAGGGCAGCTAAACCCACAGCTTTTAAAAACATTAATATAAATAACCTTCCTGTAACTTGGAAATACAATAAGAAAGCTTGGATGACAGGACAAATTATGACAAGGTGGTTGCAAGACTTAGATTGGAAAATGGCTAATACACTTTATGACTGTTCTCAGAGAAGCGATGCCAACATGTCTAACTTTGGCACGATATTTATTTAATGTTTTATTTTATCTTCGTAGCAACGCATTTGTTCCGCTATATGGTAGGCCACACAGTACACAGGTACTTGATGCGTGTGAGATTATAATGGAAAATGCTGCCAGTCGCGCCATCCTTCCGTCGTACGAGAAATTTTGAAGATAATAAGTATAATTTCGGAATAATGCATATTTATACAATGTAATTGAAATATGTGAGTACAGTATATTAAACGTCTTTTAAGAATGAAATTTTGAAATATTTATTTATATATAAAAAAAATATGTTTACGAAAAGCGATAGATATATATGCCAAACGATAGTCAAGTTTACGTCTCGTCTGCAAGTGCTGTTGAAAGGACTCTTTTCTTTTTTAAAATAACAAGAAAATTGTGAATAATTGTGAAAGTTATTAAAGAATACCCAAAGTAGATATCTGTAAAACTTTAGAAAGAAATCTGTAGATTGAATATCTGTGCTTAAAATTCATAGAGAGGGAGTACTAACGTTACTCTGCCTCCAACTTATAACATCAGCCATAATAAAAAAAATAACGGCGTGTACCGAACAGTGAGGAGAAAATTTCTGGAATAGAAAAGAGAAACTGGTAAAATTTAGAAAAAAATTAATAGACAAGAAACATTGTCTATTAAATTTTTTCTAAATTTTACCAGTTTTTCTATTCCAGAAATTTTCTCGTCACTGTTCGGTACACGGTATATATATATATATATATATACACTTAGATACTTGATAAGAATATATATATTTTTTATGTGTGTATATTCTTATTACTACAGCTGTCACATTCCAACAGGGTTAGTATCTTATCAAATACACCTTATATATATCAACATCTTGTATTTTCTAAACGCCGCTGAAGGAATTAAATGTATGCCTGTGGAACACAAAACGACGCAGCATCGTCATTGTTTCCGATCTGAGAAACAATTGAACGCGTTAAACAATTGTCTCTGCCCACTTAGATTATGTGTTTGTTGTTCGTGCCGATTCAGGGAAATCGTAAAATATTCGCGGCTTAGGCAACATATCGCCTCTCCAGCTTGTGGGTTGACTTTTATACGCTCGCTGAAGAGGGATACGGTATTTATTTTATGTAACTCAGACATGTATGTGCGGCTATAGACGCCTCGCCGATGCTATTCCTTTTCTCTTCAATGGTAACCATTTCAATTGAGGACACGCGATAATGTTCATCTTTTTTTCTGTTATTTAGTTGCAGTAGATTGTCGTAGTTATCAGTAAGGTTGATTATAGGGAAGTGGTGTATTTATAAATATATAGCCCTGGTATAGAAACAAACAAGTCTACGACATTATATTGTAAGAATCTACTTCTACCGTTATGCTACCTCCAGGGTGTTGTGATACCATTGAAATGTCGAAAACTTAAATGTACGCAGAATTACATATGGTGACCCAAAATGAAATTAAACTTCTATAATGTTTAGTCTTCCGCCGAGAGCGTCTTAATAATTGATGATCTTTTAATGTAAGTGTATATACGTATAAATCTAATGATTAAAGAACTAGATTCCGTATTGGCATAGTAGCAGGTTAATGTTATGGATATCAGAAATTGAACTACGAGGGGAGGTCCAGAAGTTCGTGGAATGAAAGGGTTTTAAATAAAATAAAACAATAAATCTATTTTTCCTTTTCAATATAATCACCCTTAAGCACAATACATTTATTAGATCTATGAATTAATTTTTCTAAACCATTTTAAAAATATTTTTCACCTTTCGTCTCAAAATGGACCAAAATTGCATCCTTTACCTCATTGTCGTCGGAAAACTTTCTTCCACGTAAGTCTTTTTTTAAATTGGGGAACAAATAAAAATCACTAGGTGCCAGGTCTGGAATGTAGGATGGATGGACTATACATTGAAAGCCATGCTTGTGCAGAGCAGCCATTGCAACTTTGCTCTTGTGAACCGGCGCATTGTCTTGCAAGAGCAACACACCCTTAGTCAATTTTCCTCGACGTTTTTCCTTGATGGCCTCCTTTAATTTTTCTAATATCGCTGCGTGATATTCTTCGGTTACGCTCCTACCTTTTTCTTTGTAATCAATCAATAATATCCCCTCACAATCCCATAAAACAGTAGCCATCAACTTTCCAGCCGATTCTGACACTTTGAATTTCTTTGGCGGTGGTGTCCCCTTTTTTTGCCATTGCATGGACTCCTGTTTGGACTAAGGCTCAAAGTGATGAACCCATGTTTCATCTCCGGTAACTATCCGCTCCAAAATCTGTGCAGATTTGTTTCCACACAGCTCCAAAAATTGTTTGGACGCACAGACGCGCTGCTGTTTCTGCAGCGGCGTGAGCATTCTCGATACCCATCTTGCACTGACTTTTGTCATACCCAGGTGGTCATGTGGGATACGCAAAATGGTGGTATCTGATATTCCAACTAATGCAGATAATTGTTTTTTCTTCAAACGGGCATCTTGCACTAGACATTTTTGCACTTTTTCGACGATGTCTGACGTGGTGGCCTTAACTGGCCGTCCTAAGCGGGGGTCGTCTTCAATCGATTCCCGACCATGTTTAAAAAGACCATGCCACTTATAAATCATTGATTTACCAGGGCACTGTTCCCCATAAACGGTTTCCATTTCATTCAATATGGTTTGAGCGTTCTTTCCTTGCTTTGTAAGGAACTTTATCACAGCACGGTGTTCAATTTCCTCCATAGTTTAAGTTTTTTTCCGGATTGACTTGTTTAGCAGGCAACTATTCGTAAACGATTGACGCTATAGGCTTGGGTCGGTTGTTTTTCATTTACGAGGGTCGGAGTTACCTCCATTTCCTCTTCGTCTTTATTTATGGGTACAGTTCATTTATTTATTCATCTATTTATAAATTTACATTTTTTTCTCCCCTTCTTAGGGCCTGTGTGCAGTGTGTTACACTTTTTGTTTTATTTTTTTGCACGTTTGCTTCTTTTCGGGGGTTGAAGCGTTATACCATTCTCTTCTGCTCTTCTTTTTATTTGTTTGACGCCGTCTCTTCTCAGCCTTCTGATTAGCTTAATGATTTTTACGTTATAGGATTGCAATTTAACTTATATACTAATGATGAGTCGCCAATCAGAATGACACCTAGCGAGCGCCCCTATCACCACTCCATCCCCTCCATTCCACGAACTTCTGGACGTCCCCTCGTACTAGGTTTGGTATATTTCTGATTCATCGATTTATTTTTACTTCTACGTCTAGTGTAAGCTCCAATGCTTGCATGCGCATTGAGTTTCACTGTACAACTTCTCCTCTAGTAAATAAGCGAACATACTCTACAAGTATTGCTCAAGTAATTCAGGAATATACGAGCAGGCTACAGCGGCGCTGTTGTTCAAACCAGGAGAACGTAACAAGTATCAAGAAAATATCGACTATTACGTGATCATCCTTCTTAATTCGTAGTTTATTAAGACAGATGGAAAATAAATGTAATTAACTTGTATTTTTAAGTTTATTGATTGCAAAATGTGTCAATTATCATTTCGATTTGCAAATGTAGACATTCGATCTCTTCACGAAATAATTTTCGATCACCCGCGAGGCAATTGTGCAGTTAAGTCTTATTCGATTCCGCTTCGATTATATGCACGATTGTATCCTTTCAAATTACACCCTACGCTTCCGATGCACCCTACGGTTTCGCACATACAAAAACATTATCGTAAATTACACCCTGCAAAGAAGGAAATGTATAGCTTTATCTTGTAGCCGGCATAAATTTCGTGACCAATTTTGGAGCGTGCGAGAAGGAACCACTTGAAGCGCATAAGCGTTTTAAGTGGGCGTTAGTTTTCTTTCTTTTGGGATTCATAGATTGGAGTCACAGGTTATTTTTAGAGGCAGGTTGTCGTACCAGATGATTTGTATTTGGGATTCGCTTTAGACCGTTGCAGGTTAAACATTCGCGAGGAATAATTGTAAGTTGTTGGTACTAAAAGCTGTTATGCCTCTCATTTAATACCTAAATACTTGATGCATTTATTTAGTTGCTCAGTGTTTAATAATATAAACATACGGTAGTGGTGAGAATATATCTCTGGGAATATAATTTTGGCATTCGCTTTACGGATTAAAAACGTCTCCGCGTACAAAATGAAACACCATTCTTAACCAAACAACTGAAATAAATCTTTAGGAGACTTTAAATATTCTCCAGCAAATTCGATTCAAATGAGGATCGTAGAAAAAATAATTTGGTAACATAATGATCCAATTCTCCGTTTTATTATACTGCTAATGGATCAGAGTATGCAAATACATATTACATAATGTGCCTAACTACTGAGGATAGAATTTCACAGGATCGATGACAAAAAGGATCCTGAAAAGTTAAGGAAAGCTGTATTTGTCGCAACGTGCAGTACCTCTAAGAATGCAAACTGCAGTTGTTCACGGATTGTCAGGAACATACACCTCATTTACAGCGGAGACCGAAAACTGTTACGGCAATGGCAAACAACTGTGAAATCCTGAGAAACTATAAAACTGTATTCATGCAGCTCCGAACTTTTTCAACTATTGAAATCAAGAAAGCTGGCAAATTAATATGCCAAAAACTGTGGTTATTTGAAATAATTATAACATTAGTATATATTAGGTCATAGAAGAAAATTTATTTAAAAGCATTGAAATACTTCAACATGTATTAACAAATATAAAAGGCACACATACCCCTGTCAGATTATTTACTCCATATACGTAAATATGTATACGGAAATTAAAATTAGACATGAGAAAATGTTCTCTTAACCGTACAAAAAATAAAATAAAAAGAAACGCCTTATCTTATTTTTATATCGAGAGTATTGCTATTGCATCTCTCAATCGCGCCGTGCGCCAATTTCGCTGGGACTTCCCCGAGTAAACCGGAGATTTACCGACTTTAATCTTTCGGTACAAACGGAGCCTATGTCGTGCATTTCCGCCTGGCGTGAATTAGGGACTTCCCCAAGTTGGTCGGGGATTTACTGTTCGTATTCTTTGGGTGTACGCTTTCGATTGAATCTGCTTTCAATATTAGTCTGATGTCTATGCGGAAAAGACACAGTGGGCGACACGTTCATTGTAGAAATGGCTCCAGATACAAAAATTTTCACGCTTAAACAAAAAATTGAGATTGTTGAAGTTTACAATAAAGAAAAATTAAATGTGAGGAACTTATCCAAGCGTTTTAATATTGGAAAAACACAAGCTGCAGATATAATTAAACATAGCAGCAATTTGAATGAAAATGTAGCTTTTTGACTGGTGATGGTACTAAAATTAACAAATTGTGTTATGACTGGTTTACAACAGCTCGACATAAGGGGATTCCTTTAACAGGTATGCATCTGATTTTTTTAGATAAGATTTTCTTGTATTAATGAGTTGATTTTCTTTTCATATTAAATTCTAAAATAGATAAAAAAAGTGAGATTACCAATAGGTTTGTCGTGACAAAAACGCAAAAAACTTATTTCTCTTTAGGTCCGCTAATACGATGTTAAGCAAGAGAAATAGCCGCTTCTTAGGGATATTCTACATTCAGTGCTTTTTCTGGTTGGCACAATAAATTTAGAATCCCCCACAATATAAGTTTTAAACCGATTTTGGAAGAAGGAGCTTCGATTAATGCTGAAGATGTTCCATCGTTTTTAAAAAAATGTCCTTCTTTGATTAAGTGATATTCACCGAGAGACATCTATAATGCCGATGAGGCAGACCTGTATTTTAGGGCTCTATCCGACAAACCGCCTACATTAAAGAAGGAAAAATGTGTTGGGGGTAAGTATCCCAAAGAGAGGTTTACAATTTTGCATTGTGCAAATATGGCGGGTGAAAAAGAAAAACTCCTAGTCATTGGTAGGGCAGCTAAACCCAGAGCTTTTAAAAGCGTTAATATAAATAACCTGTCTGCAACTTCGAAATACAATAATAAAGCTTGGATAACAGGACAAATTATGATAGAGTGTTTGCAAGACCTAGATTGGAAAATGGCTAAAGAAAAGAGAAACATTTTGTTATTTTTAGATAATGCGGGATGTCATCCGAAAGACGTTCGCTTAAATAACATAAAAATATTATTTTTACTCCCTAATTGTACACCAGCTTGTCAGCCACTTGACCAGGGGATTATAAAGAATTTTAAAACTTATTACCGAATTCTAATACTCAAACATCTGCTAGTAAACATTGAAACTGCTGGTACAGCTTTTGACTTAATAAAGAATATTACACCACTGGATTCAGTAAATTGGCGAAAACCGCTTGGAACCAAGTAAACAGAGAGACAGTTCAAAATTGCTTTCGCAAAGCAGGATTTAATCGTGTAAATATGCAAAGTGAAGACCAGTTAACTGAGGCTGATACATCTGACCTAGAAGATGATTTGCCTCTTAGTGTACTTTCAGATATCCTAAAAAATAAGAATTTATTGAAATTGATGGACAATGAAAACCCTAATGGTTGTTTGAACGTAGATGAAGATTTGTATGTTGAAGATCCAGATTCAGAACAAGAAATTGCAAAAGAACTTTCGGAAGATTCTGATGTCGATGAGGTTCCAGTGCCAACAGAAGCTATCCCAAATTATGGTAAAGCTATTACCCTGACCAAGCAGCTCAAAAGTTTTGTCGATACAGAGTCTTTGGATCCTCGTTCTAAGTTAAAAATACGATTTCAAGACGCCATTTTAAAGAAAAAGAGAAGACAAACAACAATATATGAATTTTTGCGTCCTTAAAGTGACTAGTCATTTCATTGTTTTGTATTACATACTACATCTGTGTATCTATGGACATATATTATACTTTGTATGTATATATGTATCTAAAGGAAATAAACTTTTTTTCTTAAGTTTAAAGTTTCTTATTTATTTTAAAAACATTTATATACATATACGATTTAAATGTCCCAGTTTCTTTAATATATTCATTTTTCACTAAAACACGATTTTTGTTGTATCTACTACATATTTCTTTTATGCAGACACCCCTCCTGAACGGACATCTTCAATTGGTCCCGTTAGTGTCCGTTCAAGGGAGATTTCACTGTATATAAACTAAATTTGAAGAAAAGAAATTATGAATAGTACGAGAGATGTCTTTTGAGTTTTGCATGCTGATACATAGAGAACGCCATTAATCAAATATTACCACCAAAAACTAACCTCTATCTCTAGTTAATCTTAATCCAAAGTTTTAGCGCAATGCGTGTAGTGTTGTAGCCTCAACGAATTCTCAAAGTTGACAAATTAGTTGAAAAATAGAATTAAACCGAACACATAGTCGCGAAATAATTTTTTATAATTTTGGAAGCCAATTAGATCAACAATAGCGCCTCATCGAGTTTTCGTCAAAGAAGCACCACATCAACAATTTCTCGTTGGTATAGAGAATTCAAACGTGGACCGACAATACAAAAGCAGGTGCACCAAAACCAGCAGTCACTCAATGAAGATCAACGTGTGACATCGTGAGATTGAGGTATCATTGGGCATTTCAGACTCCAATTCAAAAAATGTTGTGTAAAGAATTGTGCGTAAAATGATTAGTTTCCTGTTGGATACCGCATCTGTTGACCGAAGAACTGAAAGCAGCTAAGGCGAATTGGTGTCAAGAAACCCTAGACTGCTTTAACGCTGATTTCTCTAAAAACGTGTACAACAACGTCAGTGGTAACAAGGCTTGAATTCATTCATACGGGAAAGAATGCCACTCATCTATTTGGAGGTTCCAAGGTGAAGAAAAGCTGACGAAAATCGTTTGATCACGTAGTGCCTCCAAAAAATGGTCGCGAAATTTGCCTCCGTAGCACGTGTACAACAGTTTGTCTACAAGATCAAAGGACTGTTACTGCAGATTAGTATACAGCCATTTATATGCCGATTTGCCGAAAGTCGAATTGTTAGACCATCCTCTGTGCAGTCCTGATAACGTTCCAACGATTTCTTTACCTTTCCGAAAATAAAGAACGGACTTCGTGGTCAGAGATTCCAGAGATCAGAGGGGCAGTCGATACCTCCAAAAACGAAATTTTAACTGTACCAATAAACGAGTGAAATACTTGCTTTCAGAGCGCTTGCAAGAGTGCATTCATTTTCGTGGAGAATACTTCGAAAAACAATTAAAATCTTTAAAGCTATCTGCTGTTTCATGCTAGCTCTATATGCAAAACCTAGCAGGCAACCCTCCTACGTAAAATATATTAAAAGTACTATATGAGAATTTCGAAGATACGTTTTATTAATTTGTATTATTAAACTACCCATACACACCCTTCTTCGTTAATAACACCAGTTCTTTGAACAGTCATTGAATTTACACGATGAGTGTTAAAACTAATAAATAATGACAACGTTTTCTTTATAGTTTAAAGATTAATAGAACTTCATTAATAGCTTGATATTATCTACAATTAATGTATTTAATTATAAAATCCAGAAAATTTTCTACATATCCAGTTTGACGTCGTTATTTATAATGTACTCGTCGCTTCCAAAGCGTCTCAACTTCCAACGTTTACTTAATTTACTTGCCTGGTTGTTAGACAACTGTACTTACGCACGTGAATGATATAAAATTTAAGCTGTCAGTCGTACCACATTTTCCGTAGTTACGTGAATTCTGAATATAATTCTTCTTACCAGGCAAATAATGACGTACTCGTGATAAATCGTTTCTAGTATGCGTGTGAGTTTGCATTCTTTGGAATTTCGCATTAAATTTACAATTAGAATAATTTATGTAAGACGATATACATTTAGTTGTTAGTGGAATTTATGTCTCCGCTGTGCACGTTATTGACGATATTTTTTTTTAATGAAAGGAAGAATTGTAAATTTAAATAATTTAATTAGTCATATGCAGTGAGCGGAAAAATTATGGATTGAAATTCATAATTTCTTTAAGATACTGATTAAAAGAAAAACGCTAGGACAAGTAAATTTTTAATATTAATTTAGCATCTCCTAGAGATAAAATCGCTGTTCTTCCTTTATTACCTCCGAAGCAGGTCGTGGTCAACTTTCTTGAATAGGACATCCACATTTTGAGAACACCCAGTCGAGGGAGCTTTATGCATACAACTACACCCCATAGGGGCTGTAAGGTGAATAGTTTTTGCATTATAGGGCTCATAACATCGTAAGCAAACATAAAAAAACTACAAAAGTATTGCACGATTTAAAACAGCGACACAAATCCAGTTCTTGCTTACACCAGAAAAGCAATAGAGCATACATCAACACATCACCTAAAAAATGTACCCACACTTTTATTTTGTAAGTTCCTGACTTTCTTTTGCTCAAAATGATTCGGCACTTGTAGCGCTTTTTAGTGCTAAATATCCAAATGATAATATAATAATGTAGTCAAAGATTTTTGGAAAAATTTGATTAAAGCAGGCATGCTTTAATCAAATGTAAGTGTAAGAAAATGTTCGACCCTATAACGTTAAGGCAAATACAGAAGAAATACAAATTTTATTTTGTGACATGTAATTTTTTTAGACATATTAGAGACCTTCCGATAATAGAAAGACGTGACAAAGAAGCTTTTGTAAGTAAATCTATAATAAATGAAAGGAACAGAGTTTAAAATCATCCTAGAGTTGTTAGACCAAGTTTTGTTAAGACCCACAAACCTTCGACACAGAACGAAGAACAATACTTTTTCTCAGGTACGAAAAATTATAAGTTATAATTTGAGTGGTGATATTAGTGGGGTGTACGGCAGCTCTTAACCATTCTTGAAAGAAACTAAATTAAAATTCGAGGTGACACCGGACATTTCAGTAAAATAATGTGGTAATTGATACACCTACGTTGGGCAAAATGTAGTTACAATAGAAGGAAATTAAGGTACTTCAATGGGTTCACGCAATATTCATTTAATTAGGAACCTCCAAAGAGAATGCAATAAACAATATCTGGCAATAAATTCCAGATTTTACTTTAAAAAATTCAATAAACAGGATGTAAACTAGAATATACGGGGTAATAAAGTGTAGTAGTAAATAATTTCTTTTTCAAACAGTCGCCCGGTTTTCATATTTCAGTTATAGCAGTTTTGTTATATTTTATGGATAACATTCCACTTCCTATAGATGACCCTTTATATAAAATAAATGTATTATTTTTATTTTTATATAATACATAGCTTTAGAATCTGTGAGCTGCTATACAAACATTTTTATTATTAGGAGGATCTGCTGCAATAATGCTCTCAATATGGTTAGAATAGTTCCAGGATTAATACTAGTCTAGAGCTAGCCCTTCACTTCAGGTGTTAAATGTCCCCGTTTAAAAAAAAATTGTCATGGGTGGGACAACATAGTCGATCTTGGGCTTTTCCAACTTTGTATAAATACATCGATAAATGCCTAGAAAACAATACCTAACACAATAATGCTGTTATATACAGCTATGTACTTTATCGCAGCATTAGATAGCGCCGACAATGCTCACTTAAGCTCTTAGTACAAATATGGTGATAGTAGCCGAAAGATCATTGCAATGCGTTGAGTCAAAAATCGTGCGAAACCACGAATAACTCCGGGTGTGGAGAAACTTGTCCGTGTCTCAGTGTTTTTTCTCTCATCACATAGTCTTTCCCGCTTTGTATAAATGATCTAAAGTTCTCTTTGCTGGAAGATGTCAATGCCTTTCTGCACCTGGCAAGAGCAAAGTTAACACTTTCGTATGAGAAATGTATCCAGAAATGTTTTCGTGTAGCTTTTTTGTAGACCACAGTAGATCTATAGTCCAATGAAAGGCATATTCGCTGTATTCAGTCAACTTATCAACCCCCTTATTGCGTTCCATCTCTTGGTGACTTTAGATTCACCACAGTGATGTGATTTTAATGTTCTAATTGCTGTGGGTTTTATGCGTACTAGATCAAATACAAATAAATAGGTCTGTGGAGCTGTTAATGCTGTTTAAAATTACACAGCAACTTTTTCACCTCATAAATCCCAAAAGGTCTTCGTGGGATCCTTACAGAGACTTTAATGATCTCATAGTAAAATTAAAATATATTTGAAGCCCAAAAAAGTTACAAATTTATTAAAAACACGAAAGGTGTTAGATGTTCTACGATGATTGCTGTCTAGCCTTCGATCAAGCTCATCCCATAAGAGCTTCATCGGACTTTTTTCTTGATGTATGGAGAAACGGCTCACCAAAAAGGCGGCCCCCACACGGAATGGTATGATTTTGCAAAGTATTAAAATACTCTTCTTTCCGCATTGTACCACTAATTTTCACCAAATTATCCATAATTGTTGCAGCAAGACACTACTGCATCGACTAACAAAAACTCCGTTGCGTACAAAATAAATGAAATTTGGACTCGTCGGTCCACAAGACTGCGTTCCAATCATCCACGGACCAGTTTGCATGTTCTCTTGTCCATGTTAATCATTTCCGTTTATGCACGCGTTTTTTTTTGCGGCCGATACATGCCCTTAAACCTGCTACCAATAATCGTCTCTTGAACGCGTCTTGCATTACAGAATTATTACAATTGCGTACTGGTTTCAAAAAACTAATTCCGCATACTACGGACTAATATTTTTACAAAATGCAGTAAACGATTACCAACGTAGTACTAAGTCGTTTGACCGAAAGTAGCTGCTACCCCATCCCCATCCAGTATTCGAGTTGAAATCTGTACCTAAATGTTTGGACCGATTATGTGTAACAATTTCATATTTGCACACAGTAATTTATAGTAGGGATTAACGAATTCACGATATGCCTATCAGCTGTACTATTTTGAAGGAATTTAATCTTGCTTCGAAGCTTATGGACGGTGGTGTACGTAAATTCACGTGTTCTTGCACGTATCAATTGTTCCTATTTGAACGAAATTAGTTACAACTTTGGAACACGGGACGTACATATGTATTTCATACGTTTTTTTATAGCAAAATATCCTTTTACATGCTAAGGACTGAAGCCTTGATTATGGAATCCTTTTTAGCGGATATCTCAAATACACGCAGAAAATTTAGGCAACCGTCTGCGTCCTCTTAAGAGAGATTTTTGTTGTAAGCTTTTCCGTACTCATTTTATTCAAAAAGATTATGATGTATTACTTAAGGCGGTGTTGGTTTTGGAAATGTGCAATAATTCAAGCAGCAAAGGTTGAATAACGCAGATTTTTAGAATTTTCAGGTGCCAGCTGTAGGACAAAACTAACAGCGACAAAAACAATGAAAGTAACTGAATTAAGAAATTTCGTTTGCTTCAACCAGCCTTGCAGAAGAAAATGAGTAAAGTATTATTAAGAAAATGCTTAACAGCGGGCAATCTGCTTTAACTTCCCTGTATTAGTCCTGTCTGCATATGCAACACTTCTTTAATTGATTCGTGCTTATGCTTGTCTTATTAAAATAACATGTTCCCTTTGTATTTTCACATGCACTCCCTCTAGCATTAATGAATGGAAACATCGATGTGAATGTGCATGGATGGAGTGACAGAAAAATGAACCGTACAGTTTATTGATTTCTGAATGCAGTGCCCCTTTAGATGGGTAATCTCCTTATTTTGTCAGCAGACAAATATATCGCAAAATTTTATACTTCTCGTATTCATACGTATGTCAATTCATTGTCCTAGACGGAGATTATCCACGCTAATGACAAATAAATCTGCAACTCTTGAGACCCGTAATGGTACACGACCGACGCGCCGTTTTAATTGAGATGTTTATGGATGATTGTGTATGCATTCGGATAAGTGAGCTATAAATAAACGGCCGATGATAAAGAATGTGTTTGTATTTATTGCTGAAGGAACAATGGCCCCACCGAAGAGGGCTGCATTGGTTCGATTCACGAATTTTGATTGCTTTCGTATTGTCTGCGTCGGTATTACTTTATGTTTCACTCCGGTTGGGCGTTGCATCGATAATGATAAATTTAAGTGCGTGAAGATGTCATATTTATTTGACAATATCATCAGATAAAAGTGATTTATATTTGGTAATTATTCTTTGTGTAAGTTCGTCTTCTCCGAGGTCTGAAAGAGGTGAATGAAGAGATATTTTGCTGAGGGATCCGCTATTAATTACAAAAAATAAATATTAGAGTCGTTGTTATCCAAGTACCGAGGGATGTATTTTAAGCTTTGCATACTGGGCCATAGAGGGCGCCACTAATCAAATGTCAGTATTAAAAATTAACCTCCAACTTTAGTTAATCTAAATCCAAGGTTTCAATACGACACGCGTAATGTTGCGGCTGCAACGAATTGTCAATGTTCAAGTTAGTTGAAAAATGGAATTCACATTTGAAAACATTTTCGCAATAATTATTTTATAATTTTCAACATGAATGCCTCGCGGAGTTGGTTTCTGTCTTCGGAAACGAAGCATCACATCAGTCAACAATTTCTCGCTGGTATGGAGAATTCAAACGTGGACGGATTTGTCTTAGCGTCGATCACCAACGAAGGTCGATATAACTAAGCGAAACCGCAAGTGACGTGAGAAAAAAAGGAAAAGCAACGTCGGAGCTACCTGAAGTGTTTCCGGAATCGACAAGAAGAACGCGGTGTTGGTGTGGTTCTTTACTTTTATTATTTGATGCAGTTTCCTCGAAGATTAATAGACCTTTTTGAAACGGCGCTCTAGTCCCTTCAAACCGTCGGAAAAGTAGGATGTTCCGAGGTCCGCAAAATAGCCATCTGTAGTGGCGATGACCTCCTCATTTGAGGCAAATCCCTTTCCTCCTAATTCCAAAAAATGTTCGCTATGACCTTTCCGGCCGATGAAAGTGTGCTTGCTTTCTTCGGAGCTGATTCGCCCGGAAAATTCCAGTGCTTCGACTGTTCCTTGGTTTTTGGTATGTCGTCGTGGATCCAAGTCTCATCCACGGTTACGAAACGCATAAAGAAATCTTTTGGATTGCGTTGGATCAGGTCAGACACTCCTCCGAAACAATCACCCGATTTCGTTTTTGCTCTGATGTAAGCAAACGCGGTGCCTATCGCGCCGAAAGCTTCTTCATGCCCAAAATTTCATGCACGTTATGGCCAACGCGTTTTTCTGAGATGCCTGTTGTCTCTGCTCTCTCTTTCAGCTTCAATTGGCGATCGACCAACACAACGTCATGAATCTTGTCGACCATTTCATCGATGGCACCGGTTTTTGGGCGTCCACTGCATGGTTTGCCACTTGTGCTTGTGCGGCCACGTTTGAACTCGCTCATCCAGAAGCTGATGGTTGAAAATGGTGAAGTACATCCGCCATGAACCTCTAGCAAAATATTTCGAATTTGGTGGCCGTTTTCCCAGCTATCCGGAAGTGTTTTATCACTGCACGAAATTCGATTTTGTCCATTTTTGCGAAACCGCTTGACTTGCTACACAAAACGCACCCTTAAACAACACCTATTGTCATTAAGCGTCTGAAATTTTGACAGTTACCGTAAAAAAGGTTGCCCTTGCCGATTCCATCCGAAACATTTCTGGTCGCCCTCGTAGTACCAAATGGAGAGGGCTCAGACACATTCTACTAATGCCGTCGAGATTATTTTCTATAATGCGTTTTAAAAACATAGGAGGGATAAGATTTAAAAAAAGATTTCTTCGTTTGTCAGCTACATAAATTTAAAGGGTAAATAGACGTATTTTCTTTTAAAAACTTTGTTCATTTGTGGAGCATAGCAAATAAAAGTTAATAATACATTAATTTATGTCGTTCCCCGTGCGTGCAAAATATTTAAAAAATTGTCGGAAGAATCATCCTCTAAAACGGTTCATTAAAGCTTTTCTCATGCAAGTAGTAATGGATCATTTAGTCCATTCATGCACGCCTGTATTTCTACGTAAGCGTAAATGTGTATTTGCATCTACACAGCGTTTTAAGCTTTTTTATTTATCGGGAACACAACTAGTAATTTCGCTAGGTTTTTCGTGACTCAAAAACCACAATTATGCTCTTCTTTTGCATATTATTTCCAACAATTTGCCTGCGTAGAATTAAATTTAATACGTGTAATATTTACGCTCTACTCTCATTAACTCTCGCAATCTGCAACAATTTATCTATAATTTATTTGAAAAATGAAAGACAAAAATTTTAACATGGAAAATATACATTCGCTATATGAACAGTAGATTTTTCATAGTTCCAATGGATGTTCTGACGTTCAATCAACCTTTCATAGTTCCCTATAAAGGACACATAATAGTAGGCTTAACACTTCTATTCATCAATTCTCACAATTGCATGCATTTTCAAATTTTTTTAACAGTAATGTTAAGGACTTAACATTGTTTTGTGTGTTTTGTAAGTTTTTTACTACTATGTATTTTATCTTCTTTGTTACCATTATTATTTTGATTTAGAATATTACTTTGTTTTCATTTTTATATTTGTTTATTTTGCTCTCTTATATCCAATTTTATTTTAATATGTATGTACATTACGCATTGTATATGTATGCAAGTCAGCCATTCGCATTACGCTAGCTAAAACTGCCTAATTAGAAATCATTCACTGCAACGTCGTCGGATATGTAATGGGAGTTTTCTTGAAATTTAAGGTACACAAGCATAGGCAGTCGTCTCCCGCGCGACAGTCGAGGTATTAGCGATCGTGCACTCTCGGTCACCTTTCGTGCCTCGTCGTAACGTGTACAGTAACGTCGTCGTAAGATTATTAGAGATTTCTAAGTTTTTCTAGTTTTGGCGGGAATCGTCGAGGACGTTGTCTATACATTTATTTCTGGCGGGAGTCATTTGGTAACGTCGTCGGACCACATGTATAGATTTTTTAATAAGTATAAATTCTCGATTTTCTATCATCGTACGTCGAGGCTACTGTGTCCATTGTCGTCTATACATATTTTTAGTCTTCAGTTAAGTTTGTGTCGGAAATTATTTTGGTGAGATTGTCGGCGCGCATGTATAGACCTCCTCTACAAGTACGATCACTCCGCTTCTTGCTGACGGTCGTTGCATGCAGCGCCCGTTGTCTTTGTACGTTTGTTCGGTCCTTGTCGTATCGGGACTTAGAAATTTTTCATTTAGTTGCTCGTCGTAGCGGACGAGTGTCACGGACCAGTTTTCTTATGTAATGTCGGCATCATCGCTCCGTTTTACTTGTCGGTGCGCAGTTCGCACATTTGCTGGTTACTGGATTTTTCCCTTCTTTGGGGCGCAGTAGTATAGAGCTAAAGATTGCACATAGCGTAATATTTCAATCGAGAACGCCTGGGTTGCTGTGACATTACTTTGTATTGAGATCAGCTATTATCGCTACTGTCGCCCTCGACCAGGCGTTCAAGCTCTAAGAGATAGGTGGGTTCCCTATAAAAGTGAATATAACAAACGTATTTGGTCAAGTACAAATACATGCCAATAATACAGGGCCAAGTCCCTTAGGCAAATTTAAAACAAGGAAAGTATATTAGGCTCCCGGAAAGGGACATATAAATAAGCATAGCACCGAGGTGCGCTTATAAATTTAAGAAATAAATAGGGTTGGCTCCCCTATAAAAAGGTAGTGGTGCATGCAAACAGATAGAGGCATTAGTACATGCCTCTAACAAAGCTTCAGCGGAAGCATATAAGAGTTTAACCTTTTAAACAGAATTAAGACATGGCTTTGCAACGTACATGCTGAGGCATTACTTTATGTTGCTACCAATGAAAATACATATACAAATGCTAATGTACATTACATGTATAAGAGAGCTCAAGTAACTGCAATTATTGCAAATATATATCTTACGTACATCGTAACTGTACATAGGCAAGAGTGGAAACCGTGTAACCATTTCATTTTTAAATATATTTTTTGCGCATGCGCATTGAGTTTTACTGTACAACCTCTCCTCTAGTAAATAAGCGAACATACTCTACAAGTAAGTATTGGTCAAGTAATTTAGGAAATTACGACCAGGCTACAGCGGCGTTGTTCTTCAAACCAGGAGAACGTAACAAGTAATATTTCAACGTTCTAAACTAAAATTCTATAGCGACATGTTTAACCATTCTTTGTACAATACTACGTTATTATCGTTAACTCATTTCATTATCGTTGAAAGTACAAATGTACAAAATTATGTATGAGTGTATATATATAAATTACCGCTACGAACGCACCTAATTCTTGTCGTACATATTTTCGCCGTAGTGTTTTTTCGCATATTTACATAACTTGCTGTAGCTCATTGTCTTGTGTAGGAGCACCTGCTTCATTTTATTGCGACGATTGTGCCCACTTAAGAAACAGTAAAAGTGAATTAGCCCGAGTTGGAGATTATTTCCGTATTAATAAAGATCCGTGTATATTTTGTTGAGATGGTTCGTTATAAATAAGTTGTCGAGTTAATCCACCTTCGCGAAAAATTATTTTTGCATATTATATAAGCTAAATTTTAGTAATATACTGCAACGATACTTATTGATTGTTAACGTGAATACATTTTCAACACTTGTATTCCACAGATAATATACGAGAATCATTCAGAAAGTAAAGAACGCTTCTTTCTCAGCAATTTATTAGTTGAGAGAATGAAACAAAATTTGTGGTGTACTTATTACGATTTCGGCACTACTTCTCCATATATGTACACAACCGCCAGTACTAGCTCGGACACGCAAATGAATTAAAAAAAAAAACAGAAAATATTCACTCATTTTTCCAAAGCTTAATATTTAACACATGGGCTGAAAAGTCCCGTGTTTTTCTGATTCAAAATTAGCTTTATTCATCAACGTAATCTCCATTAAGAGCACCGCAATCATTCCAGCGCCGCTCTAACATTTCAATACCACTCTTGTAGAACGATTTATCTTTTGCCTCAAAATAGGCCTCAGTTTCAGCGATAACCTCTTCATTCGTGCGAAATTTCTTACCGGCGAGCATTTTTTTGAGGTCTGCGAACAGCCAGTAGTCGCTGGAATACGGTGGATGTGGGAGCAATTCGAAGTTCAATTCATGTAGTTCTGCCATTGTTTTGATTGACTTGTGACACGGTGCGTTGTTTTGATGAAACAACTTTTTTTTTCTTTGCCATATGCGGTCGTTCCTTTGCAATTTCGGCCTTCAAACGCTCCAATAACGCTATATAATATTCACTGTTGGTATTTCCTTTCTCAAGATAGTCGATCAATATTACACCACGCACATCTCAAAATACCGAGGCCATAACCTTTCCAGCCGATTGTTGTGCTTTCGGGCGCTTTCGACGAGGTTCACCAGTTGCTGTCCACTCAGATGACGATCGTTTTGATTTCGGAGTGAAGTGATGGATCCATGTTTCATCCATTGTCACATATCGACGCAAAAATTCCGGTTTGTTACGTTTAAACATGGTCAAACACTGCTCAGAATCATCAACACGTTCTTGTTTTTGGTCAACAGTGAGCAAACGCGACACCCACTTTGAACAGAGCTTTCTCATAGTCAAATGCTCATGCAATATAAAGCCAATACGTTCTTTTGATATCTTTACGATGTCAGCTAACTCACGCAACCTCACTTTTCGATCATTCAAAACGATTTTGTGGATTTTTTTGATGTTTTCTGGTGTTACCGCCTCATTTGGAGGTCCACTGCGTTCTGCATCATCGGTGTTTCTACGACCACGTTTGAAGTCAGCAAGCCAACGTTTTATTGTTGTTTCTGATGGAGCGGAGTCTCCATAACACTTTTCAAGCCATTGCTTCGTTTGAACGGTATTTTGTCCCATCAAGAAGCAGTGTAAAATTAAAACACGAAATTGTTTTTGATCCATTGTTTGGAAAATAGCAAAAGTAGCGTGACTCTTAGCACAATGACTCACAAAATAATGAATAGAATATCATGAAATTTTAACAGCCGTCTTTTGAAGGTTAGTACTAACTGAGAGAAAGGTGACTGCAATAAAACTAGCGTCATCTATGTGTTAGGCCCGAAAGCACAACAATCGGCTGGAAAGGTTATGGCCTCGGTATTTTGGGATGTGCGTAGTGTAATATTCATCGACTATCTTGAAAAAGGAAATACCATCAACAGTGAATATTATATAGCGTTATGGGAGCGTTTCAAGGCCGAAATTGCAAAGAAACGACCGCATATGGCAAAGAAAAAAATGTTGTTTCATCAAGACAACGCACCGTGTCACAAGCTAATCAAAACAATGGCAAAACTACATGAATTACTTCGAATTGCTCCCACATGCACCGTATTCGCCAGATTTGCCTCCCAGCGACTACTGGGTCTTCGCAGACCTCAAAAAAATGCTCGCCGGTAAGAATGAAGAGGTTATCGCTGAAACTGATGCCTATTTCGAGGCAAAAGATAAATCGTTCTACAAAAGTGGTATTGAAATGTTAGACCGGCGCTGGAATGATTGCGTTGCTCTCGATGGAGATTACGTTAATGAATACAGCTAATTTTGAACCAAAAAACCGTGTTTTCTTTGTTAGGCTCGCGACTTTTCAGCCCATGTGTTAAGTCCCATAGTAATTGTTTAACTACTAAAAGACCAATGAAAAAATTTCAATTTTTTATTTTCTAACAAAACTTTTTATTTCGAGTAAGAAGTTTGTTTTTGGCAGTTTTTAAAGAACTTGATGGATACAAAAAGCCTCGTAATAACTTTTATTTATCGTATTTATAACATTTTTAAGCACTAACCGTTGTCACAACTGAAAACTTTCGTAACATATTCAGAAAAAATGTTTATGTCAACGTTATGGCGTTTACTGTGCAGTACACATCGGTTATGAATGCTATATGCCGCTTGTTAACTTAGGCGTAAGGCTGCAGAAACGAGTGCTTTTGGAGGTGAGTGCGGCGCGGTCACTATCAATATTAAAATAGTGAATGTATTTACTTAATATTTTAGTTTGATTGTCTTGATGTAGACTCTATCACCAGCAAAGTCTGCATCAACACAATCAAACTAAAATACCAAGCAATTACATTAATTATTTTTAGTATTGATAGTAACCGAACCGCACGTATCTCCAACAGCACCCGTTTGTGCAGCACCTAAGTTTATCTATCATATTCCGTTCCTATTTGTATTCACTGCAATGATTGGAAACCAGAACTAGAAAAACTTTAGTTCCTTCAACGCTTTTCTCACTCGTACAGGTAAATTTACTATTATAAATAAGATTGAAACTATTCATTCTCTTCTTTTGGAAAAGCAGTATGGAGTATAAAATATTTATATTGCGTTCAGTAGGTTGATCTCCAGGAGAAAACTGGATACAAAAATGTTAAACAAAGGAGAATTTTCATATTGTTTTAGCCATGTATCAAATAAAACAACGTCAACTTTATTTATGCGGACCTTCTTCCACACCATTCGATTAAAGTATATGTATTTCGCTGGTCATTGATGTATGGTAAATCTGACGCGCAGCTACGCAGTAATAAATACATCTCTTATGAATTCCATCCATGCAAGCCCTTTTCTATAAGGAACGGATCTCGTTCGCATCGATTTAACAGCATGGAAACTCCATATAAGCATTCGACGACTGACTTAACAAATAAAGATTTGTTAGCATCGTGTGTTCGTCCCCGATCGGGCATGCATTAGTCTGATTGCATCCTGACCCCTTCTGTGACCCTTTATTAATCGTCTGTATGCTGTTTTTCGTCTAGTCTATCGCTAACGAGTATTAACTGAGTTCCTGAGAAATAACAAGAATCTCCATGTATCTTATTCGACAGAGTCTCTGTCATCTGTAAGTAGGAAGTGAAGCAGGAGAGTTAAACGTGAGAAATTGACATTTGTAACAAGATGCATGTTCACTTAATATACGAGTAGTCAATTTCCGCGTTTCAGCGCTCAAGATAAGAAATTTCCTTAAAATCGAGAAGAATATTAAAAGAATTTTGAGAAAATTTTATTGTTGTCTAATAATTTTTAGTTATAAGGAGGACTGCACCGTAAAATATCTAGCAGTTGTAATGCTTTAGTTATGTATTGCAGTACAATGTCCAAGGTTACTGCAATTTGTAAAAGGGATCACAAACTAAAGACAAAATGTAAATGACGAACTCAACCACTGCGGTACCTAAACACTGAAACAAGTTCAGTTGTACTACTGATGTGACCCTTAACTATTGCAATCCCCATTCAGTACTGGTGAAGGTGTTATTTATTACCATATACTGAAAGGTTAGACCACACACATTTATACATAAAAATGCTCTGTTTCATAGAGCACAATCTATTACCAATTGTCCAAGTTTTCCAATAAGAAATGATATGAAGACATCGTATTATTGCGAAAATATGACGATAAAGAAGAATTAATGAAGAACGCTGAGGAAATGTGGGAGAACACCAATGAAATAATAACAATAGTTTTTATTTAGCACTTTGACATATACATATGTATACGTATGATGGTGGCACAATTGGACCTTTGCTTGTAATACAAGGGTCATTCGGAAAGTAAAGAATATTTTTTTCTATAGAAACTTTATTAGATACAAATAGACGAAACTATATTTTATATAAAACTAAATACCCAAACTACTTTTCAACGGGTCCGATTTTTTACGCGTTAAAAAGCGGATAATATTGCATTCCTGAGCATCATACACTTCATGGGTTCGTCAAGTTTGTCACACATTTAAAGTCGCACAGCTAAGCAGTAATCAGTAGTGGTGGGGGAATGTGATCGCGTGTGAAAACAAAACATTGTTACTTTCTGAATGGCCCTCGCGTTAATGTTGTACACGTCAACGCCAAAACGTAGCTTATGCAGAAGATATGCTGGAGTTTTATTGGTAATTAGTTTGGTTTTGCATATTTAGTAACCTTAATTCTACCAGTTAGTATGAAATTCTTTCGTGTTTTCTGATACCAAATATAAACCTCGTATTTGCATTGTGAAGTCTCTGCACCCTATCCCTAGCTTTAAGACAAGGATCACATACTTGTGACCCACGATTAAAGAGAGAAAGCGAGAAAGACTTCATACATTGCAACTTTCGCCAGTGTACCTAAAAGCGCTGTTCCTGTAGGCAACATTAAGGACACGAGAGAGGTGCTTTTTAAAGTGGAAGCTTTCATCTGGAAGTAATCCCATCTTTCTTGCAGGTTTAGAGTAGTAGTTCGTATCATTAATCCTTAACGAAACAGTAGATTTACTATTTTCTACATTTCGAGGTGTACCAAACAATAATATAGGAGATTTCATACTATCAATTGCTATGAAGAAAGAGAGTTCTAAGCTGTATCAATATCCTTAACACGTAAGCTCATGTAAACCCGAGTGTCCGCTTACATGTCGAAATTGGAATGATAAGCACATGTAGGTAGTTGAGTAGTGTATATACAGAATAATATTGGGGCCAAAAGTGATCGTTGCGGTGTACGATCATGAAGATTTCAAGTAGTTGAAACAAGGTCGCCTCGTAGCGTATTATTGGATGTCTGCATGTACTGAGACCATCTCCAATCTATCTTCACCACGTCATTCCTAAAATAACATAATGTGGAAGATGATAACAATCATAATATTTATAATAAAAAAGAAGAAGAAAATAGGAAGTATGCTGAGAATATATAACGTAGCAGTCACATTATATTATGAGAACAAAGGAAAAAAGGAGAATCATAACGATGGATCAAGATTCCCTTTATTCGTGTTACTCATCATATGGCTAATAAATGCCTTAAGCAAGATATTGGTATTAGCTCTAGGTACTTGAAATATATTAGAGAAGAGAGTATGATAAGTACATATGTAGGTACGGTAAAGTTTATTTCCGCTAGAAGAGCAGGTGAATCGATATTGTTCTTTAAGGTCTTGCAAAGCAACTTAACACTGTAACGGCATCCAGCAAGGAATAGAAAATTATGCTTCGAAAGTAAGCTATAATACTCAATGCCTTTTTCAGGGTACACATTTTCCAAGGTACTCTAGAAACTTCTTTAGACACCCTTTAGATACAAAGTAATGGAGGCGTATTCAAGCTTAAAACGAACATAAGCATAATAGAGATGCTTCATTACACTTAAATGCTTACATGGACGCATGACAAGACCTAAAGTTTTTGAGGCAATACAACGAAACCATTCAAATGGTCCACACACTGGTTGTGCAATATCTTTTTCAGTACTTTACCTCAGCATAGGTAATAAATTAATAGCGGAGAAAAGTCGTCGACTTTTTTCAGCACAAAATAAAATTCTTAACACAGAAGACGGTAGAAAGCGTGTCCAAAAGAATAGAGATTGTTATTAAATGGAAAGATTTCGAATTTCTTTGTATCGGGTTTGTTACGGTAATGATAAGAAGATGTATAAGATTTCATCGAAAAGTTAGCGAAAGCAACGTCCTTCGCATGCGTATGTATTACTATTTCTAAAAAGAAGTAGTATAAAAATTTTTGTGTACTTATTTCCTATACGGAATTTCCATTATCTCTTAGTTGCCCTGATTTAATTGGCTAGCCACGATAGTAGAATTAAGAAAAGGCGAAAGTATAAACTTTATGGCGGCCACTGTATACTAATTGAGTTTTCGAGTAGGACACCGTATTCTACAGTAACACATATTGTCATTTTTTTCATCATATCATAATTCGTTTAAATATCGCAATGTATCTAGAACACATTAAACAATAACATTTGCGTTAGGAAACGAATTTATGAATCGTATTGTCTGGAGCTGGTAACAATGAAACGGTAAACCCATAAATCAAAACGCAGATTAGCGTAGTTAAATTTAGTTGATGGCGGCGGATGCTACAGGTGTCCGTTTGTGTTTGCAAGTAAAATATGATTTCCGGTAGTCAGGGTTGGGGATTTAAAAGCCTGCAGATATTATATACGCGGTGTTAGTAGTTTATTTCCTTAAGTAGCAACAATTCTAATTAAGAAAGACGAACGCCTTTTGCTACCGTTAATGTATATCTACTCAGGCATCAAAGCAATTGACATTATTTTGTTTACAAATTATCATCATCTTGTTTTCACAGGGTTTTGTGAGATATTTGTTGTGACACATAAAAGAATACAACACATGTAAACCGGCAAAACAAATAATCTGAGCAAATAGCGTGAATGCGAAGCATTTAAGCAGTGTGATGTACAGCGCCATCTGCCTCGAACTACATATACATATATATATACTACAATACGCAACGAACGTTGGACAATACATATATATAACGAATACAACAATTACTAATTCATTCCTCGAGATGAAACTGAATTAATCTCTACTTACATATATTTTGATGGTTTCTGGAGATATTTCGTTTACTTCAGCTTTTGTCCACATTTTCTAAAATTTTTGGCGTTCTTCGCACCTTATTACTTGTGTAATTTTGCTAAGACTGCAAGTTTGGTGAAGTGTCGTAAAGCTCTTGCGATTATCAATTTTTGCCCAAAAAATAATATGGTTAGGGTTGTTTAGGAATATACTCGCTTTAGTTTCTTTTTCAATATAAAAAAGAATTCCTTATATATGTATGTCTTAGAGGAACAAAATATTGTTCTTATTTGAAGAATATGACGTAAAACTATTCACAATCGACTGTGTAAAGCATCACAGTTGCGATGGGATCCCAATTGTTAAAATGAGTCTGACATCTAACTAACCTTCAAGCGCCAGTGGACGGCATTCATACTAGCATCACTAGCGGTGAAACTGTTTATGCGCCTGGTCAGATGCCGACTGCAGTAGGTGATAGTAAGCTTTGGTTAAGTTTAAAGTATCACAGCATAGACTGTGTCCTCGTAGAAATAACGCTTTCTCTAAAAATAGATGTTATCTAAGTAATATATTTGAATTTCCTATATAACCAAGTATTCACCGTAGAGTGTAAAGAATAAACTACAGATTCCTCTATATCATTGTCGGAGATCCTATGGGAATATTTATAGAACGCATGGCAACAAATTGGCGCGGACTGTCTCGAAAAATTGCTTCGAAGAATGCCTAACATTTATACAACGGTTATCAAAGCCAAAGGAGGTCATATCGATGAAAATAAACTTACGAATTAAATAATTTATCAATACGAGGATGGATCGCATTGCTGACCCTCTTACAGTAAAACTAGAGTGGCATTATATTTTTTATTTTTCGACATCGTCTCGTTCTATACTAATGCACTTGGTCCATCGCTGCTCCAACTTCTAAACAGCCTCCTGGAAAAATTTTCGTCTGGCCTCTGCAAACTACCCCTCTACAGTTTGCATCGTTTAATAATTACTGAGATTAAGATTTCTTTCAATTTGGGGAACAGCCTGTAATCACCATGGGCCAGATTTGGCGAATATGGTGTTCCACTAATTCAAAGCCTGCTTGGCGTATAGTAGTCATAGCAATACGAGATGTACGGCTGGGAGCATTATCCTGTTAGAACAGCACACCGTGACTTAACTTTCCGCGACGTTTGTCTTTAATAGCGACTCGCAATTTAGAAATCAGTTGTGTGTAGTATGACCCTGTAATGCTTTGCCTCTTTTGCAAATAATCAGTCACGATAATTCCTAGAGCATCTCAGAACAGAGACAGCAAAACTTTTCTAGCAGACGGCACGACTTTAAATTTGAGTGGAGCAGGGGAACCGTGATGTTTCAAATCTTTATTTTGCACTTTAGTCTCGGGATCATAGTGGTGCACCCATGTCTCATCCATGGTCGCATACCGACTAAGAAAGTTCTCTTTGTTTGCTTGGTACCTTTCCAAAACACGCTCACCAATCAACACTCGATTTCTTTTTTGATCAATGGTGCTACATACATTGGGGACACCCATCTTGCACTCATCTTTGTCATATCTAATTTTTAGTCTGTATATTGTACAGCACACGATATAATAAGCCAGTATCTTCCACAATGCCTCTCACGTGTACTTGTCGGTCTTGCAGTGCGATATCGCGTACCATTTTAATGTTTTTGTCTGTTGTTACCGTTATGGGAGGACCAAAGGCATATTGGTTTTCACAAGATATTATTCCGCATTTAAAATCTCGACACCAGCGTTTGACTGTATCACAAGAAACTGCAGATTCACCAATAGTTGTCCTAATGTCTCTATGAATTTGAGTTGGCGTCATGGCCTTTTTCTGGCGGTATTTTATTAGGGCCTTTTTATGAACAATCACGACACACAATTCAAGAATTAGCCTTAGCACAACAACACTGTGAGGTACAAAGTTGAGATTATGTAGATGTGTTTTACAAATGTCAGTTAACGAAATGTCAAAAACATCCAATTAGAAGTGGGTAAGGGAGGAACCCGGAAGATCCACCCTCGTATTATTATGTTTGAATTAATTTACTTTTATTTGATGACAATCTCTTATGTTATATAAATTGATTGATAGTCACAATAAAATTGTACTGTGTCTGTAACTTTTTCTAGAGCCCGTTGGTACTTCCAAGCCTTTGAACTGCGTACATACATAAGCTAAGAAAAAACTACTTATTTACAGAATTTTTTTATATGAAACGATTTCGGCGAAAGATGAGGATTCGACATCGAAAATATGGTTGTGATAATGGTATACTCCGAACACAAGGTAAATACAGTCACATGCATTAAAGTAATACAGCGAAATTTTGGGCAAAAAAATGCACGATGCTACTCCGACTGTATGGTCCGCAATGAGCCTACTTCTCTGCCATTTATATCTAGCATTAAGAACAATAACAGTTTCTAAATGTCAGTACCGTCTCAACGAAATTACTGTATTTACCTCGTTATGTTCTCGTGGGCACCAGCTTTTTTCGCTCCTTTTTTTTATTTTGACAGCTCGATGTCTGCTTATGCTGTGAAAAATTAAAAAGATCTATAGTTTGCCGTTCGTTGTACATTCGCCGGTGGTAGCTACCTTTCACGCACGCCTTTTCTTACCATTACATGCGTCATTAATGAAGTTATAAACCGCTAAATTACCACACATCACAGCACCGATCTAGATTCGAACATTGAAGAAGATCACTACGGCGCAAGCTGTTATTAAAGCATTTATTTTGAAGTAAGTAAGGCTATCTTGTCGATCCGGCAATTTACTTTTAGTGACTAGATAGGTCTTGATTACATACCGTAACTGGCAAAAGAATGGGAAATTTATTCAAAAGTTGGTGAGCATTCATTAATAAAACTTGTTATCTTCTTCAATGCACAAGTAGAAATTGAATTACAAACGTCTTACACAAGAATATTGAGTACTTGTGAAATTTGTCTTGTTAAGATGAAAATTAAAATCGCACATCAAATTTGAAAATAACTTAAAGACATTAATGCATTACGGTAATCTTTCATCCTATAATTCGTACATCTAAAGTAGTAATTATTAGCGTTTAGACTATCATCCGCTGACATTGACGCAGTGCAAAGGAAGGTTACTCAACAGAAGTGGCTGTACCGAATCGCTTTTAGTAAAGGAAAGAAAACCCAATATATTAGCACGCGTTAATTCTAGAATAGTCATAGCGCGTTTAGAAGAAAAGGAATGGCGTTATTATGAACGCCTCATTCACCTTTATAAGAACAGCTGTTTTTACGCTCTTCTATTTCATCTTTTGCTCACAGCTGTACACTTAATGCAAATAATAACTAATCTGCGTTGGGACTTCAAAAGAAACTTATCTAGGATGAATTGCACATGAAGAAAGTTATTGCAACAACACCGTGTAAATTTGCAATTAAAAATAATATTATATAGCATATAATAGCTTTATTTAAAAATATAAAATCTTTTACTACAATGGCTGTTGCAAATTGTTCGTTACATGTTTAAGAATAGAAACACATTAACTGTACGAAACGTGTTTAATGAAGTATCTTTCTATACATATTCAGCATAAAGTTTGCAATAAAATCAAACCGTGTAATAAGATATTAAAAAGAGGATTAAATTACACTAACCAAGTCAAATGATAATATTACGGGTTACTACAAATTTAATAGCAAGTAGTTTAGTTATTAAGTTCAGCTATGAAAATACTAGAACAGATAACAGACAAAAGAATAAGATCATTATTAGAAAACACATACGACGAATCTCAGAGCAGACTCATAAAGTGAAGAAGCACGCGAGACCATGTTTTCTCCATAAAGCGGGTAACACAAACAACTTCACAAGACGAGAAGAAAATATTAATGGGATTTATAGTTTAAAGAGAAAGCTTTCGATGAAATCCCGAGAAAGAAGTTATGGAATATCCTAAAGAGAAGAGGAGTGAGTAATAAAATAATAAGGCTGATATAAATGATATATAATAGCAACATAAACGCTGTCGTCGCAAATAACTCAGGACCAGAAACATTTAGAATAACAGAAGGGTTGAGACAAGGGGAAAGCCTAAGCCCAGTATTCTTCATTACATATATAGACGAAATAATCAAGATATGTTCAAAGAAATGTAAGCAAGTGCTAGAAGGACATATTAACTTACAACGAGTTAAAGTATCTGAAGGAGTGTTTGCAGACGACGTGGAGATTGTGGCAAAAAGTAAAATATAGTTACAAAAAAAAAAATGTAGAAATATGGAACTTCACATTAAGAGAGAGTGGAATGAAGATGAACAAAAATAAAACTAAAGTAATAGCAATAGAAGAAGAACCAGTGCGAATGAGAATTCAAATAGAAGGTATGGAAATTGAACAACTAAAACGTTCCAATCGGGTGGTATTAGACGAGAGTGGGACACACGAATCAGACATCAATAAAATAATTGAGAAAACAGCGAAATTATACTACGCTATGAATAGTAAATTTATAAGCAAGAAATGAAACAGAAAACGAATATAAAATATACTAACGTTAGGCTGCGAATCGTGGACACCTAATCAAAAACAAAGAAGTAAGATACAAGAACAATTAGAGGGGTCATGAAATACGATAGAATAAAAAAATGTCGATATAAGGAAAGATTTAGAAACTAATTCGGTACTGGAATTTATTGAGCAGAGACAACTGGAATGGAGGGGGCAAAGAATTGGTAATAGGAGACAACCTAGAAGAATATGGAAAGCAAATATCACGAAAAATAAGAGAAGAGGAAGGCTAGGGTAGACTTGAGACGTCATAGCGAAAAAAAGGGGTAACAACATGGACTGACGCAGCAAAGTTGGCAAAGAATAGGAAGCAGTGGAGAAAGTTTGTAAAGCTCTAAAAGAAGCTTCCGACTGTATGATATATGGACTATATATAGATATATATAATCCATATATATATATACAAAAACAACAGAATAGTCATAATACATCCATACAAATATCTAATCTTTATAAAATAACTGTGACTCACGAATTTTTACCTTTGGATTTTCCACGCCGCATCCAGTACTATCAATACTTCAACAAACCCTTAAACAATGACGATATCTTGCAAATTACTCTCTTCAGTGACGGAGCATGGTTTCATCTTAGTTGATATGTAAATTCTCAAAATAGTCAAATTTGGTCTGCAGAAAATTCTCATGTTTTCGTAGAGACTCCATTACGTCCTCAGAAGGTTGGTGTATGTTTAGCGATGTCAAGATGAAGAATCATTGAACTTGTTTTTTTCATCAAAACATCGACACCAATACGTACCAAAATCTGATTTAAGATCCTTTTATTGAGTATCTTCATGATGATGAGTTGCAACTTGGTCATTTCCCACTCTACGCAGAGAATTTTTCGGAGACCGATTGATAAGTGAAGACCACTGGCCTTTTCGATCACCAGATTTGATTCCCTTGGATTATTTCATGTTTGGTTATTTAAAGAATATACTTCATTCCAACCGTAGCCATCACTTAGAGAAATTACAGCGTACAATTGTGGAAGTTGTAAATAGCATTAGACCAGAAGCATTATGCAATGTGTTCAACAGTATGAAAAAAAGGGTGAAATTTACATAGGCAGCATTTTCAACAAATGTTGTAATTTTGAGTATGTAAATTGTGAATATATAAATCTTATACTTTTGTAATAATAAATTGAACATCTCTCTCATCGTTTAAATTAACTGTCGTTATGTTCGAAAATTATGCTACATCACCTTCTCACCTCTAAAATGTTCCGTTCCTGGAAGTGATTTTAGCCTAATTCTTGTAAAGTTCACCGTTAATTTCTAATAACCAAATATTACAAGAGCATTTCAATTATTTTTCAATAATTCAGAGCTAATTAAAATATACATAAAGAATTCATTGCCTGCGGTTATTAAAACCAAAACACATTTCGCATCTTGCAGTTTAAACCAGAATTTGATTGAAATTTGGCTCCGCAACAAAAACGATGAGCCATTGAGAGAGTAAATGAGTTCTCGACTCCATCGGTCTAGGTAATAAATTTAAGAAAAGCAAACGTCTTGACAGCCTTTGTCTTGATGAAATGACTGTTACTAAAACAAAACAGAGATAGAACTAGGAATAAAAAAAAACCGGAGGAGGTAGGAAAATGGTTTTTTCTAAAGACAAAGAGTCACAAATATACATACATATGTGTATGCTAATGAATACTAACCGGCTGTATCTATTTATAAAACAGTCAAGAGCATAGCACGTACATAACAGTATTTTACGTCGACAAGTTAATGTGCGGTTGGTGCACGATGGAAACCTTGAATGATGGACCTGGAAAAAATTATAGAACAATTATTTGCGTTAGCCAAGTGCATTTACGAAATTGTTTACAGTTTATACATAGGTACCCGTATCTATATTTGGAATTACGAGAAGCTATGATATGAATTACATGATGTACTTTTATAATAGTGTTCGTCATTATCTGCAGGAAAAATAATATAAAAATAATTGGTATCACGCTGCGGCGATAGTATTACTCACTTGTGAATTATGTTTGCCATAATTCTTTAATAAATAGCAATATTTAATATCCACCAGATAGCATCCCAACTGTAATATTTTCAAATCCTTTAAACCTACATTACGATCAGATATCATACAGCAACTTTAAGTAGCAATATTTTTCCATTTAACTGTGATTTAATCACGTTGGTTATTGTAAAGGGAATTCCAATTTAATTAGTTTTTAAATTTATAAAGAAACAAATAGTTTTCCTAAAATGTAACAATGTTTGCATTTTAAACGTCAAAAATTGGGGTTTAGTGGTGAGAAATATCTTCGATCACCTACTACCATATGTCAGGTCTCCATTCTTCCACCAAAATTTTCAATACCAACACATTTAACAATTTTTCTTCAATTTTTGCTTTATAACCCCAAAGGAAAGTCCAAAAGCAATAAAGCGCATTGTCTCTTCAGCTAACTCGTTTCCTCTGGAATAATTCAATTACGAGGGCGATCTGAAATGTTTCCGGAATCGACAAGAAAATCGCGGCATTGGTGTGGTCTTTCATTTTTATATTTCGATGTAGTCTTAGTCAATACACGTTTACAAACGGTGCTCTAGTTTCTTCAAGCCGTCGGAAAAGAAGGACGTTTGGGGGTCTGCAAAATAAGTATCTGTAGCGGAGATGATCCCATTTGAAGCAAATTTTTCTCCTCCCAGTGACTTTTTCAGATTTGGCAATAGGAAAAGGTCACTGAAGGCTAGGTCCGGTGAATATGGAGGATGAGAGATTAATTAGTAACGCAAAAAGTACTTTTTTCTGCTGCAAACGAGGCTGTTTCTCCTTCAATACAGCATGCAAGGATCCAATCAGGATCCAAGCCTCATTCTGAGCAGTGTTTGGCCATGTTTAAACGTAACAAACCGGAATTTTTGCGTCGATATGTGATAATGGATGAAACATGGATCCATCACTTCACTCCGGAATCAAAACGATCGTCATCTGAGTGGACAGCAACTGGTGAACCTCGTCCAAAGCGCCCGAAAGCACAACAATCGGCTGGAAAGGTTATGGCCTCGATATTTTTGGAATGTGCGTAGTGTAATATTCATCGACTATCTTTATAAAGTAAATACAAAAAACAGTGAATATTATATAGCGTTATTGTAGAGTTTGACGGCCGAAATTGCAAAGAAACGACCGCATATGGCAAAGAAAAAAATGTTGTTTCATCAAGACAACGCACCGTGTCACAAGTCAATCAAAACAATGGCAAAACTACATGAATTGAACTTCGAATTGCTCCCACATCCACCGTATTCGCCAGATTTGGCTCCCAGCGACTACTGGCTGTTCGCAGACCTCAAAAGAATGCTCGCCGGTAAGAAATTTCGCACGAATGAAGAGGTTATCGCTGAAACTGAGGCCTATTTTGAGGCAAAAGATAAATCGTTCTACAAAAGTGGTATTGAAATGTTAGAACGGCGCTGGAATGATTGCGTTGCTCTTGATGGAGATTACGTTGATGAATAAAGCTAATTTTGAACCAAAAAAACCGTGTTTTCTTTGTTAGGCCCGGGACTTTTCAGCCCATGTGTTATACCAATGTATGATCAATGATGAATGTAAGAAGGTGACGCAGGAGACCGGCATAGAAGTAAATTAGGTACTAAAACGGTTATACCTCTCATCTAAATTACAACCACATTCAGGCAGATTGCTTTCTTTGCTATAATTACTACATTTCCTGCCTATTAATGACCTGACAGCTCTACCTTTATTAGTAGCATGTAATATGTATATACGCATTATTTGACTTAAATTCGGAAGAACGCAAGATATTATTGTAGAAGGTGCTATAATTAACGTATTCACTTCTAAAAATTGGAGATCCCTCGCTCATCTCTTTTATTGCGACGATATTGATTTTGTTACATTTTGCTATTTTTTGATAGGTGGCCTGAACATTATGAGCGATAGTGTACGTCGTAATTTCTACAGCGATATTACTATTTTATTCAACAATTACAAACATTGCTATAAACAAAATACGTACACTGAGTGAACAATTAATAAATTCATGTTCATTAACTGATTGACAGCTACCCAGTAAAGGTTTCAATGTAGGTATATCCCTGAGACTGCCGACAAGAGCCAAGAGCCCTATTATTGCTACCTAGTCCTTTCCACTAATCGTTATTTAATGAGATTCTAAGATTATAATAGAGTACATTCACTTTTATTCCAAATTTTCCATTACATTCTCTTTGAACTTTTGCTTGGCTCGCATTTGTTTCCGTTTCCTTCTTGAGACAAAGTAACATTAGAATAATACCCTGAGAATTTCCACTACATTGGAAAGTCTAGAATTCTCTTTGTACATACGCACTTACCCTTTATAAGATAAGTCTTTTAATTATCCCTATAGTACGTGACAGTTAATGTATATAATTACTTTTTAAAATAGCCATACATAAGATGAGCTGTAAAGGTAAATTTCAATAGAAATGAACAAATAAAAAGCAGATAATTGGAGTGCAAATTTTAATGTTTAGTATTTAAATGTTACTGTCTATACTAAAATAGAAATAGAAATATTGTGTTTTAATATACCTCATATTCTAGGTTTTGCGATTAAAGATATCGAAATAAATACTATATTTAAGTATATTAAAAATCGTGAAGAACGTATTTTACATTTATAGGAATGAATTCTAAAACACATACAATTAAATGACTCTAATAATATTAGCAATGATTATACTTTACTACTACTGCCGGCTGACTTAAGTACCTACACATAATTTCCGCAAATTAGTAACGAAATCATCTTAGGCTAATATTACTGGTTTTTTGCACATTCTGATGGTAATTTCTTTCTATTTACTTCTGGAAATACGTAGAAGTGGCGTCGTCATGTACAGGAAACTTTTCTATTCGACGATAACGTCGCCGTTCTAAAATTAATTTATTACTCATCCAACCTATTAAATTCCGTACGAGATATTTGCATAAATTTAAGCGTATCAGTACGAGGTTTTAGGTTATTCTCGGAGATAGAGCGGGCAGTATCGATAATAAAATCCAACATGTGCGGTAAAGGCTGACAGAAATGACTGTACATAGGTAATGGTAAATTGCCTTCGAACTCAGTGTGTAGAAGGTATTTCGCAGGAAGGAGAACGTGTTATGAATCCTACCTATCCTCTACAGTCGTGCGCAAAATTACAATATGTAATAGAAAATTGAATTTAATTTTGCCATAATTTCACATGTTAATGAGAGCATGAGCTTAGCAAAATCCATATATCGTAATGTATAGTGTACATTAATATTGTCAACAAATACTTTATAAAGAAAAATATTATATTTTAATAACACTTTTCATTTTAAATGTGATTCCAAAGTGTCCCGTTCAAAAACTCCCTTAGCAATGTAGTAGAAATGTAATAATGTTGCGCCACGATGTAGACTATCGTTAATAATTTCAAGTCGACCTATAAAAAATAGACAAATACTAAAAGAATCAATATGATAGTAATATAGATATATGAATACATCACAATGTGATATAAACTTCTTTTTCTTTTAACTTAAGTCTATAAGTTTTTAGAAATCTTAATGAAAGCACCTACTTTGCCAAAGTTTAATTTCATAACCGCATTTTTACGAATTGTACTAGTATATTCTCTTTTACAAAGTACTAAAAATAATAATAATAATAATTTATTTCCAACTGGTACATTGCCCAGTTACAGGAAACACTAAAATTAATATGCGTGATAGCAAAATACAAAAAGAAAAAAAAACGAATATATATGTATATAAAATAATTGCTAAGTTACATGTATTTAATGTCTCAAACATACTAAATATTACTATAACCCTATGGTATAAGAGTATATAAAAATAAAAAAAAATCCTCACGAAAGAAAAAAAGGGTCACTGTATAAGACGTTGGCGTTTCTAGACATATGAGTTAGTGGTGCTTTTAATAGTACGTTGGTTCGTGCCGTGGGAATAAAAAAAGTGTCAACAGAGCTATGATTGTAATGGGGTATCCTAAAGTCCACTTGAGATAGTAAAGACGGGGAATCAATATGCTGGTGTATCAATTTAATAAGGAATTTCGCGCTAGCTGCGTGTCTGCAACGCGACAGCGACTCGAAATCATGCCTACAAAGTAAATTGATAGAATCAGTACCACGAGGAGGAAAAATGGCATCAGATTTATACGAAAGATATTTAAGAAATCTCTTCTGAACTCGTTCAATTGATAACTGGTGGTAGTGATAACATGGGTACCAAACAATAGAAGCATATTCAAGTTTCGAGCGGACAAGCGAGTAGTAGATAGACTTCAAGGCGCAGGTGTTGAACAAAAATTCGATGCAGCAGAAGTCATTGCGTCTATATGTAGGGAAAATGAGAGTTGGGAATCAAATAAGACTCCAAGATGCCTAAAAACGTCAACTCTTGGGATGAAAGCGTTAGAAATGCTATAGTGAAATATTTGCGGGTTGGATGACCGAGTAAAGGTAAGTACTGCACATTTATTAATGTTTAGCTGAATTTTGTTTATATAACACCAATCATTAATGACACCAACGTTTCTCTGTAACCTTAAAGAATCAGAGGAAGAGATAATTGTGCTATTAACTTTAAGATCGTCAGCGTATGCAAGAGCATTGCAATCCAATGATAGAAGATCATTGACATAGATATTGAAGAGTAGTGGTCCCAAATTGGAGCCCTGAGGTACGCCGCTAGAAGTAATGAATGTGTGTGACACAAACCCATTGTAATGGACATAGCATGATCGGTTGTGAAGGTAGGATTGAATTAGAGAGATAACGCTAGGAGAAAAACCAATGGCAGATAGTTTATCTATTAGGATGTAATGGTCAATTTTGTCGAATGCTTTGGTAAAATCCGTGTAGATAACATCTACTTGTCGATGATTGTCAAGTGCTTCGCTGACATACTGAGTAAGTCCAACTAAATTTGTAACAGTTGACCGTCCACTAACAAAGCCATGCTGATCAATAGAGAAGTATGGCTTAATACAGTTGTACAACCTAGTATACAGAAGTTGCTCGAAAACTTTAGCGCAATTAGGGAGAATACTAATTGGTCTGTAGTTAAGAATATCAACCTTATCGCCCTTCTTGTAAACTGGTGTTATCCTACTAACCTTCCAGTAAGATGGAAAGGTAGAAGTGCGAATAGCCAAGTTGAAAATATAACTAAGAGGATCGCATAACACCGGAGCACAATCATGCATGAGAAAGCTCGGAATATCATCATGTCCAAAAACAGTTGTTTTGAGTCTGTTCAAAGCACGCAAAACATCCCGCGCCGAAAAGTACCCGATATTAAAAGAACAGCTGTTGACTTCCGACTTGGATGTGGTAGTGTTATTGGAGAAGTTAGTGGTATATCCATTTGAAAACACACTGGCAAAGGCCTGCAGAATATCAAAAGGCCGGTCAAGAACAGTATTGTTACACTTCATAGACCCGGGAATTCTGGAGGAGTTTCGTTTGGTATTCATAAATTTCCAAAACAGTTTTGGATCACCAACAATATCGTTTTCAATCCTTTTATGGTATTCCTTATAGGCTATTTTGACTTGTGTTTTGATTAAGGACCTTAACCGTGAAAACTCTCTTCTATAGACAGGCGACCCAGTGCTTTTCCACTTAGCGTAATAGTAATCCTTCGTTTTCAGATTCCTTTTGATATACACATTAAACCACGGAGGAAAATTGTTTTGAGAACTTCTACATCTTGGAACAAAAAGACTTAAGGTGCCATACAGCTGATCATAAAATGCAGCAACAGCATCATCAACATTAGAAAATGCTTCAACAAAGGACCAATCCTACTAAAAATATCTTCAATTAATTGAATTTTATTTTGTTTTCGGGTGATAGTTTAATCTAATTTTACTTTAGTCGTTATCGCATAAAGTTGTTTTGCATTTACTTACATAATGTAGATAAAAAAAGAGGCTGAAAAACGCACTGCGATAATTTCTTTATAATGAAGTGAAAAGTGAACGCTACATTTTGAATAAACTAAGAGTTTTTAAAAATTAGCGCTCGTTAAATAATTAAATGGTATGTGCGATTGTGTCGTTGTTTGAATAAATTATAAAGCACAGTTCTCCATTTGTTTGTTGCTAACTGTATATTAATGGAAGATTCTATATTTCACAGCTTATTTCAAAAAGAGAACTAAAATTGAATAACATAATGTGGCACAAATTTTCCCGCTAATCTTAGTCTGACCCGAGTTTGCCTATTAGACATTGCCAACACCCGTCAAGAATTTCAGTAGAATAATGTTGAACTAAATCATAGCAGGGTACTATAAAATTTTTGAAGGAATTATAGCTTATACGCGAATTGTTCTTAGACTATATCACAGTAAACAGCATAAAAAAATGAAAAGGGAAATCCAAGAAAGAGGAAGAAGCGAAAAGGGAAAGAAAGGGCAGAAATAGAGAAAGGGGATAATATAGTTGATCAACTGATCGACACTTTAATGAAGCTTCAATGCTTTATAAATATGCAAACATCTAATTATAACTAAAGTCCAGTGAGGTATAACCTACGAAAATAAAATTCAGTATGTGCTTACCTATGTGCATATCCCCGGAAGCAGAGAAATTGAAACACGCAGCAAGCGTGGACATTCTTGTTTATTTTGACAGGAGTCTTTTCAATACAAAAATATAACAATCGGTAAAAATCTCTTAACACCCTGTATTAAGTCACAGCAGTGTAATTGATATTTACTGAAACGCTTTTAACCTCCTTAATTTATTATCAAGCGCTTTAAACTTGTACAATTATTCTTTTTAATTGTGCTGTTACATTTAGAGTCTAATTACATGGACATCATCATCGACTGCAAAGAAAGAAAACCAAAGTAGTGGTCAAAGTAAAACTGGTTCGCGTTTCACTGAAACTGCTAACGTAAATCAAAATCGGTTGACCATTGTGAGATGAACGTAGTTTGAGAATAGCTATGTATTTAAGATGACGGTTTCTCACTACCAAGTCAATTGTTAGTGTTCCATTTACAGAAAAAAATTACCCAATAGCGCTTCAAATAGTTTATCGCGTCTTTGAAACTTACCGACGAATTCTAACTGATTACGTCTTGTGCGGTTCTAATTACTGAATTCATTTTGAGATATGTATTATACGCATACCTCAAAATGAACAACAAAGGCGTTAAGTTAAAACAACATTCGATTATATACGTGAGTTTCCTAATCTAATAAGTGCCATCAATTATACCCACACTATAATACGCTGGCCCGGTGACGAAAATGCAGAACGATTTAGAAATCGGAAGAAATTTCTTTACTATCCAAATACGCAGCATTATTGTAATGATGAAATATATAAGACATATATATAAACATGTCTACAATTTACTAATATTATGTATAGTAACCCAGAATTCTACTATTTCTATAAAATAATTATATCTTTTGATAAATTCTATTTCTATACCCCTCAATATTCAGTAAGCGTCTTCGACATTCAGTAACAAGTACCGCATAGGATGCAGTCAATTAGACCTCATCGGTAAGTCTAAAAGATGCGATAAATTATTTGAAGGACTGTTGAGCAAACTCTTCCTCTAAATAAAACATGAAACGCTAGCAATTGACTTGGTAATTACAAACCGATATCTAATGTGACTAATGTGACGGTTATCACCATTCTCAAACTACGTTGGATTTGTGTGCTACATTTCCCTAACTTTTGCAGAATTTGGAAGTAATGTTAATGAACAACTTCTGCATGGATAGTCATTATCGTTTTATACATTTTTAAAAATCAGGAACAGCTTTTGGCCAATTTTGATTGCAATAATTTGACATGCTTTATATTTCGAAACGTTTCAGCACCTCCATTAAAGTCAACAGGAACTTCTTCCATAGTTCCATCTTTTTCTTGTTTGTATTTGCTGCTGCCCTCTTATGTTCTACAATACCCTTAATCTGAGAAAGAAATGACAATTAAAGAGAAACACGTAAGACATTCAGAAAATTAAGATGATGTGGATAGTTAAAACAACTAACCTCCAAATATTATCAATAAAATTAGACTTTCAACTTTTTAATCCAGTAATAAATAATTTTCCTTTAATGTAAAGTTCAATGTGCTCATTTGGATATATATAGATATCTACGCAACGCTATATAATGTTAGAAAGGGGTGCAAGGAAGTTTAACATTAATAGACCAACTAATACCAACTGTAGCCTAGCAAATGACGTTAGTTACTAAACTTTTTGTTAAGTCGTTGTTAGATTTATGTCAGCTCACAAATGTTTGACAATAACATAATCAAACTTAATACGATGTTAACTTGTTAACATTAGCAACCTGTTTGACAACATACAACTTTTTTGATACAGCATTCATAATTTTAGACGTGACTGTATGTATTCATCTCTCCCAGCACACGCGGAGTTCTATTTTAGTTGTCCACATCAGCGGTCAGGTAATTAATGACAGCATGCGTGACCTTGATGAAGGAACAAGGTCGCGGTTCACGTCCATCATAATACACTAATTGTGTGTGTGTGTGGTGCCTGTGTGCATTGATGCTGGTACTGATGACTTTTGGTATTACGACTACCATTATAAAGAACCAGAAGAAGATGATAATCCTATGGTCTCTTAAATAAACAAAATAAAAGTTAATCGTATTTACCCTTTTCAGTAATGATATAAATTACCCGTAATTGAAATCGGGGTACCCGTTTCGTATTTCCATTGTCTCTCTAAACTGCTTATTTTTTTCTACCAAATTAGGGGCTTTAAGATTGAAATTTCGTTCGTGGTGCAACGAATTACAGATGCGCAACATTAGCCTACACACAAGTATCTTCACTCTTTTAATGGTAAGTACCTGCCTACACACACGCATGTACACACACATATTAGCGCATATGTATGAACTTTTTGATGAGCTGCAGTTTTATAACACTGTTCCCTACACATCTGCCCACCAATAAAGTAATTTATACACAGATGTCCCGGGTAACATTTTCAGCATTGAGATACTGTTTATTATAAATTCGCTTATACTACGTGAATTATTATTAAGAAGGATTCTAGCTGATCTTGAATTTATAAAAGTGGTTATAAAACATTATTGAGAAATTTCTTGTTCTTGCAACAACTTTTCTTTCACATTCTCGTTTCGAATCAAGTAGGTTCTGAAATATTTGAATGTGTTCTTTTCCTGTGATTAATCACTGATGGTAACATCTACTTTATAAAACAGCAAGAAAAATTAGGTCAACTATATTTTATACAGTCGATTTTGAAACAATTCAATGTCAAAGGACATGTAACACATGGGCTGAAAAGTCCCGGGACTAACACATAGATGACGCTAGTTTTATTGCAATCACCTTTCTCTCAGTTAGTAGTAACCCTCAGAAGACAGCTGTTAAAATGTTATGATATTCTATTCATTAGTTTGTGAGTTATTGTGCTAAGAGTCACGCTACTTTTGTTATTTTCAAAACAGTGGATCAAAAATAATTTCGTGTTTTAATTTTACACTGCTTCTTGGTGGGAAAAAATACCGTTCAAGCAAAGCAATGGCTTGAAAAGTGTTATGGGGACTCCGCTTCATCAGAAACAACAACGAAACGTTGGTTTGCTGACTTCAAACGTGGTCGTAGAGACACCGATGATGCAGAACGCAGTGGACGTCCAAATGAGGCGGTAACACCAGAAAACATCAAAAAAATCCACAAAATCGTTTTGAATGATCGAAAAGTGAAGTTCCGTGAGTTAGCTGACATCGTAAAGATATCAAAAGAACGTATTGGCGTTATATTGCATGAGCATTTGACTATGAGAAAGCTCTGTTCAGAATGGGTGCCGCGTTTGCTTACTGTTGACCAAAAACAAGAACGTGTTGATGATTCTGAGCAGTGTTTGGCCATGTTTAAACGTAACAAACCGGAATTTTTGCGTCGATATGTGACAATGGATGAAACATGGATCCATCAGTTCACTCCGGAATCAAAACGATCGTCATCTTGAGTGGACAGCAACTGGTGAACCTCGTCCTAAGCGCCCGAAAGCACAACAATCGGCTGGAGAGGTTATGGCCTCGGTATTTTAGGATGTGCGTGGTGTAATATTCATCGACTATATTGACAAAGGAGATATCATCAACAGTTAATATTATATAGCGTTATTGGAGAATTTGAAGGCCTAAATTGCAAAGAAACGACCGCATATGGCAAAGAAAAAATTTGTTTCATCAAGACAACGTACCGTGTCACAAGTCAATCAAAACAATGGCAAAACTACATGAATTGAACTTCGAATTGCTCTCACATCCACCGTATTCGCCAGATTTGGCTCCCAGCGACTACTGGCTGTTCGCAGACTTCAAAAAAATGCTCGCCGACAAGAAATTTCGCACGAATGAAGAAGTTATCGCTGAAACTGAGGCTTATTTTGAGGCAAAAGATAAATCGTTCTACAAAAGTGGTATTGAAATGTTAGAGCGGCGCTGGAATGATTGCGTTGCTCTTGATGGAGATTACGTTGATGAATAAAGCTAATTTTGAATCAAAAATACCGTGTTTTCTTTGTTAGGCCCGGGACTTTTCAGCCCATGTGTTATGTCGCTAATGCAGTGACAAGTATCTTTTTAAAGTTATACATAGAAAAATGTATATATCACGAAAACAGAACCCTTTATGTATCTGAGTAATACACCAAATGTTTTACAAAAATAGTACACGAAAAAAACTGAGCATCAAGAATGGCTCAAATCTATAACTCAAATGTTGTGTGTAATATTTTGGAGTGCAAAACTAATTCGCATGATACCTTTAACAAAATTGTAAATATTAAAAGAAATTTACTGAATTTGAAGTTTAAACAATGCTTTATCATTGCCGTAATTATTGCCGAGGCATGCTTTAGTTACATGAATCACGAGTGTCAGTTAGATTATACTTTTCAGTGCATTAAAAGCGCCAAGAGATATAGCGAAGGCGAAGGTAATATTGTGAAAAATATTGTTTAAAATACGGTCTGAGAAAGAGGTTGCCTGAGAAATCCTCACCGTCTTACAATTTTCTTTCGGAGAGTAAGCATTATGGTGACACTAGTAGCTTTCCAAACAAAACAAAGACACGAATTAAAACTGACCAATTCCTCTCGTTTACTGTGCCATTTTGAGACCGTAAGCAGCATTGTGTTGTTTCGCTAAGTACAATTTTCCGCCTACTCTTGTAATCTATCAAACAGTGAACGATTTGCTGACATTTGCTCTCAAGCCAATTATAATGCTTACGAACGTAGGTAGTGTTATTGGAATGTTGAACCTTCTTGAGACATTGTTGATATTCTGAATTGAATGGAGAAGTTATTTTCGATTTTAATTATGGAAATACCAGCGGAATTCTTATATTTCGATTACTCTGTAGAGTCGGCATATAATACTATATTGTAATGACTTACAGAGGCATCCTATTTACTCAATGTAAAGTAAATAATGGAATAGTGACAAGATGACATACACTTTGGCAAATATTGTTACTAAATATTAATTACCCAGTGTTCCAGGAAAATATATGCAACCGCAGCATTTCTATCATTTCTTTTGAAAAGATTACGCATTTGTAAGATATTTCCATTAATTCGCTTTCTCGTACTATTGCTCATAAGTTCTACGAAAAGATACAAAATACTGGTTACAACACTCCTAAGATTACAAAAAAAAAGGTTTAAATGATGGATTTGCTTGTTGATGTCCAAGCAAGGCTGAAAAATGGAACACGTAGGACAATGAATTAAGATGGTTGGATAAGGTACTAATCAAGACAATAAAGCGAAAAGAAAAATTTTGAAGGAGAGAGAAAACGCAAGAACGTGGAAAATAGAAAATTAAATGAATAGAGTGTTAAAAAGTTGAAAAGGTTGAGTAGCAATGCCAAAGTAAAAGACTCTACCATGAAATTTCCTGAACGCATTTTCGATCTTGAAAGTGAAAATGCAACTGCAACAAATAAAAGCATTGGTAAAAGTAAAATAGGTATTAATAACACGGATACTAAACCATCACATGACGAACTGGCTATACGCGGTCTGTATGAGTTCCACAGGCAGGATTACATAACTATGGAGGCGAACTTGATGGTCTAAGGTCAGAAAGAGGCAGGTAATAATGTAACTCTGAAAAATTCAGAGATTAATTCGTCTGTATCTCTGTTGATAATGGGAGCCCATGTGCTCTTGAAACATGGTATGAAATTTATCGCGATATCTGTAAAGTATCTTAACCACCTATAACTAACATATTACCATTGAATCGAGAACAAGTCAAAGCACTATCTTTTCTATTAGTAGGACGTGGCGTAACTCTTTAAGGTGATATCTGGACAATGTAGCGGTTTTTAAAGAAGAATCTAAGTGCAGATTATGGGGTGAAAACAAAAAAAAGAGCATACTAACATGCTACTTTTGAGAGAATAGCACATAGTCGCAGAAGATATGCTGGGCATATTGGATAAATAATGGGAGAAACATTTACTGTGCAGGCTATTAAATCTAGACAAGAAAAATGAGAAAATGAGCTTTTGGACCAGCATCAGCTGTACAATAGGGAGCAATCAATTAATGTTATTGCCTGTTATTATCAACAATGAGAGAGAATACTGTCCAGGTATAATAATAACACATGGACTGAAAAGTCTCGGACCTAACACATAGATGACGCTAGTTTTATTGCAGTCACCTTTCTCTCAGTTAGTACTAACCTTCAGAAGACAGCTGTTAAAATTTCATGATATTCTATTCATTAGTTTATGAGTTATTGTGCTAAAAATCACGCTACTATTGTTATTTTCAAAACAATGGATCAAAAACAATTTCGTGTTTTAATTTTACACTGCTTCTTGATGGGAAAAAATACCGTTCAAGCGAAGCAATGGCTTGAAAAGTGTTATGGGGACTCCGCTCCATCAGAAACAACAATAAAACGCTTGTTTGCTGACTTCAAACGTGGTCGTAGAGACACCGATGATGCACAACGCAGTGGACGTCCAAATGAGGCGGTAACACCAGAAAACGTCAATAAAATCCACAAAATCGTTTTGAATGATCGAAAAATGAAGTTGCGTGAGTTAGCTGACATCGTAAAGATATCAAAATAATGTATTGGCTTTATATTTCATGAGCATTTGACTACGAGAAAGCTCTGTTCAAAGTGGGTGCCGCGTTTGCTCACTGTTGACCAAAAACAAGAACGTGTTGATGATTTTGAGCAGTGTTTGGCCATGTTTAAACGTAACAAACCGGAATTTTTGCGTCGATATGTGACAATGGATGAAACATGGATCCATCACTTCACTCCGGAATCAAAACGATCGTCATCTGAGTGGACAGCAACTGGTGAACCTCGTCCTAAGCGCCCGAAAGCACAACAATCGGCTGGAAAGGTTATGGCCTCGGTATTTTGGGATGTGCGTGGTGTAATATTCATCGACTATCTTGAGAAAGGAAATACCATCAACAATGAATATTATATAGCGTTATTGGAGCGTTTGAACGCCGAAATTGCAAAGAAACGACCGCATATGGCAAAGAAAAAAATATTGTTTCATCAAGACAACGCACCGTGTCACAAGTCAATCAAAACAATGGCAAAACTACATGAATTGAACTTCGAATTGCTCCCACATCCACCGTATTCGCCAGATTTGCCTCCCAGCGACTACTGGCTGTTCGCAGACTTCAAAAAAATGCTAGCCGGTAAGAAATTTCGCACGAATGAAGAGGTTATCGCTGAAACTAGGGCCTATTTTGGGCAAAAGATAAATCGTTCCACAAAAGTGGTATTGAAATGTTAGAGCGGCGCTGGAATGATTGCGTTGCTCTTGATGGAGATTGCGTTGATGAATAAAGCTAATTTTGAACCAAAAAACCGTGTTTTCTTTGTTAGGCCCGGGACTTTTAAGCCTATGTGTTAGATGACGTAATTGAGACTTTCTGCGAGCTTCACTAGTTAATGAAAAGCTTTTTTACAGTGTAAAAAAAAATAATCATCAACTTTTACTTCGTAAATATTCAGGTTCTTGCGCTGTTATTGGTGCATAGGTGCTCTATGTAAATAATTTTCCTTTCATTGTTTATGGTATATTACAAACAAAAGACTTTTAGTTCCCCTTTCTGTAATATTTCCTACATAATACTTTGAAACAGCAACTAACAGGTATTATTTTTGATCTTTTTTTGTTTTGAAGTATCTAATTCGAATTGTTCCACCAAGTAACCGAAATATTTACCTTTTCCAAGTAATCATGTCAGAATTATGCGTATATGCGGCTCTTCAAAGTATATTATATTTTTGACAAATTTGAGCACAAAGGAATTTAGGTTTTCGGTTTGAAACCTCATCGTAGTTGCATGAGCATATCGCCGTTTCGCTCTCAGTTGCACGGAGCTTCTTTTGAGCTGCCAGATATCGTAACGCTTCTCTGAGAAGCACCCGGAAACCTAAATTACACTACATCATATTTAAACACACAAATGAAAAAAGAACGAAACCGTAAGCTTTTAAATTTTGCATTGCCTAATAAAAAATTAATGCAACCTTTTGCTTAATACTTTATTGAGTAGTGTTTACATTAGGATACGTAAGGTTGCATTTCTGGTATGAGACCTTTATAAAGTTTATAGTTCAATACGAGTACTGCAGCCATGGTCAAAAATATGGCCACGTATATGTTGACAATAAAATAGACGTTCAGGCAGATGTGTTGGTTTAGAAATATTATAATTAAGACAAAGAAATTTTGCGAATAACGTTGTTTTAAAGATCAATGTTTGCTGCCGAATTAAACATTTCCCCCTCTTTGTGCGTTGGTGCATAAGCGGATAAGGTTAGGTGTTCTGTCAATAAACAAATACAAAAGTGTATAGATAAAAAGCACAGTTTTAAGTACGCAATTAAAATCATCAATTGATTTATGCAGATTGCTTGCGTAATATAATTAACCGCTTCAATGCCTTTACAATGTCAACAAATTCAGAAAGAAACGAATACCACTCAGAATTCAAGGTTATCATGTGTAAAATCTTTTGATGCAGCAACGTTGATTTCTCTCTAAGTCGATAAAAAAGGCATTTGTTCCTAGCTCTATCCTAAAATTGCAGAATATTTCTAGATAACCTACCCCTTGCAAAAGTGTTACTCCATTTTGTAGAGAAATCTTACTGGACGCTTCCAAACTTATTTTATTTCGATTTCAGTACTAGCAGCAGTTTAATTCAATTTCTGTATTGCCGGAAGTAATGCTAACTTTCTTGTTGGAGGTATAGCTATGTTTTTCTTTGAAAAATAATTGAAGTTCATCCAACAAGGTTTGGAAGCCAAAATAATTGTTCTAATTTATTGTTTGTGGAAAAAGTAGTTCCCTTTAGAACTCTTTAATTCTTCATTTAATAATTCATCGTATTATACAATCAATTATACAAACAAAATAATTTTTACGCTACTAATACGAGATACAGCTTCGGTTCGGTATGGCCGAGGAAGCGGTAGTATATCCAGTTTCAGAACCATCGAAAAATCCCCAAGGAAAGCATATTGGCAGTAGAGCATAGGCTAATGGCTTACAATTTATATGCGTAACTGAAGGAGGTGCATTGCAAAGCCTGTTAAGTTGACTGCAACATGACTTGGGTTAAGTGAAAGAATAGTGCGGGACATTGTCAACGAGACCAACAGGAATTCCTAACTCGCCTTCTAAGAAACGCCAGAAGAACATTATGTTAATACATTTGTACGATCTAAAGCGTGTTTAGAATTGTATTAGATAGCAATGTAAAAATAAATTTAAACTATCAATTTTCGAAATGTCACTTCCTTTATTTATATTAAGTCTTGACGCCTATAATATTTAAACTGTAAAAAGAGGTAAATGTCATATAATCAATTACAACATTGCGAAATTTCCAGTATTGGATTTTTTACCCAAATCTCGTAAAAAACAAGAGGTAACAGGCGAATTAACATTTTCGACATTGTAAATACCACTCGTACTAGCACAGAACGAAAAATTGACATTCTCTACAGTTAGATCATCGATCCGTTTACATTTTTGACGAAAACAACGGATAATGATGTTTAGAATCGCGAAAAAAGGTGACCACATCATCTTCGGCAAAATACGTTATTATACTCGTATACAAAGACAACCTTCGTTTGAAGAGCTTTATCATTTTTATTTTACATTAAATAGGCGCTTATTTATCTAATATTAACAAAGAGATCTCCGCGCAATTAATCAGTAGTTAAACAAACAATGAGCACTGCCACCAAGTACGACTAATTGTTTAATTCCCTTCTTCAGTTCTCGGATTCGTTCTCAAACAAAGGCTATTTATGTAAGTATATGTCTGTATGAGATCATCCGGGTTTACAGGGACCATACAACATTCTTATGCGACTTCCTCGATCATTTCAATGGAGCGAAGAATTTCTGCAATTAGACAAGTAACATAAATAACTACGTACGTTCAGGTTGAGGAAAAATGAAACTAGTGCGGAAATTTGTTTAACAACAGTCTAACAGTTATAAATGTTTAAATACTGAAGCTTTAATTAATAACCAATGATACAAAACCGTTTCGTGGTAACAGTAGATGGAGAGTGTTGAAGTTATTCTCAAGTAGGATAGAGGGCGTGAACCGTAATCAAGAGAACACAATTAATTGTATTAACTTCCCCGTAAAGGAAATCGCAACATGATTAAAGCATGTAATAAAGTTTTTCCTACTTCCATTAGAAGGAAATTATATTACAGCGTGTCGATTATTCTGTAATTTTAAATAAATGGACGCCTTTTTAAATTTGTAAGTGAGTAATATGATATTTGATTGCATGCTGATGAGAAAATACCATTTTAAACCTATAAAAAAGAATTAAAAGGATTCACGTAATAAATCACCTCTTTAGATATTAGTTTAAAAAGTTACCATTAAGGTATAAATAATTGATACCGTAATCACAGCAGTTTTCCTCAAGGCTCATATATACAGATACATTATGATGTCGTCTTGGTTTAAATATGCCAGTTGTAACCCAATAAAGAACATTAAAATATTTAAATGGCATGCTATAAAACCGCGTTATGCATCAAATGGATGCAAGTAGGTACAGTTACTTGTAAAAGTCCCTCTTCATACTGTTTAACAACCAATTAAGTTGATATTGCAAAAATAACTAACTATTTAATTACAACCATTAATTAAATTCAAGAAACATATTAATCCTCTTTATTCCTTACAAATCCAGACGTAGTTTCAAACAAAAAGTTATGGTTACTAGACACAAAATGCAATAAACGGTTCGGTACTTCTATGGTAAAAGAATTTGCATGTGACTAGGGCAGCGTCACGTACCAAGTATTCAAGTCTTGCTCGTATCGACGCCTCAGACGAGTCTAATTGCTCGTCGTTACGAAGATACCTTGGCACCCTTACGATTATGATAAGTCAAATAGCTTATAACCACAACAAAATTCTGGTATTTCTTTAAACGTCTTCTATTAAAAATAATTCCACATCTGCAGAACTTACAGAACTAACGAATGGGATATATATGTTGAATAACCGTTAATATGTTGTTGTAATGGCTTAATACACGCTGCATGTCACATGTGAAAAGAATGTTGATTTACGAGGACGACCTGAAATGTTTCCGAAATCGGCCAGTGATGGGGTCATCCTTTTTATGGCAACTGTCAAACTTTCAGATATCTACTGACAACAGTTGTTGTTTGAGAGTGTGTTTTATGTAGCGAATTGGGCGGTTTCGCAAAAATGGATAAAATCGAATTTCGTGCAGTGATAAAACACTTCTGCACGGCTGAGAAAACGAACACGGAAATTCGAATTATTTTGCTAGAGGTTCATGGTGGATATACTCCCAACATTTTCGACCATCAACTTAGCTTCTAGGTGAGCGAGTTTAAACGTAGCCGCACAAGCACAAGTGACGAAGCACGCAATCGACGCCCAAAAACCGCTACCAACGATGAAATGGTTGACTAGATTCATGATGTCGTGTTAGACGATCGCCGATTGAAGCTGAAAGAAATAGCAGAGACCCTATGCATCTCAGAAGAACGCGTTGTCCATATCGAAATTTTGGACATGAGAAAGCTTTCGGCGCGATGTGTACCACGTTTGCTCACAACGGAGCAAAAACGAAATCGGAGGAGTGTCTGGCCAAGATCCAATGTAATCCAAGGCATTTCTTCGTGCGTTTCGTAACCGTGGATGAGACTTGGATCCACCCCTATGTACCAGAAACCAAGGAACAGTCGAAGCAATGGACTTTTCCGGGCCGGAAAGGTCATGGCGACCATATTTTGGAATTACCAGGATATGATCCTTATAGACTATCTGCATAATAGAAGGACGATCACGGGGCAACACTACAGCGATTTACTGACCCGATTCGATGGGGTATTGAAAGAAAAACGGCCTTGTTTGCAACGGAGAAAAGTGCTTTTCCACCACGATAATGCACCACCTCATTCACCTCACATTGTCGTGTCGAAATTGAATGAGTTGCACTACGAATTAGTCTCTCATCCTCCATATTCACCGGACCTAGTCCCCAGAGACTCATTCCTATTCCCGAAGCCGAAAGAAATCACTGGGAGGAAAGAGAGTTGCCTCGATACAGATAGGTATTTTGCAGACCTCGAAACATACTATTTTCCCAACGACTTGAAGAGGCTGGAACACCGTTTGAAAAAGTGTATTGATCTTCGAGGAGACTGCCGCTGATGGCCTAATTACCGTTAAGTTTGAGTTGGCTCATCGTCCAATAACTCCTATAATTCTTCGTCTTCGCATTTTTGTGATCAAACAAATCGCTCACTGTCTTTCACATTGGAATCACTTTTAGGTAATCGAAACCATGACTCCCTAATCGATGGAGCGTGGTCACCATATGTTTCTACCAGCAGACGACGACTTTCAACAGCCTTTTTCTTTTTAATAATAAGAAAAGTAATGCTTGCCGGAAATATTCTTTTTGAGGCACAAAACTCGAGATGATCACTCATAAAGCAAAGACGCTAGCTTTTTGGGAACTCAACTTGTGTGTCTTTGTAGTTTACGTAACATACGAACAAAATGACGTATGTATCAAATCAATACGCTGTGTACTTTTCGCTGGCCTCACCTCTTAGTTAAATCGGAAAGAATTTAATAGAAAAAAATAAATAAAAAATTAAGCAGAATAGAAGTGTTTTCAAATGACGATTGCAAGGACTGTGTGGATGTACAATTCACAGGTATAGCAGTAAACTCCACTCACACAAATAAATTAATTATGCGGAACGCAGCGTTTCGGGAGCACGTGGGCTCCCATTGTCAACCGTGTTACCGACGCTGCGTTCCGCATAATTAATTTATTTGTGTGAGTGGAGTTTACTGCTATACCTGTGAGAAGTGTTTTCAGTTACCAATTACACTAATATACACGTTTCAAGACAATTCTCCCCATTTCAGTCTGTTCAGTTCTGATGATACTTTCTGGTAATGGTAATCTTCAACAAAAGGAGACCAAAACCATGTTTAAATCTTATCCTTGTTTTCGTTATTCGGATATAATGAACACAGAGAATTTGGAACCCGGACTTCACGCACATTTTTTGATGTACTTCTTTGTCGTTATGAAAATCTATACTACAATTCAATTTTGGTAACTCCTTGCTGCTTATATCTGTATATAACAATGTTTAATTTAAATCAAACGCACAAGTAAGCAAATGTTACAATAACCCCTGCTCAAAGTAGGCATTTCGACTCCTAGGCTACTGAAACCACTTATAATATATTTGATGCAAATTTCTGTGACTATGCGTGCAGATTCATAGATAATTACATAGTTTTAAAGCTTAGCTTGTAGTAGACCTGCATTTATTTTACAAAATGAATGTGGTAGGGTTGGTTTTACACAACAATGCGATCGTATATATAGTTACGAAATACCATGCATTTATATATGTAATAAGGGGTATGGGCACAAAATCTGAGTTTTACAAATGAGAGGATAGTGGTCCTGGGTTTGCATGATACTATATGAAACTGTGAGCCGTATAGCATTTTCTACACGCCCCACTTTATGCGAGGTTTCGATGCTAAGCTAACGTTGAAATCACTTAAGACATCTATAAAATTATAGACAGAAAAACGAATTGTTGTTTTATTCTTAAGCTGCCGTATGTAATTGCTACTTGCTTTATGAAAACCCTTGTTACGAACATATTAAAATGCATTTCTATGTCAATTTCACACAGAGATTTCTGGAATAAATTACTGCATATGCGATTGTATACGTACGTAACACATGGGCTGAAAAGTCCCGGGCCTAACAAAGGAAAACACGGTTTTTTTGGTTCAAAATTAGCTTTATTCATCAACGTAATCTCCACCAAGAGCAACGCAATCATTCCAGCGCCGCTCTAACATTTCAATACCACTTTTGTAGAACGATTTATCTTTTGCCTCAAAATAGGCCTCAGTTTCAGCGATAACCTCTTCATTCGTGCGAAATTTCTTACCGGCGAACATTTTTTTTGAGGTCTGCGAACAGCCAGTAGTAGCTGGGAGCGAAATCGGGCGAATACGGTGGATGTGGGAGCAATTCGAAGTTCAATTCATGTAGTTTTGCCATTGTTTTGATTGACTTGTGACATTCTTCCATCTCAGTGAACATCGCGCAGTAAAACTCTATTCTAAATATAGCAAATGCTTCTAATGTAGTTTCAGAGAAAGATAAATATTTCAGAATGTTTTAGGTGTTACGTACATCCTGTTATTTGTGGTCTATGTACCACAGTATCGACGGCTATGGTACTTGGACCCATTCAGTAACTTTAGTAATCAACATGCATCGAAATGTAAATGGATATTGGGGAATTTTCATATGCGTATTTTCAAACACTATAAGAATGGTTCGATATACTAGAAAATAAAAATAACACTAATACAATCGTCGAACAAAGAAATACAAACTTGGAATAAACGAACTACGTACTTCCGGTGTCATGATGAGATATGTATAGTAATGAAACAAGAGTAAGAGGAGAAAGAAATAAAATGAAAAAGAGATGAAAAGAAGAAGAATGAAAGGGGGCGCGTGAAATAGAAAGAGAAGCAAAGATAGACAGAAGGCGGGGGGGAAGGGGAGGGGACGAGAAAAAAAAGAAAAAAGAGAAAGGTGGAAAAAGAAAAAAGAGAACAAAAGAGAAAGGTGGGATCTCGCCGTTTCGCCCCTAGCGTGGTTTAGACGTCGAGTTACCGTGCCACTTTGGTTTCTCCTCCTGAAGAAGCCTCCTACGACGGAGGCGAAACGTCCCCCCCCCCCCGCATTCTGTCTCTCTTACCCTTTTCACCTTTCTTTCTACTTCACGCCCCCTATCATTCCTCTTATTTTTATCTCTTTTTCTTTTTATTTCTTTCTCCTTTTAGTCTTATTCAGATCATAAAACAAAAAGATTTTGTGAAATGAGAATAAAATCACAAATATACAGAGAAATTTTTAATCGCAAGTTAATATTTTTAGAATTGTTAGAAACCAATTCTTTCTAAATCTACCGAGAACATCGGTTTAGTTAGTACTTTTGACTAACGATCGAAACGGTTTAATATATTACTGTAGAAACATCTTGAGTTTACCATTTATATTTAATAATGACTGATAATTCTCCATCAAACGTTAGCATGCTTACTTAATTATAGCTTACGTTGTTATTAGTCAATTGTTCGATTTCAAGCAGAAACAATCTTATTCTGAGTACGCTGCCGTTTCATCAACAATCGCCGGCCAAGCATTCTACTTAATTTTTCTTCTATTTTTTTATTGTTTACGACGGCTGAGTATTCCAGACCCAAAACAAAACGCAATCATTTTTCTCCATCAAACGTGCTAGTCGTTTGTTTCATCTGAAACGTCATAATTTTTAAGCGGATGAGTTGGTACTTCAAAAGCAGCGGCCGCTAACGTCTAAATCGCGAACGGCGTTCAGCACTTCGTGTTTTGTTTTTCCACTTCTCGAAATGCGCGTTTAATAGCAGCTCGACAATTCAGAACGCCCCCTTCTCGTTCGAAGGGGCCGCACGCTCCCAAACACCTTTGGGTTTGTTACGAAATCTCGAAATTACAGTGTGTAGGTTGATGAGTATTATTCTTGCACACTCTGATGGTTCGTTGGCCGCCGATTGTGTGTGAAAATAATACTCAGAGTATAAACGAATAGAAGTTCATATGGTCATATGGATGATTAGGAAACAGATCTATAAATTGATTTCTTTTCTTCAATTCCATAATTCAAAGAAGTGGTTTTCTTAGTCGAGCAGAATAACGTTTTGCTCGTAGGCTTTTGCACGTTGTAAAGCAAGATGGTACATAAATATCGGCAATTAATACTTTCAAAGACCGCGGCATCCTGTAATAAACAATGCCGAAATATGTAACTAGAAAAGCAAAAATTAATCAAGGTAATCTATAACAATTAGTTCAGTATAATTTGTGTACCTTTAACACATAAATTTATTAGTGCTAAAGCGCATATTCAAAAAACAATGCTCTGGTCCTTAGTTAGCAAACAAACCATTTTTCTCTTGTAGACAAATAAACTGTTTCTTTTATTAGCAAACGAATCTGTTTTTCTTCTTTTCTTAGCCTTAGAGTTTAGGTCTTATAACAGGCATTGCCTTGTGACTCCTTGAACTTGTAATTGCTTTTTTGCTTACTATTGTATAACTATGTGCTTACTTAGATTGACGGTAGTTATTAGAAACATGCAGATACGATAGGCATTAATATATTTTATTTTTATTATGTACACATGTAAAACACGCTGCTCAAAGTAAACGTAATGAATTTAACAACCAGTTTTCGTATACTATTATATATATTTTTGCATAATGTACTTTGTGATTAAATTCATTATCAATATATAATAATTATATAATATTATCATTATCTATAATAAGAACTTATAATAATTTATATTTTTTCTTGAGATTGGGCTGGATATAGTTGGCCTAAGCATCCACATTCTATCTACGGACATTAACGTGTTTTAAGCGTTTATTACATATTGCTTGGCTTTGACATATAACACATGGGCTGAAAAGTCATAGATGACGCTAATTTTATTGCAGTCACCTTTGTCTCAGTTAGTACTAACCTTCAAAAGACAGCTGTTAAAATTTCATGATCTTCTATTCATTAGTTTGTGAGTTATTGTGCTAAGAGTCACGCTACTTTTGTTATTTTCAAAACAATGGATCAAAAACAATTTCGTGTTTTAATTTTACACTGCTTCTTGATGGGAAAAAATACCGTTCAAGCGAAGCAATGGCTTGAAAAGTGTTATGGGGACTCCGCTCCATCAGAAACAACAATAAAACGTTGGTTTGCTGACTTCAAACGTGGTCGTAGAGACACCGATGATGCAGAACGCAGTGGACGTCCAAATGAGACGGTAACACCAGAAAACATCAAAAAAATCCACAAAATCGTTTTGAATGATCGAAAAGTGAAGTTGCGTGAGTTAGCTGACATCGTAAAGATATCAAAAGAACGTATTGGCTTTATATTGCATGAGCATTTGACTATGAAAAAGCTCTGTTCAAAGTGGCTGCCGCGTTTGCTCACTGTTGACCAAAAACAAGAACGTGTTCATGATTCTGAGCAGTGTTTGGCCATGTTTAAACGTAACAAACCGGAATTTTTGCGTCGATATGTGACAATGGATGAAACATGGATCCATCACTACGCAAACAAAACAAGCAAAAGCGACTTAAATGGGCTCGTGAACACCAACACTGGACCATAGAAGAGTGGAACAACGTCCTATGGACGGATGAGTCCAAATTTGATCTGTTCGGAACCCGAAGACGCATATTCGTAAGAAGATCTGTGGGTGAACGTGCCAGAGAAGAGTGTATCGCTGCTACCGTGAAGCATGGTGGAGGTTCTATCATCATTTGGGTCTGTTTTGCTAGCACTAGTATAGGGGACATTGTGAAAATTGACGGTATATTAAAAAGAGAAGGCCACCGCGAAATTTTGGAGAACCACGCAATACCTTCCGGAATTCGACTTTTGGGTCAAAATTTTATCTTCCAGCAAGATAATGCCCCAAAACATTCCACTAAATTATGTAAAGACTATTTACGCCATTTAGAAGAGGAAGGAACTTTCAAAATTATGGAATGGCCTCCCCAGAGCCCCAACTTGAATCCAATCGAGTTACTATGGGAAGTACGGAAATCGGTTCCGACATCAGCTACTGACGTGTGGAACAAATTGCAATCGAGTTGGACCTCAATAACACAAGAAACTCTGGCAAAACTTATTGCGAGAATGCCTCGATTGTGTGCTGCAATTATTAAATCAAGAGGAGGTCACATAGATGAAAGCAAAATTTAAATTAAACGTTTTAATTTTCACGTTTATTTAATATATTTTTATTCATGTACGTGTATCTGTACATAAAAAATAAATATTATTAACATTTTTGCTGAGTTTTTATACATTTTTGCTGTCAGTGTCCATAATTTTGAAAGTTTGAGCGGTAGTGTACATGTATTAATAAATATGTTGTAATATAGTACAAAAAATGCTAAATTTCTAAATATACAGTTGATTCCATTAAGTAGTTCCTTTTCAGCAAAGTCAAATCAATAACAGCAAAGTGTATCTTAACAAAAAGTTAAGTATTTGAAGGATTACAGGAAATGACCAGAGATTCCCTCTTAATGAATGCTCACTTTGCGGACATCTTTGTGTTTACAACATTAATTTGACTTAATGGAAACAAAATCAACTCATTCATCACATCTTAATAATGTTAGGAATAATTATACACCTCGGGCAGTATACTGTAAAGATCTATGTAATTAATATACAGATACATTGATGAAACAGTTCATGCACCTTTCCTTTGATTGCACGTTCATGTGTAGGTTGTCGCTGACAACAAAATAGCATACGTTAAAATTTCTGCGATTTTTATCAAAATCCTTTAGTTTTTCCTTCCTTCTTGGAAATCTATTTCCAGAATTCTATTGATGACGAAGAAGTAAGTCTTCAGTTCTATGTATTTGCAAAGTAGTTGTTTTAAATGAGGCAGTAAAAAAACGTAATGCCGTAATAATATATCTTTACTCACTTTCTTGTATTAGACCACACATTTCGCAAGTTATGTCATAAATATGTAACGTAAGAGAATATCTTTATATGGTAAAATAAATTTTCAACCTTCGATAGCTCAGTTGGTAGAGCGGTGGACTGTAGTTGTTAACATATAAGAATAGATATCCATAGGTCGCTGGTTCAAATCCGGCTCGAAGGACATTTTTTTTTCTTTTAATAGCTAATGGACTAGTAATATGTTTTTTATTACGATGTTTATTATTGTGATATAAGTTGAATTTTATGCTGTGTTTGCTGTTACTATGTACCCAATGTTGCTGGCGTGCCCAAAGTAAAGATGACTCACTGCGCCATTTCAGTAAATTTCTATTTTATAAAAGTCTTGTTTATGAAATAAAGAGAAATGTCCTACAATTTTCATTATGCGTTTAATTGAATTACTCCTCTGAATTTCAGTTTTTCTCGGTAACATATATATAGATAAAAGTAAAATGGGGTAAAAACTACGCTCATGTTAGCGCGTTACACTAAATAGTGTGAAATGCTAGGAAACAAAATAAGTTGCTGGGTATTATTTTTATACGTATATGCATTTTGTACAACATCATAATTATCGAAGCAGTATATACCAGGATTTTGTTGTGTTTGTTGCTCGAATGTATCCGATGCTCGGCTTAACATATTACGATTTTTTTTAAATCTCTAGAATCTGAATCCTTAAAAAGTATGTGAATTCGTAAATAACTTTGAAAACAAAAATAAAACATTTTTAGTGGTTAAAGTGTGTTTGAGTAATAGATATTTTAATCTAAAACAAAAAAAGTAGAACGAAAACAAATTAAACAAAAAAAGAATAAAACTAGAATGAAGAAAACTCCGAGACGAATCGATCAATTTCAAGAAACTAAACGCCAAAATGTACTGTTTCAAACGACCATTAAAATGAGATATTACTCGATACCCTTTTCTATTTAAGATTTTTAAGGGGGTAGCTCCCGAGGGCGGGGGATTAAAGTGGGTGAGTCAACTTCTGCATAGGAGGTTGTTCCCCTCTATAAAACTTCCTACGTGTTTCAGGAAATTTTCCATAAATTTCCAGATTTTCAGATATTTAATGTTTTGAAATGTATACACTGCATATACAATTATTGTTATCATTGACTTTACTTAATATTCACTCTAAAAGAATGCAAAACTCAACTAGATATCTTGTTGAGTATATAGATTGGACTCTAGTAATAAGGCTATGATTCTATTAAATTGAAATATAATAATATATTAAAGTATTCGATATGATAGCAAAGAAAAACTGCTCATAAATTGTGATAAGAAATCCAAGTGTATCTGGCCAATATGTAATGAAACATTAGGAAGAAGTTTGTTTGCTTCAGATGTCTACATCACAGGAAATCCTTTTGATATTCTGTTTTTCAGACGTTCTATAATGGATATCTATTGTCAACCGTCTGGAACTAATCACTTATAAAAATATTTCTTATATATATATACAGCTGTGGCCATATGTATTCGCCACTCTCGTTTTGAACGTGTTACACGAATATTATTGTATTTCTAAGAAGCAGGGTCGATGACGGACTTAACTAGGTACCTGGTAATGAGGGTTTAATGGTTTATTGTAGGCCATTCTGAGTAAATTAGAAAATAGACGTAAAATTGTAATTTCTGAATATTTCTTCAGTCTTTCTTAAAAGTTGTAAGAGTAAGGTTGAGCTAGTTACAGTGAAGATATTGTATCTGTGATTTTGTCTGTGTAATACGATAGTATACAGTAAAAAGTAATGCCGAAAACACGCGAATTGACGGATTTAGAGCGAGGACAAATTGTGGTGTTAGAAAAGCAAGGGTTGTCGGTGTCTGCTATTGCCCGACAAGTGAAATGTGCGCAATCGACAGTTAGAATGACGATAAAACGATACAAAGAGAGTGGATCTTTGACAAACAAACCGAAAACTGGTCGAAAAAGGAAGACAACTAGCAGAGATGAGCGAGACTTAGAGCGGATGTCTTTGCGAGACCGGAAGAAAGGGTCTAAACAGCTTTCCAGTGAGCTTTTCCGGCTATATAATGTTGCTATTTCTCCTCGCACGGTTAGAAGACGCCTTTGTGAATTAAATTTAGGTGGATACAAAGCTCGACATAAACCACGGTTGTCTCCGCAACAAAAGTAAAAGAGACTGCTGTGGGCTAAAAGTCACCGCGACTGGACCATTGACAATTGGGCCAATGTTATGTGGACGGATGAGTCAAATATTGAGGTAAGTAATACATAATTATTGTATTTGCCGTATTCCGTATTCAATTCCTGGTATCTACAGTGTTTTTATTCTTTTTAATGGGTTCCAAAATGTAACAGTATTCATGTTTTTGTTGGTAGCTTTGTGGTAAACCTGGGCCTCAATACGTGCGACGCAGGCGAGGAGAGGCCTTCCATCCAGACTGTATCATCCCGACTGTCAAGTTTGGGGGTGGTAGCATAATAGTTTAGGGTTCCAATGTGCAACAGGCGTCGGAGAACTGTTCGTCTGCGAGGGCCGAATGAACAGTCGGACGTACATCGACATGTTGGAAGAAGGTCTGGAACCGTGTGCGTTAAAATTATTCGATAATGATGAGCCAGAGTGTTACTTTCAACGAGATAATGCACCGTGCCATAAATCTCGCGAAGTAATGCGCTGGTTCGAGGAAAATAACGTGCGGGTCCTGGAATGGCCGTCACAATCCCCGGACTTATCGCCAATTGAACATTTATGGTACATTTTAAAGCGAAATGTAGCTAAATACTCATCTACCACAAAGCAATGCTTAAAAACAAAAACATTCGAAGAGTGGAATAAGATCACCCCCGAACAGTGCTACAACTCAGTGAGCAGTATGCCCCGACGAATTCGTGCGGTGATAAAAGCCCACACAAATATTAAGCAATATACCTGTATACACTCACAATGCAACATTTTCATCGATCAATTTTCTTTTATTTCTTATATATTTGTCGGAATAAAAAACAAAAAAGGGTGGCGAATACATTTGGCCACAACACCTGTGGCCAAATGTATATATACACTATATATTCCAGAAAATAACCAATTTATTTGGGATCTACTTCTGTGGAACAATATGTCTTTTTGCGAAAAGGATTAAAAACCAGCGGTGCTGACGAAATTCTTGCTGTAGTAGTAAAAAAGGGCTGTTCCTGAAAATAACTATACGTTCTAGTAAATTATTGCTTTAAAAGAAACCCTAGTAGACCCTAGTAAAAGTAGCGCGCATAAAATTATTGCATTAAAAGAGCCACCTAGCACTACCAGATAGTTATAGACCAATGAGCATTTTAATGCGTTTCTCGAGGCTGTCTAAATTAAACTGCAAATTAATTAAGAAATATGAATATGGTTGATTAGTAAGAAGTCATCACTGACCGTAGTGAATTTCAACGATTAATAATGCGACTGTACCTTGATTTAATTGAAGCTTATGCATACGTTGATATGCGATTGCTTTCAGAAAAAAACACAAGCATATGGAATAATGGGACCTGTCTCAGGGTTCTTTTTGCCCATACCTTATAAACAAGTAACAACGAGTGGAATTATCTGCAAATGCAATCTCTCAACAAAACATATTGATATCGCACAGAGACATTTTGTCTTGGCCTTAGACTGCATTAACACTCGCTATGCTGATCATTTAAAAATAAGCTGCTATATCTTTTTTGCTTAAACGAAATAAACTCGTGATGAATAAAGAAAGAACGATCTCCATACCATTTAGAGCAAAACAACTTTAAATCAAAATTCCTGCTAATGTCCATCATGATCTGAAAGAGGTTACAAAACACAAAGCTCGTGGGGTCGGTGCCGATGAATTTATGAATTGATCGCATCACATACGAGGGCGACCTGAAATGTTTAAGGAATCGGCAAGAGATGGCGCGCGAAGGTTGAAGCGACTTCATTGGTCGACAAAGGCAGCCTTTTTTATGGCAACTGTCAAAATTTCTGTCAATAGTTGTTGTTTACGAGTGTATTTAGTGTGACAAAAAAGGCGTTTTTGCAAAATTAGATAAAATCGAATTCCGTGCACTGATAAAACACTTTTGGATTGCTGGGAAAACGGCCACGGAAATTAGAAATACTTTGGTAGATGTTCATGCCGGATGTACTCCATTATTTCCGACCATCAGTTTCTAGGTGAGCGAGTTCAAACGCGACCTCTACAAGGGACGCCGAAAAGCCGCTACCAACGATGAAATGATCGACAAGATTCGATTGCCTATTGAAGCTGGACGAGATAGCAGAGACAACAGGCATCTCAGAAGAACGCGTTACCACGCGAAATTGTGGTTTTGAAAAAACTTTCGGCGTGTCGTACCGCGTTTCGGAGAAGTATCTGTCCAGGATCCAACGCAATCCAAGGGATTTCTTTATGCGTTTCGTATCCGTCAATGAGACTTGGATCCACCAGTACATACGGGAGACCAAAGGACAGCAAGCAGTTGACTTTTCTGGGCGAATCGGCTCCGAAGAAAGCAGAGACCGTCCCATCGGCCGGAAAGGCCATGGCGACCATCTTTTGGATTCCCAAGGTGTGATCCTCATCAACTATCTGCAGAAAGGAGGGACGATCACAGGGCAGTACGACAGCGATTTACTGACCCGATTCGATGCAGTATTCAAGGAGAAACGGCCTCGTTTGCAACGAAAAGAATGCTTTTCCACTACGACAATACACCGGCTCATTCATCCCGCATCGTCGTGTTCAAATTAGATGAGTTGCGCTACGAATTAATTTCTCATCCTCCATATTCACCAGACCTAGCCCTCAGCGACTTTTTTATATTCCCAAACTAAAAAAAATCACTGGGAGGAAAGAGATTTGCCTTAAATGAGGAGGTCATCGCCGCTACAAATGGCTATTTTGCAGACCTCGAAACATCTGTCAAATGTCACTGTGTCAAAGTCATTTTATCGCAAATAATTAAGTACTCTTCATAATGATTTTGGTTTTTGTTTTTGGTACGTTCTCCTGGTTTGAAGAACAACGCCGCTGTAGCCTGCTCGTAATTTCCTAAATTACTTGACCAATACTTACTTGTAGAGATGTTCGCTTATTTACTAGAGGAGAGGTTGTACAGTGAAACTCGTTGCGCATGCGCAAAAAAATATATTTAAAAATGAAATGGTTACACGGTTTCCACTCTTGCCTATGTACATGTACGATGTACGTAAGATATATAAATTTGCAATAATTGCAGTTATTCGAGCTCTCTTATACATGTAATGTACATTAGCATTTGTATATGTATTTTCATTGGTAGCAACATAAAGTAATGCCTCAGCACGTACGTTGCAACGCTATGTCTTAATTCTGTTTAAAAGGTTAAACTCTTATATGCTTCCGCTGAAGCTTTGTTAGAGGCATGTACTAATGCCTCTATCTGTTTGCATGCACCACTACCTTTTTATAGGGGAGCCAACCCTATTTATTTCTTAAATTTATAAACGCACCTCGGTGCTATGCTTATTTATATGTCCCTTTCCGGGAGCCTAATATACTTTCCTTGTTTGAAATTTGCCTAAGGGACTTGGCCCTGTATTATTGGCATGTATTTGTACTTGACCAAATACGTTTGTTATATTCACATTTATAGGGGAACCCACCCTATCTCTTAGAGCTTGAACGCCTGGTCGAGGGCGACAGTAGCGATAATAGCCGATCTCAATACAAAAGTAATGTCACAGCTACCCAGGCGTTCTCGTTTGAAATATTACGCTATGTGCAATCTTTATCTCTATACTACTGCGCCCCAAAGAAGGGAAAAATCCAGTAACCAGCAAATGTGCGAACTGTGCACCGACAAGTAAAACGGAGTGATGATGCCGACATTACATAAGAAAACTGGTCCGTGACACTCGTCCGCTACGACGAGCAACTAAATGAAAAATTTCTAAGTCCCGATACGGCAAGGACCGAACAAACGTACAAAAGACAACGGGCGCTGCGGCCGCAACGACCGTCAGCAAGAAGCGGACTGATCGTACTTGTAGAGGAGGTCTATACATGCGCGCCGACAATCTCACCAAAATAATTGCCGACACAAACTTAACTGAAGATTAAAAATATGTATAGACGACAATGGACACAGTAGCCTCGACGTACGATGATAGAAAATCGAGAATTTATACTTATTAAAAAAATCTATACGTGTGGTCCGACGACGTTACCAAATGACTCCCGCCAGAAATAAATGTATAGACAACGTCCTCGACGATTCCCGCCAAAACTAGAAAAACTTAGAAATCTCTAATAAACTTACGACGACGTTACTGTACACGTTACGACGAGGTACGAAAGGTGACCAAGAGTGCACGATCGCTAATACCTCGACTGTCGCGCGAGAGACGACTGCCTATGCTTGTGTACCTTAAATTTCAAGAAAACTCCCATTACATATCCGACGACGTTGCAGTGAATGATTTCTAATTAGGCAGTTTTAGCTAGCGTAATGCGAATGGCTGACTTGCATACATATACAATGCATAGTGTACATACATATTAAAATAAAATTGGATATAAGAGAGCAAAATAAATAAATATAAGAATGAAAATAAATAAATATAAAAATGAAAATAAAATAATATTCTAAATCAAAATAATAATGGTAACCCATGCAGTTTGCAAAAAGATAAAATACATAGTAGTAAAAATTTATAAAATACAAAAAACAATGTTAAGTCCTTAACAGTTTTATTATAAATATTACAAGACAAAGATAGCATATTTGTAATCTTTCAGCTTAGCCGTATAATTTGAGCTTATATTTTGTCTGGTAGTGTATACGCTCTATTTAAATAATTTCAATAAATACAGTATATTTGAAATAATTTCTTAGAGTAATATAAATAAAAAAATATACAGGGTGAGTTAAAAGTATGTGATAGCTGTAATGATACAACATCGGCAAGTCCGATACTATTACAGCTATACCACAAATTTTTGTAATTCATCTTGTTTATTAGATTGTCTCATAAACATTACTTAAAAAAAATGGGAAAGCTATGCTCACGGTTTACCAATAACATATACAACTTCAAAGGAATCTAGCACACAGATCCTAATTGTTGTAATGTAAAATGAAAAGGTGTGTTGATCTTCGAAAGACTACATCGAAATATGAAGATACGAAACTACACCAATACCATATTTTTCTTGTCGATCTCAGGTCGCCCTCGCATATGTATTACTAAAAAAACTGAAGTCTATATGATAGGAATAGTACATAAAAAAGTGTATTGATATTACGAACTTTGACTCACTACTGAGATTTTATAGAGTCCTTGTAAGGGCAAAGTCATAAAATACACAGTACAAAAACTTTCTACACTCTAAGATTCTTACTGCTAAGACAAGCAAACTAGTATTATTTCGTTGAGCCGTTCACCAAGCAAAAAATATACGTAGTCAGCCGTTTAGCGACATCAACAACATGTTTAAAAATTATAATAAACTATTATGGTTTAAACTTTACATATTTTACATGCGCATCCAGAACACGTTTCCGACCAACATCACCTTATTAATAACATGCTAATGAGCACGAGATATATCTAGAGCCTCTTAAAACTTTTAATTTCAAAACTTGAGCATATCAAACATCTAAAAGTCATTTTATCAAATGAGTTCGTCCGTATTAATTCAATCTTAATTTGGAGAGGAACTGGAATCATCGGCAGTATATTTATTTCTTAATTATATTAATAAAACGATAAAAGCGACATTAAGCGAGATTTTAATTTGCGTGCAACTAATGATGAATTAATAGCCCGGGGTAGTGTCAGTGTAGATTATAAACCGGCGACATTTTCGGCCGCTACAACTGTATATGGTTATCCCTTGGTGGATAATATTTCCTTTAACGTCAACATTAAAAAGTTATTTATAAAAGCTTTAATTCATAAATTAAATTGGTGCACCGGAGTTTACTACTAAATGTAGTTGTCAGATTCGATGCTGCTATATCTGCTACCTGTGTTAAGTTATGTAAATGAAACAGGGCTGCTAACCGCATATAAAGCATACGTACCAACTTACGATTCGAAACATCTCATTTATATCTATACGATGAACAACAAAATTATGTAAAATTAGTACTTGGTCTATGTTTTATTTGTTCCTTAACGTGCAGATTTATGAATTTAGTATACTCATAACTGTATTTCGTTAAATGTTTTCCCGTTGATGAGCTACTATTAACCAGCGGTATAAATATATACTCGATACACTTTCCCATTTACGCTAATTAATGCTGAGAGTTGTGTAATTTTTAGCACGATGTGAATATGAAATTGAAGAGTAACGAAATGCTACTTTGTATTTTAAGAATAACATACGGTATGAGATAGTCAAAACCGTTTCACATATAATTTAGCGAGTATTGCATAATGAGATTGGGAATTTGGTCAAGGATATGCAAAGATTATTCTATTGCTGTCATTTCTATATTAGATAAGTTGCTTAAAACCTTCGTTTAATTCAATATTTGTTAGCGAAACAGTACTTATCGCTAATAGGCAATGTGCATACAACGGATAATTGATAAATTAGCTGATATTGATTTTACGTCAACTTATTTATTGGTCCGTCGCCTTTATCAGAGAAGAAATCACAATTCTGTAGTACTTACGTATACTATTATTAGTTGATAATACCGGCCAATAAATATTTTTTTCTGCTTACTAAGATCTCACACTTGTTTTTAACTAATATAGGTACGCTAATGTCAAATATGAAACCCACTCTTCCCTATTACGTCACGGTTTTCTTTCTACAACATTTCTTGTTTACCGAAATTAGATCTTACGAAGCAATATATTAAAGCTCTAGATTTGCAAGGAAATTGTTTCTAGTACATGTGTCAAAAGTTTCCACGGCGAAGTTACAAAAAAATTAAAGCTAGGGTATTTGACGTACCTGAAAATAGAAAATCAATGACAGATCCAAATTTCATCAACTCTATGAACGAAGCTGAGAAAGAAACCTGGATATCATTCACTATGGCCGGGAACATTTTTTTGTAAACAAGAAAGCCTCCAATTGTAAAGATCTGGTGAAATCAATTATTCAGAAATTTCATCGTCTAGCTTGTAACATGAGCATAAAGCTTCATTTCCTTCATAGTCATCTTGATAGGATTCACGAAAATTTAGGTGGTGTAAGCGATGAACAAGGCAAGAGATTTCATCAAGATCATGAAAATTCAGTACCAAGGAAGAGGGGGTCCTCATATGACGGCCCACTACTGTTGGGGTGTTCGGAGAGACTGCCAAACCAAAATACACAGCAAAAAGTGCAGCAAACGAAAATTTACTCTTGCAATTTCTTATTGATTATTAAAATAAATACTTGGACTACACTCGTGACTAATATTGTATATAAATAAATAAACGAATTACTAAAATTTTATTATTTATATATTATTCTATATTTCGGGTTTAACGGACCAGATTTGAATGATAAAAGAACTACAACTAAACAATGTCACAAATCTGAATGGAAGATTACTGAATCTAGTCCTTACCAATCTAGATGTGGAATTCACAGTTAGACATGATTTGGCTCCCCTTTTAATGAAGACTCCCATCATCCAGGTCTTGATATATTGATTAAATTCCACGTGCCATCAGATCCATTTGATTTTCCATATAATACTAGCTTGCCTTATAATTTTCATAAGATGGATGTTCCAGCACTGTGCTCTGAACTTGGCGCACTTGATTGGAATACCTTGTTGGTCCATGACAATGTTGACTATGCAGTAGAGATATTTTATAATACATTGTATACTGCTCTTGAATACCGCGTGCCTAAAAGCAGTTCAACAAATCGACACTATCCGCCTTGGTTCACGGTGAAGGTTGAGAGTTTGAAATATGAAAGACTTCTACTTTGGAAAATGGAAAAATATAAGATTGCATTACTATTTGAATGAGTTTAGAGGACTTCGTCAATTATTTAACTTAGGGGCAAGTTAACCCTAAGGTGTTTTGGTCATTTGTTGGTGGTCGTAGAACAACTTTAAGGATTCCTGGGCACACGTTCTGCAACGATGAACAACTTACTCAACCTCAAGACATAGTTAATAATTTTGCGCATCATTTTTCGAACGCATTTGGCGTTACTTGGTTGACTTCGCAAAGCATAAATACCAATTATCTCTTTTTGGTTGTTACTGAGAATGAGGTGCTGAAGAGTGCTTCAAGACTCAAGAGTGATATAACATCGAGTGATAATAATATGCGTAGCTTTCTTGTTCGTGAATGTGTCTATGTCTTTACGTATCCACTGTCCATATTATACAATTTAATTATTAGAAGTTCCACTTTTCCAACAATTTAGAAAACTAGTAAAATAGTGCCAGTGTTTAAGCGAGGTGAACGGACTAATATTGTGGACTACAGACCTATACACATTTTACAGAACTTTGCAAATATTTTATATAACATATATACTTCAATGTTAAACCATTTTTGTCAATCCCTCAACACGAATTTATGTAGGGCAGATCCACTGTAACCAACTTGGCAAATATCACCAAATATATTTATCACTAGAACAGAAAGACTAAGCGATTTGGGAGTACCTTTTGATTCAAAACTGAGATTCTCTACCTGCTGGTGGATAACCTACTGTTCGATCTTCGGGAGGCGGGTTTCTACGCGCAGGGCTACGCCGAAGATATTACCATTATGGTCAGCGGGAGGTTTGAGGACGTGGTATCCGAAGAGGTGCAAGTCGCACTCAAGCTCGTAGAAACATGGTGCCGAAAGGAAAGGTTAAATGTAAACTCTAGTAAAACGACTATGGTACTGTTCACCTGAAGGAGGAAACCTCCCAAACTCCGGTGTCCGTCCATTTTCGACTCCAAAGTACTGGTATCAACAGAGGCTAAATTTCTAGGTATGATTTTGGACTCTAAACTGACGTACAAATCACACATGGAACATGCTACAAACAAAGCCACAAGGGCCTTTCGGTTCTGCAGAGGAATGTTTGGTAGAATGTGGGACCTAGTAACAGCAAGGGTTCACCGGCTATACACGAGAGTTATAGTATCTACTATATGGCCTCGTCGCCTATGACGATGGAGACCATCCTTGGGCTTCTGCTACTGCAGCTGGTGCTGAGGTCAGAGGCAGCCCTATCAGCCTACAGAGACGAATGTAGTGGATGCAAGTGATTCTCTGGCAAGTTCGGAGACTATAGCCTTTTCAACTACATCGAACAGACAATGAAGCTCTCGATGAGAACCGACGAAATTTGGCCCGTGAAAAGCTTTGCTGGGGGGATACAATGTAATTATTTCAACCAACGAGGCAGGGTATGGACGCAAATCGAGGCGGGACGTCTCCCTATAGTTTGCGGCCCCCTGAAAACCTTGAATGCCACAGGTATTGAAATTTGGAAAGAGAGAGAACCGGACGGCGATGCGATCAGTCTAGAGGTCTAACTCGCTCCATTTTTTATGCACAAGTAATTGTCATCCAGACACCTGCGGAGAACTGTATGGACTACGTGCATGACTTGGAAACGGTGAAAATCGTATTAGATAGCCAAGCCGCTCTTAGGGCACTACCAGCTGTCAGGTTTGATTCCGAAGTGGAGTTGGGGTGCCATAGAAGGCTGCAACAACCAGCGGAACATTGCAGCGTTACGCTGAGATGGGTACCGAGCCACTCAGGGATCAAAGGGAACGAAGTAACTGGCTTGCTAGCAAGAGATGCTGGCGGAGGATCATTTTCAAGAGCTGAACCGACGTGTGAAAGCACCCATGACAATACCAAAACCTATGCTAAATCCGAACTCGGTGCTACTGGAAAGGTGTAGACGGTTTGAGATACTGCAAATCTCTCGGGATTGATCCAGGTGAGGAAAAACTGCATAGGGCAGTCCGTATAAGTAGCACCAAACTGAGAGTACTTACAGTGATCTTAACTGGACATTGCGCTCTGAATAAACACATTGCATGGGCCTAGTAAACTCTTCTTCATGTAGAAAGTGTGGAAGAGCAGATGAGATTCCTGTCGCTCTTCTTGTGGACTGCCCGGCAGTCTGCAGGTAAAGACAGGTTGACAGTGGTGATTCTCAGCTTGACGAACCCAAGTTAGGAAAATTACCGCTCGAGTGGATTATGGACTCCGATCGAGTGAACTGAAATCACATAGGTGCACAATAGGCGAAGTACTGGCCGAGTTGCTCTTCGGAGTTAAGGCCCCGCCAATGGTTATACAAAAAAGCTTGTATAATTATATATTTGCCGTATGTCTTTCTGCTTCTTGATCATTAAGCTTCCAAATAGTAACTTGTCGTGCTTTAATAATGATTGAAAAATTACGGACGAAATAACACCCATTATGATTATTTATCGTATGAAGATATTGAAATCTAGGGAGGGAGACACATATGTACTAGCTTAAAGCTAAATTAGTGATATACCGCATTGTTTAGGCTTAGTACCATCAAGTATAGTTTGTAATAACACATGGGCTGAAAAGTCCCGGGCCTAACACATAGATGACGCTAGTTTTATTGCAGTCACCTTTCTCTCAGTTAGTACTAACCTTCAAAAGGCAGATGTTAAAATTTCATGATATTATATTCATTAGTTTGTGTTATTGCGCTAAGAGTCACGCTACTTCATATTTTCAAAACAATGGATCAAAAACAATTTCGTGTTTTAATTTTACACTGCTTCTTGATGGGAAAAAAATACCGTTCAGGCGAAGCAATGGCTTGAAAAGTGTTATGGGGACTCCGCTCCATCAGAAACAACAATAAAACGTTGGTTTGCTGACTTCAAACGTGGTCGTAGAGACAAGGATGATGCAGAACGCAGTGGACGTCCAAATGAGGCGGTAACACCAGAAAACATCAAAGAAATCCACAAAATCGTTTTGAATGATCGAAAAGGGAAGTTGCGTGAGTTAGCTGACATCGTAAAGATATCAAAAGAACGTATTGGCTTTATATTGCATGAGCATTTGACTATGAGAAAGCTCTGTTCAAAGTGGGTGCCGCGTTTGCTCACTGTTGACCAAAAACAAGAACCTGTTGATGATTCTGAGCAGTGTTTGGCCATGTTTAAACGTAACAAACCGCAATTTTTGCGTCGGTATGTGACAATGGATGAAACATGGATCCATCACTTCACTCCGGAATCAAAACGATCGTCATCTGAGTGGACAGAAACTGGTGAACCTCGTCCAAAGCGCCCGAAAGCACAACAATCGGCTGGACAGGTTATGGCCTCGGTATTTTGGGATGTGCGTGGTGTAACATTCATCGACTATCTTGAGAAAGGAAATACCATCAACAGTGAATATTATATAGCGTTATTGGAGCGTTTGAAGGCCGAAATTGAAAAAAAAACGACCGCATATGGCAAAGAAAAAAATGTTGTTTCATCAAGACAACGCACCGTGTCACAAGTCAATCAAAACAATGGCAAAACTACATGAATTGAACTTCGAATTGCTCCCACATCCACCGTATTCGCCAGGTTTGGCTTCCAGCGACTACTGGCTGTTCGCAGACCTCAAAAAGGTGCTCGCCAGTAAGAAATTTCGCACGACTGAAGAGGTTATCGCTGAAACTGAGGCCTATTTTGAGGCATAAGATAAATCGTTCTACAAAAGTGGTAATGAAATGTTAGAGCGGCGCTGGAATGATTGCGTTGCTCTTGATGGAGATTACGTTGATGAATAAAGCTAAGTTTGAACCAAAAAAACCGTGTTTCCTTTGTTAGGCCCGGGACTTTTCAGCCCATGTGTTAATATATCGTAGCAATATGGTAAATATTTACTATGAATATGAAACAGCTATTCTATTTTAAACAAATACAGTTTAAGGAAAATTAATAATTAGACTTTAACTAAAAGGCAGATGTTTATAAAATAAAAAGTACATCTCTACCTTCCAACAATTCCTAACTACGTGCGATTAGAATGTCCTTCTTCGTATTAGAAATATGAGAATTTGCTTAATCACGCACATCATCGTACATTTAAAAAGATTTCAAATTAAAAAAATCTCTATAATTAATTATGACTGCTTCAATTAACTAATCTTCTAATTCTTCATTCACTGGCATCATGAATGAGTCATCATAATAACTCGTGATGAACATCTAATGGGTAAATTATGTCAATTGGCCTTAACCATACGGCAAACAAACAAAAGAAAATCACAAGTCATTAGTACAAAGCGTAATTAACAGTATTGTTTAGATAATCATCCCAAAAGTTTGAAATTCACCGGCCTCCTCCGAACAAACAAAAAATCGTAGCGAGCGCCCAGGAAATCGTCAAGGCCGATCGGGGCACTCTCGACCATCACTTAGGAAATTCATTGAACGCGAATATGTGCAATAACTTGTAGAAGTAACTGGATGGAAAGAAATTTTATGTTCGCTGACGTTAGTGTAAATACGCAGTAAAACGATGGATATATTTAGAAGTGCATAAAATCAACTTTATTGCCGGCGTTATTGAAAGCTTTAGCATTAATGAACTTATGTTGTAAAGTTTCATTGCCATATTTGCATGTGAAAAAACTAACGAGATATAATTTCACGCGAAGTAGCAATCTGGTTTGAAAATTATTCGTAAGTGGTTTAAATCGAAATAGAATTGCCAAATATACGAGTGTGATAGGAAAATATTATCAGATCCGGCATTTTCAAAGTAATAGCGAAAATAAATATCTTAGGCGAAATGACAAAAGGATATACGAATTAAAGAAAATGATGGATACAGTTAATGAGCATTTGCAAGGAAAGGTTCCCGGTTGTCAAATTCAGATCTTAGTGAAACTTGATAGATAAGTAGAGAATGTTCAGACTTGAAAATAAAAGTTTTATTTTATTTTACAGTCTTGTTAGTACTTCATTGCATGTCCTATATTTGCTACAGCAGCTTGACAGCAACGTACCATTGTGTCCACTAACTGTTGGCAATGTTCGGATGATACTGCAAACCAGGACGCATGAATTATTTCCGATAATTCATTTACCAATTAAATTAATATTAATATGAATATTAAACTACCATTGGTATTAGTAATGATAACAGTGAAATGCAATTAACCAGCGTTTTTAAATTCTTGAAAAAATATCAATCCTGGTATTCTAGAAGGAAATTGTAATTTTACCATTACTAATAGCAAAGGTAGTAGTGGGAAAAGTATTGACAAGAATACTAGAAAAAAGACTCTGAGAGAAACTGGAAACAACGCTAGAAGTTACTCAATATGGACTTAGAAAAGGAAGAAACACCCAGGGCTTAATATTTATCAGATAATTAGGAGAAAAACTAATAGGGAAAGGAAAGGAAATACATATATGTTTTATAGATCTTAAAAAAGGGGTAAAAATAGGGTAAGAAGAGAAGATGTATGGCGGAGCTTGGAAAGAAGAGGTTTAGAAAAAGGAATGATAGAGATGATTAAGGCATTGTATAAAAGCAATAAGAATAAGGTGAGAACTTCCAATGCAGAATCAGCTGAATTCGAATCGCGAATTGGATTAAAACATGGATGCGAATTGGGCCCATTGTTATTCTCTATATTAATAGACGACGCTGTTAAAAAAGCTAAACAAAAAGGAAAAAATATGAAAGTAGGAAACTGGAAAATGAATGCAATTAACGTACAGGAACTAATGTTTGCAGATGATATGGTACTGATAGCACACTCGGAAGAGACATTACAGCAAAACTTGAAGACATACCAAGAAGAACTAGCAAAGATAAACACGAGGAAAACAAACACATTGATAATAGCAGCAGAAGAAAGAAAATATAGCATCAAAATTGGAACAAGTTAAAAGTTACAACTACTTAGGAACAATCATTGAAGACAATGGAAGAATAGAGAAAGGGGTAAATGAGAGGATAGGGAAATCCGCAAAAATATATAACATATTGAGAAATTCGTTTCTGGATAAAAAGGAAATACTAAAAAAAAAATAACGACAGAGGTGTATAAAAGAGTGGTCGGACCAACATTAACATATGGTAGTGAGTTATGGATAACCACGAATAGAATCAAAAGCAGAGTTACGGCCATGGAAATGAGATTCCTAAGAAGAATAGAAGGAGTAACTAGAAGAGACAGAATCAGAAACACGACAATCACTAATAGTCTAAATATCAAGCCAATAGAAATAATCATAGAAGAGAGACAACTGGGATGGCTTGGACATCTACACAGAATGGAAGAAGATCGAATCACAAAGAGGATATTTGAAGCCAAAACAGAGGGCAAAAACAGAATAGGTAGACCCCGAAACACCTGGAAGGAGCAGGTGTATAGAACATTGGAAAAGAGAAGTATGGGATGGATTGAAGCCCAACAACTGGCTCAGAACAGGAACCTGTGAAAAATAAAAATAAGAAATAAATAGTCCGACACCGCAAGGTATAAGGACATAGGATTGAAAAAAAAATACCAAAGGTGGTTTAATATTAATATTAATTTAATTACTAAGGACTTGCCTTTAATAATATTGTGTCTACTGAGATATTACGATATATCTACAAACATTATAACACCTTGGTACTAAAAGCTACTTGAACTCACATTCGGTCTCGTTGTCGTCTCGCCGCTGGTAATGCAGAGGTCGTGGGTTCAAATCCTGCCGGGACTGGTAATTTTTATATTATATTATAAATAATATAATATAATATATAATATATATACTTTGGGTATCCTGTAATAACTATTTAATCACAATTTTTCTTGTTAAAAGAAAAAAAATGAGTCTCTTCAAGAACACTGGTAGAGGAGACGCAAACTTCACTATCGTTATCATATATATATCGTTTTTCGTAAACATACTTCTTATATATATAATAATTTCAAAATTTCACCTTTAAAAGACGTTTAATATACAGTACTCAGACATTTGAATTACATTGTATGAATACGCATTATTCCGAAATTGTACTCATAATCTTCGAAATTTCTCGAACGACGAAAGGATGGCACAACTGGCAGCAATTTCCTTTATAATGTCACACATATCTAGTATGTGTGTGTGTGTACTGAGTGACCTACCACACAGGCGAACAAATGCGTTGCCATGGATATAAAACAAAAGAAGAACAGACAGAAGAAGATCGGGTCCGAAGTGAGACATGGCATCTTTTCTCCTGAGAAAGCATAAGTCGTTATTTTTCTCATATAACTCCGTAAATTTATAAATATCTTCGTATTATATCCAATAATAAAGTGTACCAGCTGATACTACATACAAAATTTGGAAGTTCCGGACACACGTTGGAAGCCGAAGGCCAGTCCACCCTAAACCCGAGCCAGTGAGTACGATTTCAAAGGTTATAGACGTCGAACCCTCGTAAGTTCCTCAAAATTATTTCTATCTTTCGATCTCATATTTCGTTTCGTAAATTAATTAGAATATTTCAAGTTTAGGAAGCCAGGGATTGCCTTAGGTTTTCTGTAAAAACATTTTCTTTTGTAAAAAAGCGGTATATATAGATATTTTCTATTTATTTGTCAATATATTTGTTTGTCTCAACTTTACATATGGTATTTTAATTTAGAAAACATTTTCACTTAATTCAAAACAAATAAATCAAAATTTTAATTCAAAGAACCCAGTTAAAAAAATTTTGACGAGCCTGAGATCATATGTGGGCAACAACCGGCCCACGAGACATTTTAAAAAACCCTATTAAAAAAACATATTACACTACTTACTCATACTCACTCCAAATGGGGAAGATCGAGTAATTGCATTATAATAACATTGTCGTATTATTTCATGTCTGATATCTATCGCTAAAAATTATGAACACTACTTTTAAACGCGGCCCGCGAACGTATTTGCACACTAAAGCTTGGTCCACAACATGTCAAAAGTTGCCCATACTTGTACTGCATTATATTTATATTACTTTTTGTGATATAGGAATAGATTTAGTTTCAAAAGACTCGATGAACAATGTTGACCTTCAAAATCAAATCCATTTTTAGAAAAGAAAGTTTTTAATTTAGAGAATAAAATGAAACATTAGAAATCCTATTGCCTACATCTCCTAATTGTTTTATAGTTACACATACTTGACTTACTTCTCGATTAGTAAGCTAGCTACTACTTTCAAAAGGTGTAGCGACTTGAATATGTGTAACTAACACGACCTGAAACTGGCAGGTTGTCATGGTACTGATATACTCTGCCTGATATAAATTCCTGGATGTATGATGTCATTGTAATAAAGGTTCCAGTTTATGGTTTACAAACAATGGGAACTATTTTACTTTATTTGAGATTTATAGGATTTATATCGTCTAGCGCAACTTTCTTTGTTGCCTGTACAAATACTTTTGTTATTTGTTTGCCATTATCTGTAGAATAATAAAACAATTAAAATAATTTATAAAAATTTGTCTTATTACCGCGAAAAGATGCATTAACTTGATTACTACTGATGACTACCCCATTGAAAACATGCGACCTGTTCGAACTTCTTTTCAGTCGGTTGTGGTTTTATAGTAATTGCTTTGTAATTATTCAATAAATTACTAATATAACTCGTTTAGCGAGTCCATTCTTTCTTATAGTAGTTTATAATAATAAATTATAGAGATAAATCTAGGCGTGCACAAACAAATCATTTGTTTTGTGTTTGCTTCACAAAATTAATGAGTTAGATTTATCTAACAAAGCAATCCTCGGGAATATTTCTCTCCACGAAATGTACATATATATGTACACTACCGCCCAAAAGTGTTTAGGCACTCTACTGATACCAAAAATGTATAAAAACTCAGCAAAAATGTTAATAATATTTTTTTTTTAAATAAATGTGAAAATTAAAACGTTTAATTTAAATTTTGCTTTCATCTATGTGACCTCCTCTTGATTTAATAATTGCAGCACACAATCGAGGCATTTTCGCAATAAGTTTTGCCAGAGTTTCTTGTGTTATTGAGGTCCAACTCGATTGCAATTTGTTCCACACGTCAGTGGCTGATGTCGGAGCCGATTTCCGTACTTCCCGATCTAGTTCTTCCCATAGTAACCCGATTGGATTCAAGTCGGGGTTCTGGGGAGGCCATTCCATAATTTTTGGAGTTCCTTCCTTTTCTAAATGGCGTAAATAGTCTCTACATAATTTAGAGGAATGTTTTGGGTCATTATCTTGCTAGAAGATAAAATTTTGACCCAAAAGTCGAATTCCGGAAGGTAATGCGTGGTTCTTCAAAATTTCGCGGTAGCTTTCTTTTTTTAATATACCGTGAATTTTCACAATTTCCCCTGTTCACTAGTGCCAGCAAAACAGCCCCAAATGATGATAGAACCTCCACCATGCTTCACGGTAGCGGCAATACACTCTTCTCTGGCACGTTCACCCACAGATCTTCTTACGAATATGCGTCTTCGGGTTCCGAACAGATCAAATTTCGACTCATCCGTCCATAGGACGTTGTTCCACTCTTCTATGGTGTTGGTATTCACGAGCCCATTTAAGTCTCTTTCGCTTGTTTTGTTTGCGTAGTAATGGCTTTTTCATCGCAATACGTCCATGGAGCCCGTGTTTCTGTAGGCGACGTTTGACTGTAGAAACTCTGACTAGCTTTTGGCGACCAACATTTAATTCTGCGGTGATTTCCAGGGCTGTTTTGCGTCTATTTAACTTGCTGCTAACCACTATTCCGCGATCATCTGCAGATGTTGTCGCTTTTGGCCCTCCACTCCGTCTTTTATTAAGAAAACTGCCAGGTTCCCGATATTTTTTACGTTATAGTCAACCGTAGCGTGGTATATTTTCATTTTTTTGGCATTTATGATAAGCTATTATAAGCGCACGTGTTTCCGTACTAATTTCTCTTCGCGGAGGCATTTTAAAAAATTGTCACACGATATTTCGCTCACGACGTGAATAAAGTAAATACCGCACTGCAACTGACCATAGGTTACAGATTTCGCTATAATCTTATAGGAAAGTAATTTAAACATTATTACCTACAATCTAACAGATGACTAAATTTACCCAGTAAATTCAGAGGGATTGTTATTGTAATTGCACCGCAATAAACAGTTTATGGTAATCCGACCAAGTGCACGTAAATGATAGTTTATCTTACTGAACTAAAATTTAAATACGTATTTCATTTTATTGTAATGTTTTTTTGGTAAACATAATACTACATGACTAATCCATGAAAACAGGGGTGCCTAAACACTTTTGAGCGGTAGTGTATGTACACAAGTAGCGTCACATTGAAATATTCCGTGCTTTAAGCCGTACTTTTATACTACACAGTAATTAGTATTTATAAATATCAGAATATTTACCTTTTTCGATAACTAAAATACGACTCAACATTTACACAGCATGCCTTAATTACCTGTGTGTTTGTAATAAATTCAATAAGATTAAAAAACTTACTTTAATTAAAATACCCTTAATACCAGATATCTGATAATTAAGAAAGGCAACTTGATTAGAATGCCTACTCGTTTTCCTCTTGTATTTCTTCTTTGCCTTTCAACTGGAGTGAAGCTGGCGTATCGTATAACGTAAGAAAAGCTATCTGCATACATGATATGTATTAAATAAGAATACCTTTCGAATTTTATTATAAGACATCGATTCTATCATTCTGCCATCGTTAAATAAAATTAGTCGTTAATTACCTTACCATTTTTCCATTCGGCTTTCGTTAAAAATGTAAAAGTAATTAAAATCGTATTCTGTTCATTTTCATTATACTTAAAATGTATTGCAGAAGAAATGTAATTAATTCTTTAAAATATTGACATGGAAGACTGCGATGATTTCTTTTATGATTGTCTTTAATCAAGTTGTGGTTGATTAAGATTTGCTTGAAAGTACGTTTCATATTGTTCCACTTTGGGTTACGTTGTACTGGGTGATCGCTCACAGGCCATGTTAATAGCGATGTATTTAAGGCAGAGATTCCTTAAGTTTACATGCCGGTGTCCTGGGGGACCGTAGGGTGTAGGCACTAACCTATAGATACCTCGCGGAGAGATAAAGCTTAGGTATATTACTGCCGTAGAAGATTATTAGAAGAACATTTTTATTCATCAAGAACCCAATCACGCGTACCATTAAGTTGTTCACCACATACAATTAACCAGTGCCATCTGTGCTTGGACTGATTGTGTCACCGACTTGGTTAACTTTTATGGAAGGAATATTAACCAGTGCTACGTATACTGGAGATTTCAATCAATCGGTTTACAACTAATATTAGCCGGACGGAAATCAGAATCACCGTATTTAGCTTAGTAAGCTTGATGAAGTCCTTCGCGCAACCAAGTAATTTTGCCTTCCATTTATTACATTTATTTTATAGAAACTGCAAAAATTTTGTTTATTACGCTATTATATGTTCCATATGTGTAAATATTCAAAATTACTCATACACATTATGTTACTCCATATATAACAATAACGATATATATTAAGTATTTCAAATTTCGTTGGAGAAACGATAAAACTATAGTTGTACAACATTATCTCGGGCACAGTCTATAACTCTACCGAATATCATCTGCAAGATCGCAATTCCATAATACAATTGAACCTGTTGTATCACGCATTTCGCCAAAGACTAATCAAGATGAATGGATCGGTCAACTATATCACCAGAATGCGAATGTGTAAGGTATCGCAATTTTATTGTGGAGGTGAACAACTACTTCACTCGAGTTAGATGTGCCATTATTGCTGGGAGACAACCTGACCGCGTTCACCCTTGGTGCGTATATTGCACAAAACCTGGTTTATAGCAATAGCAAGGAACAATAGACGCGAGAGCTTGTTTAATAGGCAGTGATAGTCGACTATTTCGATACTGCCATCTTGACTAGTTGTTCAAGCTTCAATAAAAAGCGTTCGTCTTCCTTTAAATGTGACTATATAAATTCTTCGGGAATAAAAGGCACATAGATATGTACAAAGAATTAGTGTTTCTCTATATACACACAGAACAAATAAATTCAATATACAATCACTTACAGTGCTCAATAATATGTATGTAGATATGCTTTTTAAAGGTACTAATATTATTAGTTTTAATTTCATATGGTAAACCATTATGTAACACAAGACCACTTACAAATATGTTTTTAGAAGTCTGGGTTCTATGAAAGGGAGCAATATAAAAGTCGTTATAGTTTTTAGTGTTGTAGGCATGAGTATCTTGGACGGTCTTCAATTTTTCACCAAGGTAATTTGGAAGTAAATCATACACTAGACTTTTAAATAAAGTTCTTTGGCGGACATTCATTAAATTAAGTGTGAGTAACATATCTTTAACCGGGGTATATCTGTTACATTTTAAAATTATTCTCATGGCTCTATTTTGTATTTTTTGTATTTACTGGATTTCATTCTTATTTAAATTAAAAAGTACTGTTGCAGAAAATTCTATATGTGTTGCAACTACAGATTTATAAACAAGCATTTTTATATACAGTGATAAATGTTTGCAAGTTCTACTCATAAACCCTACTTTTTTTGACATTTTATTCATAATATGTTTTGCATGATCTTTGAATAGCAAATGTTTATCAATGGTAACTCCCAAGTACTTAATGTAGTCTACCCTTTCTAAATCACTGTTCTCAATTTTTATTCTAATACTAGCTATATCTATATCATTCAACTTATGCATGCTACCTGTAACCATATATTTTGATTTGATAAGATTAATGCTTAGTTTATTTATACACAGCCATTGATATAATATCGTAAGTTGATTATTCATAGTCTTCATCATATCGCCCACACTACTACTACTTATGTATAACATAGTATCATCCGCAAACACACATATATTGCAGCTTTCCATTGACAACAATAAATCATTAACATATATGTTAAACAATAAGGGACCTAACACCGTGCCGTGTGGAACACCATTGTTTGTATTTAAACTATTAGATATCCTATTATTATATTTCACTTTTTGAGTTCTATTATTTAAATATGAATCAAACCAGTCCTTAACTTTGTCACAAATACCATACATTTCTAATTTCATTATTAATAGTTTTCTATCAATAGTTTCAGAAGCCATATGGAAGTCCAAAAATACAGCTATCACAACATTTCCCTTAACCATTTCTTGCAACCACTTGTGACATATATCCACAATAACAGTTTCACATGAATGACCATTTCTAAATCCTGATTGATTATGATGAATCACATTGTTTCGCTCACAAAAATCATATAATTGGTCTTTTACGCACAGTTCCAGAACTTTTTCGTAACTTGTTACAGCATTAATAGGCCTGAATTCCTCACATACTTTCGTCCCTGCCACTTTGGGAATTGGAAGAATGTACGATGTTTTCCAGTTTTCCGAAAATGTACCTGTATCGAGTGAAGCATTCACTATGCCAAGGATTCTATTTGCAGACATCTGAGCGGCATCCTTAATAATTTTGGTCGTTAGTCTATCACCAGCTACGTCTCCTGTATTTTTCAACGTGTTAATTATAGCTTTCATGCCATTCAAAGTTACACTGCGAAATTTTGTAAATTTATTGTAGTTTCTTTCATGTATGCATATAGGTTTCGTAACTGTTATATTTGGTATATTTTGGACTATATCATCTATGCTTTTTAAAAAATATTTGTTGAAATTTTGTGCAATTTCTAAATCATCTCTCACCTCGGTATTATCAAAAACTACGTATGTATTGGTGGAACCACTTTTTTTAGGCAGGAGTGTTTTTAAAGTTTTCCATAATTCAACAGGTCTATGTTTATTTTCATCTAGTAATAACCTATAGTACTTTTCTTTGCTATTACGTAGCATAGTGACTACTCTGTTTCTATGAAACCTGTACTCTTCCCAGTTTATGACGTTGTTAGTAAACATAGCTATTTTATATTATATTATAGTTATTTATATATGAAAGCAGTTATACTATTGCTTAGTAGAATTTATAACATTTTACTACTGTGGACGTTAGTGTATGTAACTAACGCCTAATTGATTTTACATAGTCGAATATTTCCATATTGTTTTTCTTTAGTTGTGTTAATGTCATTCTACAGATTTACTCATTCGCTTTCTAGCTTTCGGTATTACTGGAAGAGTTGCAACGTCTTCGAGGAAACCTTCCAGAGAAAAAAGAATAAACATATTAAAATGATGTGACCTCAGTCCATGGAAGACGTGATTTTTTTCAATCTGCTCGCCCGTATCGACGGCGCGCGTTTGTATCGAAACACCGACTGCGACGACAAGGTTATTTGATGTCCTTGCTATAACCCATACGCGAGCGGTCATAGATTTCTGTTCTCCGGAGAAGCATGAACTGGTTCACTGATTAACGTTAAAAGTACCGATCGTGACACGCTGCAGCGCAAGCTGTAACAGCAACGCTCCGTCCCGTTCCTCTTTCTCTTCCAATCCCTCTCTTCTCTTCGCGTTCACAGATGACGGGAAATGCAATTTTCCTAAGAGCGTCGAAAGAGATGCAAAGAAAGGATACTAATTCGCTAAAGTTCAGTGAACTGTTGCCGTTATGGAGTTTAGAGCGGATGATAAAAAATACGATTGCGACAACAAGGGGAGCGGTAATTACTGATCTGAATGAAACATGAACATGATCAATTTGCACTCCGACAACCACTATAAAATTGTCTTAATCCGGCATGTTCTTTTGTTTTTTACGCACTAAGAAGTACACATTGATGATTTATTGAGAAAACCTTTTTCTCGTTATAAACATCGAACATATTCTTCCCTAGATTAATATCACGCGCTATGATTTAGATTCGATTAAGGATTCCACGAGAAAAGAAAAAGTATAACTACTTTGAACGTGAGTCATATAATCCGAGTGAGATCAGGTATACATATTCTAGTGTAAGAATTCACATAAAACAAAGAAATAAATGTTGATGAATAATTAAATTATAATTCAAATCCTCTAAGTATTTGCTCTCTCTATCTGTAAAGATGGAGGGGCGGATTAAGTAACTTCAAGGTCTTTGCAGCCGGTTCCAATCCCGGATAAAAGAGGAGGATTCTGCTTTGGGCCAGTAACCCAACTGGGTAAAAATCAAAAACACCTCCACACCTTTAAGAGATGCCTTGGATCAGACTGATAACAAAGACGACAACCACCAATGGAAAAAAGGAAAAACGATTGGATATACGAGAGCACTTAAAAATTGCTACATGGAATGCGCGAGGATTAACACATAAATTAGATGGATTACAAGAGATATTGGATGAGTATCGAAGAGAGATAGCAACGATATATACATTTATAATCCAGTAACTCATGTACCTCCAGTGCTTCCTATCCTTTCCCAACTTCGCTTCTTCAGTTCATATTTTACCGCTTCTTTCCAACATTTTCTCTATGACATTGCCCCAAATTTGTCCTAGCCTTCCTCTTCTCATATTTTTCGCAGTATTTGCTTTCCATATTCTTCTAGGTTGTCTCTCATTATCCATTCTTTGCAGATACCTTCACCATACCTCTCATTCGCACTGGTTATCCTTCTATTGCCATTACTTTAGTCTTATTTTTGTCCATCTTCATTCCAGTCTCCCTAATGGAGTTTCATATTTTTATTTTTTTCTGTAAATCTTTTTCATTTTTTTTGCCACAACCACTCACATGGTCCGCAAACACTCCTTAAGATATTTCGACTCATTGATACCAGCAAAAAAGTTTTTTCAACAAACTCATCTTTGGCGACGAGGTATATTTTCAAGTGGATTTGGAAAGAAACAAAACTACCACATTTAGAGTGAAGAAAATCCACCAGAAGTACTGGGAAAACTATCACATCTGTAAAACGTAGTGTAATTTCTGGGTCATAGTTCTTTGAAATTGAAGATGCTATTGCTGTTGCAGGAGCTCGATATCGAAACGTGATCACAAACTTTTCATTTGACTAACTGTAAAGGACGGATATCGAGAACATATAGTTCCATCAGAATTGTGCCACATTCCATACAACTGTAAAAACAACAGAAACAATAGGAAACACCACCTGGCCAGCTGGATTGCGCAATTTAATGCCTCTAGCTTCTTTTTCTTTTAGTGTGATTAGTTGAAGCAAGAATTACTCTAACGAACCAGAAACTATTGATAATCTTAGAGAACATAATTGAGGTTATTTATGACGTTAAGCTACAGTGATGCTAAAAAGTTATTGAAAATTTTTACAAGAGAATGGAAGCCTTCTGCATAGCAACTGGTAACTTAAAATATAATTTTTTTCATTATTTAACCGGAACGTTTGTGCTAACATTTGAAATGGAAATATTGTTACATTTTGTATAATTTACGTGTTCTGTTATAAATTTAAAAAGTAACCTCAAATTGAAACACATTTTATAATAGTATAAAAATATAAATGGGTTGTTTTCATATGTACAAAAGATCAAGGTTAAAAGAAGTAAACTCTTTTAACAAATTGCTTTTAAGTTGTGTGGATGCCTGAGTTATTACTATAATTTCTCGTTAAAAGGATTATTCCAATACTTAATCAAGATTGTTGCCTAACAAATAATTTACTGATTTGCCCAAAGAACTGTAAAATTAGCAATAATTCAATAAAGTTATATCCATCTATATATACAATATATAACACTTTCAATAAAGTAATTAAAACCACTTATAAACCAGCAGTAATTAATTTCCCATTGTTAATTGAAATAAAGAAAGTAATGGCATTTGAGTACAGTATCTGAAAAGAGTAAGTTTAAACTAAAAAGAAAACTGGTAAATGCGTTAACGTGCTATTGCACGATTTCAACACTAAGCAATTATAAATCAATCCAGGGTTATTAATACTTAAAAAGATATATATAGTAATACATACATACATTTTGCGTTATAAGTGTCCTATATTGTGCGTGTCTGTTATTTGTTAGACTGTCTTGGTTACCTAAACATACCCGAAACGTTTTTGCGGTCTGTGGGGGCGCCACATGCAATAATAAACCAGTAATACGCAGCCCGGAGTAGTTTTGTTCATATTTGTTTGTATGGTTTTTTTAATAACATTAAATCTGCAATTACCATAACGGAGCTATTATTAGATTCCAAATGGTTATTTAAACCTCCTGCATATGTATGAGATGCTCTTTTAAAGATCGCCTAACGAAATTATAATAAATAAGTTCTATTACGCAGAAACCAGTTCCGTTTAAAAGATCTTCACACTTCAGTCTTGTGAAAGCGACAAGAGACTTCTGACGTACAGAAAAATTCAAGATATCTGGGATCTACCAACATTTAAATTCGCTTCCGACTAATTGTAATCGATATCTTCAATTCACGATATTCTCAAAGGCTATTCATAGAATAAAATTTCCTTCAGTCCGTAAGAGGTTCTTACTCCGTACCATTGCACCTTTCACGTATGCGTTAAGTAAATATCGTCCCGGTAAACAGTAAATATCCTACAGGTAAATTGACTTACACGATATTTAAATTTAAAATTAAAATTATACAAAGTATGGGCATTATGCAAATCTACTGCCATAATGTAATTGAGATGCCACTTCACGAACAAAGAATAGTGGCAAAATGAGAAAATGTATGGAGTGGCGACAGAAACTAAAAATGAGGAGAAAACATGACCTGAAATATTTAAATATATATATATATATATGTATATTATATTTAAGTACATACATTTTATGACAGAGTTTGCTACAATTCAAGATCATTTACTTTGGCAATAAGTACAGTTTAATAAAGAGTCTTTCCAGTAAATTACTTATTTTAATTCGTGTCTCTTAAACTTACAACTATAGCCTGTGACAATAATATATACTTCTTCCGTTTCATTAGTAGCCGAATTACTTCTGTTGAACCAGATTTAACTTTAATAAACGAACTTCTTCCGGAATTGGACCCTCTCATGATGAGATATATATAAAAAAGAAATAAGTGTAAGAGGAGAAAGAAAACAAGAAGAAAAAGAAAAAAAATGATAAAGGGTAGGGGGACGTGAAATAGAAAGAATGGTGAAAAGAATAAGATAAAGAAATAGAGACAGAAGGGGGGGGGGGGATACGAGAGAAAAAAGAAAAAGAAAGTGACCAAAAGAATCCCACCTTTCTCTTTTGGTCTCTTTCTTTTTCTTTTTTCTCTCGTATCCCCCTCCCTCCTTCTCTCTCTATTTCTTTCTCTTATTCTTTTCACCATTTTTCTCGACGTTTCACCTCCGTCGTAGGCTAGACAAAAGAGGAAACCAAAGTGCCACGGTAACTCGACGTATAAACCATGCTAGAGGCGAAACCACTTTGGCAGAAGGTTACGGTGACTCGGCGTGTTGACCGCGCTAGAGGCGAGAACTTTCTCTCACTTTGGTTTCCCACTTTGTCCCCTTCCTGAAGAAGCCTCCTACGACGGAGGCGAAACGTCGAGATCCCAGCTTTCTCTTTTGTCTCTTTCTTTTTCTTATTTCTCTCGTATCTGCCCCCCCCCCCCCTCCTTCTGTCTCTATTTCTTTCTCTTATTCTTATCACCTTTCTTTCTATTTCACGTCTCCCCATCCTTTTTCCTTTTCTTCTTATTTTTCTTTCTCCTCTTACACTTATTTCTTTTTTATATATATCTCGCCATGAGACGGTCCAATTCCGGAAGTAGTTCGTTTATTACTAACTCTGACCGTGGAAGCCTATGTATTCGTTTCAGATTTAACTTTGTTTATGCTTCAAATTTCCATACGGCTTTTGAACGTAGCGCTTCGTCATCTTCAGAACCCATTCCTGAAATAAATACAGTCAATCAAGAATCCCTTAGATGTTTCATTTGTAATTAAACAATTGGCAAACGAAAGTGTGACTTAACCTTTTATAGCCTACTGTTCGGGAAACTCCACCACTAGGTGGTGGAGAAACAACTATGGGGTTCGAACCCGGGGCCCCGAGACTAATAAACAAGTGCGCAAGACACTTAGTCACCAGTCCTAGGAATTTGATCAGAGTTATGTATAATACTCTCATCAAATTTCTGGATGTTGAAATTACAGAAAGAAAGCTATAATATATACAAAAAATAAAGAAAACCCTCGAAAATCTTAGCAAAAAACTAACAAAACGAAAGAGAGTCTAACGATACTTCTTCCCCAACAATAAATCACGTAAAAGAAGACTGTAGTAAAAAATTGAGAAAAATCATTTTTATACAATAACTAAGTAGATTACACAAAAATTTAAAAATCCAGAACTCCGCCAGGACTGGAACCTACGACTCCTATTCGTCGGACAGACTATTACAATGTATTATGAATCAAGTCGCCCCATAAGCCGGGATCACTTTTCCTTTAATTTGCAAATTTAATTAAAAATGTTAAAAAGCAAGGAAGACACGATGTGCCATTTCGAGCCAACGGAAGCCGGTACTTACACATACATATACTAATTAGATACATATAGATATACTAGAGGCCAATAATCAAACATTAATAACCGATATACTGTAATTACATTCTATATATGTACGTACATAGATCATGAACAGCAAACTTGGTATACCAGTTCCTAAAATGCCTATAAATAGACATGAAATGATAAAAAAAACAATAGAATTAATTGTTTCTTTATAGCGTGTTCAATACCTAGTGAGTTGTGTGGTGGTGAGTATCTTCATTATTTGTCGATATTTAATTAAACGAAGTCAATTTACTACCGGCGGTGCCCTTATGCTCACGAATTGGTAATAAATTATAAACTCATTTGATCGCGTTAAGTAATTTTCTTGTAACATTACTAGCGTACCTTCCGTGGTCGAATTAATTATCTAAAGGTGATTAATTGCTACTTGAGAAAAAGAATTGATCGAGATGTTGTTTCGCAGTCAGACGGACTGCGAAAAAAGATAAGACTTATTTTTATCTTATGATTGAAATAGTGAATCCACTCGATTTCCCATGTGCAGTATTGCTACTCGTCAGTTTACAAGTGTTAACAGTACACACTTGGAAAAATATGTGTAAGATCTATAATAATAAAGAAGTGCGCCTTAACCACCGCTGGAATTAGACATTCTTTTCAAAATCTTCACTGTGCCTTTAAAGTCACCATCTCCTTGGAATTCTTAGTTCACAGTGTATAAGGTGAAGAAATTGTACACGTCCGTTTCAGGACTGCTAGCGTTGTACAGGGTGGTGCAGGGGAACGGGAAATTTTGAACGTTACAGTTGTCAGCACTGTAGAGCCGGCAGTTGTTCGTAACGTCGCACAATTGTTGTGAACGCATTGCCATTTAGTAATCATGGATCGTTGGACTGGTGCGGAACGTTCAGTAGCTGTGAGAGCGTTTTATAAAAATGATGATAGTGCGACTGCCGCGCAGAGAATATTTCGGCAGCATTACCAGGTTGGACGTCATGGACATGTCCCATCTGCGCATGCGATTACAATATGGGTGCGTAATTTTGAAGAAACAGGATCTGTCTTGAAAAAGAAAGCTCCAGGTGGCATTCGAACGGTACGTACCCCAGAGAACAATCCTTGTGTTACACCAGCGACCACTACATAGCGACAAGGTCACAATATCGTGTGCTGTATCATGTCTAGGTGTTATCGGCCCTTACTTTTTTGCACGTATGTTGAAATGCTTCAAACATTCTTTACACCGAGACTGTACGAGCTTAATCTTAACATGCAAAACATGTGGTTTCAGCAGGACGGAGCAGTGTGCTCGACATTCGATGGCAGCAGTTCGTCAATTATTTGGAAGACGCATTATTTCACGTAACGCTGACATTGAATGGCCTGCGAGATACCCTGATCTTAGTGTGTGCGACTTCTTCCTGTGGGGGTACAATATGGAAAGCAAATATTGTGAAAAATGAGAGAAAAAGGAGATCAGGGCAGACTTGGGATAATATCATAGCGGAAATGTTGGAAAGAGGGTGTAAGACATGGACTGAGGAAGCGAAGTTGGCAAAGGTTAGGAAGCAGTGGAGGAAGGTTGTAAAACTCTGAGAGAAACATAACTCCCAACAGCATGTATATGGTACAAGGGTTATTGGACTACATATATATATTGTCTAATAAATACTAAAATATTATTGCTAATTATTATTATTTTTTTATGACTAGTTCTATCTTATATACGTATTCAGTCAAACAAAGAAGGTAGATGAACGTTTTTGTTTCCGATTGTACATTCTTCACCTAGTTATTTTACTATAAGCACTAAAGCTAAACCAATACTGTATTTCTTTCTGTTGTAATTATTATGCTAGCCTCCATTATTTTGCTCATATTTTTTTGTCACTCTTATTAAAGTTATATAATTATAAAGATAATAATCCCTTTAAATAACAGTAGTACCACCCCGGTGTTCTAATGGTATCGTTTTCGTTATTACTACTTCAAATTATAACTGCATTATAAAACGAATCATGTTCAACGTCCGTTAGAAATTCACGACAATATCGGGGGAGTAACGTATTACAATATCGCCAAGGTTGCCCGCAATTTACGGTAAGAATCATGTAGTGTTGGTGTTACATGAATTATATTATATGGTACGTTTAATGGCATGACCTAAGCTAACTGCTAAGAGCCGAGTGATTTATCTTAACAGCATAGGAGCATATAACTGACACGTGGCAGTATATTTCAGATTTAATTGAATTAATTGGTAATAAATTAAAAGATACCGCAATAAATATGAAATGGAAGGAAGTAAACTTGAATGCACACACCGAGAAAATCAAAGTAAACAGACAAAAATATATGTATCTAGATTTTAAAATTCAAAACGATGAAAAGATGAATTCATTGCCAGGATTTTGGAATTTACGACATTTGTATAAACAAGAGTTCCAATCCAACTTAGCCAATGCACATACATCACCATAAGACTTTTAGCAGAATAGAAGAATAATAGAAAAGCTGGGAATGGAAAGCAGGCGCTATAAAAAAAATTATTCTTGGTTTGATTCAGAAGATTCAAACTTCTTCTTTTCTGTAGTTATTTTGTCAAAATATCACAAGAACAATTTTTCATAAATACACTAGGGTGACAGAATAAAATAGACACCAGGTAAAGCGGTATAAATATGTAAACAGCTAAATTCTAAGAACGAATTAAGAACTTTCTCTTGTCATTAGGGTAGGGGTAGATGTATCGGAAGGAATTCGTCATAGTTTAGTATCGTTACAACTATGCCTCGCTTACAAGGTTCGAGTGATATTAACGACTTCACGCGGGATCGCATCGTTGGCCAGAGTGAAGGCGGCGCTTCGCAACGTGAAATAAGTAAATTTTTAAATATTCCGTTGTCCACAGTTAACCGTGTGATTACACAATTTAAACGCAAGGAAACAACAACAGTGGAGCCGAGACCAGGTCGTGCCGGAGCTTCTGAAAGAAGTAAAAGGGTGCTTGTGCGCGAAGTGTTAAGAGAACCGCGAAAAAGTACAGCTGAGCTTGCGGCAACTTCACAGACAAGTCAGCGCACCGTTCTGCGATACCTTCACAGTATGGGGATGTATAAAAGGATAGCAAATAAAAAACCTCTCCTTACGGCGTTTCAAACACGGCGCCGAATGGCTTGGGCAATCGAAATGCGAACGAAGCCCGAAGAGTTTTGGCGGTCTGTTATTTTTTCAAACGAAAGCAGATACCGCCAATTCAGTGATAGTGGTCGTACGTGGGTATGGAGACGTTCGTCACAGTAACTGGACGACAAATTTTTGCATCAGACGGTGAAATACGGCGGTGTGAACATCATGGTGTGGGGCGCGATATGGTATGGTGGAAGATCGCAATTAGTAATCTGCGACGGAAATATAAATGCGGCAAAATATATCCAAATATTAACAGAAGGTCTACTACCGATATTCGACAACACCATTTTATCTAAAGAAGACGCCACTTTTATGGAGGATGGAGCACCCTGCCACAAAGCAAGAACAACAACCACATGGAAAGAGGAACAGGGGATTCGGATTTTACCATGGCCAGGCCAATCACCGGACATAAATCCGATAGAGAATGTTTGGCACATTATCCAGACAAATATGGTGAAACGACCCCGAAAACCCAGCTATAAAGAAGAACTCGTGGCAGCTGTTACAGAAGAGTGGTTAAATATTCCAGAAGATACCATTAATCATTTAATAGATTCTATGCCACGACGACTCGCAGCACTTCACCCAAGTAAAGGTGGATCAACAAAATATTAGTCTAATTTAAAAATGTTAAAATATTTTGTATATATAACACGAATAGAATCTTTTTTTTAATTAATAGGTGTCTATTTTATTCTGTCACCCTAGTGGATTTCGAAATCAGAGGAATTTAAATATGCATATATACTTTTATACAAAATAACCACAAACTTTCTAGTAAAAATAAATTTATTATTTTATAAAAAAAGAAAATTTTGATATGCAGCTTTTTTTTGGATTTTCTAAAGAATTTTAATTTTCAGTACTTATAAATATCTAATATTTTTGTATGTGTTAAATTTTCTGTGTAAGGTGCAAGTTGCATGTGAAAAGACTGCTCGTTAGAAACATAACGCTTCACGTTGTTTCTTAACAGGTTTAAACTTATCTCCCACGTTAAACATACAAACTGTTTATTACTGGGTTTGTAAGTGCCTTATGTTAACAAACACTTTGTTCCCTTGATAATAATAAATTATGTCCAACACTGCAATTTTACGACGGTACCAAACACTGCATAGCGAATAGTTCTGTGACCCTACACTAACAAAAATCTAACCGCTTCTCAATTACTAGCATTACCAGGAAGAGAGGGTAACGTTAACAAAATGATTTATAAAGTGTTCGCTTGCGGATAATTTCGTTCGTTAGTTTGAGAAACTTACTCCAAGGATGAATGATCGACCGAGATCTTCGGTTCGCGCGCCCTTACTTAATGATTACATGGCGAGAGTCGCAGGTCTATTTTTGAGGACGCGGCGACCGGTAGAGCTATGCGCGGCGTATGCATATATCAATCAGCACGCTATAGGCCATTATCTGGGCGCAGAAAGCATTCATCACGTATTTTACTACATGTGGTGTGTATATTGCGTCGGCAGTAGGATGCTCCTCCTTACTCGTCTCTTGTTAACCACCGGCCGTAATTACACGCGCTGTTCGGCTATTCGTCTATTTTGAATTCCACTTTATCAGTCCGTGTTCCGAGAAAATCCACTCATTTGGAATAAATGAGGGGAAAAACGCGAAGGACGAGGAATTAGCGCTTAGTTTCTAATTACGAGATATTCAAATAAACACGTTCTTATCTAGGATCCGTTCGAAAATCATTAGCAAATACTAAAGAACGGCGAGAAGTATATCACATGGGAAAAATACTCTGGTATTTCTCGCTATAAAACTATGCGTACTAGGGGGACCAGAAATGATTCCGGAATCGACAAGAAAAATATCGTATTGGTGCGGTTTCTTATTTTTATTTTTCGTCGAAGATCAATACACTTTTTTAAACGAAGTCTCTTCAAGCCGTAAAACCATAAAAGTAGAATGTTTCGAGGTCTTCAAAATAGGCTATGATCCCCTTATTTGAGGCAAATCCCTTCCCTCCCAGTGATTTTGAGAATAGGAAAAAGTCACTAAGGGCTAGATCCGGTGAATATGGAGGATGAGAGACTAACTCGTAGCGTAACTCATTCAATTTGGACACTACGATGCGGGATGAACGAGCCGGTGCAATGTCGTGTCGGAAAAGCACATGTTTCCGCTGCAAACGAGGCCGTTTCTCCTTCAACATTGCATCAAATGGGGTCAATAAATCGCTCTAGTATTGTCCCGTGATCATCCTTCCCTTCTGCAGATAGTCGATGAGGATCACACCTTGGGAATCCCAAAAAATATGCGCCGGAGAGGCCGATGGAACGGCATTTGCTTCCTTCGCAGCCGATTCACCCGGAAAAGTCCACTGTTTCGACTGTTCCTTGGTCTCCGATATGTAGAGATGGATCCAAGTCTCATGCACGGTTATGAAACGCACGAAGATATTCCTTGCAATACGTTGGATCCTAGCCAGACGATGTCGTGTTTGGTCCGGTATGGGCAAACGCGGTACCCATCGCGCCGAAAGCTTCTTCATATTCGAAATTTCGTATAGGATGTGGCCAAAGAGTTCTTTTGAGATGCCTATTGTCTCCGCTATCTCTTTCAGCTTGACGACCATTTCATCGTTGGTAGCGGTTTTTGGGCGTCTACTGCGTGGTTCGTCACTTCTGCTTGTGCGGCCACGTTTGAACTCGCTCACCCAGAAGCTGACGGTCGAAAATGATGGAGTAGATCCGCCATGAACCTCTAGCAAAATATTTAGAATTTCCGTGGCCGTTTTCCCAGTCATACAGAAGTGTCTTTTCACTGCTAGAAATTCGATTTTATCCATTTTTTTTGCGAAACCGCCTGATTTGCTACACAAAACACTCTTAAACAACAACTATTGACAGTAGACGTCTGAAATTTTGACAGTTGCCATAAGAAAGCTTGCCGTTGCCGACCAATGAATCAACCTTCATGCGCCAACATTTCAGGTCACCCTCGTAAGATATTATAGAATTCATTACTACAATTAAACTAAGTATTGCTACCACATCCTTAAATATTTTTACATTTTATTGTAGTAGTCATTTTATAGGTAATTCTATTATATTTACTGAGATTATAGATTCAACTTACAACGTACTATGACTATCTACACTTACACCCAAATCGCTTTATTTTAACTTTAAGAAAAAAAGTTCAGCAGTGATTAAAAAGAACAAAGACAAAGGAAAAGAAGAATTGTAAAAAAATTCTGCTATGTATAACGTACCTGCAATTTTCATATTGCTAAGAATGATGGTAAGCAACAAGCATCTATATCTAACTGACCGATCTCCATAGAGTTGAAGCCGCTGCACATTCTATACATAGGGGGCCTGATGGCAATATTCGTTCTGGGTACGAAACAGTAAAATATATTTGTTTGCCTAGATCCTAAACGTGGTAATACGAAATTGATTTGACTCCACAATTCAGGGACATCAAGACCATTATTAAGCAAGATAAATAGAAATTTGGACTCGGCCTGTTCTTGACGGAGTTTTAAGGATTCAATATTAAATATCTCTAGCAAGCTATTGCAACTAAATCCCTGTATCGGGTTAGTATAAAAGTATATGTAAGAACTTTAAACACTTTATTTGAATCTGCATATCCAGATGGCCAGACCAAGGATGCATACTCCTGTCTATACCGAACAAAAGCGAAATGAAGAGAAAGAAAATGGTCGTGTAAGACGTACAGTGAATCCCAAAATACTTAAAGGCGATGAACAAATACTGGATATGTGTTCTGTAGAAGTCAATTTTGAGTTGAAGGCAACAACCAAATCTCTGATGGAGCTGTCTCTAGGTAAAGCAGATCCAGCCAAGTGATAAATACAGATAATTGGAGTTGTTCACATTAACTGTTAGTTTGTTATTAATACACCACATGTGGAATATATTAGGTTGGCTATGTAAATAATTGCAATCATGATATGAGCATAACAACTTTGGATAGCTCAACTGATAACAAAAGTGGACCCAAGATACTTCCTTGAGGAACTCCACAGGTTGGTCCGAAGTGATTAGACTGAAAACTCATATATGTCACAAATTGTTTTCCATCAAGAAGATACGCCTGGAATAAAGACAAAAACAAGCACGAAAGTCCAATAAATAGTTAGTAAACTGGAGTGTACCCCATTTATGTAATTACTTTATGCAAGTGAACATCGTCAAAAGTTTCTTGCATTATTGTCATTGAACTTCGTTGGAGCCTACCATGAGATTAACTCGCCCCCATTTGGAACTTTATGTCATGGAATCCCTCTCGGAGCGATATGATGCACTAATAATAAGATTGTCAGTATCTGTTGGAAAATACCACAAGCTTAAATTTAAAAGTTACCTTTACATCATCACCAACCACAAAGTTAAAGAGACTTCTGCCTATTGCAATGTTAACTAAATTAACATTTTGAAATTTTAATTATAATTGAAGTAGGTCTTCTTATAGTGATTTTTATCCTCTGTTTCTTTTAGCTTATTATTTGTAGTTAATTCAGACCAAATCATAAGCTGCTATGTTATTACACAAAAAACTTTTTCCATCCAGGCAATGCCTACAAAATTACCTCCTTTAAATGTAAACAGTAAAATTTGAAGGGAGAATCGCAGAACGTTACCTCGCATGTTCATATAATTCTAGTCCCCATCACACAGTTGTATTTTATTTCATTTAACTAAAACCTCCTAAACAACAATAAACATTTAGAAAACATTGATCACAAAGAAAAATAAAATTCAACATGTTACAATAAACAATTTTTGCTATAGCTAAAATAAGACTATTCCAGTGATCAAAGCACGGCAAAATTAGATGCACATGCAAATCATGTCCTTATATCCAGTATCACTGCTAAGTTATTGAACTGCATCGATGAGAGCCTCTTGTAAGTATCAAAATGAGAAAAATTTATAGTCGAGTGGATAACCATAGTATGGTAATAGGAACATTGTTCCCAGCTTTTCATCTAACAAATCTTACCTACGATTTATAAGTATGCGCTCAAAGTACATGTTGTATCTGACATGGGATATTAATAAAGTTTAAATGGGAAATGGGGATCTATTCTTAACAACGGTAAATTGTATTTTTTAATCGATACGATAAACGTACAGTGTCTTCAAGAAGTCTCGTAAGTGTAAGCCCTTAGTACATAGCGTTAATAATAGCTAAAGACACAAGTGATGTAAAAAGCAATAAAGAAGAAAAGCACTGAACATTTTTTTTGAAACACGATCGTATATGGAAATGTTAATTTCTAATATTAGGAAATACATACCTTGACTATAGATATATTTAGACAGTTATACTAAAACTTCTCAATTACGAAAATGCATTCGAATATGTTGACATATGTACATATATCTAATAATAGAATTTCAAATTAAGTGTGCGCCAATACACAGTTTTGCTTTAACTAACTTCTCCTGCAGCCAAAAATGGTACACTGATTCTTGGTTGTGCCTCATTCTGAACACTAAATATATAATAATTCGCATTCATAGATGCATTTAGTAGCTACTAAGGCCGTATTAACTTTAGTTGGCTACTAAAATTGTAGTAACGCTGTAGAGTATGTTTAAAACACATTTAAAGCTAACCTACAAAATAAAAAGCGCGCAAAATTAGAATGCGGAGATTGTTCTTCAAAAGGTATCACAATAAATCACTAAAACGGATGGAAATATGGAAAAATATAGAGAAAGGCACGTTAATTAGAAATTCTTTAGAATCCGGATAATTGAAAACAAAAAGTAGATTACTGTATTAAATAAAGGTAAAATTAGAGAATGGGAGCACGTTTGTAAGAACATGATACATGGTACAGTGCATACAAAATGTTGTCTATCTGGTATGAATATTCTTCAACACTTATATTGTAATACATCAATAACAAATGGGTATTATTGTATTGACATAAAATCAATAAAAAATTGTAATTGGTTTTTGTTAGTTAAGTTAGTTTTTAATATTGTTAAACAGAATATACATGTTGTGGTTTTTATTTACAGAAATTACAAATACTCGTACACTTTAATTTCGTACTGACTTATGCTCTTTTAAAGACGTCAATCCTGTAGGTAAAGAATGGCAGCGAATGAAGATTGAAGAGGTTTCAATGAAGCTGGTCGAGCAATATATGAATCTTCAGATGTTGATTGCCTTGTATATCAATGCAGTGCACAATAAAAAGTGAATTCTCTAGTTTTATATTCATATTTCGGACCATTGGATGTGATACAGCCTGCACCAAAAATTGTAAAAAACATGAAGCTAAAGATGTAAGTTAGTGTAAATATTAACTTATATATAAATAGCAAATGATCTCAACTGTTCTTAGCTCCGCAATACAACACTACAGGTCCAAATTGTGGCGAATCTTTTGTCGTAAATTTCATTTATGAATCTCGTGTTGATGCAAACTATCTTGGTTGGAAGCTACTCGACGATACAACAGCACATTATATTATTATCACATGATAACCTGATTAACTTATAATCTATAACATTGAAATTATTTTAATTAACATATCTTTTTCTTATAAATTACGGTTGTCGAAAGACGTTTCCATTTTATGCCTATAACATATTCCTTCTTAAAAAAAGCGCGCCAAAGATAATTCTAACCTAATCCGTTTGAATTCAAACATTTCAATACACTACGCGTGCCCCTTTCCATGTTGCCACATCGTTTTACCTGTTAACACCATATTAACTAGTGGCCACTAAATATACGTTTATGAATATAGAATTAGTAGGGTCTTAGTGGCTACTAACTAATAGCGTACTAACACCCCACTAACTTTCTGAATATGATTAAGGCTGAAAATCTAAAATTTAAAATCTAACCCTTACTGCATATACTAACGTCTAATTCAAGACCCTGTGTGGAGTGTCACCATTATTAGTTATTAGTCAGTAACAATAATCTACCCTTGGAAATATAGAAGATTATTATTTTATGCTAACGATATTGCTACTATTGGTAGAGGTAGTGAATTATACATATTTAATTATCAACAGTAATAATTTATAAACATATACCCTATCAATACAAAATTAATTTCTAACATGAAAGCGCAGATACGTTTCCTGCGACTAAATTACTTTCGAATTGCGATGTCGAGTACTGTGGAGCTTTTGAGTACTTAGCATGGTGTACAATAATAATTCATGCATTCACACTCCCCAACTTTCGTCAATTATCGAAGGCATCGGTCGGCCATGACCTACTGTTACGCTTGTGGTGCCTAAGATATTTACTCTCACTATTCACCACGGAGTGAGGAATATCACGGAAAACTTGAACTCTGAAACTACAGCCTCTGGTTTCGAACCTGAAATCTCGAGAATAACATACAACAGTGTAATGTAATGCAGCAATTTCAGATCGTAAGAGCACCAAATATTATTTAAATCGTCGAAGATATAGTAAATACAGGTTCCTTGTGCAGTTACGTACATGGATCTATATTTTAACTAATGTACGAGGTAGGCGGCATAAATTCTCGGTCTGATAGAAAAAAATAATCTTGGAACTATATAAGAAATTTTATTTTTCAATGCAATCTCTAACTAACTTCTATACATCTATTATAACGATTAATTAGCAATACCCTTGTAAAAATAATCTGTAAAAATGTTCTGTAACAGCTGCTCGTCTTTAAAAACACATCTCCTAAGGTCTTTTTTTAAATTAGAAAGCAATGAACAACAAGAGGCCATGTCCGTACTATACGGTGGATGTTCTTGAAAGCCACATTGGTGGATAGCGGCTTGTGAAACGGCGGCAACATGGACGGGAGCATTATCGTACAGCGCATGCCTTTTGTCAATTTCCCACGACATTTTGCACGAATACTGTCCCTTAATTTATGCAATAAAGACGCATAATATGCGCCGTTCCCAGTTGTATTGGGCTCTTTAAAGTCAATTAGCAAAATGCTCTCACAATCTGAGAGTATTGTGGCCATCACCTAGTTTCGTTGATTGAACGACTTTCGCCCTTCTGGGACGAGGTTCATCAGGTTACCACCATTCCATGGACTCTATTTTCGATAGAGGATCGTAAAACAGAACCATTGTTTCAATGTATGTGACAGTGGACTCCAAAATCGGTTTTGGGTCGTCTCCAAGCATGTCCAAAAACGTCCGCGGGCATTCGGCTCGACGTTCACGTTGGAGAGCAGAAAGAAGTCGCGATACCCATCTTGCACTAATTCTATTCATACCCAAATGGTCATGAAGAAGTCGGCAAATAATTGTTTCGGATGTGTTTGTTATCACTGCTAATTCCTTCTCTTTCAAACGGGCATCTTCTAGGGATTCTTGTCCCAAACGGAAACATTTATGTCATTAGGCGTATGGCCTTCTTTTGTTAAAAATTTGATGACCGCACGGCACTCAATTTTTATTACTCCAGACATTTTGATGTGCTAATCACGTTGGTTGGCTTCAGAAATTCCTTTGAATGACACTTGACTTAAGTAATAGTACAAAAAAAAAACGGTTTAACATACTTCCTGTTACGGTTTACGCATGTACATGCCGCTGCGGTTCGTAAGAGAAAACGTACCGGATTATATAACCGCACAGTCACTTAATAATTTTGATATTTCCATAACGTGGCATGGAAACCGTAACACCTACACGGCGTGCGAATTTCTCGACCAAATTTGGAAGAAATGTATAACTATTCAAAGGTAATAATTCATCACAATTTGTTGCAATGGATAGGTTATGGCATATCTAACATTTCTTGCAGTTCCTTCTAACATTAATGTCAGGTATATTTCTTGTGAGTTTGGAATCAATTTCTACCATTTTCTCTCGTCATTGGCGTATTTGTTTGATGTGTTTTGGGGGTTTGATTATGTCTAGAGTACAACTATTTGGAAATTACTGCCAATTGAGTGAACTCGATAAGTCTCGGATTATTGGTTTACACGAAAGTAGTTTTTCACTCAGCAAAATTGCAAATTGCCTTTACCGGAACCAATCCACCAGCATGTGCAGTGGGTGTGCATCAGCAGGAAAGTCGCCGAAAAAGAACTGGGGAAGAATTAATGGTGACGTAATGGTAAGAGACCGATTCCCCAGTACCAGGTCAATTCATAATCTATCGCCTTATAATCCTATTGACCATATCTTGTGCTACTACTTACGGCTTAGCACTGGCAACAACCTTTGGAGTGGTGTAGGTTGCAAATATAATGGACCATGGAGTAGCACAAGGTGATGATCATTTAATCTCAATTTTGTATAAGAATACATAATGGTCGCAGAAAGACATGGGAAATGTCGTTATATTCAATTTTCTCTTGACGGGTATGTGCACCTAGCCGTGGGTGTTATGGTGTGAGGTGCTATAACCGTAACGGTCCAGCGATATATTGACGAGGTGGTGGGACCTCATATTACTCAATATATTTAGCAGCTCGAAAACCTACTTTTCCAGTAGGATAATGCCCACCCTCCGTAGCAAGAACTTCTAAGCCAGTTCGAAGCGGCCCATATCTTGCTATGGTCACCAGGTTGCCAGAAACACCATATCCAAAGAGGACATAAATCACCAACTAGAATTAATGCCACAAAGAGTGAGGGTGCAGAGCACAGCATATTATAAAAGCTCTTTTTCTTTGAAACCACAAGCAATTGTTATTTTTGAGTAGTTTGGTAAAAAAATGTTTTTAAGTTGCGATTTCCATTTAATTATATATTACTAACACGAATAAATTGTTAGTAACGTATAGTCATTAGTTTACGAACTTTAGCAAGAGTATATATTTTAGATCGTAAAATTTACTTTTACCGATGAGACTAAAAATATATTATAGTACATAGGAGAGTTTAACGATATCCGTTTGTAAAGAGATAATGTACTCCTATTTTCTATTTTCGTTGCTATACTCATGTCGATATCAATTTCAATACATCATGTTAATTTCCAGGCATAGTCTACTGTGTGTAGCGTTGACATGTTTTATTTATTTTTATAAATGTGGAATTCCTTTTTAATACAAGGGCTGATTTTTTAACCTCCTATGGACGAGCCTTCTAATCCCCTCTGCATACAATGTTGCCGCGAATGAGTTGAGATGCTCCGTAACGTTGTTTTGAAGTTCCTCTTCACTCTAGAAGCTCTAGCTCCTAGCCAGTTTTTCATTTCACGAAAGAGATGGTAAACCTTCCTTTTTCTCGAACCACTTTGTCGCCTCGTTGAACAACGTCTTCTGGTGCGACAGACTCTCGCCCTTGTCGCCCTTCATAGTGAATATACGCTCGACCTTCTTTAAACTTCCTGCACCGTTCACGCACAACACCATCTACCATAAAGTTTTCGCGGTATATTCGCCTCACTCTTCGATGAATTTCAGCTGCACTCTTCCCTTCTTCTTGAAGGAATCGAATTACACTACGCAATTAGCACTTGGCGGAAGAATCAATTGTAGCAGCCATGTTTACATGCCTGCAACTTACCTGAAAATGGCGTAATGACGTTGCAAGAGGGCAGATATTATAGTGGGTGCGATGCGCAGTCACCTTCCGGGCATCCCCATATGCCACCACTCGCGTGACTGTTTACAGGCAGGAAAAAAAAACAGCTCTTGTAGAAATACAGAAATGGTGTGTAGTCATGAATATAAAAGATGAAGAAGAAATATTATCACAGCCAGAATTATAAATTCAAATTTAAGAAACTAGCAATTAATTCTATGCTAAAAATATTCTATTGGAAATGAATTAAATTAACGTAAAGAGAAGGGAAATGTGTAAATAGATTTAGTGTTGTACCTTATACTATCGATGTTAGACAGAACTATTGCGTAATCCATACCTTTGTTTTACATTCCTTATAGTGACAATCTCACTTGAAGGATTACATATACACTTGGCCTCTTTAGTTGCAAAACACACTCAGTGAACCTATATTGTAATCTCCCGCATATCCCCTCGTTCAAATTCTAAATTCTAGGTGCAATACGATAGCATGTGGGGAGGGTAGGGTAGTGATAGCTGAACTTTCAATAAGTTTCGCTTCGATACTGCGTCCCACGACTGAAGATTCCAAATGCGCATACCACCAGGTCACATTAAAAATATGAAGTGCCCCGTCCTGTATATTTGTTATCCGTGAATAGTAAATGATGAACGTAAAACTAGTGGCAGGAAACCAAAACAACGTAGATGACAAATTTGAAAATTAACAGAGAGGTGGCTATCATCTGTTAGAAAACACCCAACTGGTGGTAGTAATAATTTGTTGTCACATTCTGCCAGACGAAAATAGGAAAGCAACTAGTATGTATATGTATTCAGCCGGCGTACAAAAAATACGATCTTCCGCATTCAGAACGGACTGCCGGGGCATTAATTTTATTCTTGTTTGAGCGCCATAGTTGAACCTACTTCGTAATCTGATTAAACGAGCTTCTTTCTCTCGGCGTGAGTGCTAGAACAGGCAAATCCGTGGAGAATTGTTGCGGTGAATGTAAAATCAGAATCCTTCAGATCACTTTACGTGTGTAGTTTAGCTGTTACGTTTTCTTAAAAATATTAACAGGAAACAGCTGTTGAAACTTGAAGGAGTTTAATTAACGAGAATAAAATTGTTTTGGTTAAAATAGTTATTGCGTATGCGATAACGTATAATAGAATAAGCTACATCAACTAACTATTTACAAACGATTTGTTTACACCTCTAATATCAATTTACAAATACAAAGGTTACTTCCACGTTAGGTTATTGCACCTATTATGTTACTTTTAAGTGGATTTTAAATTGCTACGTGAAAGGTTTTTATTCGATATAAGTTGGTTCGTGCTGAGGCCGTTCAAACATGCACACCCTATGGCAATTCATTTTAGAAAACTGAAAGCAAACATATAATTTATCATTTTACTGAAGTGGTACTTATTTAAAAAAAATTGTTTATGGGCAAGCAATGCTAACAGCAATTTTCTAGTATTAATTTCATATAACGTACTTTAATTTCTCAGGTTTCCATACATTTATTGATTAGTATAAATTATGGTTTCATAATGAAGTAATTGTTAAGGACTTAACATTGTTTCTGTGTTTTTTGTAAAAGAGGTTTAAGTTGTTAAGGAAGTGTATTTTGTTTTATCCATGTCTCTGTTACTACTTTATGTATTTTATATGATTTTATCTTCTTTGCAACCGTATGGGTTAGCGTTATTACTTTATTTTCATTTTTATCATTTATTTATTTTGCTCTCTGTAGAATATATGAACTTTTGTTTTAATATGTATGCACATTACGCATTGTGTATGTATGCAAGCCGGTCATTCACACTACTTTTGCTAAAAGCGCCTAATTTAAGAGTCAATAAGTGCAACGTCGTCGGACAAATAATGGGAGTTTAGTTAATATTTAATACATATAGAAGTACAGGCAGTTGTCTTACACGTGACGGTCGAGGTATTACCGATCGTTCACTTTCGGTCTCCTTTCGTACCTCGTCGTAACGTGTACAGTAACGTCGTCGGACGAATATTGGAAATTTTTAATAGTTTTGGCGGGAATCGTCGAGGCTATGGTGTCCGTTGTCGTCTTACATATATTTAGTCTTCTGATAAGTTTTAGCGGGAACAATTTTTGTAAGGTTGTCGGAGCGCGTGTATAGATTTCTTTAATAAGTACGATTTCTCGGGTTTCTATTATCTTTCGTCGAGGCTACTGTATCCGTTGTCGTCTATACATATTTTTAGTGTTCTGTTAAGTTTGTGTAGGGAATCATTTCTGGCAAGGCTTGTATAGACATCTTCTAGAAGTACGATCACTCAGCTTCTTGTTGACGGTCGTTGCGGCCGCAGCGCCCGTTGTCATCTGCACATTTGTCCTCTGTCGTAACGAGACTTAGACATTTTTTCATTTAGTTCTTCGTCGTAGCGGACGTTTTCACGGACCAATTTTCTATATGTTATGTCAACTTCATCGCTCCGTTTTCCTTGTCGGTGTGCACATTTCTTGGCTACTGGTTTTTTTTCTTTCTTTAGGGCGCAGTAGCAAAGAGCTAAAGATTGCGCATAGCGTATTATTTTTTACAAGTATGCCTGGGTAGCTGTGAATTTTTTTATTTTTGTTTTGAGACCGGCTATTATCGCTATTATCGCCCTCGACCAAGCGTCCAAGTTCTAAGAGATAATGTGGGTTCCCCTATAAAAGTATAAATAACGTAGGTGTTTGGTTCAAGTACAAACACAAGCCAATGGAACACGGCCAAGTCCCTTAGGCAAATTTAAAGCAAGGAAAATGTATTAGGCTCCCGGAAAGGGACATATAAATAAGCGCAGCACCGAGGTGCGCTTATAAAATTAACAAGTAAATAGGGTTGGCTCCCCTATAAAAAGGTAGTGGTGCATGCATACATATAGAGGCATTAGTACATGCCTTTCACAAAGCTTCCGCGGAAGCATATAAGAATTTAATCCTAGCATTGACAACGTACACGCTGCGGCGATGCCTTACGCAATAAAAACTAAAGGAAAGCATACATATACACATGCTAATGTACATTATATGTACAAGAGAGCTCGAATAACTGCAATTATTGCAAATATGTATATCTTACGTACGTCGTAACTGTACATAGGCTAGAGTGGAAACCATGTACACCTTTTATTTTTTAAATATATTTTCTTTGCGCATGCGCATTGAGTTTCACTGTACAACCTTCAACCTAGTAAATAAGCGAACATACTCTACAAGTAAGTATTGGTCAAATAATTTAGGAATTCTTCAAACCAGGAGAACGAAACAGTAATACAACTTATTTAATTAACTTATTCCTTCCGAAATTAATGAAAATGTTACCAAAACGTTTTTCCCAAATACTGTAACTATCATCATCACTAATTTTTGAAGAAAAAAAATCAGAGGAGAAAAAAACAATAGTTTCCACACAAATCTATAGCAAATCCAGATTAGAGTTAAAATTTTAGTCACATACTTGGTTCGATATACCATCTTTAGTTGAAATATCTAAGGGAAACTGTAATATAAGGTAGAACAGAAACAAGAACAAAACAGAAAAAAAATGATTAAATTACTTAAATTTAAATACTAAAAAAAATAATTAAATAAAACCATGTTTTTGTAGATGGCACTATGAAACTCACACCACTGAGTGGTGTGAAGTCTTTAATTCCAACGACATTTTCTCTTTGGAAAAATGAACAGGTTCTAAACAATATTGCATTGGATCACACAATTCAGAACTAACGAATAATGGAAATTATATGCCAAAAACTTGTGTGAATTTCCTAAGGAGTACCATGGATATTGTACAGAGGTATGCCTTATCTCCAGTGGAAGTGACTTTACAACGAAATACCTGTTGTATTATTTAATTTTGAATTTACTGCCTCTTGTGTCCCCGAAGCAAAAATCACGCAAAATACACCACCGCTCACAAGAATAAGATAGCCATCAGAAATATGTACCAGTATTTAAGTAAAAAGAAGACAACACGTTTTTAATGAGAAAAACTTGTATATTTGTGGGAACTTATAATACCTAGAAGAGAAGGAAATCTCCTACCTCCTTTATTATATTATATTTTGCAAAACTTTGACATTCTTTTTATTTTTCACTTCAGATTTTAGTCACCTTTCCTGTTACGATACTTATCTTTTATTTGACCTGCCTACACTTCTTCTTCCTAAACATCTACAAAATTACGCTCGGCTGGCACCCTGGTCATTTACATCGGTTTTACGCGTTCCTTCCAATTATTTTTTCATATGTTTAGTCCTGTTCTTCTATCTTCATTTCTCATTCTATCAGATCTTGACTTTCCACTCTTCTTAAACATTTCATCTCTTGTGTCTGTATCCTGCTTTCTTGGTTTTTCGTTATTGTCCATGTTTCTCTACCGTATAAGAGGATTGGTACTGTTATCGTCTTGTAAAATTTTGTGTATCCTTTCTTGTTTTGTTTTTTAATATTCTGCTGATTGTTCTACTGACATGTGTGAATTTATTCAGTTTTTCTTCTATGTTTTTGTTATGATCGTAAGATACATCGCAGCCTCAATACTCAAAGTGTTCCACCTGTTCCAGTACAGTATCGTTTATTTTTGCCCTAATTGGATATCTACCCAGAAAAGTCATGGTTTTGGTTTTGTTTGCCGATATTTTCATTTCATAATTTTTACGGATCTTTCTCTTTCTGTAGATCATTCTACTGTTTCGGTTAGGAGTACTAAATCACCAGCATATAAGATAGAATTTACGGTGGTGCTCTGGTCTAAACGTATTCCTTTAGGCCATTTCTTTCTCTCTTCTTTTATAATAGCATCAATAACACATGAGCTGAAAAGTGCCGGGCCTAACAGATAGATGACGGTAGTTTTATTGCAATCACTTTTCTCTCAGTTAGTACTAACTGTTACGTTCTCCTGGTTTGAAGAACAACGCCGCTGTAGCCTGCTCGTAATTTCCTAAATTACTTGACCAATACTTACTTGTAGAGTATGTTCGCTTATTTACTAGAGGAGAGGTTGTACAGTGAAACTCAATGCGCATGCGCAAAAAAATATATTTAAAAATGAAATGGTTACACGGTTTCCACTCTTGCCTATGTACATGTACGATGTACGTAAGATATATAGATTTGCAATAATTGCAGTTATTCGAGCTCTCTTATACATGTAATGTACATTAGCATTTGTATATGTATTTTCATTGGTAGCAACATAAAGTAATGCCTCACCATGTACGTTGCAACGCTATGTCTTAATTCTGTTTAAAAGGTTAAACTCTTATATGCTTCCACTGAAGCTTTGTCAGAGGCATGTACTAATGCCTCTATCTGTTTGCATGCACCACTACCTTTTTATACGGGAGCCAACCCTATTTATTTCTTAAATTTATAAGCGCACCTCGGTGCTATGCTTATTTATATGTCCCTTTCCGGGAGCCTAATATACTTTCCTTGTTTGAAATTTGCCTAAGGGACTTGGCCCTGTATTATTGGCATGTATTTGTACTTGACCAAATACGTTTGTTATATTCACATTTATAGGGGAACCCACCCTATCTCTTAGAGCTTGAACGCCTGGTCGAGGGCGACAGTAGCGATAATAGCCGATTTCAATACAAAAGTAATGTCACAGCTACCCAGGCGTTCTCGTTTGAAATATTACGCTATGTGCAATCTTTAGCTCTGTACTACTGCGCCCCAAAGAAGGGAGAAATCCAGTAACCAGCAAATGTGCGAACTGCGCACCGACAAGTAAAACGGAGCGATGATGCCGACATTACATAAGAAAACTGGTCCGTGACGCTCGTCCGCTACGACGAGCAACTAAATGAAAAATTTCTAAGTCCCGATACGACAAGGACCGAACAAACGTACAAAAGACAACGGGCGCTGCGGCCGCAACGACCGTCAGCAAGAAGCGGAGTGATCGTACTTGTAGAGGAGGTCTATACATGCGCGCCGACAATCTCACCAAAATAATTTCCGACACAAACTTAACTGAAGACTAAAAATATGTATAGACGACAATGGACACAGTAGCCTCGACGTACGATGATAGAAAATCGAGAATTTATACTTATTAAAAAAATCTATACGTGTGGTCCGACGACGTTACCAAATGACTCCCGCCAGAAATAAATGTATAGACAACGTCCTCGACGATTCCCGCCAAAACTAGAAAATCTTAGAAATCTCTAATAATATTACGACGACGTTACAGTACACGTTACGACGAGGCACGAAAGGTGACCGAGAGTGCACGATCGCTAATACCTCGACCGTCGCGCGGGAGACGACTGCCTATGCTTGTGTACCTTAAATTTCAAGAAAACTCCCATTAAATATCCGACGACGTTGCAGTGAATGATTTCTAATTAGGCAGTTTTAGCTAGCGTAATGCGAATGGCTGACTTGCATACATATACAATGCGTAATGTACATACATATTAAAATAAAATTGGATATAAGAGAGCAAAATAAATAAATATAAGAATGAAAATAAAATAATATTCTAAATGAAAATAATAATGCAAAGAAGATAAAATACATAATAGTAAAAAAACATTAGAAAATACAAAAAACAATGTTAAGTCCTTAACACTAACCTTCAAAAGACAGCTGTTAAAATTTCATGATATTCTATTCATTAGTTTGTGAGTTATTGTGCTAAGAGTCACGCTACTTTTGTTATTTTCAAAACAACGGATCAAAATCAATTTCCTGTTTTAATTTTACACTGCTTCATGATGGAAAAAAATACCGTTCAAGCGAAGTAATGGCTTGAAAAATGTTTTGGGGACTCCGCTCCATCAGAAACAACAATAAAACGTTGGTTTACTAACTTCAAACGTGGTCGTAGAAACACCGATGATGCAGAACGCAGTGGACGTCCAAATGAGGCGGTAACACCAGAAAACATCAAGAAAATCCACAACATCGTTTTGAATGATCGAAAAGTGGAGTTGCGTGAGTTAGCTGATATCGTAAAGATATCAAAAGAACGTATTGGCTTTATATTGCATGAGCATTTGACTATGAGAAAGCTCTGTTCAAAGTGGGTGCCGCGTTTGCTCACTGTTGACCAAAAACAAGAACGTGTTGATGATTCTGAGCAGCGCTTGGCCATGTTTAAACGTAACAAACCGGAATTTTTGCATCGATATGTGACAATGGATGAAATATGGATCCATCACTTCACTCCGGAATTTAAACGATCGTCATCTGAGTGGACAGCAACTGGTGAACCTCGTCCAAAGCGCCCGAAAGCACAACAATCGGCTGGAAAGGTTATGGCCTCAGTATTTTGGGATGTACGTGGTGTAATATTCATCGACTATCTTGAGAAAGGAAATACCATCAACAGTGAATATTATATAGCGTTATTGGAGCGTTTGAAGGCCGAAATTGCAAAGAAACGACCGCATATGGCAAAGAAAAAAATGTTGTTTCATCAAGACAACGCACCGTGTCACAACTCAATCAAAACAATGGCAAAACTACATGAATTGAACTTCGAATTACTCCACATCCACCGTATTCGCCAGATTTGGCTCCCAGCGACTACTGGCTGTTCGCAGACCTCAAAAAAATGCTCGCCGGTAAGAAATTTCGCACGAATGAAGAGGTTATCGCTGAAACTGAGGCCTATTTTGAGGCAAAAGATAAATCGTTCTACAAAAGTGGTATTGAAATGTTAGAGCGGCGCTGGAATGATTGCGTTGCTCTTGATGGAGATTACGTTGATGAATAAAGCTAAAAACGTGTTTTCTTTGTTAGGCCCGGGACTTTTCAGCCCATGTGTTATATATACTAAATAATGTTGGCGACACACAGTAGCCTTGTCTAACTCGCTTGTTTGTTGGTATTTCCCTAGTTAATCTTCCGCCCATACCTACCGTAATTCTAGTGTATAAACCCTGTATAGCCCTAATTAAATGATGTGAATATCACTGTTCTTTCATAGTATCCCATAATTTACATCAGTTTTTTAAGTTCCTGCATTAATTTTAATGTACCTAGAATAAAGACACCTCAGCAAATGCATTACTGAGCTTGAACTTGGATGACGTACTTTTCTAACTAGTTTATCCTGCAGTTATATGATTGAGGTTCGGCGGTTATAAGACCAGTTCATATTATCTATAGCAGTCTCTCCTTTCTGTTGTAAACAGATTTTGCAAAGCTTCGAAGAACTTTTTAGATCATAAGCGTGGTAAAAAATAAGACGCACGATTGATGCAGGTGCAGTAATAATTACTATTACTTTTATTATTATTATTATCAAACTATTTTAAATGTACTGGTCTTAGTGATGTTAGCATTCCAACGAATTTTTAAATTTCTTCGATACTCCGTATATGAAAACTGATTAGATCACGTCGCGTAAATTCTTTTCTAAGGTACGTAATCTGTAAAAACAGAAGATTCATATTTGTTTCCTTGCACATGTATTGAACAAATTACTAATCCATTGTATTCGAAAGAAAGCTTCGTTTATTGTAATCTCGTTCTGTAAATGTATATCGCCTTCATTTTTAAGCTAAACTAATTAAGCAAAGACCCATCACCCTTTTGTATGGGCACGTATTACGATGGAAGTAAATCACCGATCAGTAACAGTAAATATCATGATATTTTACAGCAATATCTTAATACCGGTCATATTACATTCCCTTAGAGGTAATATATACTTCTGCGCTGCTGACAGTAAGCATTTCAAATAGCAAAACCAGGAATTCAGATACACGTACGAGACAAAAACTTTCCTGGATTCAATGTTTTATTACCTACGTAGCTCTTAAACTAAACTCTTAAATCAGATATCGCCTTCTATACAGACTATTGTTTTTCATGTTGCTGATGTGAATATATCATGTGGCACGTCCACGGTTTCACTTCTATTATCGAAGTAAATCAGTAGACCTTACCGTGTTCTACGAAAACATAAAATCGATTTGCAGTAGATTTTTCATACGGTACAAATATACACTTCCGAAGATGACATTGCGTGTTCTGCTACGTATAGCAATTGCTAACCACAAAATTAAAATCTAACAATAAATCCCTAACCGAAATTCTAAGTAAGGTTGAACGTGGAACTTTCCAAAGTAATGACTAATCTTTTTTAACGCAATGATTAGTGCACCACTTTGAATGATGCGATATTACAACAATATCCAAATGATTAAATAGATGCTGAGTAATTTTCTAAGATTGTAAAATACGAAACAAGGAACTAGTTCCATTATTAATAATGTATTTGCGAAAATGTTGCTGATTTCTACAACCAACTAATAAATAATAAAACTTAACCTTGGTTCGTCAAATCGTTATAGCTATCAATGTTATATCGGAAGCTTACAGCTGATTCTATTTTAAATTTTTAGAGCTACCACATCATTGCACATATGCTACGCTTAAAATCATAAAACTTTACAAATATTCTAATACGTATTAAGTCAATATTAATATTAATATGAAACTAGTAATAAAATTATTATTTCCTTGTATTCAACTAAAGTTTTTAAATTCCTGAAAAAATATCAGTAACGGTAGGATTTCAACCAACGACCTCCGCATTACCGGCGCAACGTGCTATCAGATGTACCATGAGACTGAATGTGATTTCAAACCGACTTTAATATCTAGGTATCAGCACGGCTTCATATTAATATTAATTTAATTGGTAAGAACTTGCATTTAATAATATTGTGTCTGTTGAGATATTACGATATATCTATATAGGCATTATAACATCTAGGTATTAAAAACGATTAGAACTGACATTCAGTCTCGCAGAGGTCGTGGGTTCAAATACAACTGTGATTAATATTTTTTTCAAAAATGTAAAAACCTTGGTTAAATTCGAGGAAATCGTAATTTTATCATTATTCTAACATTTATCTGGTTATATTACAAAAGGTTTTTTTTAATTACTTCGCAACTCCTTCTTCATTTCCACACGTCACGTAAAATTTTGTACTTGGCGATTTTGTCAAAAAAGAAGATTTAAAGAAGAAACGCTAACATATACTAAACATGTGTACCATAGGAATATACGAAACGAAAAATTTGGGAAATTGCTAAAATAAAAATTTTTACATATCTATCGGTTCCAATTACGTCCAATAAACTCCAAGATGAATACTCTTTTACAAATATTTAATATGTTAATATATTATCATTATTTGTTTCCTGTCGAAAAGACAATCATTATTTGTTATACCTCCAACACCATATATGCATCTCTGGAGTGCATAAATGTATAGAGTGGTCTGCAGTGCCGAAAGCTTCAGTAAATTTAAATCTAAGTTGTTGAGGTCACCTTTTTTAAATAAATGTTTAACTACGGCAACTTTTAACTTCTCGAAAAACATACCCGACTGGAAAAAACTACATGTGTATTATGTTACACAAGGGAACTAAAATTATTAAAATATACGATTTAACCTATGTTTTTATTCCGATGTGCTTCTTGTGCTTGTCAACCGTGTTACCGACTGTCGGTAACACGGTTGACAATGGGAGCCCACGTGCTCTCGAAACGCTGCGTTCCGCATAATTAATTAATTTGTATGAGTGGAGTTTACTGCTATACCTGTGAATGGTTGCTACAATTGATTCTTCCGCCAAGTTCGAGTTGGGTAGAAGAATGAGCCGAGTGTACGGCTAAAACTGGAGTTCTTCTCATTCATGGTAACACTCCACCCCACATTATTGCTGTAACCCAACAACTTCTTGAACAATTTCGATGGAAAGTTTTTGAACACCCAGCGTACAGTCCCGACTTCCTAATGTCTTTCGTAAACTGAGAAAGTAGCTGGGAGGGCAGAGCTTCCAGAGTACAGAGAAACTTCAAAACAACGCCACGGACCATCTCAACTCACTTGCGGCAACATTCTATGCAGAGGAGATTTGAAGGCTTATCCATAGATATGATAAATGCATCAATCTTCGCGGTGATTCTGAAGAAAAGTAACCATGCTTGTACATAACTTTTGGTAATAAATATATTTTGTTATTTATACTTGTCTTGTGTTTATGAGCTACCAGCTACTGGGAGTTGAAAAAAAAAACAGCCCTCGTATTTAGATCGTGGTATTTCCCGTGAGTTAAGCTACAGCCTTCCTCTTGAGTGTTTCAGAACACATCTTTTAAAATATAAAATTGAAGTATCTGAAAATATATTGTATTTGTCATTAATATCTGTCGCATTGAACACGTCATACTGGTTGCGTTTGTACCGAACGCACTAATTGCTTTCGAAGTGAATAGTCTAGCGTTGATGTTAGTATTGGATCTTCTTATTTCAGTGTTACGTGTTAACACTTAGGCAAAGTGATCTGAAAATCCAGAAGAAAATAATTTGCGATCTACAGTTCTATTAAAAACATGCGACGAAATTAAAATGTTATCTCTGCATGTTGAAAAAATTATTAACAGGTCTAATTGGTTCCTTCACAGTACGAGAACAGGGTACCTGAGGATTGACGGAATTTGATATTGAAGTTATGGAAGTGCAGTAGCAAATGTTCCGGATAAACAACAATTTAACAGCGATTTATAAATGCGCATTTCTGTTCTTTATTATAAACTCCACAGCACAGCACTTACATATATATTAAGTTACGTTTAGGCATTGCTATAAAAACTTAATTTAAATACTATTATGTACTATACATTTCCCAAACTATGCAACTGTTTCGGAATATTTTACAATTTAAAAGAATGATATGCGATCCCGATGAAAAGCTTCGAATTCTATAAAATGCTTTTATATTTTCTGATACTTTCGGCTTGCTAATAGCACTAAATACAACAGATCATTACATAACATATTCTAATTTCTTTCTTGCGCATCTAAAACGTCAACGTGTTTAAATTATACTAAGAAACGTTAGTTGTTAGAGTATAAATAAATGTTATCAAGTTCGCGTTGCATATTTATTTACAAAAAAAACAAATTACGGAATGAGTCATATTAAGTGAAACTCACGTAACCGAAATATTTAACTTGGGAAACATAATTAATTAGTAGTGGATGAAACTAAATTAGGTACTGTTTGTTCACAACCGTATATTAAAATTTTATTAAAATAGAGGTCACAAGTTTCATACAAATTTTTGCACATCCCTAGGCCAGAACACCCCAGGAAAAAAACTATATAACTAAAACAGATGCAAAGAAAAAGAACCAACATCACGACAACAAAATTAGGTTAAAAATCAACAAGTTAGGTAGGAATTGTAGTAGTTCTTATCGAATTGTCTCTTTTAATATTGTTTTATTGCGCTGTTTCGTCCTTATACAATCTTAACTTCTTGGTTCTTACTGTAATTTTGCTGCTGTGATGTTGGTTGTAGTATTGTTTGTATCTGCTTTAGTTGTATAGTTCTTTCCTGGAGTGTCTTGGGCGGGGGATGTACACAAAAGGTTACTTAGATACTGTGAGCTTACTTCCGCTTTTTTTTTTCATTCTTGTACATTTTAGAAATATTTTATATATTTTAATACTATAACTAGTTGAAATAAGCAAAAAATGTTCATTTAGTAAAAATAAATGTACACAGCATAGGTTTAAAGTGACTACATATATGGTTCATCTATTAATATTATTTACATGTGTGCAATAACTTCTTGAACCTCAAGGACATCTTCATATTGATTTCTATAAATATCACTTTCACATATTTCCAAAAACAAAAGCCCCGAGAGTTGGGGGGTGGGGGTAAAATCTGACAAACCAACTAGCCATGAAATTAGATTGCATATAGCTACCCATTCATTTTGAAAAAATTCTGTTAACAGATTACCAGTAGGTGAGATGGTCCGCCATCTTCCTAGAAAACACATCTATCACCTTAACTAAGGTTGTCTATAGAGCCTTTCATTACATTGCGCATGAAATTAATCACTTCCATGGTTACCAAGCTATAAAATATAAGTTGATCGAGGCACATATTCATTCCTTTTAAAACACCACGAACCCAAACAATTCTAAAAATTAAACGCATTTTCTTATTGGTTTTTTCCGAAATGCTTTAAAACATGCCACAACGTCGATTTCAATTTCCTCCTTGTCGAAAAACTTCTTTCTTGATTTAGACTTAACAACTAGTTTCTCATTTGAGATGAAGGGTAAGAAGATATCTTCGATCAAGCAAACTTCTTTCGGGAAACAAAGTGCTATAATGTTCGAAAGTACATTATCAGTTTTTATTACAACATATTTAACTCTTTATTTTTAAATATCTGACCACTCGATGCTAAACTGTTTTTCTGATTCTGCTGTCATTAGCAGCAAGGAAATTGCTACTACTTTGTTCAATTTAAGCAACTTTGTAATTTCAATAATAGTGTACACGCATGTATATGTATATACATTTTTTACCTTTTTAGTTTTAATTTATAGCAAAATACATTCTTTTCGAATCCCATACTGTTTATCTTCATATTAATTACGTAAAATACCAACCTCACGCCTTTTCGCTTTTACGTAGGACCAAGAACGGTTCCATCTCATTTCTCTTAAGTCCTTGGAATGCGTTACTATCAACAAATAACTAACAGAGCTTGACATTCCGCATGCTACCTTCCTTCTCCAGTCGTATCACCAAAGTACGAAGCAAAATGCCAAGACGATAAATATGAAATATCATGGTTCAGTGTGCATTTTGCGAACAATAAATATGTTAACTTGTTATGCCACGTTATACGTCTGCGTGTATATTTGTGTGTGTGTGTGTGTACAAGAAGATCGTTGAATTCTTCGTCCAGCAGTCCATCGGATTGCGTTTTACGCATGGCTGAGCCAACATCGCCCTTCTACAATGCTTATTTAATAAATTAATATCAAGGGAAAAGTTAATTTTTGCATAATTTGCGTGTGGAAGATTTCGAGTTGAGGTCGTTGATAATCATAGCACCAGTAATAATAGTAGCAACAGACATCGGCCTTTGTTGTAATAAGCATAAACGCGGTTATTGTTTGTTGTAGTGAAGAAATTTCTTTTGGAGCTGTTATTTAAAAGCAACTAATTTTCTCGGTTTTGCTTGCAAATTAGAGGTAATTTTATGTTGTAAATTTGCATACATTTGCATGTAGTTTTCGTGTATATGTGTGTACGTGCGTATTAATCAAAGGGAATTCAATTTGGTAAACATCTAAGGACGGCTTAATTATGGAAATGATTTTTTAGATTTTTTACAAAGAGTTGCACTATTTTATAATGTCGACAACATCCTATAATCAAAATCACATTCATATAAGGACCCCCAATTTTAATAGAATCGATTATTCTCAAGAAGGAAAAGGAATTGTCTGGTAAAATAGTAGTCTAATTTAAAAAAAAAATTAAAAAATATTTTGTATATATAACGAGAATAGAATCTTTTTTTTAGTTAGTAGGTGTCTATTTTATTCTGTCACCCTAGTGTATATCTGTAATATCAAGCTTCGCAAAAGTGTATGAAAAGTAATATACACAAGCATCTACACCAGACGGCAGCACAACCTTAATATCATTACCCATAACATCGACAAATCTTACCTAGTACCATACATTCATACTCAGGTACCCCTCATTTCGCCTTACCACATTGACCACACTGCCCTCAGACACAGTACTGAGTTTGTAGATCTCAAAGTTGTATTTTATGCTAGTTCTACTTTTACAAATCTGCTTTAATGCCTATAAATCGCTCGGTTTTATTATGCCAACACCTAAATACTTACAAGACTTAGCTGTACTTTGTCTTTGTTTTGAGCCAGATTGAGTATGATTCCTTGACTTGGTATCTGTTACACATTTCTGACACTTTGGATTTGGCGCACATTCAGCACAAGTTCTTGAAATTCCTCTCCCTCAAGAGTGACAGTGTGTATCCTAAGAGAGGTACACCACAGGCTGATATGCAGTCTCGATTTAGTATGGTCTCTTTGAGTGAGCGTAGGGATGCTCTCTGCAGTAAATTCTTACATAAACTTCTGAAGAACACTATCGATTGCTCCTACTTTCTTGAACGGTTATCCTTTCTAGTTCCGCGTATCAGTTCGAGATACAATTTAACGTTTGTGGTTCTTTTTCCATGAAGTGCTCGAAATTTATCACTTACAAACGAATGGATCCAGATGACAAAGGACAAACAGTTGCAAGCAAAGGTTTCTATTAAATATCACGCAATAATTTAGTTCCAGAAAGGTGACAGTATTTTAAAATTGTCAACAACGAGAAAATCAGCTTAATTCGTTTGATGGTATCAGCTGTCACCCTTCTATAAATATCATCTTTTGCACTAGACCTATTATCTTCTGGCTTTTTTTATAACTTCCAATAGACATAAAATTTATTACCTGATATAACATTACACGGCGACCAACGGTTGTCATTAATGAGTGCAATTAATAGCTCGGAAAAGGGTCGGAACGTAGACTTGCCTCACAGGTTGGGGATAGATAAAAGATAAAAATAAAACATAAATAAGCACAGGAAAATCATAGCTAGACAATCATAACTCTCATACATATGTATCTTCGTGCCGTAATTTATTTCCTATTACTTATATTTAACGGTTTAAAGAAATAGAAATCTCAGATGATAAGCATTCCCATTCGTTTATCCTCGTAATTATACCTCGGTACTGTGTTATTACAGCTTCGTTGCTATCGAAAAATCAATAATTTTGGTTTGATAATGAGCAGGAGGAGTACCACTTATACTTAGTATTGAATGTTCTTCTTTGTTCACGTACATCATGAATAAAGACAACGAAATTTATTGAGTTTATTATTTAGGATGTCTCAGTCCACAGGAAATTATTTTTATTAAGATTGCACTGGTCTTAAATAAAAAATTATTAGATTATTTTGAAAATTATATTCATACAAGCTTAATAATAACTGAAAGATTATACAAAGTTTATTCTCTTAGCATCTAGGTTCCCATTTCTCGTTGTTGTACTGTTGCGCTTCATATATCAGCACATTGTTCTAAATTTTACTTGTTATTTATTTCTTCTCCAAGTGAATAATTGCCAATAATTCATGACTCTGTATATATGCAATCCTGGATTACTACACCAAAAATTTGGTTATGTTAACTTATATTGTAACACATGGACTGAAATGTCCCGGGCCTAACAAAGAAAACACGGTTTTTTTGGTTCAAAATTAGCTTTATTCATCAACGTAATCTCCAGCAAGAGCAACGCAATCTTTCCAGCGCCGCTTTAACATTTCAATACCCCTTTTGTAGAACGATTTACCTTTTGCCTCAAAATAGGCCTCAGTTTCAGCGATAACCTCTTCATTCGTGCGAAATTTCTTACCGGCGAGCATTTTTTCGAGGTCTGGATGTGGGAGCAATTCGAAGTTCAATTCATGTAGTTTTGCTATTGTTTTGATTGACTTGTGACACGGTGCGTTGTCTTGATGAAACAAATTTTTTTTCTTTGCCATATGTGGTCGTTTCTTTGCAATTTCGGCCTTCAAACGCTCCAATAACGCTATATAATATTCACTGTTGATGGTATTTCCTTTCTCAAGATAGTCGATGAATATTACACTACGCACATCCCAAAATATCGAGGCCATAACCTTTCCAGCCGATTGTTGTACTTTCGGGCGCTTTGGACGAGGTTCACCAGTTGCTGTCCACTCAGATGACGATCGTTTTGATTCCGGAGTAAAGTCATGGATCCATGTTTCATCCATTGTCACATATCGACGCAAAAATTCCGGTTTGTTACGTTTAAACGTGGCCGAAGACTGCTCAGAATCATCAACACGTTCTTGTTTTTGGTCAACAGTGAACAAACGCGGCACCCACTTTGAACAGAGCTTTCTCATAGTCAAATGCTCATGAAATATAAAGCCAATACGTTCTTTTGATATCTTTAGGATATCAGCTAACTCACGCAACTTCACTTTTCGATCATTCAAAACTATTTTGTGGATTTCTCTGATGTTTTCTGGTGTTACCGTCTCATTTGGACGTCCACTGCGTTCCGCATCATCGATGTCTCTACGACCACGTTTGAAGTCAGCAAACCAACGTTGTATTGTTGTTTCTGATGGAGCGGAGTCCCCATAACACTTTTCAAGCCATTGTTTCGCTTGAACGGTATTTTTTTGCCATCAAGAAGCAGTGTAAAATTAAAACACGAAATTGTTTTTGATCCATTGTTTTGAAAATAACAAAAGTAGCGTGACTCTTAGCACAATAACTCACAAACTAATGAATAGAATATCATGAAATGTTAACAGCTGTCTTTTGAAGATTAGTACTAACTGAGAGAAAGGTGACTGCAATAAAACTAGCGTCATCTATGTGTTAGGTCCGGGACTTTTCAGCCCATGTGTTATTTTCTCCATTTGTTGTTTAAATTAAGGATGGTTGGATTTCCCCCACTACGTTAATATTATGTGCAAGACAAGTTCATAATCAATAAGATTGAAAGTATTAACATTGATACTACTTACAGTTCAGCTTTTGTAATTAGATGGCACCGCTCAATAACGTAATGTATTTCTTTCTAATATCAAGTTATTATAGTTTATAGTAATAATGTTTGCCAAACGCATATATGTACATATATTGAAATGCTTCCGATGGTGAATTAAAAGTAATTAATCTAATACATTCAAAACATATAATTCAAATAATAATAATTTATTTCCTACAGATTACCAGTGAACCAGTTACAGGATACAGTAAAATTAACATTGCATGACAGCAAAATACAAAAACAAAAAAGAAATATATATTGCTCATAAAATAATTGCTAAGATATATACATTTAATGTTTTAAAAATACAAAATATTAAGTAATTAAAAAGAATTATTCAGCTAATACTAAAGTGGTTGATGAGAAATTGACAAATGTTAGGAGGAAGAGACCAGACGAAGAAAGACTGCATCAATGATAGATTTAAATGGGTCAGCGTGGATGTCACAAAGATCAGAGATTCTGTTGAAGTTAGTGCACGTCATGTATACTAGGGGCCTTAAAAGGACGAGTGTGACCGCAATAGAAGGCAAATGACGACCCTCATTCTGGAAATAAGAAAATTACACTTATTTAAATGTCAAAGACAATCAATCTTGTTATGTACTAAACAAAATAAAAATTTTCACAAAGAAATCGTTCTTTTGGTAGAAAAAGAAACAGCATTAAATTTCTGCAGCATAGCCTCTATGTGGATAAGTACTCTCCGACAAAAATAGAAGAACTTCTCTGTACCGCCCGAATAAAGTTTATGTGTGCTTCATAAATACGAAACCAGACCAAGAATGAAAGAAAAGATTAATGAAATTAGAGCTTGTATATTGCGGAAGTCGCTACATCTACGAAATAAATCCACATATTTTATAGCATTGCAGTACCAACTAATAAAATATAAATTCTCCTTTGGTGTGTTATAGAACCTGCTGAAGGATAGCTGTACGATTATTAGCTATCAACGTTTATTTAATGGAAGGTTGCCTTGTCAAAAAAGGCTTGTCGAGACTACATTAGAAATGATCTTCCCCATGAAAGAGCTGTTTTTGTTTTCTTCCAACGTCAGCATAAATTTTCCATATTTTGGACTTACGTACATTTACACTCCTTTGTTAAATTAAAAAATACAAGGATATATTCTCTACACATTGCCGAATGTAAGTGGCTTTTACCTCTATAGAGTATTTACATAATCATATTCGGGCACTTTTACTTTTTTCCATCCTACAATAAATTAACTGGAATTACACAAATAAAACTCTCAACAAAGTCAACAACGCGTTGGCGTCCTTCTTCGCTTTCGTACGCAAAACAATGATCTATGCGAAGGTTTTTTTTCCAGAGAAACTCACGTTCTCAAGGTATCAGGACACCTACGATCATATCTCGATCCATCCTACTGGACGATTCCTAACTGTGACCGGAGCTGTGTGTATCTGTAAAATGTGACTCAACTAACGAAGGCGTAGTTTATTTTTAATGCCAGCGGTTGTTCGCGATAACTTTTTACGAAGTATCTCGCATCATCGTAATTATGCTATAAAAATAAAAGTTAAGTAGTGAGATTAGTTATTACATATGCTACACCCAAGTAGGCACGCAAACGTTATTTGAAACATATATCATTCTTCAGATGTACATATGTATGTATGTAGGATATAAATTGAAACCTCTTATTCGTCTAATTTGTCAGCAAAAAATTGTAGGTGTACTAACAGAGCTAATGGAAAGCAGATAATTTAAATAAGATAACTGTTCTTCTAATATAAACGCAGCTAAATACGTCTCCGGTAAAATGTGATGGTTGTAACTGTAAAGAATTCGATTTTCTTATTACCCTTTAGAAATTCCAACCTAAGTAAAAGGCAAAATTTCAAACTGTCATTGCTCCACAGAACAAATTAGTAGAAACGAAAAACACGTTTACTGTTAACGGAATTATAAACACCTAAATTAAACGACGAAATCTAAATTCTTAATTACCGACGGCATTCCAATCTGCATCTAATTATGCTACATTCTGAAACTGCTGCTAACGCATAAATATATTGTTGTACGAAGGTTGGACTTTCAATAGTTGTTTATTTTCGATGAAGATAAAATATGTACAAATTTTTGAAATACTTGTCTTCCAATGTAAACGCCAGCTTTTCTAAAACACATTCCGACAGATGTAGAAGACACACGATACCATTAGCAAAGCCTGCTCTGTAGAACCTAAACAGTATTCGGCATCGAACGTCGTTTGAAATCTTAACTCATTACTAATTCTAACGCTATAGAAGTGAATAAGTACATCATTAATACCTCAAAGAAAAAGAATATTAAATTAAAAGCCGCTAGGAATACAATATCATCGATTCGGCTCAATAAAGAAGAAAAATTCACAACGTCCAACTAAAATTAGATTGTATATACACCACCGGTTATAATAGAATGGAAGTAGTTCATATGTAAAAATACGTCACGGAAAGCCGCTTAGTGTTGAAGCACGATCAACAATATTAACGCTACATCAAGAAGCGTATTCTATACAAAAAATCGTCCAGGACGTTCTCGAGCAATATACAAAAGCGACGATGAACGCACAAATTTAAGAGAAAGAGGTGATCAAAGGCTTCTGAAATTGCGGCGGAAACGAATAGAGACACGAAAGCATCCGTCGTCAAAACGTCCACGGCCGTATTGCTATACGAAAACTACGCCATGGAAATAAACAAAAACGTCTCCAGTGGGCTAACACTCACAAAGACTGGACAATAGAACAATGCAGAAACATACAATGGATTAATGAGTTCAAGTATAAGTTGGTCAAAACTGCAGAACATTTATCAGGCGCCCAAAAACCGAGAAAATGGTTCCACAGTGCACTACACCAAAAATAAAGAAAGCTGGTGGTTCCATTCTTGTATGGGGTTGTTCTTCATCAAGTGAAAATTGATAACGAGGAAGGAGAATTACCCCGGTATATTACAAGAACATACTCTACCATTCGGATTGCGCTTAATAAGCAACAATTTTAAGTTTATAATAACTATCCGAAGCACACATCGTTATGGAAAACTACCACGCTGATGTAGAGAATGAAGGATTATTAAAAATAATGACTTGGCCTCCCCAGAGTTCGGATGTTAATACGACAGAGCTTCTGTGAGACGAATTGGACAGACAAATTAGAAGAGGATGTGCAACGTCCAAAGCCCATCTCTGGACGATATTCCAGAGGGAGTGGAACAATATTCTTCAAAATACACTGAGTAGATGACTAAATATTATTCTTATAATTGTTTTGTTTAAAGTTTTGAAACAAGCGTGAAATCTTTGCATGAAAGAGGAAGTGTCCATACTATTATGAGCGGCAGTGTATTTAAGAATTGGACGATAAATATCTTTGCTAAAGAAGACAACGCAATTGTTTTACATTTACTGAGTTTATTTATCGACACAACTTCGTTGTAGATCTAAGTACTTAATCCAGCCACGTTTCAACTGCTTTAAGTCAATCAAATAATAGAATTCGTCGATCTCTGTAAATCGGATCCCTGTTTTAGCAATGACTCCTTCATTTGACGAGAATCGCTTTCCGTCAGGTCTCTTTTTTTTAAGCTACAGGAGGCTACATCTGGGGAATATCATGGATGGAGCACCAATGTCTACCATAACTGAATTACCTTAGCTTTCGCAATTGCAGATATATAGGCCAGGGTGGGATATTGATGATAGATTTTTTTTTCTTTTACTAGGATATGTCCTATTTAATTCAGCGGCGAATCGGTTGAATAAATCTGCATAGTACTATCCTGTGATTATCCTCCCCAAGCCATTGATTACGATTGTACCTTGAGAATCCTAAAAAGTCGTCGCCATAACTTTTCAGGCTGATGGAATTGGGTTCGCCATCTTTGGTATACGTTCGTCGAGAAGAACCCATTTTACCCACTGATCTCCGGTTTCTAGTGTGCAGTGGTGTATCCATGTCTCAACCACAATCACATGACGTCCCAGAAACTAGACTGTCTTACACTTAAATGTGTCCAAACATTACTTTGAAGATATGCGCTTTTGATCAGTTATTAGTAGATGCCGCACCCATCTCACCGATAGCTTATTGCGAACAATATTTTGCACACGTTCAATGCAATGATTACCGTATCGATCATTTCGTCCAGAGTTTTCTTAATGAGACAACCTGGCCGCTTCTCATCAAAGACGTATATATGGAAGGTCCATAATGCTTATAAACTACTCCAATTTCTCCATAATTTACGCACATCTTTCCATCTAGAAAATAATTGCTCTGAAAACAACACTGATGAAATTTTGACAAACGAATTAAAACTTTGCAAGAGAATTTATTAGATATATATCTAGGGAAACGAATGCAAGAACTGCATGGTTATATTATTCATAGGCATCGCAGTAACCCCACATCGTCTAAATTAATAATTTATTTGGAACCGACTGCAGTCGGAAAACTCGGTTGACAATCAGACTGCATGCGCTCTTGAAACGTTGCGTTCCGAATAAATTATTAATTGTGTGTGGTGTGGAGTTTACTACGATACTTCTCATTATATCTAAGAAATTTTCAAGAAAGTTTAATGAGCCTTTACTTGTAGCAACAACAATTTGCTTGTAAAAAATAAAACTATAAACATCAAAATGAAATATAACTTAGAGAAACAGTAAGATAATCTTTTGAGTATGACTGTAAAAGCTCCCACACCTTATCATTTGATAATTTACTGAGTTTGGTTACAAAAAACTCTTTGTACCACAATGATTTTCACTTCTAAATAAATCCGCGTGGAATAGCCGCTTAATATTAATTATCTAATGTATTGGCGAAGAAGTTAATGGTTCTTGACCTAAACAGGTCTTTAAACTACAGTATTGAATAATATGTGATGATCTCAGACGGAAATATTCATCTAAACTTTGTCTTTGTTTTCGCCGTCAAACAACAACAAATTTGGACATAATTAGTAACTCTTCAGTTTTAAAACTTGAATGTTCCCACATGCCATTACAGATGAAAATAATCTCATGCCTACGTACATCTTTTTTATTGTGTTGCGAATGAATACGTTTAGTATTATTATATTACACTTTTATTAATAATGTTAGCTACAACTTTAGCAAAGCGAATTTCCTCTCTTTATATAGCGATATGCTTGCAGTCGACTGGAGTTTCTTGGATGAATACAGTGATGTGGATGTCGCTGTTGAGGCATTTTATAATACATTATACTCCGTTATAGATCGTTCAGTTGAGAAAACTAAACGTCCTACCTCCACGTTTCCTCCATGGTTTAGTGCTAAAATAAAACAACGTCTTAAATTAAAAGAATTTTACTTCAAGAAGTGGAAAAGAACAAAAGCGATATACTATTTTAATGAATTCAAACGATTGAGATCTCTCACAAAGAATGAAATTAGAGACGCATACAAGGCTTACTTGGCAGATGCTGAAATTAATATCAACAGAGATCTAAGTTGTTCTGGCGCTTCATTAACAACAATAAAACTTCTTCCAGAATTCCGGGAAGTATGCAGTATGACGGCAGAGAATTTACCCAGCCAAACGAAATCGTGGATGCCTTTTCCAGTGTCTTTGCGAGTATGTATAAACCTAGTGTTCAAAATGTATCTTTCAACTCTTTTCTCAATTATAATAATTTTTGTGTTCATGCCTTCTCTGAATTGGATGTGGAGAACAGTATCAGGAGACTTAAATCTAATATGACAACTGGAGATGATGGAATACCGAGCTTCTTTGTACGTGATTGTGCTCCTGTTCTGTCCTATCCACTGTCAACTATATTCCAGCTAGCGATAAGCACGTCAACTTTTCCAAAGGTTTGGAAAATTAGCAGAATTACCCCGTATTTAAGAAAGGAAACCGATCTAACATTGCTGATTATAGGCCTATAAGTATACTGCCCAATTTCGCTAAGGTATTTGAACATTTGCTTTACAAAGAAATATCTACCTGCATAACTCCTTTCATATCTGAGCATCAGCACGGTTTTGTTGCAGGTAGGTCGACGATCACTAATTTAGCATGCATTGGCCAAGATCTTAGTGAAGCGCTTGATAAGCGAAAGCAGGTGGATGTTATTTACGTAGATTTTTCTAAAGCTTTCGACTGCATTAACCACGAGATGCTACTACAAAAAATGGACAAATTTGGTTTTGGGTTTCCTGACGTTGATTGAGTCTTACCTTACTGGAAGGAAGTGTTATATGTCTGCTACAATGGTTATTCCTCTACGCCGTTTTCTCCAACATCAGGTGTTCCTCAAGAGTTCAAATCTTGGACCACTTCTCTTCAATTTTTATATAAATGATTTACTATCTCTGTTTACGTGTCACGTCTTAGCATACGCAGATGACGTAAAGATATTTAATACTGTTGGTAGCATTTTCGATTGTAAACATTTACAGACAATCTTCTTCGCATTAATACTTGGAGCAAGGTCAATTATCTCCCTCTGAACATCAACAAGTGTACTGTGGTTTCCTACAATAACACTCACACTACTTTATACTATAACTACCAAATTAATGATGCAGCCATACCACGCAATATCAAAACTTTGGATCTTGGTGTTTTGTTTGATAATAGACTGTCATTTACGGAACATATTTCGTCCATGTGTTCATCTGCTTCCAAAACTCTCGGTTTTGTCATGCGTTCTTGCAGGCATTTCTCAGACTTAGGTGTAATGAAACGTTTATATTATGCCTACGTTCGTTCCTAAGCTTGAATACGCCTCTATTGTTTGGTATCCCCGTTATTTACACCAAGAGCTTATGATCGAACGCGTTCAAAAGAAATTTCTAAAATATCTCTCCTTTCGAATGGACAACGTGTATCCTGCAAGAGGTATCGAGTATTATAGCTTACTTGTTGAGCATGGTTTTCTATCTCTTGCTGACCGCCGCGAGCGTAACAGTGTGGAGTTTCTTTGCAGGATCCTGAAAAAATACTGTCGACTCGCCAGCCCTTCTAGCGCAAATAAACTTTATCGTACCTACTCATCATACTCGCTACTATAATACATTTCAAGTACCTAGAGCTAATACCAACATTTTGCTTAAGGCACCTCTCAGTCACATGGTGAGGAACGCAAACAAACGGGATCTGGAGCCATTTTTGTGAGTTTTTCTTTTTTGTTTCATTATTATATACATTTTCAGTTATTATTGTAGGCAACACGATTTTAGTTATTGTATTTTAAATAAGAATTGTATTGTAATTTGTCCTGTAATTGGCCCTTGGGCTGTTGGGCAATAAAGGATTATTATTATTATTATTATTAATATTGCCATAGTGATGCAACACTGTATATAATTCGAGGTATGTATGTATAAATTGATTACATACAGCTATACTTTTGTTCGATTTCCAATCAAAAACCTTACCGTAACAACATTGCATTATAATTCGTGTATCTTCAGGAAACGCTAGTAAGAAACATTCACTTAAAAGTACTCGTATACTACTGTAATATAATAGATACAGTAATATTTTCTAAACTTCAATATTCTAAATCATTTTACTAATAATATAATAGTAATTAATTGTAATCAATTAGTGAATTCGACTTTTAAATTCTATACCTACTCTATTATGGAAGAGAACTTCCAGAGAGCAGTACAAACATTCAAGAACAGAAAAGCCCATAGGAACGATAACATAGGAAATAAATGTCTGAAGTATGGAGGAAGATGTCTAACAGACAAGACCACAAAATGTTTTACCATAAATCCTACTCAGAAAGGGAAAGCTGCCTTTGGAATGGAAATCGAGCATCATCATTCCAATATTCAAAATAAAAAGCAAAAACAACTCCGAAAATTATAACTGGACAACACTGCTGAATACTACACAGAAACTGTTAACCAAAGTAAAATTGGAGAAAAGCAGACCACTACTAACCATTAAGGAAGAACAACAGAGATATCGGCAAAATGGATCCATTATTCATGCAATATTTGTGTTATGTCAGATGGTTGAAAAGGTGATCGAATTTAAAGCGCCAGCCTTCATGGGTTTTGTTGATCTACAGAAAGCATTTGATCGAGTAAAACTAGGTGACGTGATACCAGTATTACAAGAGAAGAATATACTAAGAAACTAAACATATAAAAATATATAGCATGTAAATATATTTTTATTAAAAGAAACAAAGACCAGAATACAAACAAAAAGTGGGTTGTCTAGGGATGTTTGAAACGGCACTGGTTTTCGATAGGGCGACTCCCTGAGTAGGATGCTCTTCAATCTCATTACGGACAAGATTATAGATAGCGTGAAAGATATGAATGGATATAAAATGGGAAGAGACAATTTAACTATATTACGTTATACGAATGATACGGTGTTTATATCGGATAATGAGGACAACCTACAGAGACTTCTGTATCAATTTACAAAAACGGCCGAAATATAAAATATGATGGTACCAACTAAAATAATGAAAACGCTAGTGATATCAAAAGAACCTATACGATACAAATTTGAAATAAATAGCAAAATTATTCAGCAAATGATGTCCTTGGTATATGTGGGAGTTGAATTGTCGAGCGGTCGAAACAGCTATGAAGAGGTCAAGCAATACATTATAAAGGCAGGACGAGTATCTGGATAATTGAAAGACGTCATCTGAAGACATAAATACCTTACAACAGACAGTAACATAAAGATGTATCAAACCATGATAAAACCAATAAGGATATTCGCAACTGAAACACAAATCGATACAAGTAGGATCAAACAGATGATGATAACAACCGAAATGTGTGCCTTAAGAATGATAGCTGGAAAAACAAGGAGAGATAGAATAAGCAACACGGATATAAGAGGGGGAATATGAAATTGGGGATGTAATTAGATTCACTAGAGGAAGACGAAGACAGTGGAATCATGTGCATAGAGCGGAGAAATTCAAATTGGTCACGATAGCAAGAGACAAAACACTACTGGGAAGAAGAGACACTGGAAGACTGTTGAGGAGATGTGAGGAAAGCTTTATTTCCACCTCGATCGAAACACCATGAACAATGTGTCAAGAAAAACGGGTTACGACCTAAAATGAAAGAAGAAGAAAAAGAAACTCTATGCATTACGCGAAATGAAATTTGGTTCTAAAAAATTAGTTACTGTCAAAATAATACATATTGAAATAAGTAAAATTATAGTGTATTTATAAACAAGATTGATTTATTTTTGGATATTTATCTAATTGTAAATTATTGACACTATTACCCAATAATTGTTCGAAATGAAATCCGTCTGTTTCTATGGATAGTTGCAATCTGCAAGGTATCATCTGCACTATTCGTTCAGGCTATTAAAGTATTTGTAGTATTTCCGCATTAATTCTGTCTTAAACTTCGTCAGCTTTGTTTTTAATGATACCGCAAACAAAAAAATGTAAAGGATTGACATCAGGACATCCCGTAGTCCATAAGAATAAATACGGCCAATCCATCTATTTGGGAAATATTTACCAGTCTCTTACATTACGAGCACGGAGCAGAAGCTATATAATGCGTGTAGATCACGATATCGCGTATGTTCAAGGGCATCTCATCAATAACTTATTTCAATAGATTCAGGTACCTCTCAACATCAAAAATGGATTCATAAATTAGCCCAATGACCTCGTGCCCAACCAAATGTTAACGTAGAACTTCCTTTGCTGACTATATCCCTGAAATTCATGCAAACCTTTCAATGCTCAATGGTAAAAATTATTAGTATTAGAATGTAGACTCAACGTTCTAAACAATATATGTTCAAAAGTCGCCATCTTCGCAAATCCTACTTGAGATTGGATTGCGTAAATTTTATCGAAATATGTTCTCGTTTTTGATGCAGCGGCTGAACTTTCGGAATATGATATGAATCAAAACGCTTTCGTAGTATAACCAACTAAACGATTTATTACTGGGGAAATTTAATATTGAAAAATGAATTTATTGAATACTAGTGGAAAGACCTTTTCACACTGTGTTTAAAATTAACATTTCTTTTGTAAAATGAACCAGTATCACGCAGAAGTTGATCTAGCTTTCGAAAAATATTTCCACTAAGATGTCTCCGGTTTGAGAAAGGTATGCGGTATTCTCGTTCTGCCATGTTAGAATTATAAAATCGTATATGTACACCAACATATTCACTAAACCTATGTATGTGCTCCGTATGACTAAACAAAATAATAACAAAAGAACAAGAAAATATAAAAACACTTAGATGTAAACAATGATGAAAAACGAGAGGTTACATAAAATTGCAACACTAAAATAAAATCAAATACATAGACGTTAAAACTTGACTGTATTATGTTTAATTGAAATCGCATTAAAATACAATCTCTTGTTCTACAACGTCGTCAAATATCTTTTTCGTAAAAGTCTGTTAGATCTGTTAATAAAGGCATGCTACAAACAAACTTTGAAGTCAAAAAGAAAACATTTATAAAAAAATAATATTAAAAATTCTTCTTTATTCAAAATTTCACTTACCCCTATTATCAAATATCGAGCAATGGTGTTTATTTTAAAGTCGTAAACTTGAGAAACTCCTGAAAACGTATAGAGCATGGTATAATGTTTCGACGTAGAAGCATAGGAGGTGTAAATTAAAGGAAGTATTGCAAACACTTTACATACAAATGATTGCAAATTATATACCATGTAAACGGATGATAGAAAATTATAATCATTAGATGTATCGAACTGCACACAATGTAATGAAATATGCGGAAATAAGACTTTTTTGCTCTTGCGATGGAAAATATGAAGGAGATGAAAAGGTACACTCAAAACAAACCCTAAGCTAACAAATTACACTTACTAAATACAAAAGAGTAATTGTATATTGTTACAGAACAAAATGTAATAAACAAAAGGTAACTAATAATAATTATATTTCTATTAAATTATTGATATCTAGAAAAGAATCAAATTAAATAAAATGATAAATATTTACGTATCTTTACTCTGCACGTATATATTGATTTACACCAATACTAGCTTTGGCGAATGGCTATCTTTAATTTGAATCTACAATAATTCAGTTGTGTTACTACTGGCTGTACTGGAGGTCTCTCACGCAGGCAAGCTTTTAACTAGACTTGATGCTGAATGCAGGAATAGTCAACAAACTGAGTTATAATAATAAAGTTACACTTATCTGGATATCTGACATTGAGGGTAACGTGGTAGGACAAATGTACGCTGTGTAGACCATCAACCAGGCAAACGAGTCTAGTATACCATACATCTTCTCAGTAACAATGACCAATTAACAGAATAACAACGTCAATGTGACTTATTTCAATTAGTCTCTTCAAAAATATTTTGAATTTATCTTAAAATCTAAATTAGTAGACAGTTTCTTTAAGCTCCAAAGTAAGTACCAGAAGATAGTATTCCAATTATTTAAAACCAGTGCATGTGTGTGTAGGTACCATTCAAATATAAAAACTTTAAACCAACTTACATTTACTTATATTTACTATTCAGAAAAATAATCGCAAGATTTTCCAGTGGAATAAATATAAAACATCTTTGAAGAGACAAATTGAAATAAGTCACATTGACATCGCTGATCTATGGTATTACTAGACTTATTCGCCTGCATGATAGGCTACGCAGCATACACTCTTGATGGAATGAAATTAATTATGAACAACACTGCCAGTCGTATCATCCTTTTCATGTACGAGAATGGAAAAAAGATTGTGAATAGGTTTTTTCAAGATAGTAATAAAGTGTGTTGTGAATACAGCGCGCTACTCATTGATGGAGATAATTTTGATAAAATTTATGCAATAGTAATAAATATAATACAATAATAAATAGATTTAGAAAGACGGTATATATACATAAATATTATTACGATGGTGGAAGTTTACGTCTCCATTGAGCACGTAGTCTACGGAACTTTTCTTAATTTTAAATAAATACTTTTTAATTACACGCTGAAACGGCAACTGGATATAGGTAACTGTAATATTCAATACATAAGAAGAAAACTGCATAGAATGAATGTTTGGAAATTTAAATTAGAAATTATAGGGGTACTAACGGTATTTCGCCTCCAACAAGAACAACATGTAATAAAAACGTGAATTAAGCAATATCAGGGAGAACATTTAGAAAAATAGAAAAAAATTAGATAATAGTAATTAAGTTACAAATGAGGTCAATGCAGTAAGTACATTTCACAGCACACTATTTATTCGAAATACAGTGCTTGCATTTCTCTCGAAACATTGCTCTGAATGAATGTTTAATTTGTGTGGTACAGAATATGCTGATATAGTTGTGTTTGTTATACGAGGGCGACCTGAAATGTTTCCGGAATCGGTAAGTGATGGCGCATGAAACTTGAAGTGGATTCATTGGTGAGTAAGGGCAGTCTTTTGTATAGCAACTGTCAATATTTCAGATGTTTACTGTCAATAGCTATTGTTTAAGAGTGTGTTTTATGTGAAGCAAGTTCGCTGGCGGTTTCGGCCATAGAAAGTCGAAATATTTTGCTACAGGTTCACAGCGGATGTCCTCCATCATTTTCGACCATCAGCTTCTGGGTGAGCGAACTCAAATGTGGCCGCATAATCACCAGTGACGACCCACGCAGGGGATGCCCAAAAACCGCTACCAACGATGAAATGGTACACAGGATTCATGATGTCGTGTTAGCTGATTGCTGATTGAAGCTGAGACAGCAGTGACCACAAGCATCTCAGAAGAACACGTTGGCCATATCCTACACGATATTTTGGGTTCAAAAAGGCTTTCGGCGCGATGGACACCGCGTTTGTGTAAAATCGGGTGACCGTTTCGGAAGAACGTCTGGGCAGGATCCAACACAATGCAAGAGATGTCTTCATTCGTTTCGTAACCGTGGATGAGACTTGGAACCACCACTACATACCGGAGACCAAGGAACAGTGAAGCAGCCGACCGTTCCATCGGCCCACTATCTACAGAAGGGAAGGACGATCACGGAGCAATACTACAATGCTGCATTGTTCCCATTCGATGCAGTATTGAAGAAGGAACGGCCTCGTTTGTAGCGGAAAATAGTACTTTTCCACCAAGATAATCCACCGGTTCATTCATCCCGTATCGTCGTGCCCAAATTGAATGAGTTACGCTACAAATTAGTCTCTCATCCTCCATATTCGCCGGAACTAGCCCCCAGCGACTTCTTCCTATTCCTAAAGCTGAAAAAATCACTGGGAGGCAATAGATTTGCCTCAAATGAGGAGATCATCACCGCTACAGAACGCTATTTTGTAGTTCTCGAACATTTAACTTTTTGGACGAATTGAAAAGACTGGAGCGTCGTTCGAAGAAGTGTGTTGATCTTCGAGGAGACTACATCGAAAAATAAAAATAAAAAGCCATACAAATACCGTGTTTTCTTGTCGATTCCGGAAACATTTCAGGTCGCCCTCGTACATTCCCACAATTCTTGCAATCGTGTTATTGTAGTTTACCATCCTTAACGTATTAATAAATGAACTACTTCCAAAAAGACTGCTATTTTCCTTTAAATTACCATAGGTAACCAACTGAAGAACAAGATTTCTGATAATTGTCAAATGCAGTAAGTAATACCGTGTCACAGCGATTCCCAGTTTATTAATCAAAATGTTTCTTGTTTTGTGTTTTTAAGTCGCTCTTTTATTTATTATGTATATTTAAAACAAGCTATAGGCCATGAAATTCATATGGATTACTAAATGTACTAAATTAATTATACGTCACTGAACGCAATAGGACATCATAAAATGACGATTGCAAGGACTGTGTGGATGTACAATTCACAGGTATAGCAGTAAACTCCACTCACACAAATTAATTAATTATGCGGAACGCAGCGTTTCGGGAGCACGTGGGCTCCCATTGTCAACCGTGTTACCGACTGAAAGTAAAAACTGTATCACACATGCAAATTATTTTCTACGCAGGCTCTAAAATTTCCAACCATATGACTATTTACAATCTACTAGGTGGCCTCATGCCTTTTACGGGGAAGGATGGACCGAAAGCGAGCATGGGCAAATTTGAAACAAACCTGAAAAAAGAAACCAAATATTTCCCGAGAATTTGGCTTAGGTACGTAGATGATATTTTCGCTGTGTTTGACACCAACAAAGGAAACATACAAGATTTTCTAGCAGAACTGAACTCAAAATTTACCACGATCAAGTTTACCATTGAAGAAGAAGTGAACAATCGCCTTCCGTTTCAAGATACTCTAGTCATACGCAATAATAATAAATTAGAAATAGACATCTACAGAAAAGAAACTAATTCCAACAGATTCATCACGTTTGATTCGCTCCATTGCGAACAACAAAAAATGTCCGCGATTAGTTTTCTGGTCAATAGACTCGTCAGATTTCCGCTAAACAATAGCAGGTATGACAAAGAATTAAAATATATCAAAGATGTAGCGAGGTACAATGGTTTCTCTTCTATGGATGTCGACCGTATTTTAAGGAAGGTCCAATACAAACAACACATCAGAAATTCCACGACTTTGACATCAACAAACACCGGTAACAAGAAATTTATAACTCTTCCTTTTCACCCAACAGTAAAAGGGTTAAGTAAAATTTTCCGACAACTAAACATGAACGTGTCTTTTGTGTCAAAAAACAACTTAAAGAATCTCTTAGGGAATCCCAAAGATAAACCGGAGATGATAAAAAAAGTATAATATAGAATATACCAAATCGCATGCAATGATTGTGAGAAAGTTTATATTGGACAAACAAAAAGGAGTATCGAAACGAGGTTCAAAGAACATATTAGACACTATCGTTTCGACAAACCTGAACTATCAAGCGTAGCAGAGCATATGGTAAAATCCGGACATAAGATTGATTTAAAAAATCTGACACTACTTAAAAGCGTGAACTCGTATAGAGAATTAGACGCGTACGAAACGGTATATATGAAAAAGAACGGAAACTTATTGAACGGAGAACCACCCCCAATTCCACACTCGAGTTTGATGGATTTATTACCATAGACCCTGTTAAATGATACGGTTCGCTTTCGGTCCATCCTTCCCCGTAAAAGGCATGAGGCCACCTAGTATATTGTAAATAGTCATATGGTTAGAAATTTTAGAGCCTGCGTAGAAAATAATTTGCATGTGTGATACAGTTTTTACTTTCAGTCGGTAACACGGTTGACAATGGAAGCCCACGTGCTCCCGAAACGCTGCGTTCCGCATAATTAATTAATTTGTGTGAGTGGAGTTTACTGCTATACCTGTGAATAGGACATCATAATATTGCAATCTTGGGGTTAGTCTTGGGTGTACATAGACTTCATAGACCTTAATTTCAATACACTTTAATAATGAATTTTAAAATCGTAAAAAGTAGGATTCGTTGCCTCCGGTTATATACTTACAAGTCCCAAGATGAAAATAACTTACATCTGGATGATTTGGAATTCTATTACGAGGACGCGTAACCTGCAATTAACACTTTAAAGGAAGAGCGTAAACAGCTCAGATAAATCTTATTTTTTAATATATGATTTATTTCAACGTGTGTAGATCTGTGCACGCGTAAATCGTACATACATGGTACAGATTTCATAAGCAGATAAGGTGTAAATTATACCAGTTTCGTTCGCCATGATTTTATTCCCCTCGTGCATCTTGTTCGGCATTCTACGAAAAGGGAAAAAGACGAACAAACATCAGAAATTCGAAACCATCGCAGCCATCGTTTCGTAATTACGGTGATGCTGTAAAACCCCTTTAATAACGGCGATAATTATAAATTTATTATCGTGTAACTTGTGATTAAGCTTTTATAAATATTTACAAATGGCTTCGAGTCGTGGAGTTAGTCTCCTACGGACGACTTTGTGCGATTTGTGGAGCGTAAAATTATCCTTTCTCTTGCCTATGCAGCCTTCGAAGTATCAGGAACAATTATAACATACCCAGATGTACTTACAAATGTAATGCTCGGCGCAATTAAGCTCAGAAGTACAATTAAATACGCGTGTGCGTCCGTGATAAACATACCTGTCAGGATGGCGGCAAAAACATATTGCATAAGGATATTAAGGCCTAATGATCGGAAAAAATTAAAAGGTTACATGGAGTTTTCCTGCCGTTTTCGAAGAATACGAGCATCTTCAGTGGAATAATTCTGCTGAGTTGCTCAATTTGCATTTCTGGGAAATTGCAACATAAAGAGATGTGCTGTCTACGTCTATAATGAATACAACAATTATAAAATATATGAGAAAAATGTACGTCAAATATTGTATGAACAGAGGACATTCTTGTTGGATATTATCTATCACAATCTCCTCATAAATTGAATATGACATTTCCCATGCTTCTATATGAATAATTATCTTTGCAACCATTTTAATTGAGAACATTCTTTCCTATCTACATTTTCTAAACATTATAATTGCAGCTTGATATATACAAGCAAACAGTATAATATTTATAATGCGGCTTCTTTGTTTGTAGGAATGTTTTCACGATTGCTTTCATGTTATTTATCCAGTCTAAGAACTAAGAATAATGCCAAGCAATCCGTAGTTAACTTCAACCTAATTAAATAATTATATAAAGACCTGTCTTCGGTTTTTCTTTCTTCGACATTCGTAGAGATAGGAAATAAAACTTCATAGCGACTATCTGAATGAAATTTCAGATACTGTAAGATTTGTCCCTATTTTTATTTTCCTTGACATTAATATGAACTCATATCTATTCATTCTTTTAGCTAATGCTGGATTGGTATCTTTTGCAGTAACACAAAAGGACTATAAGAAATTAACCATTAACTTCAACAACAGATGCCTTTTATTAGATCCAAAATCAAAATGCAAGATGTGTTTTCAAAGTTCTCCGAAATTAGCTATAATTTTTTTATTTCGCCAATTTTTATCAACATTACAATTTAGTTTTTTTGACCGCCTTCAAAGAACTTTTTCGGTGTCTCCTCGATCCACCTGTACGTTCTACGTCACTTAAATTCAAAAATCGAACACCCTGTAAAAGTTTTAGCAAATCTGGGGACAGATGATAATCACTAGGTGCGAGATCCGGTGAGTAAGGTGGATCCAGAAGCAATTCCCATCGTAAATCGCTCAAAACATCATCCTCGCACGGTTAGAAGACGCCTTTGTGAATTAAATTTAGGTGGATACAAAGTTCGACATAAACCACGGTTGTCTCCGCAACAAAAGAAAAAGAGACTGCTGTGGGCTAGAACTCACCGCGACTGGACCATTGACAATTGGGCCAATGTTATGTGAACGGATGAGACAAATATTGGGGTAAGTAATACATAATTATTGTATTTGCGGTATTCTGTATTCAATTCCTGGTATCTACAGTGTTTTTATTCTTTTTAATGGGTTCCAAAATGTAACAGTATTCATGTTTTTGTGGTAAACCTGGGCCTCAATACGTTCGACGCAGGCGAGGAGAGGCCTTCCATCCAGACTGTATCATCCCGACTGTCAAGTTTGGGGGTGGTTTTGGGTTCCATGAGTGCAACAGGCGTCGGAGAACTGTTCGTCGGCGAGGGCCGAATGAACAGTCGGACGTACATCGACATGTTGGAAGAAGTTCTGGAACCGTGTGCGTTAAAATTATTCGATAATGATGAGCTAGAGTATTACTTCCAACAAGATAATGCACCGTGCGATAAATCTCGCGAAGTAATGCGCTGGTTCGAGGAAAATAACGTGCGGGTCCTGGAATGGCCGGCACAATCCCCGGACTTATCGCCAATTGAGCATTTATGGTACATTTTAAAGCGAAATGTAGCTAAATACTCATCTACCACAAAGCAATGCTTAAAAACAAAAACATTCGAAGAGTGGAATAAAATCACCCTGAACAGTGCTACAACTTAGTGAGCAGTATGCCCCGACGAATTCGTGCGGTGATAAAAGCCCAGGGAGGAGCTACCAAATATTAAGCAATATCTGTATATATCTGTATACACTCACAATGAAACATTTTCATCGATCAATTTTCTTTTATTTCTTATATATTCGTCGGAATAAAAAATAAAAACGGGTGGCGAATACATATGGCCACAGCTGTACATGTTGTGTATATATTCTCATAACCGAGCTGGCATTTTAAAAAGTATAAGATTAAAAGACATTTACTTCATAATAATCATAATCTAATTTCATTACTTTCTGCGGCTTGCCTTATTTTTTTCCGGCTTTACACTTATTTCCAAGAAAAGAAGTATCCCACTGGTAGAGTCAATATCCATTTACTGTTGTAATCTTTTGAAATATTTTTTACGTTTATCCTAGGATTGCGTTCTTTATTAAAAATTAATTATTTTCTAGTGACACTGTTTAAACTCCGGTTACCATAATTTATCATTATAGTAGTTGTAGCCACTCACAAGGACATCAAAGAAATATAACATTGCACATCTTGCGCTACACGCATTTTTCTGAATGAGTTATAAACACGTATGTAACAATGTAAAACAAGTAACAAAATAGCCTTATAAAGTATTCATATGTGTCAAAAATTTTTATTTACACAACATAACAGCAGTCTCTCATTCTGATTTACGGAAATGTCTGAGATTTATAAGAAACTATATTTATTTAACCAACGCGTCGGACTAATTAATGTAATTGATATAACTTATCTTCCAAACACATGTGGTACATAACATTTAACGGTTGTGTGCCACGCATACTCACACAAAAGACGAATACAACCTTAATTTAACATCAATTTATATCTACGACATTCAAAGTCAATGTGTGATGTAAGTAAGGAACTATGAAAGCCATTTAGAAGATATTTATGCATTCATTTTGTTTTATCTTCCTGTATCCCGCAAGTTCGAACAAAGTATGCTGCGTTAATGCACTGTTACTTAGAACGTCATGTTAGTCTAGTGGCGAAACAATTTCAATTTTTTAAGCCAGCTTTTGTTACTGTAGAGATGAATTTGTTTCTTAAGAAGCCTGCAGGAAAGATGCACGAAAAGGAAGCTTGAAATTCATTCATTATCGCGTTGAAAAAGTTATAATTTCTTAAGCACCCAACAATGGTCCAAAGTTTACATATATATACAGTGAAAATTTTCTATGACGGACCTCCCGAGACCAAGCTGAATGTAGTTCAAACAACCGGGTTCGCCCGGGAAAAACCTGCTTAATTTATTATAGGAATAAAAATGTTGCTGCTTCAACTTTAATCAGGGAAATATGCAATCGAATGTAAAGCTTAAGTTGCATAATAAAAGAGTTCATCTTGTTTCATACAACTTATTTCGTGAGTAAAGATATAATGTATTTGTTTGAATAGTTTTAGATTGGCCTGCGGTGAGTCCAGACATGAATTCTATCGAGAATGTATGGGACTATCTTCACAGAATTGTACGGATCCAACATGTCCCAATAGAGCTACAGGGATTAAAGGATGCCCTCCGTATGGAGTAGGAAAATTTAGATTAAGCTTATACACGGAGGCTAACTGAATCCATGCCAAATCGAATGGGAGTAGTCATGAGAACCAGGGATGGCAATGTCAAGTATTAAGCTACTATCCTGTATTTCTTTTTCCAAAAATATCATTTCTTTTACCATATCTGCTTAATAAGAATTTTAAACATGTGTTTCTGTTTTCATTTGATCCCTATATTATTTAAATAATCATAGCAATTGTTGCTTGAAGTATATTATGACGTACTTTAGTCACAAAATCATTCTTGTGGTACAAAACATGTTTCATACTACCATGTCGCTTGTTTTCCATTTTCTAAGAGTGATAAAATTATGAGTTCTGAAATCTTTCCCTAAAACCATAGCACTGATGATATCTTGGATTTTAGTAAATGCATCTTACAAATTAATACAAGTTTTGTTTTAAGAATACTTATTAACCACGACTTTCAGAAATACAAGCTGCGTAAATACAAAAGTTTGAGGACCACCAAAAAAATTACCTTCCCTTGATATAAACTACACGCAAGTCATTAGAAGCATCTCTTTTTAATAACTTTGCTAAATAACAGGCAGTCATGGATATGCAGCAATTAAAAATGTAATTTACACCTCAGGCGCAGTAAAACAGTTACCACAGGGACACGAAAGGTTATTGCTCTATTACAGAACGCATTTATGACAGGAATTGATGGCGCACTAAAGTATACACAAAATATTTAGTGCGAACTTCGTAATTAAACCCGAGGACATACAAGACCGTAGTTGATGCGTCTTATTATGGTGTTGTCTTCAAGTACATATATGTTATTTCCTTTAAAATCTTAGTATTCTCCATATATTCACGTTTAATTTTGTTATATTTGCCCCAATTTTCTTATATTTGTGGAGTACAGTACAGCAATTTATCAGTTTTGTTAATTAATAGTAATGACATGTAACGAGAAATATAATTACATATCAAGCAGTAAATACACCATTAGTCATGGATATTATTATTGTTATAACTTTTATTATTATTTTACGAGGGTTGATTTTGTCAACCTCCGTTCGTGCTCGTAAACAGTCACGCGAGTGCTGCAGCAGGGAGATGCCCAGAAGGTGACTGAGCATCTCCCCCACTATAATATCTACCACTTGCGTCATTTTCAGTTGAGGTGCAGGCTCGTAAACATGGCTGCTGCAATTAATTCCACCGCCACGTACCAGTTGCGTAGTGTAATTAGAATTTTTCCAGCAGAATGGAATAATGTAGCTGACATTCAACGAAAAATGACCCGGAGAGCCATTCGAAACAAAAGAAGAGACATGCTGACTTCTGGAGTTTATTCACGACAATGCTCGCCTTCACACTGCTGCTGTAACCCAACGACTTCTTGAACAATTTCTATGGGAGGTTTTTCAACACCCGGCATATACCCCTGACTTAGCGCCAAGCGACTTCCATCTCCTTCGTGAAAAATAGTTGCTAGGGAAGCAGGATTTTCGGAGTACAGAGTAACTTTAAAACAACGTCACAAACCATCTTAACTCATTGGTGGCTACATTCTATGCAGAAAATTGGAAGATTCGTCCATGAATATGGCAAATACATTAACCTTCGTCGTGATTTTGTAGAAAAATAACCATATGTGTACACAACTTTTGGTAATAAATTAATTTTATTATTTACTCTTATCTTGTTTTTTTCTGAGCTATCGGAACAACAAAATATCGATTCATAGCCATAGTATACGACAAAAGTTGAAAGAAATTACTTTACAAATGGTATCGGCCACGAAATTTTACGAGTGCTCGTTTAAAAATAAATAGAGCATCTATTTCTTGTAATAAATAAGATGCCTATAGTCGGCGCGAATTTGGAACATCCTGTGTCTCAATTAACAGACTACCACTGTAAACTCGTACACATACATATTTGCTTCAGGTAGGAACAACAAAATAAATGTCTTAAATATACCGCTTAAACGTCGTTGCTACAGCGATTCATTTAGAGGATGAAGAAGTCAACGATCTGTTTCTCTGTTTTAGTAAATGTTGTATTTTCGTGTTTCGCCTGCTATTCTGGAAATACACAAGTTACGGCGTTTTTTATGCACCTGCTTAATTTTAGTCCTTGAGACCATAATGAGTTTTGTTCATATATAATTGAAATTTATTACGTTGTCATTTTTTTTATTTCGCGTGGAACATTTGCTAGTTTGTTTTTCATAACGGCATCTGTTACTCGATAGCATCTATTGATATGTTATTGTCAGTATTCGACGTTATAAGCTACTAAGCATATATATATATATATATATATGTATATCTCGAACATCGTGGAAGTGAATTGTTGATAATTTATTACGTTCTTGTAGGATTGGTGTTGTATAATATATATTATACATATATATATATATATATATATATATATATATATATATATATATATATATTATATATATATATATTATACATATATATATACATATATATTATATATATATATATACATATATATATTATACAACACCAATCCTACAAGAACGTAATAAATTATCAATATTTCGCTTCTTCCATGATGAGGTAGGAATTTATCTGATCTTACGTAAAAGATAACTAAAAAGTGAATGTTCTTATGTAAATAATGGCTAAAATAGGTGAAACACAACCTACTTACATTATTTTCTATTGAAGTGCAAATAATATACTCAAAATTATCCGAGATTGATTTAGAACTTATAATACACGTTACCAGTTACCTTTTGCTAATCACCGAAGTATAGAAAATATAACAGTATGAATATTTTACAATATAGTGTGCAGGAATATTCTCAATAAAACGGCCCAGTTAATATGCTTTTCCTCTTTTCTTGTTGAAAACATCAGTCAACCAAACTTACAAGTTAGCCCAGTTAGTAATGGACCTTTTTTTTTAAACAATCATAATTCTGACACAAAAATGCTGCCTTAAATCGGACTCGTCTAAGTCCGTATAACAGTTGCCTTGCGTCCATTTGCATAAGAAGTTAAAATTAATAGAGTTAAAATATTACCGTTTAGTTAAGGTGAAAGCCAAGCACTAAATTCTACGTTGTAGGAACCTTTCCGTTCGTTATGGTCAAAAAATCGTTCTTCTTAAACAACGGCGGACGCGTCTTTTACTGAAATGGATTTCACTAAAATGTTGAATTAGAAATATGTAAAGTCAATTTTCTTTGTTGTAATTCATAAACGGACTATACTAAAACAATATAAATTCGATTCTCATCCGTATAACAGATAAATAATCTGCGGTGCCATCTGCAAAGCGAATGAAAGATTACCTAGGTGATATTTTAACATTTTCGATATGAAAGATTATCCATTAATACAGCTTTAATTCCCAGAAATGAACGTTTTCCCTGCTTCAGGTATTCACAAAATTTACTTTCATTCGGTTTTACCCGCTGGGAGTTGATTTAACATCCAAAGGAAAAAGTTTTAACTAATAAATTTAGAAATAAACTCAGTACCTTATTAAAATCGCTCAATTTTTGTATGTGCGTTGAGAAAGGTTACAATGACAACGACTCTGAAATACGAGAAAAATAAAAATACAGATTAGGATTTCTAGCGAAGGGTAACAACATTTATATGAAAAATAACGCTACCAAAAATTCCACCAGTAAGAAACTAGATCATCGATCGATAAGCCGAAAGTCAAATAAACGCTGAGACAGCTTGCGATATAACTTCTAGGGTGGAGATTAATGAGGTTGGGAGGTAGAACTAAGAAACGTTACAACACAGATGTTCGTAAGAAAGAAGAAGTGTGTAATTTTGTTTGCTATATTTCCATCATTTGTGGAATTTACATTGTCCGACGTTTCGGCAGTCTCTCTACTACCGCCTTCAGACTAGACCTGAGAAAGGGCTGTTACTTACCAGATTGGTCCATTCGTTCAATGATTTTATTTGACGTATTTGTCTTCCTTTTTTTCTTACTGAAATTGTCTCATGTGGAGTGTTGCTTTTCTCAAATTTCATATGAATTTGACCACTGAGCTAATAAGGCAGACAGAAGCTACTGTATTAAACTTATATTTAACCGACTATTTTCTGTGCATAGGTTGGAATCTTTTTCCAATCTGCTTGATATTCTTCTGTCCTCCGTATCGTGGTTGCCGGTCTTCGGCTAATACTTCTTTTAATCATAAGGAGTCAGACACTTTTGACCTTCAAAATTAGTGTACTAATCGCGGACGGTGTCGCCATATATGATGTTTCCAACATTTTTCTTTTTGTGGCGTTATCTTCTTTATACAGGATTCCTGCATTGTTCCATGCAATACTATGATCTTCTTCTGAAGCATATTGAGCTAAGCCGGACTTATCCGTTTTCCCCAGCCGAACTTAGCCTTAAATCAAAGATAATTAGAAGTACTATCTTTGTTGCGATATACATATGTAGGTACCTCTCTCAAAACGTGACATGTGGAAATAATACTCAAACTAAATGCTACAAACTTATCTTAAAATATTTTATTATAAAATACTTCTAACCATGTATTCATTTCTCATATTATGTTTATTTTATTTTCAAATTACCCATTAAAAAAACCCTCAGCATAAAAACAAAACAACTGTTAATACCAAAATAAATTTATTACTAAAAGTTATATACAAACATGGTTACTTTTTTATATAATCAATTCTAATCCCCTCTGCCTAGAATGTTGCCACCAGTGAGTTGAGATGGTCCTTGACGTTGTTTTGAAGTTCCCATGTACTCTAGAAGCTCTGCTTTCCTAGCCACTTTTTCAGTTCACGAAACAGAGGGAAGTCGCTTGGTACTAAGTTGGGTCTGTATGCCTGGTGTTCAAAAACTTCCCATTGTAATTGTTCAAGAAGTTGTTGCCTTACAGCAACAGTGTAAGGCCAGACATTGTCATGAATGAGAAGAACTCCAGAAGTCAGCATGCCTCTTCTTTTGTTTTGAATGTCTCTCCGTAATCGTTGTAAAATCTTGGAATACACAGCTGCATTGACTGTAATCCTCGCTTCCATAAATTCAACTTGCTGTACGATGGCTTCTGATGCGACTGTCTTCTTTAAACTTTCTACATCATTCACGCACAACAGCATTCGCAATAAAGTTTTCGCCGTATACCCGACTCATTCTTCTATAATTTCAGCTCATCTATTTCCTTCTGCTACATGCCAGTCGCACTAGGAGGAAGAATCAATTGTAGCAACTATGTTTACGTACCTATAATTCAGCTGAAAATGGCGTAATGACGTTGCAAGTTGTATATATTATTGTGGAGAACATTCGCAGTCACCTTCTGGGGATTCCCGTCCGCCACTAATCGCGTGACTGTTTACAGGCACGACCGGAGGTTGAAAAAAGACAGCCCTTGTAGATTATTAAACACACTGACCAATAATAGTTGAAAAGTCCTTGGTAATCCTTTGTGGATTGTCCTTCTTTTCCGTTGGCCTACCTATGTGTTTATGTTAGCCGCCCGATCGGCCCCGGATGTGAAGCGTGTCCTGTGTTAGCCCTGTGTTGTTCGGGTTGCTAGGTTACCTTCTTATTTTTCGGCTTTTCTTGGTTAACTTGTGTAAGTGGCTAATGGCGCAACTCCAAGGCTAATAATAAATAATAATAATAATAATGTCCTTAGTATAATTGTAAGGGTGTGTATTTGTGAATAACAAAGTAATAACTACACAAAAATAGGTACTATAACAAGCGTATATATTTAGATTTATACTGTAATTACAAGACAAACATATTTATTTACCTTGTTACAAATTTTTGTTTGAATATGTTAATTTGCACATCACATCTTGTTTATCACCATATTTTCCTCTCAATAAGACAATGCCTATTACATGTAAAGCAGTAAATCTTTACGCATGTAAATCGATTTTCTGAAAGAGCTTTCATATTGTAATGAAGAACGCGATTCCTTTTAACGAACGACCTCGACTAGACTCTTTTACTTTTATTATTCATATTTTTAATTTTCTATTTCTCTAGCTATTACTTCGTCTTTTTAATCTGCCTTTAACATTATATATATATATATATATATTCAATATTTCAATGGAATGCTTCCGTAGCTAACAGCTTTCTTTTTTTTAAACTTATTGCTGTATTCTGTAATATTGGATATTAAATTTTATATTTTTTCTATAAAGTTGATATTTATAATATTGATCGTTATCATCAAAGAAGTGAAGAATAAAAGTTAACATAATAGCTGGAAACTACGCTGATGTTATTGCAAGCAATTGCTGTGGTAATATTTAATAATAAATATGTTTTAAACCTTACTAAGTAATGCATCCATCTTTACATAACTCGCTTCTCAGTATGTACTCGGCAATATGTACTATGTTTCTTTTCATATGTAAGTAATTACTTAACAGCACTGGTCCTATTAGTGTTGACAGTTCACAGCAATATGACTAAGCACTGTATTTGCTCAATGTCACAAGGAAATAATTGCTAATTAAATGTATCCTCTATTGCAAAAACACATTAACAATAGAGTAGTGTATTTTTTGCAAAGAAACTAAGTGCTTTAGATTACCTAGCTCATCTAGCGATATACCTAAATTGCTATTCTATCACTACAATCCCAACACTTCCTACTGGATACAAAAATTAGACATGAATATAGCTGTTATAGGCATATGCTTGTGCTGGAGTATCACAATTTCAACTCGCTATTCTGTACTTTCTGAAACCATTATAGTTACCTCCGATATTAATTTTTAAATTGTCTTTTTTTGACGATTAAATGAAGAAAAATATTGCATTTCATTATTATATAAGAAAGGCCTCAAACAATAACATTAGCTAACAAATAATTTTTTCTGTTGACTAAAGTTTGACACTTATTTTTAAAGTTTGACACTTGTTTTTAACTAACATAAGTACGCCAATGCCAAATGTGAAACCTATTTTTGTCTATCACGTCACGTTTTCTTCTACGGCATGTCTTGTTTGCCGAAATTGGGTCGTATTAAACTCTAGATTTGTAAGAGTACTGTCTCAAGTACATGTGTCAAAAGTTTTTACGACTAAGTTACAAAAGACACAACAAAAATTGCAACAAGCGAAAATATATTCCCATTTTACAAGTGCTTTTGTAATTTTCTAATGCTCATTAGAATAAATAATTGTATTATACTTATGACTAATATTGTATTTAAATAAATGAATGAATTATTAATTTTATGACATGGAGTTAAATTTTGATGTGATTCGGAAAAACTAATATGCCTTTCGGATTCAGTACACCTGAATTAGTAAAAAAATAAGTCTCATATAGAAATCAGCAAAAATGTTGCTGGGTAGTGCAATATAAGTTCAAAGAAGAATACAATAGCAAGTTCCAAAAGAGAATAATAAAAGAAAGTAGCAGCAGTTGCATTAAAAAGCATGCCCAATATTTTCTATTACATAAACATCCGTAATAATTTATTATATCTCTCACAAGGCAACATTTATCTAGCATTATTTTAAATAAAGAAATATTTTTCTTACAATTATGAATAGATGACCACGCATGAACTTTAAAGCCAATAGTTCCGGGTTAAATGCTTTTGCTCTAAGAAAAGACATGTAGTTATGGCTACGTGCACAAATGTAACAAATCATAAATAGAAAAACCCAAAGCACATGTGTAGTAGTTACAAATGTGGCAAAGCTATAGGAACGAAAAATATTCCTCCTTGTTTAAGAATGTCTTCAAAAAGCCTTCTTATTGTAATTCGATTCTTTGTCTAAGTAATCACGTTGTCAAAAACGAAGCTGTCTTAAAAGTGATCAACCAGTACGCAGGAGTTGTTTTCTTCACACCTTACACCACGGTGGTTCTACCTAAGACAAGTTTTAGGCTATTAGCCTTGTTGAGCTATATATATATTTGAAGTCGGAGAGGATCTACTATTTATGGTGAAATATGTGAACGAATTAAAGAAAGATATTTCGATCCTTTCCGATGTTTAAGTACTGTTTATCTGAGTGAACCTCAGCATGAATTCATCTTATCACGAACTGTCAGAAGCAACACATGATGTGTCTATGTGTCTTCTGCAGTTGACAAGAGATCACCTTCTTACATCTTCTTCGTCTACCAAACCTATTCGCGTTGTTTCCCGTTCTAAATTGGTTTCTTCATATCATTAATAAGTTCCATTCAATTAATAGTATCCGATTCACACACGGTTATACCCCCGTTGAGGGGCGTATATTTCTAAACGTTATTAATATCCCTGAAATTCCACTAGGCGTGTTGTATTAGCAAAACAGAGAGAACAAAGAAATCATAACGATGTACCATCCCTAACTCATATAACTTATTAACGATATTCAAATGATACTCGATTTTGTCTCATCTCCTACGATTACAATTGCCGCAATACATTTCGAAAATTATGTTAGATTTCAGTAGGAAACTAATAGGATCTTACACATTCGGGAATAAACTATCTAAATGTCCGAAGCTACAAGGAGCGACCCTTACATGAGGTACATTTTTCAAATATATTTGAAATAATATATATGCTGCTATCGTACTAAGCTCAGTTATTGTCTGCAAAGTTCATATGAACTAAGTGATTGTACAAATTTTAAGATTCATGATATTGATATCATCACAGTTGCACCCCGATATTCACCAGTATTGTAATAATAGCAGTAATAAGAATAATAATTACATTGTTACTGTTCCATCAGGTTGCACAAGTCAAAATATTACGATTACAATACACGCAAACAAAGCTTGACAAATCGCAATTAAAAGTAAAATGGAAATAAATTTGGAGATTGACGATTGCAAGGACTGTGTGGATGTACAATTCACAGGTATAGCAGTAAACTCCACTCACACAAATTTATTAATTATGCGGAACGCAGCGTTTCGAGAGCACGTGGGCTCCCATTGTCAACCGTGTTACCGACTCGGTCAGGTGCTCTCGAAACGCTGCGTTCCGCATAATTAATAAATTTGTGTGAGTGGAGTTTACTGCTATACCTGTGAATTTAGAGATTAATAAATCATGAATGCAAATAAGAAAATACATTTCAAATTTATCTTTAAAATACTCATCTAAATTATAATATGCCTTTTCGTTAAGAAGCTTTTTTAGGTAAAGATGAAATTAGATAAGATTATCTGCATTGTGGTGCTCTTAGAACAGCAGAAAGCTCGTAGCACATGCTAGGCCACAACTAAGATTTCTATAATTATTAGAGGCACGTAATTCCACATACGTCGTGCACTAAAGAATACCTACAGAACAATTCTGGAGATAAGATGGCAATTCATTACATGAGCTGAAAGAATCTCAAACAAAGATGTACTTTGAATGATTGTTTAATTTGATACTAAGTAAAATGCTTAACGAATGCAAATCAAGGTGCGTGATAGTGGACTACAATCTGATGCAGGCGGTTACTATTTATAAACTAACGACTGGACTGTGTTCAGAAAGAATATCACTTATAATACTGTCGGCTTGGTAATTGAAACAGATATACATAAGGAACTTTAATATTACTTGGGTGGTTGCTACAGATCCTATGGATCAATGTAGAGGGATGGATTAAACCTTACACTTGGCTCTACTAACAATGTAAATACAGCACCGCCCAATAAACTAAATTTCTTGTCTTGGTGCCTGTAAAATATGAACTTCCTAGCAGTTTTAGTTTTTGGTGAAATTTATTACTCATACGTAATAAATTTCAACGCTATTTATTAGTAGAACAGATGCTTTCTAGCTTTCACACGGTCGGATGTAACATAAGCATCAAGATTCATTACCTTCACAACCACTCAGATGGTTTTCCAGAAGCCTTAGGTGATGTTAGTGAGGAACAGGAGGAGAGATTTCACAAAGACATCAGCATTATGGAGGAAAGATACCAAGCATGATGGGATACCAATATGCTGGCCGATTACTGCTGGAATCTTCAGCGAGGCTGTTCCGGTATACCTCACGCAAGGAAATCTTATAAAAGGAAATTTTTAACTGATGATTAAAAGTTCTACATGCATACATCTGTGTTAAATAAATATCCCCTGCCCTTTTTTTTGTGCTAATCTTACAGTGTTAATATTACATCAAATAGTAATATTTATAAAGTTACGCACGTTACAAAACATTATACCTAATTTTGGCGAATTTTTCCAAATAACAGAACTATATTGTTTGGACGGCGCAGTACTGTTAAAAAAGAAGAAATAATTTATAGTTAGAAAGCCAGTCATACTACGTAAAAACTGAAGCTGTGTGGGGTTCAAATTCTAACGCAAAAAAAAACGTATTTCACTTCAGATTAGCCTGAAAATCTATATGTGTTACTGTCGTACTCTTAATATTACAGTTCAACTTGCATTGATCGTGTCTTTACCTTCAACTACTTAACAAAAGAAATTTCATTGTAAAGTAAGACAAAGAAGATTTTCACAGAGTTATTTAAATAATATTTAAAGTTTTTAGTTTGTTCAACTCATTAGTGTCATCCAGTAATTACCAAACACTCTATATACTACTATTATTGGGAATGATTTCAAGGATGATGTGTTAACTTGCGTTACAGTAATTTATACACTATGCTGAAATTATAACTAAAGTTTCTTTCCCCACGCGTCAGAATTTTTATTAATCACTATTACCTACCACTTACCGCAAACATGACGTAAACTTATTTGTTTCCTTAATCACATTCGTCTGCTTTAGAACTAAACTAATAGGATTTCAACAGATCTGAATCAGAGATATTTATGAACATCCGCTTCTTTATATTCCCCAAACCAGCGAGACGTTACAAAGGACGGCACTTTTCCTACCAAAAAACTTCCTATAGATACTTGCTTCGTTAAAATCGAGACTGTAATTAATTTGTACCACACAACGGAAGTAAATTACATTCGCGTTATTCGATATGCAGAGTGCCAATTATGCTGTTGTAACCCGTAGGTACGCGTTTCTCTTACAATCGGTAATGAAGAAATCCCGTTTTTGTTCGAGAATGAAGGCTTGCGATAAGATGTCATTGCAATTGCAAATCTTACGTTAAAGATGTAAAAAAATGCGCCGATTTGAATTTCAACGACTGTAATTCTACGAACTTTGCTTACATTGCTTAATTCTATATTATTTGATTTGTGGCAAATAACATTCTGCAGTGCATTGTCACAAAACATTCTAAAAAAGTTACCGCACATATCATTCACTGGCTTTAATGAATTTTTGTAGCCTGTGTCACCCATGCTTCAAAGTATTGGGTCCTGTGAAGTATCATCTCTTTTATTTGCTTGTATCTCTTTATATAAAACTCTTTTTCAGAACTAGTATCGTTGTCAGCTCGTTTAACAGGCTTTGTGTCTAGAGTAATATATTTGTTTTGCTTTTCTTTCATGTTATTTCCTTTAATATTTAGGTTTCCTAGTTTCCACGTTCATCGTTTCATTTGTATCTATTTCTAAGAGATCTGGTTTCTTTTTGAAACTACTGCAACTTTTAATAATGTTGTCTCTTGTCTACTAAAGATAATTTTACCGCAACACAAAATTTTACATACATAACACATGGGCTGAAAAGTCCCGGGCCTAACACATAGATGACGCTAGTTTTATTGCAGTCACCTTTCTCTGAGTTAGTACTAACCTTCATGATATTCTATTCATTAGTTTGTGAGTTATTGTGCTAAGAGCCACGTTACTTTTATTATTTTCAAAACAATGGATCAAAAACAATTTCGTGTTTTAATTTTACACTGCTTCTTGATGGGAAAAAAATACCGTTCAAGCGAAGCAATGGCTTGAAAAGTGTTATGAGGACTCCGCTCCACCAGAAACAACAATAAAATGTTGGTTTGCTGACTTCAAACGGGGTCGTACAGACACCGATGATGCAGAACGCAGTGGATGTCCAAATGAGGCGGTAACACCAGAAAACATAAAAAAATCCACAAAATCGTTTTGAATGATCGAAAAGTGAAGTTGCGTGAGTTAGCTGATATTGTAAATATATCAAAATAACGTATTGACTTTATATTGCATGAGCATTTGACTATGAGAAAACTCTGTTCAAAGTGGGTGCCGCGTTTGCTCACTGTTCAAAAACAAGAACGTGTTGATGATTCTGAGTAGTGTTTGGCCATGTTTAAACGTAACAAATCGAAATTTTTGCGTCCATATGTGACAATGGATGAAACATGGATCCATCACTTCACTCCAGAATCAAAACGATCGTCATCTGAGTGGACAGCAACTGGTGAACCTCGTTCAAAGCGCCCGAAAGCACAACAATCGGCTGGAAAGGTTATGGCCTCGGTATTTTGGGATGTGCGTGGTGTAATATTCATCGACTATCTTGGGAAAGGAAATACCATCAACAGTGAATATTATATAGCGTTATTGGAGCGTTTGAAGGCCGAAATTGCAAAGAAACGACCGCATATGGCAAAGAAAAAAATGTTGTTTCATCGAGACAACGCACCGTGTCACAAGTCAATCAAAACAATGGCAAAACTACATGAATTGAACTTCGAATTGCTCTCACATCCACCGTATTCGCCAGATTTGGCTCCCAGCGACTACTGGCTGTTCGCAGACCACAAAAAAATGCTCGCCGGTAAGAAATATCGCACGAATGAAGAGATTATCGCTGAAACTGAGGCCTATTTTGAGGCAAAAGATAAATCGTTCTACAAAAGTTGTATTGAAATGTTAGAGCGGCGCTGGAATGATTGCGTTGCTATTGATGGAGATTACGTTGATGAATAAAGCTAATTTTGAACCAAAAAAACCGTGTTTTCTTTGTTAAGCCCGGGACTTTTCAGCCCATGTGTTATATGGGCATATTTACGACTAACAACGTCTTTGTTTAAATTTTTTTCACCTTAAACAATTGGAAAACGTAAACACTCGTGGTAAATGTTACTTCATTTATTTTTTACATGAAATTTTTCTCTATTGAGGATTGAAAAAATGTAATTATCAGTATATGCAAATTTATGCAACTAACACCGTCTATGGTTTTGGAGAGAAGCCTCATAGGTAATCTTCCAATTGCATTTGCTCTGTATTCACTACAATTATGCTTGAAGTTCTTAAAAAGTAGGTTATATAAAAATTAAGAATGAGAAACATTTCTTTTCTAAAAACGTGTTAGAATGTGGTATCTTCTCCACACTGGGTAGATGTCCTACTATAAATTAGTTTAGAACACCTGTCTGTTAAACTAACACTAAAATACGTCTTTTATTTCAGGATTACTATAGCAACAATATGACAATGAAATAACGGAACATTGATACAAATCATAGAACATTTCGCGCCATGTATCAAACGGTAGTAGCATTAGAAGCACACAGGCTTCCTCTTTTAAACACACTGAAGTTCGAGCAAATCGGATGATAGCTTATAAAGTTATATGCATTTTAGTGACTGTACCTTAGGTGCTCATGTCGTGAAATCACAATGGAACAAATAGCAAATATTATTTTTCTTTTATTAGGAAAGAAATTGCTGAGACAACTGTTGAAAAAAGTGTATTGTGATGAGTGCATGTCTCGCACAAGATTTGTTGTGAAGATTCAAATGATGATGAAAGACCTGGCTGTTCACAAGGTGAAAATCGCCCTGAATTAATGAAAAAAAATTAAGAAATCATTTCTATAGATGGAAATTTCACTGTGAGAGTGTTGGTTAAAGAATTAAATGCCAATAGAGAAAGTGTGAATTTTGACGATCGACTTAGGTAAAAGAGGTGCGAGCACATTTTATTCCACATTAACTGAATGAAGACCAAAAAATCGCTCGGGTAGCATATAGTAGAGACATCATTCAAACTACTGAAAGCGACCCAGATTTTCTTGATTCTATCATAACCGGTGGTGAGACATGGTGCTTTAACTCAAACTAAACGCCATTCTATACAATGGAAGTCCAAAGACGAGTCAATGCCACAAAAATTGCGCTTTCAGAAGTCAAAAATCAAGACAATCCAGATTTTTTATGATCCAAAAGGTATTGTACACAAGGAGTTTGTTCCAGAAGGTGACACTATTAATGGAGAATACTATATAGGAGTTTTACATTGTTTGTAGGTGAGAATTGTTCGAGCTACGCCCGAATATCCAACAGGAAAACAGCTGGAAAATAGTGGTACCATCTCGCAAAGTTCGTGAGTTTTTTAGTATAAAACAAATTTGTCTCATTGCCCACGCATCGTATTCGGCTGATTTAAGACCGTGCGATGATTTTCTGTTCCCGAAACTAAAAAATGGTGCTGAAGAACATCGCACAACCCGACTTCAGAAAATCAACGCATACATCAGCCGCGCCATATGCTGTATTGAGTGTACAGGAACATATTTCGAATAAAAAAATTGTTAACAATAATATAATGTGTATTTCATTCTATATCTAAAATGTTCCGTTATTTAATTGTCAGGCAATGTATACTTGCTTTTGTACACTGCTCATGTTTGGTGCCAGAGAAAGTTTTTTACCATTTTCCCCGAGCATCAAGAAACAGTAAATATAATAGAAATTTGTAATCAAAATTAATAAAATAGTAGTAGCGGTTGTCGAGTTCCGCCGTGTCAGTAGGTATTTCGTCCCTGCCGTTTCGCGCACAACTGCGGTTCGTATTTTCAAAGGTACTTTTGGAGATATTATTTAAAATTAATAAAGCGTTAGCATAACAAACAAATACGGTATAGGGTTTCACGTACCTAAAATTTTTCTCCCCACTTATTACCGTTACCGATACAATTTATATATAACTTCCCTGGCATCTTAATGTTGATTAATATGGTTAATTTCGAATAATATAATAAATTACAGTGTGTACATTTGTTACCTAATGTACTAGAGTATACTGAGTTGGCAAATATACTATACTTTTAACAAACATTTTATCTTCTTTTACCCACCATGGAGTAAAGGCATTGTTAAAGCGTCATACAATAATTTAGCTACCATCAGTATCCTGATAGTAACAGAATATAAACGGTGATTGTTTTAATGCACTTGAGTTTGAAAATGTAAAAGCTTTTTCACTACTAATCGACAAAGAAAGACAGAAGGAGAAGAAGGTGCAAAGACTAAGTTCTGGAAGACCTGGAGATGAAACTAAGGATCTAAAGGAACAAGGTAAATTGAAGGAAGTGGAGCGAAATTATAAATTAGTTTCTATATAAACCGTTTAATTTGCTTTATGTACGCTAATGACTATAACTACCAAATGCATTGACAGCGATGGATAGTTGAGGGAAAGCTGTGGTTTATATTAAGTAAAATATTAATTTTGCGAGCGTTTGAAAGAACATCTACATTACATCCTAATTTAAGCCATACAGAGAAACTTTTTGTTCTAAAATATAGCAGCAAGAAGTTTTAACGAAAATTCTGAAACAATTTTGCTTATTTACAGAACGAAACGTTACAATTCCGACATTTGAAAGCACTCGAAGGACACTAAATTCACTAACAAATATACAACTTATATAATTTTCTCCGTAGCAAAGATGTGAGATAGTAATTTGATGCATGTACGTCATTGACGAACATATTAAAGATACAAAACCTCAAGGAAAATATTTAAAAGGCAACAATGTAGCTGGATAAAACAAATAACATAGCGATAAAAATATTTCAACTTCACGGTTGGCTACATGTAGATTATGCTATAAAAATTGCATGTATGTTATTTTATACGAAAAATTACCGTACCATCTCATCTTAGATTATAACACGATAAAGCAGGTTTCGTTCAAGAAGCGCGTTTTTACGGGCAGTTAACTTTTCAGAGACGGTTTTGTCTTTCTACGCAATAAAGTGGAAAAGGGAAAACGCTGATTACACCAAAATATACTGTACTGTTTGTAGATGGTTTCCTTTTGTCGTAACCTTGCACCAAGATATATTTATTTTGAAACGGTGCTGTCGCGTTGTTGGGAGTTTCTTTTCACGATTACTTACAAAGGTGACTATTCTTTTACTGCAGCAGTTAAAACAATGACGTTAGATACATTTTGAAAAAGTTTCTTAACCTTAATATTTTCGAACATCAATAAAAGGTTACTATATAGAGGAAAAAGGAACATGTTGTAACAGATGTGAATTCTACAATACTATCTCATATTCTTTGGATTCAATTAGTAATTGCAAGATTGCTATTTATTTTAGCTTTAATACGAATGAAATATGCTTGAATATAATTTTAAAAAATACGGAATTCATCTTACTTCTTCAAGTAAGTCAATCAATTTTAATTTATTTCTTGTTAATTCAGACATATTCAAATTTCCACTTTTCAAATAAGATTGGAAAGACAATAGCAAAATTATAAAGGAAACGCCGTAAACATATTTTTAAATCGCTCAGTTAATCAGCTTATCTTTTACATTTTTAGAAAGTACGCTGCCCAACACAATTTTTGGTGATTTCTAACACATGGGCGGAAAAGTCCCGGGCCTAACAAAGAAAACACGGTTTTTTTGGTTCAAAATTAGGTTTATTCATCAACGTAATCTCCATCAAGAGCAACGCAATCATTCCAGCGCCGCTCTAACATTTCAATACCACCTTTGTAGAACGATTTATCTTTTGCCTCAAAATAGGCCTCAGTTTCAGCGATAACCTCTTCATTCGTGCAAAATTTCTTACCGGCGAGAATTTTTTTGAGGTCTGCGAACAGCCAATAGTCGCTGGGAGCCAAATCTGGCGAATACGGTGGATGTGGAGCAATTCGAAGTTCAATTCATGTAGTTTTGCCATTGTTTTGATTGACTTGTGACACGGTGCGTTGTCTTGATGAAACAACATTTTTTTCTTTGCCATATGCGGTCGTTTCTTTGCAATTTCGGCCTTCAAACGCTCCAATAACGCTATATAATATTCACTGTTGATGGTATTTCCTTTCTCAAGATAGTCGATGAATATTACACCACGCACATCCCTAAATTTTGTTGTGCCTTCGGGCGCTTTGGAGGAGGTTCACCAGTTGCTGTCCACTCAGATGACGATCGTTTTGATTCCGGAGTGAAGTGATGGATCCATGTTTCATCCATTGTCACATATCGACGCAAAAATTCCGGTTTGTTACGTTTAAGCATGGTCAAACACTGCTCAGAATCATCAACACGTTCTTGTTTTTGGTCAACGGTGAGCAAACGCGGCACCCACTTTGAACAGAGTTTTCTCATAGTCAAATGCTCATGTAATATAAAGCCAATACGTTCTTTTGATCTCTTTACGATGTCAGCTAACTCACGCAACTTCACTTTTCGATCATTCAAAACGATTTTGTGGATTTTTTTGATGTTTTCTGGTTTTACCGCCTCATTTGGACGTCCACTGCGTTCTGCATTATCGGTGTTTCTACGACCACGTTTGAAGTCAACAAACCAACGTTTTATTGTTGTTTCTGATGGAGCGGAGTCCCCATAACACTTTTCAAGCCATTGCTTCGCTCGAACGGTATTTTTTCCAATCAAGAAGCAGTGTAAAATTAAAACACGAAATTGTTTTTGATCCATTGTTTTGAAAATAACAAAAGTAGCGTGACAATAACTCACAAACTAATGAATAGAATATCATGAAATTTTCACAGCTGTCTTTTGAAGGTTAGTACTAGCTGAGAGAAAGGTGACTGCAGTAAAACTAGCGTCATCTATGTGTTAGGCCCGGGACTTTTCAGCCTATGTGTTATATGAAACTTGTTTTTTATTAACTTGGGTGTGCCAAATACGAAAATCGTATTACTTTTTGAATATCACGTCAAAATTTAACTCTATATTTCCATGCCCTTTCTTGATGAAATCTCTTGTTGATCACCTACGGCACCTAAATTCTCGAGAAACCTATCAAAATGACTGAAAGATATAAAGTTATATACTCATGTTACAGCCTACGCGGTGAAATTTCTTGTTCGCGAACCATGGTGAATGTCCATGCTTCTTTCCCAGCTTCGTTCATTGAGTTGATGAAATTTGAATTTGTCAGTAATGTTCTAATTTGAGGTCTATTAAATATTGCAAGCTTTAGGTTTTTCGTAACTTGGTCGTGAAAACTTTTGACGTATCTCGGGGAACGTTAACACTTGTTTTTAATAACGAACATCAACAGCAGTACAACAAACTGATTTAAACCTCATGAAACTTGTTCAGAAAATGATTTTGAGGATGAAAAAGATTTTTTTGTATGAATAGTGCTATAGAAACATGTGTAGATAGCATTGTTCAGAGTAAGGACTAAAACATTGGCCTGTATAACCCTCAGTGTGTTTTAGGTTTATAAATCACTAATTACAATTATAAATATTATGCCAGGTAGGTGTTTTGATCTATCTCTCTACGTCGATCGAGAATATCTATTGTAGTCGACCATCTAATACTAAACATCCTGGGTATTTGCATTTATCTTTCTGGCAAACTCTAAACGAAATTTGTCTTAGTTCTTAGTTGTCAAGAAACTACTGCCAAACAGAAAGGATCTAATTGTGCATATGCCAGAGTAGTATCAGAAGATAAGCTCAACTACCTCTTCCTTTTCTAGGCATAAAAGGCACTCTTCCATTCGAATGGAACTCATTCTGTGCAGGTGTTTTCTTAATCATGCATGGCCTGTAAGAATCGCAGCTAGAACCACATATAGTTTCTGATCCCGGTGACATCGGACCAGTTCCAGTACTGGTAAGGGCATCGCGCTGCCCACTACTTTTAATAATAACATGTCCCAGTATCTAGAGTAACATCATTGTTATTACTCAGTACTTTTAGAGTATTCCTGCCGTCATCTAAGACTCTACGACAAATCTTTCCTACTCTAACGGAGTGTTTTAAAGTGTTGAAAGTTTTAATCAGCCTGTAGATAGGAATAGTTCGGTGCCCATGTTGATAAAAAAAATTCCGCTTGAAAAACTATAGCAAATTTTTCAAGACTATAAGATTGGCGCCAGGAGCTTTCTGTACCAATTAGATAAAAACCATCGTTAAGAAGGTTTTATCAGTCTTAATTAAGAAGTCGCAATCGGTATCATATTATTTGCAATTTTGTAAGAAACTTGTAGGAAAAATATACATCAAACTAATTAACCAGCGATATCACATCTGAACTCATAGTCAGAGGTTTGTCCTAAAAAAACTTCTAAGAAGCTCCCATTGGCACAAAAGCCATGTTCGGTGGTGACTGTATCGCATAGTACCAACATACGAGAACAACAATCCTGGCTTCCCTCTTCACCAGTAAGTAAAGGAGAGTAAGTCCCAAGAATGTTTCAAGAGCCAGATTTGACGCAAAACAGTAATAGCTAGGCTAGCAACTCTTCGGAATATAAAGAAATTTATGCTTGCAGCAACCTGTCGGGGTTTCATCCACCAAGCAGTAGTGCCATATTTTACCTAAGATGTTACTACAGCGACTAGTACATCCTTTTGAGGATAATCCCCAACTCCCCCACTAAGACTTCGACAAATCCGTCCATACAAGCAACTTGGCCTTGTAAATCAACCTCTCCAGATGTGGAATCCAAATCCAAGAAAATAATCTTTCAAATAGGATCCTCAGATATTTAACTTCCATTGAGAAATGAACTTTCTCACCAAAGAGGATCGGAGGAGTCAAACCCTCCAGCTTACTACTTCTCGTAAATGAAACTAGTGTTCCCATTCTTATATAAGAGAACTTATTTTTGGTCTGATATTCACAGTATTAATACTCGCTTTCACAATATAATTTTCCCACCTTAACTTAGAACAGCTTTATTCGAAAGGTCATCTTCTTCCTTCAATATATAACTTGTCTAAGACGTAGAAACAATATCTAAAGGATTTCAGTTCTAAAATAATCGAAAAGCATTTGAACGCCACTCCCATGAGGGAACAGAGAATTAATTTCTTTTTTGTTTACTATTTCCACTAGAGCTTTGATCTTCTGAAGTGTTACAATTGATTCGGTTCAAGTAAGACAATATTATTAGAAGAAGAACATGTAAACTAACAAGTCATTTCCTCTTCTCTGATTAATTAGGGTATAGATAGATAAACATCAGTTGAACTTTACCTTACGGTTGTGAATACTCTTTTAAATAGTTCACTATTATCAACATTAAATTAACGTTTTCACAGTACACATTAATTAGAATCATATGTAATAACTCAGTAAATTAAAAAAACTAGTACTTAATTTTGACTACATCAAATGATATCTAGATATGTATAATAGAATTATTGTTGCTACAAATAGTAACATCTGACTTATGTATACAGGAATATAAAACCGTGTTTAAGTTAGATTTCGCGCAGTTCTTATTTGATGTACACCATAACTGGCGCTGTCGAGCATTCCCGGTTATTTCTTGAATATTTATCTCTGTCAAATGTCTTTTATTACCGTTGTTCGCATATAGAACTTCTCCATGGCTGTCGATCTTATCTGCACTGGGCATTTACGTTCAAACATATGAGAGACGGACCGTCGAGTTAAGTGCAACAGTGTAACAAATTACCACAAATGCCTTCTGTAATTTCAGTATTTAATTTCCCGTCTCCCATTCTTCGTTGCAGTATCGTGAATCTAGAAGGAATGGTAGTTTTGCGTGGTGCTATAATATAACTGCGGTTTCTGCATGATCCAATATAATATAACGCATCTAAAGCTTTACCACTGGAAAGAGTTGATTAGTGGCTACAAGCCGAACTCTTTCCGTAATTTATGAATTCGCATTATACGTATATCATTATATATCATGAAATAATAAAAAAGGAAGATCTCATACCTTTGATCTACATGTTACATAACATTACTGTGGCGAAATGTGGTAAAATTATAATAGTTTCAAGAAGTTATTGCTGAACGTGTATGTAAAACGAAATAAATTACTAACCCATTTATCCCTCAGCTGTATATATCATCAGTCATCTTTAAAAGCATTCTGCTTCCTTATTGTTATTTCTCCTGCGCTAAATCTTCATTTCAATAATAGTATTTAGAATTTCGAAGTTTAACAATATTTTATCTGTCCGGGGAAAGCGATTTTGAAAAAAAATATATTTTCTATACAAAGCAAATCTCGGTTTTTAAATTGACCTTAGTCTCCCAACCAGGTAAATTCTAAAATTTATGCGATATTATGTCGCTTCGAATACGCCTATATTTCACTCTTTGTGTCTCTTTCGCGAAAGTTATGCCGAACTTTATCGAAGATTTAAAGACTTGTCTCGCCAAAAAAAGATCCCACTTAGAACGTTAAAAGCTGACATACGAATGCAATAAGCGAAATCGTCCTCATCCAAGTGGACAGCGACGGACACAATCTTACATGATTCCCTGCTTTACGATAACCTGAAATGCAAATTATCATTTCTGCTAAAATTGATGTGTTGCTTCGATTTCTATACGGAAAAAAGGTAAAAAAATGTAGAAACTTCTCGATATAAATATAAATTGATATGTAGGTAGAACGGCAAAAGCTGATGAGTACAATGGGTGAGATTACATATTTGATAATTACTAAAGCTAATTCTGGGGTAAATAAAACAAGTAATTTATATATTTATACCCATTTATACACATATACAGGTAAATCTCTGTATGATGGCGAGAGCTGGCTCATTCCTATCGTGTATGAGGGCAAGGCCGATGAATCAGAAAGCGTTAGCTATTGTGACCATAGGCGTAACACAAGATTTGCGATGTGCAAACAATCTAGCAAACTAGTTTAGTTATTAAACCAATATTAATATTAACCGTTGGTCTTAGTAATGATAAAAGTGAATTTCGTGCAGTGATAAAACACTTCTGCATGGCTGGGAAGACGGCTATTAAAATTCTAAATATTTTGCTGCAGGTTCATGGCGGATGTACTCCATCATTTTCGACCATGAGTTTCTGGATGAGCAAGTTCAAACGTGGTCGTATAAGCACAAGCGACGAACCATGCAGTGGACGGCCAAAAAGCGCTGCCAACGATGAAATGGTCGACAAGATTCATGATGTCGTGTTGGACGATTGCCGATTGAAGCTGAAAGAAATAGCAGAGACAACAGGCATCTCAGAAGAACGCGTTGGCCATATGCTACACGAAATGTTGAGTTTGAAATAGCTTTCGGCGGGATAGGTGGCGCATTTGCTCACACCCGAGCAAAAACGAAATCGGGTGACCGTTTCCAAGGAGTCTTTGGCCAGGATCCAACGCAATCCAGGGGATTTCTTCATGCGTTTCGTAACCACGGATGAGACTTGGATCTACCACTACATACCGGAGACCAAGGAACGGTCGAAGCAGTGGACGGAGAAATCAAAGACCGTTCCATCAGCCGAAAAGGCGGTGGCAACCATTTCTTGAAATTACCAAGGTGTGATCCTCATCGACTATCTGCGGAAAATAAAGACGATCACGGAGCCATGCTACAGTGATTTAATAACCCAATTCTATTATTGCTTTTCCACCACGACAATCCACCCGCATCGTCGTGTCCAAATTTATTGAGTTGCGCTACGAATTAGTCCATATTCACCGGACCTAACCCCCAGCGACTTTTTCCTATTCCCAAACCTGAAAAATCACTGGGAGGAAAGAGATTTGCCTCAAATGAGAAGGTCAAGGCCGATACAGATGGCTATTTTGCAGACTTCGAAACATCCTACTTTTCTGACTGCTGGGAGAGACTGCAGCGCCGTTTGAAAAAGTGCGTTGATCTTCGAGGAGACTACATCGAAAAATGAAAATGATAAACCACACCAATATCGTGTTTTTCTTGTCGATTTCGGAAACATTTTAGGTCTCCCTCGTAATTTGTGTTGTCTGTGGAATATCGTCGATCTAAAATGATCTCAATAATTACTCTGAGCAACTATAAAAATGCAGTTAGTTGTAGTATATGTTTATCATTTATACAGCATATTCCCCGTAACACTCGCCAAACTGTACAAGTATGCTCTACTATTAATAACTACAAGAGTTTATATACAGATTTTAATAGAAAATCCAGCAAAAACAGTTAAACTGAAAATACATGCTGGATGCCAACCTTTGAAAATTATTTGGGAAAATAGCTCAAGTCCTACCATATACAGTCTAACTCAATATCATCACCATCCCACATTACGATTTGGTTGCCAATTTCTGACAATACTACTCTCATGAAGTCACTATAAAAGCGATAGTCAAATCAAAGGTCACAGTGTGATATGTAGCTTTGTTATCTGGCATTGTTGGACCATTTTATTTCCAAGACAAAATTTTTATGGCAAAAATTAGTTCGATTTCTTCGAGTGACGTGGCTCCAGCATGCTGGTGCCACAAACTAGTCTGCTCGATTGTCGGTTACTGCTGCAAAAGAATCGTTTCCGAATATCCCTTTTGGATATCATATCCAAAAGTACTGACACTGTATGGTCGACTAAATCCCCAGATTTATCTGAGTCCTACTTTTTACTTTGGATTTCGTGCAAGAGTATGGTGTACATTGAACGACTGCAAAACTTACATTGTTATTATATTAATATTGCTATTATCATGAATTATTACTGCGGTTTATAAATAGTTGGTGTGAGCAAAATCTGTGTCATGTGCAATAGAGCTTACTTATTTGCTTTGTTAAAAGATCGCATGATTAGTTACTTACGTTCTTAATATCACTATTAGCTTTTCTAATAAACGTATTATTTCTGTGTGATACCAAAAAGTGTATTGTACCTATTACTTTAAGAAACAAACTAGAATCCTTACTATTTATTAAAACCTTGATACAAAAGGCCTCTTTTGGAATTTCCACTAATTGACACTTAAGCAAAAGCTTCTTTGAAGCGATATGTATTCTCAAAACCCCGTGCGATTATACCAGTTCCTTTTTATGGTTAATTAACTAATATTCGATCACAGTGTACACTTTAAAGTCCGATTGCGACTTACCTCAGCGTCGATAAAAGCCGGAATTTCAACATCATTCGCAACATCCTCTATTTGCTTTGATTAAGCTAGATCTGTAGTTGAGATAACTCGCTGTCATTTACATACGTCCGTAGTTGATATACTTCTCCCTTCTACAGTTTTCGAATGGACAAGGCAAAAAGCTAGCGAAACATTGATAAATAGATGATCATGCGAAATAATCAAGCGGCATTTACACAATTCCTGCGGAACCATTATCGCGTATAATTGAATGAGTTTCGATGCGAAATAGAAACTTGCACGTACTGCTCACAGTGACAGACACGAGGGGAGGTCCAGAAGTTCGTGGAATGAAAGGGTTTTAAATAAAATAAAACAATAAATCTATTTTTCCTTTTCAATATAATCACCCTTAAGCACAATACATTTATTAGATCTACGAATTAACTTTTCTAAACCATCATAAAAATATTTTTTATCTTTCGCCTCAAAGTGGGCCAAAATTGTCTCCTTTACCTCATTGTCGTCGGAAAACTTTCTTCCACGTAAGTCTTTTTTTAAATTGGGGAACAAATAAAAATCACTAGGTGCCAGGTCTGGACTGTAGGGTGGATGGACTATTGATTGAAAGCCTTGCTTGTGCGAAGCAGCCATTGCAACTTTGCTCTTGTGAACCGGCCCATTGTTTTGCAAGAGCAACACACCCTTGGTCAATTTTCCTCGACGTTTGTGCAGGTTTGTCTCCACACAGCTCCAAAAATTGTTTGGACGCACAGATGCGCTGCTGTTTCTGCAGCGGCGTGAGCATTCTCGGTACCCATCTTTCACTGACTTTTGTCATACCCAGGTGGTCATGTAGGATACGCAAAATGGTGGTATCTGATACTCCAACTAATGCAGATAATTGTTTTTTCTTCAAACGGGCATCTTGCAATAGAAATTTTTGCACTTTTTCGACGATGTCTGATGTGGTGGCCTCAACTGGCCGTCCTGAGCGGGGGTCGTCTTCAATCGACTCCCGACCATATTTAAAAAGACCATGCCACTTATAAATCATTGATTTACTAGGGCACTGTTCCCCCATAAGCGGTTTCCATTTCATTCAATATTGTTTGAGCGTTCTTTCCTTGCTTTATAAGGAACTTTATCACAGCACGGTGTTCAATTTCCTCCATAGTTTCAGTTTTCTTCCGGATTGACTTGTTTACCAGGTAACTATTCGTAAACGACTGACGTTATAGTGCTGCAACTTAACTTATATACTAACGATGAGTCGCCAATCAGAATGACACCTATCGAACGCCCCCCACTCCATCTCCTCCATTCCACGAACTTCTTGACCTCCCCTCGTAGTTATACATTCTATGCACTACACTGTAGGATAGATAATCCAAACCTGCCTTTATAAGATGAGAGTAGGAAAAAATACAAAGTAAAAGTTATTAACAGATATGCTCCAAAGTTGATACGAAAACTATGTACTACTCTCAACTCATTTTTGTGCGGCTATTAGACTTTTTAGGATACAAATATCATTTCTTCAGACGATGAAGAATAGTGATTAGCATGTAAAAAAGGATTGTTAGGTAATAAACATTTAGATGGAGAAAAAGTACTTGGCCTTTATTTCGAAAACCATGTGGGACGACTATATGGTTTTTTGTTAGACAGTATAGTCTGTTTAATAATTTCAACTTTGGTAGACTGTAAAGATTATTGTACTGGCCAATCAAATGTAATTGCGTTGTAATCTTTCATTACCTGTACAGAGAGCACAGCTATATCGAAAGCCTACATGGATATGGACAAGTAGCACTTTTCTTCTTTCTTGTACATTATTCAATAATTTCTGCTATAGATATTTAAGAGCGTTGTTACTATATTGAATACATCATTACTATTGTTTTCTTCAGACTTGCCACTTGACACAAATTCTGCACAATGGTTTAGAAGCGAAAAAACGTCCATAAGACTATGTAACAATATTTTCACTAGACCCTGACATAATTTTGGCATATCAACTATCAAATAAATTCTTTGTTGGTTGATATAAGAAGTGCCCATCTGTAGAGACAGTTGGCGCTGTCAAAAAAATTACCTTATTTTAGAATTTCCCACAAATTTAAAGATTTACAAGATTCCGATGACTCAAAAAATAAAACCAATGAACTCCAGATTACGCCATCAATTTATGAATTGAACCATACAAGCAGAAATCGATGGTGTTAATTTTTCAACAAAATCATTTTTAACGGCGAGGTACATTTCCAACTATGAGGATTTCTAAACAAACAAGATTATCGGATCTGGGCCGTATTTCTTCATAAATGAAGATGGCAATGCTGTCAATGTTACTAGAACGCGATATAGAAACATGATTATAAACGTTTTGTTTAATAATAAACAAACTACTTCCGGAATTGGACCGTGTCATGATGAGATATATATAAAAAGAAACAAGAGTAAGAGGACAAAGAAATAAGAAGAAAGAAAGATAAAAAGAAAAAGAAAAAAAGTGATAAAAGGGATGGAGAGACCTTCTGAAGGTTCTCGCCTCTAGCGCGGTCAACACGCCGAGTCACCGTGCCATTTTGGTTTCTCCATTTGTCCTGAAGAAGCCTCCTACGACGGAGGCGAAACGTCGAGATCCCACCTTTCTCTTTTGGTCTCTTTCTTTTTCCTTCTTACTCTTTTTTTGTCTCGTGTCTCCCCATCCCCTCCCTCCCCCTGTGTCTCTAATTCTTCCTCTTATTCATTTCACCTTTCTTTCTATTTCACGTCCCTCCACCCCTTTTATCACTTTTTTCTTTTCTTTTTATCTCTTTTTCTTCTTATTTCTTTCTCCTCTTACTCTTATTACTTTTTATATATATACGGTCCAATTCCGGAAGTATCTTGTGTATTACTAACTCTGGCCGTGAAAACCTACTTATTCATTTTTGTTTAACAAATTGGAAAGTGCGAATATCAAAAGCACCACATCTCAAACAATGCACATTATACGTCAACGATTTGATGATACACTAATTCTTCGAAGAGGATACATCAATTGGCTTGCTACGTCAATCAACAGCACTAAATCTTTCTCTTTGGGATTAATCTAAGCAAAAGAGTTTACACTAACTATCCCGAAAGAATCGGTGTTATTAAGAAGAACATTGCTGATGGTATTCATGAAATTCAGCCACAGTGATGGCGAAATATTATTGAAAGTTTTAGTAAGGGAGTGGAGATCATTTTCAAGGCATTATCCTTCATTGAAATAAAAATATTGTTACACTTAAATAATTTGGGTGTTTTATTACAAATTTAGAGAGTTCTTAAATTTCGAAACCTCTACTTGGAACACCTTTTGTTTATCTAATGATATCATTCATTAAAGATATTACCAAAATAAGAGGAAGAAGGTATTCTGTATATACCAAAGAGTGAAGAATATGCGTTGACTTTGGTATTTACTTTTTAGTTGCACCCTTCAACCTTGTATGACAACATAATGCGTGAGAGCTTACATTGGATCTAACCTCGATATTATTTTTCGGAAATGGTTTTGCCATATACTCTTACCACCTTCACCTTTTACCATAACAATTTGCGAAAACTTGGTATTATATGTTACAATCCAAACACACTAGGGACACTTTTGAAAAAATAACTCTTAAGCAATTCCAAGGCAAGAAATTCCAGAATTGAAGAACAAATTATTTGTTTCAGCGGTAGCAATTAATAAATATAAAAATGTTGCATACCTTTAAAAAAAATATTGCATTTGCAACGGTACAGTAAGAATAAAATCACCCCACCAACATTGATAATCTACACGACACTTTTTACCAGGAAATACAACAATTAGAGTCTGAAAAACTGTGAATTGCATTATTGTCAGTGGAATAATTCACGTAAAATATTTAAAAGCTTTACCTCCTTCAGTTTCACTGGAAGTAGCCACAGTTCTAAATTCTAAATTTTACATATTAATATTTTAAGTCGGCATATTTGCTTGTCTTCCTAGAAAAAACTACCTGCGCTAAGAAAATACTGCTGCAGCAGTGGAGAACAATATAATAAAAAGCAAGGTTTTATCTTGGCTAATAAATACTAAAAACTCAAATTTATTTTTTTTTTATTTCGCTTCACAAAGCATGTGTAAAATATGTATTAAACTAAGCATATATTTGTACGCCCAATACTTCGCATAGGACGGGGATCCCTAAGTGCACCGCGTCTCTACAGAGTAAGCAGTATAGTAATAAATGTGTCACAGACTGATAAAACGTGGGGGAGCCCCTGGTATAGAACTTTAGGTGAATACTGAATATTTTATTTGCTTTATTAGTGAGCTTGGCGTATTACCCTAGTTCCGACTTGCCTCTGCCATTATATAAACAAATTAGGTCAAATTCATTCGATTCAAGATTATACTCACAATCAAACAGCTGCGCGTCACATTAGTCTCACTCCTTTATATCCGGGGATATTTAACAACGGTCATGGTCACCGCACACCACCCATATTTAAATCAAGAATAGCGGAACAATTTAAATAAATTCAATGTCAATTGTACATAGAAAAAACAGTATGTAGGTCGGATATTTCGTGTGGGTCGCGACTATTATGACAGGAAAAAAAATCGTAGTTACCTGCTAACTACGCTACCATATCGTTAGAGTAGAAATAAAACGTTTTATGTGCAATTAAACGCGGTATATGTAAATGATGAACAGCAAATTACAAAATATCTAACGATTTAAGTGTAGATCTAAACGTTTTCTATATTTGGCAAATTGCGAGGTAATTGCCGTTACGAAGAAGAAAGATGTCATTTTAATTACAAAATACGAGTATACTCTATTCGCTGATTATTGACGACTTACTAATATGCTGTAAAGCACTTCGAACTGCACTTTCGTAAGTATTGGTTACCCTTACCAATTAACAATAACGAACAAGCATGTAATAAATATTGTGAAGTTAAA